>OZ026522.1:49742650-50997129 GCA_964019695.1 Loripinus fragilis | reverse complement strand
ACTCGACTGAGCATGAATAATGATAAAAAGAAATAAATGAAATTTATTTTGCTCGTAAATACAACATCTGAATGTTTACACAGGTAAAAACATTTTCTGTTTTAGAATTGTAGGTTTATGAGCAGTTCAAACTATTGAGTTAAACATGACCTAGAGTCCTGTCCCCAGAGTGTCTGTGCAAGAACTGGATTGACTAATTGCATACAAACTGACTTTAGCCTTTGCCTGCTTCGTAACCAGAACAGAACAGATTGTTATACAGTTTCTAGTCAATCATATATGAGCCGCGACATGAGATTTCCAACAATGTGGTATTTTGACAAGTGTAGACTAAGACGAGCCTTTCCAGCCTCCTTATAAGCTTAGAAACTCCAGATGATGTTCAGTGAGTTTATGAATTGTCATAAAATATTCAAGCGACTAGCAAAGGCTCTGTCTGATCAGACTGCGTGTATGCGCAGGTTGATCTGAGGCTTTGCTGGTCGCACATACCACATTGTTGGAAATCTCATGTCGCGGCTCATATACATATTACACAATAAATCCATCACGTTCCATGAACATAGTATGCTCATATAGAGGTCTAAGTGTAAATAATCACATGCTATAAAAATACGTTAGAAGTAATTTCATATTCTAACACACCTCGCCTAAAGAGCCAACGGTAACAAACTGTGATATATTGGACAATAATTCACTGCTAAAGTGTGTGATAGCTGACGTCACTAAAAATGACGTCACTCGTGGCGTTAGACGGTGTAACGTCGTTTTTACGCTTGAAAGACGTTACAATTACATGTAAACGTATGCGACGTAGTCTTAGAATTGGCGGGAGTTCTTCAGTGCAATGGCGGAATGTTGGAAGAAGCTGAAGACTTCGAATGTCGGTCAGTTGTACGACGATAAATCACTCGCGCTGCGCGCTCGTGATCACTCGCGCTGCGCGCTCGTGATTTGATCTTCTTTAGAACTGACATTTGGCTTACGAAATAATGCATATTAAAGTGTCTGCTTGCAAGGTTGTCTGTAACACCACAGACTAATTTGTATGCACAGTTTGGTTCTCAAAATGAAGAGGAGAAATGTCTGTTATACATGCCGAAGGTTAAATAAGTGAAATAAAAATGTAAGGGACTTGTGTGTGTAGAAACAATTCAATGGGTTTCAAGTTAATCCCATATAAGCCTAGCGTCCTTTTTGTGGGGCATAGGCAAACAGTGCAGACCCAGACCAGACGCCACAGAACGCGGCGTCTGATCAGGGTCTCCGCCGTTTGCTTGCAGAATGTTCTATCAAAATTTTAATTTAAATGAAATATACCACACAACAACCCTTGAAACGGAAATAGACTCGTCCAATTGGTAAGGGTTTGAAATTCCTTTTGGCTTAAATGGGATAATTATTGTATTTTTTTTTATTGTGATTTAATGCACATGTGAATGACTGTCATACGCGTAGCTCTCATTACGCAGTTTAGCACGTGCGCAATGAAATTCCTACCCATTCATGAGAAAATACCATATGAAAATACTGTATTATATGATCATAACGGACTAAATCTCATACAGATAGAATCTCCAGATAACAAATCAAGTTGTCATATTAGCCATTTCCTGTTCCCTGATTGGCTGAATAAATTTTAACACCTTTACCTGCACAGGTAAATTGTCAGTCTACAGGGAAACAGAGCCCCCGGCATGAAAATCCTGTCGAGAAATAGACTCTCAGGAAACAAGTCAAAAGCAGATTTTGTTAAGGTTAAAAGCCATATGATCAGAAATCAAGAAAATGAACACACTTGAAGGTAAAAATTATGGCGAACTAAATTTAAAATCTTAAAAAACGTACAGAACCACTGTACTCGAACCGCGCAGTCATCGCATGGTTGTTGCAGTCGATGAGTGCATAGAATAGTGTACCTAGCTGTTAAAAGGGTAATATTTTGTTCAATATTTTACTTCTGAAAATTTTCATCGCAAATTATTGTCACATATAAATCCAGCTGAGTATCTGGTGGGTTGAGTGATATAGTCCGGCAGAATTTGGGCGAATTTTAGGAGGACCTGGAACTTGATTTTAAACTTTTTTTTCTTTATGGATTCTGGTAGTGCATATATTGTCCTTGAAAAATCCGAGTGATGCCACTCTGGCATCATTGAGCATTTCGATATATTCAAGATGGCGTCCAAGATGGAGGCCAATTATACGATAAAAAATTGTGTGATATGGAAAAATGTCTCAACCCCATTTTTTCCCTTAAATTGTTAGCTATGACATTGGAATCTAGTTGAAGACACCTAGCTCATAATAAAAAATAAAAAATAAAAAATAATTTAGGCAAAATGGCCGCCAAAATGGCAGTTTCTTACAAAAATATAAGAAAATTTTCCCTGAGACCGGAAAACTCCACAGATTTGCATGTAAAATGCTGATTTTACTAATTCTTGAGTTGCAGACATCATTCATGTAACATCCCAATGATGCAGCTAATGCATCACTCAAAATTTGATATATTCAAGATGGCGTCCAGGATGGTAGCTGATAAGTTTTACACCAACCTAACCTGTAGACATGTCTGATGGATTTTTAACATTTCTTGCCTGATGGAGAAGCACTTTACAGACATGTGTATCTGAATAAATGAACCCAGCATGCATGTCTGATAGAGTTGCACTGTACAAGCAGACATATCTGAGAGGGGCACCGGATCAGCAAAAGTGTCTGATGTAATTGCACATCTGTAAGACTAGAACCAGACTTGTAGCTACCCCCTTTGGTCTGCACTCGACTAGTCAAAATGTCGGTTGAAGTGCAAAACGGACCAGCAGGCTTGGCCTACGCCAACAGGCATGGCATATATAGTGAGGCACCACACCAGAAGACATGACCTACAGTGAGGCAACACACCAGAAGACAAGACTTATAGTGAGGCACCACACCAACAGGCATGGCTTATATAGATGTACCAAACCAAAAGGCATGACCTATAATGATTCACCACACCCGCAGGTACAGCTGATAGTAAGACACCATACCATCAGACATGGCTGATAGTGAAAAACGATACAAGCAGGTATAGCAGATAGGGTAGCACAACGCCAGGAGACATGCAATATTGAGTGACAAAAGGTCAGCAGGCATGCTCATTGAGTGGCCACAGTCCAGCAAGCATCTTGCCACGGTCAGGAAAAAAGTTCTGGAAAATGAAAAATTTTCCAGGTCAGGGAAAAGTCAGGGAATTACATTTTCAGTCAGGGAAATTTAAAAAAATGAAAAAAAGTCAGGGAAAAGTCAGGGAATTTCAAAAATTTCCTAAAAAGATGCTAGTTAACAGGCTTCTGGAAATTTTAGTTTCCATAATTTGCAAGCAATATTAGAAAAAGAATGTTTCTGAACATAAATTGCAAGCAATTTATGTTCAGAAACATTTCTTTTCTAATATTTATGGTTTAAGATTTTTCTTTAAAGATTAAATCAGCAAGTTCAAATATTTGTGCAAAATCTTCGAATAGTCAATGGATAAAATGGCTAAAATTGGCCTTCCAAAAGGGTCTGGAAAACGGTTGAAAGTCAGGGAAAAGTCAGGGAATTTTGAAATGGATATTGAGTGGCAACCCTGTTGCAGCAGCACTCCACCAGTAGCCATGTTCGAAGAGCAGCGGTGTTTGTGACAGTAACACTAGGCCAGCAGGCATATATGTTGCAGCTGCAGCGACATAACAACTCTCTACACGGCATGTATATTGTATTGACAATGTAGCTGTCTTGGCTGATAAAGTTTCACAGTGTTAGTTGGCATGTCAGATAGAGGGGCATCGGTCAAGTAGCCTTTCTCTTTGATTTCCAATTGACCAGGAGGCATGTTTGATTGAATAGCACCAAGTCCTCAGGCATATCTGTTGCAGTTCCACTGAACAGCGGCCATGTCATGCCACCAGCTCATCATATCCAACATCCTGCACATCACGCATGTTTAATAATGTGGTACTGAGCCAGCACACATGTCATTTATTGAGACTCAGGACCAGCAGTCATGTGTGTTAGTTACATCACACCAGCAATAATGTATGTTATAATTGAACACACTAACAGGAATGCTGGATACTGTTGCACTGGATCAGCGGGCATGTCTGTTCAAGTATTATCCGGCCAGTGCACATGTCTGTTCTACTTTCTCCCGACCAGCTGACCAGGCATCATTGCTACAGGGTTCAGCAGACATATTTACCATTACGCATATTTGATTATGTGGCACTGGACCAGCACATATATCTGAAACCAAGCAGTTATGTCTCTAACAGCTTCACAAGACTAGCAGGCATGTTGCAGTACCTATGTTTTTAACGTTGCTTTGAACCAAAAGTCACGTTTGTTGTAGTTGCTCCCGACCACCTGGCACGTCTGTTACAATTAAACTCGACCAGCATGCATGTCTGTTAGATTTGCATCTACCAGCTGATATGTTTGAATCAGTTGCAACTGACTTACAAGCACATCTGTAGTTGTGTGGCTAAACCAGCAGGTATATATGTTACACTTGCCTCAGATCCCCAGCTTGTACCCAACTAACAGGCTGGTAAGCACAATTGCACCAGACCATCATGCATGTATTTTACAGTTGCACCTGCCTAGCAGCCATGTCTTTATAAGTTGCATACTATCAGGATGTATGTCTGTTACAGTTTCATCTTGTCAGGATCTATGTATATTACATTTACACCCGACCATCAGCCATGTCTATAGCAATTGCATCTGGCCATTTCCCATATCTTTAACAGTTGCATCTAACCAACAGTCATATCTGTAAACTTGTGCATACAAGCATGCATGTCTTATACACTTGCACCGGACCAGCATTTATACTTAGCAATATCCAACCATATGTGCTGTCTGTTGCACTTGCAACAGACCAGAGAAGTAGTAATGGCTGTTACAATTGCACCAGGCAAGCAGACACATACCAACAAGCAGTCAAGATGGTAACGAACATCGGCAGCATGCAGATACCTTACTCAGGGGTTGTTTTTGTGTTGATACACTACAGTCCATAAGTATTTTTTTTTTAAATTATCCATTCATCCAGCTGACTATTTCCGCATATTGATTCAAAAAAGGTTCGTACTTTGATCAAACACTATGTCACAAAGTTTTCAGTGAACCCTGTCATTCATCACTTCATTTTTTGACGAAATGTTTTCCCAAAGTAGGATTTTTTATGAGAATAATATGATATTATGGTATTATCAGATCTTGCCAAAAGTGGTCTGAAAAGTGCATGGTGCATGGATTGATGGATACGATTCCCAGAACAAAGACAAAAACATTACCACTATGTAAAATAAGAGTCTGTTATTTTTCTGTGCAGTGTATCATAGCAAAAACCATGCGATTCCCCACCATGTTATTGCTGCCATCTTGGGTGTCACAACGCTGAAAAACAACAATAAAATGCTTGTCAAATTTTCCAAATACAACTGAAAGCTATCAGAAAATAGTTACTAACTGTGAATTTGATTTCAGGTTGAATTTTGCTTCAAATGGTGGCCATCTTGGACGCCATCTTTAATATTTCAACCTTGTGAATCAAACCTGTGAATGCTTTATTTTGATCGTTTGTATTATCAGGCCTCTAAACATCGATAAAGAGACAAATTTGAAATGCTTTATATTGAGTTTTTTTTAGTCAGATAGGTATTCTAAGGAACCTAACTGGCGGCCATCTTTGACGCCATATTTAAATTTCAACCTTCTGAATCAAAACCATGTTCTCATCTGATCGTTTGTATCATTTAGCCTCTAAACATCCTTAAAAAGTCAAAATTAAAGAATTTTAATCGAGTATGTTGGTCATATAGGTCTTAGAATCCTAATTGACGGCCATCTTGTATGCCATCTTTAAGATTTTAACCTTCTGAATCAAAATAATGTTCCATTTTAATTGGTTGTAACATTTAGCCTCTGAAACATCAATGAAAAGTAAAAAATAAAGTGCTTTTGATAGAGTATGTTGGTCATATAGGTCTTAAGAGCCTAACTGACGGCCATCTTGGACGCCATCTTGAATATTTCAAAACGCTCCATGATGCCAGAGTGGCATCAGTTGGATTTATCAAGTTCAATGCCCCAACAATCAGATTCAGCAAAGAAAAAACTTTAAAATCAAGTTCCAGGTCATTCTGGTTTTCTACCGGACTAATAGTCGCTACAGCGCCAAAGTTATGCCAAAAATTTGATTTTTTTGCTGAAAAATAGGATGAAAGAAATTTTGCTTATGTTCTGGAATTTATGCTTACTTTAGCTAAACTGCAAAATAACAGTACTTTGATGTGAAAAAAGTTCGAAATCTGAGGCTGGAGCATTTTGAAAGATATTAAAGCTTTTCATACTGTACGCATTGTTCTGTATATCAGGTGTTCTGCCCCAGTGTTCGGGTCGTTGACTACAACATATTGATTTTATTTAGACACTCGACTACTGGGCTAGAACAACCGATATATAGAACTACGCGTACTGTATGAAAAGCTTGAATAACTTTCAAAATGCTATGTCCTCAGAGTTCAAACTTTGTGCACATTAAAGGACTGGTGTTTTGCATTTTATCGAAAGTAAGCATAAATTTCAGAACAAGCAAAAATTTATTTCATCCTCTTTTTCTGGAAAAATCACATTTTTCACAGAACTGGTACTGTACCGACCATCACTCACCCCACAAATTTTTTGTTAAGCAGGTACACAGCTGATTTTATAAGTGATAATAATTCGCAAAGAGTATTTCCAAAAACTAAATATTGAACAAAATATTACCCTTTTTAACAGCTAGGTACACTTTTTTGTGCACACGTCGACTGCAACCACCGCGCGATGACTGCGCTGTTCAGGTACAGTGGTTCTTAAGCGTGATTTATGTTACTTTTTGATATCAGGGTTGCAGATTTGCACGGGCATCACTCATATGTAGGACGAGAGACATATTAAGGCACAGCCGTGTAGAAGATAGTTATATATACATTACAGCATCCAGTCAAACAAGTTTTAATTTGAAAGAGCTGCAAAACCATAATTGAGCCGTGGCATGAGATTTCCAACAATGTGGCATGTGCAACCAGCAAAGCCTCAGATCAGCCTGCGCATACGCGCAGTCTGATCAGAGCCTTTGCTTGTCGCTTGAATATTCTATGACTGTTAAGCTACTGACCGAACATCATTTGGAGTTTCTAAGCTTAAAAGGAGGCTGCACAGGCACGTCTGAGTCTACACTTGTCAAAATACCACATTGTTGGAAATCACATGTCATGGCTCAATGTACGTAACCCAACCCATACCAGCTAATGGCCCAAATTGCATTTGTCTACATGGTTTAAACTTTCACGTACCATGTAATGCCAGACAGAGTGTATATGCATTTCTAGAACGTGACACTAGTGAAATGTTTGACATTGGGTTGAAAGTAATTCATGAATGCCAATAAAGAAATGAACCGTCGTAGAAAACCGTGACATTTATGACGTGCGTCGAATCATTTAATGTTTGGACGTGAATGCATATGTATGCTGACTCATCCCCAACGGAATGAATATAAATAACTTTATGGACCAGCACGTGAGATTCTGGTAGACAGCGCATGCGCACAAAAACCTTCAATAAACGTACATGCTTACATGTTAATCCCTTTCTTCGTGAATATTCATGCTAGGCTCCACCCACTATGAATAATTATATAAAAACACGTTTATGTTGGTACCTAGAACAAAGACCTTACCTGTAACTGTCAGGGTCACAAGTGTAGGTACAGATATTTCATATATGCATAAGCAAACAGAGCAGACCCTGATCAGGCAGCTCTGTAAGAGCTGCCTGATCTTGGTCTGCTCTGTTTGCAAAATCGCTAAAGGCGTCTCTATGAATCAAAGAGTTAAGCGAGGTAAGAGGTGTAAATTTTGGTCTGAGTCTGTATCTACGCACCGAAATCTGTTGTGCTGGCACATATATTGCAGATGTGGCAATGGTTTGTTAAACAACTTGAGAAAAAAAAACAACCTTCAATCAGCGAAGGGGCTTTATCTGAAAAGTGACCTTTCAGAACCCCATTTTGACATTCTTGTTATTTCTCCTATACCGCGATGTCTTCGATTTCGATATTTCACGCCCAGAAGGCCTACAGATCTAGAGCTCCTACAATTAATTCACGATACACGGACATGTAATCCGGCGGTACATGTCGATGACACATACAAAACATTTTGAATTATTTAATCTTGAGTGTGCAGTGTTGTGAAGTGACCATGATCAGACTAGTGGCGTCGTGTGAGATATACAATGTGACAATATCGCTCCTCACAGAGTAGCAGATAAAATCATTAGGAAAGTGTTAACTGATTTACAGTTTGCAGTGGCGGACCCAGAGGCTCCCCTCTCCGCCCCCGTTTTTAAATATCCTTTGGAAATAAAATAATTTGGTCTCAGTGAGAACAAATTATTTCATTTTCATAGGATATTTAACTGAGACCAAATTACTTCATTTAGGATATTTAAGAAAAATCAGATAAAATCAGCAAAGCGAACCCCCTACACATTTATTCATATGAACCCCCTTTCCAGAAATACTGGATCCGCCCCTGGTTTGATGCTTATACGGTGAACTGAGCTTCGGCGTAAAGCTAACAATAGTGACGAAAAATATTAAAACCGCTGGTCGCGTTTTACGATAAACATTGGGAATTTCCCAATAAGCAAACGAAATATTTAGAAAGGCAATTCGGTACCAAAATGTTCCTTATGGTGTTATTAAAGCTGCATAATCTGTAACTTTTGATATTTTCATTTTAAAAATAATGTTTCTATTTTTCAAGAACACAGTAAAAATACTAAAATTCAGGTATACATTTTACCTTTTTCGTAATAATTAACAAATTATTAGTGCCAAAACAACAGCATTTATATTAAAAATTAACTGTCTAGAATTATTGGAGGGACGCAAATAATTACAAACGAGAGAAAATACACCTGTTTTTATAAGATAATTCACTTTTTCATGCAGTTTTCAACTGTAGAGATAAGATTTATTGTGACAACATAACTTTATTCTACTTTTGCAAATGATTTAAAAAGAAAATATTTTTTTTCGAAAAATGTTCATAGTTACAGAGTATGCAGCTTTAAGAAAATGAAGACCCACACTTTGTGTTTATGTTCACTTACAAAAAGTTACAGACGTTTGAAATTCTGAAGTTGGCGTCGGGAAGTGAACGGAGAATTCAGAGGTCATCCAAATAAAGTTCACTGCAGTAAAAATAACATCGACGTGCTATTTTTCATTTTTGTAAGGAATAAACAATAATTTGGAAAGCAATTTTCAGAAAATAGAAATCTGTTTTCAAACAGCATTGCATAATTGTAAGAGGGTCCATGTTACACGGAAAGCATTTTAAAGTGATGACGAAATAGACGGACGGACGGTGGTGTTGTTATTTATGTTATTTCTGTCTTGTTTTATTATGCTTTCATGCACGTCTGTTTGTTGATGCCTTGTGGTCACCTACTGGGAAAGGGCTGATCTCTTGGCTCTCGTGTTTGATGTCTAATTGTGACGTTTTCACTTTCCCATTGGCATCCTGGGTCAGGTATGGTGCTTGATTGTATCGATTCCTGGTCTATGCCCTCTTTCTTACTTTGTATTGTGAGCAGAAAATATAATGAAAGCAGATAAATAAAACAGACATTGGGTTTTCGAACTTTTTATTTTTAAACATAACTATTGCTTCAGTATGAAACAAAAAGCCAACAGTTACCACATCACTAGACAAACACACCAGTTCTTGAGGTTTTGGCACATACACAGTATGCACATTATAGCGGGCCACTACCGGCCCACCAGCGAAACGCCATTCGAATGGCGTTTCGCTGGTGGGCCGATAGTGACCCTAAACGGTATGCTTGCTGGGTATTGTACATGAATGTGCAAGCAGTGACGGCTCAATCGACCCTGTGCAGACGCACAATCTCACCAGAGCCTTTGCTGCCTCCGCACATAGAGTAGGGATATAAATGAAAGCTCAGGACAACATTTAGGGGATAACTGTATTCAAAATTGTCGTTTGGGGAGGTATATCGTCGGATATACGGTCGGAAATTTAGTTTTACGGCGACGCGCGAGCGGAGCCGTAAAACGTGATTTACGAACGTATATCCGACGATATACCTCCCCAAATTAAAATTTTGAACATGGTTATCCCCATTCTAATGCACTTCTGCAGTTTCGTATCAAAATGGAGCGTTGCAAGCCGCACGTCATCCAACGAAATGTGACGTAATTAATGACGTCAAACTATTTCCAACAGTATATCGCAGGATATACTGTTGCAAATTTTTGACGTTATCCAATTAGACATCGCGTTACAAACTCAAGTGCATTAGAATTAGGTATCATGTGGCATTAAATATTTGCGCATGCGCGTTTAAAGAATGACTTAGCGCATATGACGTAAGTACCATAATGTCATGAACTGGCCAGAATCACATCAATTATACTATAGAAACAGAGACAAGAGTTATATACTTTCTATTTTCACCAATGCCAAGTAGCTAGAAAACCTATCTTCAGGGTTATCCGACCAGGTCACACCCAAACCAGCCTGCTTAGCTACAGAGACTAGCTAGAGAATTAAACTTGCGCTTGTAGCAAGTTTAGAAATGGTTCTTTCCAATAAGAGACTAACAAATGCGCTGATCAGACTGCGCGGATGCGCCATGCTGGTCTGTGCCTTTGTTTTTCGAGTATGACAAAGTCAGGTTTTCTCGCCACATGGTCCTTTTAAGAATGATTCTTAAATGATGTAACTTGAAAACGTATAAGTTTATTATCACATATGCTGACTACATAACATTTTCTAACATAAATACAGACGAATCACGTTAATTCGAAGTCCTTGTAAGTAGAATTCCTACTTCGAGTTATCAATATGTCAAATTTAAAGACGTTTTCTAGTAAGTGAGAACTACATGTTTCCAAAGTAAGGACTTTGTCCAGTAATTCCTGCCAAATATACATGAACATGTATGTCCTGGGTGTTAAAAGGAAACGCCTCGTAGAGACGTTTCTTTTTAACACCCAAAACAGAAATAATCAAAATGGATACTTAAGTCTAGTAAGGGATTAATCAAAACTACCTCCCCTGGATCTGGTCTTACAGACAGATATAATAATACTACATAATAATATATAAGTCTGTTTCAAACAATAATTTTATTTTTGCAAATAAAGTTAAAGGGCATATTTGCGACGTTAAGAAAATGCGACCATGGGATGATTTACCATCATCGGTAAACGACAGTCTTGCAAAAATTGGAGCCTAGGGAGACAACCTGGCGGAAATAACAGTTAAATTATCTTAATTGTTGACAAGACTGGTCACTAAAGAGTAATTCCGCTTTTGGTGAGGTTTTATTTTACCAAAAAATCGCATCCGCGAACTTTTGCGAAAATAAAAACACTTGCGAAATTGTCCTATTTCACGGTAGTTAACTACTCTTATGGGGCTTATTCAATCATGTATTCATTCGTTCTTTTATTCATCAATTCATTCATTCCATCCATCACTTTTTCAATTATTCGTTCATTCATTGTGTCAAGAAAGAATTCTTAAATACTAAGCATGGTATCTGAGCTAGGGAAGCAGGTCATGTTAGCGTGCTTTGACCCAACTGCTTTTCGTATGTTTTTATACAATGATTTTCGGCAATAACGTTTTGTCCAAACTGTGTTCACAAAGAGACTAAGCGTTATCCTCTTAAATCCAAGATGCTACAGTTGTGGCATTGCATCGGCCTAATTCACTGACTTTTTCAAAAATTATGGAACATCCACCTGATTCGTTCGCACGATGAGCTAGTTGTGTCGGCTTAAATAGGCCACGTCACAGGGATATCCTAGTTTCTCGGCCTGTGAATGAGCATGCACAATGTAGTTACTGCATATGCACGAAAAATTCTGAGAGTGTATGCTGTAGTACATTAGTATTATACAAAATAATATTCAACCGTGCTGATCGTTTGTGAATATTGTTTGACGTCAATCAGTTTGTACCCAGATCAGGTATAACGTTTAGTCTGCCCTGATCTAGGTCTAAAACGTTCTAAAAGGTTATCATCAGACATTGGCGAGGCTCCCATCACACAGTTACGCATGTGCTTAATGATGTTTACAGTACGAATTCAAGTGAAACCACCTAATGTGGAAATCAGGGTTTTCCAGCCAGAAGGGATTGCTCTAAAAGGAAGGAATCGAAGGGATCGCTCTTAAGGGAAATAATTCGAAGGGATTGCTCTTCAAGGAAATAATCCGAAGGGATAGCTCTTAAAGGAAAGAATTCGAAGGGATAGCTCCCAAAGGAAAGAATTCGAAGGGATTGCTCTTGAAGGAAAGAATTCGAAGGGATTGTTCTTCATGGAAAGAATTCGAAGGGATTGCTCTTAAAGGAAAGAATTCGAAGGGATTGCTCATAAAGGAAAGAATTCGCTCCCTTAAGGAGCGAATTCTTTCCTTTAAGAGTAGTCTCTTTTATATACAAGGATGCAAACTGATAAGAATCCCATGCTCGTTTCAATAGTCTCCTTATGTGTGGGTATCGCCCATGGCAGGCTACACTGACTGGTAAAAAGTTAAAGAAAGACAAAGTTTTTGGTGTGTTTTTTGCGCTTCCATTTAGGACTGTATATCACGGTCTGGCAAAATGCCAAACCAGATTTCATGGAAACAAAGAACTATATTTCATTCTGTTTGCCGCAATTATTCAAATCTGACGCTAATGGGGTTAATTAGTGCTGAGGCTTTAAGGTTTGTTTGCATATTTATATCTTGAACTTTTGTGATACCCATTTTAGCCGGAATGCGCGAAATGGCCCTTACCCACGAAAAGACATTGCTGATCCAGCTCAACACAATAGTCATGGACTCATTAAAGCAAACACAGAATGCACAAGTCGAGGTGGTAAATGGTAGGTGTTGGTGGACGCCTCCCCTACCGTAAACGCCTAAGGACACGTTCTCACACCACGAAATAGTTGATCATTTTTACATAAAACGTTAGAAGTAATGACAAGGCGTGCGTTACCTCGGGCGCATATGACCAGATGCATATGCGTAAGCATTGCACATCTAGCATGTCTAGGTGTGCATTTAAAACCTTTTCCTAGCACCTGCTAAATTGTTTTGCCCAAGGAAGTTGTGACACATCACACGAGCCTTCCAAATATCAACGCCTGCGTCCCAAAATGTGGCATACATACAAACAAATGGCGAAAGCACAGATGAATACCCTCAAATGCAAAATTCCGTATCTCCGATGATTAGGGCCTTGTTCACTTTTTCTATCTTTTACCATAAAATAAGCCAAAATATGAGCTGAATATGTATTTAATGCTGGCAAAGTGGGATGCACATTCAGCAGCACCTCATTTATATGTTACTTGACTTTTCGCTTACTGTAAAGGCGGCAACTTTAATATTCATATCTGGGCGTGGTTCGGAAGAAAGGGAAATCAGGTTTTTTTTGGTAAAGAGTTAATCAGTTTTTTGGGCCGCGCAAACGTACGTGCATTTCATGAAAATCCTAACCGTTTACCCACTGAACTCACATTACTTAACCCTTACAGTGCATAATCACAAAATGTATGTTTTTGTCGTCCACTAAAATATTTGAAGCCTCACAGACAAACAGTGTGGATCAGTCTGATCTGGGTCCACAATGTTTGCCTCTATGCTTATGTTAAATAAACATTTCAGATGCAGTTATTTTACTGGCGTTTAACATGTTTTGCGTATATACTTAGGTAATGGCGCAAGATGATACAGTTACTTTTGAATAATTCAGCTTTAATCTATGTCTATGGTTGACCAGTCCTAATCACGCATTCATGAGGTGCAGCCTTTACAGTAACCAAAAGGTCGAGTAATAAACAGTTTGCTATTGTCTCTTTCATTTGCCATAGGCTGAAATAAGCTAAAAAGAAAATAAATTTCCAAAAGGGAAAAAGTCAATTAATTTTGAATAATGAAATTGTTTGAAATGAACCGAACATTTATAGCATCCTTTTATATATATATATATATATATATATATATATATATATATATATATATATATATATATATATATATATATATATATATGGAAAAAAGATGTCTACGTCTAAAAAGCATTTAAGTATAAATATGACAAATGAGGTCAAGATTAATTTTCATACTGACAAATTATAAATTAGTGGGGTTTCGTTAATATACATTGTGTCTTTATTTAACTTTGTTCATTCATCAAGAGTTTATTTAAAGTTTCATGTCATTACCTATTACTTGACTTTTCGCTTACTGTAAAGGCGGCAACTTTAATATTCATAACTGGGCGTGGTTCGGCTATTTCATCTGCTATATTTAAGTAAGGGAAATCAGGTTTTATTTATAATTTGTGCCGAGCAAACGTGTGTGCATTTCATGAAAATCCTGACCGTATACACACTGAACTCACATTTATTAACCCTTAAAGCGCATAATCACAAAATAAATGTTTTTGTCGTCAACTAAAATATTTGAAGTCTGTGGACCCAGATCAGACTGCTCCTGTGTAGGAGCAGTCTGATCTGGGTCCTTAATGTTTGTCTCTTTGCCTATGTCACATAGATATTTTCAGATGCAGTTGTTTTGCTGGCGTTTTAAGGACTAAATAATGTATTTGCGTCTATATTGAGGTAATGGCGTAAGATGATACAGTTACTTTTGAATAAAACCACGCCTCATGTTCAGCTTTTACCTATGTCTAAGGTTGACCAGTCCTAATTACGCATTCATGAAATGCCGCCTTTACAGTAAGCGAAAAGTCAAGTAATACTGGTGTCGTCAGCTGATAACGTTTAGCAAGCAGTTTGGACGCATATTTTGCTCGGCAAATTTTCGTGTCTGATTTAGATACAAATAATCGGACAGTCTGGTGATTATCCAGAAAGAAACTAGTGAAAAAAAATGAAAAACAAAATCAGCAGACCACAAATACACGCAAAATTTGCCAGCATAAAACGGGTAAGCTGATATTTGAGGTAGAGTTACTGTAAGGTAACCTTTCAAAAAGTTTTAAACCACACCCTAATGACTCAAAAAATCTGTTAGTTTATGTGCATTAGATACAGATCAGACGAAATACATAAGACTTTTTTCTTTTGGTCTATACTGCTTGGTTTAAGAAATTGGGATTCAGTTCTAACAGCAAATACCACTTTTTTCTTTTCATTTTATCGACATTGTTTTGTTAAGCAAATTTGGGTTCAGTTCTTGAAACGATAACTACGTTTTTATTTTGCCTACACTGTTTGATTTAAGTTATTTTGGTTCAGTTCAAAAGCAATAACCACTATTTTCATTTTGTCTACACTGTTTGGTTTAAGCAATTTGAGTTTAGTTCAAGAAACAATAACGAATTTTCAGATTTTGTCTGCATTGTTTGGTTTAAACAATTTGGGTTCAGTTCAGGAAACATTAGCCACTATTTTAATTTTGTCTACACTGTTTGATTTAAGCAATTTGTGTTTAGTCCAAGAAGAAATAACCACTGTTTGCATTTTGTCTACACAGTTTGGTTTAAGCAGTTTGTGTTCAGTTCAAGAATAAGACTGGTATTTTTTTTTCTTTTTTCTATACTATTTGGTGTAAGCAATTAGGCTTCAGTTCAAGACACTATAATCACTATTTTCATTTTATAACAAAGTTCGGTTTAAGCAATTTGTGTTCAAGAAACAATACTGATCGCTATTTTCATTTTTTCAATACTTTTTGATTTTATCAAATTTTGTTTAGTTCAAAGAACAATAACCACTTTTTATATTCTCTACACAGTTTGGTTAAAGCAAGTTGTGTTCAGTTCAAGAAACAATATGGTCCACTATTTCATTTTGTCTATACTGTTTGGTTAAAGAATTTGTTTTCAGTTCAAGAAACAATAATCACTATTTTCTTTTTGTCTACACAGTTTGGTTTAGGCAATTTGGGTTCAGTTCAAGAAACAATAACCACTGTCTTCATTTTGTCTACTCTGTTTAATTTAAGCAATTTCGATCAACTTCAAGGAACAATAACCACTATAATTTTCATTTTGTCTACACTGTTTGATTTAAGCAATTTGGATTCATTTTAAAATAATAAACAATATTTTCATTTTATCTACACTGTTTGGTTAAAGCAATTTTGGTTCATTTCAAGGAACAATGAACACAATTTTCATTTTGTTGGCACTATTTGATTTCAGCTGTTTGTATTCAGTTAAAATTAATAACCACTATTTTCATTTATCTGCACTGTTTGGTTTAAGCAAGTTGGGTTCAGTTTAAGAAACTTTATCCACTATTTTAATTTTACCTACACTGTTTGGTCTGGGCTCAGTTAAAGGAACATTAACCACTATTTGCACATTGACTACGGTGTTTGGTTAATCAATATGGGTTAGGTCCAGAACAAAAACCGCTATTTCCATTTATCTGCAATGTTTGCTTTAACCAATTTGGGTTCAGTTCAAGAAACGATAACCACTATTTTCATTTCGTCTACACAGTTTGGTTTAAGCATTTAAAGAGAAAATTCACACTTTTTCCAAATGCATATATTATAGAGCTTACAGTATGACAGGAATAATTCCTTATTAAATATTTTTGAATGCTCTTCAATTAGCTTGTAATTAATTACTTTTGCTTGTCATAGGGGTCTGGCCATTTTCAGGTCAATGGGCTCTACGTAATAAAACTAGAAGCACTACCACCTGCTTACACAATACCCAAGCAGAATCATAAATCATTGTAATGGCAAAAAACAATGTTTCAGAGTAATCTTTTAAGCAGTGGCCGATGTTTAATGATTATTTCTAAAATTCAACCCTTAAAGCACTAATTATTGCTTTAGCAGACAACATATTTTGTAACAATGTTCTTCAGTTTGGGAACAAAAAGACAGAATAAAATCAGATTACACTTACTGAAAAACAAAATACTTTTCCTTTGACAGTTCTTACATTCTAATTTAGCTGTTGATTGTAATTAAAATAGAATATCCATTATCAAATATTGAAATGTAGAAATTGACTTAAATGTGCTGCTTCAACCATTTGGCTGACCTGCATATTGAGGTAAACTTAGGTTAATGTGCATATGTTTAATGCCAATAACTGTAAGATGACTGCCCCCAGATGTTTATATTAATCATATGGGCTGTGACATGAGATTTCCAACAACGTGGTATGTGCAACCAGCAAAGCCTCAGATTAGCCTGCGCATTCGCACAGTCTGATCAGAGCCTTTGCTAGTTGCTTGAATATTCTATGACTCTTAAGCTACTGACTGAACATGATTTAGAGTTTCTTAGCTTAGAAGGAGGCAGCACAGGCTCATCTTAGTCAACACTTTTCAAAATGCCACATTGTTGGAAATCACATGTCACAGCTCATATTATGAATACTTCTGTAATTAACTAAGCAAATGACTGATCTGTGAAAATTAAATCAATACATAATATAATTTTTTTTGACTAAACTGTTAAAAACACATGAACATACACTTTAAGGTTCAGTTCAGAAAACAATATCTACTTTTTTCATTTGGTCCATACTGTTCGGTTTTAGCAAATTAGGTTCAGTTCATGAAAAAAGAACATTATTTTCTTTTTGTCTACTCTATTTGGTTTAAGCCAATGGGCTGTGTTCAAGAAACAATGTCCGCTCATTTTTATTTTATCCACACCGGTTGATTTAAACAATTTTCATTTTGTCTACACAGTTTGGTTCACACAATTCGGGTTCAGTTCAAGAAAAATTAACCACTTTTTTCGTTTTATCTACACTGTATGGTTTAAACAGTTTGGGTTCAGTTCAAGAAACAATAACCACTATTTTCATTTTGTCTACACTGTTTGATTTAAGCAATTTGGATTCAGTTCAGGAAACTATAACCAATATTGTTCATTTTGTCTGCATTGTTTGAATTAAGAATTTTTTATTCAGTTTAAAAATTAATAACCACTATTTTTTTTTTTATTTACATTGTTTGGTTTAAGCAATTTTAGTTCAGTTGAAGAAACTATACCCTTCATTTTCATTTTGTCTACACTGTTTGGTTTTAGCGATTGGGGTTAGGTCAAGAACAAATGACCACTATTTTCATTTTATCTACACTGTTTGGTTTAACAAATTTGGGTTCAGTTATAACCACTAATTACATTTTGTCTACACTGTTTGGTTTAAGCAATTAGGGATTAGTTCAAAAAACATTACCCACTACTATCACTTAGTCTATATTGTTTAGATTAAGCTATTTGGTTTAGTATAAGATATTGTTTCCACCATTTTTATTTTGTTTACACTGTTCGGTTTAAGCAACTTGGTTTCAATTCATGAAACAATGACCATTATTTTCTTATGTCTACACTATTTGGTTTAAACAAAAGGGTTCAGTTCAAAACATAATAACCACTATTTTCACTTTGTATACACTATTTGGTTTAAGTAATTATGGTTCAGTTCAAGAAACAATAACTACAACATTTGTATTTTCATTTTTTCTACACTTTTTGATTTAAACAATTTTCATTTTGTCTACACAGTTTGGTTTAAACAATTTGGGTTCAGTTCAGTTAACAATTATCATTATTTATTTTGTCAACGCCGTTTGGTTTAAGAAATTCTACTTCAGCTAAAGTAACAATAATTACTACTAACATTTTGTCTACACTGTTTGGTTTAAGTTATAAGGGTTCAGTTCAAGAAACAGTAACGACATTAGCTAGTTCCAGAGATTCTGGTACTTATCACATGGCCTCGAGGTTATAAAACTTGAATACAGTCTCAGACTCAAAATAAAGCGCAATGATTGGCTGCTTGCGGACACGTGTCACTCAAAACCCCTAAATTGGATATGGACTCTTCCTACTGATAAGGGTAGTCAAGTTCACTCGGATTAAATGGGTTGAAGACCGACTGTACGCATAGGTTAAGAACCAAATCTCATGAACTCACTTATTTGATATATCCTGTATATATTCGGTTTCCTAAACGTCTTCCATTGTGTACAGTAAAGGTTAACATATTTTGACTCTAATATACATGTACTCCAGCTTACAAGAATTTAAAGCTAGCTTTAACTGATAAGCCCCTGTCTCAAATCCACCAATGGCCGTATTATATGACTTTTTGGTTACTGTAAAGGCGGCACCTCATGAATGCGTAATAAGGACTGGTCAACCTTAGACAAAGGTAAAAGCTGAAAATGAGACGTGGTTTTATTCAAAAGTAACTGTATCATCTTGCGCCATTACTTCAGTTTAGATGCAAAACACATTAACTAGTCCTTAAAACGCAAGCAAAATAACTGCACCTGAAAACTTCTATTTAACTTAAGCATAGAGGCAAACATTGTGGACCAAGATCAGACTGCTCCTACAGGAGCAGTCTGATTTAGGTCAACACTGTTGATCTGTCTGGTTTCAGATATTTTAGTTGACGACAAACAACATACTTTTTGTAATTATGCCCTTTAAGGGTTAATAAATGTGAGTTCAGTGTGTATACTGTATACGGTTAGGATTTTCATGAAATGCACGCACGTTTGCGCGGCCCAAACAACTTATTAATTCTTAACCAAATTATGAATAGAACCCGTGTTACTTGTTTAGCAGATAAATAGCAGAACCACGCCCAGAGTTGCCGCCTTTACAGTAAGTGAAAAGTCTATTAATAATGTAATTTGATTTGAAGACATTGACACAGTTTAAAATATACATATTCGATGCTTCCATATTCAAATCTTTGACTAAACACATTTCAAAGACGCCCACTTGAGGTAATCCATTATCTGTCAATTTTCCCCGTCAAACCCAATGAACCATGAACTTTACCAGGAAGCTGTAGTTACGGTTGTGACAGTCAATATGAACATTTGAGCCGCGACACATGAGTTCCAACAAAGTGGCATTTTGACAAGTGTTACACAGACGAGCCTGTGCAGCGTATGCGCAGGCTGATCTGAGGCTTTGCTGGTCGCACATACCACATTGTTGGAAATCTCATGTTGTGGCTCATTTGGGCGTTTCCATAGTCTTTTCTAACGGTATCACGCACTTAAACGTGCACATCTGATTTACAAATGTTCCCTTCAAAACCAACATATAAACGCTAGAGAACCACTGTAGTCGAACAACACAGTCATCGCGGGCTGGTTGCAGTGTTAATGTGTACCTAGCTGTTAAAAAAGGGTTATATTTTGGTCAATATTTTACTTCTGAAAATATTCATTGCTAATTATTGTTACATATATATCCAGCTGTGTATCTGCTTATAACAATATTTTTGTGAGTTGAGTGATAGTCGATACAGCGCCAGAGTTATGCCAAAAAGGTAATTTTTTCCTGAAAAGAGGATGAAGAGCATGTTTGTTTATGTTATGGAATTAATAATTACTTTAGATAAAATTCAAAATATCCGTCCTTTAATGAGCACAAGGTTTGTAATCTGAGGGCAGAGTATTTTGAAAGTTAGTCAATCTTTTTATACTGTACGCATAGTTCTGCTTATCGGGTGTTCTGTCTCAGTAGTTGAGGGTCTAAATAAGATCAATATGTATGCAGTCGACGACCCGATCACTGGGCCAGAACACTCGGTATACAGAACTATGCGTACAGTATCAAAAGCTTGAATAACTTTCAAAATGCTCTGGTCTCTGATTTCGAACTTTGTTCACATTAAGGTAATGCTATTTTGCATTTTATCTAAAGTAAGCATAAATACCAGGACATAAACAAAAATACCTTTCACCCTTTTTTAGGAGAAAAAAAAATCGCATTTTTGTCATAACTCAGGTGTTGTATCGACTATTGCTTAACATGCATACATCTTGTTAAGCAGATACATGTACACAGATGGTTTTATAAGTGACAATAATCAGTTAAGAATGTTTCAGCGGTAAAATATTGACAAAAATACTGCCTTTTTTACAGCCCAGTACACAATTTGTGTCCTCATTGACTGCAACCAACCCGCGATGACTGCGCTGTTCGAGTACAGTGATTCTCTAGCGTGCATGACTTTAAATGGATTAATTTTCTCATTTCTGCTACGATGCATCTCGGCGAGATGCTACTAATGACTCAGAACACAGAACCTATAATTTGAGTTTCATTATGTACATATTGTAAGTTTTGTTTGAAAAAGGCCCGTTATACTGTCGTGCCAACCAAGAGTGACAGTGACGTAATATATGGTTTACAATTGTTAAGTAAAACATTAACTTGTACATCCAAATGAGCTAACGTGAATCGACAGATCACTTGTGTATCAATCCTATCATGTGGATAGGATTAATGCACAAGTGATCTATAGATTATAAGTCCCTGTTAACTTTGCAAACAAAACATGGCGTCACTGTCACTCTTGGCTGACAGGACAGTAGATATATACACATGCACTCTGGAGAAAAATATTAACAATGTGGTTAAGAAACGAGACTTTCCTCAACGAATTAGAAATATCGAAAATTCTGGATCCAGTCGTTTTGATCGAAAATACTGGTCCTGCTGAACCGCTCTATTATAATTATGGCTTATCATCTGAGTCAACACTGTTTGAACACCAGACATAAATGGACCTCGACGCGAGAAAACCTTTCTTCGAAGGGTTGCGAACAACAAAGGGGCAGACCAGCCTGCGTATCCACGTAGTCTGATCAGCGCCTTTGTTATTCGCTTATTGGAAAGTATTATATATAAACTTGCAACGAATAATCAATTGCAAGTAATTGCGATTTTCTAACTAGTCTCTGTAGCTGAGCAGGCAGGTTTGTCGGAAACCCTGAAGACAGGTTTTCACACGTCACGGCCCAAATAGGTCTGGATATATGAACACCGAAAGCTTCCGACCTCCACAAAGGAATGTGTATGCTGACCCGAGGTTTCAATTTATCACACAATGCCTTGTTTTATTGTACCTTTCCACACGTCCAGTCTTAAATCCAGCTTGCCTTCTAAAGTCACCACATCTTCAAATGCCACAGAATACATGCGACCAGCAAACATATGAACACAGATGATTTAGCTTTCTTGGGTTCTTCCACGCCTGCTCAATTTAACAGAGCCCATTATATCCACTCCAGCGCACGATTTGCGCAAAGCCAATGCATTCTTCGATGCAATCGAATACACAACGAGGAAACTTGTCTTTGGGTACATAGCTAACGCAAATTCCATATGTTCTAACCAGGTTCCCTTTCTTTTTTTATATTCTACCTATTTAGATTCACTTTGGAAACTATAGTACTCAGATTTTTGTAGCAAACATTTTGAAGCACTGATGAAATATAGACAATAGTGCGCATTTTTCTCCTTTGTTAATTAGCTGTAACATATGTCATTGGTACTCAAATGAACCGTCTCTGTGAGACGGTTTGTTTGAGTATTCACAACAAATATTTTGCTAGAAAGGCATAATCCCTCTTACGCTCAATATTTTGGCTTTATATGAATTATCGTCGGCATATCAGAGCATCGAAGTTTGCGCTTTTCCAAAGACAGACTTCCTATATCAAAAGGCTGAACTTCTATTGACTGTTATGATACCGCACAAGACCAGGGTTTGAAGTTCTTGATCTTCTCCAAGGACGTAGGATCTTTCATCCATTCTAGCATATTAGCCACTGTAACTACGTATACATCACCTAATTTCAAAATATTATCCAGAAATTTCATAAGTCCTGACAGGTTCTTCGTGTAATACCAGTGAAACCACACTTGGTGTAGACGAATCGCGAACGGTGCGCGGTTACCTTTGTAATACTGATTAAAGTTATCCATCAGAAAGTCAATTGTTTCTTGTTCACCATCAGGCTGATTAGCACAACTGTCGATATACTCGCAAGATCGTGTGTTATTCGGTCCAGATACGGGTATGATAGGCACTTCCCAAATACCAGGATGATTCTTTGCTGGACAAGTATTGATTTCACATCTTTCTTTCCATCCATAATCAAGCGTGAATGGAAACAGTTTCTTGTCATTTGGTGGGTTCTTATCCGAAATTAATGTAGAATCATATAAGCTAAGATTTCTTAAAATTTCAAACTGTTTGTCTCCAAGTGGTTTGAGTTCTGGACTCCGCCAGCCTTTAATATCAGCAGCTGGAACATTGGCATTCTTGAAAAGTTTTTGTTTCTGTTGATTAATGTCTCGTTTTAATGAATTAGCTGAACTGTAAGCGCTTGTTGTAAGTCCCTTCATAGCAATTTCAAAGTCTTTGGAATGTAACATTTTAGTAAGAAGGTAATTACTGTTGGCATCGACAGTGAAAAGAGTGCCCTTTATAGGGCAGCCGTTAGGGTTCATTCTATGTTTACTGAATATCTTTTGTATATTTGAATAAAGGTGAAAGTCAACACTTCCATCCACTGTAATGTAAACTATTTGTGGGGTATTTTCAGGCAGTAGTCCATTAGGTGGAGAAACAGACTTACAAAGGCAATTAGGTGTTTTGCAAGTGCTATCTTTACAATATTTAATCAAATTAGCTGTTGGTATTATCTTTTGATTTGTGACTAAATCTGTCTCTGATGGTTTCCTTACTATAACAACAGATTTTCGCCATTGTTTCTTTTTCGATTCCTGAGTGTAATCACTTTTACCTATTTGTGCATCAGGTTTTATCATTTTTTCAGGACTTGATATAGTACCATGTGAAATTAAAATTTCTGCTGTCTGTTTTTTCTGGGTTTGTTGAGAGAGCTGTTTCACTTTTACACTGCTTTGTGTGGTTGATTTTGGACTTTGTGGCTGTATCTGTACCACTATAACTTTATCTGCAGGTGGTGTTTCTTTAGGTCTCGGTTTGGTTGATATTGGACTTTGTGATAGTGCCTGTACCACTATAACTTTATCTGCCGGTGTTGTTTCTTTAGGCCTCTGTGTGGTTGTAGCTGCATCAGTAGTTTTCTGTTTAACAACATGTTTCCTCTTCTGTTCTACAACACCCGTCTTCTTCTGTCTAGCGATACCTTTCTTCATACTAAGCACATTTTCATTAGGCTGTTCGCTCACATCTGAGTATGTACTTTTAGCATAGTTTTTACTGCTGCGCACAGAGAAGGAATTTGGTCCTCTATCATTTGAAACAGAAAAGACAGTTTGTGGCTTGAAAGATATCATAGTTCCTGCTTTGGGTTTCTTACTTTTCTTCACAGGTACAGCGTTAAACTCACTTAGACCAAAGTTAAGAAAATCTGAAGAGACACCATCCATTAGAGATTGTCCTATCATCCAATTTTCCCAAGGAGCATTTAACTGTCTTAAATCAGAGGTATCCATCTGCCACATAGATCTTCCACTAAGTCGAGGTTTCAGCCTGGGAGCTAGTGTTGCATGAACCACAGAATTTTGTTGTCTCTCCAGTTCTTGTAATTTCCTAAAATTTCTCTCAGCAAGTTGTTTCATATGCTGTATTGTTTGTGCTTCGCTCTGTTGGTTCTGTGGCAATGTTTTCTTTTCAACAAGATTTTGATGTATTTCGTTTGTGGAGCTCTGCATTATTGGATTATTTTGTCTTCTTTTTAGCTCTTCCTGCTTCAGATTTGCAATGCGTATTCGTTCTAGTTCTTGGTTTCTTTTTATCTCTGCTAATCTCTGCTTTTCTAATTCTTTCTGTCGTTTAAGTTCTTGGTTTCTTTTCATCTCTGCTAATCTCTGCTTTTCTAATTCTTTCTGTCGTTTTAGTTCCTCGTTTCTTTTGATCTCTGCTAATCTCCGATTTTCTAATTCTTTCTGTCGTTTTAGTTCTTGATTTCTTTTTATCTCTGCTAATCTCTGGGTTTCTAATTCTTTCTGCCGTTTTAGTTCTTGGTTTCTTTTCATCTCTGCTAATCTCTGCTTTTCTAATTCTTTCTGTCGCAATAGTTTCCTTTGCATCTCTTCTTCTTGCTTCTTTTTCAGCGCATCTTGACGTTTTATTTCTGCAAGACGTTGATTCTCCAACTCTTGTTGTTGTAGCAATTCTTTCTGCCTGCGGAGTTCTTGAATCTTTTGCAGATGTTGTTGCCTTAATATATTTTCTTGATTTGCCCCCACTGCTCCCTGTTGCCTTCCCCTACCTAGCACTTGTTGTCTCGCCAGCTGACGCTGCCTTTCCATAATTTGAAAGTGTCGCATATTTTGCTGCATCATGTTTTGTTGTGGATACAAACTCTGTCTCTGTTGTGGTCGAACTATGTGTACATTTGGAGAACGGTTAGGAAGAGGAGCATCTGGTTGTCTCCACCAGAATCTGACTAAAGGATAGTTCGGATTCAATGGTGGTGGTGGTTGAGTGCGCTGTGGCTGTTGTAAGAACTGTTGTCGAGTCCATGGAAATATTGGTACCTGAGCAGGAAGTGGTCCTTCGTTCATATGCATTTGTTGGGGTCTCATATTTATAACGCTCTGTCTTACTGGGGACTGTGCTGGTCGAATGACTAATGCATTTTGTAAGCCACGTAAGTACTGCGCCGGTGATAACGCCCTTTGAGGTGCTCCTGTTGGTAGCTGTCTTATATTTAGAACATTTTGTCCATTTGGTGCCTTAGTGGGTCTTATATTTACTAATCCTTGTCTTACTGGAATTGGTCCACTGGACTGAATTGCAGATTTCGATTTTTCTGTAGCTATTGCCTTTTGTTTGAGTGCGTGTAGATCGTTCTTAGCTAATAAAACATTTTCTCTCTGTCTTTCCTGCAGCGATTTCGCTCTAAGGTCATACACTTTTGGAGGCTGACTAATACTTATATTTTTTGCGTCACATCTCCATGGTACAAATTCTTTTATTCCAGATAAAGGTGTTGGATCGCGAAGCCAGGCTATGACCTGGCTCACAGTTACAATATAAACATCGCCAAGTTTTAAAATATCTTGAATGAACCTACTCATGGCCTTCTTTCTATCTGGGTAATAAAACCACGATGCGTGCATGTTTATGCCCATGGGAGCGCGATTTGTTTTGTAATAGTTCTCGAAATTGTCCCACAAGAATTTGTATGCAAGAGCCTCTGATGGCGGAGGAATATTACAGCCATCGATATACACGCAGTCATATTTATCCAAATAATCCTTCACAGATACAACAGGAACTTCCCAAAATCCTTTATGTTCCTTTTTAGGACATGGTTGTATTTTACAATCGTAGGGCCAGCCATAATCCAAAGTGAATGGTATTGCAGCTTTGTCTTGGGAATTTCCCTTGATTAATGTCAATGTAGCATCATATTCATATCCCAATTGTTTCAAGATTTCGGGCTGCTGATCACCAAGGGGCTTTAGGAATGGACTTCTCCAACCTTTGATTTCACTCTCGGGAATTCTTGCCTTTTTAGCTAAATTTTCCTTCTGATTTTTGGCTTCATTTAAAAACGTTCTCGGATCAGGGTTACTATGTGTTACACTGTGCGACGCTATTTCCATTCCTTTTTGGTAAAAGTCACGAACTAAACTATAAACTGTGTTACTATGTGATATAAACAATGTCATTTTTATAGGACAACCATTCGGGTTTATCCTTGATGGATCGAAAAGTTCTCGATAGAAAGACGAAACTTGAGGATTAACTGCATCATCAAAGGTAAAGAAAACCATTTGTGGTATCTTCTGGTTAAATATTGGCATTTCATCTCTACAACAGAAACAGTCTGGTTGATTACACATATGAGATTTCCTGCATTGTATACACGTGTCAGGATCATAGGATGATATTCGAACAATAAGCATGTTAAATGTTAAAACAAGTAAAGCAAGAAATTTAGTTTCCATTAATATCTTCATAATTATTCTCATATTCCACTCTTAAAAAGCTAGCTCACGAATATCATGTTTTATGTATAAGCGAATGTTATTAATTTCCTGATATATTATAGTGTTTCGCATAAATATTTTGTTTTCATTTGAAAATAATTTTTCAGGTACCGCCCTATTTATCGTTTGTTTTGTAAATATACACATTTGCTGCAAGTTTCATTGTATAATTAAATCCACCGTTTTTATAGCACCGAAAAGCAGTATCCAAAGAGTCCTTTCAAACAAACGTATTTCCGTGGTTGTACTTGTGTGGCCTGGTTAATCACTCAAAGTTAAACCATCGAAAAACAGCGATAGTGATTTGTTTCGAAAAAAATATCTTTGTGCGATCTTAGCTCCACACAGTAACTACTGACAACAGCTTAATGAAATACCGTCCACGTTTGTTTCTTAAAACAATGAGAATTGCAATAAATGACATGACAGCCGTCGTTTTAAGTACATGCCTTAGGCGCTTGACGAAGATTTATAAAATGAGCCAGCATATGCGAGTTTGGTACCTATCGTATACGTGAGCGGCGAAGGCTCTTGCGAGACTGCGTAAATACGCAGTCTCGCCAGAGCCTTTGCTGCTCGCACATATAATGTATGGAAGTAGATGAAGTCTCAAACGAACAATTATGGCGTCTCGCATCATTAGATTGACGTGCATGCATGTTTAAAGTGTGGCTTTAGGCTTCTCTGATCAGTACCGTTAACTCATGTGGTGGCCTAAATCTGCTGTGTGAAGATAGCTCTTTAAATAATTATAATGCCATAAACTGTAAATATGTATTTGTTTACGGCCATTTATAGTTGTTTGACTAATTGTGATCAATCATGTGTATAAGTGAATTATCAATTTGAAATGAATTCTGTGCTTGTGATAGCCATGTACATGTAATGGTTTATGCTTGGTTACCCAAACCTTATCTTATTACGCAGGATCCACACTCCGAAGCCATAGTGAATGGCATTCGAGGATATCTGAACCCATTTCTCTACTGATCCACCGTTTTAGACAATTCATTTATTTCGCCATCATTTGTTTTCATGTTTCAATGTGCTGTTTGTACACAGCTAAATGACAGATAATAACTATCTCATCTTAGCATGAAAAATAATGTAATTATGACTTGTCTTATAAGTTCGGTTTATACTCCCTTGCGCACTGCAAGAAATGTTTAGATCAGCATTTAAATCAGAGTTTAAGGGTTTTGGAGAGACGGCTTTTTCGTTTTGTTGTTGCGACGCTAATATGGAAGTTCAGCGTGTCCTGAAAAGTATATAAGCAATTAGTAATTTTGGGTTTTTCCCATAGGCGATCTTTCTGGCATTCGATCTTTTCATTAGCACGTGCGCAAACATGTCAGTGGTTTGAAAGTGATCTAATGGCTACCCGCGCGGTGTCAAAAGAAACAAATTTCGATTTCATTGCGAGGAATTGAGCTGCCGAGCATTTTAATTTCAAAGGCTTTTCATTTAAAAGGGAGGTAATTTGAAAAAAAAATACGATTTTCAGCTAAAAACTGTACGAAAATGGTGAACAGAACATTCAGTGTAAACCGGTTTTCAATTTTTGGCTTTTAAATCTAAACATTTGATTGGAAAATGAAACTTTAGCAGAAAACTATTCGCGCTATTGCCAGATAAGCTGTTTTAGCAAGGGGACCTAAAATCGAACATTATAACATTATGTGTAATGTCAACCGGTTAATGCCATCGTACTCGTAAACGTTTGTCGACATGTAGTTTTGATATTATGAAATATAAAAAAAGCCTATTTCTTTTAAACTGTGAATCCCCGAAGTATATTGCTTAACTTTTTCCCCTCAGTATATATACGACAATATATCGTACATGTGTAACAATAAAACATGGCTGCCATAACGGCTTATATTTTTTTGATTTTGTGCGTGCATATGTGTGTACATGTATGCGTGTGTAAACCGTTTGGAATACGAATATAAATGGACGTTGATAATTGATAAGGTCTAGCGGTAGAGATTGCAAAATGATATATAAAATGATGCTTTTCATCTGAAACGTTTTTAAAATTTAGCACTTCCCTAAGAAAGCGAGTTGCTGTTGTTGTAGTTCCCGTTGACGTCGTTTATGATGTTTTCATTTTTATAGCCAATTGTTACAAAAGACGTCACGGTCAGTTTAACGTTCAGACATGCATGTTCAAATTATGTTCTCATGTCAAAAGAGGAATGACAGTTTGACATATATGATACCCAATAAAATGACAAAAATACGAAAATCAAAACTCAAAAAACGATAGAATATGTCCTTGCTATAGTTCTTAGTACTAGAAATTGTGTTTATATGAAATACTGTGCCCCATTCCAACCATTTTACTTGTCCATAAGGATGGTGCTCTGTTTTAAGAAAAAATGGTCATCTTAAGTTTGAAGCTTCTAGCTATACTATTAACCATCCTGTATCAGCTGACCAAATTTGAAGCTCCTAGTTATAATAATTTTTGAGCTATCAAAATTACAAGTTTTCAATGGCCAAAGGATCGTTGACACTTGCTATGGGTAAATGCCTATGGTTTTCAGTAAAAATAAAAGTTTGTCAATCGTCCCTTTCTTCGCCTTGAAGCTACCCTGACCTGAGTACTTTATGGCTGTGAAATCCGTTTTCGATATTAAATGCTTCAAAGATGTAAAATTTTGGGTAGAACAATCAGTTTTACATTAAGATATATAGGAATCCGAAAACATTTTTTAAAATATCATTCCCCCCCGTGTGCCAGCAAAAGCTTTTGCCTGCATATGTGTTACCATATTTTACACTTTGTATGGAAGTGGCTTGCTGGCACACGGGGGGGAAAGATGTTCAGCAGCCCAAAAACCCAGGGCCTAAGCCCATAAAATGTCTTTTCTACCAAATAAGAAATTAATGACAGTAATGGAGTTAACTAGAACCAACCTCGTAAATTGCTATGTACTCTGTGCTGGTTTGATATAAAGTACTAAAAGAATGAAAGTAGAATTAGCAAGGTTTTATGCATTTTTTCATAAGAAAAAATCTCACTGTTATTAAATGACACATTATTTTGCAAACGTCCTGTACTTATCTATTTGCATGCTAGGGAATTGTTCATGTTTTTATTTTCGTCTGCTGACTTTCTTCAAAATTAAGTTTTAAAAATAAACCACCCAGGACCACCATCAGAGTGTCAAACAGTTTGGATCCAGATCAAGACCGACATTCTATTGGTCTTCATTTGGGTTCAAACTGTTTGCAAAAGGCTATTGGCAGACGACAAAATTATCCACTGGCATGCAAAGAGTTATAACATGTAAATACTTTAGTGTTCAATATATTGTCTCATATAGGGATATACATGCATCATGTATATCATAAATATTAGGACACTTTAAATACATTCAACATGCTATGCCCTTTAAACAAAGCAAAATTAATATTCAAAGGATCTAGTTAGAATCAGTTTTACTTTCTAATGCTAAATGGGACACTTTCATTCCTTCAAAAATATTTATTTCTTTTGTTGAGCTTTCAGTTTTGTATTATTTACGGTACATGTAGTCAAAAACGTACAGGTGTCTTCTAAATTATCTCCCCAAAATCATTTTATTACAAAACATATTTTGTTTTTGAAACAATTTCATCAATTATCGTGATTCGTTAATACTCTGCATATGGTATGTTCAATAGATATCACCATGCCTACCAAATAAATCAAGAAAACGTGCAGAAATCACTTTTTAAAGCACTTTTTATTTTCATAAAATTTCAGACCCCCTCCCCTTTCTACCCGCCATAACTCTCGAGTGCGTAGGAATTTCGAAAATATTTTGCTAGCTGGCTCTTGCCATTAGATTCACCTATTGCACTGATACTACATGCACCACACCAGAAGCTAAAATGCAGCGTTCTGGGAATTAGAAAAATAGGCGTATAAGGCCCAAACCGTCAATGATCCTTTGCAAAGGTCAATAACTCTAAAAAATAAAATAACTTCTGACATTTTCCAAAAATGTGACAAAACCTATCTTTGGGGTTTCCGATAAAGTGAGACTCCAACCAGTCTCCTCAGCTCCAAAGACTAGCTAGAAAATAGAAAGTTCAACTGTAGCAAGTTTAGATAGGATACTTTCATAAAAGCAAATAACAAAATTAAATGCGCTGATCAGTCTGCGCCGATTCGCAGACTGACCTGTACCTTTGTTGTTTCGAGATGCATATTACCAGGGGTAACAACCTACGTCATAGCATGGATGTTGCAAACACGTAGTATGACGTAATCTTTGATGTAAAAGGTTATTTTTTCCCTTCGTAAAAATATACAAATTAGTGTCTGTCAAAACTAAGCAGTACAGGCGGTGCCGAACATCATACTTAAACAGAATATATAATGACCACGCCTTGAAATGCCGTTGCCTTTGTTATCATTCACCCACAAATATCGAAGCGGGAGACTGCTAATATTATCCGTGCTACGTGTTTGCAACATCCATGCTATGACGTAGTTCGTTACCCCTGTATTACTGTATGTTTCCCATTTACGAATCGCCCGACAAAACAGAGATGTGGAGAATTGTGGGTGGGTAGTATGGAATCCAAATTGACAACCCTTTACAATTAGCCCATCATTATATATGGGCATTGTCGCGCGAAAACCTGTCTTTGGGGTTCGCCAAACGATAAGGTTCTTTCAGAGTTGCATATGAAAAAACCTTGTAATACGACAAGCTTAGATTTAAATTCTCAAAAGCAAATAACAAAGACGCTGCGCGGATGTGCATGCTGTTGTTTGCTTCCAACACAAGTACATGTTGGGTTTCTCTCGGTGATGTCCATATAGAGACCTCGGGTTTCTTGGTCTACTTCCAATAACGTCAAATTCGTAAACAGCGTAGACTATGCCTATGATGAGAGGTCATAGAACACATTATCTTATTACAGTTTTCATTTTGATATGATATAAAAAAAATATTCAGCAAACAGACCGACCAGCAGTTTTAGTGAAAAAAGGCAACTCCGTGCACTTAAGGTCAATCCTTATCCTGCTGAACACGGATTTGTTCTTTCTTAAAGCACTGTAGATACAGATCAGCTGCTTCTGACGCAGCAATCTGATCAGGATCTACACTGAAGTCCACTCTGATTGAAAATAAATGCTTACAACTGGAATGCTGCGAGTTAACAGGAGAAGTTTGGGGAATAGTATAGTACACGAAGTTATTCAGCATGAAAAGGGTTAAAGTACTAAGGTTCAAGTCAAGAGATAAAAGAACTTATAGCTTATGCAAAGAGTCCTTATCCTAAAAGACATGCGCAGCTATATAGTGGGATGTAAATATAATATTTGGCCCCAACCTTCACTCGACAACTTCTAATTTTGGATATGCGAGAAGCAAACGTTCTTTTGAGACTGCACAGTTTCAGCCGGGCATTTACTGCTCGACGATATGATAAGAAACAAAATACCATGCGCTAGCTCTAATGCCGTCTTTGTCATCCTACGGTTGATTAATGTGATCTATGTCAGGACTTAATCATACATGGACCAATATAAACGTTGAATTAAAATGCTGAATGCTAATTAAAAGCCAATTAAATTCAGGTATATGCGTTTATGCAACAACTTGTTTGACAGCTCATCGGTATTTAGCACTTTTAAACATTATTTAAAAGACATTTGCAACCACGGTCCCTTTGAGACTGGTGATAGTGTGTGCGTGTGTGGGTGGGGGTAGTGGGGGTTAAATACTGTGATTTTACATAAGAAGTTACCTAGCATTGCCCTGCATATGTCGCCATAACAGCCGGATAAAGAGTATAACATCATAGTCAACATCATACGGCCGCAGTGCAGGTCTAATCATTCTATTGGCTTGTCATCTTAACAGTTATTAAAGAGTGTATGGATGGGAAAGACTGATATTTGCTTATCATAATCAAATTTAGCCAATTATTCCTTATCATTAAATTGTTCGCTTATTCATCAAATGTTATTCCATTATTAATTTAAGAAATGATATCTTATACAATTACGTCTTTGTCGGTGTTACATACCCGTGGTCCCCTTTGCAGGTCATCAGTGTTTGTTCTATTTTCCTAGTTCTCCAATTTTATGAATGGTAACATGCACGCTCGTATCATTATCCACTTATGTCCGAAAACCTAAATGAACAAAGTTTTGTTATTCTATTAGGAATAGTCATTTTTGTTTTTCTTGTTTGTATGTGGTGGAGGGGGTACATGTGTGCATGCTCGCGGGTGTCGTTTCAAAGTATTTAAAACTTATTGATTTGTTGTGTTCTGATGATAATTATATCATTTGGGGTGGCAGAAACATAAAGTCTTCTACAGGTTGAGTCTACGATGATATATATCATGCTCAAATCCTTCCAAAGAGCAAATACGTGCCGTACAATGACAAAGTGTTGTTAGCTATACTAGTATTCCATCACACTAATCTCGTTCATAAATACATTCTGGAGATGTTGCTCAAACTTTGTCCTAATAGAACATTTTACTGCCTATTATAAATGGACAAAAATATAACACCATAAACTTGAACTGTAGAAACGCTTAATGTTTCTTTCTTTACATAAGAAGTGTTCCTACAATGCCTTGCATATGCTGGGCTTTTGATTCACGCCAAAACAGCTAGAGAAGTGATGCTATATACTATACTAGTACTTTATCACATTAAACACGTTCAATTCACTGTGGGAGTTTGGTGTTGACTGTGTTGCTATACTCTTTCTCTGGCCGTAAAGGAATTATGCGTTCTAGAGCTCAAGTTTATGATGTTATATACTCAGAAAAACAATTGAAGGATATTTCAATTCAGTCCCATCTCAATCACTCAATACAATAAAACTAAACTTATTGTGCATTTATTTTATAGTTCCAGATATCTGCAAACAAAACTGATGTTTAATATAAGCCACGCTTCAATGGTTAAAGTACTGTACACGTCCAAATGGATTAATCCTCTATACTGAAAAGTCACAATCATTCAAAACTGATTTAGCCCATTTTTATCATTTGTATTCCACAATGACTGGCTGCAAAATCATTGCTGGCTCTCAGTCAAAAGCATGACACCTAATTTTGTAGTTGTTGCCAGTGTTTTTCTGCCAATTTGTTGTCAAATTGGCTAGGGTACGCCATATCTGTGCATTTTTGTTGAAGACATTGTCGCGTTATTAGGTGTAATGACAGATAAATTGGTGTGAAAACTTGCCTGTGGTTGGAATGAGAAAATAAGCAATGACCAGATAAAGGTTCAGCAAAAATATAAAATCAAAATTTATTGCTTTTGAACTTTCGTGAAAGAGGGTTGTTACTTTTTGCGCGGTACTGTATTGTAACCAATTACCCGTACATTTCATTTTCCATTTGCTTAATTGCAAATTTGTAGTTCTATCAGATACAAAAATAATTTCTTTGGAAAATATTTTATCCAATGTAATAAAGTCAAAAGAATTTTAATATCCTTCAATAGTTTTTCTGAGTATATACCATGCTCAAGTCTTTCACCAGAGCAAATTCGTGCCGTACAATGACAAGGTGTTGTTAGCAATACAAGTACTCCATCACATTGATCTCGTTCATAATTACATTCTGGGAAATATTGCTCAAACTTTGCCCTAAGAGAACATTTTACGGTCTATTATTTACAAGTGCATGAAATGGGTATCTTTTTAACAAAACAACATGAGTTTTATCAAATTTCATATGCAGCATTGATTTCTAAAATTGCTGCTTAAGTACAGTTTGTATATATTGAGCCATTTTACTGAAAGTATGTAACGGTCTGCAGAGCAGGTACTTATCCAATCCAAACTGAAATCTAATATTGTAATGTTCTGGTCCACATTGGTGGTGCAAATGTAGACTGGTCAGTACATTCAGAGATGGTTTAGTCAGGTCATAGACACTAACCATTGACCAAAGAGATACAATACTCTATAGCTCTCTTGACACCAAGACTGGATGAGGCTCAGGAGGTTCACCACCTATAGTGGGGCGGATATGTAACAATTTTAAGAAGAATCGTGCATTTTATGATAAAAGCATAAAACTTGGTACATGGCTAGTTGATTGCAATACAAAAACATTAAGGGTCAGTGCCACGCCGAAAATGTCCTCCAATGGCTGCCATCTTGTTTTTCCAAAATGGCCGCCTTTTCCCACTTATTCAATATAATGTCATTATTTATTTGCAAACATCATGTTTTCTTCAGTTATTTTACTTAAATAGCCGTCAGAAATATCTAAATACCTTAAAATCATCTTTCAATTAAAAAAAAGTCAAGAATGAGGCTGCGTTTTAAAGATGGCCGCCACTTTTGTATCTAAAGAGTGCAGTTGTATATTAGAACTTTTACAAAGTTACAAATTATGATGGAAATTACTTCTGGCAAGTAGAAATAGTCTCGTTAAGCAAGTTACTTACTTATCAGCATGACTTTCTTGTTGCTTATTGTTCCAACATGGTATTAAAGATGGCTACCAATGTACAAATCATAACATAATATTTGCTTTCATTTGGAATTGTAAGTATGTGGTTTGAATTTATGCAAACGATTTTCAAGAATAATTTAATTTAATGGCTTTGGATAAAACAAAGAGCATTCAACATGCCATCCAAGATGGCTGTCAAAGTGGAAATGTTATATGGTCACCATTTATAAAGTGGCTGCCATTTTGTTTTTTCCAAAATTGCAGTCTATTTTAAACTGAATTATTTTAAGCTCATATATTTGCAAGCCAATATTTTGTCTTCATTTATTTTCACTTATTTTGCAGTCAACCATACTAATTTGCCTCAAAATTGTCATTCAGGCTTAGAAAACACAAGATTTAGGACATAGTCTCAAGGTGGCTGTCAGCTTTTGCACTCTTAGCAATGGTGTTATTCCAACTTGACAAATTAAGAATTTTCATGCAAAAGTCTTATGCAATTAAGTAGAGATAGTTCAAACAAACCAGGGACGAACTTATCAGATTTTTCATTTTTTTTTAACTTATTATGACATCGTATTCCAGATGGCTTTGCTATTAGTTTTAGAAAAAAAAAGAAATGTATTTGTATTTTAGGTTGGGAACTATTTTGAGGTTGTTTGAAGTTATCCAAATGATTTTCAAGAAATGCATTAGGATCTAAAGGGGACATCCAACCTGACATCCACGATGCATGCCGATTTTGTTATTAGACATTTATACAGATATTCCTATTAAATGTGTTCTATATAAAATAGATATGATCAATATGAGATGCAAAGAAGGATCTCTGACGGTGGTAATGGGAATCACAGTGAATCGCTGCCTATAATTTTGATAAAAATTAAAGTCGATCAAATGCTTCCATCTTCATATATAAGCTCGCTGTTGGTCTCTAATTTATGATTTTGTATTTGATTTCCTATTTCCATAAACGTACGGCTTTATTTTGGGGCTAAAATGGTCACTTTTTGTATTATACATATAGGAAATGGAAAAATATTTGAGCCGTGACATGAGATTTCCAACAATGTGGTATGTGCGACCTGCAAAGTCTCAGATCAGCCTGCGCATACGCACAGTCTGATCAGAGCCTTTGCTAGTCCTTTGAATACTCTATGAGTGTTAAGCTACTGACTGAACACCATTTGGAGTTTCTAATCTTAAAAGGAGATTGCACACGCTCGTCTGAGTCTACACTTGTCAAAATGCCACATTGTTGGAAATCACATGTCACGGCTCATTTTTAAAACATCATTACCCCCGAGTCCCAGCTAATCCTTTTGCACGTAAGTGTGTTCTCATATTTTACATACTATATGTGAAAAGCTAGTTGGGACTCGGGGGGAATGATATCCCACAGCCCAAAATGTGACGTCTGGTTGAGCCCAAACATTTGCATTTGTATTTTTGGTGTGCTCTCTTGAAAATATTTTTTCAAGTAAACTGAAATAATTAGTACAAGTAAGCTTCCTTTTCATAGCCCATCAGTCATGAAATATTACAACGTTTCAGTATATTTCTCTTTAGATTATGCAAATTGTCCTTTTACTAAATTCAGTTGGTAGATTATTTTGCACATATACTGTATCTATCCAATACACATAAATTACATGGTCATTGACTAGGTGTACTTTACGCATGGATGAATGGTCATAGTACACTGCTGCATAATATTGCACCAGGTAAATACATTGTCATCAAGGTCGAATATGGACTACAGTTGCACTTCAAAATATTTCTTAACAAATCAGATAGAAAAAACAACAACAAAAATAATCATTAAAATGCTCATGATTTTGGACTTTAAAATACTTTCACTGTGACTTGCAATCGAGTAGTGATGTTATTATACCCTTACACGTGCAAAATAATTGATTTCTATATGTTTTGGTGAAGTCAATTTTTGCAACCCCTACCCCCTTTGGTAGCGTCTCCTGTTTTGTTGTGCATAGGGAAGTTTTGAGAAGCATCTGAAAAATAGGCAGATACCCTATCAAAGTGTCAGAGGTCCTTTTTGTATACAAAGCAAACTAAAACTGTCCTTTGAAGAGTTGTCATTGAATAAAATACCATTTGTTTACATCAGATTTTAGTGAAAAATTCTATAAAGTCTGTAATAGAGATATCAAAGTTTCTGTTTGACCTTTCTCCTTTTCACCAAGTTACCATAGGCTTAAAAAGGCTATACATCTCCTAAATTTGTCTACAATTTAAAAATGTATTAAGACCAGAATCCTCAGTTTTCACACACAACATCAACTTGTCGTCTTGATCTTGACAAATGAGGTATTTGCTGCAGTCAGCCTTATTAGGTTGTGTTGATGATGTAGCTGGAACTATCACATCTACTTGAAAGTCATCAAAGAGTATATTATTCTGAAGTAAAGCCAATATATAATGTTGCAAACATCTTAGTTTCTAGCCAAAGCTTCCCTCACTAATTTCTCGCTAGTGAGTCAGGCATTTGATTCCATGATAGCCCAGTCCAAAAACTTGTTCAGACCAAAGCTCTTTTGTCTATTTAGGTATGTAGGGGTTTAAATGATGATGTTATTTCGCTCTGTATTTACAATGATGGTTTTTACAGCCCAGGGATCTTCAGCTAGGTTCACATGTTATTAAAATTGGTGTAAATGTTATTTGCATATACATTTATATACATGTATGTGAATGAGTTTGGTTGTGTTAAGGTAGCCTAGTGACTACCTTCTTGGGAAGAGCTATATATCACCACTGTATCCTATCTATCTGTATAATTAGTTTTCCCCATTTTGGTTTTGTAGGAAGAATGTTAGCTCTGATTGTACTAGTTCCTGGTCATTGCTTTGTTTTTACCTCGTATATAAACCAAAATGGAAATAACATGCCCAAAATGACACAGGCCAACAGTCACGAGGTGAAGAAGCGTAAAAAGAAGCGTGGAAAGAGCATTATGAAGTTACTCAAATTCGAACTCATTGATGTGCAGAAGGCATGCCAGACAAAATCCCAGTTGAAGCTCTAGCCAGCCGATCAGCACAGGATTTATCACAAAAGCAATTAGCAGGATGTATTCTGACAAAGCAGACAGATCATGAGCATTTGTCATCGAGATTCTTTATTCTACATGTATTTGGGAAACTGACACAGTCAAGGTGTTTAGACCTAATTGGCGACATAATCTCGAGTGTTAGTACAACTACCTGGTATGAGAGCAAAATTGACAGTATGCTGATAGGCAAAGGGGGTGCTAAAGGCTTGAGGTTAATTGAGCAATTGATTATGGTGTTTGGGTGCATATTGGAGAGACATATCAGACAGTGAGTTGAGATTGAGAGATGCAGTGCAGATTTATGTCAGGCCATGGAGGCACTACAGTTGTGATCTTCATTTTAAGCCAGCTACAGTTGCTCCTGACTTCTAACAAGCCATTGTACATCGCTTTCATTAACAGAGAGGACACAGGTAGGTAGTGTGCATAAATCAACAAGTAGTTGGTGCGACTGATGCATTGCGTGATCAAGGACATGACAAGCAGGGCAATAGTTGGCAATTGTAGCAGTGAGAAGTTTTGGTGTTGATGTTCATCAGGGCTTTGTTCTGATTCCACTGCTCTTAATTGTTATGTAAGAGGCTCTATTCACGGAATTCAGAACAGACTGCTCATGGTTGCTATTGTACAAAGATGATCTGGTGATCAAGGCTTAGTACTTGGAGGAACTGCTGGTGAAGTTGGATGCACGGAAGTATTGGAAGGAGAAGGGTCTACATGTGAACATAAGATATAAAGTAATTTAAAGTGGTCCCTTGTGCTCAAGTCCACCAAATGCCTTTGGCACAAACTACTTAATGATGGAATATGGAGGTGACAGCACCTGATAACAAATTGATATAGGATTTCTTTAACCATATGGACATTCTCACGATAGAGACATCCTCGAGCTGCTTGCAGTCATACATTGCAAATGTACGTGGTAGAAGCTCCATAAGCTTCTTAACCTTTCGATCAATTAACATCTGCTGCCCTTTACTCGAGGCTGGTAGTACTTAACATGCATTCATTGTTTTGTTGAGTGTATATATCCAGTACGTCCTTGATTATGAACAGTTCACTAGCATGATACATCCTAAGTGATGTCGAAAACGACTAATAGCAAAAAAGTGATGATTTTTTAGAAAGAGCTGCAAAATATCACCAATAAATATAATTTTCCATTTTGGCAGCCATCTTGGATGCCATGCTTAAATTCACAGTTGAGAAAATTTCAAAATTACATATTATATATAAGAAACAAACATTCATTGCAATTAAAACAAATTTTACTCATAAGGATTTCAGATACGTTTATGTATGAAAAACACAATAAAATCTTTCTTCTTTGGCAGCCATCTTGGATGCCATATTGTATCAAGGCTCTCTTATCAATTGTTCACAAATAACAAGGTCACATTTTGATCCTTTCTATGCTTGGAACAACTTGAATTAGATGCAATAATCTGAATTAAGTTCATTATATGATGTTCTTATAAAGCAAGCTTGATTAAATATATAAAAACGGCGGCCATCTTGGATACTATGCCCATCTACATGTGATGTCAGATACTTACAAATGTTTTATTGTTAAAATAGACACTTCCACTACCTTTAAAAAAAGTTTATTGCAAAATGATATCCAGCTTAACAGGCTTTACATGAAAACAGGTCGCCATTTTCAAATTCAAGATGGCGGCCATCAAGGTGCGTTTCTGGCGTGGCACGGACCCTCAAAATTTTTGTTTATTACTAATCTGGTCATGTACCAAGTTTCATGCTTTTGTCATAAAATGCACGATTTTTTCACATATCCGCCCCACTACTACCTAACTTTGTGATTTTTCAGGGGATCTGGACCAGTATTGCTAAGAAACCCTACAGCTTTGTGATTTTTCAGTTGGTGGGGGCAGGGGGTCCAGACTCCCTGCCCCCCTCCCCCCTCTGAATCAGCGCATGACAATTTCTAGATATTTAAAGAAAACAAATAATAATACGTAGCAAAATACTGTCGACATAATCATACACATTTTCTAAAATCAGCTTATTAAAGCCCCCAACTGTCAGCTTAGAACAACGATATTTCCTGCCCATACATGAAAATTATGATGCAAATGATTTACTAGCAGCTCATATTAACAAATTCTAATCAGATTTTATAACAGCTAATAAAATATTCTTGTGTCTTTACTGATTTCATTATATGTAAAGCTGTCAATCATTTTTAAACCAGAACGTGCAGCAAAGTCCCTTTGTGCCAGATTCATTTCAACATTGCTGCGTACACGTGTACGTATATCGTTCTGATACAAATATTTACAAATAGAATAGAACTGATATAAAGGCCAATAATGGGCCCTATCCCCAAATGGTAGTTTTGTACACATATATATTCTTGAAGGTAACAAATCCCAGGTGCTGGAAGTGTAAGGGATGCTGGATAAGTAAAGTGTTGGTGTGCTGTCATGGCAACCACCAACAGTTTGAATTCTTAGTTCATTCGCTGCTGTTATATGCATTTTTGAACTATTGAAATATGGATATCTTGGTTCGAAGACTCTAATCATTTACATACATCTCAATCTTTTTGCACATACAGATATTTGTAAAAAAAAAAAAGAGACTGGACAGGCTCAGTTTCGCCAGTCTCAGTTGCGCCAGTCTGAGAGCACTCTCTGATCACATAAAATATATTATATATAAAATATATATATATAATAATATATAAAATATCATATATTGGACCTCTAGATCGCACCGGATAGGCGGCAATCGAAAACGTTAATAATATCGACGAAGGTAAATAGAAATCGATAGAAACAGGGTTTTCGATTGTCATTTGTCGCCAGTGGGGCGACAAGTTGCAATGGAAAACACTGTTTCTATCGATTTTTATCCGCGTTCGTTGAATGTTAAGAGCGTTTTCGATTGCCGCATATCCGATGTGTAGATCCACCGGACAGTTGTGTGCACATGTTTTAAGAACTACTATGTGCGTATGTGATAAGTGACCAACATCTCGGTTGTACCAAATAATAACGCAGTAAGCATATAAAAACGAGTCACCGGGTGGGATGAGATTGTTTGCTGGCTAAGAATGACCATAAACACAAACGGCTGTCACATACTGTGAAACATCGGGGTATTAATACGTTTGGGCGTCCTGGACCAAACACCAGGACACTGGCACTTTACCATTATGGCTGTGAGACGTATTTTCTTCTCTACTGTATTTTGAATGATGAGCTAGCTGGAAATTTAGGCATGTCATTCACAATGCTCGTATTTATAATGCAAGAAATGATTCATATTAAGCAGTGCAGTTTGTTATCAGATCCTGTTATGTGCTATTTGCTTTGTACTTTCGAAATAAGTACTGTTTAAACTAAAACCTGGGCGACCTTTACTCTGATCATCAGGTTTACATTATAGTTAAGTCACAGCATTTGGTGACTAAACCACTTAGCTGAGATTTGTGCCTAATGAAAACCCATGCGCCTTAGCATCCACTGTGATTTATCATTATATTCGCTCTCCGCCTGACGGAAGTTTCGGGACATCAGCGGTCAGCAAACATTTAATCAGCATGCGCGGACCCAGAAAGTTTTGTCAGAGGGTGTCCAACTTTGACAACTTTTTTTCAGTTGATGAATGGAGGGAGGATCCAAATACCACTAAGTGGGCCATTTAAATGGCGTTTCACCGGCGGGCAGCCTAATTATGGCCCAACATTGAATGCTGGCTTGGTAGCTTTGTGATATCCTAGGTGTACAACACTCAATATTGCTAAGACCTATAGCTTTGTGATTTTCCTTGGGGGGGGGGGGGGGGGGTGGGGGGTATGGGGTCAGGACCCCATGCGCCTTCCCCATTCTGGATCCGCGCATGATCAGGCTAGGATATTTTTTAAAACTGAAAGACATACCTAGCATTGTGTTGTGTTTTATGGCTGTGGTTTATATATAATGCATAATTTTACAAGTGTTAAGTCTATAATGATGTCACTGAACTTTAAAATGAATGATTTATTAATCTCAGGAGTGCTTTATGATCAGTTGTAACGGGCACTCGCGTACCATGTCAGTCGTTTCTGAAGGGATGTTGCCATTCATCTGTCCACGGGGTTTTAAAACTTGTTTCATTCTCAACTCAATTAAAACTGCTCACAAAAACTAAAATGCTACAAAGTAAATGCCTCTCTTGCTTTCAAACTCGCAGATGTTGTGTCAATCATGATAATAAAATGTTAAAATACAAACAATAATGATGTGAAGGCCCATTTGAGCCCATGGAAGTATTGCAAAATGATCAACGAAAAAACGATATGGCACAAACCAGCCACCATAAACAGAGATATTACAATATGCTACTGTCCTACCAGCCCAGAATGACAGTGACATCATGTTTTGTTTACAAAGTTATCAGGGACTTACTAATCGATATATCACGTGTGTATTAATCCTATCCTCAGGATAGGATTAATACACAAGTGATCTATCGATTCGTGTTAGCCGAAGTGAAGTTAACCTGTTAGCGTTTAATTAAGCATTTGTAAACAAAGTATCACGTCACTGTCACTCTTGGGTGGCAGGACAGTGTATATCATAAAGTTCTGTACTGATTGCTAAATATTAACAGGGTTGTGACGTCTCAATATGTATTTCAGCCAACACGTGACATTAGGGAGTCTCGTCGATGAGCAGCGAAAGCACAAATGCACATACTCGCCCGAGCCTTCGCTGCTTTGTTTACAAAATATGGATGAGGATAAGGGCTTAGACCAATATTTACACCTAAACCACTAGCCAAACTGAATACGTGAGCATAGGCGATAAAGGGGGCTTTTGTGTATATGAAATTTGTACCAAATGCTCATGGAAGAGAGTCTGGTGTGAAAACTGTTTTCTGTATGCGAAATTAATGTTGAATCAAGAATTGGGTTTCATCTACATGTACTACGCTAACTAAACAAAGATTAAAAAGCTTTCTTTCTATTTTCACTAAACTTGTATCTGAGCTTTAGCGTTATTAAATCGCTGGCGTAAGAACGCATAACTTTACTGGTTTATACAACTATCATATGAGAAAAAATGGTAGCACACATTCGGTGGTGACGATACTTTATCACCACAAGCACAATGGGGACTAAAGTTCACCCAAGATCCAATGGCTATGTTTACATTTGCTTGTTTGTAAACATTAAAATCATAACATTTGGGTGGCGTATTCAGAAGTCTGGTGTGTATTCAGAAGTCAGGTGTGGTTTTGAATACTATTTGTAGCTCAGAAGGTATATTCGCCTCCAGCAGAAAATCTATTCTTTTTCCATTATGGGCACATTTGAATCCCATTAGTGCTTTCATTTCTTTTTCGTCCTTTATTGTTTATTAATATTTTCATATTTATCATTTAATCATGTTTAAAAAATAGTTTTAATATTTATACAAAGTGTCCCCTTAATGGGACATTAGCAAATGCGAAAATGCATATTCGAGATGCCACGGAATGCTTAAAATCAATAGGGTATGAACTGTTTACTGTCATCAAAGCGCTATTCAGCAACCAAAATGATTTGGAATTTATTATGAATTATTTTCAAACAATTGTATCAATAAAAAAATAAATCAAAAATATAAATAAAAGGGATAAAACAAACAAACAAGGTATGGTGACAGAATTCGAACTCACAAGCTCCATGACCGTGTACAAGTGATTCATCCACTATGTTACGAATATCTTCTTGTGCTTACTATGTGCATATAACAATTTAGATTATACTGAAATATATGTAGTGTTCTAAAATAGTCAGTTAAAGATACTTTTACACAAGGATATTCCGACAGTGAGGTCATAATATGTATTGATACTATCAGTTGACCTAACAGTAATTAAAACACAAAACGGTTTTGGGATTTACCTTACCTCACTGTCATAAACGACTTGTGGAATATTTACTTTGTTATTTGTATAGCTATTATTGTAAATACAGAATGTCAACAAAGGCAGCATAACGCTGTAAGACTCTATCAACTATATTTTAGTACAAATGTTCGAGAGGATTGCATGCTGGGTCACGAACAACTGAAGGCAAGAATGATGTATAGCAGAGTTGAGAATTTATATACATGTGTATGCTTGTAGACCTGAAGATTAACATAAAAGGTATGTTGTCGAGCTGCCAACAGTAGCAACACAAATGATGTAAGATAATCAGACCAAAGTCCATTTTGCATTTTATTAAACATTATTACAAAAACGTTATTACAAAAATGTAGCTGATTAGTTTTCCTACTTTTTAATCTCCGCGTTTCCTAACCCATTTCTGAAAGGAGACAATTAATGGAGGCTAACTTAGTTGCACCAGTGACTATTCTAGCAGCGTAATTTTGGATCTTGTCATGATCATTCAATCCATAATGTGTACAATTATTCCACATGGCGTCAGCATATTCTAGAAGTGGGCTTATAAATGAGACCTAAGTAGTCTAAAAAGATTTCCTATCAATTTGCGCATAAGGGCTATTGATTCGCTTCCATGCTTTTTGATATGACTAATTCAAGCTGTTCATACCAAAGACAATCATTTGAAAAAAATGACGCCAGGCATGGTGCTTATGAGAGTTATCTTCTGCAATTTTGGGTTTGATTCATCAGAACTGGGAGGTGAAAGGTTTGTTTTATTTGCTAGAGAAAAGGATATACTCTAACTTCTCAGGATTAAATGTCACTAGCCATTTGTCTGCCCAACCATGATTTTTTTCCAGGTCAGAATGGGTTGATCAGCGGCCTGAATGGGGTCGTCAACCATAATATGCAAACTAGTATCATCAGCGAAGACTCTTATAGAGGAGTTTGAAAATGTCTTCAAAAATGTTGTATATATATATTTATAAGAACTAATAATAAATTTCGATATTTAATTTCCTGGCATGATCCTATCAAGTCATGATTGATATATCTACAGAAGCCATGTATATGTATACATATCACTGAAATTGAATGGAATGTCACGTTAACAGATGGAATGGAGAATCATATTACTGACTCTTTGCATGCTAGGAAATTTTTCATGCTACTGATTTTAAAAAAAGAAGTTTTTTTTTGTTTTTGCTTTTTTTAAAAATCTTTCAGGAACACTATCAATGAGTCAAACGGTTTAGATCCAGATCGAGACTGACGTTCTTTTGGTTTTAATCGGGGTCAAACAGTTTGCACATGTCATCTGCAGACCACAAAAAGTCGCCGCTTGCAAGGAAGGGGCTAATATATAGCATTTATGTAATCATTGCAATTAAATTTGCCCTAATTAAAATATGCATAAGGTTGTATGCCATTAAGGAGAAATTATTCAGTCTTCTATTGTCATGGTGCATATTTTGACTCTGCAATCTTTATGCAGTGATTATGTTTTCTGATAGGAGTTCAATATTAACAAAGCAGTGTTGACAGGGCGTATACTATGGGTATAAATACCTCAATGTGGCACTTTCCGCATATAGAGAAGTTCCCCAAGAGAGTATTGGGTTTTCCCCATTCGACCTGCAAATGGAAGGTCTGTTCGTGGTCCTATGCCCATATTAAAAAAACTTTGGTCAAAAGAATCTAAGATCCCCAGGTTAAAACTACTTACCAATATGTTGTAGATTAAAGACATAGATTAGATTATCTGTGTGATAAAGCGCATGAAAATCTTCAGAAGGCATCCAAGAAAAACAAGTTTCAGTATGATAAAAATGCTAGATAAAGAAATATGTAGGTAGGAGAGAAAGTGTTTTTTTGTTGTTTTTTTTTTGTTGCATAAGAAAGCCAATAAGCTTTTGCTACAGTAGAGAGGGCCTTATACAGTCGTTGAAAAATTTGGTAAATGCGACTACAGAGTGCAGGTAGGCACAAAACTGAAAACATTTCATGCAAATTTGCTCAAAAGGTTGCCTGATGTTTTGGCTGTTTGTCGGGCCCTCTGGGGTTTACCTGTTGGATTTCTTTTGCTCCGGTATTCAGTTTTATTTACTGTTGAGTCCTTATCTTTGCTTTATCTCCTTGTTATATCTTGATTTATATGTTTTAGGAGATGATGCAATGATAAGTTAGGGGTCTTTTATGCAAACCAAATATCTATGTGTCTTGATCCACATCTGAATTAAGGATGAGGTTGGCGCCGTTAAACCGGTTTAAGCCCTCCAGTAAAATATTTTACTGACCGTTCCAAGGTGGTACTTCTTTTGTGGATCTTTTATGTTTTTGTTGTCTTGTGTTTGCTATGTCTTTGTGCGCGTCTGTTTATATGTGCTTTGTGGTCACCTGCTGGGAAAGGGCTGACCTTTTGGCTCTCGTTTGTGGTGTCTGCTGTGAGTTTGTCACTTTCCCATTGGTATCCTTGGTCAGGTGTGGTACTTGATTGTATCGATTCCTGATCTTTGCACCCTTACTTACTTTTATTGAGCATGAACAAGTAGATATAAATGTCAGTGGTCATGTGAGTGTAGCAGTACTTGAGCCATATAAGAATGGGTCAGATGATGATTATAGAGAAATATTATGGACAAGTCTAAGTGCAGTAAGTCAAGAAACACATACTGATGTACAAATTTCAGCTGATTTAAATGATTCAGAGAGGCAAGAGGTAAATGATTTAGTAAATGAGTTTTCTGATGCTTTACAGACAAACCAGGTCTGACAGATTTACTTGAACAAATACATACCATACCTCACACTGTGAAATAAATGTCACAGAATTTGGCTCTTCTGAAAGCCGATTCCCGTAAGATTTTCTATCTCACAGTATTTTCAGATCATCTAAAACCCCATTTGATAAAAAAAATAATCATAAATCACATTTTATTGTCTTTATCTCAAGTTTCTTACAATAAAATAAGAAATAAGAGCTTTTTGGTTATAAGGGGTGTTCCAAAGCGATTATATGAAAATCTCACAGAATTTTATCAAATCTGACTTAAAATTTTGGTTAATTTCAGAGATTTCAGCCAAACAATTTTGGCATGTATCTGAACGTGAGATAAAAACAACTACAGATACATCCATAAGGTTGAATTCATATCGGCTTCCTTTCATGATGACTGACAAGATAAGTGATGAGGTAGAAAATATGTAGGGAATGCAGGTAATAGAACACTCAGAGAGTGCATATTAATAGAGCTAGTAAAGAAAAAAGATCAAACATTTAGATTTTGCATTAACCTAAGAGCACTATTTTTAAAATCCAATAACCTTGTTTGACGCTGAACCAATGCCTAACATTAAAGAGTTATTTTCTCAATTGTCTGGTCATAAATCTTTCTCTTGGTTGGACCTTTGGGAAGGATACTGGCAAGTGCCACTTTCTGAATATTCAAAGCATAAAACGGCATTTAGGACACTCAAAGGGCTATTTCAGTTAAGGGTAAAGGCATTTGGCTTAGTTTCATCCCCAGCATCATCTGATGTGTTAGTTATTGAAGGGCATGGGTAATTTAGAATAATTGAAATTTAGCTTTCATATTTATGATTAAAGACATAATGTGGATGCTCAAAAAGACCGCCTCATTGAGATGGTTCTTCTGAGCAACCAAAACAGGTGTTAAAATTTAAATTGATGGATGGGATAGTTTCTCCAGTTTGCCTAGTTGGAAGGTAGTTTTAATATTTATGAATTAAAGAAATGTCATGGATGCTCACGAGAGCTGTCGCCTAAGAGACAGTTCTTTTGAGCACCCAGGGCAAATGTTAAAATGGATGGATTTGAGAGTTTCTCCAATATTATTGCACATTGTTTGATAAGTGTGATATTTAAAATTTAAGTGATTGCACTTAGTGTTTAGATTGATAGGTCTTGAGGCATTGTAAACATGGGTGAAACTGTTTCTGTAAAAGCAGGTCTGTAGGCTCAGCACTGTATCAGACCTCTAGATAAGCGTTCACAATTGAAAGTTGATATTCTAAATTATGAAGCGTAAAAGTATGTCTTAAGTGCTTAGAGGGACTAGCTCAGACAGACGGTTCTTTTGGGCACCCAAAACAGGTGTTAAAATGGATTGATGTGCGAAATTTTCTGGTTTTATGTTTGTTGGTTTAGCTCCTATGTATGAAAACATATGTTGTTGGTGCTTTGGAGGGGCGTCTGAATGAGAGGGTTCTTTTTTCCTGAACAGGTTTTGAAGTTGATGGCTAGGGAGGTTGGTCTCGTTATGTGAGTAATTGAAGCTCAGCTTTCAAGTTTATTTATTTTTGTTTGTTTGTTTAGTTGCTTTACATCCCAGTCAACAACAGCTATGGTCATTTTGGAACGGTCAGTTCAACTAACCACACTTTTTTTCCTGGGCAAGCGTGAACAAGCAGTTAACCAGTACTTTGGTACATACTTTAGCTTGTAACTCACACCAACACTTCTTGAATGAATCAGTGGAAGCGAGGAGAATGACTGTGGAAATTATTTCATGATCAATCTTCACTAAAGTATGGGACCTGGCTGGGATCAAACTCGTGGCCCCTAGATCTGCAGTCAGGCACGAGTCTGTAGTCAGACACGTTACCGTCTGTGCTGTGCGGACGGGTATTTTCATGTTTATGATTGAAAACATGTAGTGAGTGCCCAAAGGGATTGGTAAAGGAGGAGACGGTTCTTTTGATCACCACAACAGGTGTTTAAATTATTGGATGGCCTAATATCTCCAGATTGTCTGATTTGGAATCAGTTTTCTTGTTTGCGAATGAAAACATGCCATGGATACTCATGTGGGCCATCTCCTTTGAGACAGTTGTTTTGAGCAACCAAGACAAAATATTAAATTGGATGGATTTGAGAACTTTTCTTATTGGTAAATGGGAGAATTTCGCTATTTTTAAGCTAAGGAGGTTAGACTTACTATTTTGAGTAAATGAAATTTGGCTTTCATATTTTTTATTGAGACTCCTGTTTTGGATCCTCAAAATGGTCCCCTGACTTAAACAGTTCTTTCGAGCACCCAAAATAGGTGTTAAAATTGAAATTGATGGATGGGATAGTTTCTCCAATTTGCCTACAGGAGGACGTTCTTTTGGTCACTGTTGAACAGCAAATTTCACACTTCGCAAATTTCATACTGTGAAAAATTGGAACCAATACCTCACAGCATTAGAAAAATTGGTACTAATAAGTCACGTATTTCATACCAATATTTCACATTTTGTGATAAATGCGCACGAAGTAAAGTTATATGTAGCATAGGTGCGTATTTCTTCACATTGATAAAATACCCCCCCCCCCCAAACCTGCTGCATTTTGCATTCAATTCCAATTTTCACATGTATGGCATTATTTTATAACTGGCGCAATTTTAACAGGTTACAGGTAAATTTTATAAGTCACCTGGGAGAATTACGGACAACTCTGCTAAAAACCATCGACCCAAGACAACATGGCCCAAGTTCATATGACAACTTGGCCAAAATTCATTTGACAGCTTGGCCCACATTTTTTTGGAAGTACGTACGACTTGCATGCTCAAGTATGATCTAACCAGAATGTCTGTGCATTAGCATACATGTACATGGATGTCTCTATAAGCAATGGCAGATCCATAGCGAGTTCAGGGGGTTCGCTCAAATCCGTTCCATGCCATGCCACCCGTTTTTTAAATATCCTATGAAAATGAAATAATTTGATCTCAGTGAGACCAAATTATTTCATATTAATGGGAAAGGGATACTTACATCTGTGCCCACTCATGTATTTTCTTTTAACTTTGCATATTAATAACTCATTATATACAATCTATGAAAATGTATTTATTGAAGTAGAATAAGGCTTAGGAAGCAACCCTTACTTACTCAACCTTTGAGGTGGTTCCTGTCTCTAAATTTTATGTTCTAAATCTATAGTTTTGATTATTTCTATGATTTTAATCTAGATTTACTCCAAAATACCATAAGCATTATATTTATAACACAAAAAGATTTGAACATATTATGGATTACATTTTCTGAAGTAGTGATTATAAGATTTCAATATTTTTTTCTCAAAAAACTACAAAACAATCCACAATCAATTCCAAAGATAGATATGTACTAGTCTTTGTCAAGATACCATATTACCACAAAAAAAACATGTCATATATATCCTGCTGATCAGAGAAAAATTTCATAAAAATCCAAAACCGGTAAAGTTGTCATTTCTTACCTCTTATGGGTGTAGGTGAGTTTTAGCAAAATTATTTTTTTAGTTGAAATGAATCAATTACTTCACAGAAGGAGATTGCTTTGAAATCTACTTACACTTTTCTTAAAGAAACACATGTTTAGACAATTTCAAATGATTTGATGGTCGAAAATACCAATGGTCTGGGCCCCATGTCATGGCACTATGGGGCCAAGACAATGTGTATCACTACCTCATGTCCTACATGCTATATTTGAAGAAACATAATGTCATAACAATAACATGTGAAAACAAGAATACCAAGCATTTCCATTACATTCTAACTGAACCAGAGTAACCTCATTTTGGTGCCATGACCAGGATACTGTGTAACAGAGTCTGGTCAGTGGTATCATAGAACAGTGCTCTACATGAATATGTAACGCACAGAAACGAAGTTGTATGCCTAGAATACACAGCCAGCTAAAGTATAAATTTTGCCTTTTGATGATAATCAGCATCAGGTTTACAGGACAGAATGTACAGAGATGATTTAAGCATTAAATCAGCAATAACTTTGCAGCCAAAAATCCTCTGTGAATATGTTTGACAGGGGGCTGTTCTTGTAAATTGGGTTTTTGCAATAAAGCTTACAATTATAAAATCATAGATACAAGGTTCTTCTCCTGTATGAATTGACTTGCCATAAGGTTTCTCTTCTGTATGATAACATTCTTAACTATCTGGATGTGGTAAGCAGAGGTGCCACCATATTGTATCAGATTGGGTAATATAATTGTGTATAATCACTTCATTAAATACGAATCGAGGAATTTAATATCAAAGTTTAATGTTTTTTCTTTGCCAATCCAACTGAACATAAACTTCTACCAATAAGCATACTAGCAAGGTGATTCAAACTTAGCCAGTATTCAAGTAATTCTTACACTGAAACATAATTTTTGGGTTTTTTACATTTCCATGAATAAGGGCCATGTGTTTACATCAAGTTGAAAAAATATGTTACGGGTCCTTGATTTTCATAAAAGTTGGTCAACATATTCTTAACATATACTGAGGGAAAAAAGTTTAGCAATATACTTTGAGGATTCACAGTTTATAAGAATTACGACTCTTAATTTCATAGTGTCAAAAATATATGTTGACAAGCGTTCACGAGTACGATGACATTAACAGGTTGACATTTCACATAATGTAAAGTCTGATTTTATGCCCCCTTGCTAAAACAGCTTATCTGGCAATTGTGCGAATAGTTTTCGACTAAACGTTTCATTTTTCTGTCCAATGTTTAGACCCAAAAGTAAGACAGTGAAAAACGGTTTAAAACTGAATGTTATGTTCATCCTTTTCGTACAGTTTTTAGTTGAAAATCGTATTTTCCAAATTACCTCCCTTTCAATTGAATAACGCTTGAAATTAAAATGCTCAGCAGATCAAATCCTCACTATGAAGTCGGTTTTTGTTACTTTTGACTACTTGAGGGTAGCCATTAGGTCATTTTCAAACAATTGACATGTTTGCTAACCTGCCATTTAAAAAGATCGAATGCTTCAAAGATCACCTATGGGAAACCTCATTATAAATAATTGCTAAACTTTTTTCCCTCAGTATATATGGACAGTTTTTATGTTGAAATGATATGTTGACAAAGACCGCAACGTTAATTCCAAATTCGACTGAATACTAAATATACAGTTGAAAATTGGGTTACTATGTTATAAAAATGAATGTCCACCAACTATCCTAATACAAGCAAAGCCATTTATAGTATCAACGAGCTTATCAATGATATCGTTATTTCATTTAAACCTTTCTGTGGCCGTTACATGATATGTCAATAACTTTAGAAATGATTATAACTGGGTACTCTAAGGTCTGGTAGCGATAGCATACATGACGTCATAAATTAGCAATGGAATTGCATAAAAAACTCAAAAGCACAATAAATATAAAAGTCATACCCCCAGGCAACTAATAAACATAATAGTATCGAATTCCAAGCGTGGGCAGACTCCCATCTTAATTTCCCCATACCTTGTAAGAGCCCCTTTAAGGAAAATGACAGGAGCTAGAATATTATAATGCAAATCACTTATATGAGCCGCGTCGGGCGAAAACGTTTCATTGGAGTACATGCTCCAGATTCACCAGCTTGCGACCATGTAGAAACAGAAACAAACACTAATCTTTTAATTTTGGATTGAAAATCTTTGGAGATTTTTCAACCAGTGCAAAAAGATTTTCTATCAGTATAGCAAAGAAACATAGGCTCTGATCCACCTGTGTATCTGCGCCTTTTGGCATATGCAAAAATAAGATTTTTCTCAAAATGCGGTACTTCTTTATTGGATCTTTTATGTTTTTGTTCTGTCTTGTGTTTGGTATGTCTTTGTGCGCGTCTGTTTATATGTGCTTTGTAGTCACCTGCTGGGAAAGGGCTGACCTCTTGGCTCGCGTTTGTGGTGTTTAACTGTGAGTTTGTCACTTTCCCATTGGTATCCTGGGTCAGGTGTGGTACTTGATTGTATCGATTCCTGATCTTTGCACCCTTACTTACTTTGAAAATAGGACACCGTGAACTAACTATTTATTCTATAGACCTCAATGGTGAAGCCCTACTATTTGACAGTTTATTCTGCACCCCACAACACATGTGGAGCATCACCATGTTCCTTAAATTCAAGCCAAAACATGAATAAGGGGGGAAAGAAAAGAAAAAATACCTTCACCAGCTCTTTGTTCAACTATTGCATATTGTTAAAATGGCTGTTATATTTTTGGAAAACCACGTCCGAGTTCAAATTAGAAATTGCTATTTTTACTGTTTGGTCCAGAAAAGCACAATTTATAAATGCATCTGGAAATACACTATGGACCAATGTGAAGAAAATGAATTTTTGCATCTGCTAGAGAGAAAAAAACAACAACTGTTTTTACTTCAGCATTATCATCCAATCAGACACATCCATTGCCAAATAACAACTTCGGGGCTCCTCTCAGTTTTTGACTTATGGGATATGTTGATATAATTAGTTCCCAGTCCCCTATAGGAGAACTTGATTCAGCTTTCCCTCGAATTCACATATCTTTGGATGGCGGACCCCTTTATTTAGCTCACATTGTGAACATAGGATGTCCGCCGTACGTCAGTCTGTCCTGGCAACAACCCATCAGTTCTTCTGTCTTCAGTCAGCAAGCTCTTCCTCCTAAACCATTTTGTGGAGTTTCGCCAATCTCACAAGTCTGATCGGTCCCTTTCCAGAGACCTTCAAAAATGTCCACTTTATAAAGAAATCTGGTTGTCATGGCAACCAAAAGGAACCACTCTAAAATCTGATAAAAAACTTCTGGTCAGATTTCAAAATACTTTGGTACAAATGGTCTTTGGGAAACCATCTACCTAAATTGTTCAAATTATTTAATAGGTTTAAGATAACGACAGCCAGGTGGCGTGGCCCGTTTTTCCAATGTCAATATTGGGAAAACTTACTTTTTTATCTGAAACCGCAAGGCCTAGTAAAGGAGACAACATTTTTTGACTGAAATCACTCGAACTAGAGCCTTGATATTTTGTATGTAGCATCAGCTAGTGGACCTCTACCATGCTTGTTCAGAATATTACCATTGGACCATTAATGCTCCCGCCCAGAGTGTCAACATCCTGTTAATTTTGTCAACATAATTAATGGACACTTTCTATGTAAAGCTTTAAAATGAAACTGCCGATCTTTATAAAATTACAGCTGGGATTTGGGAGGAGCTTTGATTTTCTATTATCCTTATAGACAGTCATTCTCAGGCGAGCGACCCCTGGCCAAAAGGACCTCTTCTTTCTATATAAAGAATCGTGTTCCTGAGAGACAGTGATTTTACCTGTGTCACCTATAACAAAATCATGTCGACTCTTTAATTCGTGTTTATGAAGGAAAACACTCGAAAGTTACGTAGAAATTTCACGAATTAGTTTTGTGGTGCTTAGGGACCCATTGAATTACGGCATCCAGTTATTCTTTAAAGAACAACAGCATTTGTACAGTGTTTTGAAAAAGTTCTAAGGTTGCTCATATCCTTAAACCATCAGATTGTGTTTCAACTCACATTTACTGAAATACTAAAGAAACCTGACACTTTTTACTTGCTTCAAACTCGTAGATAACATATTATAGAGTTAAACCGATATGCTTATTATAATAACAAGACATTAGACAGTATTCTTCGATTTTTTTTTTTTTTTTATATAAAATATAGAACATGGCGTCACAACGTCAAAAATACCGTTTTTATTACTTCTACCTTGGGAGTGTAGCCAGTACCAGTACAGACAAAAGTGCATTTCAAAAATTTGCGATATCTTGCTGTGACGTTTATGATATGGCGGTTTTAAGGTGTGCTTTTTACGTTTTCTAAACGGCAGCGTTTTTTTTTCCTTTTTAAAAGCAATTTCTAGAAACTGAAATGACTTGGAGTCAACCATTCATTGTAAGAGAATACATTTCCAAGAATCAGAACTTTTGTTTCGCGTGATGTTAAAGCGTAAAAGCTGAATGAACCAAATTTAACGTCAATTAAGAAACGATGTAAACTATGGATAATAACCATTTTTTCTTTGTCAACGTATGTCGCCGTTTAGTGTGTGCTGTCTACTTTGTTATAGTGCCAATTGGCTACACTTTACTTTATTCGCGTATGAATTTCAAGCTTTGCAATTTATCCATATCAGCATGTAATTGTAACACTTGACGTCGCTAAATGGACGTAGGCGGCAGCTACGGAGTTCGAAAGGACTGAAACATTGTCAAAATGCATTACAAACATCATACAAAGTGAAAAAAGTTAATAAAGTGACAGTGCTTTTTAAAAGCTCATAGAACGCTGATAACGTTAAATTGACGTTAAGAAAGGGAAAAAAGGCTCTTGGTTTGAACAATGCATGCATGCTTTATTTGAATGCCCAGAAGATGTCAATGAAATAACAAAGAATGACACTTAAGCGGTTTCTGGTGAGTTTTGCGTGATTTCTTTGTTATTGCAAACATTGCATCTTCGTTTACCTTTGTTCAACGATACGCAATGGAAAGACAAGTGTGCATCGTATTCATTTACTACCCAAAAATTGACACACAATATGTGTCAGGTTTCTTTAGTAGCTAAGTATATTTCGCTTAACTGTTGATAAAATAACTCAAATTCTTTGAGATGGCGTACAGAAAGCAACAACTTACGGTACATACATGAGATTTCATACAAATATTAACCCACATTTGTGGACATGCAGAACGCAACAGCCATAACTCTAGCATTTACCCTTTTGAGTAATGTCCCTTTGATCTACGTAAGAAGCGGTTTCTAAGACGTATCTAAATCGATTATACTTTTCTTAGAACTCTCTCTCTCTCTGCCCGCGCGTGCGCGCGCGCGCGCGAGAGAGAGAGAGAGAGAGAGGGAGAGAGATGTAGTCATCCAGTCGCTTGCAGCCACACGGCATGTGATGTGATAGGAAGAATCTTCCACATGTGACTTTATATATTACAAATTCTCTCATTGACATTTGTGAAGATTGAGTGCCAATTCTTCACATCTGGGTTAATTTGGTACCAATTTTTCACATGTGTGAGCATTTGGTACCAATTTTTCACATGTCAGAGGAATTGGTACCGATTCTTCGCATTTGCGAAAATTTCGTACCAATTCTTCACATTTGTGAGGAATTGGTAGCTATTATTTACATTTGTGAAAATTGAGTACCAATTATTCACATCTGAGAACAATTGAACCAGTTCTTCACAGATAAGACGAACACGTACCGATTCTTCACAAGTAAAAATATAAAAATGTGAAATTTGAGCACAGATTTTAGACCCCCAAATTTATCGAAATTGACCATACGCAAATTTCATAATTTCCAAAGGTGACGTTTTGGTACCAATTCTTCACACGGTGTGAAGTTTGCGAAGTGTGAGATTTGCGGTTCAACAGGGCAACGAGGACAAATGTTAAAATAGATGGATTTGCGAATTTCTTCAATATTATGCACATTGTTTGATCGGTGTGATATTCAAAACCTAAGTGCATAATATGTTCTTCACATGCTATTTCGACAATGAAAACAACACCTGATAAACAACAACTGAAAATCTGAAGAAAAAGGGTAATGGAGTGTATACTGACCACTCTGACTTATTAAATCTGTCAAGTCTGCGAGTTGAAGAGTAATGATAAAGGTCATCGTTTCTGTCATTTCAGACAAATTATGATCCACTTTGTCCAATTAACCTTCTACGCCTCGAAATCCCTGTCTGTGGGTTTTGCGATCGAGCAAGACTCAAAACAGGCTGCTCAGCTGCAGAGACTGGCTACTTTCATGGTGATTCGAAAGTAGCTATTGCGATAACTTAGTTGGGGATAACAAAGACACTGATTGGGCTGCGTGGATGCGCAGGCTAATCTGTGCCTTTGTTGTTCGCATATGCTTATAACAAAACAGGTTTCCCATTCAGACGTTTCTGTGTCACGACAACAAAGTTGATTAATGCATGATGGTCGAACTGGTCCTTTAAACACGTTGACATGTCTTCGCGACATTTCATTGAAGTCCACTACTCTTGAAAACAGAGTTTAAACCTATATGTAGAATTTAGAAAGCACGTGTTGCCAGAAATTATTTGTGACGTCGTTATTCTTTTTAGTCGGAAAAGCGGGATACTGGGAGACTTCAGGAAAATAAACCAATGTGCTGTTTGAATTATCTAGGTGCAGATCACGTTTTTCGGCATGTGGCGTCTTCAATATACATATCGATGTTTGACAACAAGAAAACAAGGAAACACAGAGTCAACATATGTTATCTGTCATTATTTCTGTTTCAAGAAAATACAATAGCGAAAAGTGCACAACATGCTATTTGTTTTGATCTCTCTCTCTTTCTCTCTCTCTCTCTCTCTCTCTCTCTCTCTCTCTCTCTCTCTCTCTCTCTCTCTCTGTGTGGTGGTGGTGGTGGGTGGTGGGGGTTAGGGTGCTGTTTTAACGCTATTTGGTTGGCAAGATTTGAGCCAGTCGTTTAAAGATGTACCATATTTAACTGCATCGATCCTCACAGAATCGTAGACATTGAATGTGAACATTCTAGACAGGTTAGCGCAGCGTCTGTTAGTATTAGTCACGGTGCCATTCCCTCGTAAAGCAGCAGTAGAATTGATCCTGCAACTTGAGTGTTGAAAACAGCTAGTTATATAGCTAAAAGAAAACAACTACGTTAAAGTCGGGAGGCCCTGGCCCAGACTCTTTAACTTGGAAAAATATGGTAGTTCGCCATTGGCAAAATCACCAGCCAGGAGTTACTGACTAATCCTGATTGTGCTCCAGAATCTGTCAAATCTGTTTCCACTTCTAGGACTGGCTCACATGCGCGTGACGGGGTAGTTACTCTTAGGGGAAATCCTTCTACTATCTCTTCCTTGGATTTATTGCTTGCCCTAATCCCTCGATTCCCCACCAATGAGCTAAGAGTAGCTACGAATGCCTAAGAAAGCCTCCGAATCGCCAAGAATGCATTAGGAATTTGGTACGAATCAAGCACGATTTTTCGAATCGGTGAATTCGTGGCCAAAGCTTTAAACAGTTCAAAACTTTTGAGTCGAAATCCCGATAAACCTACGAATTGCAAGAACTGACTATGGACTGTGCGATTCAGTTAAGATTTTCACGTACTGAGTACGTTTCAGCCACGAATCTAAATATTGTCAATTCGTGGCAATTCGTGGGACTCGGGGCCTGTGTGGAATAGCGGTATAAGCCGAAAAGGAAACTGCACAGGCTAGTCTGAGTCTACACTTGTCAAAATACCACATTGTTGGAAAACATATGTCGCGGCTCAAATAATCTCATTTATAAAGAGGAATCACCTAACTTCATAAGGGATCGCTATTAAAGCGTTGTCCCAATTTTGAAAAAAGAAAATGAAAAAGGAACACACTTGTAGAGAATCACTGCTTTCTTTGATTTAGCGCTCTGTGTGTACGCTCTTAAATATGCGGAACACAAGCCACAGTTTGCGGTCGAACTAACAGCCTCAAAGGCCACCATCAGCAGGTCACAGCTCACTAATATCCAATAAGCGAGACACTGTCCTGTGTCCCCATAAAATCTAGCCCGATGGACGGTGAGATTAAGTATCGTTTTAGGCGTATTTTATGACAAACTGTCACTTAAAAGGAAATAAAGTACGTTCAATTATGAACACCTTATTAATGCTAAGTATGTTGAGGTGAAAATGATGGACATATATGGGTCACATTATGAAATTATTCACTGCATTGAATGCTTGTATGTTCTGGTTCAATGGAGAGCAGGCTTAACAAAAAATATTTCTCTTGTTTCTCAGCCAAAACATATGTTGTGGGTGCTCAAAAGAACCGTCTCAATGAGACGGTTCTTTTGAGCAACCAAAACTTATATAAGAAAATATTTACAAATTGTCACTAAATATTTTGTTTATCTAAACCTGTGGGAGAGAGAGTGCATCCCTACGATGTTGTGCCATAGCGTGTAGCAAGTTGGCTACTCAGCTATTAGTGGAGCTAAACGTTTAAATGGTGGGAGGGGCATTTATCTTTCTTTCTTTCTCTATATACTGCCTGGCGCTCGCTTTCGAGCATTATCGGCAGGTGTACATTGTACACTCCGGGTTGCAGGATGAAAGCCTACAAGTAACCATATCGAAATTACCGTAGGGTTCTTTAACCTGCACAGGGGGTGACTTTCCCTGCACAGGGGACATCCAGTTAACGTCCCGATCCGAAGGACGATGCACTTATCTAGCGTCATCCCTGCAATGACACTAGAGAAAGCGTGTTCGGACACCGAAATTTTTCTCGCCGCGAGCGGGAATCGAACCTGGGACCTCTAGCACCAGAGGCAAGTGCCTAACCACTGAGCTACCACGCTTTCTTATCTACATCCAAACTTTGTGCACGCGACCGGCGAAGTCTCTTACTCTGAGTGTGCACATTTGCTTGTTCGACAATGCATCTCATGTTTGTTTGTTTGATTTGATTCTTTACGTCCCATCAACAATCTTTGAGTTATAAAGGACGGATCTTCCTGGGTTGAACCAGTACTAAGCTAGGATTAATGTTCTTGGTCAAGGACACAACGCAGTGACGCCAGTGAGGCTCGAACCCGCGGCTCTTCGGTCTCGAGTCAAGCACTCTACCACTGAGCATCTCATGTACTGGCTTATATCACGCCCGATGCCAATTTAAACAATTTTTGTGTGTTTAACAACATCAGAATCTAGGGCGAAGATTTGGCGCCAGTAAATTGCATTTAAGCCCCTCGGTAGCTTAGGCTGTTGTTTTATGCATCTCAAATTGTTTAGGGAGTTCCGTATTGGTAATTGTTTTGTTATGTATTTCTTAGTGTCGTTTCTAGTTTTGCAATCATCTTGACGAGGAAGAGAGAGTTGGTTGCTCAGCTTTAATTGTCTTCCTGATGTCTTGTGGCCGTTAGTGTTCTGAGGTTCTTCCTCACGGTGCCGTGGGCTGGTCTTTGACTTATTCAGCGTACACCAACGTATCGTACACAAGTGCGGATCCAGAGGGAGGGACAGGGGGTCCGGACCCCCCTGGAAAATCACAAGTTATATGGGTTTCTATAGGGAATAAGCAATTGGACCCCCCCCCCCTGGAAAAAGTTGGACCCCCTGGAAAATGTTGGACCCCCTCTGGAACCTTGAAAAATGATAGATTTCTTTGAAATTGACCATTGACTTATGTAAAATAAGCTGAGGACTAAAAAAAGAGTTTTTTTTGTCAGACTGACCTGGACCCCCCTGGCGAAAATTCCTGGATCCGCGCATGGTATATACGTCGGCATACGTTGGTACTTTACATCGTAGTGTGACAGGGCCTTAAACCACTAGTGGTTTATCGATTTTAGTGCATGGCGTTATATCACTCCAAAATGCGCCGTCGTGTGATAAACTGTAGTAAATATCGAAGATCCAAATGTATACAGCAGAAAAATTGTCCGTAGACACCTGACTCGATGTGTATAGCAGACAATTCCAAATTAATTGTGCGAAATAGATAAACACAGAGTCCTGTAAAGTTAATCATATCTCGTAGTGTGCCACACTAGATTCTAGCTTAACGACATATAGAGCTAATTTTTATGCGCATCATTCCCGCATCAGGAAACATGTAAAGTTGTCTGAGTCCTGTCTTCTGACCATTTACGGATTCGGATCAACACAGCTTTCAATCACTCTTATGTCATATTGATGATCCGACATTTTTCTGGCAAAATAAAGTAATTTAAGTGTGTCCGAAATATCAATTGTCCTTTTGAATATCAGAACTGATCGTCTCACTCTCAAAGACAGATAAATGTAGCTCAGACGAAATCAAACGATGTTCTCAATTACCCTGGTAACAAATACGAAAGTAGCTGAGTCTCTTCTATTTGTACGGTTATTTAAAGCGGCGCACGACCTGACCTCGGGGCCTAGTGGTTAGCGTGTCTGGCTACGAAACCAGAGAGCCTGGATCGATTCCTAGGTGCGCACCTATTTTCAGTGTGTTTTTCTTTCTTTTTTAGCATTTTAATGCCAAATTGCTTCGTACTAGTAAAATGGCATCATCAAAACGACCGAAATGGTCATTCCTGAACTTTTTATATTGAATCATGCATGAAACCTATGGGGGTGGGGTTAAATGTGGCCCTCCTGAAAGAGAATTAGTTCGGTGACCCCAGATTTTTATTCTTTTTCCTGAAAGGTATTATAATAGTCCATGATATAAAATAAATTCTTTTAATATTTTCAACATCTATGATTTAATTTAAAATCAAATTCAAATTTTCGACGAATTGCCAAAATATATCATGCAGTTTCTTGTCACAGCTTCGGCTAACAAATAAACTTGCATATTTTCTAGAAGGTTTGAGGTCACGAGCAATAATTTGAGTTAAAATAAAGAAGCTGTCTGAAGATTACAACTATTTTAGCTTGATGTTTCGGACAAGTGTTATTTTTACATCTGTTTAGAAATGCTTAACACTTCAATATGAGATAATGAAAAACTAAGCAGGATGACATATCCTTTTTATTTCATAAAAGGATAAGCCATGCCTAACACAAATTTTTGAACAAATTTCAACACGGGAAGTATTAGGTAGCATATTCCCTTAAGTGACATTCTTCTTTTTAATGCCTGCACCCTATATGCTAGTCCAAAGACTCAGGGTATAAATAAATGCCAGTCCACACTACCAATGTATGTCATATATTGCATATTTACATGCACATGTGTTTCAAGCCTCACCGGCGTCACTGCGTTGTATCCTTGAGCAAGACACATTTATCCTAGCTTAGTAATGTTTCAACCCAGGAAGACCCGTCTCTACATAACTGAGAGTGTTGATGGGACGTAAAGAATCAAACAAACAAACAAACAATACATGCACATGTGCCTAGAGTGTATCAGAGCTAAAACTATACCCAAACCAATCTTCTGTTTGCCCGTCTGGCCTTACCATTTGAGCAAGCTCATGAGATTGTTGGTACTTAAATTTGAGCCAGTGCATGATATTTCCAACAATGTGGCATTTGACATGTGTAGACTCAGATGAGCCTCTGCAGCCTCCTTTTAAGCTTAGACACTCCAAATGGTGTTCAATCAATAGCTTAACAATCATAGAATACTCAAGCGACTAGCAAAGGCTCTGATCAGACTGCGCGTATGCGCAGGCTGATCTGAGGCTTTGCTGGTCGTACATACCACATTGTTGGAAATCTCATGCACTGGCTCATTAATCATATATACACAGACGCCTCTTTTACCTCGTATCCAGAGGGGCTAGAGGTCTAAATTTTGGTCTGATATCTCATCTATAGGTATGAGTGGGTAAGCAGTGAAGGCTCTGGCGAGACTGCACTGATGCGCAGGCTCGTCTGGGCCTTTGTTGCCTGCCAATGCCAAATATGTGTTGCCCCATTTCTATCTGTACATGTCGTTATATTACGAAGGGCTCGTGTTTCATAGAAATGCCATTCATTCTACTAGACAGGAACACTCCTCACCTTAAATTATTTGATTACGCACAAATAAATACTATCTAATAAAGATGGACAAAAACTGGCTTTAACGGCAGTCAGGGAAACAAACAACTAAATAAAAATCACTTCACCATGTGATCTTGTCATTTATAAGTTTCCTTTACTTCGTTGCACGTTGAAGGCGACCACCAAGGTCAAAAGATCAGTGAAGATAGAAAGGCTTGGCTACAGGCCTTTAGCTAAGAGTGCGTACCAAATAATTATTTATCTTATTTCTCAACCAAAACATATGCTAAAACTGATGGGTTAGTAAAGATTTACAATTCTACAATCCAAGATTTTGTTTATCTAAACCTCTGGCTTGATTCAGCTTCACGCTAGCCCCCGCAATTTGTAATAGACTGCTAAATATTGAATAAAATTTGGAACAATATCGGACTTAAAAACTAGTAGTAGAGGACCCAGGGTTCAGAAATGTCAAAATTAAGCCTTTTGGTATGCCCCCTTTTTAGCAGAATTTTCACTTTTTTATCTGTTAGTACATAGCATTGGCAATATGAACTCAATTTAAGTCTTGCAAACAAACCGGTAACAGTGTGTATGAGACGTTACCCTTAATTTACTGAAAAACAAAGATATGTAGCCACGTCTGTTTAGGTAGTAGTTGAAATGTTTAAATGAACTAAACAGTTATGCAATATGCAAGAAACTGTTATTTTCTACAGATATTGATGTTTGCAAAAGTTGTTGGGGTCAATTATAATGTCAATTACGTTACGTTTTCAACAATACCATTTAAATCAATAATATTTTGTTTAATAGTTTCAGTTAACAAAATTAGTACTAAGTAATTTAGTTTATGATACATGTATTTCAAAGGGCAATTACTGACCCTTTCAAAACTGCAATTAGATATGTTCTAACATAAATACTCTGTCAGTTAGAAGTTGTTTAATAAGATGACCATGAATAAAACATACTATAAATTTAGAACCTTTAAAGTTTCAAATTAAGGGTGTAATTCCTTGTGCTAGCTTTTAAACACTCTCTGATTATCAAATGGATATCACTCGACTTAAGAGTAATACTTAACAACAGTTCTGGAGTAAAATATCATTTTGATGCTCGCTTTCCAATAGGTCACGTAAATAACAAAGTTAACGACAAACGAATATTGCTTAATTCCTTAAACTATGCATCACTGGGTAGTTTACACCCTTTTACCTGATGGTTAGAATCGTAATTGAATTTAGCCTTGGTTAATAGTCGTTTTAAGTTATTTGGCTGCCGTTTGCTTTTAATCAATTTGAATTTAGATAATACTTTGTTCATTTTTGGATCCTCTTGTAGAATGGGTAAATTGAAATTAACTACATTAAATATTTCTTGATTTTTGGGGTTATGAGTGGAAACATAAGTAATGACAGATGCGCTTGTTTTCTCAGTAACACTTCTTAATATTTTGGTCGAGTTGCATTGCCCTTTTCTTTTCCACTCTGAATGAGCTTCTTGGGGTATTTTCGGGACAGCAAAAATGACCTTAATTTCAAGTGTATTTTGTTCAGAAATTACGGTCCGTAAGCTACGTGCAAGGTTGTAGGGAATGCTCAGTTTTGTATGTCTCAACTGACAAGAGGTAAATAGAAGATATTGCTTGCTATCTGTCTCCTTATAATAAATATCAGTTTCGAGTCTACCATCCTTTTTTTTGGACCATTACATCTAGAAACGGTTGTTCATTGGGACAACTTCACACTGGTAAATGTATACGTCGGTTTGCTGGTATTTACACGTATTGCCGGTAGGCGTTTGAACTTTCGAAGTGAGCTGCATTAAGTGAATGGAAAAGTCAGAGGTGATCCAAAAACGCTACAGTGAAAATATAGGCTGATATCAATCACTAGTGATTGATATCATATCATTTCACTAGTGATTGATATTCCTTTTATTTGTTTTTGATATGCATTGATTTCACTGCTAAGTATAAAATATAATTTATATTGATTGCAGTTGATAAATTGTGCTAATGATCAACATTTCTGCATATGGCTGCTTGGATGCTTCTATATAATGGTGATGGAATGTTTCATATTTATACGTATGAAAATCGCAGTGGGCTGTTGTCCAGGCATGACTGAAAAAAATTGTTGACTGAGACTTAAAGCGTTGACGCAATCAAGACATTACAAGGAAGCCATATGAGTATTCATAATTCTGTTCACAGAAGCAATAAAGACGATAATCAAATATAACAATCAAAAACTAAAAATAGCACAGAAAGATCTATCAGTGTATATAGTATAAACACTCTTAAAGACAATTGCGGTTAATTTCCATGCGCACCATTCCTGCGTCGGTAAAACAGGGAAAGTTGTTTGCGTCCTGTCTTTCAACCATTTACAAATTTGGACCAATACAATTTTCAGATACTCTTATGACAGATGGATATTTCCACATTTTCTTGACAAAATAAAGTAACTAAATATGTCCGAAATATCTATTTACCATTTATCAGAACTGAACTTCTCAGTACCAAATACAGATAAATAGATCGGCCGAAATCATAAACAATGTACAAAATTTCCGAATTTTTACCTTGCTTGCCAATACGTATATTGCTGATACTCGCATTGTCTGTCCAATATGTACGGTTATTTCGAGCTGCGCACGATCTGATCTCGTGGCCTAGTGGTTAGCGTGTCGGACTTTGGAACACGAGGACGAGGGTGGGCACCTATTGTACATTTTCTTCTTTTTCTTCTTTCTTAGCGTTGTAATGCTGAATTACTTCTTACAAGTAATATGGAATTATATAAATGACAAAAGTTCAATACAAACGTTTTATATTGAATTATCCTCGAAATCTGTGGGGGTGGGGTGAAAGTTGGCCCTCCTGAAATATAATTAGTACGGTGACCCCCGATTTTTTCTTTTTTTAAAAGGTAAAATGATAGTCCATGAAAAAAAAACAAAAAAAATAAATAAGATTTCAATGTCAGATTTTTTCAACTATAATTTATTTTGAGGGAATTACCAAAATAAATCATGCAGTATCTTGTTACGGCTGAGAAAACAAACACATTTTCACATTTTATAAAAAGCTTGAGGTCATGAGCAATGATTAAATTTAAAATAAAGTAGCTGGATGGCGATTGCAACTAGTTTAGCTTAAGGATATTCATCTGGCCAATATGGCGTGGTGGCTAAAATCTGCGGGTGCTTTGAATTTTGCGCTGTCACAAGAACAATGTCCAATTTCGCTCTGAATTTCAGAAATAATCATAAGATATACATTTGTATGTAATATAGTTCACAATTTTGTTGCTGAATGAAAAATACACAAACAGTAAATAAGTCAAATATTACCTTCAACTTGGTCAATTTTTGCACACAGAATTCTCCTATTTTCCTCCATCAGAAATTTAAGTTTTTTGCACAAACATGTAGTGTGATATGTGATCTAGTACAGCTGGAATTTAAATCTAACAAAATTTAATTCAAAATGTCACTTTTCTTGCTAATCCAATAGTACATAACACTCATATAATAGGCGACCAGGCGTAATGTACATGTTTATCTACACCTGTAAACAGGGCTACCAATCCATATCCTGAATAGGAAAATACAAATAATACCTACATGTATAATTGTAATACATATTTATGAGCCGGACTTCCTAGTATGAATATAAAGCGGAATCCAACAATTAGTGCACGTAACATGGTGTTCTTCTTTATTATCACCACCCCCCCTTTTTTTTTTTTTTTTTTTTTTTTTTTTTTTTTTTTCGGGGAGCGCAGTGGCTCAGTGGTAGAGTGCTTGACTCGAGACCGAAGGGCCGCGGGTTCGAGCCTCACCGGCGTCACTGCATTGTGGTCTTTGAGCAAGACACATTTATCCTAGCTTAGTACTGGTTCAACCCAGGAAGACCGTCCCGCATAACTGAAAGATTGTTGAGTGGACGTAAAGAATCAAATCAAACAAACAAAACCACCCCTTTTTAAAGGGGTATTGTAATGACCTCTGTCCGTTCGTCCGTCCGTCCGTCTGTATGTTATGCTCTATCCTCCTTAACCATTGGACGAAATCCAACCAAGTTTGGTGTGCGAGATTTTCATATGAGTGGGGTGTGCGGCAGCACTTTTTTTTGGGCCATCCCCCTGGGGCCCCGGGGAAGGTTCAAAGGTCAACTATCAGATTCGAAAAGTCAATTTCAAAGATTTTATACCAAACTTTATGTTTGTTCTCAAAGATAAAAGATAAACGGGATTTTCATTATGTCGCCTTGGTAATACTCCAGGGTTGGGACTTGCTTGTGGGTCAATTTTTTTTCCAAATATGGTCGTGTGGCATATCAAATTGAAGGGAATGGTGAGCAGAATGGGGAACAAGTTAAATGTTTACCCTATGGTCAAACTTGTGACCTTAAGGTATAGTCAAATGGTCAATTATCATTGAATTTTCTCGAGAACGTGGGGTGCTTGCGATGACACCCCGTCGACTACGCGATTACAAGTTCTCTCATTTTTTTTAGATGTTTCAAAATTCGAAGATGGTTGTTCGATTGCTCATTTAGCTTCTCATTTACACCAATAGTTCGTCTGTGGCATGATGCCTGCGCACTGGATTCAGTGGAAAGGAATGCTTACATAAGAGCGTGTGAGCTTTCACAGCATTGGATTCAATTTGACTAATAATGCCAAAGGTAATAATCAAATTAAGAAATTGAAGAGAAGCTTAGGCAATAAATAAAATAAACATTTTATATTAGTGTGTGATATACATTTCAATACAGGAATTGACATTCAACGCAAAAAAAATGACACGGCGTTTTTTAAAAGTCAATGAAGTAAAACGTTTGTGCAAACCGCCAGACTGATGACCATAGTCCTCATTGTGCAACACACTGAAAACGACACATCATTTAATGCACGAACAATAAATTCACCAGTTAGACTCCATGCACTGAAAAACAAGAGGTTTTTAGTGGAAGCTAAGCAGCTACTGGTAGAGGGGCCTCAAAGGCTTTAGTCTATAAGTTTATATTGTTTCGGACAATAAATAGAGCAGCACAGAAAGTTTTTTAAAAAGAGAAAGTGCAAGGTTTTATAAAAAGACAAATATAGCAGCTTAGCCGTCACCTCTTTTGGTACCAGCTCACACATTCCATTCTACAGTAAAGGTGATCAGACTGATTTTGGACTTCGTACAAGCACATTTAGTTAAACACATATCGCATCAGATCCTAGAGCTTAGTTGACAGTGATTGTATAAAGGGAAGTATAATATAATGCAGAAACGCAGAAAGCAGCTCTCACAAATAAAAATGAAGTCATGCTCAAATTTTACATGCGGAATCCTGCAGATGCCTACAGTCTGATAGAGTCTCTGTTGACTGCTTCAGCAAATTAAGATCCTTAGACACTGAAAAAAGGCATTTGTCTTAAGTGCACTTACTTAATTAAGTATATACTATTGTAATCATCTGGATGCAGAAGAGACAGCTGGTTGCTTTATTGTACTTGCTGTCGTGTGGCTACAATTACCTTGTGTCTCTTCCACTTGTTGCCATGGATCGGTCTGTTGTCTGTGAGTGTGGCATTTGCTAATCATCCCCAATTGCTTATGGTAGGACTGTGATGATGCTCAGGCTGATCAGAATCAACTCAGGGAATGCATACTCACATTAAGCAGGCCCTTGCCAATAGTGCACCATTAAATCTTTATTTTCTTATTTCTCAAGTAAACATATGTTGTGGCTTCTCAAAAGAACCGTTTCAAAAAGACGGTTCTTTTAAGCACCCAACATAAATGTTTGGACCGATAGATATGGAAGTATTCACAATTATACGCTAAAACTCTGCCAATCTAGAGCTCTGTTTAGTAAGATGGCATGGCCTGAGAATTTGCGCTATAAAAGCTCTGTAAAACGCACACACCATAAATGAGCCAGCACATGAGAGTATGACACCTCTCTCATTATAGAGCAACAAAAGCTGAGGCGAGCCTGTACAAATGCATATACTTGCCTGACATTTCGCTTCTTAGTTGAAGACCCACACCAAATTTGAGCTCACCAGCTTAGCTGGAAAGGTCTGTCGGCGTTCAATGGAGGTTCTATGTATAAATGCAACAAGTACATAACACTCAAGTAAGAATTAGAGTAGTACTTGTTCGGAACGCTAACCTACTACAACCTCTTTGAACATTAACACCTTAAAGGCTGGAAACACCCAAATCAGTAATTTTCAAACAATGAAGACTGCCGAAAGATATGAAATTTTATTTAAAATATGGCCTTTATCTTAAATATTTGTTAACCTATGTTTCTGAGACAAAAGTGATCTTAAGAGAAATAAATTCTATATTAATTGGAAATGATAGCCTTCTGAAGCGCCCACAGGTAAATGAAGTCATGTCATTGGCCCATCGAATAGCTTTCTCCGGGTTTTTATAAAATAACTCTCAGAGTGCAAGATATAGATAGTGACCAGAGAACACCATATCACCTATTATAGGACTTTTGGGGTACTGTAACAGCGGCACCTCATGAATGGGAAATAAGGACTGTTCAACCTTCTAAAGACATTGGTAATAGCTGAAAATGAGGCGTGGTTTTATTCGAAAGTAACTATCATCTTGCGCCAGAACACCTCAGCGAAGACACAAATCATATGAATTAACCCTTAAAACACCAGCAAAATAACTGCATCGAAAAATGTCTGTTTATTGGTTAACATAAATATAGAAGCATACAGTGTGGACCCAGACCAGACTGATCCTATAGAAGCAGTCTGATCTTGATCTACACTGTATATCGAAGGGTCTTCAAATATTTCAGCAGACGACATAGGCATACGATGTTTTGTAATATACACTTAAGGGGTTAATAAACGTAAGTTCAGTGTTTATGGTCGGGATTTTCATGAAAATCACGCTTGTTTGCATGGCTAAAACAACTTAATAACTCTTTACCAATTGATAGAACCTGATTTCCCTTTTTGAGCAGATGAAAGAGCCGAACCACGCCCAGATATGAATATTAAAGTTACCGCCTTTTAAGAAACCAAAAAGCTCCTTTATACACGAATCTCCGCTCATGTTTTTGTATTCATTGTATTTGCAGAAGAAGGAGATAGATTAGTTGACGTGTATGTAAACTTACTTACCTGTATAACTGACATGTATATTATTGTCAATGGCTATTATATATGAGTGTTAGGTGCTATCGGATTAGCAAGAAAAGTGACCTTGTGAATTTTTTTTGTAAATTCTAAATTCCAGCTGTACTAGATCACATATCACACTAGATGTTTGTGCAAAAAACTTAAATTTCTGATGGAGGAAAATAGGAGAATTCTGTGTGCAAAAATTGACCTAGTTCAAAGTTATATTTGACTTATTTACTGTTTGTGTATATTTCATTCAGCAGCAAAATTGTAAACTGTATTACATATATCTTATGATTATTTCTGAAATTCAGAGCCAAATTGGACATTTTTCTTGTGACAGCGCGAAATTCAAAGCACCCGCAGATTTAAGCCACCACGCCATATTGGCCTGATGAATATCCTTAATATTAAGGACTTAGGTTATGTTCAGAAAATTGGTCAAATGCTGAAAACTTTCATATGAAACTATGTTATCCCTTAATTGTTTAACGTTTTGAAAACCCTCTACATTTATGTACCTACAAAAACACACTACATTTTCTGAGCAAGTTTAACAGGAGTCACGTTGCGATAAAACCCTCTCTTTGAGTTTCTTACTGGTCCTGGTTATACAAAATTTTCATGGTTCCTTTGTTCATAAAAAAACTAAAGTGATTAAAATTGTCAGATGATAGTATATTCATATAGACCATGCTTATAAATGTAAAATGCATTTTACAATTTGTCGCCTCAGTGCTATAGTGTTCTATCTACCATTGCACAAATTTTGAGAAAACTGAGTTTGAAAATTTTAGCATCCGGATTTTTGATGCCTTATATATCACAGACCTTTGAATCATACCATAGGGTTATAATATATACATACAGTGTAAATGACCTTGGTTTGAAGAAATTTTTACAGTAATATGACATTTATGGGCATTTTACAGGTTGCAGATAGAGCATTATGCCCTAAAATCGCCTTCTGCGTTCAGTGCTATAGTGTTCTATATTTTCCTACAGCTTACTATTCTGTTTATGGTGTCAATTCATATACTAGTCTGAACAGAAATGATGATTTGTACCTCAAAGTAGCAGATTTAGTCATTTATTTGGCATAACAGTAACAGTAACCAACTGCACAGATTATGCCATTAAAATTTATACAAGGGAGGCAATCTGTTTCTACAGTTATTTTTTTCTGTTAATGGGGTCAATTTGTATAATATTTTAGACTGAACTGATTATTTGGACCTAAAAGAAGCAGATTGTAACAATTGATTTGTAATTACATCGACAAATTACTTCAATTAAACCAGTTTAAATATGTGTGAGGGAGGTAATCTGTTTCTACAGCTTATTATTCTGTCCATGGATCAATTGCATTATATTTTTGACTGAGCGGATTGTTTGGACCTAAAAGTAGCCAATATTGTAATAAGTTCGTCACAAGACCGACAAGCCGTTTCAATTTAGGAAATTTAAATTTATGTAGGGGAGACCAGGGCAAGATGATCCACTTTTTTAAAATATTTTTTCCTTCTTTCATGACTGGATATATCTTATTGCTTTTAGATATATAATACACTGCCAAGTATTGGCTACAGCTTGGGAGAAAAAAATACAAGCATAAAGTGACATTAGTGCTTGAAACAAACCATTCAAAATGTGTGGTCAGCTGTATCATTTTGCCCTGTGCACAGGGCAAAATGATACAGTACATGGGGCAAAATGATACAATAAGACTTTTCTCATCTCAGATTCATATATTCAAAACGCAGCACAGAAATAACTATAAACACAATTAAACAATTTATAATGCTTCATATCGCCACGGAAATATAATTGAACACGAACAGTTTTCTGAATTTTCTGAGTCACATTTGTTACCCTCTATGTTTCATGTTTTGCCACGGGGGAAAAATGATACAGTTGACCGCACATTTTTAACATTCTGTAAAATGAAATGGTAGTTTTCTGACACACCAGTATCATTTAATTTTCTTGTGATAGGAAAAGACAGTTTCGATAAAAATATCTTTGAAAATACTTTAAAACAGAGTCAAATTATATTATTTCAGACTGTATCATTTTGCCCCGACCACCCTGTATCATTTTGCCCCAGTGACCTCTTGTTTACTGCTTTCGTAACAATTCAAAATACGACACCCCACAATAGCTCTGATTATTTGGAGACATACCAGTATCTATATAGTTCAATTTACACGATACAATTAAGACATATTTCTACCACATTTTTCACCTTCATAAAAAACTGATACCTTCGAAATTTACTTATGTGCCTCAAAAGTCAATTGTTTATATAAAAAGTTAAACCTTGCTCTGTTTTGGCTGAGCGTTTCTTATAATATGGCGGATTTCAATACGCGCATTCAGTTTGAGTAAGAAACGTCATATATGGCACCATCGTTAGAAAAATCGCGCTGTATCATTTTGCCCCGTGTACCATTTTGCCCCGGTCTCCCCTAAGGGAGGTAACTGCAATTTTTAGCAATTTCTCCAAGGGAAGTGACTATATGTAGATAGAACAGTAACGGCACTGAGCTCACCCAGTCACGTGACAAAATCATCATTGGCCATTGGATTAAAATCACTTAGAACACTATAGCACTAAACGAAATTGTCTTTTTGTAGATAGAACAGAAAAGCATCACGATTTTAAGCTTTCTAGGAGGAGATAGGCAAATGAAACCTTCACCAGTAGATAGGAAATTTGGTCCCCTTTCCAGCGGTATGTATAACTCATTTTGACCAAAATGTCACTTAGCACACTATATAGCACTGAAGCGACGAACTGTTGGCATTTTAACATTTAAGAGCATGAAAGGTTACTCAGTTGAGTTGAGTGTGAAATAAAGTTTCTTGACTTTCACTGGTCATATTGATTAAGAATAAAGGCAATCTCGCGAGTCCTGACGATACCTCATCTAGTGCTAGTTGCTGTTTGTTGTTTGTAGGGATCCAGCCTATTCAGGCTCAACAGCTTATGCTGACTAGGGCAATATATACAGTTTGTATTATAACACAGTTAAAAAGTAACCACAGTTCATAAAATTTACAGATCTTTCACATTAAAAGCGTATTTATAAAATAGTATGTAGTCACGGTTAAAATTCCAGAAGCAAAAGGGCCAAACTAAGAATCTTGATCCAGCGACGAATAGTTACAAGTAATCCTCTTCATATTGGGCACATCCAACGTTGGTAATATTTGTAATAATAATTTTCTTTCTTTTTTGTATTACTATACCAAAAGCAGGCATAAGGTTAAGACTCAATTTTATACTTCATTGTTCGTACTTAGTATATATATATATATATATATATATATATATATATATATATATATATATATATATATATATATATATATATATATATATATATATATATATATATATATATATATATATATATATATATATAACTGCAGAGACTTATTTACAGTATCCTACATAAGTTAGTGAGAAAATAGTATATATATGTACAGGCATGCAACCAAAAGACTTCTAATCTGTATGATACCACTTGATATCAATGTTTATACTGAGTGTTTAGTATGGAGACACAGCAATTCACTCCTACACTTATGGAGAGCATAACATAAGTTTCTCGACAAGCGCTCAATGTTCATAACAGTCTCTTTGCCTAGCTTAAGTACGCCTCTAGCCCCATATACTGAACAATCGAGAATGATTTGCGTCAATTTCTCAGGGTCGCTAACGTATGAGTCAGCTATTATTTCTGAGTTTTCGAAGTACAGAATACCCTTCAGACGCCCGATATAGTTTTGCCTTACAAACTGAAGCCTACTGCACACCACCAGAAAATGCACGCGTGACTCATGCCCGTCCCTACAGAGAGCACAGGTAGCATCTATGTTGTATTGGTTAAATCTAGCACTATTCTCCTGGAGGATATATGACCCAGTAAGAAGACGTAGTTTGGGTATAGACCTCTTCACAGCAACAGGGTCATTCGGTAGGGAGCTCCTTCACTGGTGTACTTTTCCGACTCGCAGGACTCTATGTTTAGATATAGGAGTGACTTTTTGGGTGTATCCATCCATTGTGACAGGACATAAGTATCAATAGCAGTGCTTACCAGCTGTTTCCATTTCTTCATGCTTTCGATGTTCTTGCACACATTATAAATGCTTGGAAACTTGTACTTGTGAAGTAGACGGTTACAGACTGAGAACCAGCTTTTACTTTCATATGATTTGACGGCCAGCTGTCTTTGGGCAATTTCATATTCTAATGAGTCCTTATTGAGGAAGACATTCCCGAGTAAGACCAGTTTTCTTATATCCAGCTCTTGCTCAATGGGTCTGATACCAAGTAAGCCATAGACTGCAGTTAATGTAGTATTGATTGGAAAATTCTGTATCTGCCTAATCACATTTCATTTGAGCTGCTCCAGTTGCATGATATCATCAGGAGAAAGGCTAAAAAAAACTTCCAGCCCATAGATCATTCTTGGGAGAGCGTAGATTTTCCACAGGTGGGTCACAAGTGGAGGAGCCACACCAGAGGAGCCAAAGGCGCCAGCAACCCATCATAGCGTACAATGTGCGTCTTCCTGTCTGAACTCTGGCCGCAATGTCAACATGTCCATTTGCATTTATGTCTACTCCCTCCTAGGTGTACCTCTGAAGGACTCTAGTCGATGCCATCATCACCTAGCTTCACAGTTCACTCATCTGTGGTTGAAGCATCATTCAGGACAACCTGCGTTTATGGTATAATGCTCTCTATAAATATAATAGAAGACCACACTGGCAAGGATCTGTTATAGGATAATAGTAGCAGCGAGCAGGGCAACATCATCAGCGCAGGTAGGGGGCACAACAATCAGTGTGTCCGATTGAGACACCGACACGTAGCTTCTGAAGGAGCAATAGGAGATCATTATTGACGAGTTTATAATGGAGAGTGGACAAGATACCGCCCTGGCGAACACCCTGCCTTATCTCAAAAGGAGGAGAAACATGACCCGACCACTTGACTCTCGTCTGCGCACCCTCATATAGATTCTTAATGCATGTCCATAGGCTACCGCCGATCCCTTTATTGAAGATCTTCCTTAATAGCGAGTCCTGCCAGACCACGTCGAAGGACTTGCACGCATCTAAGGTTACTAGTTTTAGGGGTGTACTGTTCTCTTTGGCTTCATTCTGGGCCTCCAAAATTATGAGTGATGCATTTATTGCCGAAGAACCGCTGGTAAAACCTCTTTGAAGGGCGGACTGATGCAACTCTATTCTGTCTTTGGTCCTGTTAAGTAATATCTTCTCAAGAACCTTTCCAAGTATAGATAAGACGGTGATACCTCTGTAGTTTGTTGGTAAAGTAGCATCTTTCTTCTTTTTCAAGGCTGGGGTAAGTATACCTTGTTTCAACAGAGAAGGGATGTACCCACTATGTAAAATTCTATTTATCAGTGCTGTTAAAACCCGTAGCAAAATCCGTGGAGCATGCTTTAGGTGTTCTGCGGATATTCCAAATGGGTCCTGGGCTTTGATTGACTTAAACGATTTCACTATAATGTTGACTTCGTTCAGAGTAACCGGCTCAATAGTCCCTTCCTGCTGTAGGGCAATGGACTCGATCAGCAGCCTATCAAAGGTAACTTGATTTTCATATTCCACATCAAACAGGGGATTATTCGACGGAGTTGCCAGTTGTTGGAAGTGTTCAGAGAAGGCGTCAGCCACGTCAACTGAGGAGGAGAATGACTTCCCGTCGTAATGAAGCACATCAGTTGCTGTCTTAATACATGATATTTGCTTGTTTACAAGGCGATAGAAGAGCTTGGTATCCTCCACTTTTGCCTGCATTATTTCCTCATATTTATCTTGAGTATGGAGATAGCTCTGCTGCCGAATTTTCTGTCTCATATACCTTCTTGCCATCTTGCGGCCAACAACAAGGGGGTTTGATGGATCACATGGGGCTCCAGCCATCTGCCATACTCTATGAGCCTTCTTACTGGCTTCCACCACATGCGATATATTCCATACAGGTAGCGTCTTCTTTCGCTGCTTCGACTGGGATCGCCCCTTCGGAGATGCTGCAAGTAAAGCACTGTATAAGATGCTATTCAAGGTTGCCGCTAGCAAGTCCACATCTATATCACATGACGGAGTAATGTTAAGAAGTAAAGGGAGCTTTTCATCTAAGATACAGCTGTACAATTCCATTTCGGCCTTGGCCCATCTCATCTTGGGTTTCATAGAGCCATTTGGTTCTGGTGCTTTCGGGGAAACAGGGCCATCCATATTATCAATGGTTAGGTGCGTAGGATAGACTACTTCTACATGATCAGAGAGGTTCAGTGCACAGGGGAGACCAACAGTTGTATGTGGGGTACTGGAGCTTGAGAACCAATAGTCGATCAGGGAGCTAGCACCTGTCTCTTCGTGCCTGTAGGAGGGTCGAGCTAGACTGCTTCACTGCCCCCTCGTATGAACTTGTAATACCTGTATACGAGGTCGGTTTAACAGTCTAATCTAGTGCGTGCTAGAGTGCTTCCTGCCTGCGATAATGAGAACAAAGGTGTCGCCGAGTTGTCTCACGACCTTCTTCTTCTTCTTCTTCTTCTTCTTCCACTGTAAGGGTAGTCATCTTCTCAGATTGTAGGGTACCCTGTGTAAAACTGTGACGCCCGATAAACAGATAAAATGTCCCAGAACCCCGGTTAAGACTATGTACATGTTGTTGAGTCGCTTAGTAGGGTCGCAGGAGCTGGGAAGGCAGACTTGAAAGGCCTTCCCTGAATTCCTGGAGAGTCTGGACATCAGTTACAGTGGTAGGCAGTTGATTCCAGTCACAGATGGTACGAGGGTAGAAAGAATACTTGTAGACATCTTTGGTTGCATTTAACTGACGAAGACGTTGGGAACCTCTCGTACGGGTGTCATTGAGTTGGATGTAGTCGGTAGTGACGTCAACCAGACCATGCTAAACATGGAAGAGCATAGAGAGTCTGTCTATATATCGTCTATGCTGAAGAGACTCCCATCCTAGACTCTGGACCATGTTGGTGACACATCCTGGTGTTCGTTCTGTGTAGTTATGGTGGACGAAACGGGCTGCTCGGCGCTGCACCTGTTCTAGGTTGTAAATGTCGCTTGATTGATGAGGATCCAAAACTGTGGAGGAGTATTCCAGCACCGGTCTCACTAGCGTTGAGTAAGCAGCTGCCTTCACTGGAGCTGTACAGTCACCTAGGTTTCGCTTGATGAAGCCAGATTTCTGTTGGCCTTGTTGACTGTATTATCAATATGTTTCTTCCAGGTGAGGTCCTCGCAGATAGTGACACCTAAGTACTTGCTGCTGTCTACTACCTCCAATGTATGGCCATGAATTTGATAGTTGGTCTTCAAGATATGTTTCCTGTTGGTGCTAATTCTGATTACCGTGCATTTATCTGGGTGAAATTTCATTTGCCAGGTTTCTTCCCATCTCTTTAATGCAGATAAGTCTTCCTGGAGGAGGGCTTGGTCTTGGCTTGACGTGACATGTCTGTAGAGGAGGCAGTCGTCCGCAAACAGTCTGGCATCTGAGTGTTTTGTAGACTCTGGTAGGTCGTTGATAAATGCCAGGAAGAGAAGGGGTCCGAGGACGGTGCCTTGCGGTACACCAGACAATACATCGGCTTCAGTAGACTTGGTGCCATCCAACAAAACAGACTGTTTCCTTTGGCTCAAAAATGATTCGATCCAGCGTAGAGTGGAATCTTGAACGCCATAGTAGTTCAACTTGTGTAGCAGGCGATGATGAGGCACTTTGTCGAATGCCTTGGCAAAATCGAGAAGAATAACATCTACCTGGCCTTTCTGTGTCATGTTTCTCGCAATCTCCTGTATAGTTGAGATGAGCTGAGTTTCGCAAGAACGTCTGGCTCTGAACCCATGTTGTTTGTCAGTTAGAATCTGGTTCTTGTCGAAATGTCGCATTACTGAGCTATGAACAATGTGTTCGAGGACTTTACAGGCTATTGAAGTAAGTGAGACAGGGCGGTAGTTTGATGGTACATGTTTCTCTCCCTTCTTGAAGATAGGAACTACAAAAGCCCTACAAAAGACCTGTCGCCGATTTGTCTAAAAATGTGACGCCGGGTTTTTCTGTTGTTCCCGTTGGGGTGTATGATGGGGCATAGAGTGCTTTGAACTTATGGTGGTGGTTTGAGGTGGTCTGCAATGCTCTCCCCACCTCACGAGGCAAGAAGGCAGGTGAACATGGTCAGCATGGGGAACAGAACAGAACAAGACTAATTACCGGATGTGACGACATAAATCTACCAAGATGGCCTCCAATGTGGCAAAGCGTCTGCTTCGGCATTATTTTTCAGCTGTAACTAGTTTTACTCGATGACATTTTGTTAAAAACTGTGTTTTGATTATTTGTTATGGTTTATTATAGCTTCTAGAACATTTATTTTATGTCCGGGTTTGTTGTAGCACCACCAAAAACATGCCGCCTTTCTTTTCACCGATTTTTTAGACATGGAAAAAAAGTGGGTGGGGAAATGAAAACTGTTTGCTTATTAGTTCCACCAATTTACAAATAATGGGGGCTTCGCGGGGGGGGGGGGGGGGTTACTCTGATATTTTCATACATAGCCTGGTTTGCTGTGTATCCCAACCACTTATCACAGCTTTTGCGCATGTGCGTTGTGGCTGCTCCCTTTATTTTTTGGAATTTCAGTGCTCCAGCCTGGCTGTTTTACAAGGGCGCCACACCCTGCCTTACATGTCTGGCGCCCTGCCCCTTTTCATAACACCCTGCCCTAAAATCAAAAATGTCCTTTATTTTATCTTCCCATATGGTCACAGAAGTTGTGTATTCAAATTGATGCTGATCGGTTCAGCGACTTTCTGTTTACACTGCAGTCTGAAGTTGGAAATCCCCCAGAGATCTTGTGGAGAACTGACCAGTCACATGTGAATATTGCTATCTGTTTGATTTTAAGCAGGAGAAATGGGAACTTTGCAACCAGCTTACTCAGCAATTAACCTTCTTTTTCCTCATATTTGCAATGTCCATTTTCACTTGTTAAACTCATTTTTTTTTTGTTTTCGGCAACATCAAAGACATAAGGTGATCCAGATAAATAGACTTTCTTCTAGTTTAGAATGATATGAGGGTATTACAGCTCAAATCAAACAACTGGAACATAAATAGTTTTAGCCATCTATTATAAAAGAGAATATATTGATACATTGATGTGTAATGCAGGGTTCGCGCTACCGATCGCCATTGTCGCAAAATGCGAAGAAATTAAGAATTTGGCGCAAAAAATTGTCATTTGGCGACAACTATTGGCAAAAGAAAAATCGCTAGCGAAAATTTTTGTCTGGCGTCGGAACGTCACCTCCGGCTAAAGTCATTGCCTCGTGCCGCTTTATGTTAATTGTCAATTAACACCTCGATTAACACCAAACAATTCTGTAGCTTATCGAGTCGAGACTGGACACGCGCTGCTATTTACCTACGGCGATCGGCACACTTTTAACAGCTGCTACCGGTAATGGTCAGAATGACAGACCATAATATACATGGTGTCATACTGTGCATGACTACTGTAGAATCATAGATATGACAGATGTGTATTTGATATATACATGTTTGAAGGCACTTTACTAAATTTGATAATCGAAGCAAACAGTGTGGTCCCTGATCAGACTGATCCGAAGTGAGCTTCTAGACCAGGGTTCATGTTGTTCTGCAATACAGGCTAAACCTTTTTGTGATTGGCAATTTGGGGGTTAGTACATCCATGACCTTCTGCTGTGTGTATGAATTTTGTATTTATGTATTGATATATATACTACACATGACCATGTTATGGTTAAAGTAGAAAATAAACTTACTTACTTACTTGTTGTCATGAAATAAACTGCACCATCACCATGATATCTTTGCTTATTGTAGTCTATAATAATAGTCATTAACTTTCTGAATTCGTAACTTAAAACATATTGAAAAGACCGCTACATTGCTGTCCGCAAAGAGAAAAATTCATGTGTCACTTTCAAGCTCATTTTCCATCAAGCATAGTGAGAAAGGGGAAAGATTTGCAGGGCGTTCACTGTGCCATTCTTTCATCTGACAGCATCACTCAAAAGACATTACCAGACATGCGAAATGATCCGCGCATTTCCAAAACTCGGACAGTAGCAAGACAACCCTGAAGATAGCTTCTCTCTTCAAAACAGAGTAACGCACGCCGTTCAAAGGGTTTTTCTCGACAGACTCAGATATCTGAACCTATCATTTATAAGCAGAAACCTTTTATTTATAAGGTAGTTGATGTTATGGCTCATAAAATTTGTTTTGTCAGAAAAAAATATCGATAAAAACTCAGACCAATGTCCGAGGTAAAAATTATGCAATTGTGCTCTCCCCTAACATTATTGAGTTAGCTCCCTTTTGGCAATATTTTGCTCACATTGGAAATCATTGCACTTATTCATTTTATTTAACATATATTTTCCAAATTTAAACAGCTTTCATCAAAGTATTTTTATAATTTTATATTCAAGCGAGAATTACATTGATTGCAAACTTTTAATCACTAAAAACAATGACCAAAGACCGGAAGCAAAAAAACCCAATATTATATTAATATTGGCGTCATATATAGTATCCATTCATGTGTAAAGACATAGTTGATTTTGAAAATACCTTTCAGGTGTTTAAAATGAATTGAGGTTGACATACTTCTAACAAGTGCTCACAAAAATAGAGCCACGTACAAACATAGAGAAAGAGTCTGATCATTATCCACCTATAATAATTTAACTTTTGGAATTGCAACAGGTACTTTGACAGACAGTGATTACCCCAAACAATGGCATTTCATCAGTGTCTGTTCTGTTAAGAAAGGTACAAATATACATAAATTTTAAGACTGTCAACGGCTTTAATACAAAATGGACTATTCCATACTTATTGTATCAATGTGCATAGAATAATCCACCAGAATTAAGGGGTTAAAGACAGAAGACGTTTTAACAAAAATGCCCAAAAACCTGGCCTTTCTTTTTTGGGCGAAAAATGGCCAAAAATCTGGCACCAAGTTCAAGAAAATGGCGCAAAAAAAATCAGATTGGCGAAAATGGTGGCGAAAGAAAAATTAATCCTAGTGCAAACCCTGGTAATGGAATCTTCCAATCTCAGGCTTTTTAAGGGACACAGTTTGACATCCCCATATGCAAGATACTAAGACTAAATGTGTCGGTAATTTTAAATCAACTAAATTTCTCTTGCATGAAAAACATGAAACCAAAATAGTTGCAGACCAGCCTAATCCTCGATGAAAAGACCAACAGAGGGGGTGGGGGTCAGAGGTGATATTTTTATATATACACATGTTTGGCCTTTTTTTTTATTATTTAGGTTCAAAATTTCAAATTTCGTTTTATGTTTTGTTTTTCAGAAAGGAGAATAATTTTTGGGTTATATTTATTTTTAGAGCATGCTAGCCCCACCCCCTATGCAGGGAATGGTCATCCCCTTCCACTCCCACCCCCTGTGTATCATAATTTTTGTGACGCGACACAAAGTGCCCTATTCAGGGCTTCAGCACCCTGCCCTTTTCTGATTCTAGCTGGAGCACTGAATTGGCTACAGGTACGGGCCCGTATCCCTAGACTACGATTCTAGAGGTACGGGACGGTATCTCTAGTCTAGGGATACGGGCCCGTACCTGTAGCCAGTACACTGAGGATTGGCTAGAGGTACGGCTCTAAAATTTCAGCTATATCTGGTAACAGTTATTTTACCATTTGAGATAATCTAATCCAACAAAATATTGTGTTGCAAATTCACATCTGTTTGGTCGCCATCTTTGACATTGGAAAGGGAGCCAGCGATCAATTGTAAAGGTAAATACAATCATTGTCAGATGACACTTGTAAACAATTAACAAATGTGAAAACTGCGAATACCAATTAAATATTTTCTTTTAGCGCCCCTAATTGCTCGTCTGCAGTAAATACACAACTGTTGTCTTCTTTTATAATCCAAAGAAACCTGGATAACAACAAAAAATGTTCTTTACATGCTTTAGGAAATATTACTGTGTTTATAGTCCATCCATGTATGATGTCGTTAATGCCAGCAAACAAGAAGATTACCTGCACAAATACAGGATTTTTTTTATTATTTAACAGCACTTATTTTTCTGGGTCCTATGTGCGCTTCATGTCTTGTCAGAAACCATGTTATATTGTATTCAAACAATATACTGTAAAGGCATATACATGTATTGAAATTTTAGAGCTGTTTCCCTAGCCTATCCTCAGTGGACTGGCTACAGGTACGGGCCCGTACCTCTAGAATCGTAGTCTAGGGATACGGGCCCGTACCTGTAGCCACTTCCTTATTTTTTTGTTTGAGCAAAAAGTATTGACTAAACATTTGTAACAGGAAAAAAACAAACTTAAACATTTCTGCGGCACAAGGTTTGTAAGCGGCTATCTTTGGGCATGATATACGAGTCTATGGTCCGGTTTAGTTGATGTTTTCCTTCTGAACGATTGGGAAGCTCTCTAATGCAGGTTTTCGTTTTTAATATATTTTTTAGAGGGCTACAAACGAATGGGTCACTAAAAAAATAACGAGACAGACTTACAAATACGGCAAGATAATACAAGTGTTGACAGTATTGACCTCACAAAGATGCCAGTGTGTTGGCTTTATACAGTAATACAGAAATTCTTAATCTTATGTTCCCTTTTACCCAATAGGAGCTTTTAGGAATTCCAAAAGTGACGTCATTTCACGCATGCACATATCACGGCAGCCCGCTGGACCTGCAGGAGGTGGCGCAACACTAGTAGTGTTGGAGAAATGCTCTATGAGCTGCAATGGCCAACTCTTGAGGCCCCGAGGGATCAGTCCTCCCTGCTTTTCTTCCACAAGATTCATTGTGGGACTATGTCTATTGATAAAGACAAGTACTTGACCCCTTCTCAGTATTGCAGGCCCCAGACTTATAGTGATGCCCTGAAGTATTCTTTTTTTCCCAAGGACATTGGAATAGTCTGGCTCCATCTGTGGTCGCAGTTGAGACCACAGAGGAGTTCAGGGCACTTATTTAGATGACTCAGCCAGAAGCTTTTTTTTTTTTCAATTCTAAAACACTCACCTCAGAAAATGATCATATATGATCGCCCGAGTATCAGAAGATAGACAGATATCACTGGCCGTCTACGCATCAGCCAACCGTATTGAATCTGCGTTAAATCATTTTGGTTAATATTTTGAGAAAAATGGGCTTTTATAGCCAAAGTCATGTCAAAACTTGTTTGTTTTCTTTGTACATTCATAATATGTACATCTTTCCGATGAATAAAGATTCAGAAAAATAAGCATTATTTGTTTAAAAGGCAAGATATGAGACTGGGGGAAATCCAGAAGTGTCGATCAGACTGCTGATATTTTCTTTCAATAAAACCCATAAAAACTTTTAACATGTTTATTTTTGGTTTGTCTATGCAATTGAATGATTAACCGAGTGAATCCACCTGCTTGTCTGCCAGTTTTTACTCTCTCTCTCTCTCTCTCTCTCTTACTCACCCATGATCATAATTATCTCAAAAACCGGTGATTATTGACAGTCCAAAATGTAGCTAAAAAGGCTAAAACAGTTGACTTACGTATAATTTGTCCCAAAGAAATAATAAAAATTCCATGTTAAATGTTTGCTTTTCAGAGTGAAACTGTTCTATATTTGTAACAGATCCGCTTTCATCACCCTGGACTGCAAGCCCCCCCCCCCCCCCCAGGTAGCCTTAAATTTTCACACGTGAATATGTCATTGGTGTAATAAAATAATGTCATAAAAAATCAATAAGGATGCTGACACATGCGCGCATCCAGGAATTTTCGGCGGTTGTGATTCAGGTCCATCTGACATATATAAAAACTTTGACATGTTTTTTTTTTTTTAGTCCTCAGCTTATTTCAAGAGAAGTCCAATGATTACTTCAAAGAAAACTATCATTTTCTGAGGTTCCAGGTGGGGGTCCAACTTTTTCCATGGGGGGTCCAATTGCTTATTCCTTATAGAAACCCATATAACTTGTGATTTTTTAGGGGGTCCGGACCCAATTTCGTTGTATCTAGAGGTCCATATCTTCTTCTGAATCTTCATCTTACTTGCTCTTGCGAATCTGCGCAGGCTCATCTGAGGCAATGCAACAAGCAGAAAATCACACAACATTGTGCATTCTCGAATGAACCTTTGCTGGAACAGCTCTAGAGTGAAATGTTATTACATTTTAACACCCAGATCTGTATAATCTTGTGCTGGTTTTTTTTTTTTTTTTTTGTTATTGTATAGCAGTGGGTATTATCATGAGCCTTCTTTACTTGAGAAGAAAGTGAAGAAATTATAATTTTCTTTTTTTTCAGCGCCGAGTATATGTTCACAATTACTGTACAAGTGTCATCTGATATTCTTTGAAAACAGTTCAGGCCAGACAAAATGTTCTTGCGAGAATGCCTTAATGTGCAGCGAGAGTGTGTGCATGTGCAGTCTCGTATCAGCATTCCCTGCTCGAGAAGTAAATGTTAATATTCTTTTTCAGTGCCTATCTGCTACTAGTGTCGTCCGCTGATAATCTTTTCAAACAGCTTGGACACAGGTCAGGCCCGGCAAAACTTTCTTGCGAGAAATTGCGTTTATGAAGTCTCATGAGCCAAAGCTGCTGGAGAGGAAAGTGTTTTATTTTTTTAAGCGCACCTTTTTTGTCCTTAATCATCTGCCCACTTTTGGTGGATATTTTTGTAGCAGTGAGCGTTTTTGCAGGAATGCACTTATGTGCAGTCTCATGTTAGCCTTCTCTTCTTGAGAGGAAAGTGTTATATTTCCCCCTTTTCAGCAACCATCTGTCCGTTTTTTTGTTATTTTGCCTATTTCCTTTCTATCCACAATCATCTGGCCCTTTTTGTTAGTAATTATTGTTTTATACATGTAGCAGTATGTGTTCTTGCGAGACTGCGCACATGAGCCTTCGCTGCTCGAGAGGATTTTTAATATATTTTTGGGCCAAGTTGTCCTGCACCCAAGATGAATTCACACACAATGCGACATATGGTGAAATTTTGTACATGCAATGGAAAAATGCAACATCTGTATTATATATTGTTTACCCTAGCCAGTTTTAGCATTGTGCTGCGCCATACCCCTTTTCTCTAGTGCCATGCCCCTTTTCCCAGCGCCTGCCCCTTTTGTAAAGCTACATAAAATGGCCTACATTTTGGCAAACAATCATGAGAATCTGACAAAAACTAAGGAAGTTAAAGTTTTTTCAGTTTGACGCCTGAAGTAGCAAGGAAGACACCTGCTGTTAAAATATTTTACTTTACAACGGTCTTTAATTACCTGAGGCAATTTTGACACATCACCCCAATAAGCAATTTTTAAATATGAAGTGTGAGTTTGAACCACTGAACAATTTTAAGGTACAAGTAAAATTGTCAAAACAAATACTGGAAAGAAAGGCAATCTGGTTAAAAACTTAGCGAGTGATCTTGGCTATTGAAGAAAAAAAAGATTCCCATGTCAATGTGACTCTGATAAATTTTAAGAATTAAAAAAAAGTGTGTGCTCATAAATAGGTGTCCAGAAACTGCCATTCAACAGTCAGTTTGAAAATACTTAAACAATAAGTATAGTTTGCATTTAAAAAGAACAGATAACAACTGCATCATGCTAAGGGACATACATTTTTATTTGGCAATATTATATTCAATTTCCAACTTGTACTTAAAAGTACCCTCTAAGCCTGTCGCTGCACGTTAAAAAATGCCCTCTTAGCCTGTGGCCGCACATTCAAAAGTGCCCTCTTAGCCTGTTGTCACGGGCCTAAAGTGCCCTTTTCCTGGAAACTTAACCATGCCCTTTTGGGGGCTGTGGGAAACACTTGTATATCCAAAATCTTTTTATAGCACCGGAAGTATGTCACGATAAAACCTCCTATATTATCTTTATGCTACTCAAAATTTGGCATTTGGGCGCACCTCTGGTTTACCGGGCGCAGTTTATGAAGTGAGGCTGAAGCTAAAAGCTCTGTTTGTTGTATCCTGTCACAACCAGTTTTCAACTGCCTAAGATGTATTTTGTGTCGTTATATTTACTTTCAAATCCTGTTGTTTTGGTTATTGCTTTATATTATCTATGAAATTCCAAAAGCAACAAATATTGGGCTATAAAGTTTTGAGTTTCCTCTTGTAAGTCTGACAAGGACTTTCATTTGGAAAGTGGTCAGTGGTAGCAAATTCAGGAATTGAACAACCTATTTCCGACCGCCTGGGTGTAAATGTCTTCTATCAAAACCAAATAGTCTTGAATATGTCTAGTCATCATAATGTTTTTTTCTTTTTTTTTAGACAAGAAGACAATGTTTGTTGCACCAAAGGCAATACAGTACAGAGGTATGCAGTTAGAAATAAAAAAACAATCACACAGTGTACAAGTTTTGTGTCTCAATAAAATTGCTGATAAACCTTTTCTTAACTCTTCATGCTGCACAATTGTTCATGACTTTTTGTCATCTGCTGATTTATCACAAGTCTGAAGATATACCAGGCATATTTACACCCAGTGGCCAGTCATAGATGCTAACAGTAACAAGCTCAGAAAAAAATGGATTTATGATTTTCCTAATAAATCTTTGCACAGTCTGATCTGTTGAGTAAGAATTTGACAGAGAGAAGTGAGTGACTTGCAGAAAGTGGAAACAAAGCGGTGACCCGACAGGTTTTCTTGCCATTTTATCTTTCAAACAGCAATTATCGCAATTCTTTTACTAAATACCATAAGTCCAGTCCTTGAAATTTACACCCTAGTCCTGACTGTTGCCTTTGAAGTTTACGGGGGTCTTTGAGCAAGTGACTGTCAATCTAACAATGTTTGACTGTTTCAAGGTTCCCACAGGCTTGAAAAGTATTTGAATTTAGAGGGATTTCTTGAAAAGTCCTTGAAAATTAAATATGCCTTGAAAAGTACTGGAAAATCACTCAAATGCCTTGAAAAGCCCTTGAATTCTTCTATTTTCTGTAGCTTAACAATGTTGATAGAGATCTAAATCAGTATAAAATTGCTGTGACTTTATTTGGTGCAGCAAATGCTGCACCAAATAAAGGCACAACAATTTGACACTAATTTTCTAGTACTAATTTCTCCATTATCACAGTCTAGCTTTTCTGAAGTACAATGTAGAATTTGAACACTTAAATCAGGATTTTCCATAAACTTTTAGTCCTTGAAAACTGTAGGATAGTCTTGAGAAGTCCTTGAAAAGTCCTTGAATTTTACTTATACTTGGCTGTATGAAACCTGTGTTTATTTTTGCTCTGTTATTGTCCCCCGCCTTTTCGAAGAAAAGCGGAGGGACATAGTTTTCGGCATTCCGTCCTTCCGTCCTTCCGTCCGTCCTTCCGTCCGTCCTTCCGTCCTTCCGTCCCCCTAATATAGTAGGTACCTTGTGTGCGCAACTCCTCCTACAGTTTTATGCCGATTCTTTCGAAACTTTACAGATGTTTTAGTCATGGTCTGAAGATATGCATGTGGTTTGGATATTATCCTGAGATTATTTTTTGTCACTTTTTTCGCAATTTGAACTGAGTCATTTTTAGGCGTTTTTACTATCAAAGTGAAAAGATAGTGGGTACCTTGTGTGCGCAACTCCTCCTACAGTTTTATATCGATTCTTTTGAAACTTCACAGGTGTTTTGTACATGGTCTGAAGATATGCATGTGGTTTGGATATATTCCTCAGATTATTTTTTAACACTTTTTCCGCCAGTTGAACTTAGCCATTTTTCTGACATTTTTACTATCAAAGTGAATGGATAGTGGGTACCTTGTGTGCGCATCTCCTCCTACAGTTTTATATTGATTCTTTTGAAACTTCACAGGTGTTTTGGACATGGTCTGAAGATATGCATGTGGTTTGGATATAATCCTCAAATTATTTTTTATCACTTTTTCTGCTATTTTAACTTAGGCATTTTTCTGGCGTTTTTACTGTCAAAGTTAATGGATACTGGGTACCTTGTGTGCGCAACTCCTCCTACAGTTTTATGCCGATTCTTTTGAAACTTTACAGATGTTTTTGTCATGATCTGAAGATCACTTTTTCTGCTATTTTAACTTAGGCATTTTTCTGGCGTTTTTACTGTCAAAGTTAATGGATACTGGGTACCTTGTGTGCGCAACTCCTCCTACAGTTTTATGCCGATTCTTTTGAAACTTTACAGATGTTTTTGTCAAAAAGTTTCTCTTACAAACAGTGGAATTTGATTTAAAACAATGCTAGAATGATTAAATTCACAATTTATTTCCAAATACAGTTTATTGACAGTCATTTTTTCTCATTTAAATAATAAACAATAATGGCGGGGGACATAAATTCTCTGAATTTGCTTGTTTAAGGAGAATCTGTTGATACTTTCATATTTTCAGCCAAAGCTTGTTACAATGATACCAGGTGATGGAATTGGTCCCGAGATCTCAGCCTCTGTTAGGAAAATATTTCAGGCTGCTGGGGTAAGTGCTATCTACAAATTAATTGCCATTGGGCTTTCCTGATCTCATGTAGTTATCTAACACACATTCATGAAAGTTCTGCATTCCAGTTGTTCAGGGCTTCAGATTTATGGTTGGCCTGGCCCATTGTCCCATAATTTCAAAATATGGCCTACCATTTTCCAAGGCCGTGGGACCAGCAGACACATCTTTTTTAGGTGGGAAAAATCTTAACATTGATAAAAATATTCATAGCGAGTCTACTAACTCCACAAAACAGAAAAGTAGGTTGTCAATATCATTAGCTTTGCAATTCATTGTTTGTCAATAAACATATGCATACAGGTGTTTGTGTCAGTGTGTAGGCAAAGTATCAAATGTCAACTGTGTTTAGTTTAATATACTTTGGCCCATCATTTCTGAAAATGACCCACTATTTTTTTGCTCCATGGGTCACTTAGGCCTACCAATCTTGAAAAAAAAGTCTAAAGTTCTGGTTGTTTACACAAATTTCAACTTTATATGTCATTTTCATTTTTTGTTTTCATTCGGAATGCATTGCACATCTAGAAAAAGTCAAAATCAGTGCATGTGTACTTCTAACCTGCTGGACAAGAAGTTATCTAAAATATTCAGACACCATAACTCACTTGTTTTAATCCTTTTCATTCTGATGGATTTTCCCAGGCATGTTAATAGAATAAGCATGGAATTGCCCATCTTGTGTTTTAAGGGGTCATTTGTAAAAAAAACTCCTATCCATGGTGCATTTCTGTCATGAAGTTTTGTTTTTATTTTTGCAAACAGCGCAGACCCTGATGAAATGCCGCATAATGTGGCATTTCATCTGGGTCTTCACTGTTTGCCAAAATACCTACTTGCAGCTAGCTCTGCAGGTACATGTATCCAGAATGAAAATTAAGGGTTAGATGCATACAATTATAAATACAGGGCTGATGAAATACTGCCACATGTCGACAGTTTGTAAATTTATAAATTATAGCAGTGTTGTCTCAGACTTTCAGAATGAAATATTTATTACTCTTACAGCATGTTTGTTGACATTTAAGAATACATTTTGGGGCTTCTGAAAAAGTATTTAGTTTAGTTGCAAAAAAAATTATATATATTTTTTGAACATCTTCAAGAACCATTTGTTCAAAATTTCAGCCAAGCATTCACTGTTTTAAAAGCATTTACTATATATAATGTGTTATAAATGGGTTATGACCATTGAAACCAATAAAAATACAATTATATCAAAAAGTGTAACAAAAATTAATCATAAAATGTAAAAAAAAAACCAACACTCTGACTGTTATGCATTGTGTATAAATTTTTAAAACAATTGAAGAAGAATTATTATATAATGGGTCATTCTTAGCTAAACTGCAACAATGATTGTTGGTAATAATTACATAATTTTCAAAAAACAAACTTTGAAGGCCATAAAATCACATGTATTGAGTTCTGAGTTTGTTAACTTTTTTGAAAAATCACTATTAGTGATCTGTCAATTGAATTTGTCTTAATAATTTGTACACCACAAGTGAGGTACAATAATATATACCATACTTATACATAGAGGATCTCACATGAGTGATCATTTCATATGAAATTTATTAAACGAGCCTTCAGCCAGTTTAATAATTTTAATATGAAATGTTAGGGAGCGCATTGGCTCAGTGGTAGAGTGCATGAAACAAGACCGAGGGGCCGGAGGTTCGAGCCTCACCAGTGTCACAGCGTTGTTTCCTTGAGCAAGAACATTAATTCTAGCTTAGTACTGGTTCAACCCAGGAAGACCCGTCCTTTTATAACTGAAAGATTGTTGATGGGATGTAAAGAATCAAATGAAACAAACAAAATTAATATGAAATGGTCATGAGTGTAAGATATAAGTGTAAGTGTTTATCATATGACCTTTATATGTGATTTTATGGCCGTCAAAGTTTGTTTTTTGAAAATTTGCATTGTTGTCTCGAACATCATCATCACATTACTTGTTCCTGCAGGAAGAGTTATGTAACATGTGGTCATAACATTATTTATTACATGACATAATGACGTTATCTACTGAATAACAGTAATGTCATATGATACACTAAAATATGAACAAGTCTATCTGTATATATTTGATGTCTTTAATACTAATATAAAAAAATACTTCAGAAATATTTTCTCTGAAACCATACTCTCCATCCATATATTTTGTTGCACAATAAAGAGTTGATTAGATTTTGATAACCTTGACCTAATTTTCAAGGTCACCATCTTATAAAGACTAAAAATCAGCCTTTTTGGCACACTCTCTTCTGAACCAGTGGGTGGATTTTAACCAAACTTGTATAGATAAGTTGTTGGGAGAATTGGAAGAGTTGGCCAGATTTTAGTGACCTTGATCTTATTTTCAAGATCACACCAGCACTTTGAAATGTCAAATTTTGACCAAAATAGGCAAATAGGGTTTCTGTATGAAACAATGGATTCTAGCTAAACTTTATGTTTTGGATCATTGTGGTAGAATGAAGAGTTGATAAGATTTTGGTGACCTTGACCTAATTTTCAAGGTCATCTAATTATCAAGGTCACCATTCTTTAAGAAATTGTAAAAATCAGCCTTTTCAGAGCTTTTTCTTCTGAAAAACTAGGTATATTACACCAAACTTTGTTAGATACGTTGTTTGGAGACAGAAAAGACTTGTTAAGATTGAATGACTTTGACCTAATGTTCAAGGTCACTACAGCACTTTGTAATTTTAAATTTTGACTAAAATTGTGTTTGTGTACATGCTCTTCCTTGAAATAATTGATTGGTTTCAGCCATTCTTTATTGTATTATTGTGACACAATAGATGATTATAATTTTGGTAAGCATGCTTGTCGACTCAATTTGCGGTCGGTGGGACAAAGTTTTCCTCTAAAAACATTGCTTTCATTTAAGTTGATCTATACATGTTATATATATATATATATATCATTAAACAAAATTCTCAGCCTGTCTGTGTTTTTAAACAGTGAAATAATGTCTGATCCATGCCTTTGTTAATCACTTTCTAAAAAATTACAATAGCTAAAGTTGCCTCATGCAACACTTTTAAAAATATTCTTGCTAGTGACTAAGTCTTTGTAGCTGAACAGGCTTGATTTATTCCTGCCTGGTCACAAACCCAGAGGCAGGTTTTCTCATGTTGAGGCCCATCTATAGGCAGGGTTCCCACAAGCTATATGGAAATCATGGAAAACCTGGAAAATCATTAAAAAAAGTTCCATGCATGGAAAAATCATGGAATTTGAAAAAAACCCTGAATAATCATGGAAAAATTATGGAATTTTGTGAAATAATTTGAAGAAACCAACAGTAGCAGAAAACTAGCTATCTGACATTTGCGTGTCCAACAGCTAGTTTTCTGGCTACTGGTGGTTTAAAGTTTTCATTATTTCAAAATGCATGCATGGTGTAGCCTCGTGTAGGTGCCGCTAAAAGGGGAGGTTGGAGGCTGTGTATTAAATAGTCATGGAAATTATGTAGTTGATCATGGAAGATCATGGAATTGTGTTTTTTTGAATTTCTCTGGGAACCCTGTCAGAGGCAGGTTTTCTCATGTTGAGGCCCATCTGTAGGGTTATGTGGAAGAGGAAACAAAACTGTTTTTAAAGTTGGCCTTACCACTTTCTAGGTGCCTATTAGCTGGGAAGAGGTAGATGTCACCCCTGTAAAGGGGCCGGATGGTAACTTCAGACTGCCACAGAAAGTGTTTGACTCAATGGCAAGGACAGAAGTGGGTCTCAAGGGTCCTCTAGCTACTCCAATAGGAAAGGGTCATCAGTCGTTGAACTTGGCTTTGAGAAAGTAAGTAGCCTTCCTTGTTTTTTTCAGCTTTTTAGCACTTACATATATAGTTTCAACCTTTTTTAAGTTATAGATACAATCTTACATCTTGCTTTTTAGCTCACCTGAGCCAAAGGCTCATGGCTGAGCTAATAGTATACCAGTCACTCCGTCGTCCGTCCATCAGTCAACATTTTCAAACATCTTCTCTGAAACCACTGGGCCAATTAAACTCAAATTTCATATGGAGACTCCTTAGGACGCGGGAACAAAGTTTGTTCAAATGGTCCTGGTCACATGACCAAGATGGCCGCCACACCCATATGTGGTAAAAACCCTTTAAAAATCTTCTTCTCCAGAACCAGAAGGCCAATGACCTTGGGACTTGATATGTAGCATTGTGGGTGTTGGGCCTACCAAGTTTGTTCAAATAATGATCCTAGGTTGACCTTGACCTACTTTACGTCAGGTCAAATTTGCTTCTTATAAGTTCTTAATGCATTTAAATAGGATTTTTTTTGAAAAGTTGATTTTTTGAATACTGTTAAAGCCAAAGTCATTATTCTTACTTGAAATGTTAAAACTAATTAGACAATGGCTATATATAAGTTTCAAAGGTCAAGGTTGACCTTTGCCCTTTCACCCAAGGTCGCTCATATTGTGGTCCCATCAATATATTAAAACATAGTTTTCTCACAAACCATTGGCCCAATTGAACTCAAATTTCATGTGGAGACTCCTTATGATAAGTTAGCTAAAATTTATACAAAATATTTTGGTCACATGACAAAGATGGCCACTACGCCTATAAATGGTAAAAACCTTTTAAAAATCTTCTTCTCCAGAACCAGAAGGCCAGTGACCTTGAGACTTGGTATGTAGCATTGGGGATGTGGGGCCTACCAAGTTTGGTCAAATAATGATCCCAAGATGACCTTGACCTACTTAACTTCAAGGTCAAATTTGCTTCCTAATGCATTCGAAATGGGAAATTTTTGGAAAAGTTGATTTTTTGAATACTGTGGAAGCCAAAGTCATTATTTTCATTTGTTATGTTCAATCTACTGTCTATAAATAAGTCTCAAATATCAAGGTGGACCTTTGACCTTTCAGCCAAGGTCACTCATATTGGAGTTCCACCAACATATTTATTAAACATAGTTTTCTCAGAAACCTATTGGCCAATTGAAATCGAATTTCATATTCAACTCCTTATGATTGGTTAGCCAAAACTTATACAAATTGTTATGGTCACATGACTAAGATGGCCACCATGCCCATATATGGTAAAAACTCTGAAAATATCTTCATCTCTGAAACCAAAAGGCCATTGGCTTTGGGACTTGGTATATAGCATTGGGGATGTGGGCCCTACCAGGTTTGCACAAATGATGAATCTAGGATGACCTTGACCTACTTTATGGCAAGGTCAAATTTGATTCCAAATGCATTTATATGGGGAAAATCTTAAAATGTTCATTTTTCTATAACTGTTTAAGCCGAATTCATAATTGATAAACCTAATGAGACAATGGTTTGATATTAAGTAACAAATGTCAAGCTGACCTGTGACCTTTTATCCAAGGCCACTCATTTGGACCGCCACACACCTATCTAAACAGCTTTTTCTCAGAAATCACTGGGCTGTTTGATGGATTATTCATTAGATTGTTTAGGTCACTTGATCAAAAATGGCTGCAAACCCCATATATTGTAAAACAAAATATGTTTCATTATAAGCTGTAGTTGACCTTGACCTGTTTTAACATTATTAAGGAGATCAGAGGAGGGCTTCAGGACCTTCAGGTCCTCTAGATAATCTGTTGTATACTTTAGTTGTATTCAAAACTGTCATAAATGAACCAATAGATGTGTCAGTGAAGGCTCAGAAAAGGCTGCTTATCTGAGCATTTTTGTCTGAGCCTTCACTGCTTACACATACAAAATAGATAAGAATAAAGAGCAGACCAAAAACTAGCAATCTACCACCACTGGATAGCTTAAGTGTACAGGAAAACCGTCTTAAACGGCCACTAAAAAGATTAAATATTGGTTTTCAAAATGGATAATCACTTTATGCAGGTCAAAAGTACTGCAGATGCAGTCGTTTTGTGCCCTGCATTAAGCTACATGTACCACACATGTCTGTATACCCCCTACAAACTTTGTTTGTGGTGGGTATACTGTTTTCACGTTGTCCGTGTGTGTGTGGGTCCGTCAGTCCATCCGTAACTTTTTTTTTCCTTTAATATCTTGAAGAGTCATTGCTGGATTTTCATCAAACCTTGCAAACATGTTAATATATTCAAGAGTTATTTTTCTTTGTAGGTCTAAATGGCTTTTAATATAGGGTTTTATGCTTATGCTATTATAGGCCATACACGGGCCGATCAACTCCTACCACAGCTTTTGATGAAACAATTTGATACTTTTCCTATACAATGTAGACACATTGAACATTTGCATGAGAAAAAATAATTTTTGACAAAATTACAGCTGTGAGAACTTACTGACAAGTTTCCCTAATAGGACTTTTGTATATGCATAAATGGTGCCTTCATGGGCCGATCAACTCCTACCACAGCTTTTGATGGAGCAATTTGATACTTTGCCTATACAATGTAGACACATTGAACATATGCATGAAGGAGTTTGGTTCAGAAAAAATAATTTTTGACAAAATGACAGCAGTGAGAACTTAGACAATTTTCCCTAATAAGGTGTTTATATATGCATAGATAGTGCCTTCATGGGCCGATCAACTCCTACCACAGCTTTTGATGGAACAATTTGATACTTTGCCCATACAATGTAGACACATTGAACATATGCATGAAGGAGTTTGGTTCAGAAAAAATAATTTTTGACAAAAAGACAGCAGTGAGAACTTAGACAAATTTTCCCTAATAAGGCTTTTGTATATGCATAGATGGTTCCTTCATGGGCCGATCAACTCCTACTACAGCTTTTGATGGAGCAATTTGATACTTTGCCTTAACAATATAGACACATTGAACATATGCATGATGGAGTCTGGTTGAAAAAAAAATGACAAAATGACAGCTATGAGAACTTAGATAATTATTTCCTTATATGGCTTTTGTAAATGCATGGATAGTGCCTTCATTGGCTGATCAACTTCTACCACAGCTTTTGATGGAGCAATTTGATACTTTGCCGATACAATGTAGACACATTGAACATATGCATGAAGGAGTTTATAATTTTTGCTTGCACAGATTCTACTGAAATCTTTATTTCAAAACTAGGGTCTGCTGGTTTAAACTACAACTTGCCATGGTTTTTTCACTGACTCTTACTGTGCGGGGGTATCTAATAAGCATTGCTTATTGACTTTTTATATTAAGACTTGTTTTGACTATTTTTGAGTGGCCGGTTAATACAGGTTTTACTATAGATTTAAAAGTTGCCGAAATGTGTATATGATAAGATCATTATGATCACACTAATGTCTCAATATTTTGTTCTATTTACATTGTAGAGCTTTTAGTTTATATGCGAATGTTCGACCATGTAAATCCATAGAAGGCTACAGAACACCTTATGAAGATGTCAATATTGTGACAATACGAGAAAACACAGAAGGGGAATATAGTGGTATTGAACATGTGGTATGTTATATTCGATCATATTTGTGCCAGGCTGCCATCCATTTGATAATTAGGGCTTCAACATGAGAAAGCCTGTGTTTGGGGGTTTGCGAACAACACAGGCGCAGATAAGCCTGCGCATTAGCGCAGTCTGATCAGCGCCTTTGTTATCTGCTTTTTGAAAAGTATCGTATGTAAACTTGCTACAAGTGAAATTTCAATTTTCTAGGTAGTCTCTGTAGCTGAGGAGACTGGTTTGAAACTTGCTTTATTGGAAACGGGAAGACAGGTTTTGTCGGGGACGCAGCCTATATAAGAATCTATTATAGGTGTGAGGGGAGGATAGAAAAATCTGTCATCATGAGGCATGCCCAGTGATACAGATGGTGATCCTGAGGGGTGCATTTTTCTATCTGCCCTTAACACAAATGCTATTTTTCTCACCGTTTAATTCCTAATTTTTAATTTAAAAAACTCCCAAAGGATTCTGAATCTACTGAAATGCAATATTACACAATGACCTCACTTTACTTGAAAATGAAATCATGCTATAATGACCATGAGCCCAATTAATGTGCAGACCCCCCCCCCCCCTCCCCAGAAAAATTGCAAAGCTCTAAGGTTCCTTAGCAATACTGGTCTGGGTCCCCTGGAAAATCACAAAGTTACCAAGTTAGTGTTGAGCCATTGGATCCTCTCCCCACATCAACTAAAAAAGAAAAAAGAAAAAGCCAGAGTTGGACTCCATCTGACAAAACTTTCTGGATCTACATGTATGGAATTTACAAATAGGACAGTCAGCATACATACATGTGTAAATGATATCTTTCTTTCACCAGAAAATCTTAATATTGAATGAGGCTTTAGCAGAGGTGTATCATAAATGAACTTTTCTTGTGCATATTACATTGTGTACACAAGCTCAAAAGTATTCTTGTTTATAATATAACATTAAATCAACTTACAAGTTTGGTTCATACTAATAAACACAGTATTTTTAGTTCTGGGCAATCGATTTATCTTATCTATTTGGGAAGAGAGATTGTTTTTATATGAATGATGCAGTGAACAGTTTACAGAGTGGCTTTCAGTGGCAATATGTTATATCAAACTATGATCAAAGAGCATGTAAAAGCATCAAGTCTTGTGAGTTGTGATCTCATACCTATCAAGCCTTATCAGGGGACAAAAATTCCACGCATCCGCTTGTAATTTTGAGTGAAATCTAGAAAGGGCGAGTAATTCATCCCAAAGCACTCGTCCTGTAGGACGAGTGCTCTGGGAAGAATTACTTGAAATTCATATAACGTATTACTCCCTTGTGTTCTTTATTGTATACGCTTTAAAAGACAAAAACATGTGTTAATTTACAGGACAAGTGAAAATTGTATGTCACTTGTCCTGCAGGACAAGTGCAATATTGAAATATTTTTGTCCCCTGCTTATATGTAGTATCTGAAACTTTGCCTTCTTCCTTACTTTAAAAATGTTGCATCCTGCAAATTATTATTAGAACAACTTGAAAGCCTGTCAGAGTTATGTATGAAATACTTTCAGATTGTTGATGGTGTTGTACAGAGTATAAAATTGATCACAGAACAAGCCTCGATGAGGGTGGCAGAATATGCTTTCAAATATGCCAGAGAAAATAACAGAGACACAGTCACAGCTGTTCATAAAGCAAATATCATGTAAGTTTTTTATTCTCTTTTCAAAGTGTTATGGTAAATCTTGTATAAGTTTGTACAGCAAAAAATAATTATTTTTCTCTGTGTACGAACTATTAAAAATTATTTTTCGAAAAATTGCCACTGTACAAACTATTAAAATGAAATCCTGATGATTGCTTAAAAGCATGCAAAATTTGCTCAGAGAGGCGGGATTTCGGTGTATATTTTAAGCCTAGTCGCATATTAGTCTGGTACATGATGAAAGACTGAAACCAAGAATAGTTGAATAAAAGTCGCGATAATCACTGTCGTCTCAACGAATTTGTTTTCCACTAAGATTCTAAGACGTGCCAGTTAGAAATTTCAATTCTGGGACAATTAAAATTTGAAAGTCAATACAAATATGTTAATCATTTTCAGATTTATTTTTTTGTGAACTCACATGTTGTATGGAAAGCAGTGTAGATCCTGATCAGCTGGCTTCTTTAGAATGAAGCCAGCTAATCTGAATATACACTGTTTTTAAAAGAGTATGTATCTGGTTGCATACAGTGTTTTTAAAAGAGTTTGCGTATTATCCAGCACAGAAAGGGCTAAACTAAGTTGTCTGTTCTTTGGGACAAGTAAAATTTTTTTGAAGTTTGGACAAGTACAATTATGACCATTTACCTGTCGCTGAGCAATTTTCAAATTTTGCTATTTCCACCTAAAATTCTAGTTAGTTGCCCTTTGAGCTTCTGAACAAATCCCCTTTGACTGACAATTATGACCATTTACTTGTTGCTGAGCAATTTTCAAATTTTGCTATTTCCACCTAAAATTCTAGTGAGTTGCCCTTTGAGCGTCTGAAGAAATCCCCTTCGTCTGACAATGGTTGAAATGTTGTGAACAGTCAAAAATGGATCATCCTCATTCTTATAGGTAACAAGGACAGTCATTAAAGCTTGAATGATCATGAGTAGAGCTATCATCTTTATCTACGATATCGATAAAAATGAGCTGTGATATTTGTATCTATATTGAAGTGTAGATATATTGTGTCAAGCAAGAATTTTAGTTTTCTTCCTAAAAGTAAGTAAGGGTGCAAAGATCAGTAATCAATACAAATTGTAACAATCAAGTACCACACCTGACCCAGGATACTAATGGGAAAGTGACAAACTCACAGTTAGACACCACATATGAGAGCCAAGAGGTCAGCCCTTTCAGAGCAGGTGACCACAAGGCACATATACAGATGCTTACAAAGGCATAGCAAACACAAGACAGAAAAAACATAAAAGATCCACAAAAGAAGTACCGCCTTGGAACAGTCAGTAAAATAATTTACTAAAGGCCTACATCAACAAGCTTCCATACTCCAGGACTGTATGCACCAGACTTTTTTGGCTGCTTTAGTGACTGTTATGTAAATGTATAAACCATAAGAAGTTTAAAGCAAAAGTTACATGCATCATCACCCATACCATAGAGCGGCAACACAACTATACCAACCAATTGTACTTGTCAAAATATGATAACATTGTTATCATATTTTGACAAGTACCATTGGTTGGTATCAATTAATTCAGGACTGATTCCCAAAATGCACAAGTGGATGATAATTTTGGATCCCCAAAGTACCAATAAATGATCAGTGCATAATAGCTAGACAATTGGATTGGTAAAGTGAATTTGAGCCAAAGTATTGCAATTGAATGAGCTGGGAGCTTCATGTGACCACTATTGCCCAGCTGGCCAGTTTGATAACAACTTTGACATTTAATTAGCTGTCTGAGGCAATGGAAATTGCCATAAGTCAGTCTGGTTAAAGTGCTAATGCTTATTTAGTCTTTATAATGTAGTAAGCTCACAAAACAGAAAGTACATGTAGGTTGTCAATACAGTAAAACCTGTCTTAAGCATCCACTCAAAAAAGACAAAACAAAGATCTTAATAACAAATGGTAGCTTTATGAAGGTCAAGAGGATTGCAGAATGCTCCCTGCATTAAGCGATAATTGGTCTTTTTTTTAGGTGGCTACTTAAGACAGGTTATACTGTATAATCAGCAGTCAATATACATATATGCATACAAGTGTCTGTGTCAGAGTGTAGGTAAAGTATACTACCCAAATGTCAACTGTGTTTAGTTTGATATGCCTGGGCCCATCATTTCAGAAAATGACCCACCATTTTTTGCACCATGGGTCACTTTGGCCCACCAATCTTGAAAAAAATCTGAAGCCCTGGGATATGGAAAGTTTTCCTTCTGTTTGCAGGAGGATGTCTGATGGCTTATTTTTAAAATGCTGTAGAGATGTGGCAGAGAAAAACAAAGATATTAGATTCAGAGAAATGTATTTAGATACAGTATGCTTAAATGTAAGTATAGTATTGTGTTTACCCTAAACATTCTGACACTAACTCCTGGCAATACTTTAACTCCCAATGTTTGACAAGGAGGAGTTTTTAATTCACTGTAAACAGCTTGATGTACTCCTTCTCGTATATATACACTTGGTTAAGTTTTCTACTTGTCCAGAGACAAGAAAATGGCCATATAATAATGTACTTGTCCACAGAAAATTTTACTTATCCGAAAGCAGGGCCCTCACAGGCTTGAAAAGTACTTAACTTGTATATTGAAAACTCCTAGAAAATTAAATTTGCATTGAAAAGTACTTGAAAAACACTCCAAGGCCTTGAAAAGTCCTTGAAATTTACCAATTACAGGAGGATTTAACACTGTCTTTGGAGACCCTAATCAGTATCAGTAATCAGTGATTTTATTTAGCTGTTTTTGACGCCTAATATCGGCGTCATTCCCAATCTAAAAACGGGCTGTATTTTCCCAATTTTCGTCAGTATTTTCCCCAAAAAGTTATTTTTTTTTTTCGTGTTTGCATTTTTCAATCTAGACCGCGTCATTGGTCCCTTTACAGGCAGCTAGAGCAAGTTAGATGTCTGCTGCGGCCGAATCGGCACATTACCAATCCTACAAGTTTCGAAATTATGCAACAATTTTCAGATAAAAAACGATTTTTGCCAAGGTGAAAACCGGATGTTTTGATTTTTTTTACCGACTATTGGTTTATTGGTCGTGTAGTATTAGATCCTGCAGTGCATTATCTGGGCCCCAGGGGTGTTGTGTCGTCTAACGATCAGCATATCAGCATTGATTTGCCTTTTTGTTTTACCAGATAATTTGCCTTGAAAGCGCAGCATTTAACACTTGTCCTCCAGATTCATGAAAAAGCTGGAAAAAATAGCTAGCTTTAATAAATTTGGTACACCTGTGTATAAAAATGGGACTCAATTGAGATAGAAAATTAAAGAGGTAAGATTTTACTTTGGCTATCTTATCAGTCTTGTCTATTAGACCTGAAGAAGCTGGTACTTTGGTGTAGGTTTCAGTAGTTCAAAGTACCCCACCCACTTTATCAGTTTTTCTGTCTTAACCCCACTTTATGTGGGCTTGGGGAAAGGGCTAGGGGTGAACAAAAAATCATCATGTATAGGGGAACCCCTGCCCAATTTTTTTTTCAGCGTATTAACTTAAGTCATTTTTTTTTACAAAACTAGGGGGGAGGGGCTGTGCAAATTTGTTTGGATGGGCTGGCTTAGTCATTATTTTTGGTGACAAAATGTCATCGGATACCAGTTAATATTACACTAGAAGAATATTTAAATCTGACGCAAAGAGTAATAAAAAGATAACAGGATTTTTTGTGCCCTTCAATTAGCAATCGAATAGTACCAGTTCATGTTGAATCGGCCAGCAACGTAGGTACCCCATTGACCCCAATTCTTTCACCACCACCACCACCACCAACAACAACAACAACAGAGCAAGCGGAGAAGGCCACACAGATGATGAGGACTCTGACTGTGATTATTTCCAAACTGTTGATGCCAGGATTTTTCTTATGTTGAGTCCGAGCTCAACATAAGGTTGATTACATGAACCCACAAAGGTTTTTTGTAAAAAAATGAGTAGAAATCACCTCAAAATGATCATTTCACAGCAAAATTGTCACTGTTTTTTTTTTCATTGAAAAATGGTCTCGGAAGCACTCTCCTGCATTCTATATTTTAAAAAAATTCTGGGGGAGGCCCCCCATACCCACGAACAAGAGGGGGTTAGTCCCCCTCTCGTACTCTCCCACCCCCCCTCGCGTCTTTGACGCTCGGGCTCATGCCTGTGGCATGAGCATATTTTCCCAATTTCAAAGGTACAGGTACTTTCCCAATTCGGTGGATAAAATCACTGGTAATTTATTTACAATTTAGGGCTTATGGGTCCTGGGACTTGTTGTTTTCCATATCAATGAGTCCCACTGCAAACTTATGAGTCCAGAACACTATTATTCATGACAAGTCTGCAATACCATTGCATCCTGGGACTCGCTGAAATAAAAAAAAACTTTGCATCCCAGAGACAAAAGTGTGAGTAAAATATGCAGGATGCACAGGTAACAAAATCACTGCAGTATAAACTTGTGTGCCTTTATTTGGTGCAGCATATGCTGCACCAATTAAAGGCACCACAATTTTAAACTAACTTTCTAAAACTAATATCTTTAGAAATGCAGTCTAGCATTTCCGAAGTAGAATTTTAACATAAAAATCAGTATTTTTCATAAGTTTTCAGGCCTTGAAAACAGTAAGAAAATCTTTAAGAAGTCCTAGAAAAGTCCTTGAATTCTACACAAACTTGCCTGTATGAACATTGGAAAGAAGTAATAGCTTAAAATACCTTTCTGTGATTAAATTATTTTACTCTTTCGAAAATACATGTAGTATGAACCCAGATATCAGCTCTCACGTTAACAGTGCGGATCCTGATCAGCTGGCTTCTAGATGTAAACAGTGTAGATCAAGATCAGAATACACGCTGATTTCAATGCAACATGTGAGCTTGTAATCAAAATATGAAATTCAGAATTGTATTAACTTTATAGATTTGAACTTGTCCAAGGACAAGTAAATAGAAATTTTTCAACTTGTCCTGAATGAAAAGGGGACCAGGTGGGACAAGTCGGGCATGGTATTCGACAGCCCTGTAATATACATTTCAGTTGTATGGCTGCCATTAAACCATTTCCCTCTAAATAAATTAATATGGCACATTCACTTCAGGGGACAAAAATATTTCAATATTGCACTTGTCCTGCAGGACAAGTGACTTACAATGTTCACTTGTCCTGCAAACACATGCACTTGTCCTTTAAAAGTGTATGCAATAAAGAACATAAGGGAGTAATATGCAATATGACTTCCTTGAGTAATTCTTCCCAAAGCACTCGTTCTGAGGACGAGTGCTTTGGGAAGAATTACTCGACCTTTCTAGGTTTCACTCGTAATTACGAGCGGACGAGTGGAATTTTTGTCCCCTGCACTTCTGTTTTCCAGCCAATTCAGTTGGGTGGATTTTACTAATACAATTAATTCTTAAGCTTAAAAGCTTCTTCATTCTTAAACCTCATGGAAAGCCATGCAGATTTTGATCAGATGGCTTTGTCAGAAGCCAGCTAGTGAGGATCTACTCTGACAAGGATACAGCTGGGTTCATAGGATTAATAGGGTTTTTATACTCCACCACTTTAAAAAGTGTTATACCCTCTGTTCAAAAATTTGCTTCGAGTGACTGTCTGTCCATCCATCTGTCTGTCACCACTTTGGTTCCCCTCTCTATCTTGAGTATTTTTCGACAGATTTTCTTCAAACTTAGTATAAGAGTTAATATTGGAAAGCAGTGGTCTGGGATTGTAAATGGGTAAATTTCATCAAATAAACTAAGAGTTATTGCCCTTGTTTTATGCTAAAAATTGGTTTCCCTGCTCTATCTTGGACATTTTTGAGCAATTTTCTTGAAAATACGTTTAAGAGTTGATATTGGGATGGAATGGTTTGGGATTGTAAATGGGTAAATTTAGTCAAATAAGCTAAGAGTTATTGCCCTTGATTTATGTTGAAAATTGGTTTCCCTGCTAGATATCTTGGCATTTTTTGAGGGATTTTCTTCAACCTTTGTATATGAGCTGATATTGGGGAGGAGTACTTTGGGATTGTTGATTGATGAATTTTCTCAAATAACCACAGAGTTATTGCCCTTGATTTATGTTGAAAATTGGTTTACATGCTCTATCTTGGCCATTTTTTTACCGATTCTCTTCAAACTTTGTACATGAATTGATATTGGTGAGGAGTGGTTTTGGATCATAGATGGGTAAATTTCGTCAAATAAGCAAAGAGTTATTTCCCTTGATTTATGTTAAAAATTAGGTGCTCTATCTTGAGCATTATTTGATCAATTTTCTTTAAACTTTGCATGTGAGATTTGATTTTGTGTACAAGATCCTGGTTAAGACAACTGCATTTAATTTTCCATAAATTTCCTACTGAGTTATGGCCCTTGATTTATGGATTGTCTTTGAACTTAAAATATTTCATAGCGGGGTATGATGCATGCCTGCAGTGCTTTTATTTCTCCATTTTGACCAGGTCAACAGACTGAGAATGATTGGCTCATAATTTACCAACTAAAATAATTATTGTAGCACTAGGTTAATAGGACCGCTGTTGAAAATTTATTGATGTTTTTTTCTTCAATTCACTTCAGTACAGTATTCGATTGCGATTATAAAACAAACCCATGAATCAACAACCGTAAATTCAGAAAATATGTGAAAAATATCAAAGTACAATTTTCAAGCTATGCAATGTAATATTTACCAGTCAAGATATCAGACTAGTTAACCAAAAAAATATTGCTACAATTTTGCTCATCTGTATGATTAAAATTGCTCATCTGAGAATCAGTATGAATGACCTCACACAGTGGAAAATGTTGAGTCTTTAATTCACGAAAAATAACACTTCCATTGTTTTCATGCTTGGCACCTTCATTGAAAATGGTGTATAGGTGGGTGGGGTGAGTATTACCACAGTCTATTACATCTGTCTGTTTCATCTGTAGTAAGAGGGTTCTCTGTGCAATATCAATGCAGATATTTAAGCATAAATATAAAAGTTCACTTGGTTACAAAAAGTATGTGAGTATGACGAGGAAAAGCACAGAATACAGATCACCCATGGCGCTGAGAGGAGACAGCCACAACACAAAGCAAAACAACCAGCTCTCTCTTCTTCAGCAAAGTAGAAAAGACATCAAGAACAACACCACAAAACAAGAACCCAACATAAAAACCACACACACTATGGCAGCAAAAAACAACAACAATGAATAAACAACAACAGAATCAATGCAAGACAGCAGCACAAGCCATCGGGAGGCTTAAATGCAATTATATGGGCCAAATCTTCGCCTTAGATTCTGCTTTTGTTGCAACACAAAATTGTTTAGCTCACATGGAGGTTTTCTAGCTTATGCATTAGCATCACCTTATAGAAACAAATTGTTACAATCCACTTTATGGTTGAAGAAACAGGATCCATATTTTGTCTTTTACTCAGGGGCTTTCCCGAAAGTTATCCTTTGGGGTGAGTTAAAACTTGGCATTTTTTTAACCCATATAAGCCTAGTGTCCTATTATGGGACAAAGACACACAGTTCAGATCCAGATCAGATGCCAAAGAATGTGGCATTTGATCGAGGTCTTCACTGTTTGCTCACAGAATTTTCTCTATTAAATAAAATTTAAATAAAAATATAAAACAACACCCAACAACCTTTAAATGGTGATGTCCATTTTCCTTAGATGGTTTGACACGTATTTTTTTATATGTATTTTACAGATGGTTCAAGATCCCACTCAGTTTGACGTTCTTGTGATGCCAAATCTTTATGGAGATATTTTAAGGTATCAGTATAATTTTTTATATCCTGAGCAAAAGTGAAAACGCTACACTACAATATTTTATTTTTGTGACAAAGTATTTGACAAAACTTGATAATGTTTCCAGACATCCAGCAAACGATTCGTCGAAACTCCACCAATTTGTCTCTTTTGATGTCTGAGTTACGTTCCTTTTTGTGTTTTAAGCTTTATTCACTGAATTTTGCAGATTGGTTTGCTTATCAGAAATCTGTCATACTTGTGTTGCATTTAAACACAAGAGAACTGACTTATCACTTGTAACAAACTCAGAAATCAATTTCTAATTTATCAAAATTGTAAATTGTCTCCCTTTGACAAAAACAATAGGGAATATTTAATGGTTGGTAATCTTTGATTTATCATGATTTTGGATACGCTTCTTTTGCCAAATGATGATCAGTTAGACCTATCAGCACATTGTTCCTACCATTTCTCAACTAATAATGTCCCCAGACTAAGATGCAACAACACATTGATTTTCTTATTGCGATTTCAGTGATTGGCATTTTTGATGAAAACCCTGCTTTTCAAAATTGATTTTCTAAATGAGCAAAACACACTTGTGATAAGTCCTTGACATTTCTGGTTGTCGCATGTCCAGACAACCATTTAGTGCAGTTGGACTTGGTTGGTATTGTATTTATGAGGGCCTGATTGTGTGAGATTTCTGTTCAAATTTGTAACCTGAAAAGTTGGACCCCTTTCACATTTAAATGGCATTTCATGTCTGTTCTCATGACAATTTTACTGTTATACATAACCCAGTCTTTTATCATTCAGAATGATACACTTTAATTTGCTTTACTGGCTTGCTTCATTTTGTAGATAAATAGCAAACAAATTCAGGTGTAGCGTTTTTCACTTTTGTTCAGTATATATAGAAAAACCAATGAAATAAAGGACCATTTAATGAAGTTAAAAATAAAGTATTAAAATGTTTATAATAAATATATTTATTTCATCTAGTGAAGTGAAAAAATGTTTATATTTCAATTCATGAGTAGCTAAGCCTTCTTAGACATCAAGATTTGCAACTTTGAAAACCAGTGTACATTAAAGGGGCCTAGGGCCCTTGGTACTAGTTTGATAAAATGATGATGCTAATTTGATTTTAAATTCTTTACAGCAAGGTTAAATTTACTTGTTTTATATGCATTATCCTTGGACATGTTGGAGAAAGGTCTAGGTCTATCAATTATTGCTGAAAAGAGTTTCAATAATGGTGATTTCTTTTATTCTGTGGTTTTCAGAATTTCATATAAGTTGCTAGTCACAGCATTACATCAAAGACATGAAATTATATTGACATCATGTAACAATGTTGATTGTTTCCACTGGCTTGTGGCAATCCTGTTAATATAATTGCTTGCTATGTTTAACCCAATATAAAGCAAAGTTTAATTTGTTACCAAAAGTCAAAGTAGACATTTGATCTTTAGTCACTGCAAATCCACTCACATTTTTTAGCAAAAATATCATATTTTATGTCTATTAAAAGTTGATTGTTTCCTTTGTTAAAGTGTTGGCTGGTTTTAGCCCTTTGTATACAGGAAACCCCTGAATGGATATTTTGGCAAACAAAGAAGACCTAGATGAAATGCAGCATAATGCTGCATTTCATCAGAACATGCTCCAGATGTTGTGTACTATTTCTCCTTTATAATTTCAGTGATCTGTGTGCTGGTTTAATAGGTGGTCTTGGAGTGACACCTAGTGGCAATATTGGTGAGAGTGGAGCCATATTTGAATCTGTAAGTATAATCAATGAACCCATTCAATGCTGGATATTGTATTTAAGTACTGCACTACTCCCAAATATGTATGAAGATTATTAATTGGCACTCAGGCAGTATTCCTAGCATGTATTTTCAGGCAGATAGCGAAAAGTGTAGACCCTTATAGGCGCCGATGTCTTCTCAGAAGTCAGCATATCTGGATCTACTGTAACTGTTTTATTTCTCGAAGAAACAAATGACATGGGAAGCATCTAGAGGTGGTTCCTTTGAGCACCACAACATATGAGTCGCGACATGAGATTTCCAACAATGTGGTATGAGACCAGCAAAGCCTCAAATCAGCCAGCGCATATGCGCAGTCTTATTTGAGCCTTTGCTAGTTGCTTTAATATTCTATGAGTGTTAAGCTACTGACTGAACATCATTTGGAGTTTCTAAGCTCTAAAAAAGGCTGAACAGGCTCGTCTGAGTCTATACATTTCAAAAAGCCACATTGTTGGAAATCACATGTAGCGGCTGAAATGTTTTCTTGCAGCAATCAAAAAAATTATTTGTTGTCTTGTTTGACAAGGATTACCGTCTTCACACGGGAGCACAGTGTGACTCAGGGGTAGAATGCATGACTTAAGATTGAGAGGTCTTGGTGCTAAACCAAAGCACTATGTCGTGTCTCTTTAAGCTTAACAGTTTATCTTTACTGTTGCATACTGATTCCAACTAGGAAAACATCTCACCATGACTGAAAATTGTTATTTGAGAGATAAAGCATTAAAGTAATACAATCTTATTATATCTCTGCTTCTTTACCCATGACAGCAAAAAAGTCATGCCTGGATGAAAGTTTCCAGAATTATTTCTGATTCAGTGTCTGGAGGACCCATGAAAGTTTGAATCATGATAAAGGGTTTTTTTCTCTAGGTACATGGGACAGCACCAGATATAGCTGGTGAAGATAAGGCTAATCCTACAGCCTTGTTGCTGTCTGCAGTGATGATGTTGAGGTATATGGGAATGACAGACTTTGCCAGGAGAATAGAATCATCAGCTTTAGATGTTATTAGAGAAGGAAAGGTAAAGTGTTTTTCGTAGACCCCTATTGATATAGGGGATCTTATATGAGTGCACATGTTTTATTGAATTTATTAAATGAGATAAAATGTGAAGCTTGTCAAGCATTTTAAATATTTTCTGCAACAAATTTTGCATATCCAGGGGTCGCGAGTTCGATCCCGGCCCGGTACCATACTTCCGTGGAGATTGATCATGAAATAATTTCTACGGTCATTCTCCTCCCTTCCGCTGATTTATTCAAGAAGGGTTTTTGTCAGTTACAAGCGAAAGTATGTGCACAAATTACTGGTTAACCGCTTGCTCAAGCCTGCCCAGGAAAAAGTGTGGTTAAGTAAACTGACCGTCCCGCAATGACCATAGCTGTTGACATGGGACGTAAAGCAGCAAAAACAAACAAACAAAACAAAGCAACAAATTTAATAAATTAGATAAGGCCTAAAATAAAAAATTGTGTGTTTCAGGTTACCCGACCGTGCCTAATTTTTTGCCCCCGACCCTAAAGTTTTTAAGCATATTTATGGGATTTCTAAGGAATTTATCAGGTCGGCCATCTTGTTTCCCCATCTTCCCCATGTAAAAACTTTTAACAAAATAAAAATATTTTCCTACCTACCATCCCTATTTTAAAATTTCATGTAACCTGAAACACACATTTTTTTTTGCCTAATACAGGAGCATAAATGTTAGCATCTTTAATCATATGACTTTAAAATTACTTCGAAATCATATTTTTGTCAAGAAAACATAAGGATATATCATGTATGCAACATTTTTATGGACGTCATTTGACAAGTATAACTCTTTTACCTAAGTATCAATTTTTATACATAGTGTTATATGTGATGAAAAATCTTACAATAGTATTGAATTTTCATAAATTATGCAGTGAAACCGGGTTACATTAAATCCAGCATGTGAAAAAACCTCTCATTAGGGGTAACTGACCTTGGCTCTTGTTTGTGGTGTATAACTGAGTTTGTCACTTTCTCATTGGTATCCTGGGTCAGGTGTGGTACTTGATTGTATTGATTCCTGATCTTTGCACCCTTACTTGTTTTGCAATAAAGCATTACTGAAAACCATCTGCCGGCCAGTTATGTAGACTAGCTACAATGGATACATGTAGCAAGTGTACAGTCAGCTAATGACATTGTGTTACTTGTCGCCACTTTCTTAGCACATAGGTGAGCAGGAAAGACTGAGATAGCCTGCTTAACCCTTTACTCCATAATAACGCCTTTTGACACCTTTGAAGTATCACGTATTTGAAAAAAATATGGAAAATGGAGCATTTGCTCCAAAAGAGCAAATGCTCCATTTTCCATAATATTTTCAAAAGTATTAAAAACTTACTTGATTTTTTCAATGTTGTCTAAAAATAGAAAATGAGGTCATGATCTAAAATAGCCTATGGAGTAAAGGGTTAAAAGCACAGTTTAACCAGAAGAGCCTTTGCTGCTTAAGGTCACTGCCCACACCTGGGTGATTTTTTTCCCAAAATATAGATTTTTTTCATTTTTTGATATTCTGTAGTACATCATATTATAAGAAAAATAACGCATTTTAAAGAAAATTTACCGTCCAGTTCAAAAGTTACAGCTCTTCATTATATGGCCTATGTTGGCTTTTTTACGCAGCTTTTTGGAAACTCATTTAGACAAGTAAAATATTCTGTAACTCAATTTTATATTTGAAAATCGTTATTTCAAACAAGCATGCGAAGCCATTAGTAATTAAGAACTTTTTCTTAAACCATTCTTTTGCAGCTATACAAGTATTTTTCTTCGTATCACGCTTTCAAACCAGCATTCGCCGATATTTATGCATTCGTTTTCAGCAATTACTGACTGATAATTCAATAATTAAACATAAAAAATCACCGTCTAATTAGTGAGATATTACCAAACAGTTATCCCTACCCCCTTAACTGCAAAATAATGAACTAAGCAGGCTTTTCTTATTTCTAAGCATGTTAAAACCTTACAAACCAAACGCTATTGATTGAAATACCTCACTGTGAACTGCCAAATGAAACTATGCGTATTCCAAATACTTGGAACATTTATATGCATATATGAGAAGACTTTTCAATACCATAAACGATACCAAAATACCCCACCCACAGTAAAAAGAAACTTATCTGCATTTTTTCTGAACACCTAGTCGATATATTTTGACCAAACTAGCATAGATACATCATTAGGATAGAGATGTAATGTTTTGGGGACATTTACTGTTTTTCAAGGTCACGGGGTAACTCTGCGTGTCTAATTTAGGTGAAAATGTGCTGTTTTAATAAGCATCGCTTCAATTGATCGATGCACATATACTACATGTACTCATCCAAAATTTTGAAATGTTTTTAAATCTTTGTTGCGGCCATACTAATGTCCGATCGCGAAGCAAGGCCAGACCTTAACACTTGACCAGAAGAGGTTTATTTCTATTAGATCTATATATCCCTTGACGGACATCTTTCGATTGAAACATGTCAGATGTAGAGTAAACTTGGAGATAAGCAAAAAATTTAGAGTAAAATTGTAAATATTTTATTGCTCATTATTTTAATATTTGCTTTGGGCGCTCAAAAGAACTGTCTCACTGAGTACCTATAACTTACCTATGCTTTGGTTGGGCCCGCATTTATATGAAAAAGGTTCTTTTTATGCCCGCACCCTTCCCGCTATTGAAGGTGAAGGGGGTATTCAGTGGCGAGGAGGGGGAGGGGGTATTATCTTTAGTACGGATCCCGTCGGCGTTGGTCATGGGCGGAATTGTCCACGAGTAGTCTAGAGGGGCTAGACATTTTCTATGTGCATATCACATGAAACAGGTTTGTGGATTGGGTCCGCATTTACACGAATATAAATGCATATATGAGCATCAATGCGACAAAACCTGTTTTCAGGGTTTCCGATAAGATCATACCAAAAACCAGCCTTCTCAGCCACAGAGACTAGATAGAAATAGTGAAGTCTCTCTTGGAGCAAGTTTAAATACGATACTATTCAATGTGTGAATAGCAAAGGCGCTGATCAGACTGCGCGGGTGCGCATGCTGGTCTGTGCCTTTGTTGTTTGCAGGCCCCGATGGCAGAGTTCCTCGCGTACCTTTAGTAAATTTAGAGTAGGCCTACTTTAATTTAGACTCACGACTATAGACTTGGGTCAACCTTAGTCCAAGATAGCCCTTGTAGCTAAATATTGGAACACATTTGACATAAGGCAAATTGTTAAGGACGCAAACTAAAGCGAGAACCTCTCAACGTCAAGTTCAATACTTGTCGTTTTAGCATAATGACGTCATAATAGTAAGTGACGTCATTAGCGCACGTCAGGTTCAAAGTAGACGCTAGAGAACGTGACGAGTCTGTCTTGGTGAAATTTTAATGCAGGTAAAATAAAACCAGAAATCATATATAGATCTATATGCAAGTAGTTATATCATTATTGTTATTGTGGACTGTCAAAAACCGCGAACAGTCGACTGACATTTCCCTGGCATAATGCATGTTCCATTACACTGACTGATTTTTTCTTCTCACAGAGCTGAGCGTCCATCGTTTAGTATCCGTAAAGAATGCCAACTTTTGTTGTTCATTATACTTAAAATTTTGTTTGCATTTTTAATGTGATATCAATCACTTTCAGATTACCATCGTGCAGTGTAACGGGCATTACTGTCTGTAGAAAACATATCATAGTTGCGTAAAATCACACTTAGTCATAATCGAACGCTACCAAATATTACCTCCCTTGATGATTTAGAGTTACGGTTATTGCTATGGGCAGTGACCTTAAATAGAAAGTCACCTTCAAAATACTGAATTAAGCAGATAATAATAGCTCCTGAATTTTCAGTTTATCTATAAACCTCAAATTCTAATTAGTTGGAAGCAAATATTTAATCTGAAAATTTATAATTTACCATTTGCTTTTACTTTGATCATTTTACTGTTATTCCAGATTTTGTTATAGAATAATGATCGAGATTTAACATCTATTATGACGGTTAGGCTTATGTAAGGCTTATATGTTTGAAGTAACTATAACATATCTTTCTTGATTTGAGTTACTCAAAGTATGGGTCAGATGAGGTGGTGGACAGATTCTAAAGATACTACTTTCTATTATTCCAGATTTTGTTATAATGTATTTGTGTGAATCTATTTTCAGGTTTTGACTGGTGATCTAGGTGGTTCAGCGAAGTGTTCAGAGTTTACAAATGAAATCTGTAGTAAAGTAGAAGCTATGTCATAGCACAAAAATAAAAACATTTCAACACAAGTGACAAGACTTTTTAAGTTTGGTGAAATTTAACTTTAAATGAGCCAGTATCTGGCATAAGGTACAAGCTGGCATGTATGTTCAGAGAAGATTCAAATCAGTCTGCACAGTCTGATCAAAACCTTATTTTTCTGTTTTCAGCAGTGGGTAACGTGTCTTACTGCAGACACATGTCTGACTGCAGATCCAGGGATCACGAGTTAGTTCCCGACCTGGTCCCATACGTTCTTGGAGATTGATCATGAAATAATTTCTAGGGCCGTTCTCCTCTCTTCCGCTGATTAAAGAAGGGTTGTTGTCAGTTACAAGTGAAAGTATGTGCATGAAGTACTGGTTAACCGCTAAGTCAAGCTTGCCCAGGAAAAAAGTGTGGTTAGGTGAACTGACTGTTCCCACATGACATAGCTGTTGACTGGGACGTTAAGTATCAAACCAACCAACCAAAACATGCCAACTTGTACCTTTTGCTGGAGACTGGCTCAAATAGGAAATGTGAGAAATACAAGAACACAAGTAATGTTCTACAAGTCAGCTTATAGCACTAGTATTGAATGACAATGGGTCCAGATAAACAAAAGGTTTGAGCATAAGATTGTTAATATTTTCTTATCCATCAGTTATAACATGCATTTCAAGTGCTCAAATGAATCGTCTCATTGAGACGTTTTTTGAGTACCCACAACTTGTGTTTTGTTCGAGAAATAAGAAAAAAAATATTGTTAAGAGATTACATTATTATCATGTACCTTTAGAAACATTCAGATTTTGTGGGGGGGGGGGGGGGGGGGGGGAGAACTATTATGCACATGTATATTTGATGCAATTATGCATCTATAGACATTATACAAAGCATAGTTCATACTCTAAATGGGCTAGCAAAAGAGAATTTGGTACTTATGATAGCATTTGCCAGCAGTGAATGCTCAGAGGATACCTCACTGCTGGCGCACCCAACATTTTTTTAAGTAGAGAGAGGTGGATAATGGCTCGGGCCAAAATATAGTTCTCTAGCCCCGCTAGATAGCTGAGACTGAATGTTCTGAGAATGACTTAAGTATAAGTAAAATACCAAACTCTTATGTGCTGGCCCATATGTTTATAATTTATTTTTTTGCCATCTCTTCAATATTCATCATCTGTTCAATATTGTAACTAGAATTAATTTCTGAATATTACTCATGTCCTGCAGAACATTGCTTATGTCTTGCAAAACATTACTCCTGTAGTAATTCTACGGTTGAATCTCAGAATTTCGAAGTCCTAGGGTCTAGAGATTTTATTTTGAAGTATCGAAAGTTCAAATTATAGGAAGGTAGACATAAGAAATGATTATTATTGTTTTTTTCACTATCAAACATATGTTTCGTGTGTGTGTGTGTGGGGGGGGGGGGGGGGGGAGACGTTTCTTTTATGCACACAAAGCATATATTTTTATAAATATACTATATAAAACAGTTCATAAATAGGCCCTATTCTCTGAATCCATTGTGTCCAAAATTTATTTCAAATAAGTGATTTTTTCGAAATATAGGATTTTGAGTTTTCGAGGTTTGACTGTATATTTAAAGGTAAATTCCATACTTAAAAAATGTCTTTATAAGTGTTCAACCATCTTGTAACAATAGAGCCTCTATGTGATCAACAGATAAAAGCATCAAGCCCAGTTAGTATTTGGTAGATTTATATGCTGCAATATGAGTAAGGTTTCCTTAAAGTAGGGGTCCAGAAAAGGGTTAAGTCTAAATTGGGTCACAACATGAGAAAACCTGTTTTCAGGTTTACAACGAGGCACGACTCAAACCAGCTAGCTAAGCTACAGAGACGAGCTAGCATTTTGGATGTTTGCTTGTAGAATTTTAGCTATATACCAATATATAAAAAAACAAAGGTACTGATAAGGCCAAAGGCTGGTCTGTGCCTTTGTTGTTCCCCTGCAACAGTCCGGGTTTTTTGTGATGAGAGACAATTAATTCTCAATTGCACATACTTTTAGGTAGTCAAAAAAAAACACACACTTTACTGACAGTTCTATGAAGAATTCAAATTCTTCTTATTTAGAAATAAGAACCTATTTTTTCTCTTTGTTCAGTTTTTGGCTGTTATTTGAGCCTTGTCTGTAGAAACCTGACTTTGTTGTATGGGAAGTTCAGGAGCTGCTTGATCGGGGCTGACACTGCTTATTCAATTGGTCCATTAAAATATGTAATGTTGCTTATATATATTGGGAATTGTATCACTATCAAAAGTTACTTCGTGGGTGAAAGTTTACAGGATTACTCCTGAATATTCAGGATTTGGAAGCTGGAAAGTCGGTTTCAAAATGCTGCATTATACAGATTATAATTTAAGCTTTTCTGATTTATTTTCAGATTATCTAGGCTATAAACCATTTGATTTGAAATTATTCATTTTTTATAATAATATACATGCAGCAAATTTTTAAGCCCCAAAATTCTAAGAAAGATGTTTGAGCCACATGGTGCATATAAGGACTAACATGCCTAGCCTGCAGATTACTTTTTAGATGTGCAGGCATATTTTTACAACTTCATTTATCGTGGCCCTATTCAATTAAGTTGAATAGTGTATGAAGAAAATCACAAGCATGAATATTCAAAGCTGTGTCTTGGTGTAGACTCTAGATTTTGTAGCTCTGGTAAATTTTTGTCTGCAGACTTGAACTGAAGATTACTGTCTTGATCAGGTATCATCATAGCTTCACTGTCTGAAGAATCTCAGTAAGAAACTAGAAATTATAGACCTGGTTCCAAATAGGAGGCACATTTCTGAAACTACTCCCAGAGCCAAAATACTCTTGACACCAGGGTCCGTAATTACAATGCCTCCTTATAGTTAAGGAAGACTTAAGTTAAGTAATGATTTTTCAGGATGCGAAAAATAATGTTTAAACTGATTAAAATCAAAATAGTTTTAATTTTTCTGAAGATCACAATGATATCTTTGACCACAAATACCACATTGATCCAGGCAATTTATTTAGCATTTAAGATAGCATGTTGAAATATCAATACCTAACTTAAGTATTGCTTAACTTTAAGAAGGCGTTGTAATTCCGGGCCCAGGAATAGCTATAAATGCAAACAAAATAGTCCTAAACCATTCTGCTCCTAGATGAACACTGGGGGCAGTCTGATCTGGGACTTATTGTTTACTAAAATAAAATCTTCAGCAATTTTTTAATTGAAATCTAGGATGGATTAGTCTTGGTCTTCAACTGGTTTATTTGATTATAATTACGGTAAAACCAGTGTAAAAAGGCAACTCTAAAATAGACAAAACAAAGGTCTTAATGACAAATTTTAGCTTTTAAATGAAGGTCAAAAGTATTGCAGAATGCTCCCCTGGAGCATTCTGCAATACTTTGACCTGCATTAAGTGATAATTGGTCTTGGAACCAGTTTTTGATCTTTTTGAGAGTGGCTGTTTTACACAGGGTTTACGGTACCTCAAACAACATGTTCTTGTTTCTCATGGTCAGAGATTATTCTTCTGAGTTCAACACAGATTAACCTTTTGAATTCAACACATGTTTTAGTAGGGAAGCATAATACTATAAAGAATTATCAAAGGTATATTACTCTTGTTTTGCCTTCTACATAATTTTAATTAAGGTCCCTCTTGTTGTGTAAACTTTTTACAATCATGTTATTCTAGATTGAATTTGACTGTTGAAGTATGTTTTAGAAAATAAAAGTGTTGTCAGTGGAGTTTGGTTTTATTTTTGATCACTCATCTAAAAACTGAATTTTAAATACAGCAAACACCTGGAGGGAGACAAACAGCAGCAATATCATTGAACCATTAACAAGAGGCCCAAGTGTACCAAATTTGCTGATCATGATGTGCTATATTGCACAATGGTATCCCATCTTGTCTATCAGATCAAATACGGGCCTCGTCGCGACAAACCCTGTCTTCAGGGTTTCCGACAAAGCGAGTTTTAAACCAGTCTCCTCAGCTACAGAGACTAGCTAGAAAACTGAAATTTCACCAGTAGCAAGATTTTCTCACGTTGAGGTCCAATTATTATGGATATCAGAACAGAACGAATTTGAGCTCAGGTGGTAAAGTGTTAGACTTGGGTTAGATCGGCTGTTGCTTCAGGACTCACCAGATTTGAGCACATAAATCTAATTCAAGGGACATAGCCACCATTCTTGCACAGGGTATATCATTTTGACCGGGCATATCACTACCAAATATTGTAGTGAGCACAGTGGCTCAGTGGTAAAGTGCTTGACTCAAAACAGAAGGGTTGCTGGTTTGAGCATCACTGTGTCCTTGAGCGAGACACATTAATCCTAGTTTAGTACTGGTTCAACCCAGAACAACCCATCCGAAATAACTGAAAATTTTGTTGACTGGGATGTAAAGAATCAAATCAAACAAAACCAAATATTGTCCTAATATCTTGAAGGGTAACAAAAGTATGGTACCCATACAAGGTTTTGCCTTTAAATTTCAAAGAAGATAATTTTGAATGCAAGCAAGAAAGAAACCATTCTTGCACACCAGATGGAAGTTTGCGCAATTATACCCAAATGTGAAAATTCTCATAAACCATGTACCAACCCGTGGGAAAGATAACTAGAGGACCTGAAGGTCCTGAGGCGCTCACCTGATTTCCTTAATAGTGTTAAAATAGGTCAAGGTCAACTACAGCTTATAACGAAACAAATTTTGTTTTACCACATATTGGGGTTGCAGCCATTTTGGTCAAGTGACCTAAACAATCCAATGAATACTCCATCAAACAGCCCAGTGATTTCTGAGGAAAAGATGTTTAGATAGGTATGTGGCAGTCCAAATGAGTGGCCTTGAATAAAAGGTCACAGGTCAGCTTGACATTTGGTACTTATATAAAACCAATGTCTCATTAGGTTAAACACTTCTTGCAAGTATTATGATTTCGGCCTAAAGTTATAGAACAAATGAACATTTCAAGATTTTTCCCAAATAAATGCATTAGGAATTCAATTTGACATTGCTATAAAGTAGGTCAAGGTCAACCTAGATTCATAATTTGTGCAAATTGGATAGGGCCTACATCCGCAATGCTACATACCAAGTCCCAAGGCCATTGGCCTTTTGGTTCCAGAGAAGAAGATATTTAATTGGTTTTTACCATAAATGAGCATGGTGGCCATCTTGGTCATGTGACCAGTGCAATTGGTAAAAATTTTGGCTAACCTATCATGAGGAGTCTTCACATGAAATTTGAGTCTTCACATGAAATTTGAGTTCAATTGGCCTAGTGGCCTCTGAGGAAACTATGTTTTAATGTGTTGATGGGACTCCAATATGAGCGACCTTGGCTGAAAAGTAAAAGGTCAACCTTGACCTTTGAAACTTATTTATAGCCATTGTCTCATTAGGTTTAACATATTAAGTGAGAATAATGACTTTGGCTTCAACAGTATTCAAAAATCAACTTCGCAAAAAAAATCCCATTTAAATGCATTAGGAAGCAAATTTGACCTTGACGTATAGTAGGTCAAGGTCAACCTAGGATCATCATTTGAACAAACTTGGTAGGCCCCACATCCCCAATGCTACATACCAAGTCCCAAGGTCACCGGTCTTCTGGTTGTGGAGAAGAAGATTTTTAAAGGGTTTTTACCATATATGGGAATGGCGGCCATCTTGGTCATGTGACCAAAATATTTTGTAAAAATTTTGGCTAACTTAGCATAAGGAGTCTTCAAATGAAATTTGAGTTAAATTGGGCCAATGGTTTGTGAGAAAACTATGATTTAATATATAGATGGGACTCCAATAGGAGCGACTTAGCTGAAAGGTCAAAGGTCAACCTTGACCTTTGGAACTTATTAATAGCAATTGTCTCATTAGGTTAAACATATCAAGTGAGAATAATAATTTTGGCTTCAACAGTATTCAAAAAATCAACTTTTCAAAAAAATTCCCATTTAAATGCATTAGGAAGCAAATTTGACCGTGACGTTAAGTAGGTCAAGGTCAACCTAGGATCATCATTTGAACAAACTTGGTAGGCCCCACCACCCCAATGCTACATACCAAGTCCCAAGGTCATCGGCCTTCTGGTTCTGGAGAAGAAGATTTTTAAAGGGTTTTTACCATATATGGGCGTGGCGGCCATCTTGGTCATGTGACCAGGACCATTTGAACAAACTTTCGTTCCCGCGTCCTAAGGAGTCTCCATATGAAATTTGAATTTAATTGGCCCAGTGGTTTCAGAGGAGAAGATGTTTGAAAATGTTGACGGACGGACGGACGGACGGACGGACGACGGACGGACGGACGGACGACGGAGTGACTGGTATACTATTAGCTCACCCATGAGCCTTTGGCTCAGGTGAGCTAAAAATCGAACATCTGCATGTTGGAAGAGAAGTGACATCAATGTAATGTTGAAGTGACGGCAGCATCATATGTCCTATCTCAGCGTATTCAGGAACTTCTGGGAGCCTTTCTTTAAAGCTGCATAGTCTGTAACTTTTGATCTTCTAATTTTAAAAATAATGTTTTTATTTTTCAAGAACACAGTAAAAATACTCAAATGCAGGTAACAATTTTACCATTTTCGTAAATCTTAACAAGTTATCACTATCAAAACAACTGCATTTATGTTAAAATTCAACGGTCTAGAATTATTGGAGGGACGCAAATAATTACCAATAAGAGAAAAAGACACCTATTTGATAAGATAATTCACTTTTCCATGCAGTTTTCAGCTGTACTGAACTTTTTAATTGTGAAAACATAGCTTAATTCTACTTTTTCAAATGATTTAAAAAGAAAATAAAAATTGTCAAAAAATGTTCATAGTTACAGAGTATGCAGCTTTAAATATGAACATGTAGTATTTAAAGCTGCATAGTCTGTGACTTTTGATCTTTTAATTTTTGAAATAATGTTTCTATTTTTCAAGAATACAGTAAAAAACTAAAATTCAGGTATATATTTTACCAATTTCATAAATCTTTACAAATTATCAGTATCAAAACAACAGCATTTATATTAAAGCTTGACTGTCTATAATTATTGGAGGGACGCAAATAATTACCAACAAGAGAAAAAAAAACCTGTTTTTATAAGATAATTCACTTTTTCATGCAGTTTTCAGCTATAGTGAGCAGATTTATTGTGAAAACTTAATTCTGCTTTTACAAATGATTTGAAAATAAAATAATTTTTTCGAAAAATGTTCATAGTTGCAGACTTAGTCTCTTTAAGGGAGAGCAAAAAAATAATCCTTTATTTGTTTGAGGATGGGGTAGAAAAATCTTTCCCTCGAGAATGTTTTTAATCACTCGGCAAGCCTCTTGATGCCAAACAGTGATACTGGGGACCCACCCACACATTCATGATAGATTCTTTTATTATTGCACAGGACACACCCTACTGACTTGACATAGTCCTGTCCCTATCACATCTAATTGTCAAGTAACTTTTTTCACACATTTAAACTTTCTGTTACTTTTGCGGGAAAGAAAATGCAATAAAAAAAATTAGGAAAGCAAGGAAGAATAGTTACAGCGGGAAAAAACTTCAAGGCTGCCATTGAAATTCATCCCTTCAAGTTGAACCATTAAAATATCTCAAAAGGTATGAAAGTGAAGATGCACCCAAGGCTTTGACTTTAATAATGGTTCAAGGGAGATAACTTGAATAGGAAGCAAGGGTAATTAACCATAATTGCACGCAAAACATTGGCCTGACTTGAATAACTACCAAAATAGGGTAAGAAATTTATGAAGGGCAACATGTTTTCCTTTATAGTTAAGTCAAGGGAGATAACAACTTGCAAAATTATGGGGGTTTATCCCACAAAGTTAACCCAACTAAAGAATTTTTACCCCATGATAACAAGCTACCCTTACCTTAGTAAACATAGCTTTATGGGTTTCCAAATCACAGCATACAGAGACCGATGGATGCCAGGCTGATCACCCGCTGATCAGTGGATAAAAAGAACATGTCTGCACATCTAAGGTGGCCAGCTAAGGTTCAAGAGTCTGTGCATGTCTGTAGTGTAATTTAGCAAAAAACCTTGGCTGTTTGCACACACAAAGTATGGAGGTAGATGAAGGTTCAGATGTCAAAACTCCATTATATGGAAGTTTGTTTGTTTGATTTGATCATTTACGTCCCATCAACAATCTTTCAGTTATATAGGGACGAGTCTTCCTGGGTTGAACCAGTACTAAGCTAGGATAAATGTGTCTTGCTCAAGGACCACAACACAGTGACGCTGGTGAGGATTATATGGAAGTCAGAAACACAATAAGCGACCTGAGAAAACCAACAATGTGGCTGTGCATCGCGAGAAGACTCAAGACATAGGTTTAGATAAACAAAAAATTTCAGCGTAAAATTGTTAATATTTTTTTACCCATAATTTTTAGCATATGTTTGGATGCTCAAAAAAAAACGTCTCATTGAGACGCTTCTTTTGAGTACCCACAACATATGTTTTGGTTGAGAAATAAGAAAATTATTTTTCTGGTACGCACTCTTAACTTAAGGCCTCCTCCCATTAAAGCTTGGGATCACTGAGCTGACAGCAAATGCCCCATGCTGACCTGAGTCTTCACTTTGCGCATTCATTTTCAAATTGTTGGTTTTGTCGGCATGACTCACATGCTTTAATATAACCACCTTGTAAGCTATTAAATATAGAAAAATGAGTGACAGACAACAAATGATTAATTCAGCATTTTATTTACAGGATTTTAACAAGTATGACTTGTTCTAAAGTCAGCAGCCTTCTGAAGAAATGAGACTTATGAGTCACATCATGAGGAAACTTTCTTATACCAAATTGGTTTGTTCAATTGTTGCCAGAAAACCTGATCTTGTAATATTGTAAACAACAAAAGTGCTGAGTAGCTTGTACATCTGTTCAGTCTGATCAGTACATAAGGCATTTTCTCGCTTGAGAGTAAAAGATAAGGCCAAATAAAAAAAATTACCTGTGTTTAGGGTAATCCGACCCCCACCTAAATTTACTGGTGAAACCTAGAATTTTGTCAGGTTTTCTGGAAAAAGTATAATTTTATGCATTTTGAAATTTTTCAGGTTTTCCTGAAAAAAGTATAATTTTATGCATTTTGAAAGGTGATATGCCTTTCAAAATGCATAAAATTATATTTATTCTCGAGTCAAGCACTCTACCACTGAGCCACTGCGCTCCCTCATATCCAAATCTGTGTTATAGCGAGGTTTGTTATAATAGATTCACACACTGTATTCCAAAACTATACGGTAAACTTATCCAGTAGATCTTAGTTTTGTTACGAGCCTTCCTCTTGTCTTTTTGTTTGATTCGATTCTTTCCATCCTTGTCAACAATTTTTCAGTTATGTTAGGACGGGTCTTCCTGGGTTGAACCAGTACTAAGCAAGGATTAATGTGTCTTGCTCAAGGAAACAATGCAGCTATGCCGGTGAGGCTCGAACCAGCAACCCCTCGATCTCGAGCCAAGCACTCTACCACTGAGCTGCTGCTCTCCCTGCACCTTCCTCTCACTTCATAGTTTGTGTGTGCAAGCAGAGAGGGCTCTATTGAGACTGCAATATATGCACGCTCGTCAAATCCTTTGCTGCTCATAAGTGATGTGACAAGTTACAAGTACCAAAATCTTATGTACTGGCTCAAATATCTTAACCCTTGCCCTGCTGAACCAGGATATATCTGATTGTAAAGGCCATGTAATTCCAGATCAGCTGGTTTAAGTACCAATTACAGTGTAGACCCTTTATAACACTAGATTTGAAGTCAAACAGGAATGGGCTATGTTGTAAGAAAACTGTGCTATATAGGGACAATTTTATAAAGAAATTATGTCTTAAGAAAATGACCATTTTGTGGTCATTTTCCTAGAATTCCTTTGTTAAATTCCATGGTAACTTCACCATGAAAAAATTTGGGAGCCACTATAGGACCGTGTGATATCCAAATCAGTGTTATCACACTCACTCCTGTCGAGTTGCTAGCTAACGTTGATGTCCTCGGGTTGACATGGCTTGCCACACATCACTGTCAGCGTTATAAAGAGGTATGTTATAAAGGAACTGCATTGTAAAGCTCTGTTACAGGTAATAATTATTTTGCTTCACTCTATTTGCACTCAGATAACCAAGTTTTAGCTGGTCTGAGAGCAATAGGTTCAAGTCGAGTTAGTGCTAGATTAAAATACACATTCCACCACAGAGTCCAAAATAATTCACTTGTCTCCTTGTATTTACAAATGAATCAGGCTGCAGGGTAATGGCATATAGCCGCATTATCAGTTTTCTCATGTGGCGGCTCAAATTATGAAGTTTTCTAATGTAAATTATACAATTTTTCCATGACTGCTCTGAATAATTGTGATTCAGGGCTACGGCTTGTTCTAAGATATTTCATAGTCTGCTACTGAAGGCTGCTTTCCCTTTTTGGGGAAATGTTCTAAAAAAATAAGAGCTATTCTCAGCTCCAAATAATCCTCAGTTTACGCATGTCTGAGGGCACAATTACTTGCACTATGGTCAATTTAGTCCCATTTGATGAATATTGCACCATTTCTGCAGTACTAGATGATATTTACACTGTGAGATGAAAGTTTCTACAGGCCACTAGTATCATATTTTTCTCTTCTGTGTGCTGATGTACAAGACTGAAACAGAGAATATCCCAGTAGAAATCAATTAGGGGATAACTGTATTCAAAATTTTCATTTGGGGAGGTATATTGTCGGATGTACGTTTGGAAATTTAGTTTTACGGTCGTCTCAAATTGGAGTGTTGCAAGCCGCATAAAGCCACATGTTGTCCAATGATATGTGATGTGATTGATGATGTCAAACTATTTCCGACAGTATTTTGCAGGATATACTGTCGCAAATTGTTAATGTTATCCAATCAGATGTCACGTTACAAAGGCAAGTGCATTAGAATTCTCATTATACAGATTATACAAATTTTTATCATTTTAATGCTTTGTATAATAATGATTTCTTCCTTTTGGTTTGATACAATAAACCTGGGATAGTCCATTGTACAGTTCCAGGGATGTCCTGTTATAATTAACTTTTTTGCCTTTAAAAACAGTGTAGACCCTGATGAATGCAGCATTATGCTGCATTTCATCTGGGTCTTCACTGTTTGTAAAAGTACTCATTTAGGGGATTCCCTCTTACAAAGCGTGAAGAAGGTTTATGAAAGCATGAATGTTATGTGAGAAATGTTCTAAAATTTTTGAACACTTTTCTCTTTTTGGTCTGAAATAAAATGTTGGTTATATAGGCTGGAACTCACAAAATGCTTGACTGAATAGAAAACAGGGAAGACACTGATCAGACTGCTTCTGAAGAGGCAGTTTGATCAGGATCTAGGTCTGCTGTTTGTCTAGGCCTTTTTGGCAGGTAACATGTGTCCAAAAGTTTAGAACATATACCGTTGATTCAGTTAAAAGGCATGCCACCCTTACTTTGAATTGATTGGCTGACAACAGTCTGCATAATTCTATCTAGAATTCTCCAAAAAATGAAATTTACCTCTCATATTTACACCTTGATGGTTTAAGAAAATCTAGACAAAGTGCCCATCTTCACCACATATACACTTTACTGATGCTATCTCCTATTTTCTACGAGAGCCAGTCAAACCAGAGTATGCTGCCTGAACTGCTCATTGTCACTGAAATAATAGCTTTTTGTGAACTGAATGGGGTGGGAAATACTAGAGGGGGATGGGGGGGGGGGGGTGTCCCTAAATATATATTATCATAATGAACAATAACTTATATGGTTGAAGAGTATTGATCTGAACAGTTTCTCATATACATGTAGCAAGCCTTTTATGAAATGTAAGGGGTGGGACATACCCCAAGGGGATCCCCAGTAGGTGCAAATAAATGTTAATCATCAAGAACAATAATGGTTTAGGGGTTGGGATCAGACTGTTTTCTCAGGACCAGCTAGCTATATGAGGAAGTATGTTTACCACTTTGTAAACCACAAGCTTGACTCCAACAAAAAGGGGTCCAATTGCAAGTTGCATTTTGTTCAATTTTCTGACATTACTAAAGTATATTCTCCACTAAATGAGCCTTGTCTTGAGAAAACCTGATAGTGATACAGTTGCAAAGGAACAACAAAAGCACAGATCACCCCATTTTGTCCTACCAAGGGTTGTGATTGTCTAAAACAGCCACCAGTTTTTTTTTGCCACACCAGAATTTGGCAAAATCACATCATCTTTCTAGTGGTGCAAAAGACTCAAAACCACTAAAATACAATAATACAGACATAAGGGAGCAAAACATATATAATTATGACTAAAAAAATATATGCCATCATAATGAAAAAAATGGTCAAAGTCAAAAACCCCGTGGGGTTTTCCAAAAAACCCGCGGGGTTTTTAAAACCCTGCGCGGGGTTTTTCCCCCACATTTTCAAATGGGGGAAAAACCCCGCAGGGTTTTTTCAAAAAAATAAATATCAAAATAAGTTCAAGAAATAAGTTTGTTTTATTGTAATTATTTCAGAAAATGATTGGTAAGGCTTAATTCCAACCTTTAATTTCCCCCGCGGGTTTTTTCTCCCATTTCAGATTGTGGGGGAAAAACCCCGCAGGTTTTTTTTAAAAAATAAAAAGGTTTGTTTTTAATTGTATTGCTTTACAAAACAATATAGATGCTGAATTGAAGTTTTTCTCATCATTTGAAGCCTTTCAAGCAAAATAAAAAAAAACCCGCGGGGGAAAACCCCCGCGGGGTTTTTCCCCCACAAAATGAAATGGGAGAAAAACCCTGCGGGGTTTTCACCAAAGAGTGATTATCAGTTTTATTAATGATTGAGATCAGTTATACATTTAGAGCTCATATTATTTAAGTTTTTACAGTAATTAAAGGCCATAAAACAATTCTCTCGATGACCCCTCCTACCCCCCCCCCCCACCCTTGTCCGCCACCCCCCCCCCCCTCGTCCGCCATGCACTGCATCAGCGGTGATCACTACCAAGTTTGCACCACCGAACGGCCCAAAAAATATTGTTCAGGTAGCACTGATATTATTTGTTTAGCACGATTCATTACATCCCAGTCAACCATTTATCAGTCATGTTAGGATGCGTCTTATGGGTTGAAACAGTTCTATCAGCAGATAAAAGCAATAATATTAATAACGGCCATTGCAGTACCTGTCATACATAACTGCAATCTTATAAACTGGTTAATATGTAGTACATTGACAGACAGTGCAGACCAGGATCAGATGCAGCAGAATGTAGCATCTGATCACGGTCTTCATTGATTGTTTAGGAATCATAGAATGGGTTGGGCTTCAAGAAATTTGGGTCTTTTCTACAACCCTGTGTGTATCCTATAGAAAGATCCTGGTCTAAAGCAGACCAATTTCACAGATATTAATTAATGTACCAATTCCGACTACACAGTGTCTTTCATGCATCCAAGGGTCCATGACGGGGGTCGCGCCTATAGCAATGCACCAAAGTCCTGGGGAGTGTACAGGAAGATAGAGTACGGATTGGGTAGTTAAAAAAACTAAGATGGCAGATTGATTACTAAATCTTTTTGACATTCTATTTTCTACTAGTTACAGAGGTATAGTGAGATTTACAAGAAAAGTATTACTGGAATGTGCTCACTTACAACTAGCTGATGAAAGGTAAATTGATTTTGCCTTGTCAATTAGTTTTTAGCTACTTTCATTTTGCCTACAAGCTGACAAGTTCCCCACCCCCTGGCCCTGCCTCTGTAGACAGAAAATAACCAGTGATTAACTGTGATTTGCAAATAAATTTGTGTTGAGTTGAGTGAAAGAGTTGACTACTTGCGAGACAATACAGTCAAAGGGCTGTTAATAACAATAACAGCTAGGGCTGGCACGATTAATCGAAATATCGGTTAATCGGTCGATATACAAAAGAAAAATGATTATCGATATGAAAATTCAAAAATCGGTTACTTTTAATGTATGTTCTGTCTATTTATTCAATTAAAATCCAAGCGTAATTGCCTCCTTTTATTTTCTATTTAAACCGGAAGTGCCGTAAAGTGCATTGTTGTAAACAGTAGATGCGTATAAATTGCTGTAACGAAGTAGTAAAACGTTGTACTCTGCAGGCTAACTCAACAACTGATTGTTAGAAAAAGTTATACCTACGCTCCTCTGTTTTAAATAAAGTAGTACAAAATCAAGAAAATTCATCAGATAAATAATCTAGCATGAAAGTTATTTTTCTCCGCGGTTAAATTCGAGTTTAGAAGCTTTCAATTTTACCGACGTTTACAGTGGGTCTTATTTTACACAAAGTTGTTCGTGTCATGCATACTTGGCTTCCTTTTGTATGACGTCACGCAACGTGCCGAAATTAACAACAAACAATGGCGGACTGCGAGTTCAATTACCGACTTTCTTTCAATTTTCTTCCAACAGAGTGGATGACAACTTGTTTTGAGCAAAGGTGCCACTTTTTATTGAAAACCTATTATCTTTTGAATCTATAACACCTCCTACTTAGTGTTGTTTTGCGAAATGATTGGAAAATCAATGTCGTTGACCATGCAAGAGTTGTCAAAATGTTCCGAGACCCTCTGTCAAGTTTGAGCGATTACTAATCGGTTATATATCGAAATTTTGTTTTGTTTGATTTGTTTCTTTACGTCCACTCAACAATCTTTCAGTTATGCGGGACGGTTCTTCCTGGGTTTAACCAGTACTAAGCTAGGATAAATGTGTCTTGCTCAAGGACCACAACGCAGTGACGCCGGTGAGGCTTGAACCCCCTACCCTTCGGTCTCGAGTCAAGCACTCTACCACTGAGCCACTGCGCTCCCTATATATCGAAATGCAAGGACCGATTATCGATTAGCATTTTGGCTTCGATTAGCCAGCCCTAATAACAGCTTACATAAACTTTTGCATTGTCACATTTTTAAATAACAATTTTTAAGCCGGTACAGACAAACCATTGGCAGAACAGATAGAACGGGCCCACTGGGGACCGAGCCTGTTGTGTTAAAGTCAATTGTGACAGTACAATGTAGATGTATATGTACAGTCGATAGTAGTGGTAGGCCCATTTATCGAGCTCATCGATCATTGGTCATTTTCAGTGAACTGATTCATTGATCGGTAGTTTTTCAATAATCGATTACTCAGTATAGACCTTCTGCTTCATTGGCCTTCAATTTTTAGCTTGGTGTATTTATTTAATATGACCCTTTTCTGCATTTTCAGTTTCTGGTATGAACAGCATATGGTTCAAATAATGTACATAGGTTTAAATAAACAAAAGTTTTGAGTGTAAAATTGTAAATATATACTAATCCATCAGTTTGAACATATGTTTTGGGTGCTCAAAAGAACCGTCTTATTGAGATGGTTCTTTTGAGTACCCACAACATATGTTTTGGTTGAGAAAATTAATTTTTTGGTACACACTCTGAACACCTAACATGTCTGGTCAATCAACTTGACCCTGTAAGGCATCTTAGACATACCTGGCATGATATGTACCATATATAATATGTATTTTATTTTAGTCGATTAATGATTGATCATTGGTCACTTGTTATTTTCAATGATCGATTATAAAAATCCAGCCGATTCCTACCACTAGTCGATAGAACCTCTGCCTCACAACCAGAAGAAATGATGCTGCATTCTCGGGACCGCGGTGACGTCACAGCCTTAGCGGCACATAAACAAATGTACCGAGGTGAATTGGACAGTGAATTTTAACATTACGGGTAACAGGAAAATGATGAAAAACGTGCTGCATTCATTCAAATTCTCTGATTTTTTCACCAGTCTGCGCTTAATTCGAAGGAAAAACATTGTCTTTTGTCCCACCACGATTAATTTAATTATAATTTCACCGATTATTCACAAATTATTGAAAAACTTGGATGTGGGTGGGGTGAACGGCTATCGGTTTGCGATCATTTAGATGTGATCTCTAATGTCTTAGGAGCTTTAACAACAGTAGAACACTCAATGCCTTTGGTACAATATGCAGCCTGTCATAAAAGCTATCCTTTTCAAGAAAAGTTCCCAGCTATTGTTATAAGGAATTCGAGCATAAATTCAAGATTTGTATCAATAGGCCTACATGCGGGGATCCAGGAATTTTCGTCAGGTGGGGCGTCCAGGTTTATCTGTCATAAAAAGATAAAAAATCTTAGACAACGTTTTTCTTTGGGTTTTTTATGCCCCCAAAGGAACTTTGGGAGGCATATAGTAATTGCACAGTCCGTCCGTGTGTCCGTCCATCCGTCCCGCTTTGTGTCCGGTGCATATCTCCTAGATTCTTTGAGGTAGGGATTCCAAATTTGGTATGTGGATACATCTTGGGATGGCGGAGTGTCGCATACCATTTTCGGGTCACTGTGACCTTGACCTCTGACCTAGTTTTTAGAATAATCGTGTCTGGAGCATATCCCTTACATTATTTGAGGTAGGAATTTCAAATTTGGTGTGTGGATGCATCTTGGGATGACAAAGTGTTGCATACCATAATTGGGTCACTGTGACCTTGAACTTGACCTCTGATTTAGTTTCTAGAAACTGCATTGAGTCTGGTGCATATCTCCTATATTCTTTTAGATAGGAATTCCAAATTTGGTGTGTAAATGCATCTTAGGATGACAGAGTGTCACATACCATTTTCAGGTCACTATGACCTTGACCTCTGACCTAGTTTTAAGAATTATTATTTCCTGAGCCTATCTCCTACAATCTTTGAGGTAGGAATTCTAAATTTGGTATGTGGATACATCTTGGGATTGTGGAGTGCCGCGTACCATTTTCGGGTCACTGTGACCTTGATCTTGACCTCTGACCTAGTTTTTGGAATAATCGTGTCCGGAGCATATCTCATATTATTTGAGGCAGGAATCTCAAATTTGGTGTGAGGATGCATCTTGGGATGACAAAGTGTCCCGTACCATAATTGGGTCACTGTGACCTTGAACTTGACCTCTGACCTAGTTTCTAGAAACTGCAATGAGTCTGGTGCATATCTCATATATTCTTAGAGATAGGAATTCCAGATTTGGTTTGTAAATGTATCTTGGGATGACAGAGTGTCACATATCATTTTCGGGTCACTGTGACCTTGACCTCTGACCTAGTTTTAAGAATTATTGCGGCCGGAGCCTAAATCCTAGGATGTGGATGCATCTTGGGATGGCGGAGTATTGTTTACCATTTTCGGGTCACTGTGACCTTGACCTAACCTAGTTTTTAGAATAATCGTGTCTGGAACATATCATTTATATTATTTGGGTAAGGAATCTCAAATTTGGTAAGTGGATGCATCTTGAGATGACGAAGTGCCGTGTACCATAATCGGGTCACTGTGACTGAACTTGACCTCTGACCTAGTTTTTAGAAACTGCATTGAGTCTGGTGCATATCTCCTATATTATTTGATGTAGGAATCCCAAATTTGGGGTGATGATTCCGCTTGGGATGGCAGAGTGGTGCATACCATTTTGGGTCACTTTGACCTTGACATTGACTTCTGGCCTCATTTCTAGGTTTTTCCTGTTTGGAGCATATCTCCTATATTACAGCTTACTTTCCTCAAATGTGTCTTATGCTAGACCATTTCCTTTGGGGGCAGGGGCGTAGCTTGGCTTCAATGAATGTGTAGGCCTAATGGTAGGGGGGTCTGGGGGCATGCTCCCCCAGAAAAATTTTCGGTCCTAGACTGTCCAAATATGGATTTTGCGATTATTTCGCACTTATAAATGCGTTCATGTGATTGTTAGAAATTACAGGTCGTTATCACCATCATCGCCCATATGGCCTAATATGCTTATCAAGTTTGATCAACTTACGGTGCTGAAATGCAAAAACAAAATCATCGACCTGGGAGTCAGGGACAGGTATCATACTCTTTTAACCATTAAATGGCCAATCACTACAAAAGTAGTCCGCTTTCTCATCTGCTGAATTGTTTTACAAGCGTCTTCGACAAACAGTGAGAGATCCAGATCTGGGTCTACACTGTTTGCCTCAATACTGACATTAGTCAATAATATTAGCAAATATATGCAACAGAGGACTTAGGCAGACGCGTCTTTCATTTGCAGTTTTTGGCTGGTGCTTTAAGGGTTAGAAGGCTTATAGGAGCCTACATAGCAAGAAGACATGTGACATTGTAATGATCATCCCAAATAAAAGATACTGTACATGTATGTTGAAAAACAAGCGACATCAAGTTTCAATATCTAAATGCAGGTAGCAACAAAACTATTAATCACAAGCCAACTTAGAAAAAAAAACTAATTTTCTGCATTAAATTTGTCTGACGCAAACATGTTTATCACCCTGTCAACATCAAGTGTCTGTAGATCATCGCTACGAAGGACAGCCTGGCAGACATCATTGTTGAGCGCAAGTATTTTTTAATTCTTTTCATGCTACCTTTGGCATGTTGCAGACGTCGGTGGCATGGTCAAAAGGACTCCAATTATGGTGAAAATGCAATTATACAGGTTGCAAAGCTTCGTGCGATGGTTCATTTCCTATTGGGTAGGCTAGCAACATCACGTGACAGCTCGTCCTGGAACGCAAACAACCGTTCTTCTACAGTGGGTAATGGGTGACGTCTGGTATCAGGATAATTTGGAATATCTTTCTGATTTACTCACCCCCTACCCCTCCCCCCTCCATTTTATTGCATTTTTGGCGTTTATATTTTTTTTACTTTCTGAAAAAGTGTAGGCCGCGGCCTACATGGCCTAAAGGAAGCTACGCCACTGGGAGGGGTCCAACTTTTTACAGGGGGGGGGGGGGGGAGGGGCAATCGCTTATTCCCTATACCCATATCAGCAGTGTTTCCGCGAGAGTGCGTTTCTTGCGTTTTTGACGATTTATATTTTGTCATTTATAAGTTTCTCTAAAGTAACCCTTCGCCCGGAATATAAATTCGACAAATTTGCCTTGATTGACTTCTGTTTGGCCAGGCGACACATCCGTTTCTCGGAATTCTAGTGTTTTTTTTCCTTATCTTATTGTTTCAAGCTGTATATACCATACATGTACAAATTAATTTGAATAAAATATAATATTTGATCCAATTGAAACCGCTGATGGGTGATTTAAAAAAAAATGCATCCGAAGTGTGACATTGGGGGTCAAATTTCAAAATTGCTCTATCATTATCTTTTTTACATCCTCTTAACCAGGGAACATCAAAATTTCAGAAACAAATACTGGTTTAAGAATAAAATTTAGGACAATGCTTTAAATTTAATACTTTAATCATTTTTTCCTTATTTTTTTACAATTCTATGAGCTACACTTAGCTTGATTATAAACAACACAGGTATGCAGAATTGTAAATATTCTTTCATGAACTGATGAAGTAGTTATGTATACACATTTTCAAAGTAAAATTTAATCTTTCGCTCAAAATTTGCACTTGTAATAAAATTTTATGTGAAAATACACCCCTGGATTTTCACTGTGTAGAGGAAAAAGTTTTTCTAATTTAAATAATAAGCATGATTTTTGTTAAAAATTGTTCTTAGATAACAAGTAGGGTATATGAAAAACATAGAACAAATTTCATTTGAATATATAGGATATAAAACATATTAAACACAATAACATATGTTGGTAATGGAATGTGTTACACTTGTGACAAAATCAGAAGAGGGAGTTTCTCCTTTGAATTTTTTATCTCTTATAGATTTTATATAGGATGAAGTGAATTGGCTTCATGGAAATTGATTAAAATGTATCAAAACATAAATCAATTCCCTTTTTTTAGCACAAGACTTTAAAAAATGAACTATTCAGATTTGTTTATTACCCGTATGAAAATACCCGCTTGGTTTCCAGGTGGAAAAGGCACGTACTTCTGTAGCATATTACGCCTGTATCCCGTCTGGATTTTTACTAATATACAGTACAAGCGGAATTTTATTTTTAGTAACAGATCAAAGGAATTCCAGGCGTATTCCCAGACGAAATATTTAAATTAGTCCGTCCAATATGCAAATTGAGAATAATTCCTGGCGGGTTGGAAAATATTCCAGGCTGATTCCTGGCGTATAAATTAAAGGTATTTTCAGATAATCCGGCTGTACTTTTAAAAATCCAGGCGTCATTATAGAATAGTCCGCCTGGATTTTTTTTAAAAATCCAAGCGTACTTTTTACATAAAATATGGGCGTACTTTTTTTTACTTAATCAAAGTGCTCAGATGGACAACAGTGTCATTGGTATACTATAATTTTATGTATTTAGCCTATGACTCAGATGAACTAAAAATGACAATAATGAAAATGGTTACAATTTAATTTTCAATTGCAGGCCATATACAAAATATATTGACACATCAGTATCTTTCTCAAGCTTCCACAAGCTTAATGTTTTGTCTTTCCTATTGATGAATTTAAAATATTCTTTTATAAAATACACTCTTTAAACTTTCACACTGGAACATCCCATTTCTCCACATAACAGCCTGCAATGAACAAAGCAAATACATGTTAACTGTAAACTCACTTAGACACACAAAGAATCAATTCCATGCGCTGATCCAGAAGGGGGTGGGGGCAGGGGGTCCGGACCCCCTGAAAATATAAAAAATATAGGGTTTCTTACTTAGCAATTACTGGTCCGGATCCCCTGAATTTCTCAAAGCTACGGCAAGCCAGCATTCAATGTTGGGTCATCATTGGCTAGCCAGTGAAACGCCATTTAAATGGTGTTTCACTGGCGGGTAGATAATGGCCCGCTGTTAGTGGTATTTGAATCTTCCCCCCCCCCCCCCCCCCCCCCCGGCCTGAAAAGATGTGGTCAGAGTTGGACACCCTGACCTCTGGCAAAACTTTCTGGATCCACACATGAATTCATATATAACAAGCAACAAAGTAACCATAACTGATATGGTAATTATTTAATCACAGAGATCATATTCCAATTTGCCATTTGGATATAAAACTTATTTGTGCTCAACTCAACTGAGCATGAAATTTAGTTTCTCATGTTAAAGTTCAAACAAATGTACACATTTTAACATTATGAACAGAATGAATACATTTAAGTATTATAAATGGCTTTAATTACATGAGAATACGACAATGACCTTGAGTCTGCATAACTGAGCCATGGGTTCTGCACACTGTCTCACTAAAATTTGAGTGAAGTTTAATGTAAATCATTCAAATGGTTCAGGAGATATGTGGAGCAGACACGAAATTCAAGGGTATATTACTACATGACCTTGAAGTGTGACCTTGATCTTGAATCTGGGTATCTGAGTCGTGGATTCTGCACACTGTCACACTGAGAGAACATTTGGGTGAAGTTTATTCAAAACAAGTTCAAAGGGTTCAGCAAGTAATGGTGAGTAAAAGTATGGATCAGATACAAAATTGAAGGGTAAATCCCATGACATTGAAGTGTCACCTTGACTTTGAGCCTGCATAGTGGATTATGGGTTCTCCACACAGTCCCACTGTGAAGATGAACTAAATGTATAATTTTACGAAGGGAAATCAAAGATGGCGCCATACTACGTGTTTGCAACATCCATGCTTTGGCGTATGTTGTTACGCCTAGCCTTAGAAGCATGATGATGTATGCAGGCAAACAGGGTAAAATAATTTGACAATTATTTTGTACTTACGTTGTTTAGACAAACAAGGACGGTTTCACTTCTAGAATCACTTCATCTGTAGCCTCTGTGGCAGTTGTGCTGTTTTGGAAGCTGTTTAAGGCTGGGAAGGATGGTGTCAGCCAAGCACTTTCCATTATCATGCCCTGAAAAAATATTTTATGCGTGTCACAACCCTAAAAGTGCCAGCTCAAAACTGCATCAAAATGTCATCTGCTTAAGTTGTCAATCATTATTTACATTAAATATAGGTAATGAGGCCAACAGTATGGACCCGGCTCAAATTGCTCCTACAGGAGAAGTCTGATTAGGTTCTACACTTGTGCTGGGTATCAATCTCTTTTCATTACAATATGTGTATGGATACAAAACGATTAATATTAAATATTTGATATTTTCTAATGGAATAGAGTAGGACCTATAATAAACCAGCTTTCAAATAAAACGAAGACTTTATTTATAGAGGGTTACTTTGAACCCCATAATAACCTGTTTTCTCCCTAAGCATTTTAGTTAACCAATGTACCTGGTTGCTTTAAAGTCTCTGTGCTCCGTTTTGAGCTACCTATTTGCCAATATTTTAATAAACTTCAGTAAAAAAATGACTTGCACTTTCGTCATACTGTCTACGCCCATTGTCGTAAACTCGTATGGCAATTCCAACCGTTTTTTTTTAAAAATACGGGAAATAGCAAGAACAGATTTATGTTTAATAATGTGTTGAAGAACTGTCTGTGTCATGTACCTAAACATCGCATGAGCAGGCTTGACAAAACCGTTACGACCCAGACATGAATTTAATTCCTCTGCCTGACACAGGCGAAAACGTGACGTCGGCAAAACTTCAATCAATTTACACAACTCTTTCTCGTGTACATGTGTCATTATTCTGAAGGTAACATGTTTTAAATTTGAAAAACTACTAAGGAAAGGGATTACATCGTTTGTTCATCACGTTTTGAGTGATACACTGATTCTGTTTCTGTTCGTTGACCTGATTCCGTACAGCGGTAGGCTAGTTTATTCAGGCCGTTTATTCAATATAAATAAAGTAATTAAAAGGAAATACTCACACAATTGGATCATCGATGAACAGCTGTATTAACCAGGCTTCGCATGTGCAGACTGATCGCGATATATCGACGATACACCCTCTTTCCTTGTTGTTCGTTTAAATTTCATATCGCACATGCCGACACAAATTCGAAATGAAACAAAGAAAGCCGAAACGAGGCTAACAAGTATTCCTTTTTAAAAAAAAAACAAATGGTAAAAACGCATTGTTTACTTTCGGAACAGTGACAGGATACTATATAAAAGATACTATATCATACATACAACGGGATGATTTGTGCGCATCTTGAATCTTTTCCTTACTTGCAAATTTAGACTGGCACCAGCCCTAGAACATTGATACATTAATTCTTCCAACGGGCAGCCTTATTTCTGCAAATGCGTGTTATACTCAAGAATGATCTTTTTATGGCCATGAAAGTTCAGACATAAGCTGGAGCAGAAATTTCAGTTATTTAAGTGACATTGACCGATTTTTGAGGTCACCACTGACCAGGGTCATTATCAAGGTCATGCAACCATGAAAAAACCCCACTTCGATTCTGTATTCTGAACAAATGGCCATATTTTGACCAACTGGCACAGATACATCATTGTTATGGCTTTAAGAAAATGATAAGATTTAAATTTGATGACCTTGACCTAATTTTCAATGATACCAGGGTAACATAAAGCTCTATGAAAAACATTGCCTGCACTCCCTTAGAACTGAAGTAATGGTCAATTTTGACCAAACTGGCACAGATACATGGATCAATGGGAAGACTTTAAGAAATGATCAGATTTTAGCGACCTTGACTGAATTTTCAAGGTCAACATGGTCTTGTACATGTATGTCTATGTAAAAGCCTTGGCTGCATCCTTTCTTCTGAACTCATGGCCAGATTTTGACCAAATTGAGACAGATACACCATTGGGAGGATCTTAAAAATGATCAGATTTTGGTGACCTTGATCTAATTTTCAAGGTCACTAGTGTCATATAACTATGAAAACATTGTCTGTGCTCTATCTTCTGCAGCAATGGCAAGATTTTGACCAAACTGGCACTAATACATCATTGGAACGACTTTAAGAAATGATTAGATTTTGGTGACCTTGACCTAATTTTTATATGGGTCACCAATACTCACCATGTCATATATGGCTTTGAAAAAGCCTTGTCTGCACTCTTTCTTGCAACTGTATTGCCAGGTTTTGACCAAACTGGTACAAATACACCATTAGGGGATCCTAAGAAATAATTAGAATCTGGTGAGCTTGATCTAATTTTCGAGGTCACCAGGGTCATATTACTATGAAAAAGCCTTGTCGGCATTGTACCTTCTGACACATTGACCAGATTGACTAAACTGGCACAGCTACATCATTAGGAGGACTTTATGAAATGATTAGATTTTTGTGACATTGAACTAATTTTCAAGGTCACTAGGGTCATATAACTCTGTGAGAAAGCCTTGTCTGCATTCTATCTTTTGAACTATCGGCCTTAAGTTTAAATATTAATAGAAGCAGTCTCCTCTTACATATAACTAAAATGTGTGAAACATACAGTTAAGTCTGATTTTTAGATAAGCTCTACTTTCCATGGATCCAGTCATGGTCAACTCTAAGTCCAAAAATTCCATGTTGAAAAAAGTTTTAAGTATAAATAATCCAGGTGGATATTTATTCCAAACGGATTCTGAAAAAAGAATCACGTTTCTCAAAGTTAAAGTATGAATAATCCGGGTGGATTTTTTTTCCTGGCGGACTTTGAAAAAAGTACGCTTGTATTAAAGACATAAAGTACGCCTGGATTTTGAAAAAAGTACGTGTCCAGGCGTACTACGCCAGGATTTTCTCAAATCCGTGACCTTTTCGCTTGGAAACCGCTTGGATTCCTGGTGGATTCCGTCTAGAATTTTCGTATGGGTAAGCATAGTAAGGAGTTATAAAATGTTAATGATCAGAAAACATTTGACAGCACTCATTGTGGGATAAATTATCAATTGAATGATTTGATTGATACCATTTTTGCAATTCTAAAGAATCTGTAACAAATTTAAGGCTTAAATAGAAAGAAATAATTGTGTTACACTTGTGACAAGCAAACAAAGGAACTGATTATGACCCTTTTGTCTTTTCTTATCTCTTATACTTTATGTAACCTACTATAGTATGTACAACTTAGCATCTTTTTTGGTTTTCTTCAATAAATTCCTGTAAATATTTTTTGAATTGTGAAAAAATACCTTTCCCTCTTTGTGAGTGCATAATTTTATCCTTTTTGTTTACACCATTTTGTGTTTTCTTTGTATCGAAAGAGTGAATAACTACCCTAAATACCAAAATATATCAAATTAATTGTTGAATAGATCATCCTTTGACCAAACACAGGAAAAAGTGAGATGAATTCAATCCATAATATATGTTACACTTGTGACACAAATTACATTTTAAAGTATACCTGTCTAAATCAAGTTATAGTCTGGTTTAAGATTGTCTGATTTCTTCAGTGTTGAATTTAGCATGATTCCTATCCCAGAATGTAGCTCAAGGATGGCCAGCTTCATAATGAAACTAGTATATGGGCTTGAGGAAGTATCATTCCTGCTGGACCGTAACTAGTATTGACTACACATTTGGTGAAGTTGTTGACTTTTTGTTGTTTTTAAATTAAATTTATGCATTCAAGAATTATTAAAAAGACCAAATAAGTAATATTTCATTTAAGATTTGCCATACATATGCATTTATCACATATTCCTAAAATGTGTTACACTTGTGACATCAGTTAAAATCATGCCACAAAGTCAGCAGCTTAAAGCTGCATACTTTGTAACTGTGAACATTTTTCGAAAAATTTTATTTTCTTTTTAAATCATTTGTAAAAGTAGAATTAAGCTATGTTTTCACAATAAAAATGTTCAGTACAGCTGAAAACTGCATGGAAAAGTGAATTATCTTATCAAATATGTGTATTTTTCTCTTGTTGGTAATTATTTGCGTCCCTCCAATAATCATAGACCGTTGAATTTTAACATAAATGAAGTTGTTTTGATAGTGATAACTTGTTAAGATTTACGAAAATGGTAAAATGTTTACCTGAATTTGAGTATTTTTACTGCGTTCTTGAAAAATAAAAACATTATTTTTAAAATAAGAAGATCAAAAGTTACAGACTATGCAGCTTTAAGGATTTCACCACAATTCCTCATAATGTTTTTTGGGGGCTCCCTTGACCAGAAAAACAGCAAAAAAGCTATGAAATGCAAAACAAAATGAAATGCTGATGGTTGAAACCTTAAATGTTACACTTGTGACATATCTGGGTGGTTTTATTCAGTACTGGCTACATAAAATCATACTTGTTGTTTTATAGGCAAGTTGGTTCCTTTAGAAAGCTTAAAGACAGCTAGTCATTAAAACAGCATTCCTTTTGAATAAAACTTTGTATATTTTATGAGGCAATTCACTTTACTCCAATCATATGAAATTCTGTATGATAAAAATTTGAAAGGGTGTGTTTATAAAAGGTTACAAATTTCCGATTTATCTGGTTTAAAAAAGATGAAAAGATTGTTTTCCTACAGCTTTTATGCTATATTTCAACTGCAATTCACCATTTGACTATACATGAATAGTGTTTAATACAATTTACAGTTGAATTGAAGGTAAGGGAAAAAATGTCACAAAAAAGTGTTACCCTTGTGACAATTTGGATGACATTTTTCCATGTAATTTTTGAACGGAACATTCTAAAGCGATGAAACTTGGCATGATGCAAGAAAAACATTAATTACATATCTTAATTAATTTTAACAATAAATCTGCTTTAGATAGTCTATGAACATTAATTATAGAAATGGATGCATTATTTTTGAAATCACCCTGATCCATTTAAGATTTTCATAGCTGAATATTTGGCCTAATAATACTTTTCCATTGTTCAATCTTGGAAATCTGGGTGATATTCATTTGATTTCACGTGATAATATAACTCAATATTTCCCCATCCACATACAATGTAATAGATGGCCCACTCTAGCTTTTCAGCAAGGGGTCAAAGGCTTTAGATTGAACACTGTTTTCCCTGACCTAATATAGGGCCTTGTATATTTTCAGACTGAAAAACAGTAAGGATTTTGCTCGGATAGCTCCACAGACACCAGCTGATCTTAATTGACAGTACATGTATTTGAAAAAAAGGATAAATCCAGACTCAGCAGGACTTTGTTTATATTTAAATGTTCTTCAGAGCATCAACATGCAACAGCTGCCATCCAGCAGTCCAAGTCATTCCAGAATTGCAGGATAAGTATGGCTATCAGTAGCCAGGAGGCTGTAGAGGCTTCTATGATGAACACATACTTCACTGACAAGAGGGACACCGCAGGCAGTTTGGTCCCTCAGCTGAACATGCTGAATGGTGATAAATGAAGTAAGATTTTGACCTTAGTATGAACAGTAAATATTTTTGCGCTGATGAGATTACTGCAATACATTGAGAGACTGACCCAGAATCTAGGTAGCTGTACAATTATCTAAACTAGAGGACCTGAAGGTCCTGAGGCGCTCACCTGATCTCCTAAATAATGTTAAAATAGGTCAAGGTCAACTACATCTTATAATGGAACAAATATTGTTTTACCATATATGTTGCAGACATTTTGGTCAAGTGACTTAAACAATCTAATGAATAATCCATCAAACAGCCCAGTGATTTCTGAGAAACAGATGTTTAGATAGGTGTGTGACAGTCCAAATGAGTGGCCTTGGATAAAAGGTCACAGGTCAGCTTGAAATTTGGTACTAAATACAAGATTTTTCCTAAATAAATGCATGAGGAATCAAATTTGACCTTGCCATAAAGTAGGTCAAGGTCAACCTAGATTAGTAATTTGTGCAAAACTGGTAGGGCCCACATCCCCAATGCTACATACCAAGTCCCAAGGCCATTGGCCTTTTGGTTCCAGAGAAGACGACATTTATAGGGTTTTAACCATATATGGGCATGGTGGCCATCTTGGTCATGTGACCAGTACAATTGGTAAAAATTTTGGCCAACCTGATAAAGGAGTCTTCATATGAAATTTGAGTTCAAATGGCCTAGTGGTTTCTGAGGAAACTATGTTTTGAAGTGTTGATGGGACTCCAATATGAGCGACCTTGGCCGCAAAGTTAAAGGTCAACCTTGACCTTTGAAACTTATTTATAGCCATTGTCTCATTTGGTTTAACATATCAAGTGAGAATAATGACTTTGGCCTCAACAGTTTTCAAAAAATTCAATTTTCAAAAAAAATCCCATTTAAATGCATTAGGAAGCAAATTTGACCTTGACGTTAAGTAGGTCAAGGTCAACTTAGGTTCATCATTTGAACAAACTTGGTAGGCCCCACATCCCCAATGCTACATACCAAGTCCCAAGGTCATCGGCCTTCTGGTTCTAGAGAAGAAGATTTTTGAATGGTTTTAACCATATATGGGCGTGGTGGCCATCTTGGTCATGTGACCAAAATATTTTGCATAAATTTTGGCTAACTTATCATAAGAAGTCTTCACTTGAAATTTGAGTTCAATTGGGCCAATGGTTTGTGAGAAAACCATGTTTTAATATATTTATGGGACTCCAATATGTTCGACCTAAGCTGAAAGGTCAAAGGTCAACCTTGACCTTTGAAACTTATTTATAGCCATTGTCTCATTAGGTTAAACATATCATGTGAGAATAATGACAAAAGCTTCCAAAGTTTTCAAAAAAAATCAACTTTTCAGAAATTTTCCCATTTAAATGCATAAGGAAGCAAATTTGACCTTGACGTTAAGTAGGTTAAGGTCTACCTAGGATCATCATTTGAACAAACTTGGTAGGCCCCACAACCCAAATGCTACATACCAAGTCCCAAGGTCATCGGCCTTCTGGTTCTGGAGAAGAAGATTTTTTAAGGGTTTTTACCATATATGGGCATGGCGGCCATCTTGGTCATGTGACCAAGACCATTTGAACAAACTTTCGTTCCCCCATCCTAAGGAGTCTCTATATGAAATATGAGTTCAATTGGCCCAGTAGTTTCAGAGGAGAAGATGTTTGAAAATGTTGACGGACGACGGACGACGGACGGACGACGGACGCCGGAGTCACTGGTATACTATTAGCTCACCAATGAGCCTTCGGCTCAGGTGAGCTAATAAGTAAAACAGATGTGTTTAACACAAATCCCCCACCCACATTCTTCCAGAGCACTGCAAGTCACCAATTGTTATGTACTAAGTACTACTAGTCAATTGTATAGGCTCAAGGTGAGCTATTGTGATCATAGGATGTCCGTCGTTCGTCAACAATTTCCTTTAAATAATGTCTTCTGTACCACTTGGTGGTATTTCACCAAACTACACAGAAATCCTGCTTCAAAGTACTTGATGAGCTATTGTGATCGTTGGAAGTCAGTCGTCGTCTGTGGTCAACATTTGCATCAAAGGACATTTCCTAAACTACTAGCTGGATTTTGGCCAAACTTGGCAGGAATGATCTTTATATAGCCCTCTTTGATAATTGTTCAAATGATTTTGGTCAACACAGGCTAAAAATAGATTTTCAAGATGAAAAATTTAAAAAAGTTCTTGTCTGAAACCACAAGCCATATAGATTTGATATTTGGTATGTGCATCATCTAAGTGACCTCTACCAAGCTTGTTCAAATTATGCGCATTATGCCCATGGGTCATAAATGGGCCTGTCCCTGGGGTTACATGTGATACATAGGCTTATATAGGGAAAACATAAAAAAATCTTCTTGTCTAAAACCACAAGGCATCGAGCTTTGATATTTGGTATGTAGCATCACCAAGACTAGTGGACCTCTACCAAGTTTGTTCAAACTATGATCCAGGTCCACCAAGTTTGTTCAAATTATGACCCTGGGGCCAAAAATGGTCCTGTCCCAAGGGGCCACATGTTTTACACAGGCTTATGGAAAACATGAAAAAATCTTCTTGTATGAAACCACAAATCATAGAGCCTTGATATTTGATATGAAGTATAACCTAGTAGACCTCTACCAGCTTTGTTCAAGTTATACTCCTGGGGCCAAAAATGTTCCCGCCTCAGTGGTCACATGATTTACTATTTTACATAGGCTTTAATAAGGAAAACTTGAAAAAATCTTCTTGTCTGAAACTACAAGGCTTAGAGCCTTGATATTTGGTATGTAGCATCACCTCACATTATGTCATAGGCTTATAAATATAAAATCAATTTTTTTTCAGAATATAGTCATGTTGCATATTAAATTTAAGGGAATGAAGCATACAATAACATGCTAGCTAATATTTTGTGCCAACACACATCCTTGACCCCTGGGGTGTGGTCAAAAGATCATTTTTTTCTTTTCTGAAATTACACACTGGGTAGGCGCAACAAGAATACAACCGAGGAACTGTGATCAATATTTATATTTTACAGCCGCCGTTTTGGGTAAGTTTAATAGTTTATTTTTTTCATTGGAATGCTCAGGTTTCAGTAAAAGTAAGCATGATATCAGTTTTAGGTAAGATCAAAGAAATGTGCTTGGTGTTATATTTGTCCAAAAAATGTGTGAGAGTTGGCTGAAAAATAACACTTTATTTCTGATCATTACTTATATCAACTTAAAACTGAAAAATATGTATATTTTTTCGCATTCATTGTCGTATTTCGATCTTTCAGAAACAGAAGGGTAAAATTAAATTATTGGTGGATATCCTGTGTGTATTCAATAATTTCTATCTGATAAGTGAAAAGCGCAGTATCTGTTTTAAAGGATGATGGTAATGATACTAAGGTAATCGAAAACTTCATTAATGGCAATCGGTTATCGATAGCAATCAATGTTTTTGGCAATCAATGAGCAATTTTTTGTTTGCTTTTGTCCGATATATATATATCCGAGCTTTATAAGTATGTTTTCTGTTTTATATTGATCCATAATCTCAAATCGGACCTGGAAGGCTCAGGATCAAACCCTATGTCACATGCCTACTGTGTGGCCCGACAGTTCAGTGGTAAACATACACCCACATTCTGAGAGGGTCCTGAGTTCAAGTTCAGGACGGGTCATGGGGGGGGGTGTGTAGATGACACATGTGAAGAAAAAGCATATGACCAGATGGGGACTCGAACCCGGGACCTATCACAGACCGTGCAAATACTCTGACCACTTAGCTAACGGGCCACATGATGAGCCTGCCAGTTCTACAATATATACGGCAGGGTAGTTGTACTCCTTCCAAGGTCTGTTTGGACATCACCAGACACATCGAAAAAAAAGGTTTTCTTGTGACGGAGCTCATATGAAAGAAAGCTAAGAACCCATTGTCTGCGATCGGCCGACTGTAAGTTCATTTTACTTGTTTATCAGAAACAACACCTGCATAAAACAAATCACGATTCATTTCAGAATAGATAGGCGAAACCAATTTTATTAAAATACTGCTATAAATTATAAAAAAAACCCAGATAAACTGACTTATTTATAACAGCGGCTGTACATACATGTATTGATCGCAGTTCCTCGATTGTGTTCAGCGTTCGATGTTGCCGCCTACCCGGTGTGAATTAGTTGTGTTGCATATCAAATTAAAGGGAATGAAACAGGGTAGATAATCCTTATGTCTACCGAAGTTGAAGTCAATAACTGTTTTGTTGTATGGCGTTTCAACTAAGAATGAAACTTTTCTACTTTTTGTTTTGTTGTTTAAGTTATGTTCAACCTTCAGCCTAAGGACTTTCTCATAAGTTTTATCAACTGTTATTAAAATATTTAAACATAGTATTTTGCATGTTGAAAAGGATACTAATTCTCTGAGTGTGGAACGTAAAATTTAATTAATATAAAACTTTTTTTTATACTTTTTGTTTTTTTCAAAACAAAGATAAATTAACAAACAGGATAATACAAAACTGTTTTCAAAAAGATCATGAAAGTCTGGGATGTGAAACAGCAAATCATGTCAATTTCATGCAGCACATGTTAGTTTTATATTAATCATGCTATTTTTAGCTCTACAGATGGTGATATTAGTGTCAAAATATTAACTTCTGGAAACTAGTTTGAGCTGGTTTTCATGCAATATTAACTTGTAGGCCAGTTTCAGGTAGACAGAGATTTATGAAGACAAATTGAGCCAATCAGGAGGGTCCGATGATTAACCGAAATCAGCAGAAATCACCAAGAAATCACCAGATAAAAATAAGAAAAAACTACCATTTTATTGTTAGTTTAATGTCATAATATAATAAGAATTAGTATAAAAAGCTTATTTCTACTTTGATTTTAAAAAGAAATGAAAAAAATGTTATGATTTCACTTTCAAATTCAGTGCACAGTGAATTCACCGAAATCACCAGATAAAAATAGGAAATCACAATTTTATTATTAATTTAATGCCATAGTTGGATAGTAAGTAAGTAAGTAAGTAATTAAGTAAGTAAGTAAATAAGTAAGTAAGTAAAGTCTTTATTTAAAGAGGGTGACAACATTTAGTAGTACAACTAATCTTCCATGAGGCCCTCAAAATAAATAATATTTACACACATAAAAAAAACAAAAAAAAAAAACAATTCTACACAAACTATCAAATTAAATTGTTTAACCCTGTACTGCTGAGCAAATATAGCTAAATTTTGGCAAGACCGTAAACTGAATGCAAAACTGTGGATCCCGATCAGCTGATCAGTTTCCACACTGTTAGTGTTTCCAAAAACAGGATATATCTAGGTTCAGCAGGACAAGGGTTAATTTGATATTTACACAAGTGCATTTATTATAATATAGTAACCCTATTTATCTTGACAAGCATCCGTTTCTATTTTACTCTGCTTGCTGGAAATTTTTTGATATTTTTGTCATCTGCTGTATTTTTTTAAAATTAATTTACTATATAGTTCTCAGAGAGTCAAACAGTTTGGATTTAGATCTGGCCCAATATTTTGTTGGTCCTGATTTGGTTCCAAAACTGTTTGCAAAGGTTATCAGCAGACAACAATTGCAGGCAGAGTAACTTCAGCAGTGTTAAATTATTTAACCAACTTGCAGGGTACCACTTATTTGTATGCCTTTGCAAGCAAAGTAGAAAACAATATACATCCTGATCAGCTGGCTTCAGGACCAGGAAAATGTTTAGGTATTTTGTCATCTGCTGTCTTTTCTAAATTAATTTACTATATAGATTACCATATAGATCACCATCAGAGTTATATAACAATATGTCATATTGGTTTGTGCAATAATTTTTTCAGGGTGAACAGCATCTCACAGATAAGATAGTTTGGTCTCAGAGAAAGTCCAGTTCTAAGGAGTCCATTGACCACAGTCACCAACTTACAGCAATATCTGATGTGATTCAAGGGAATTATACCTCTTTCATTTTAATGTTTGATAAGAGTACAGATTTGTTACTCACTGAGCCAAATTTTAACTACTCAGTATGGTCTCAGCAAGAGTTGAACATATAACATCTTTCTTGGCCATTAGGACTCTATTCCAATATTGAATCCCTAACCCATGATTTCTGGATGTGATAAATAAGGAACAAGTTCTGACAAACTGATTGGCTTGTCGAATGATGGCCAGTGATGGGCAGCTTCAATGTCAGCAGGAAATCAGGAGTGGTACAAGACACTTTAACCTGAGACTGATTGGTACTGGTTCAACACAGAAGACCCATCCCGACATGACTGAAAAATTATTGACTGGTTGAAGAAACAAATCATCCATAATCAAACACTTTGGATCCAGATTAGGACCGACTTCAGTGTTAAATCCATTAAATTTTCAGTGGTCATTTTCATGTGATTTCAGATGGAAAAACACTGTCTAATATTTGCCCATTTGCATGATGTTGATGATGGCCAACTCTACCTTTAGCAAGGGGCCATTTGATACAAAAGGGGGCCACTTAAAGGGGGCCAGTGGCCGCCTCTAGATTTTGCAGAGGTAATCAGCAGACAACAATAATAGGCAAAAAGTTAACTCATAAAGTGCCACATACAATTTGCAGCAGACGACAATTGCAAATTTTGCTGCTTTTTCAAAGAATAAAAAAACAAATAAGGCACGACGTTTCATGAGAATAGTCTGCTGGCAGACGATTCTCATGAAATATCATACCTTATTTTTTCAAAAATTAGGAAAGTTGTCGCCATATTTGTCATCTGCTGCAGTCGTGATTGGTGCTTTAAGGGTTAAATAGAAAAGACTGAAGAAATAATCAAATGTCATCTGTTTTAATAAAATGCATAATTTTAAGCTGTGTAACTTTTAAATATTGAAATAGATGAGTTTATATGTACATGGAGTTTGGTCTAACATAAGTCCAGATTAGTAGAGGAGCTAGGGTTCAAAAATGTCAAAAATATGCATTTAGGTATGCCCCCTTTTTAGCAGAATTTTCACTTGTTTTATCCTTTAAGACATAGTATAGGCAGTATGAAACCAGATATTGCAATCAATTTAAGTCTTGCAAAACAACCTGTAGCAGTGTGTTTAATACGTTACCCCTCTTTTTCTTAAAAACAAAAATATGTAATAAAGTCTATTAAGGTAGAAGTTGAAATGTTTAAATGAACAAAACATTTATGCAATCTGTAAGAACATGCTATTCTCTACACATATTGATATTTTAAAAGTTGTTTGGGTCCATTATAATGTCAATTACGTTACATTTTCAACTATACCCTTAAAATTATTGATATTTTGTTAAAAAGTTTCATTTGACAAACTTTTAATATTTCTTTAACTTCAGGATAACATGTATTTTAAAGATCGTTAACTGACCATTTCAAAACTGCGAACAGATACATTCTAACATAAATACTTTGTCAGTTATAACTATTTAATTGTATGACCATAGATAAAACTTTATATAAGTTTAGAACCTCTTAAGTTTGAAAATAACCATGCATTTTTTCTGTTAGCTTTTAAACACCTTATGATAATTGTTTTGATATCACCGACTTTAGAGCAATACTTAACAGCATTTCTGAGGTAAAATATTATTTTCTTATTAAATTTTCAATATGTAACGTAAAAGACAAAGTTGAAGACAAACAAATATTGCTTAATAGCTTAAATTATACATCGCTGGAAAGTTTATTTCATTAAAACGGGGGGAGGCTGTGTTTGATAGGCAAAAAAGAGCATTTGTTCCAGAAGAAGAAGTCATCAGTACTAATTAGGAGACTGGGTATATGGTTGTGATTTTTTTTTTAAAAGAATGGTATACTTCTTGATTTAAAAACAAAACCAATTGTTTGTTATTTTTTCTATGTGATGTTATGCAATTTATAAACTTATAAAATGATAAGTCTGATGCAACATCTCAACTAGGATACATTCCCTAAAGCTTGTTCAGTCAAATTTGCTAAAGTAACATATATAACTATAAATAAACGAAATATATATATATATCATGATTATATATTTATCTCAACCGTTTTCCATATACAACTGAGCCTGAAAACCTAAAACAAATTTAGATATTTGCACATTTTTTTCTTTTATTTGAACAAAACAATCTAATAAGCTATTCAGAAGCAGCCAAAGCTTTGTGTCGAACCTGTTCACACTCATCACAATATATAAAATAGTAAATAACATATCTGTCTATCAAATCAGATTCATTAATGATAAAATATCTAAGAATTTCTGAAATGATGTGTGGATGTTGAAAACTTTGTTTTTTGTTGTTACTATTGGTTGTGGGAGTTTTGTATTGGGCCTTTGTTTTCTTATTTGTTTCTAGTTCAGCAATCATCTTGACAAGGAAAAGAGCTGGTTGCTTCACTTTAATTATATTGTAGATATATGTGTTCTGTGCCCCTTCCTTAAGGTGCAGTGGGTCAGTCAGGAGTCTATGATTGTGACATTTCCTAGTCATGTTCACTTATAGAAAAAAGACGTTTGCTGACAATCAAGACAGCATCACTCATTTATGAATTCTTTAAGATAAAACGTTGTTTACGTTACATTAAATTTAAGGAAACATAAGTGTTTGCTATTATTTATTCTTTAAGAGAGTGGCTCTGTTATGCAAATTGTTTAAGCCACATCTATTTATGCATATATCAAAACTCAGAAGGTGACTTTTGAATTTATTCTAGCTATGAACTTTAATTTCAGCTCATTTTCAACATGGCTTTCTTTGTTTGATTACTGAAACTTTACCTTTAAACCTAACACTACTAATAATTTGTCAAAGCAACGCAAACTTTAAAACTGAATGGGTTAATCAAAATGAATGATTGCCGTTGAAATTGGGATAATCATCCATAAGGATGAGTTTTACATGGCAAGGCAGTGATCATATCCAAGAAATCTAGATTTCTTCAGTTGTAATTTATGATACAAAATTTACATTATCAAATTTCAACAGGGAGAAAATGTTGAAGCCAACTTTAACTAGGACGCATTAAAATTACGGTTTAAAAGATTATTTACGTTAATCAGAATTTTGATAGGAATAGCAATATCTTAGATTAAAAATAGCAGTCATAAGATCAAACTTAGTTTTAGCAATTAGTGCTAATATAGCTGATGTTAAGTTCTATCATAATACCATAGCAGTCATTGGACCCCATTTTAAACAAACTGTTGCAGGAATCCTGTCAGTTGAATCCTTTTATGTGCGTTAAATAAAGGATGAGTTGTAAACACATCAGGGTGTAGAGACAAAAAAGGCATACATTTAATTATCTACTGTGCTAATAAAATAATAATTATATGGACAATAGAAAAAACACAATAGTTAGTATCATTACTTACACAAATAATAGATTTACATGTTATGCTCAGAAAGTATGCATAAATTTAACAAATAGTATGTATGCATGTTTAGTTTGTCTGTCACTCTTTTTCTTTTAATCGTCTGCATAAGAAATTGTATTTCTTTCGATTTGTTAAAGTATAATGATACATCTCAGATAGTGATAACATTGTCTCTATTGCCAATTGCACTATATGTAAGTATGATACAGCATGGCATTTTTTGAGTATACTATCTGAAAGTATTCTTTGAAAGTAGCATAAGTATGGATTTTGTTTCAATTACATGAACCATCAATATACCATAAATATCGTTTGACAAGTTGGTACATGTTTTATGGGTATTAATTAGTTAGTTTTAAGGACTGAATGACGGTTATTATGATTACTTATTGTGAGTGTAAAAAAATAAATAGTGTCCCGCTGAATAAAACAAACATTAAAGCTGATTCTATCACATATGCTGATAAGCTATATAGCTAAAATGCAAACGTCTGCAAACATTCTGGAATATATGATCAATCAAGTCCTATTCTAGAAAGTTGTTTGCTCAAGGTCCTGATAATCGAAGTCTAATCATTTAGAAATGTCTACAATACTAACAATGCAGGGGAGCTTTTCCAACTTATTAACAGATATGTGTCTGTTTCTAAAGTATTAAAATGGTAATTTAGAATAAATGCTGTCCTGTTCCATTGCTTCACAAACGTGTAGAACCAGGCAACACAATGATTAAAGTAATGATCTTTATAGGTTTGTTATATACGTTATCAACATAAAAAATACTCTTTTTCCAAAGCGGACACACTGTAGATACTAAAATATTGTAACCCCAAGGATAGCTTAGGCGGGTGCTAAATCAGAGACAGAAATCATCACGATTTCCACAAACGTCAGTTTTGTTTCATATGACACCGATGAAGGTATCTTTAATGTTTCACTTCTTGATTTGGACTTCTGCTTGGAATATCTTACATTTTTTAGAGTTTTAAGGTATATTTTGTGCCTTATTGTTTTAAATATAGCTGCTGTATCGAAAAACTGTTTATAAAAATGCATATATTTAATGGCTTTTACAATGTGTGATGGATCTGACTATGTTACTGCGTGTTTTTTATCTATTCATTGAGCTGTTGATGGTGAAAGAAAAATGTCTTGTATATGTCATTTAACGCCATTTAATGCATAAAAAGAAGCAAATACATGGTAGTGGCACAGATTTTAAAGCATCATTTAAACTTTTTGAAACAATTTAGTTATGAATAACAAATAGGTTTCAATTATCCTATTTACATGATTCCTAAAACATATAATTAATGGCATTTATGTGCTTTATTTTCATTTTTTTCCCTTTAAACCAAATATGACTTTGTTGATGTTGCATCTGATTCATATTAAATGTTTAAAAATACAATATTTTCAATCTAATTTTGAGCACCAAGATGGAAGTCAATTTCATTTTCACCTACTAGCTGTTTGAACTCATACACACATAAGATTGCACAAAAAGATTGTTTTAAAAGAAAGTAACGTATGTAACAGAACTTCTAGGTGCCTAAACTAATATTAATATTCTGCTTTTAAGCTGTATTTAATTAAAATATCAATCATAACGATATGTAAGAAAACGATGCAAATGATAATAACACTATACTAGGAGTTTCCTTATTATCTAATGGTAACGTATTAGACTTGGTAAATGCACATGTTCATCAAAAGCTAACAGACCTTTTGTAATATATTAATAAAGTAGCTAAGAAAATCTTAATGTACAAAAATCTCCCTCCACAAGTCTTTTGGCAGTCCATGGCCAAGAAAACAATAGTAATATATCTGAATGTAAGTAACGTATATAACACTTACGTAAGCGTAAGTCATTAAAACTTATTGTCAGTTTGGTGCTTTTAATTAAGTTACTGTAAAGCAATATGCAGATAGTAGGAAATGTGACCTATCTGGTCTAAATAACTTTTCTTTTCAGTAATGTAGTGAATGGCCTACTACATGAAGCCTGCATGAGGGTACCTATGGTTACCCCATAAATAAACATCTTTTGCAAGACTTAAAATTTATGCAATATCTGTTTTCACACTTCTGAAACACCATACTAACTAAGGATATAGTCTAAAATTCTGCTACTTTCCAGCCAATTTTTTCCAATTTTTGAATCTCTGGCTCCCCTACTAGATAAGTGAACTTTTATTGACAAAATTGTGAGAACATATGCAATTTTTCAATCATTTGAACATTTGTTTTGGGTGCTCAAAAGAACCGTCTCATTGAGACGGCTCTTTTGAGCATCAAGAAAATTGTTTTTTGATATGATTTTTAAGCACATTCAACTGGATACCTAAAGTGTATTAGCAATTTTCTATAATGGACTTAACTGATAAGAGACTGCCTGCAGCCAAATCAAGGACAGGTGCCATACTGGGAATTTAGTCATATAGTACACAGGTATAGGTTAACCGCTCAATAGCCCTTCAAAAGCCTCTATATCACCAAATGAGAGTTTTTATCTAAACATCCAGAATATCTGTTCTGGTTGTTTTATTTTATGTGATTCTTTACATCCCATGAACAATCTTTCAGCTATAAAGGGATGGGTCTTCCTGGGTTGAACCAGGACTAAGCTAGGATTAATGTGTCCTGCTCAAGGACACAACGCAGTGATGCCGGTGATGCTCTAACTCGGGGGCCATCTGTCTCGAGTCAAGCACTCTACCACTGAGCCACTGCACTCCTGGATTTGGTTTTGAAATAACAATTTGAAAAATATTTTCTTATAAGCACTTTCATCTGGAGGCCAAATAGTGGATTTGGAATTGGACATATTAAGTCACCTGGCTATTAAGTGCTCAAACTGAGCTATACATTTAATATTGCCTTCAAATATGTCTGCAAGATGTGAATGGTGTGTCTGTCATTTGTGTGTCAAGACAAGAGGCCCTTCTGAACACTAAACTTAGCATGTGCATTTTCAATTGACAGCACACCATGAGGTCAGGTCATGAATGTTTGCATGCAGATAGTTTTACAAGCTTTTGTTGTCCTCTGCTGATCAGTGCCTTAACCCTTGTTCTGCTGCATAAATATGAATATGGCACATTCACTTCTGTTTTCCAGTGGAATCTTATGCTGTCTGGAAAGCAGTCAGATCTAGATCTCATGTCCACAGATGTGTTCACTAGATTTAGCCAGCTGATTCTGGATTTACTCTCTTTTCTAAAGATGACATATCAGGTTTCAGCAGGACAAGGGTTTATCCATCATTTTATGGGACATTGGCAAACAGTACATAACCAGATCAGATATGACATAATGTGACCTCTGATCAGGTTCTGCACTGTTTCCTAACATTACATACTTTTAATATTTGAGTGTAATTATAATCCCAACTGGAGATGGATGCATTCAATTGGAAATTCAATTTGTGACTTGGGAGGAATTATTGAAAATTTACAAGCCATTCTTTGTGGAAGTATGTATCAAATGGGTTAGTGCTATTATGTCCCCCAAAATGTTTGTTCCTGAAATGTCTACTGTGCCAAAATGTCTATTCCCATGATGTCTACTATGGCAACTTGCAAGACCGGGCGGATGTCCATGCCCGTTTCAGCAATCTCTGATCCCCAGTATGCATCGTATTAACCTTTTTACCTGTTAGGGACAATTTGAAAACAGTTTGGATCTGGATAAAGACTGTCAAAACGGTAGGCCTGATCAGAATCCAAACTGTGTGCCACTCTGATGGTATTCCTGAAAATTCATAAGAGAAAATTATGACAATGGTCATCATGTTAACCCTCTATCTGCTAGTAACAGTTTGTAAACTGGTTGTAACCAGATCAGGAACATCAAAATGACTTTGCTGGGTCTGATCTGGATCCAAAATGGTTTGACAGTCTGGTATTCCTGAAAAATTCATTAGAGTTACTTCAATCAAGGGTTATGTTTGAAGCACTATCATTTAATTTGGACACTTTAATCCTTGCATTAGTACTGGTGCAATCCAGGTAGACCCATCCCGCCATAACTGAAAAATTATTGACTGGGGCGTAAAGAATCAAATCAAATCAAAAAAAAAAAAATTGGAGAAATCAATTGTAATGATGGAATAGGTCTTTCAGGAGTATATTGGTAAGTAAGCAAGTAAGTAAGTAAAGTCTTTATTTAAAGAGGTGACAACATTTAGTGGTACAACTTATCTTCCATGAGGCCCTCAAAATAAAGAATATGTACACACACAAAAAAAACAACAATTCTACACAAACTATCAAATTTAAATTGTTTAACCCTGTACTGCTGAGCAATTATAGCTAAATTTTGGCAAGACCGTAAACTGAATGCAAAACTGTGGATCCTGATCAGCTGATCAGTTGTTTCCAAAAACAGGATATCTAGGTTCAGCAGGACAAAGGTTAATTTGATATTTATGCAAGTGCATTTATTATAACATAGTAACCCTATTTATCTCGACAAGCATCCATTTCTATTTTACTCTGTTTGTTGGAAATTATTTAGGTATTTTGTCATCTGCTGTCTTTTCTAAATTAATTTACTATATAGTTCCTTCATTATCACTATCAGAGAGTCAAACAGTTTGGATTCAGATCAGGTCTGGCATTTTGTCGGTGCTGATCTGGTTCTAAAACTGTTTGCAAAGGTTATCAGCAGACAACAATTGCAGGCAAAGAGAAACTTCAGCAGTGTATATCTAACCAACTCTGGTTTCAGGCCAGCTGATTCAGATCTATACTGTTTTCAAAACAAGTTAAACCCAGGTACAGCATGGTATGGGCCATTTTACATTATTTACAGGTCATCATATTTCTGTAATTTTATGCGCATAAAATTCGACAAAAACATATCAGAAGAAATTTAGGATACTCAGCCTGATTATGACTATTTCCTATGAGTGTAGATCCAGATCAGCTAGCTTCTGAGAGGCCAGCTGATCAGGATCCACACTGTAAGGTGCAAGAATTGTGATAGGTAAAATAATAAATCGATAGAAGAGAAATGAACAAAATATTCACTAAAAATATATATACAAACTACAAACATGTACGTAAAATGAATAGTTTAGCATTTTAAAAGGATTTTTGCTTGGAAGTAGATATTGTGGGAGTATCATTTTGGGAGCAGACATAGACGGCACCTTCAGGTGTGTAAAAACAAAAACCTTACACCCTAGTGCACATTATGTTTACTAAGTTTAGACATAGAGTGCATTAATAGTGAACATCATGCAATTCACATAATAACTTTAGTTATGATTCATTACTCGAATATTAAGCGAATAAAGAAATGTGCTTCATGCAAGATTGTCATTTTGTATCCTGCTTGATAACTTATATCACTTTAACTATCCTTGTTAGCAAAGACTTTTGTCATCTGCTGATAACCTTTGCAAACAGTAAGGACCCAGATCTGGAACGAGAAGAATGTCGATCCTGATCTTGATCCAAAAGGATTGACACTTTAATAGTGTGTTCCTGAAAGAATTTATTGAAAAAAGTAATTTTTACAAAAAAAAAGTCAGCAGATGACAAAAAAGTTTAAAGAAAAAGATCTTTCTAATTCTATTGTATTGTTATAATACATACCGCGAAAATATTAAGCGAATAAAGAAATGTGCTTCATGCTAGATTGTCATTTTGTATCCTGCTTGATAACTTATGTTATTTTGAATTACATCATTTTAACTATCCTTGTTAACTAGGTTGCAAGGCAGTAGACATTAGAATAAAAACCCGTATTATTAGCTTTTGGATGAATATTGTGAATGGTAAACAAACAAAACTATCAAAATGGTTATACTTACTTCTACTAGGAGAATATGACGGTGGCATCCATCAACATAAATGGATCCATTTTATTAAACATATTCTATTATCTGTTGGGCGTCCCGCTCTTTAAAACAAGGAAGTCATTGAAAACCCAAAATCAATCAAAAATCAAATCTCTAAAACTCTATCAGACCTTTATGTTCAGGAGTGGCATAACAAAGTAACTTCATCCTCTAAAGGAAAGAATTATACTCTTTTCAAGCAAGATTTAAATTTTGAAAATTACCTAATCAAATTAAATAGGAAACACTGTTCTTCATTGTTAAAGTTAAGGTTAAGTAATCATCGGCTTCTGGTTGAAACTGGTCGCTGGGAAAACACACCTTAAGAAGACAGAAAATGCACATTATGTAGCAAACATGATATCGGGTACGAATTTCACTATCTTTTTGTTTGTGATCACTTTATATCTGACAGAAAGAAATATTTAAGTTTATATTTATACAAAAGTCCTAACATTATAAAATTCGAAAGTCTATTTTCTTCAGCAAATACCAGGAAGCTTGTAAAGTTATCAAGTTTTGTAGAAATTATAATGAATAAATTTTCATGTGCAGCCTAACCCTAAAAGAGTCAATCATTACGATAATATACTTCTTACTATGTCTTGGCTTAATATTTCATGGGAATTGCCTGATTATAGACAACTCACATGATATGTCATATCATGCGAATTGTCTATAATTAATAATGTGAAGCCTTATTTTGTTTCCTAATGAAGCAACAACAGTCGATTATGTTGCCTACTGTTAGTTATAGAAGGCTCTTTCAGGGTTGATTTTGCTCGCATTTTAATTTTCACCTTTTTCATGCTCTTTGTACACTGTATTTTATGTATATCATGTATATGCTTTGTTTTTGTATCTTATGCTCTTACGCTATCTATGAGTGGCCTGAGTTTTATGTCAATAAAGATATGTTCTGTTCTGTTAACAAAGACTTTTGTCATCTGCTTATAACCTTTGCAAACAGTAAGGACCCAGATCAGGGCCGAGAAGAATGTTGATCCTTATCTTGATCCAAACCGACTGACACTCTATTAGTGTATTCCTGAAAGAATTTATTGAAAAAAGTTATTTTTTAAAAAAAAGTCAGCAGACGACAAAAAGTTTATAGAAAAAAGATCTTTCTGGTTCTATTGTATTGTATTTGAATTTAAGGTACAACTTGCATTTTATATTGTAGAACAGTGACCTATGTCACTGTACAGAAATGTGTAGAAAGACCCTTGTTACTGTGTATAACATTTTATCAGACAGACAATGTCGTCTGCTGATAACCTTGCAAACAGTTAGGACCAAGATCAGAACCAATTGAAAGTCATTCCTGGTCTGCATCCAAAATGTTTGACATTCTAATTGAGTTCCTGAAAGAATTTTTGCAAAAGACATAAAAAGTATTCAACTAGTTAAAAAAGATCTTTTTGGTTTTAATGGTCAGCAGACCTCAAAACATGAATGTGGGCATGACTGGATTTGTTCATCTAAATTGAAGTGTTCTTGTTACCCTGGCAACAAATAGCAGGCTTCTGACCACATGGTGAGGCTATTACCTGGTGACTTATCCCAATAAACACCGAAATTTCAGTTTTACACTGTCAATCACATACCAGCTTTAGCAAACAGTGCAGATACAGATGAGAAGCAGCTAATAAGGAAAGAGTTAAATAAGATAGTCTTCTGGAATTACCTTTTAGTGAATTAATTATTTTGTTCAAAGAAAAAAAATAGTCCCTGATCAGACTGCATTGAATTTTTTATATAAATCTTTACATGCGACATACTTAGTGATTCTGTTGTCGTCTGCTGACTCCTTTCAAAATAAATATTTTCAAGAAATTTCAGGAAAAAAATCAAGGTGTCAAATTGTATGGATCCAGATCAGGACCAAACATACTGTTGGTCCTGATCTGACTCCAAACTGTTCATGAATGTTATCAGCAGATGACAAAAGTTTGATGATCAGTTGTTTCCAAAAACGGGATATATCTAGGTTCAGCAGGACAAAGGTTAATTTGATATTTATGCAAGTGCATTTATTATAACATAGTAACCCTATTTGTCTCGAGAAGCATCCATTTCTATTTTACTCTGCTTGTTGGAAATTATTTAGGTATTTTGTCATCTGCTGTCTTTTCTAAATTAATTTACTATGTAGTTCCTTCATTATCACTATCAGAGAGTCAAACAGTTTGGATTCAGATCAGGTCTGACATTTTGTCGGTGCTGATCTGGTTCTAAAACTGTTTGCAAAGGTTATCAGCAGACAACAATTGTAGGCAAAGAGAAACTTCAGCAGTGTATATCTAACCAACTTGCAGGGTTCCACTTAGAAGTATGCATTTATAACCAAAGTAGAAAACAATATGTATCCTGATCAGCTGGTTTCAGGCCAGCTGATTCAGATCTATACTGTTTTCAAAACAAGTTTTACCCAGGTATAGCATGGTATGGGCCATTTTACATTATTTACAGGTCATCATATTTCTTTAATTTTTATTTTTGTTAATTTTCTCCTAATTTTATGCACATAAAATTCGACAAAAACACAGAAGAAATTTAGGATACTGCCTGATTATGACTATTTCCTATGAGTGTAGATCCAGATCAGCTAGCTTCTGAGAGGCCAGCTGATCAGGATCCACAATGTAAGGTGCAAGAATTGTGATAGGTAAAATAATAAATCGATAGAAGAGAAATGAACAAAATATTCACTAAAAAGATATATACAAACTACAAACATGTACATAAAATGAATAGTTTAGCATTTTAAAAGGATTTTTGCTTGGGAGTATATATTGTGGGAGTATCATTTTGGGAGCAGACATAGACGGCACCTTCAGGTGTGTAAAAACAAAAACCTTACACCCTAGTGAACATTATGTTTACTAAGTTTAGACATAGAGTGCATTAATAGTGAACATCATGCAATTCACATAACAACTTAAGTTATAATTCATTACTCGAATATTAAGCGAATAAAGAAATGTGCTTCATGCAAGATTGTCATTTTGTATCCTGCTTGATAACTTATATCACTTTAACTATCCTTGTTAGCAAAGACTTTTGTCATCTGCTGATAACCTTTGCAAACAGTAAGGACCTAGATCTGGAACGAGAAGAATGTCGATCCTGATCTTGATCCAAAAGGATTGACACTCTAATAGTGCATTCCTGAAAGAATTTATTGAAAAAAGTAATTTAAAAAAAAAAGTCAGCAGACGACAAAAAAGTTTATAGATAAAGATCATTCTGGTTCTATTGTATTGTTATAATTCATAACTCGAAAATATTAAGCGAATAAAGAAATGTGCTTCATGCTAGATTGTCATTTTGTATCCTGCTTGATAACTTATGTTATTTTGAATTATATCATTTTAACTATCCTTGTTAACTAGGTTGCAAGGCAGTAGACATTAGAATAAAAACCCGTATTATTAGCTTTTGGATGAATATTGTGAATGGTAAACAAACAAAACTATCAAAATGGTTATACCTTCTTCTACTAGGAGAATATGATGGTGGCATCCATCAACATAAATGGATCCATTTTATTAAACATATTCTAATATCTGTAGGGCGTCCTGATCTTTTAAACAAGGAAGTCATTGAAAACCCAAAATCAATCAAAAATCAAATCTCTAAAACTCTATCAGACCTTTATGTTCAGGAGTGGCATAACAAAGTAACTTCATCCTCTAAAGGAAAGAATTATACTCTTTTCAAGCAAGATTTAAATTTTGAAAATTACCTAATCAAATTAAATAGGAAACACTGTTCTTCATTGTTAAAGTTTAGGTTAAGTAATCATCGGCTTCCGGTTGAAACTGGTTGCTGGGAAAACACACCTTTAGAAGACAGAAAATGCACATTATGTAGCAAACATGATACCGGTGACGAATTTCACTATCTTTTTGTTGTTGATCACTTTATATCTGACAGAAAGAAATATTTAAGATCATATTTTTACAAAAGTCCTAACATTATAAAATTCAAAGAACTATTTTTTCAGCAAATACCAGGAAGCTTGTAAAGTTTTCAAGATTTGTAGAAATTATAATGAATAAATTTTCATGTGCAGCCTAACCCTAAAAGAGTCAATCAGTACGATAATATACTTCTTACTATGTCTTGGCTTAATATTTCATGGGAATAACCTGATTATAGACAACTCACATGATATGTCAAATCATGCGAATTGTCTATAATTAATAATGTGAAGCCTTATTTTGTTTCCTAATGAAGCAACAACAGTCGATTATGTTGCCTACTGTAAGTTATAGAAGGCTCTTTCAGGGTTGATTTTGCTCGCATTTTAACTTTCACCTTTTTCATGCTCTTTGTACTCATGTATTTTATGTATATCATGTATATGCTTTGTTTTTGTATCTTATGCATTTACGCTATCTATGAGTGGTCTGAGTTTCATGACAATAAAATATGTTCTGTTCTGTTAACAAAGACTTTTGTAATCTGCTGATAACCTTTGCAAACAGTAAGGACCCAGATCAGGGCCGAGAAGAATGTTGATCCTTATCTTGATCCAAACCGACTGACACTCTAATAGTGTGTTTTTGAAAGAATTTATTGAAAAAAGTTATTTTAAAAAAAAGTCAGCAGACGACAAAAAGTTTATAGAAAAAAGATCTTTCTGGTTCTATTGTATTGTATTTGAATTTAAGGTACAACTTGCATTTTATATTGTAGAACTGTGACCTATGTCACTGTACAGAAATGTGTAGAAAGACCCTTGTTACTGTGTATAACATTTTATCAGACAGACAATGTCGTCTGCTGATAACCTTGCAAACAGTTAGGACCAAGATCAGAACCAATTGAAAGTCATTCCTGGTCTGCATCCAAAATGTTTGACATTCTAATTGAGTTCCTGAAAGGATTTTTGCAAAAGACATTAAAAGTATTCAACTAGTTAAAAAAGATCTTTTTGGTTTTAATGGTCAGCAGACCTCAAAACATTTGGATTTGTTCATCTAAATTGAAGTGTTCTTGTCACCCTGGCAACAAATAGCAGGCTTCTGACCACATGACCATATGATGTAGATGGCGCTCGAAGATGCCGCACGCAAATTTCAAAGGGGGATTTTGGATAATTAAAATATGGATGAAACGGAGTGTACTGCTTCCAATTTTATGCCAAAAGACCTTATAGAAATCATCTGCATTCTTGAGAGAGATGAAAAGTGTCATTCGTATAAAATTATACGAAAGAGGAAGTATTTTACTCTCGTCACTAAATTTCCCGCCAAGAATGGAGATTCGACGCCATTGAAGAACTACGCTTCCGGTCGACAAACAGCTTCTCATCAGGACAAGAAAGAAGTTTCTTCCGAAGAAAAGCCGCTTAAAAGAAAGCCGAAGCGTAAAAAGAACAAATCCTCAACTCTTTCTTCTGGACCCAAGTCTGCTGAACAACATTCTGTTCAAGATTCCTCCAATGTTAAGACAGGACAGCCAAAGTTAAAGAAGAAACCCCCAGCTGTAGTGGCAAGGGATCGTGCCAGGTGGAAGGAATATTGGAAGCGCATGAAAGTTCCCAGACAGCTAAGAGCTGAGAACCTCGTTTTGTTCTACAAACTGCAAGAATTACAGACGGTAGCCAGTCCACAGATCCCTGTGGTCAGACAGCCAGAGAAATCCGGTTGCTTGGAACGTACATCTGCTGTTCCTCAGTCACACAAACTGCAAGAATCACAGACGGTAGCCAGTCCACAGATCCCTGTGGTCAGACAGCCAGAGAAATCCGGCTCCTTGGAACTTACATCTGCTGTTTCTCAGTCATACCAGCTGCAAGATACAGAGACGGTAACCAGTCCACAGGTCCATGTGGTCAGACAGCCAGAGAAATCTGGCTCCTTGGAACGTACATCTTCTGTTTCTCAGTCATTCAGTCATTTAACCATTGAAAGGGAACCTGGCGGCACAGCCCAAGTTCATTCGGATTTAAATATACTGTCTGCAGAGGCTGCAGCGGAGCATTCCAGTAGTTTTTCAGAAGACTGTGAAGTTTCGGACATAGTGTGTGCGCACTGCTTGAAAAAAGGAAGACAGACAGAATTACGTCGCTGTACAGGCTGTAAAAGCTTCAGTTATTGTAACAAAGTCTGCCAGATATCAGATTGGCCCTCACATAAGCAGCTGTGCAAATCTATCCAATCTTTTAATCCACAAAACTAACTGAAAAAAGCTCATTTGTGTACATAGAACTTCTTGTGGTGGTGGAAGATATTCAACTGATTACTCACTGTGTTATATTGTACAGTACATTGGTGTTGGTGACTTTTAGTGTTTAGAACTTTATATCCATTATCCCCCCTTTTACCGGTTTATCCGGGTGCGTCGATAAGTCAACGGCGGAGCTCTACGAGATAAAGATAACGATAACGATAACATGGCGAGGCTATTACCTGGTGTCTTAATCCCAATAAACACCGAAATTTCAGTTTTACACTGTCAATCACATACCAGCTTTAGCAAACAGTGCAGATACAGATGAGAAGCAGCTAATAAGGAAAGAGTGAAATCATTAAGGTCCTTTAAGATAGTCTTCTGGAATTACCTTTTAGTGAATAAATTATTTTGTTCAAAGAACAAAAAAAATAGTCCCTGATCAGACTGCATTGAATTTTTATATAAATCTTTACATGCGACATACTTAGTGATTTTGTTGTCGTCTGCTGACTCCTTTCAAAATAAATATTTTCAAGAAATTTCAGGAAAAAAATCAAGGTGTCAAATTGTATGGATCCAGATCAGGACCAAACATACTGTTGGTCCTGATCTGACTCCAAACTGTTCATGAATGTTATCAGCAGATGACAAAAGTTTGATGATCAGTTGTTTCCAAAAACGGGATTTATCTAGGTTCAGCAGGACAAAGGTTAATTTATGCAAGTGCATTTATTATAACATAGTAACCCTATTTGTCTCGACAAGCATCCATTTCTATTTTACTCTGCTTGTTGGAAATTATTTAGGTATTTTGTCATCTGCTGTCTTTTCTAAATTAATTTACTATATAGTTCCTTCATTATCACTATCAGAGAGTCAAACAGTTTGGATTCAGATCAGGTCTGACATTTTGTCGGTGCTGATCTGGTTCTAAAACTGTTTGCAAAGGTTATCAGCAGACAACAATTGTAGGCAAAGAGAAACTTCAGCAGTGTATATCTAACCAACTTGCAGGGTTCCACTTAGTAGTATGCATTTCTAACCAAAGTAGAAAACAATATGTATCCTGATCAGCTGGTTTCAGGCCAGCTGATTCAGATCTATACTGTTTTCAAAACAAGTTATACCCAGGTACAACATGGTATGGGCCATTTTACATTATTTACAGGTCATCATATTTCTTTAATTTTTATTTTTGTTAATTTTCTCCGAATTATATGCACATAAAATTCGACAAAAACACAGAAGAAATTTAGGATACTGCCTGATTATGACTATTTCCTATGAGTGTAGATCCAGATCAGCTAGCTTCTGAGAGGCCAGCTGATCAGGATCCACACTGTAAGGTGCAAGAATTGTGATAGGTAAAATAATAAATCGATAGAAGAGAAATGAACAAAATATTCACTAAAAAGATATATACATTTTAACTACAAACATGTACTTAAAATGAATAGTTTAGGATTTTTGCTTGGGAGTATATATTGTGGGAGTATCATTTTGGGAGCAGATATAGACGGCACCTTCAGGTGTGTAAAAACAAAAACCTTACACCCTAGTGCACATTATGTTTACTAAGTTTAGACATAGAGTGCATTAATAGTGAACATCATGCAATTCACATAACAACTTAAGTTATAATTCATTACTCGAATATTAAGCGAATAAAGAAATGTGCTTCATGCAAGATTGTCATTTTGTATCCTGCTTGATAACTTATATCAATCTAACTATCCTTGTTAGCAAAGACTTTTGTCATCTGCTGATAACCTTTGCAAACAGTAAGGACCCAGATCTGGAACGAGAAGAATGTCGATCCTGATCTTGATCCAAAAGGATTGACACTCTAATAGTGCGTTCCTGAAAGAATTTATTGAAAAAAGTAATTTAAAAAAAAAAGTCAGCAGACGACAAAAAAGTTTATAGATAAAGATCTTTCTGGTTCTATTGTATTGTTATAATTCATAACTCGAAAATATTAAGCGAATAAAGAAATGTGCTTTATGCTAGATTGTCATTTTGTATCCTGAATGATAACTTATGTTATTTTGAATTATATCATTTTAACTATCCTTGTTAACTAGGTTGCAAGGCAGTAGACATTAGAATAAAAACCCGTATTATTAGCTTTTGGATGTATATTGTGAATGGTAAACAAACAAAACTATCAAAATGGTTATACTTACTTCTACTAGGAGAATATGATGTTGGCATCCATCAACATAAATGGATCCATTTTATTAAACAAATTCTTATATCTGTTGGGTGTCCTGATCTTTTAAACAAGGAAGTCATTGAAAACCCAAAATCAATCAAAAATCAAATCTCTAAAACTCTATCAGACCTTTATGTTCAGGAGTGGCATAACAAAGTAACTTCATCCTCTAAAGGAAAGAATTATACTCTTTTCAAGCAAGATTTAAATTTTGAAAATTACCTAATCAAATTAAATAGGAAACACTGTTCTTCATTGTTAAAGTTTAGGTTAAGTAATCATCGGCTTCCGGTTGAAACTGGTCGCTGGGAAAACACACCTTTAGAAGACAGAAAATGCATATTATGTAGCAAATATGATATCGGTGACGAATTTCACTATCTTTTTGTTTGTGATCACTTTATATCTGACAGAAAAAAATATTAAAGATCATATTTTTACAAAAGTCCTAACATTATAAAATTCAAAGAACTATTTTCTTCAGCAAATACCAGGAAGCTTGTAAAGTTATCAAGTTTTGTAGAAATTATAATGAATAAATTTTCATGTGCAGCCTAACCCTAAAAGAGTCAATCAGTACGATAATATACTTCTTACTATGTCTTGGCTTAATATTTCATGGGAATAACCTGATTATAGACAGTTCACATGATATGTCAAATCATGCGAATTGTCTATAATCAATAATGTGAAGCCTTATTTTGTTTCTTAATGAAGCAACAACAGTCGTTTATGTTGCCTACTGTAAGTTATAGAAAGCTCTTTCAGGGTTGATTTTGCTCGCATTTTAATTTTCACCTTTTTCATGCTCTTTGTACTCATGAATTTTATGTATATCATGTATATGCTTTGTTTTTGTATCTTATGCCTTTACGCTATCTATGAGTGGCCTGAGTTTTATGTCAATAAAGATATGTTCTGTTCTGTTACCAAAGACTTTTGTCATCTGTTGATAACCTTTGCAAACAGTAAGGACCCAGATCAGGGCCTAGAAGAATGTTATAATCCCAAATAATTGGTATGTTCTAGAATGTTCTAGAAAGTCTCAGTCCAGTTCCAATTCTGCTTGAATAGAACTTCCTGGGATTTTGTGGTACTTCACTTTACATGGTATTTAATGGAATTCCATTAAATCCCAAAAGTTGGAACAATTGGTATTTTATGTCACTATCTGGAACTGGAAAATCCCAGAAAGTCTCAAACAATTCTGCTTAAAATAGAAGTGGGATTTTATGTTACTTTCTGGGATAAATATTCCATTTAATCCCAGAAAGTCCCAGTAGGTACTTTAAATGGGATTATTAAGATTTTCTGGGACTTCATCAATTCAACACATCCATATAATTTGGGATTAAATGGAATCTTTTGGTACTGCTAGTAAATAATTTGGTTCCATTTAATACCAAATAATCCCAACCTAGATTTGCATAGGACCATTATATTCTGAACTCAGTCTGACCTTGAAATATGATATAACTGTGTTAACCTGGTTCTCTCATTTCAATGACTCAAGCTGAAATTCTTTAATCTTGCAGGAAACCAGAAAAAGATTCAAATAAACCTCATGGTTTGCAAGGCTCTAACTATTTGATAAATCCTGTGTTAATTTTGGATATATACTGCATAAACTGCACAAAATAAATCCTACAACATACAATGTGAGTAAATAGAACATACTTCTATGCTTATAAATTATACTTGCATGAGACTTTTCATCATATAATTTAGTTTCTCAGAAACAAAGCCATTTTTAGATGTTTCTTTCTTTAAATGCTGATGAAAGACGCTTAATACTGAATTGTGTTCATTATGGTTATACAATTTTACCATTATCATTATTATTTACAGCAGCACTTATGGCAGTACAACACTTAGTTAGTGTGGTACATGTAAGCAGGTTAATTACTGAATTTACAGGATAATCAGGCTGATCATTGGGGCTTTTTTTTTTATTTGATTTTTTTTATCCATTCTCTTTTTAAAAGGTGTTGGAGATATTGCGATTGCCTTCGTCTGTATATCAGGTTTTTGTTTGTTATGCTATCTTCTAAACAACTGGACAGATTATCCAACCAAATTTGTTGAGCAACTGGTGTATGCAACTGGTGTATGCAACAGCAAAATTCCAATACCCCAATGATGTGGGATGTAGGTCAAAAGTGTCCTTCTGTCTGCCCATTTGCCTGCAATACTTTCACCTTGCAAACGGTTTGTTTGTTTTGTTGCTTTACTTCCCAAGTCAACAGCTATGGTCATGGCGGGACAGTTAGTTCACCTAACCACACTTTTTCCTGGGCAAGCTTTAACAATCAGTTAACCAGTACTTCATGCACATACTTTCACTTGTAACTGACAACAACCCTTCTTGAATGATTCAGCGGAAGGCAGGAGAATGACCATAGAAATTATTTCATGATCAATCTCCACGAAAGTACGGGACCGGGTTGGGATTCAATCTCGCGACCCCTGGATTCAGACTCACATCTGTTGCCAGACACGTTACCGACTGCGCAAACGGTCATACTGAATCCAACCGAATTTGTTTGGTGACTTACTTGCACAAGTGGGTGAGCAGGAGCATTACTGTTTTTTGCTTTTTGGATCCCCTTTGCATGGGCCTCAGAGAGTGTGCATTTTCTGGCTAAATTGCAGTCTCTTTCTGAATTGCTGGGTAGAACTCAACCAAATTTGTGCACAACTTAAACAAATCGTGTATACAAGAGCTTATTTTTGGGTACCCCACTCAGAGGCGCCCTATAATGGGGACAAAAGTGTCTGCCCATTCTTCTTTTATGCTAATCCAAACATGCTGGGCTGAATTCAACCTACTTTGTTGAAAGGTCGCCTTTCTCACAAGTGGGGAGTGGTAAAAAACATTTATTTTTTTAACCTTCCAGCCAAATTTTCAATTATCCGAAACTACTGGGTTATTCGAAGACTACGGACAGTCCTGACTTTTTTCTCTATTATCTATTGCAATAAAACTACCTATTATTCGAATTTCGATTATCCGAAAAATTCAATTTTTCGAAGTGATTTGTAGGTCCCGATAAAAGAAATGGCTATTAAATTACCTTTCAAGATTTGAAGTCCAAATGTCACGCATGGTGATCATGATTTCTTTGTTTGGTCAAGTTTATTTTTATTATATAGATTAATAATAAGAAAAAAAGAGGTGAATGCCATTACAATAATACTTCATCAGTGTTGACGTGGTCTATTGTCATATACAGCATGGATGTTGGTGACCTGATTTTGAATGAAACGATTCAAATCTGAATATCGATATATAAACAAACAGGTTTTAAAATATTAAAACCAAACCAATAATGTATATGATGTATATATGTTCAATGTTTCTATCTTGCTTTTGTAATTGTGCTTTATTTGTATGCTCTTCACATGTGGAGGAAATAAAGAATATTATTATTATCATTATTTTTATTATTATTATTATTATTATTATTATTATTATTATTATTATTACTATTATTATTTTATTAAGGTCGTCTGCAATGATGGTTTTGTTTGATGTTTTTTAAATGTCTAATTATGGGCAATAAATGAGCTAAACTTGATTTTAATTGGATCTTCTCATCCTTTGATTTATTCTTGACCACTGTGTACATTATATTTAATATAGAATATAAGTATGTCTACAGAATTCCAAAGGGCCCTTACTTAGACTACAGTTATAATTCTGTCTGATTACTCTACTGGTTGTGATGAGATGAGACGATCAATTATTTTGCCACACAAGCAGATATAATGATAGATATTGTATACGACTTGGATAAGGATTAGTTAAGATATTTTAAAACATTTAACCAATTTAACAGTAATACTAAATTGTCATGTTAAAATAGAAACTATTATTTTCCACGCCCCTCTATCTATATCGTAGTATTATACATATATGGAAATATTGAAAAAGTTTATATATAACATCTGTAAAAAAGGTCTTGATAATAGAGCAATGAATTGCTTCCTAAGATTAAAGCACCAAAGCCCAGAGATTTATAAGAAACCATGCGAAAAATATTCATTTCTCTTTGAAATATCATCTCTTACACCAAGTCAATGGCCTTGCTAATTTATTATGTTAGGTAACATAAGTTACAACCTGTAACACAACCTGTAACAAGTACTCCTATCTTGTTGTTTAACATGCAAAATCTATGATTCTTTATTATATGAGCAAGACTATCAAAATATGGAAGATTTTATATAATTTTTACGTAAATAATACCTACCAAATTGGGCTCCTTAAAACTTGGGGTAGTGTTGTTTAATTGCTTATATAAGGCAATGCATTTAAGATAGATAAACACACTTTGTTTGTTTTTTTCTATAAGCCAAATAAGTGTGTTAGTACAACTAGATTAAAAGCATTTTAAAAATTCACAAATCAGCTGTAAAATTAAATGCTATTGGTCACATTTACCGTTTTTAAAGGGTAGTTTTATGTAAGTAACGCACATAACACATTAGGATGCCGTAATTTTGCTTTAAAACTTTTATCTGCAGCTTAGGTATCCAGCAGGCAGACTATATGCGTGATTTAAATAGTTAGTTTAATGCCTTCTTTCTGTAGCACAGCCTTTTAACTTTTCATTTTCTGAATTTTATATGGTAACATATGTAACAGACTGTCAGAGGCAAACACCAAATCGTACACATGCAAACATCTCTTATTCTACGCAGCTTGAAATGCTCTTTTAAGATACGATGTGTCTGCAAAATTCTTTAGCGGGGAGCAAAACATTCTCAGCCATCAGTCTAACAATGATACATTGCCATTTTGGTAACGTATATTCTAGGATTTCCCACCAAGGGAGAAATTGAAATCTCTCTGTTTTGATATAAAACTCTCACAACTTTGAACAAAGAGTGTAAAATGCTTCTTTGAGCTAAAAACTAAAAATATTATTTTTGGATAAAAAACCCCGCAGGGTTTTTCTCCCATTTTGTTTTGTGGGGGAAAAACTCTGCGGGGGAATTTTCTTTTTCCTCTAGAGGCACAATATAATGCTGAAAGTTTTTGATATACCTTTTATTATGCATTGTGATGAATAATAATTCAAAAAAGTCAATTTGAATTTTTCAAAAAACCCTGCGGGGTTTTTCCCCCACAATCTGAAATGGGAGAAAAACCCCGCGGGGGAAATCAAAGTTTTGAATTAAGCCATATTAATCATTTTCTGCAATAAATACAATCAAACAAACTTGTTTCTTGAACAAATTTTAATATTTATTTTTTTTTAAAAACCCTGCGGGGTTTTCCCCCCATTTGAAAATGTGGGGGAAAAACCCCGCGCGGGGTTTAAAAAAACCCGCGGGTTTTTCGAAAAACCCCGCGGGTTTTTTAACTTTGACCATTTTTTTCATTATGATGGCATATATTTTTTTAGTCATAATCATATATGTTTTGCTGCCTTATGTCTGTATTTATGTATTTTAGTGGTTTTGAGTCTTTTGCACCACTAGAAAGATGATGTGATTTTGCCAAATTCTGGTGTGGCAAAAAAAAACTGGTGGCTGTTCTAATCTAACCCTTGGCCTCACAGCTTTGATTTTCTCCGATTGAATACGTCATAAGCCGAAAATAGTAACAATTAATATGATCAATCACAAAGCGGTGCAAAAAATCGATAAACACCAGGATCCGATTGTATCAACACGTCATTAGCCTAAAGACAAATGAGCGGCTAATACGTTATTAAAACGCTAACGACGTATTAGTTAATGACGGCATTAAAGTGGATTGTACGAAAGGTTCATTAAGCCGACGTTAGTTAATAACGCGCTAATGACGAACCTCGTCATTAAAATAAACGTAAACCAGTCACCTAGAATTTCCGGTCGGTAAAAAAATCAATTAGATCTAACAAATTTAAGTTCGTTTGAGCAAAAGAAAGAAAATTAAAACAAATGAATGTTGGTACGAAGTCAACTGTTACATCTTTTGTCAACAACAACAACAAAAATCCACGAAGAATCAGGAATTTGATCACTAAAACAGTCGATCGAGGAGAGAACTTATGAGAATCTACATGATTAACAGTAGAATTATCCCGTATTGCCTTTTTCTTTCTTTTTTTATTCAAATTTATCCGATTTCGCATACAAATTATTCACGACTACTGATCATCGCAATTCCAACATCGTGAACGCATTTAAAACGCTGAAAGCATTGGGATTCGTCAGTGATATGCATAAAACAAAGAAAACAGCTTGTTGTGTAAGGTCGCCTACAAGTATATCCCAAAATAGCATTTGAATTCTCTTTGGTCCAGGTACTTCTAGCAGAAAAATGTTTGCCTTGTAGTCAATGCGAGATTGCATGACGATGGCAAACTGACGCTCAGACAGAGCGAATCTTAAAGCCACATTCCTTAATTGGGTTTCTGCAGTAAGTTGAATTTGAACATCGACATATGATTTACAGCAATGTGGCATTTGACAAGTGTAGATTCAGACGAGCCTGTGCAGCCTCCTTTTAAGCTTAGAAACTCCAAATGATGTTTGGTCAGTAGCTTTACAGTTATAGAATATTCGAGCGACTAGCAAAAGCTGTGAGTGAGTGTGAGGAGGGAGTGTGTGTGTGTGTGGTGGTGGTGGTGGTATGTGTGTGTGTGTGTGTGTGTGGGGGGGGGGGGGGTGGTACGTCAATATCATTTTTATTGTTTCATATGCTAGACATCAGCAACTACTGTTTTCCCTTAAAATATGACGGGTATACCCAGGTGCGTTACTGAGGCGTTTTATAGAGTACGCAGTCTTGAGGGGTCTGGTGGTAATCCCCCTGTATGGGCCAGGGGTGAAGCTCTGTGGCAGAAAAGGGTTTTAGGGCATTCCAAAGGGCTGAAATGAGCCCTCAAGGCACGCAACTAAACACTATTAGCTACATTTTTCTTCCAACCTCAAATTAAATACAGTAAAACCAGTCTTAAGCGGCCACTCAAAAAGAAGACCAAAACTTGGTTTTCAAAACCAAATATCACTTAATGCAGGTCAAAAGTATTCCAAAATGCTCCAAAGGGAGCATTCTGCAATACTTTTGATTTTCATGAAGATACCATTTGTCACAGAGATCGTCTTTTTTTTCTTTTTAATACTTTTTTTTTACTATTTTTATACTAATTTTGGGTGGCCGCCTAAGACAGGTATTATTGTACCTAAAACCTGTACTTGCTGCGTCAAGTTGTACGCACATGCGTATGTTTGCGTACACGTAGACCTGTACGCCCCTGATACCATACAATTATTCCCATCCTGTACCTTGACCGTATAAATTTTTCTATGAGCCGCTAAAATGTGTAGTAATTAAAAGTTTGAGCTCAGAAAAAAATTATCAAGGCAACGTATGTCTATAAGAATTCAAGAGACCCCTACCTCCACCCCACTGGGTTCATAACCCATAAATTATGTGTGCAGCGCTTTTATAGATTTTCAAAGGGTGCTATTATAGATTTTCAAAGGGTGCTATTATAGTCTAACATTGTATTCCACTGCCAATAGTAGAAAATAGACTGTGTCTGGCCAGACGTAACGTACTGTACAAGGGCTTCGTCAGTAACATATATATAGCTACAATAAGAAACAAAAATAACCTGGCGATATAATCAGTGAATCGACATGCGTCTATATGCTGATAACATGTAGAAAATGTATGCAAAGCTTCAAAAATAATGTATACACCCAGTAATACATCTTATAAATATTACCCGATGTGAATATTTGCATACTTGTATCTATATTTGCAAGTACTGGCTATTGAATGTCGCTTTGGTTACGATTGCGAAGATAGACAGCCGTGTAAATATGAAACGTCACAAAAATCACCCGATGTATTATTTGACAGCGTACTGATAATTCAGTTTGTTACTCTAGAAATCAACAGCACCACGATTGCGCCGAGTTCGTCACCTAGGCTCCCCTGTTATCTGTCCCTCATGCCCGGATCCAGAAGGTGGCAGGGGGTCCGGACCCCCCCCCATAACAAATTTAAAAGTATAGGGTTTCTTAGCACTACTGGTCCGGATCCCCTGAAAAATTACAACGCTTCCAAGCCAGCATCCACGTTGGGTCATCTGGCGTTTCACTGACGAGCCGATGATGGCCCGCTAATAGTGGTATTTGGATCCTCTATCCCCTCATCGACAAAAAAACAGCAACAAAAAAAAAACGTTGTTAAAGTTGGACCCCCTATCACATAACTTTCAGGATCCGCGTATGTCCCTGTACCCCCTCCCCAACTCACAAGAACCCTGTCATACCTGCAGTGCAGACCAGGGGTTATTAGAGAAATATCTCCATTCGACAGTAATGTCTATCATTCGCAAAGCTGACAAGCCCCCGCCCCCATCAATAACAGACATCCCTACCGCGGAACTATAGTTTATATATAACACCGTATGCCCTGCAGAAAAAAAAGAAGAAAAAGAACGACGCCGAACGCAGAATAGTAGTTCAAAGCATGAATTAACGCATTGTGTGATATTATCATTCTCTCATTTCTTAAACGCCGTTATTGTCAAAGGGATTTTACAGCCTGTATTATTGTGACACAATAAAGAGCTGTAAGCCTGCTTGCCGACTCAATTTGCGGTTGGAGGGACATAGTTTTCCTCTGAAAACACTGCTTTAATTAATAGTGATGTCGGTGAGGCTCGAGCCCGCAACTCCTCGGTTTCGAGTCAAGCGCTCTACCACTTTGCATCTATATCTGAGCTGAAAATATAAATGTAGACTTTTTTAACAAAATATATGTTTAAAGAACGAGAAAACAAACAAACAAAGGTGTTCTCGCCTTATGCAGAATAGGGATAATCATTTTAATTTCGGGAGGTATATCGTAGGATACGTTCGCAAATCAAGTTTAATTGCTCCGCTCGCGCGTCGTCGTAAAACTAAATTTCCGACTGTTTAGCTGATGATGTACCCTCTCAAATGAAAATTTTGAATACAGTTATCCCCTAAATGCCACTGTCGGCCTTCAGGTGCGGGTCCATATTTTTAGTTGACGATCGAAATACCACAAAAAGCGGGCCACTATCATTATTTAAATGGCGTTTCGTCGCTGGCGTGCCGATGATGGCCCAACATTGAATGCTGGCCTTCCTTTACTTTATGATTTTTCAGGGGATCCGGACCAGTATTACTAGGAAACCCTATTTCAGGAGGGGGTCCGGAGTCTCCGGACCCCCTGTCCCCCTCTGGATCAGCGCATGACACAATCACATATAGTAGACCAAATCACGGCACCATGGTAAAGATACACATAACACTGACAGCTATATACATGCCATCTAGAAGGCATTTGAAAGTAAAGCAAGCAGCTCTCTCTTCCTTAGCGAGATGACTACAAACATAGAAAGGGCACTAAATACTGCACAGCAAAACAAGGACCAAACACCTCACCCACAAAAAATGATGCAATAATAAACCATGAATGAACAACAACAGATCCGCTGCATTGTCTAAGGACAGCAACCAAAGCCACCGGTAGTGGGAGCTTCTGGCAAAAAATTCTCCTTTTTTATGCCCCCAAAGGAAATTTGGGAGGCATATAGTAATCGCACTGTCCGTCAGTCCGTCCGTCCGTCAGTCCGTCCATCCGTCCGTCCCGCTTCGTGTCCTGTGCATATATCCGATATTCTTTGAGGTATGAATTCCAAATTTGGTGTGTGGATGCATCTTGGGATGGCGGAGTGTCGCATACCTTGACCTCTGACCTAGTTTTTAGAATAATCGTGTCCGGAGCATATCTCTTATATTATTTGAGGTAGGAATCTCAAATTTGGTGTATGGATGCATCTTGGGATGGCGGAGTGTCGCATACCTTGACCTCTGACCTAGTTTTTAGAATAATTGTGTCCGGAGCATATCTCTTATATCATTTGAGGTAGGAATCTCAAATTTGGTGTATGGATGCATCTTGGGATGGAGGAGTGTCGCATACGTTGACCTCTGACCTAGTTTTTAGAATAATCGTGTCCGGAGCATATCTCTTATATTATTTGAGGTAGGAATCTCAAATTTGGTGTATGGATGCATCTTGGGATGACGAAGTGTCGCATACCATAATTGGGTCACTGTGACCTTGACCTAGTTTCTAGAAACTGCATTGGGTCTGGTGCATATCTCCTATATTCTTTGAGATAGGAATTCCAAATTTGATGTGTAGATGCATCGTGGGATGACAAAGTGTCATGTTCCATTTCCGGTCACTGTGACCTTGACCTCTGACCTAGTTTTAAGAATTATTGTGTCCGGAGCATATCTCTTATGTTATTTGAGTTAGGAATTCCAAATTCGGTATGTTTTTCGCATCTTGGGATGGCTGAGTGTCCTGTACCATTTTCGGGTCAATGTGACCTTGACCTCTGAACTAGTTTTAGAATAATAGTGTCCAGAACATATCTCTTATATTATTTGAGATGGGGATCTCAACTTTGGTGTGTGGATGCATCTTGGGATAATGGAGTGTTGGGTTACATTGACGGGTCACTGTGACCTTAAACTTGACCTCTGACCTCGTTTTGAGAATTTTTATACCGGAGCACATCTCTAATATTATTTGAGGTAGGAATCCCAAATTTAACTCACTTACTATTTTTGGTGTGTGAATGCATTTTGGGATGGCGGATTGTTGTGTTCCATTTTCCGATCACTGTGACCTTCACCTGTAACTTAATTTCTAGAATCGGCATCAAGTTTGGTGCATAAATTCTATATTCTTTGAGGTAGGAATCCAAATTTGGTGCGTGGATGCCTCTTGGGATGGCCGAATGTTGCGTACCATTTTTGGGTGACTGTGACCTTGACCTAGTTTTTAGAATAATCATGTCCAGAGCATTTCTTCTATATTATTTGAGCTAGGAATCCCAAATTTTGTGTGTGGTTTCATCCTGGGATGGCAGAGTGGCATGTATCGGTTTTGTGACCTTGACCTAATTTCTAGAATAATCGTGTTAGGAGCATATCCCATATATTATTTGAGGGAGGAATCCCAAATTTTCTGTATGGATACATGTTTGGATACTTACATGTCACATTCCATTTAGGTCACTGTGATCTTGACCTATGACCTAGTTTCAAGAATAATTGTGTCTGGAGCATATCTCCTATATTATTTGATGTAGGAATCCCAAATTTGGTGTGCTGATTCCTCTTGGGATGATGGAGTGGTGCATACCATTTTGGGTCACTTTGAGCTTGATATTTACTTTTGGCCTCATTTCTAGGTTTTTCGTGTCTGGAGCATATCTCCTATTCCTCAAATGTGTCTTATGCTAGACCAATTCCTTTGGGGCATTCGTCACGTGACTGTGACATTTCCTGTTCATTATACCTCTGTCTGTTGAAAGTAACTATTAATTTGGTGGTTTGGCAATTAGTTCCAATGGATTCGTTCTCCTGGTTTCACAATCAAGTCAACTACCACTACGCCACAGGAACTAGTCAGAAACTTTTTTTTAAAAAAATAAGGTAGACGTGTAGGGCCTATAGTCTTTAGAAGTAAATATAGGTCTATTAGTCCGGCAGAATTTGGACGAAATTTAGGAGGACCTGGAACTTGATTTTAAACTTTTTTTCTGCGTTGATTCTGGTAGTGCATATATTGTCCTTGAAAAATCCGAGTGATGCCACTCTGGCATCATTGAGCATTTCGATATATTCAAGATGGCGTCCAAGATGGAGGCCAATTATAAGTTAAAAAATTGTGTGATATGGAAAAATGTCTCAAACCCAATTTTTCCCCTTTATTGTTAGCTATGACGTTGGAATCTAGTTGAAGACACTTCGCTTACTTGAGTTACAGACATCATCCTTGTAACATCCAAGTGATGCAGCTAATGCATCACTCAGAATTTGATATATGCAAGATGGCGTCCAGGATATTAGCTGATAAGTTTTACAAACCCGTAGGAGCCGCACCTAACCTATAGGCATGTCTGGTGGATTTGTAACATACAATATTTCATGCATGATGGAGAAGCACTTTACAAACACGTGTATCTGAATAAATGAACCCAGCATGCATGTCTGATAGAGTTGCACTGTACAAGCAGGCATATCTGAAAGTGGCACCGGATCAGCAGACATGTCTGATGTAATAACACCTCTTTAAGAGCAGCACCAGACCTGTAGCCATCCCTCTTACGACTGCACTCAACTAGTCAAAATGAGGGTTGCAGTGCTAATTGGACCAGCACACATGGCCTATAGTGAGGTGTCACGCCAACAGGCATGACCTATAGTGAGGCACCACATCAGAAGACATGACCTACAGTGAGGTACCACACTAGAAGGCATGACCTATAGTGAGGCACCACACCAACAGGCATGGCCGATAGTGATGTACCAAACCAAAAGGCATGATCTATAATGAAGCACCACACCAGCAGGCACGGCTGATAGTGAGACATCATACCAGCAGACACGGCCGATATTGAGACACCATGCCATCAGGTATAGCAGTTAGAGAAGCACAATGCCAGCAGACATGCAATACTGAGTGACAAAATGTCAGCAGGCATGCTGATTGAGTGGCCACAGTCCAGCAAGCATCCATCTTGCAGCAGCACTCAACCAGTAGGCATGTTTGAACAGCAGCGCTGTTTGTGGTAGTAAGACTAGGCCAGCAGGCATATATGTTGCAGCTGCAGCGACATAACACCTCTCTACACTCCATGTACAGGGTGTCCCAAAAGATATGAAACGTTTCTAAACTTGAATAAAAGTCCAACCTTTAAGTTTGGCATACCTAAATGTGCTCAAATATGAAAACTAAAAGCCAAAAATTATTTCAAGTCATTGCTAGCATTATCCTCTGTAAACGTCATCGTTTCCGGTAACGTCAAAGATGGTGCCACCAAATAAGACGAATTCAATGAGTTTTCGAACTGAATAGACTGAAACGTTATATTCTAGACAAAATGCGTTACTTGTTATGAAATTGTTCAGTATTTAAGGCATGAAACAAAACAAAAGTGTCATTCAAACACATTGATTGCTTTTGTTTTATTACATGAACACTTAACTGTCATATGAAAGTTTAAACTAAACACCAGGTATCAGTGGCCTTCATAGAGAAAAGTGGGTGGGGTAACAATAGAACACACACCTAATGATATTGTCAATTCATTTAGTTAAAACAACTATATAATCTGAATTAATTGGGTCATATGCAAGAACAGTCGCTTCTGTTATTTTACATGACTTCAAAGCTACAGCGCGTTGGTAACCATGGTAACATACTTCATTTTGTAAAACTTAAAGGTCTTTAAAATGCTCATTCTGAACAAGGTGGTTATATAATTTGAGTCTTGATTGTAAAATTTGAGGAGCACCTAGGAAGACAAAAGCTATGACAAATAAGTGTAGTCATAATATACATTTACAAGAGGAAGCTTCAATAAATGGATAGCAATACAATGCTGCAACAAGAATCAATAAATATATAGTATCAAAAAGCTAGCCATAGACGTAAAAACTGTGTAAACCAGAAAATTAAAACCCATTTTTTAAAAGCTCAACATTGCATTTCCATAAAATGAAATAAAGTCGAAATTAGGTAATACATAATTTCTATGCTAAGTACATTAATCAATAAAATCAATTAGCAACATATCTTTGTTGATTCAAATGTTATAAGACTTTCAAAACGTTTCATGTATTTTGGGACGCCCAGTATGTTGTGTTGACAATGTAGTAGCCTTGGCTGATAAAGTTCACAGTGTTCGTTGGCATGTCTGATGGAGGGGCATCGGTCAAGCAGCTTTTCTCTTTGATTTCCAATGGACCAGGAGGCATGCTTGAATAGTACCAAGTCTGCAGGCATATCTGTTGAAGCTATACTGAACAGCGGCCATGTAATACCACCAGCTCATCATATCTGACATCCTTAGACTCACATGTTTTAATAAGGTGGTACTGAACCAGTACACATGCCGTTTAACGAGACTCGGGGCCAGCAGTCATGCGTGTTAGTTACATCGCACCAGCAATAATGTATGTTACAATTGAACCCAACTTACAGGAATGCTGGGTACTGTTACACTGGATCAGCGGGCATGTCTGTTCAAGTTACATCCGGCCAGTGTGCATGTCTATTCTACTCTCTCCTGACCAGCAGCCCAGGCATCATTGCCACAGGGTCAGCAGACATATTTACCAATACCTATGTTTGATTATGTGGCACTGGACCAGCACACATGTCTGAAACCAAGCAGTTATGTCTGTAACAGTTTTATGAGAGAAGCAGGAATGTTGCAGTACCCATGTTTTAAATGTTGCTTTGAACCAACAGGCATGTTTGTTGCAGTTGCACCCGACCACCTGACATGTCGGTTACAATTAAACTCTACCAGCATGCATTTCTGTTAGAGTAGCATCCACCAGCAGACATGTTTGAGTCAGTTGCAACTGACTTACAAGCACATCTGTAGTTGTGTGGCTGAACCAGCAGGTATACATGTTACACTTGCCTCAGATGCGCAGATATGTCCATATGCTCGTACCCATCTAACGGACTGGTAAGTACGATTGCACCAGACCATCATGTATGTATTTTACAGTTACACCTGACTAGCATCCATGCCTTTATAAGTTGCATATTATCAGCATGCATGTCTGTTACAGTTTCATGTTATCAGGATCTATGTATATTACATTTGCACCCGACCATCTGCCATGTCTGTAACAATTGCATCCGGCCATTTCCCATGTCTTTAACGGTTGCATCTAACCAACAGTCATAACTGTAAACTTATGCCTACAAGCATGCATGTCTGATACACTTGCACTGGACCAGCATTCATATTTGTTATATATATTTTGTGGATCTTTATGTTTTTGTTCTGTCTTGTGTTTGCTATGTTTTGTGTGCGTCTGTTTATATGTGCTTTGTGGTCACCTGCTAGGAAAGGGCTGACCTCTTGGCTCTCGTTTGTGGTGTCTACTGTGAGTTTGTCACTTTCCCATTGGTATCCTGGGTCAGGTGTGGTACTTGATTGTATCGATTCCTGATCTTTGCACCTTTACTTACATAGCAATATCCAACCATCTGTGCTATCTGTTGCACTTGCAACAGACCAGAGAAGTGGTAATGCTTGCTACAAATGCACCAGGCAGGCAGGCCCGTACCAACCAGCAGTCTTTATTGTAACAAACATCTGCAGCATGCAGATACCTTACTCAAGGGTTGATACACTACACTCCATAAGTATTTTTTTTGTAAATGGTATCCATCTTTACAGCTGACCTTTTTCTGCATATTGATTCATAAAAGGTCTGTACTTTGAGCAGACACTCTGTCACAAAGTTTTCAGTGATATCGTCTGTTCAGTATACCCTGTCATTTATCACTTCATCTTTTGAAGAAATGATGTCCCAAAGTAGGAATTTTTATGAGAATAATATGATATTATGGTATTATCAGATCCGGCCAAAGGTGGTCTGGAAACTGCAAGGTGCATGGATTGGTGGATACAATGCTCAGAACAAAGACAAAAACATTACCATTACGAAAAATAAGAGTCTGTTATTTTTTCCGTACAGTGTATCATAGCAAAAACCATGTGATTCCCCACCTGTTATTGCTGCCATCTTGGACGTCATCTTAAATATTTTACAACGTTGAAAAACAACAATAACATGACAGTCAAATTTTCCAAATACAACCGAAAACTATCAGAAAATAGTTACTAACTGCAAATTTGATTTCAGATTGAATTTTGCTGTAAATGGCGGCCATCTTTGACACCATCTTTAATATTTCAACTTTGTAAATCAAATCTGTAAATGCTCCATTTAATCGTTTGTATTGTTCGGCCTCTTAACACAGATTAAAAGTCAAAATTTAAATGCATTATATGGAGTTGTTTAGTAAGATAAGCCTTAGGAACCTAACGGACGGCAATCTTGGACGCCATCTTTAAATTTCAACCTTCTGAATCAAAACCATGTTTTTATTTAATTTTTTGTATCATTTAGCCTCTAAACATCTATAAAAAATCAAAATTAAAGTGTTTTAACGAGTACGTCGGTTATATAGGTCTTAGAAGCCTAACTGACGGCCATCTTGGACGCCATCTTTAATACTTCAACCTTTTGAATCAAAACAATGTTGCATTTTAATTGGTTGTAACATTAAGCCTCTGAAACATCCATGAAAAGTCAAAAATAAAATGCTTTTGATCGAGTATGTTGGTCATATAGGTCTGAAGAGCCTAACTGACGACCATCTTGGACGCCATCTTAAATATTTCAAAACGCTCAATAATGCCAGAGTGGCATCAGTTGGATTCATCAAGTACAAAGCCTCAACAACAAGAATCAACAAAGAAAAAAACTTTAAAATCAAGTTCCAGGTCATTTTGGTTTTCTACTGGACTATATTTGTATTCTAAGGTTTGTGACTATTTCCTGTGCTCTACGCGGGCTCAGAAAGTTTCGCCAGGGCATGATGGGGTTGGGGAGAAAAGGGAGGAATGGTGTCCAGGTTTAGAGTGTTGACTTACTAGTATTTTACAGAGGAGATAGGTACATACCAATATGCCTAAAAAAAGGCTATATACAAAAAGCAAACCGGGCCATCATTGGCCTGCCTAACAGCGAAATGACATTTTGCTGGGGGGGGGGGGGGGGGGGGGGGGGGGGGGGGGGGGGGGGGGGGGGCAATGATAGCCCAACACTAATTGCTGGCTGAGGAGCTTCGTATTTTCTAGAGGGTGACCTATTACACCTTTATCATTTTCCGGGGGGGGGGGGGGGGGTTCCGGGACGCCCAGTCCCTGTCTTCTCTGAATCCTTAGTTAAATAATCAATAACTAAATGATAACGAATTCGGTTTATCATACAAATTACTAGTGTGCGATCAGTTGTTTTATTTCATCACGTCATGTCGATTTCAATACGTCATCAGTCAAAACAACAGCTGATCTTTCAGAGAAGGACGATGAAATAAACAAATGGACACTGAACGTTTTGCCGATATCGTTTACTCGTTTTGATTTGGTTTCTATTTCATGCAGACTTTTCTCCAGTATGTATCTATGTATTTGTATCTTTTTGGACATTTTAACAAGTTCTAGATCTTTATTTGGCGTCTTTTTCGAGCATTTCTTTTGTTTCAACGGTCCCAGTCGATGAGACAACAACATTGGCGGCCATCTTTATTCCCGCTAATGACGGTTTAAAACTACCCCTGGACCATCGTTAACTTTAATGACAAACTCTCGGATTTAACGACGAACATTCGTCATTAAAAAGTCCATTGGGAGCGCAGTGGCTCAGTGGTAGAGTGCTTGACTCGAGACCGAAGGGCCGCGGGTTCGAGCCTCACCGGCGTCACTGCGTTGTGGTCCTTGAGCAAGACACATTTATCCTAGCTTAGTACTGGTTCAACCCAGGAAGACCGTCCCGCATAACTGAAAGATTGTTGAGTGGACGTAAAGAATCAAATCAAACAAACAAATTCGTCATTAAAAGTTTAGTACAACCGAGTTTAATGACGACTTAATTAATGATGGTTTAATGATGGTTTAATTTGTTATTAAATATTGATACAATCGGATCCAGGCCTCCAGATAAGACGGCGTGATTAATTTACTAACGTTTTCTTATTTAACAACTAAAATGTACGTTTAATGTGCTTAAAAGAACTTTCACATTAAGATGGGGTTTTTTTTGAGCACCCATAACATAATTTTGAACTTAATTATAGAAGAAAAATAAATAATTTTACAACCAAAATCGTTGCTTATCTGGTCTTATGGAGATTTAGCAGGCGGTGATAAACTGCTACATTTAATCTGATTGGCAGGAAGGAATTATCAAAAAAATCCTTCCTGGCGTTTTCATTGGTCGAGTAGTATGCGCTTATAATAAATTTTTAGGGTCGTGAGGCGAAGGGTTTGTCGAAAGGTAGATACGACGAAACCTTCGCTGGTGAAGATGAGATCACCCTGCATATCCACGCAGTCTGATCAGCCACTTTGTTATTGAGCCCCTGAAAAGTCTTATTAAACTTGTATTAAATTAAACTTGTTAATATGTAGCTAAGCAGGTTGGTTTGCACCTTTCCAGGCCCTGAGGTATAAAACTTTTCAGCTCAACTCAACTGAGCATGAATTTTCAACAGTTACTGCTCATAAAAATTAAAATGCTGATAAAATAAAGACTTTCTTGCTTTCAAACACTCAGATGTGTTTATCCTGCTTATAAATGTTAAAATGCCAACATTTATAAGCATGATAAAATTTCATTTTCAGTTTTTGTTTGTTTTGTTGCTTTACGTCCCAAGTCTTCAGCTATGGTCATGGCGGGACGGTCAGTTCACCTAACCACACTTTTTCCCGGGCAAGCTTGAACAACAGTTAACCAGTACTTCGTGCACATACTTTCGCTTGTAACTGACAAAAACCCTTCTTGAATGAGTCAGCGGAAGGGAGGAGAATGACCCTAGAAATTATTTCATAATCAATCTCCACGAAAGTATGGGACCGGGCCGGGTCATGTTCAGTTGAGCCTGAAAATTTTTTTTATACCTAACCCCAAAGACAGGTGTTTTTGTGATCGGGTCCATATAAAAGTGAAATGGAAGATGCATACCATTATTTCCTCTAATGAAAGCATCACCATATTTGTTTTTCAGCTGTCCATTTACATACTCCTCTGTCTGCTCTAGGGCAATGTTCATATAGCCATCCAAACATGCTAACACACCTAAAAGACAAAACAGTTAACAAGTAAGGCAAACGTTCTAAAATTTCGAAAAACTTTCTCTTTCTATTTTCCATTAAATGTTGGTTATCCAGGCTGGAATTCACAAAATGCCTGCCAGAAAAGCAAACAGGAAAGACCCTGATCAGAGTGCTGCTTCAGCCTGATTAGTGCAGGGTTTTTTTTGGCCCGTTTTGATGACCGATATTCGGTCGTGTTCCCAATGCCAAAAAGTATGTTTTTTCCCAATTTGAATAAGAAAATTCCCAATTCAAGGAACAAAAAAAAAAACGGGAGAAAAAATAACAAAATATCGCCATTTTACGATGTTTATGTTTGTGGTTGAAAGAGCGGGTCCAAACAGTCCGAATGATACAAGGGAAATAACCAAATATTGCAAACTCCCAAACGGTAACGTCCCTTTGCGGCAATTCAGCAGAATTTATTCGAGAAGGTGCCGGGGAGTTTGTAATAAACACACATGGTTTATTTTACTGGTACCCTACTCTGGCGTATTAATTTAGATTAAACGGGGCAGATTTCTCATAACAAAAAAAAGAAAAAGCTTGTAACATATTTTCGCGATGTTGCACAATACGAAATATTACAGAAAGAAACTAAAAAAACGGAGTCAAGTAAAAAAATAGATGTGCTTTTTCGTCAGCAAGCATTAGCATCGGAGAATTCTGCAAATAAATTTCTTAATAAGACGGTTCTTTTGAGCACCCACAACAAATGGTAAAGCAGATTTTAAAATTTGCTTATGAGTGACTGTCAATGAAGAAATGAACAAAAAAGTGACTGATGTGGATTGGCACAGACAGTACAAAATAAGCCAGTTGTGGTTTTAATTTGTTTAAATCATTAATGGTCATTAGCCTATATTATTAGGCCTATATTACTTTTAAGTTTAACCTTTCCAGGCCTCTAGATAAGAGTGCTGTTTAGAAAAAATATTCTTATATTTCTCAAGCAAAACATATGTTGTGAGTACTCAAAAGAACCATCTTAATAAGAGGGTTCTTTTGAGCACCCACAACAAATGGTAAATCAGATTGTAAATCAGATGACAGAATTTGCTTATGAGTCAGTGAAGAGTAAGAAGTTGAATAAACGAAATACTTGATATTTTTGTTTGTATTATAGGGTGTGTTTTTTCCTAATTTTGTATAAAACGACGCGAAAATTCCCAATTCTAGGGGTCGGGTCATGTTCCCAAAATGCTGAGAAAAAACCCTGTAGTGGGTCTGCACTATTTGTCCAGGCCTTTAGTGTTTGAAATCTTAGAACATTTACTGAAAGGCAAACCTTTCCAACACACTAGATAGTGATCCGGCAAAAAGGCATAGATCTGTCAGCACACACTAGTTTTATATTTTTAAGTTATTTGTGTAGAAGAAAACAGGACCAAACTCTGCTCTGGACGTACCTACGTCACCAAAATATTGAGTGTATATTGACATACCTATTTGGGGAAACTATGTAAATTAATTGACCCTACACACACACATGCCAAGGAATGTTGACGAGATTTTTATATATATGCAAGGTTTGTATAAAAAAGAATTGAAGCTGTTGGCATTACAGATTACACAAAGCATAACAAGCCCCCAGATAAGAGTGTGTAACTGAAAATTATTTTCTAATTTCTCAACCAAAACATATGTTGTGGGTACTCAAAAGAACAGTCTCAATGACATTACACCACCGAGGCCTTTCAAAATGCATAAAATTATATTTTTTTCAGAAATCCTGAAAAAATTCAGTCTAGGTTTCACCTGTAAATTTAGGTAGGGTAGGGTTACCCTAAACACAGGTATTTCTTTATTTGGCCTAATTGGATCTACACTGTTTTCAAAAAACAAAATTTAGAAAAAAGTTATGCATGTATGTGCTTATTTGGATGAATACATTATTTGGAGAAGGGAGCCTAGGGAGGGGGCGGGGTTTACCTCTGTAATCCACTCCTGAGTTTAATTTCACCACCACAGGACGACCAATAATTTGCTTCAGGAACTCACTAGGTGTCTGTTTTCTACTCATTTTACTGCAAAAGACAAAATATAAGGTGCAAGCCTGGGCCAAATTAAAACTGTTGTGTTGTTACAGTTGTTGTTGTGGGCTCTAAAATTGAACAGTGTTGATAACTACTATATTTATATAGGATCTGACAAGTGAAGTGCCATGCTGTTTGTTCAATGGTGTACCTTATCAGTAGGTGTTAGATCAATAATGTAACAAATTTCGCCTCCCCTTACAGGACCTCTGGGGCATACCTAGCCACTCAGATACATAATGAAGCCCATCTGGAAAATCTGACAGCCATTGACCAACCTAAAAACAGATACTTTGACGTCTGTGAGGGATGAACCCACAAATGCGCTGTGTGTGCCTAGCACTGCAACTTCTGACGTCCTTAACCATTACACCACTGAGGCATCCCAAAAAGGATGCTCAAGTAGGGTATATAACGCAGCCAGATGCTGCAGTACACTCCGTATAGGGGTTCTATAAGTTATGTTATTTTCTGCGATGAATTATGATATTTCTCTCAATCTGTTACTATACCAACACTTCTTTGGCATAATCCATATATGTGAGGGTTGAACCCACGAATGTGGCGTGCGCCCCTAGCACTGCAACCTCTAACGTCCTTAACCATTACACCACCGAGGCATCACAAAAAGGATGCTCAAGTAGCGTATATATATAATGAAGCCAGATGCTGTAGTACTCTCCGAATAAGTCATGCTATTTCTGCGATGAATTATGATATTTATCTCAGACTGTACTCTGTACCAACGACACTTGTATTTTTGATACAGTGGTGACATAATCCATATAAATATTTTGACGTCTGTGCGGGTTGAACCCACAAATGCGGTGTGGGAGCCTAGCACTGCAAGTTCTGCAACATCTGACATCCTTAACCATTACACCACCGAGGCATCCCAAAAAGGATGTTCAAGTAGCGCATATATTTATAACAAAGCCAGACGCTGCAGTACACACTGTGTAGGGGTTCTATAAGTTATGCTATTTTCTGCGATGAATTATGATATTTGATCAAAAATACAAGTGCCTTTGGTACAGACTGAGAGATCATCTTAATTCATCACAGAAAATACAAAATTGTATAAAAACAGATATATAGTAAATCTACAGATATTTCTTGTTAAAATGTGTGATTTCTGGTGTAAGCAGTGTGGACCCTGATAATCTGAAGCCAGTTGATCCAGTGTTCAATCCTAGAGGGGTCGCTCATAAACAGACCAAATAGATGACGGAAATGATGGTTCTCTCCAAGTTAGATGAACAGGTGGCAATTCATCTGGTCTCACATCAGAAGCGGAGTATTGTCCAATGTAGTTGCAGAACTGCGACTTTAGATTTTTTTTTCGATCTGGCTGAATCTAAAGTCGCAGTGTTTTTGTGCTCTATCTTGACCAGTGATGGAGTCCCCTTTTGTTTTGGGAAAAACTCGTTTCCTTGACAATTCAACCATTTAGACTTCTTCATGTGTTTAACATACACAACCAAAGTTATAAAAATGTTACCATTGACTTCGTTATTATGACACGATCAATGCAATCTGTAATATCATGTTCTTGTTGTTGTTTTTCGGCTCATCGCAGCCATTTTGCATGCTTTTCACGAGCTAGGGGTGATGACGTTTTTGCGATAAAATTCGGATGTTGAATTGATGAGACGAACTTAATAAAACGTTGAGAAATATTATAATAAAACCCGGTACTGGTTATACTCCCCATGACTAGGTAAGGTATGTCAGGGCTTTTTCAAAAACTCAGTACATTATTATAATAAGATTAACAGTGGATTTTGGACATTATAAGAAACAAGTAGGTGTTTGAATTTTGAAAATCAGGGCAAAATTGTTAAAGCTATTGATTCTGTTAACTTACTCAATGTTGGTACGCTCGCAGCAGTCACATTTCTGTATTATTGTGCATTGTAGCGCCCCCTATTTTCTATTAAATTATAACGAGTAATGACCTATTTCAGAAAATGAAAGTCGATTTCCAAGAATGGTTTGATTTCAATTTAATATAGCATGCCAAAGAAAATGAGATACTTACTTTGACAGAAATCCTTAACAATCGCATACCCCACCCGTATAAATCTAATTTTCGGAAAGGAAGCTTTGTCATGTCCCAAAATGTCATAATCAGACCGAAAATGGACTTTTCCAACAAGGCGGACAATTGTTATTCTGATCATGTGCTCACGTGACAAGTTTCCCGCCAAAAGTAGCAAGCTAACGCAAGAGTACATTGACCTCTGAACCTAGAGAGGTTCCGCTTGTTTACTACAAGAAGCGATGGATTGGAAAGATCAGAATCAAATTACTTTTGCACAGTGTTCAGTAAGATATTAGTGAAAGAAAATATTTTTTATTTCATGGCTAACCTTGCTGTATGCTGAATAGCTTTACTATCACACGCTTATGTTCAAATAGGCTATCAGTCAATACACACAGTTGATACCCATCGTTTTTAAGGCACCACGTGAATCTTATATAGAGACATTGGGTGTTTTGACCTTCTTTTTGAACATGTGTGCAATGGTTTATGATTAGAATTGTATAATGATGTCATTGTTTGAATATGCAAAACCATTTGGATTTTTTTTTCTATGAATTTCCTGTTAGCGGAAGTGGGGGAGTTCCTTATCTGAAAATAGTCAATTTTCAATCCAGTGATATCCGTCGGAATACAGAACCAGGGTGAAAAATTTGCATACTAGGTTGAAGATTGACCTTTATTCGTTGACATTCATCAAGTATTAAAAGAAAACCTATTACAAATGGTGAGAGAGGTCACCATAAAAATCAACCTGTATGCACAAAAAAGGATCCCATCCATTGCCATTAAGAACTCCTCGGACACAGTTTGTACATATTCAACTGGGTAATTCTCGATGGCAACAAATTGGTTAAAGGCGGCCCCAGTTAGATCGGTAATTGGTCATCTTTTTTTTGCAAATATCTACATGTAACAAATGTATGGTGAGATGGTATTGGATTCTTTTAATCTCAACAGACCAGGTATGATCATTTTTAGGCCAATTATGATAATAAGGAAGGTAAAAGAAAACATTATATAAGTCTGATTTTGGTATTTAATGTTGATAACATCTGTGTATTCAGAAAACGGAAAGTAAACGGGTCATTGTCGGTACATTAAATACCAAAACAAATTTGTGCATGACTTTAGTACCCACAAAAAAAGCATGCTCTTCAGCTCAGAAGACAAAAATGACGCCATGTTTTGAAAACAAATAGTGTAAACATTCTGTGTGGACAGGAGTATTTTATCTTTTTAGAACCAATCAGGTATGCATCAGCGGCAAACTAAATAGCAAAATATAGATAAACCTATAAACATACAAAATGGAGTAGTGTTAGAGGAAGACACTGTTTGGAAATGTGTTTTCAACTTGGTTTACGTCCACGATAACAGTAAGGGAAAAGATAGAGGCTTAAAAAATCAGGGCTATATGATAACATAAAATAAAAATCCATCATATCGCCCTGAATTCAGTGCTATGTCCAATGTACATCCATTCATGCAGTCAAGTAATTATTGTTTTTCACATTTACTGCTCTATTATTCGTCATTCTATTATTCATCGAGCTATTTAATGTGGCGTCTATGTTTTGAATCATCTATTAAATGTCACTCCAATCTTTTGTCTATGTGTTGTCATACACTGATACTGGCACGGCAGTGGCTTTCATACTCGTAACATATTTCAAAAAGCCATGCAATAACAATACTGTCTTGGAAAAAATTATGTGCTTTGTTATCGGACACTGTTAAAAATAAACCGGAATAAAACCTCTTTGTTCTATGTAAAGTGAAAAATTAAGATTTCTGATTCTGACACGGCACATCAGCAGCACGACGGCCAGGCAGTGCAAGAACCCTGATTATATCAACATGCCATCATTTGCACTAATGTCATTCTATTTTCTTATCATTGTCAATTCTCCATTTACAGGGTTGACTTTATAAACAAAAATGAAAATCAAAGTAGGGCCGAAATGATCTAGGCCGAATCATTCAATGTTGACATCAAGTCTAATAGTCCAGCATGAGAGCCGAAATGTTTTAAGGCTAGCTTCCACGGTTATAGAAAATGTACGAACATAAGCTGACTTGATTTAAAGTGTAAGTGTAGCTTTATGTTACCCTTTATGATGCTCGCCAACGTTTTTCAGATATATTTGTGCTTTTGCTTGTGGTAAGCACGTTACCACGATTGATGTGCTAATAGTTAAATTGAGTATAACTAAATAGCGAAATATAACATCGATTCGCGAAAACAACGAGTTTGGTAAGAAATAATGGCCTCCCCCAACATGGACCTGATTGAAAGTCTTCCCAAAGTATCGAGTGCCTCCAATAGACAAATCCTTGCTGCTACAAATTATACTTTGAACATTCATAGAGCCCTAAGAAAGAAATTACAAAGTTGTAAAGTTTTGATTGCACAAACGGAGGGATTCGTGGTAAGCTTGAAACAGCAACATTTGAGCTCCTAGATAGCACCTGTTTGGAACTTTATAAAAATTCCCCCCTGAAGAAGGTTACTGCATATTTACGAGTTCAGAGGACAAACAGGGTGAGACACTAGTTCAGCATACATTGAAAGTAAGTCGCAATGCCGAAAACAGGAGTACAATGGGTTATACATTGAATCTGTATCTTACGAACAATACCCTACTTCTAAATGGCAAGGACCTAGACAGATTTATGAACGTGTACCTTCCATTATTGCATGAAATCAAGTGTATTTCAGAAGAACAGTTTCGGAATGTTCCAACATTAAATAATCTTCTGGCCAAACGAATGCAGCAACTCCTTGACCAAAGAGCAAATTTGCTGAGTCAAAGAGTAGTACATAAAGGACAACAGCCAAGTGATATTGAATCGGTACAATTAGCTCCGCATATACCACAATGTTCTTCTCCATTGGCTCAAAATAACAACCCTACTATTTATGCCTGTGCAGTATCTCCCACGGTAGATGGTATACAAGCAAAAGTTGATTTTTTTTCAGATCTTGCCGACATAACATGTACTAGATGCAAACGTTCGTGTAAAACTCGTGCTGCCTTTTGTCAGGTCGGAAATCACTGGATTCACAACCCTTGTGATAGGTTGACCGCAGATGAGATAGATAGGCTACACAATGACATAGGGTTTATTTACACCTGTAAAGACTGTCAGAAAAATAATACAACAGTAAAGACTCTTTGTGATAATGACAAATTGAACTTGTCCCGTCAAGGATCAAATCTATCTAATGATATTGATAACCCAAAAAAGTTGAAAAGATGTACCTCTGCTCCCCAGCTTAAAATACCCAAAACTGACATGTGGACGAATTTCTTTGTCTGAATCGGCAGCAACGGACCTATTACTTGAAGAACTGTCACATCCATGTTTGATTTGTAACTGTATTATAGCTGAAGATGATGCTGCGTGTCTGAAATGTAATCACATATGTCACTCAACGTGTATGGATCCTGATAACTTGGACATTTGTGTGTCCTGTGCTGCAGCTGATAATCAAATACAAGTGCAACATACCCACAATACTGAGTCTTATGTTGATAAATCTAATGTTGATATAATATCCAAGCAGCCAGTGATCAAATCCACACCTAGTGAGAACTGTAATCAAACAAATATCAATTCCATAGATAATGGATCAGTTGTAGTGTCGAAACCTTCATCGGAATCCGCAAATGTGTTAAAGTCAGTAGCCAAAACAGGGACAGATATAGAAATCAGTGTTGAACATAAGGACTTGAGATAACTGGAGAGTAAGCTGAAGAAATGGGAGAACGAACTAAAACTGCGAGAGGCCAAAATTAATGAAAACTCGAGTGAAATAAGACGCCTGCAAGACTACATTCAGAAAGTAGAGGCCCGTAATCACGGGCTTGAAACAACCATTAAGACTTTATATCGAAAAATAAACTTGCTAGAGACTGAACATCATGACCCACCTGCTCCTACGCATATAAACCGCCCAACTACCCTTTCATCTAATCAAGAACAGTGATAATTGAAGTGCACGATCAAGTAACTCGATTTCTGATAGGTAAAGTGGCAAGACAGATTTCTCAAATGGAAGCATAGGATGCTGCACAATCGACTGCTGGTGCTACAGAGGACAATCCTCACTTTAACCCCAATGTCACAAACATTCACAGACAAGAGTCGATGCACGATTTGCAACCGCAAATAAATATACCTAGCAGTACATCACAGCTTATAGACGAGATAAGCCCACCTGCCCTGACTGAAGATCCAAATTTTCGAGTCCTAGGCACACATCAACCTATTATAGGAAGTAATCAAACACTATCTGAGAGACAGCATATGCAGAACGTCCAGGAACATGTCAGAAATAATTCAAGGTCACAGTGGCCTATGAATGAACCAAAGGTGAAAGCCAAACACCACGCTCCCATGTTCCACGATCGTCAATGGTCAGCAGGACAGATTCCCCACGATCAGAGGATGCTGACATCACCTATAGCTGGAACTCAAGTCACATGTGCAAAGTTTGTAGGACCTTTACAGCAACCACATGTCACTCAGTATCGTCCACTTCAACAGGTTCCAAAAGTGCTAGTCCCATCATACCCATATGCAACAGAGCCTTTACAGAACCACCCTGTTGGGATGAATGCAGCAATGTTTGCACTAGGCCAACCTATTTTTCGTAGTCATCCAAGTCAGGAACCTAAAGCTAGTGAACCGAAGTCTTTTTTAGGGCAGAGAGGGCCCAACCAGGGCTTAACGTAAAGGCATCCGTACAAAAGAAAACATTAAGTAGCCTATCATAACTAAGTCCAGTACATAACTTCTGTGTCACATCTTTTAACTGTAAAACATTAACACGTCTAAACATACTATCAGTAAACTATCTAAAAATTCAGATATTATACTCTTACAAGAGCACTGGTTATTTGAATGCCAACTTTCTATATTGAAAGGAATTCATGAGGATTTCGATGCAGCTGGTATGGCAGTGGATTCCGGTGACCCAATCACACCTGTGCAGATGCCGAGAGGTTATGGTGGGATAGGTATTCTATGGAAGAAAGACATCGATCATTTAGTTACAGAACTACCAGATGGAGGTAACAGAATCCAATGTGTATCGATACGAGTTCTACCTACATGCCTTGCAAAGGGGTCAATGATAACTATGAAGCATTCATAGACTTTCTAGATCAACTCAATGAGATTCTGATAAAGTATGGCGACACTCATGATATGATGTAGACCTGGGGGGTGAATTCAACGAAGAGCTGATGCAGGGGTCGTCAAGACGTTCAGCCTATCTCAACGAATTCCTGTCTGACCACAACTTAACAACGAAAACTGACAAAACATTTATTCATCTAGATGGTGTGGATTCAACAAATATTGACTATCTCTTCTACTCTGAGGCAATTGCTGGTGGTATCTCTCCTGTGAGAAGGATGGGCCTGCTCGAAAACGATTCTGACCATTACCCCATCAGTTGCAGTATACATCTATGATTAGAAAGAGCTACAACCAAGAGCAATAACTGTCCAGCTGTCTCCCAGAGGGTTAATTGGAAGAAGGTAGATCAGGAGGAGTATAGAGATAACCTGTTGAAACTACTTAGTGATTATGACATAACATCAGTCTCCCCAAGCTGCATTGACAGATTGTGTGGTTAAGTTTAATAATATTCTTAAGACAGCAGTCACTCTGGCCAGTCCACCCGCTGTAAGACGTATGAGAAAACCAAAATTAGTCGTCTGGAGCCCGGAGATCGGCTGTGTTCTTTTGGAGAAGAAGCAGGCTTTTCACAAGTGGAAGAGAGTGGGCAAGCCCAATGTTCCTAGCCACCTACTTTTAATTGCAAAGCGCGAAAAAAGACAAGCTCTACGACGAGTCTGTAGGATCCAGATGGCAGTAAAGCATAATGAGGAGAGACAAGAGATATACAATGCCAAATCTGAAAACACTCAATTATTCCACAAGCTTATACGCAAACAAAGAGGCAAACTTGCTGGCTATGTTGACGAACTTCATGTCTTTGGTGAGGTATATAATGAGAGATGGTGTGTTATCCGGCTGGTACAAGCATTTCAAGACTCTATCTTCATCTTCTGAGAGCCAGTCATTCGACCGGGGTTATCATCACCTAGTGCTTATGGATACTAACGAGATCGAAGGCGTATGCCATGCACAGGGACAGTTGTCCGCCCAGGTGACAAAAGAAGAAGTCAAGAAGGCTATTAAGGAGCTTAACAAGGGTAAAGTGGCAGATGCCATGGGGATAATTGCGGAACATTTTGTGCTGAGGACTCAGTTATCAACAGTTTGTGCTTAATCTTAAACAAGCTCTTCGAATCAGGTCAAGTGACAGATTCAATGAAAACCGGCCTAATTACACCTGTATTTAAAAAGAAAGGAAGCAACATTGACTCGAAAAATTATAGAAGCATAACTGCTATCCCAATCATTATCAAAGTGTTAGAACTTGTGTTAAGGGCTAGGTTGAAACAATTGATATTGGAGAAGCAGAATAAATTACAACGTGGTTTCACAGAGAAGTCCTCACCAATAAACACAGCTTTAATATTGGAGGAGTATATTCGTGACCGTCGTGACATTCAAGCACCAGCTTATTTGGCCTTTCTCGATGCTATCAAATAAGAGCCTAATGCACAAGCTTGTCAACATTGGTGTAGAGGGGAATATGTGGACCATTATTAATAGTCTTCATCAGGACGCCAGGTTAGCTGTCAAGTGGCGGGGAGGGATATCAAAACAATTCCCAGTGGAGCAGGGTGTACGTCAGGGCGGAATTCTGAGTACAGATTTTTACAAGGTATATAACGATGGTCTCCTTGATCGCCTTACAATTGCAAAAATGTCACAAGAATTGGACCCGTCATTTGTGTTGCTCCTGCTTGTGTAGATGATACTGTTGTGGCAGCAGATTGTCCTGAAGTTCTCCAGTCACTATTGGACATTGGTGTGGATTACAGCAAGATGGAAAGATATATACGTCAGTCTTTTAAAAGCGTCGTTATTGAAATACTTAACAAACTGAGAAGAAGCAGAGAGAAATCAATCCAATAATTCTTGGGACCTAGATGGTGATAATATGCCAACAGCCGACAAGACCATGCATGTGGGAATCTGTCATTTGGCAGATACGGATGAGACTGCAGTAGCCGAGAACGTCAAGAAGGCCAGAAGAACACTGTATAGCCTGATGTCTGCTGGTTTACATGGTGAGAACGGTCTTGATCCCGAAACATCTCTCCACCAGTATCAAATCTATGAACTGCCAGTTCTATTGTATGGCATGGAAGTGGTATTCCCTCGACCAATGTTCATGGAAGTACTTGACAAGATTAACAAACATAACATCTGTTGTCCCTCTCAGTCACAGTGGTTGATCCAGCGATTTATCTGCTGTCTGGAACACTTCCTTTCGAAGCTATGATCCATCATCGTGTGCTGACCTTCTTTGGTAATATTAGTAGACTATCTGATTCTTCTATCGAGAAGTGGCTTGCTGAGACACAATTGGCAGTAAAATCATTAAACAGTCACAGTTGGTTTGTCGTGGTGAAGAAGTTATACATCAGACATGGGCTACCAGACTGTACAGAAATTTTGGAAAACCACGGTCGAAACACTCATGGAAGGCCACAGTTGAAGCAGCTATCAACAGATACTGGAATGATCGGTTACAGTCAGTGGTTCCATTATACCCAAGCCTTAAATGGTTAACATGGTCCAAGAAACCCAATAGAACCCTGCACCCTTTAATTATGTCTGCTGGCAACCTGCGAGACGCACCACGTACAGCAGTGCATCTCAAGATCGTTACAGGGACGTACATCTTACAATCAAACAGAGCTTCCTTTAACCAGAATGAGGTGGATCCAACATGCTTACTGTGCAAGACTGGTGCAGAGACTTTGACCCATTTTCTTTTACATTGTGCAACCCTAGAAAGCATTAGAGAGCCTATTCTTAAGGACATTAAATACATACTAAGAAATAGTGATATAGACTTTAATAATAGTGAGATATTGCTCCAACTGTTAACTGACTGTTCAGCCATATACAGAAACTGTTAGTGAGGTCATTTTCCATGTCAGAAGATTATGTCATGCTTTGCACGTTGAGAGGTACCAGAGACTTTCTATCGTACCAAAAAATAAGAAAAAGGCTGTTAAAATCTGATTTTAAAAACTTTTAATTTTTTTTAGCGATATATGATATGGAAGCCGTGGCTCACCTAGACTGGCAATCGTCCAAACAGTAGAATTGTTTTTTTTCTAAATCAAACACATCATGCTAAAAAGAAATTATCCTCTCTAATAGCACTTTAACTCTTACAAACTCTCTTCAGATTCTTTGAAAATTCAGTAAGATAGGTATTTGAGAGTTACTTGTTTCCATGAAAATATAAAATCTAATTGAATGGACTGCACAAGTCTATGGCTCACCTTGATTCAGGTTATTTTACAAGATATTTTAGAGTGTAAATAGGGTGGTGGATGATTCATCATTTTAACCTTGGATGTGTACATATAACAAAACAACTCTACTCTTCAAGAGGTGCGTCGACTTCGGGGGAATCTATACAAACCAACTAACCAACCAACCAACCATAGCACATGTCATAGGTCTGCTGTCATGAACTAACTTGCGTAAGTCCTGCAAGCCGCCATCATGAAGTGCTGTTCTATGACGCATTGCTGAGGCTCCTGTTATATAGTGGAGCTCATGATATTGCGCAGGCACCCTTCTAACTCCTCGAAGGCAGCTTGTATGTCTGGACATGCAAAAGCTAGTTCATGACAGCAGACATATGGCATATGCTATGTCGGTTTCTGTTTGTCTGTTCCGAGCAAGCAGCATTGGGTCTTTTCTCCAGGCACTCCGGCTTCATTCATGCCACATTTAAAAAAATAGACTCTGATTGTTGCACTGACATGGCATATTCGTGTCCAGTGTGCAGTTAGGCCACTAGTTTTTTTTGGGAGTGGATTTTTTTAAAAATGTACAGTAGTCTCGGGGTGTCAGTTGCCAGGCTGGGCATTTTTCTCCCCTACCTTGAAGTTGTTACTTGTGGGAGTTGAGCCTAATATGGTTGGATAATCTGATATGATACAATACAAAATTGGTTAATAACCGGAATGGACCGGAACACACCCTTTTAAGTGTCAGCACCTGGACTGTGAGTGCAATAACTGTCTGACAAAAAGCCAATACTTTTAATATGAGCTTGAAAATGCCAATTTTGTTATCACATCAAAGCCCGAACAATGGTCTCTAAAAGGCACTTACAGATCATACCACGCCCATAGTCACAGTTCTAACCTTTATCAGACAGCTATCACGCTCATAGTCTCGGTAGAAGCCATTATCAGACAGTTTCCACACTCATAATAGATGACAGTTTCTACCACCATCGTCCAAATACTGTCCTTAATCAGGTAGCTATGATTCTGAGTCCCAAGTTCTGGCTTTTATCAGACAGTTTTTGCACTGATATGCTAAGTAATGGTCTCTATCAGACTTACTCTCATAGTCCAATAACTGACTTTAGCATACAGTTACCACATTCATAGCCCCAGTACAGACCGTTTTTAGACTGTTGCTACATACATAGTCCCAGTACTGGCCTTTATCAGACTGTTACCACATGCATAGTCCATGTACCGTACTATCCTTTATCAGACTTACCGCATACATAGTCCAAGTATGGGCTTTCACAATTAAATATAATTGTCATATTCATAGTCCAAGTACCGTCCTTTATCAGATATACCACATCATAGTCCAAGTACTGGCTTTTATCTGAGTATTGTCATATTCATAGTCCAAATACTGGCCTTTGTCAGACTGTTACTAAACTCATTGTCCAAGTACTGTTTTTAACGGACTGTTACCACACTCATAGTCCTAATACACTATATAAGATATCGAATGCCCATGATTCAGATCTTCAAAAATAACAAAATTGGTAGTATTAAAATGGACAGACTTTTTGAATACTCAGATTCTATTACACGCGGTCATAGAATGTAATTGAAAAACACACCTTGAAATCATTTAGAATGAACTCAATTTGTATATAAGAGTTATCCTGGGTCAGGTGTGGTACTTGATTGTATCGATTCCTGATCTTTGCAACCTTATTACTTTTATAGACAGGTGAAATAACTTGACTGAGGATATTGTACGTGAACTCTCCTGGTCACAGACCTGTAATTGTAAAAAGGGTAGTGATTGGCTCAAAAGGTGGGTGGTGATTGGCTCAAAAGGTGGGTGGAAGCTATTAGTGCAGAATGCTCAAACGGGAGCATTCTGCAATATATTTGAGCTTTATAAGCTACCATTTGTCATTAAGATCTTTATTTTGTCTATTTTTGAGTGGCCGTTTTACAAAAGTTTTACTGTACTGGCATTTACCAGAGGTGTTGTTGCACTCACAGACCAATTATTGACATTTATGAGATAGTTACCGCACTCATAGGAGACATTTGCCACACTCATAGCCCAATAGTACTTGCCTTATTCAGACACCTTTAGGTCAAAGACCTGTAATTGTAAAAAGGACATTGATTGGCTCAAAAGGTGGGTGGAAGCTATTAGTGCAGAATGCTCAAACGGGAGCATTCTGCAATATATTTTAGCTTCATAAAGCTACAATTTGTCATTAAGATCTTTATTTTGTCTATTTTCGAGTGGCCGTTTTACAAAGGTTTTACTGTGCTGGCATTTACCTGAGGTGTTGTTGCACTCACAGACCAATTATTGACCTTTGTGAGATAGTTACCGCACTCATAGGATACAGTTGCCACACTCAAAGCCAAATAGTACTTGCCTTATTCAGACACCATTACCATTCTCATACATGTAGTTCAAGTATTGGTATTTATCAGACTGTTACCACACTCACAACCCCAGCTCTGGCCTTTATCCGACTGTTACCACGCTAATAGGCAAAGTACTGGCCTTTGTCAGATTGTTTCTACACTCATTGTCTAAATACTGACCTAATCATACTGCAATTATACTCTTTGCCCCAGTACGTGTGTTTGTCAGACTGTTGCAACGCTCATAGGCAAGCACTGATCCTTATCATACTCTTACCGCACTTGTATATCAGATCTACTGGCTTCTATCAGACAGTTTCTCCAGCATTGTCCCAGTGCTGGCCCTTATCAGACTGTTACTTTACTCAGTTCCTCTTTTCCCCAATTATAAGAAGACCAGAGACGGTGCAGGCAGGTGAGCCTATCATGAGCGAGGGTCATAGGGGGTCCTGACCTCCCCCTGGAAAAGCACAAGTGGCTATAGTACTGGTATGGATATGAGCCAGTGCATGAGATTTCCAACAATTTGGTATGTGCGACCAGCAAAGGCTCAGACCAGCCTGCGCATACGCGCAGTCTGATCAGAGCCTTTGTTAGTCGCTTGAGTATTCTATGATTGTTAAGGTACTGACTGAACATCATTTGGAGTTTCTAAGGGTAAAAGGAGGCTGCAGAGGCTCATCCGAGTCTACACATGTCAAAATGTCAAATTGTTGGAAATCTCATGCCGCGGCTCATATTTGTTCAATTGCTTCTAGATGGACGTTCGTGCGGCCCTCTGTGAAATACGTTGATAACTAAAAAAACGTTGTCAGGATCCTCCATCTCTGAAGGATTTTTTTGGATCCGTCCATGCTTTTTGCATAAGCACAATGTTACCAAGTGGAAGTAGGCTAAGCACGGCGAGTAGGTGAAAAATTGGCGTATTCAGATCAACACGCTTTATAAAATGCATGTTAGATAGTAGCGACAATTGTACAGTAGATAACTTTGTTTCCAATGGTTATTTGCCAGCGTTAGTCAAGTCTAATCAGTGCGATTGCCGTTTATTAGATAAACCCAAGATACATATACATGTCAATGTATTTGAAATGTAATAAAAAATAATGATGCAGGTCACTATGTTATTGTGTCACTGGAGTAAATTTCACTCTGCGTGATTAGGTTACAAATGTAATGGTTGGCATTAGTTACGTAGTAGTTAAAAATGTTGTTCTATGCATGCTTTTTGTGTGTAATACCGCGTGACGAAATGTATTCATTGTTACGTATGTTCAATCTTTTGCATGGACTTCTAACTCTGTTGTATTATTTTCACCAAAAGCTTATGCCATATTCGGTGCAATATATGGAAGTATATGCCATTGTGTAAAATGCATGTGTATATTAAACCTAAATTCACCCAAAAGCTTCTGAGATAAACTCTCCCGTTAAAAAAGTGGTGTTAGACATTATCCTGAAAATAAAACTGCAAAAATTGAGATTGAGAATAAAACCAAAATGAGTAAGCAAACAATGCAGATCCAGATGAGATGGATCTTTTTTCAGGCCTGTGGCGTTGAAAGGGTTACACCACACCTTGGTATTGATTGCGGCTGTTTCCGTTTTCAGGCGGCAATTCTGTTCTCTCTCTCTCTCTCTCTCTCTCTCTCTCTCTCTCTCTCTCTCTCTCTCTCTCTCTCTCTTTGTCCTGGTTTTATGATATAGTTATTTGTTTATTTTTCTAGTTTTGCAATCATGATGCTTAAGTAAGAGAGCTGGTACTTTACTCTAATTGTATTCTTGTTATAATGAGGGCCTGCATGGAAGGTGGGGGGGGGGGTCTGAAAATTGCTTATCATTTAGCCTTTGGCCAATTAATTGCTTACGATAAAATCTTGCCTAATCGATAAAATTAACATGTTATAATCAGTAAAACCTACATGTATACTGAACAGCAAAAGAAACACATATTTTGCATATTTGGAATAGTGTATAAATTGGGGGTTAAATACTGATTTAATGATGTGTACGGTATCACTGATGTATTGGACATGTGAATTATCGAATGCATCACAAATGGACGGCTCATTGGAATAATGCTAATAAAGGGGCGTAACTCTGGTCGTAATAAAATAACTCATAATTAAGGCGACTTTCGAGATGGTGTATGCCTAAAACCACTGCATGGATTTGAATGAAAATCACTCTGCGTGATAATTATGACATACAGACTACTTATGAAGTTTAAATTGTTCGATATTCTTTACGGTGGACTTTTGTGACCCAGTTACATTATCGGGCAATTAACCGGAAGTTTGTTAAATACAGGCATGAAAGGGTCCAAACAATTGTTTTAAACGGTTCTGTTGGACACTACCTTTCTTGACCTCAATCACACCGGTCCAGATATTCTTACACCCCAAAGATTCCGGTGGTTTTCAATACCAATACAAAAATTGCAAAAAATGAAGATTTTTGGATTAGCAGTATAATTTCTACAGCAGTGAATTTTTAAGTTTTATGGTGTTTTCTTATCTGTTACAGTGTGTTATCATGATATGCAATGAAATCGGATTCAAATCCTTTGTTTTCCAATGTACGGCACTATTTTTGCGTTTTTTGCATTAATTAACAAAAAATAATAATCAACTGTGTAATGACGAATAAAATTGTCTGGAACGAACGCATGAGTCCGTTCAAACATGTTCATATCATTTATGGTAAAATTTGATAAGGGTTTCTGGTATTTAATGGATATTGAAAATATGCGTTTCTTTTGCTGTCAAGTATATATAATCGGCTTTTTTGGCTAAATCGATCAATTTTAGAACGTGTTTAATTTGTAAACACACATTTTTGTGATCTTTACTATATTTTATGCAGAAAATCGTTAAATTTTAATCCTCGTTTATATGCACAATTTGCACCCTGGTGCAAATTTACTCCCGGGTGCAAAATTGCACCCGGTAGTAAATTTGCCCCCCCCCCCTTGTGTAGCGTTCATATGTCAATAAATTGTGTTCATATGTTATTGGATTTGGTCTTTAAACATATCACAAATGTTTCATTTTTGCATTAAGGAGAAATTTGATGTGTTAAGAATGTTTCGATTATTAGTCAGTTCAAAATACCGTCGTGTGAGAAAAAAGCAACTCCTTTTGGTTTTATTTGCTTGATTTATTTATACAATATTTAAAGAGGATAATGCACCAGTCATTTGTATCCACGGCCCCACCTACGGGGATAGCCGGGGTAAGGTGCTGGACAATTACTTTTTGATTGGCCCCGCAGTGCTGGGGAAGTGAGGGGGTATAACGTTGGGACACTTACCCTGCTGGGATTTTCTGTTGTGTAGGGTGGGGCAAAGAGCAGGGTTGTTATCATCAGCTTGTCCGCACAGGGTGGGGCTTATACCAGGGCTCTGGAAAGTGAAGACCATTATCCCCTCCCATCCCAGTACATGTAGGTGGGGGAGGAGTGGATACAAATGATTGGTGCATAAATGACACTTATAGAATCTGTTGCAGCAGTACTAAGTAAATATATGACTATCTGGCCAAGAGAGGTGTACGATCGTAGTGCTTGAGACTCAGTATACATATACCGATGATCCATGGCTTCCGAATGTCACGGGCTCTGCGACAAACTGCGCAAATAGCTGCAACGGAATGCGCGTGTGCATCAAGTTGTTTCAATTGAACTGCTGGTGACAGTTTGACTTAGGACTGCGCAGAGCTGGACAAATGAGAACCTCTTCCCAATAGCAAAATAAGCGTCTTGTGAATGTGTGAAACGGGTTTTGTCTTCTCTTCTAAATCTCTGTTAAGTTTCCGAAGGAAATGGCTCAACCGAGGTTATGAATGGCTACAAGAGGTTTGAATTCCCAAATTGGGGGTGGGGGATGGGGGGTAAGATAGAGGGTAGACATATTTTAATTATTGCTATGTCTGAACATTACGTTGATTACATGAATCGTAAAGGTGTTCATTCCGTTATTATGCAGGGGGGACCTATTCACCGATGTGTACATCAGATAGCATGGACTCGTGCATGGCGCCAGGGTTCTGGCAAACTATGATTTTTATTGCTGAGGTTAGGAAGAGATATTATTAGGAAATAGAATCGTGCAATTCGAAGCCCATAGACCAGAAATTCCAGTTGTTCTACGTGGCAACCCGGAATAGCCGATGAAGTAGTGACTACAGAGAGAAGCCATGACCTTAAGTTTGATAAAGGGACTATTTATATAGTTTATTTTCATACACATGCACATGTTCATATAGAAAAGATGGGTATTTATCAAACTCTTAGATAAAATTGTACATATGTGATAACAAGTTGCGTTCATATGCGCAATTTGCACCTGGGGGCAAATGAGCACCCGGGTGCTAATTTGCTCCACCGAATTTGCACCACCTACAAATGTGGAGCAAATTAGCACCTGGGTGCAGATTTGCACCCGGGTGCATTTTCATAAAGCACCGTTTACATGACCAAAATACAACCCAGGTGCAAATTTACAACCCGGGTGTATATTTGCACCGGGGTGTATATTGTGCATATGAACGAGGCTTTAGACCAAAAAAATCTCTAAACGCATCACTAATCAATATAAAAATGGGCAATATACCACATCCAGGCCCTCTATCATATGCGTGTCTTTGTTTGTTTGTGGTCTAATGTATCTTCATCATGTCAGTGATCTGCAAATGGGGTATATCTTGGTCATGCCCACTTGCCTTTTGTAAAAAAAAATATATCTCCGCTATTTTGAAGTCGGTTAAATTCAATGATGAAGCGGACATGGTCAACTCTTACTTGATACAACTAGCCAACACTGATTGGCGGTATGATGCTGACTAAAGATATTAGGCAATATATGTAATACAGTAAAACCTTTCCAAAACGGCCACTCTCAAAAAGACCAAAATTGGGTTTTAGGACTAATTATCGCTTAATGCAAGTCAAAAGTATTGCAGAATGCTCCAAGGGAGCATTCTGCATTACTTTCTACCTTCATTAAGCGACCATTTGTCTTTAAGATATTTGTTTTGTCTATTTTCGAGTAGGCGCTTAAGACAGGTTTTACTGTACAGTAGTTATTTTTCCAAACTGCAAATAGATTTTAATATCAAGAAGCAGTTGGACAAAATAATTAAAAAGCGATGATTAAAGCATAGTCTTAGTGGTTGCGTGGTAATATGCACGAACCGTCAACGAAATAATTCAAAGTAACATAGTTGCCTTAGTAGACATGATTTTAATCAAAAAAAAAAAAAAAAAAAAAAAAAAAAAAAAAAAAAAAAAAACTGAAGATAATGCGAAAGTTCACAATGTGAAGGATTTTCCACTGTCTTCCGTTTGTTATGCATGGATTGCTAAGATCTTTTTACACTGTCTTCCGTTTGTTGTTTTGCTATATGATTAAACTCATGCCAACTAATATAAGAAAACTAGGTTAATTTAAATTCTTTATTTTTATGCCATTTACTGAAACAATTGAATTGCATAAAATATCATCTGATATCCATTCTTTAGACGTTACATTGACGCAGATTCTGGAAAATGTCTTGTATCAGTGGAAGGAAGAATTGCCGTAGATCAATCTCCACGAAAATTTGGGACCGGGTTGGGATCTAACTCACGACCCTTGGATCTGCAATGTTTCGTAGTATTGTCATTAAAGGGCGTTGTATACGCTATATACATTGTAAAACATGCATTCTTATGCTGATTGTTATCTTCGTTACTAGCATTAATAGGCCTTTTGTCTTCTGGTGGGTTTTCCCATAAATATTGATACAATAAGTATGGGACTGCACATCGTGTAGTTTAAGGGGTCATGCATAGACAAAATTTTCTAAATTATGATGTATTTTTGTCAATGGAGATTGGCTTAATCTTAGCAAACATCACGTACCCCGATGAAATGCAGCATTATGCTGCATTTCATCTGGGTCTTCACTGTTTGTCAACGTGTTCAGTATACAAAGGGTTCATGATTAGTCTCTTATGACCGCATGAACAGTATCAGCTTTCACATCCAACCAAAGGGATTAAATTACTAAATATTTAGAACAAACACACGCATGACCTACACAGGCCCGCGTCACATGAACTACATGAAGATATATCTTGACCTGTGAGCGCCTAATTGTCTCAAAAATTGACCCTTTAGGTATACAGAATGGAATATAGGGAACACGCATGTTTTCAATGCATCATCATTTGCCTGGTACCAAGGAAGCTGTTTGAACATTATGAATGATAAATATGCATGAATAATGATCACACATGCTTTTTTATTGAATTAACACGTGTGGGGTCCCTCGGGGGATGTTTAAATACTCGGTCTGCTGGCCTCGTGTTCATACAGCTTCCTTGAGACCCGACAAATGCTGATGTATGAAACGAAATGTGTGATATACCGGTATATACCGGTATTTTATTTGTCAATTAGAAGATGATAAACACATTTAGAATTGGAAGCAATCTGGAGCATAAAAACTGAAAAATAAAGCTGAAACATCGCCGCATTTTCCTCCAAAAATCATATGTTATTATATTAACTGTTCAACTACCCTAATCGCCGGTTATATGGTAGTTCTGCTCTTTTTTACAACTGCGTAGTGAAAAACAGTCTGTAAATTAGTGAAGCTTTACTACTGACTGATGTTTTTTATAAACTAGCACGTGATTATACCTCCATTTTGATGTTGCAGTTGTAGGAAACGGGGGAAAATGTAAAACCAGCGTAAATTTATACATTGCATATGTTAGGGATCCTTCACGTACGCGAGCTAAATAATTTCTATTTTAAAAATAGCAGAATCTAGGACAAAAATTCGGCGATTCTCTTGTTGTTTATTCATTGTTGTTCCCAATGTGTGTAGGAATTTTATGTTTAGTCCTGCTTTTGTGATACAGATCTTTTTTACAATCATCTCGCTGGACAAAGAAAGCTTGTTGCTTCACTAATGTTACCCGCGTTTTACCTTAGATCTTGCTTGACCTTGCGACCAAGGTCACAAGAAACGTTGTCCATTAATATCTACATTATGTGACCTATGCACCTGCATAGTTTGAAGTTGATACGTCTGGGACAACGGTTCACAAGAGGTGTATTTACAAGAAAATCCATTATTTGACCTTTAACTTTGACCTTGGGGTCATGAACATGAAATGTTGGGCACCAGTACCCACTACTGTGTATCATGTGATAAATGTACCGGCAACGTTTGAAGTTGCTACCTCCAACAGTTTAGGAGGAGATGCATTTGCGATAAAATACATCAGTTGACCTTGACCTTGGGGTCATACGAAACGTTGCTCAGTACCCTATATATTATGTGACCTATGCACCTGCAACGTTTGAAGTTTAAGCTCAAGCAAGGTCAAAGGTAAAAACGCGGGTATTTGCGATGGTGCACCATCGATTGCAGTCTAGAGTACTGCAGCGTCATGTTGGCATTCTGTGTTTACAATAATATTTACCAATAACAAAGTTATTTTAACTCACTATTTTTAGAACAATACGTGCATTTAATTACATCTAAAATGTTATATGCACATACCAATCACAAGGAGAATTCGTAGCATAGTGGAAAAATCCTTTGTCCACTCTCATGGAGGTTGCGAGTTCGAACCCCGTCACTGTACCTTGTTTTTTTTTTCAATTTTATATTTGTTGTTGTTGGTTTTGTTGCTTTACGTCCCAAGTCAACAGCTATGGTCATTGCGGGACGGTCAGTACACCTAACCACACTTTTTCCTGGGCAGGCTTGAACGAGCGGTTAACCAGTAACTGTGCACATACTTTCGCTTGTAACTGACAACAACCCTTCTTGAATGAATCAGCGGAAGGGAGGAGAATGACCGTAGAAATTATTTCATGATCAATCTCCACGAAAGTATGGGACCAGGCCGGGATCGAACTCGCGACCCCTGGAATTGCAGTCAGACACGCATCTGTAGCCATACACGTTACCGACTGCGCTAAATTTTATATTTGTGTTTATTTATTTATTTATTTATTTATTTATTTATTTATTTATTTATTTATTTATTTATTGATAGATAGATACAATTGTTTGAAGATAGTTCATAATCATTTCCAAACCATTTGGGTTGCTGGATATCACTTTAATGACAGCAAACACTGCATAACCTAATGCGTTGGTTCATTTAGTGGCCACTAGCATACGCGTTTTCTTGTTTGATAATGTCCATTTGATGGGCACTTTGTAAAAATGTTAAAACTGTTTTTCAATAAATCTTAAAGGATACATGTAAAACTATGATACAATGAAAACGAAGAAAAGAAATGAAAGCTTTGATGTGATTCGAAAATAATTGATTTTCTGCTGTCAGCGATTCAACCCACTGAGCTATACAAGCTGACAACAAATAGTTTTCAAAACTACACCTGACTGCTGAATATGCCAGCCTACTGTTTCGATTTCAATGTTTACAAACACGCAAATTTAAGCATAGTCATTAGATCTTGGCAGCACTATAGTATGTTGTATGCTTTTAACAACTGGACTGATGCACTTGATTAAATTTAAAGCTTAAAAACACACACACACACACTCCAATAAAAATGATGAATGGACTGCTTGTTTGTCCCCATACCTGCTTGTTCTACAAAATTCACCCTTTGTATTCGGGAAACCCCTAAACAAGTAATTTTGCAAATAGTGAAGACCCAGATGAAATACAGCACAATGCTGCATTTTATGAGGGTCTACACTGTTTGTAAAGGTAAAAATGATCTTCATACAAAAATGCAATATGTTTTTTAAAGTAAAGTCTGACACCCCTAGATATCTACATTTAACCACCTAAGCTTACTGAATCAAACCAGAAGGAAAATCCATGAGCATACAAAAGGTTTTATCTTTGTCGTTTTTTTAATATTATGTAGCACGCTCCTTTCGAATAATCATTCTATTATATGTTATTCGCAGGATTCAATTATTAGCATTTGTGCATGTTGTACTAGCAGAAAGCATTTTGTGCCTACAATGAATGATTATATTAATAAATTTTCATGTTGGTACAGAGAACAAATAAATTATATGTCAGGTCCACATGTGTAGGATCAGATATATAGAGAATACTAGGTGAGTGTCTTTTGATATCAAGTTTACCAGGCAAGGCTTTGAGAACGCATGTTGACATCGCGAGGCTTGCAGAGCGATTCAACATGCGTTCTCAAAGCCGAGCCTGGTAAACTTGATATCAAAAGACGCGAACCTGGTATTCTATTTATCAGTTTACCCATTGTTGAACACTCTTCAAACTAGCGATTATGACGTATTTTTTTTATTTTTGTGTTGATTCAGCGTCATTAGCGACGTCACTCAAAAAGTGCAACGTCATCATGACCTGATAAAGGTAACATGCCGTGAGATAGGAAACGTTTATTAGGTTATGTTGAAGCAATTCAGTTAATATTAGGGGTGACTGATAAATCATATTTCAATAGCAAACAGAGTAGACATGCACGAGCTGCCTGATTTGGTCTGCTCTGTTTGCAAAAGCGTCAAAATGCCTTTCTATGAGGTAAAAGACTAGCTTGCTGCCTAGAAGTCCAAACAGGATACAACAGGGTTTAGCATGGCAAGAGTTACATTGTAATATGTTTGGCTAAATTTCAGTTGTCTTGCTCAAGTTTCAGTGAACGACTTAATATCTTAGTATTTAGACTGACAACCACATTGTTTCATCATATCAACGTTGAACTTTCGCATATGTTTTATTATTTCAAGGATGCATCAAGGAGCCAGAATTCCAACCGGAAGCCATAATAAACTTCAAGGTGTAATTCTTATCACATACATGTTTGAACAATGGGTCTATTTAATGAAACAAGTGTCAAATGCGTTAAATTTGGACTGGCCTCCCCCGCATGAGTACTATTAATATTGTTTTTGAGCAAAATGTGTTTACATACGAGTTATGTTTGACCCACAAACTAATAAAATAGTCAGTCAACTATCTAACCTATAAACTATTCGAATTATTTTTGTTAACATATACGTTTGATTGAATTAATGTGTATCGCTCAAGTTTCACTGACCGATATAATGATTATGTAAAATGGCTAACACAGGACAGATCAAGATCAGTGCAGACACATTTTCACACTGCAGACTTGTTACGGGCGGACCCAGATGGGGGGGGGGGATAAAATCACAAAAAATATAGGGTTTCTAAGCAATACTGGTCTGGATCTCCTGAAAAATCACAAAGCTACTACTTAGCCAGCATTCAATGTTGGGCCATTTGTACTTTCGTGGATCCTTTCTCTCCTCATCAACTGAAAAACAACACCAAAAGCGTTGTCATAGTTATACCCCCTCTGACAAAACTTTCTAAATCCGAGCATGCCAGGATTGGTTTATATAGCTGCAAGATTTCAAGATTTTATTTGCAAGATGACTGATGCCCTCTAATTAGGCATCAAATGTAAGCATTAGTAAAGCCAGTGACCACAGAACTGTAAATGTAAGCAGGACAGCAATTGACGACAAAGGTGGATGGAGATCAGATATAAAAGTAATCTGTCTGCTGATTGGACATTATTGTCTGCATTGAAAAGATATCTCATTGGAGGGAGGGATAATCGTAGCAAAATTGTAAGCAATTTGATTTGATATTTTGCTTTTGTTTCAAGGCAAGGGAGCAGAAAATGAGACCCTATGCAATTAAGATAATTTTCTATGCAAATTGCTGCAATGTAGCTGGTCAGCTTCCAAGTAAAACAAACCATCGAAGATTGCAGTCATCAAGGTAAATGATTGTATTTGGTACTTTTGCCTGATGCCAAGATACAATTGTTTGACAGCCATTTAATTGTTTAAGAGTTGTTAGAGCCATGAAACCTTGTTATCATATGACGTCGCATCTGGGAGTGAAATAACGCCATGCAATAAAATCTGTAAACCACTAGTGGTTTATCGATTTTCGGGAAACGTAATGACGTCCATAACAATGTTGCGCACATGATGACAAAATTATAACGTTTTTACGCCAGAAATGAGATTTCAAAGTATTTGTCATATGATAAATAGAATCTAACATTCGTGCTCTTGTATTATTGAATTTATTAAACTCGTTGCGAAAAAGAGATAAAATGCTCGGCAAGCCTCGCATTTTATCTCTTTTCCCCAACTCGTTTAATAAATTCAATAAAACATGAGCACTCATGTAAGATCCTCTTTTTAATTTATGCACATCTAAAACTAGGTTTATGACTATCACGGTTTTCTCTTTAATTGCACGACTGTGGGGCAGGCCTCGCCCTGACGTAAAACTTTAATCTGTTGGTTGGTGTCTGATGCTTGTCTTTAGCTGGACCCACCCTGGCTCAACTTGAGGTTTTCTTTAGCTCTGACTATCTGTGATTCGTGAGCCATTTCCACTGTTTTTTCCAACATAGTGTGTTAATTTGTTTAGATTGATTCTCTGTGATGATGCATTGCAATAGTTAGGAAGCCTCTAAGCCAGCTACAAGTTTTATGCTTTAAAAATAACAGAGTCTAGTAGGAAAATTTGACGGCTTTAAAATGCATTTAAGCCTCCCACCCAGGTGGCTTAGTATGCTGTCCGTTCTAAGGCGGTGTTTTTTATTCATTGTTTTATGTACCTCCCATTTATACCCAACCCTAATTCCAAGAATGCGCGAGGATGGCATATTAAATATGGATTTGTAGCAAATAACATCACGAAGACTATGAATGACTGAGATATTCTTGATTGGAATGTCATTGATGCAGTACGAAGTACAATACCTCAAACGATCGCAATATTGCAAATGATCATGTGATTATCATGAACAAAAACTACAGCTGTATACATAATAATAATTTGATTTGCCTCTTTGTTGGGGACAGCCTCCTGACACCCAACACAGCAACTGACTGCTCTGAGAACAAAGGAGCGAAGTAGCCTCGCCCTTAACCGCTATCTAAAAGCTACATGTACCTAGTTAACCAATAGAAATAGCGCTTCTCTGTGTTTGCCTAAACCTGTTGAAATGGAGTTCTAGCATACGTTATAATGCCTGGAGATGGTTTTATTATTACTCTGATTTACTGTTATGAAACATATGATATTTTATACGTAAAACAGAAGCCTTCACTATGATACGTCTGAGATATGATGTACTAGCAATGGTTCGAAGTGCATCGTGCGAACCAGGGTTGCGTATAAATTCCAATTAAATTAAATTGTTAATTTATACCCAACCCTAATTCCAAGAATGTGCGAGGATGGCATATTAAATATGGATTTGTAGCAAATAACATCACGAAGACTATGAATGACTGAGATATTCTTGATTGGAATGTCATTGATGCAGTACGAAGTACAATACCTCAAACGATCGCAATATTGCAAATGATCATGTGATTATCATGAACAAAAACTACAGCTGTATACATAATAATAATTTAATTTGCCTCTTTGTTGGGGACAGCCTCCTGACAGTCTTCTCACATTCCCCCATAGGCCCTTGAAAAATGGATTGAATGTAAAGCCTGGGGGTGATCCCCATGGAACCAACTAAAGATTGCCTATAGATTAGGGCAGGTGATCTCCCTGAGTAATCTAAGGCATCAGGTGAGTGAACTCACCTATTCGGCAGGTGATCCCACCAGGAAAAGGGGTCAGTGATCTGGCATCTAGCAGATCACCATTGGGTGAATCAAAATGAGTTCATTGGTTCCAGATTATTGGGCGACCGATGAACGAACGAGGAACGTTGTCATGATTAGCGCCCTCTTGTTAGATTATGAACCTTTTTGGGGGACGGAGAAGACCAAAAACTGATTTAATAGACTATCAAATTTAGTTCATAAATTTGATTGATTATTGAAGGAGTTGGTTATGATGTTACCTTAAACTTAGCAGAACACCTGTGAGTGATCTCACCAGAAGGTGCCTTATATGCGATAGTACCTTAAACTAAAGAGAACACCTGTGAGTGATCACACCAGAAGGTGCATCGGAGGTGATGATACCTTAAACTTAGCAGAACACCTATGAGTTATCCCACCAGAAGGTGCCTTATTTGCGATTGTACCTTAAACTCAGCAGAACACCTGTTAAGGATCTCACCCGAAGGTGCCTAATTGTGATAGTACCTTAAACTCAGCAGAACACCTGTGAGTGATCTCACCAGAAGGTGCCTTACATGCGATAGTACCTTAAACTAAGCAGAACACCTGTGAGTGATCTCACCAGAAGGTGCCTTGGATGTGATGATACCTTAAACTTAGCAGAACACCTGTGAGTGATCTCACCAGAAGGTGCCTTACATGCGATAGTACCTTAAATTTAGCAGAACACCTGTGAGTGATCTCACCAGAAGGTGCCTCGGATGTGATGATACCTTAAACTTAGCAGAACACCTGTGAGTGATCTCACCAGAAGGTGCTTGAGTGCGATAGTACCTTAAACTAAGCAGAACACCTGTGAGTGATATCACCAGAAGGTGCATCGGATGAGATGATAAGTTAAATTTAGCAGAACACCTGTGAGTGATCTCACCAGAAGGTGCACGGGATAAGATGATACCTTTAACTTAGCAGAACACCTGTGAGTGATCTCACCAGAAGGTGCCTCAGATACGAAAGTACTTTAAACTTTACAGAACACCTGTGAGTTATCTCACCAGAAAGTGTCTCAGATGCGATAATATTTCCTACTTAGCAGAACACGTGCGAGTGATCTCATCAGAATGTGCCTCAGATGCGAGTATACCCTATACATAGCAGAACACCAGTGAGTGATCTTACCAAAAGGTGCATAGGATGCGATGGGAACCACGTATGGAAAATAAAATAAGGCAGGTGTATATGGAGGTGAATAATAATCCCTTTTGCAGTTAACTGAACTCCTCTGGTGGCTGAAAGAAGGCCAATGTGTAATGCAGAAATCCATACACCTGTATAATATAAACATGTAAGATAAAGGAAAGTAGGCACTGCAACCTCGGCACTCTTATTATCCCCACGCTTTTTTAAAAAAGCGTTGGGGATATTGCAATCGCCTCCGTCCGTCCGTCCGTCCGTCCGTCCGTCCGTCTGTCCGTCCGTCTGTCCGTCCGTCCGTCACGCTATCTCCTCCTAAACCATTGGACGAAATCCAACCAATTTTGGTGTGTGTGTTGCTCACATGAATGGGGCGTGCAACGGCACATTTTTTTTTGGCCCCGCCCCCTGGGGCCCTGGGGAGGGGCCAAAATGTCAAATATCAAATGATATCATTAAATTTCAATTACTAAGTCAATTTCAAAGATTTTTAAACCAAACTTTGTGTGTCTTCTCACAAATGAAAGATAAAAAACATATCAGACGGGATTTTCATTTGGCCGCCTGGGTCATGGCCCAGGGGTGGGACTTGGGGGTACCGTGGGGGGTTGTGTAGTCAAAAAATTTTTTTTTCCGAAATTCAACCAGATTTGTTGTGTGAGTTACTTACATGAATGGCATATGCAACGGCACCATTTTACGGGTCCCCGCCCCCTGGGGCCCTGGGGAGGGGCCAAAAGGTCAAATATCATTAAATCTGAATTACAAAGTCAATTTCAAAGATTTTTAAACCAAACTTTGTGTATCTTCTCACATATGGAAGATATATAACATATCAGACGGGATTTTCATTCGGGCGCCTGGGTCATGCCCAGGGGTGGGACTTGGGGGTTGGGGGGCCAAAAAATTGTTTTTTTTCCGAAATTCAACCAGATTTGGTGTATTAGTTACTTACATGAATTGCACATGCAGCGGCACAATTTTTTGGGTCCCCAGCCCCTGGGGCCTTGGGGAGGGGTCAAAAATTTAATTTTCTGAACATGGTCATGTGGCATATCAAATTAAAGGGAATTTGCAGTAGACCAGGATACACTGAAAAATTTTAACCTACGATCAAACTAGTGACCTTGGGATGGGGTCAAAGGGTCAATTACCATTAGATTTCTTCGAGAGCGTGGGGATTTGCGATGGCGCGCCATCGAATGTGTTCTAGTATTAGCGTTAACATGTGTATTAACCATTTAAAGACACAGTTTGTCGCACCTACTGTATGCTAAAGGTCTCTAAGATATTTAATTGCTTGAATGATTGGCAACCTGTAAACACGAGTTGCAAAAAGGCATGATTGAAAGTCAATGAATGACCCCAGTCTCATAAAAACGGTCCTACTGTATCACTAATAAGCAGGCAGGAATGCATATTTATGGACATTAAGGGCCCTCATGACCCAGTGGTGTCAAAACGTATGTGAGAAATACTGAAAGTCGTTAGTTTAGTCGAATTTGGAAAGCACTGAGTTTGTAATTAGGCAGTTGCTTAGATAAGCACTCCTTGAGAATATGAAAATTGAGACTAAATGTTGAATAAATCTTGAACTGACATTCATAAATTACCCTGTAGACTTACGCCTATTACAGCTGCTAAAATCAAGAAAAAACCACCGCTTACAATATATAGGACAGCACGTTCATTTTTTTTAACGGCTTGGTATGATAGTACTCTAGTTTTATCATATCTATGGAGACAGATTAACTAGACAACGTGCCACATCGGAACCTCGTAAATAGCCCATGTATTGTGATTGTTGATACCCATACAGATTATAATAACATTAAATCCAGCAAATGGGAGTTTCCCCATCTAAGATGGCATATTAATGGTTTTCTGTAATCAAAGAGTTGCTATTTATGTCTTTGAATCGAAACGCTAAAGACTGTGCCTCGCGAAAAGATGCACCAGTTGGAAGAGCAGATTAGCTATAGTTGAGACGATTTATGAACAGATAGAGTATGCACCGTAGGACCCGATCAGACGACACTTGGGTCTACACAATTTATCACTATTAATCTTTTAAAAGATGCATACATAAATATATTTGTAGTGAGAAATATCATGTTCGGTTATCTATTTTCCCAAAATTCAGTCTCTATATCAAGATAAATAATAGTAAAAGGCATGCATTGACCAAACAGTGCCCGCTGAGATGTCGCATACTGAGCAGTAACTGTCCTTGCAATAGAAAGATTAAGCATTTTTTTAAGTTATAAATCTTAGGTTTGGTGATTTACTGGGAAATTGATGTTGGAAGATAGCATGACAGCTCGATAAGTGGCTACACGTGAAAAGGTACAATATGTGAACAACCAATGCCCCGACCAAATCCCTGGATTCCAGCAGCTTGACCAGGGCTCTGGCTGTCGCTGCTCGACATGCTAAATTTTATGATTGTACAGAACAGGTACAAATGATCTTTTCACGTGACACCATGAAACGATTTTAACTAAAGTACAGTCTAGTCAGGATATATTCCTTGTGTTGATAGGAAACATGTTAGGAGGCCCGTGGGAATCCGTCTTCTAATGATCACAAATTACACATACACCACAGTTCTGCAACAAATAAGTTGAAGAAACACATGTTTAGCCTGTGATAGTTTGTGTTCGTATTCGTGGAAAGTCGCTGGAATGCTACAAAAATGATTATTATCTTGACTCCGTAAAGGGAGCTTCCTGTGAAATGCATCTCGTTGTTTAACTAGAACTCCGCTTAACAGAACATGTTATATGCATCCGCATCTTAGTTTATACTAATCAACTGCTTGGGTTCCAAATTGCCTGTTGCAAATCACATACGATTGTCAATTGTTCAGTTAGATTCACACCAGAGAAAACATTCTTTTTATGTGCTTTAAAAATGTAATATGATTTTATGTCTATGTTACCGCATTAGTACGCACTAAATGACCTTCAAATCTGTCAAAACGTTAAATCCGATGTGACCATGGCAAGAACTTCATTTTAAAGTGTTTCGAGTTTGCATAACTCGAAGTCCGCCTCTAAGAACAATGTAATATCCACTGGTCAGCTTAGGAATACTACAGAATCAACTGCTCACAGTTAAAATGTCTGTACTACATGTAAGTACTATATTGTATTGACAGCATGGACGAAAACGATTGTTTATGTTTATCGCCAAATCATGAAATGCGAAATTGCATGTGCTTTAAGAATGTAATGCTAGATGATGTATATGTTACCACATTAACGAATACTAACTGGCCTTGTACCATATGTCCAAACGTAAAATCCAATGTAACATCGACACTATATATACGCACATGAAAATAACTTCGAGTTTGTATTACTTGAAGTCTGCTTTAAGAACATGTACTATCCAAGCAGAAATGCTCACAGTTCACATGTCTGTACTAAGTGCTGCGCATTCCATTGACAACATGAACGAAAATGATTGTTAATGTCTTCCTTTACTCATGAGATGAACCACAAAACACATGCTCATGACGTTTGTGCTGTACGACTTTAAGTGTTGCTGTCTATGTAAATGAATGTCCTGTAATACATCGTGACACTGTATCCGATAAATGCACAAACACGAAGCGTTCTGTCCAATGTTTTAAGTTACATATCATAATGTAAACTTGTGTTCTGAATCTATTCATTGAACCCTCAAGGCTGTGTGTCTTTGCAGCTGACAAAAGGAGACTCCTATGGTATTGTGATATGAGTGTTTATCGATATCATTCAACCGACATGAACCTGAAAAGAGAGCTCTCGCCACACGCGGATGGACCAGACTTCCACAATTCCGAAGCCCGTCCCTGGAGGATAAACATGATTACCGTCCAGGGACAGGCAAAGAACCTTCCTGAAGCCATGGTCCATCAGCGTGCTAAAAATAAATTTTGCCTAAAACCGCCGAATTCGTTGCAACGAACGAATGCTAAATTGGCGATACACATATGCACCAGCAATCGCTGCTTTCCTTTATAATAACTCCGAAATGCGCTGCATGAAATTTAGAATTTGTAAACACAACAGAAATATTAAGCTTCCTGTCCCAACACAGCAACTGACTGCTCTGAGAACAAAGGAGCGAAGTAGCCTCGCCCTTAACCGCTATCTAAAAGCTACATGTACCTAGTTAACCAATAGAAATAGCGCTTCTCTGTGTTTGTCTAAACCTGTTGAAATGGAGTTCTAGCATACGTTATAATGCCTGGAGATGGTTTTATTATTACTCTGATTTACTGTTATGAAACATATGATATTTTATACGTAAAACAGAAGCCTTCACTATGATACGTCTGAGATATGATGTACTAGCAATGGTTCGAAGTGCATCGTGCGAACCAGGGTTGTGTATAAATTCCATTTAAATTAAATTGTTAATTGTTTGTGGGGGTTCTGTCTTTGGTCCTTGTTTTGCTAGTTTTGCCTTCATCTTGAAGAGGAAGAGAAAGGTGGTTGATTTGCTTTGATTGTCTTCCAAATGTCTTTGGTCTGTTAGTGTAATGTGGCTCTTCCTCACGGTGCCGTGTGTTTTTTTGCAGTGTGTGAGTGTGGTTTTTCTTGACCATATCCACTTACATTTTGATCTAATTGGATATCAAGAACAACATTGAATGCTGGCTTGGTAGCTTTGTGATTTTTCAGGGGATCCGGATTAGTATTGCTTAGAAACCCAAATTTTTGTATCTTTCAGAGGGGGTGTGGTGGTCCAGACCCCTTGGTTTTGTGATATAGGTTTATGGTGCCCTGTCTATTTTGCCAATCATCTTGCCGAGGAAGAGATGGTTGCTTTTCTTCATTTTTTCTGCTTTCATGTGGATGTCTGCTTCTTAAACCCCTTTCCTACGTACGGTACATTGGGATTGGTCAGTGATCTGCCATTGTGGTATTTTCTGACAGACCCAATTAGGTTCTGAAGCTCTGGTGCCCCGTTTATCTATTGTAATCTGTCAGAGGTACTAACAGTTATGACTTAAAGCCAGACCAAATCAAACACACCATAAACAAGGGGTGCTATAGTTTGTGTGAGGTCATAGCAGAGCTATGCCTTTCATATCTGTTCATCACCCCATTCACATCATGCGCATACTATGCCTAATTTGTCTTTGTAGCCCAATTCTTTAGATTTTGAAGAATGAAATATATTTGTCGGTGTCTTGTCATGTATGACCTAGGGAATAATGTAAATAATGTATTTGGTATATCTCAGTTTACTGCGTACCCTATCTTAAATTCATTTCTGATGATTCTAACATACCTCGCTTATATAGCCTGTTATATCAAACAATAATGTCACAGGTTTGAAAGCACGAGGAAAGCGCGCGTTAGCTGACGTCAATTGCCACTTCCAAATGACGTCAGTTATGGCGTTAGACGGCGAAACATCGTTTTGACGCTTGAAATACGTTACAAATACACGTGAACGTACGCGAAACAGTCCAACTATTGCAGTATTTCTTCAGTGCAATGGCGGAAAGTTAGAAGAAATGTGTTTTCGTCGTTAGAATCGATATAGATCATCTTAAATGCATGAATTGTTGAGTAATGATTCACTGTTTGTTGGTAAGTTGTACGTAGATAAATCACCTTCGTTTCGCGCTCGTGATTTGATCTGCTTTACAAATGACATCAAATCAATGAATTTTTTCTCAACAACTCACTGGTGGAGCTGATCTATTTCTTAAGTAATTTCCAAAAAATTGCTTTTCATGTTTTATGGGTATCACTTAAAGCCTGTCATTATTTCCAAATTGTATCAAAGGGCAAAAAATGTCTGCATATCTCGCACTTCGTCAAATGCAAACAAAAAGATAATAAGCAAATACGCTGCTGCTTCTGGATCGAATTAATATATTAACCTCTCAGTATTTTGGGCGTTGGAATGTAATATTTGTCTTTATATGGTATACAATTTCAAAATAGAAACTCTGGTAATGGATATTGTTTATACATGAAACCAAAATATTTAGGTACATGTACCTGTGCGACAAAAAAGGAACACACATTGTAAAATCATGTAAAATGGAAGGCTGACTTACTAGCTTAGTAACCGGATGTAAAACGGAATCGAATGACCGACTGAATTAAGTAACCTCTTTATATACTACGGTTGGTCGACTGGCTAACTGGCTGATTGATTGATTGACTGAATATTATGCCGAGTAAGTAAATAGCTAGCTAACTATATGGCCAATTTAAATGACTAGCTATATAGTAAAACCTCGAAAAATAAGACTCCGATTGTTCGAAATATTCGCTAATTCGAATTAAACTTCAGACACAATGGATTCAGAGAATAGGGCCTATTTATGAACTATTTTAATAACTGTTTATAAAACATATCATTTTGGTGCGTTTCTTTTACGCATCCAACGACATATTGTGTTTAATAGAAAAACACTGTTAATAATCATTTATGTGGGTTATATGCCTTTATGTCTCCTCTAGTCCTTTTAAAGACTTCAAATGTACGAGATTCTGCTGAACTACATTTATTGAATAACTTAATGTAGTATGAATAATATCAAAATGTGATTCCTTAATCAATAATTATATCCCGACAAAGCATTCCTTGTGTGGATGGATAATTTTCCAGAGGCGATAATGTTCACCCCTCTCCAATAGATAAACCATGCACTGACAGAAGTGTCTGATTTTCAAGATGACCACAGTATTGAATTAAGTGCAGTGACCAATAAGACAATCACTGCTCAAGTCCATGGCTCAAATTTGTAATGTTATATTTGAAATTATGGCTATATGATGCAACACTTCTTACAGGTGGTTATGCTCAACATGCTCTTCATCCTTATATCAATTCAGGCAATAATCATATTAGGCATTTATAAAAAGGTAATTTGTCAACGAAGGGATCAACCCAGTATATTTAAAGATAAATCTGTTATCTCTTATATCATATCCTTCTTATATAAATAAGGAATCGCCTATTATTTGTTATAAGTACAATAAACTATCGTTAGTATCTTAATCAATTAAAAAATGTAAGTCCACTTGAAATTGATATTGAAACTACTACACCTGATTTTTGAAACTTTCAGAACTCTAAACAAATGATTCTAGAATTTGATCAATTATCTGTAAAGGACTTAAATACAGGTTTCCATTGTCAGTAGACTTTATGAAATGTCATGAAGAAATTGTTGCGCATTTTAAGAATTTTGTTTGTTTGTTTTTGTTTGATTTGATTCTTTACGTCTCATCAACAATCTTTCAGTTAAACAGGGATGGGTCTTCCTGTGTTGAACCAGTACTAAGCTGGGATAAATGTGTCTTGCTCAAGAACTACAACGCAGTGACGCCGGTGAGGCTGGAACCCACGGCCCCTCGGTCTTGAGTAAAGCACTCTACCACTGAGCCACAGCGCTCCCAAGAATTTTGTAATCGTTGGTGTAAGCGAGAACATGTTGAATCAAATTATTTGAATTTGAAACTAAATAGATAAAAGAATTTCATTTTATTGCAACAATTCATATCTCCTTCTACCGAAACCTAAATTTATTTTTTTAACATTTGAAGAAAGGTGCATAAGCAAGAAGTTTGCAGGGCTAAAACTTATAAGCATCATTAGCTTGATGAGAGGTCTGTCGTTGATAGGCATCGATGTCATATGGCTGCTAAGCTTGATATGTTTGTTGATTAGTAGCATGACAGGCATATTTCGTTATACTGGCTACCTAGACTTCTAAAAATACATATACAATAACAGTTAATGTTAATTCTAGTTAGTGTACTACTACTGGGCTATCTATACTTTTAATCTCTTGCCTCACTACGACAAAACCATGCTATAAAATATTGTGAAAATAAAATATGAGAGGAACTGTAATAATGTATTTTGGACTATTAGAAATTCAGTCGAAGTTCAAAATAAGTTAAAATCTAAAGATTTTCTAGCACACAGTGTGTCTACACATGATTCCTCTACTCTTTACATTGCATTGCTTCATAAACTGATCAAAGAAAAACTTCTTAGAAATACTTGAACAAACGTTAAATAGAGAGGGCTCTCTTTATTTGGCATGTAATAAAAAACCGCTCTTTTCACATTGGAACAACCAATAAATATGATTTATGGCCATGTCAAAAAGGTTGTGTCAAAATGTTTGTGACGCCTTTCATACACTTTTGTACAATATACACTAAACCAATGTTATTAGTGGCCACCCTACATTTTTGGTATTTATCAAAAAAGTAAAGTGCATCGGGAAAAACATTTTATATCCTTTGGTAGCAAAATTATTTTCAAATATCTTGGTACAGTTTTCGTTTGAAAATTTAACTCGGTGATACTACAGGAGCTGCCAGAGTTAATGAACTCTTCAATTCAAAAGGCACATTTTGTCCAAATCATGAAAAATATTGTTCTAATACTTGGTATGTCCTCTGCGCGTATTAATTACAGCTCAACATCTACTGCTCATTGACCGTATGTAGTTTTGGATTGTAGTTTGAGCAACGGATGCTGCATGCCAATTATGTCCACATGCTCCCCTTGCCAGCATGTAGTCCTAACCTTAATATGCGCATATGAGATTAATTGAAACGTTGCAAGCGTAAGCTTTCCAAGCCACACAATCTTGCTCAGCTTGAGCGTATCATTTGGCGTATTTTGGGAGATATTGATCAAGCTAAAATCCAGTTTGCATATTTAAACAACTAGTTATTTACAAAGATAAAACATGGTGTAGCATCACGTTCAGACTACAGGTTATGAGCAACAATATAATAAGCTCTCTCTACATCAGTGAGATGCCAATCTAGAAAACACACACAGAACTGCTTTAATTTACTAAATTAGAAATAAACAAGAAAACCCATATAAAGAACCTAATATAACAAATAAATCACTGTAGTATAACGTACAGCAGCAGTCACAGTCTCAAGACAGCTAAGCTTCACTGCCCAAGATTCTATTATTGTCAAATCACATAAAATCGTACAGTATATAACTTGTTTAGTTAAAGTTAGTTTGAAATCATAACTGCCAAAATGTTTTTGATATTCAAAACTCTCATTTATCTAAGCACACTCAGTTTAGCAAATAATTAAAACTAGCTGTACATGCCATTGATATTGGTGCCACTGGTATACTGGTGTGAGACAATTACAATGGTATTTCTCATCCTGATTGTTACTTTTCAAAAGGCTTAGCTAACAAACCATTTAAAAAGAATATGTATCGCTCATTCTCGATATTAAGAGCTTTGATTTGATAAACTACACACACATAGTCCCTTTCTACGGAAGCCTATTGGAACCAGTTTGTCTTATTTCTTAGGTATGACGTATAAAGTCTAATGTCTTACATCTTACGTATTGTGTATTGCGGTTTTCGTATTATGTCCTGCTTATTAGTACATGATAAAGTTAACAATAAAGCGGGAAAATTATTTGAAGATCTTTTAATGGCGGGTACAGATGGTGATATTGAATAAATGCAACTGATGTAAGTATATATTCTATAAAATAAGCACTTTTATTGGTATTTTATCTTGCGTCTTAGGTATTTTGTCTAACTTCTTATATCTTAGGTATTTTGTTTTACTTCCAATGTCTTAGATAGTTTGCCATACCTCTTAGGTATTTTGTCTGATGTCTGTCTCAGGTATATTGTCTTACATAGTATGTATTTGTCTTGGCATTTTGCTTTACTTTTTATGCATTTTGTATAATGTCTTATGTCTTAATACATCTTACCCCTTATGTTCTGAAGATCGTATGTCTTTTGAATTATTCCTTAATAAAATGCAACATATATACATGTCCATAAAGTGTTGTGACTAGTCTCATATTTTTATTAATGGATAGTACAAAATAATAGTTTGTTAAGATCTTTAGGACAATAGAGGTAAGCCATAATAACTAAGACATAAAACATCAGACAAAATACCTAAGAGGTAAGACAAAATACCTAATATGTAAGACAAAATAGCAATAAAAGTACTTATTTTCTAGAACTTACATTTACATCAGTTGCATTTCATCATAGGCATCTGTAACTTACAAGCAAGAAGTAATATGTAAAACGCAATACACAACACGTAAGATGTAATGAAATTTTGCATAATGCCCACGATAAAAGGCAAAATAGCCCCAATAGGTTTCTGTAACCTTTCAATTATTTCAAAATCAACCAAGTTTTCTCCATTATAGCTGCATAGTCTGTAACTTTTGATCTTTTAATTTTAAAGATAATGTTTTTATTTTTCAAGAACACAGTAAAAATACTCAAATTCAGGTAAACATTTTACCATTTTCGTAAATCTTAACAAGTAATCACTATCAAAACAACTGCATTTATGATAAAATTCAACGGTATAGAATTATAGGAGGGATGCAAATAATTACAAACAAGAGAAAAAAAACACACACCTATTTGATAAGATATTTCACTTTTCCATGCAGTTTTCAGCTGTACTGAACATTTTTATTGTGAAAACATAGCTTAATTCTACTTTTACAAATGGTTTAAAAAGAAAATAAAAATTTTCGAAAAATGTTCATAGTTACAGAGTATGCAGCTTTAAATGAAAACTAGAAACAGAAAACGATGTGGTGGGGTTAATGAAAAATACCATCTTATTACTGTCATTCTTCCAAGGATGTGAATTCTAGATAGTAAAATAGCCAGATATGTTGGTTTGTGATGTCCTGTATTGTATATACTAAATGGATTTCATATTGTTTTACATACACCAATCATAAAATGTTTAACATATGATAAGCAATAGAAAACATTTTTTGTATTAAAAATATTATGTATCTCTTCCGGAAATAGAGAAGTGTTCGTTGTCATGTTCTTCACATAAATTAAATGGGCCAGTGCATGAGATTTCCAACAATGTGGTCTGTGCGACCAGCAAAACCTCAGATCACCCTGCGCATATGCGCAGTCTAATCAGATACTTGTTAGTCGCTTGAATATTCTATGATTGTTAAGCTACTGACTGAACACCATTCGGCGTTTCTAGGCTTAAAAGGAGGCTACAGAGGCTCGTCCGAGTATACACTTGTCAAAATGTCACATTGTTGGAAATCTCATGCCGCGGCTCAAATGTTATTTCTTCATTATGTTGGTTCTAAAAGTTTCTCATCTCATACTGCTTACTTTATGTTCAAAATGTATATATCGATTTTCATCATAGAGAAACGCCAAATATTAAAATTCAGATTGACATGACCTTAAAATAAAAAAAAGAAAATATAACTAGAATCACTCACATAGAAGTCAACAAAACAATTGTCTAAAAATGGAAAGATATAGATCATCCATATTTAGGGTAACAGAATAATCTGAATCTTTCTTTAGAAACTATGATAAACATATATTTTGTTTCTAGATCCTAAAAGATCCTGAATACTTTCTGTAGTTGAAATTACCTGCTCGCATACCCTGGCGACGATCATAATACATTATATCGATTACATTTTGAAGAATGATACCATGTCAACTCTTTTGTCAAAATAACAAACTATCAGAAAATTGATGACACTTTTAGGTTAAGAAGATATGACTGAAATGTACGCATGGACAAGCCTTTGTAAAAATTGTGCATTGATTAATTCCTAGAATTCTCAGCTGTCCAATTTAATCAGGGGTCTATATTATGATCTACTCTTAAACGTATTTTGCACAAACAACCAAGGCTCAGTTGGGAATGCTGCACAAAAGTACCCATCCTCTCTGGTCGCCTATGATAAAATTGAGCCGTGACATGTGATTTCCAACAATGTGGCATTTTGACAAGTGTAGACCTGTGCAGCCTCTTTTTAAGCTTAGAAACAGCAAATGGTGTTCAGTCAGTAGCTTAACAATCATAGAACACTCAAACGACTAGTAAAGGCTCTGATCAGACTGCGCGTATGCGCAGGCTGATCTGAGGCTTTGCTGGTCGCACATACCACATTGTTGGAAATCTCATGCACTGGCTCATGAGTAACTTTCTGAGAATCGCCAGCAAGACAAAATTGTTATACAAGACTCAATATCTTTAAACCAGTAGCATACATGTACGCAGAGGTATGGTTGTCATATTTTGCAAAGTATTGATTATATATGTTATTGGATATGCCATGATATCCACCAGAGGCCAACACTGATCGAGACGATAACCAATGTCAATATTGGTATTCAGTGGTGGATATCAACGTCATATTCAATAACGCAATAGCCAATAAATGTTTTATTATATACAGAGACTAACGTATAACTCGTTAAAGGTCTGATTTGTCTACTACCAATTGGTGTAGAGCAATTTATTCACAATAAATTGCTCAACCAATCATGAAGATTTATTTTGCATAGTGAGTGAGTTGGCTGCAAAAATATTTGCTAAGCTTAATTTTGATTGGCCTAAACTGCATTTGGGGTCTCTGGCCCTTGAAAGAGGTCATATAAATTCAAAGTGCGTATAACCCCAATGAGGGCGTCGCTTGGAAATTATTCAGTTAAATTTCGTAAAATTAGACATAAACGTTCAGCAAATTGAGTTTGGCCTCTTGGTTGACCTCTTAGCTCTTGTTTGTGATGTTTAATTGTGTTTTTGTCACTTTCCCATATGGTATCCTGGGTCAGATGTGGTGCTTGATTGTATCGATGCCTGAAACTGCCTTTCTTACTTTGAGCGCTTGTTGTCAGAATGCCCATATATGTTAATGTTAAATCAATAGTAATGCGTACATTACTGAAAAAAGTTGTAATTATTTAAAAGAAATGATGAACATGTCTGACGTTTGATGTTAAGGAATGCCTTGCAGCATAAATGGATGAAATTTACAATGACATGGCTTCATGGTTAATTGGTGAATAAGTGGAATTGACACTTGGCTAAATTTAAAAAAAAAACAAAAAAAAAACATCAGTATTTGTTCAAACAAATTGACGAAAATCGAATACATGTTATGATGCCGTCACATATCGAATAGTGAAACATTGTTATGCATTTCATTTTTTCAACCACTAATCATCAATAAAATGCACTGTTTCATAGCCAGTTATAGGCATATGTTAAAAGCCAAAATGTGGTTCGAATCCTGATAAAATGAACTTTTGGTAAGGTATATGGTTAAACCCAAAATACGGTTTGATTCCTGACAGAATGAACTTTTGATGATGTGAAACAATTTGCTTAGTGCATGCGCTTGGACATAGAAAAATAGTGAGTATGATCAGTAAATATCATTATCACCAACTGCAGACAAACCCGTGGCATCGTGAGGAAGAGCCACACAACAATCATGAGACACCGGGAAGACAAACAAAGTTAAGCAACCAGCTCTCTCTTCCCTATCGAGATGATTGCAAAACTAGAATGGACACAAAGTAACGCACAACAAAATATAGGACAATAACAGACTCACACCATGAGAGTAACAATCAACGAATCAACTAGAACAGAACCACCGCCTTAGAACGGATAGCAGCTAAAGCCAGGGGGGTGCTTAAATACTAAAAAAAAACAAGGATTCGTTATAAGATTGACTCAGTTTATTTTGTGATTTTCTAATGGCACGTATTGCAAACTATTTAAAGTCACACACAGCATTACATCCAAATGAAGTGAGGACGTCGGCATTACTACAGACGATGTCAACTAAACTTTATGTTTACTGACTTGCATGTGAATTGCAATGGGAAAATCCTCAGGCCAGTAACTAATGGGTTGGAAAGACTTCTAAGCAAATCGAAAACTGTCTATTTATAGGTCATATCATAAATATCTTTATTATACACAAAGTAAATAAAGTACAGAAATGCAGTAATATATTACTTAAATATAAAACATATTCTAAAAATATTTTCACTGGAGTGAAATATAAAATATAACCTTTACTCATTGATGAAATAGGATACCCGCTGCTTTCTCAATTGACTTCTCTGAGCCCAATTAAGATTTTCAAACGCCTGTAACTTTCTCATAAGTGGATAAACCACAAAGTGTGGGCAATCAGTTTCTTAATTAGATTGTAAGGAATTTTTTGACAATAAGGTTGTTTGGGTTTGCTAAAACTTTCGTTTCTTTTACTCCAGCTAAAATGGTTTCAGGTTTGGAAAGTATATATATTATGGAACTTGATAAAAATGGGTAATCATGTGTGATGTCATAAATCAAATACGAGTCAAAATTGTATATATTGAAAAAGTTTTTTTTGAATGAATATGACATTTTTTCACTTCACAAGATGAAATAAATGTTATATTCGTTCCAATTTTATTGCTGCTTGTGAATCTGATAACCTATGCAACGAAAAATAAGTATACTCCTCAAAATAATTAAAGAACCAAGATTTTAGAACGCGAGTATTATTTGCTCAAACATTTAAATTCTGTAAAATTTGGCCCAAATCTTTCTATTCTTTATTCCCATTTATCAAGAATCATTATTAATGGTTCCCATGCCTAATTCCGCCATAACTGTGTCTCAAATGCACATACCCTCAAAAACACACTGTCAAAAGGCAGTGGGTAGGGTAAAGAAATTCTTCTGTGGTCGTTCGAGTTGAATGAAAGTGACACCAAATTAAACTTTGCTTTACACAGTTTAGCTTACATGCAAAAATAATCTTCAAACAGTTTCAATAGACTGGGGAGCAAGCATCTTCATCTCTGACAATGGTGTTTCGACATTGTTTTGTTTTCTGAAAACAATGTGTGTACTTGGCCATCAAGAATTAGATTTTCAATCATCATTCTCTGCCGTTGAGTGTTAGAAAGCTGTCCCGACAGATCATTTAAAGATTGTCACAGATAAACGCCAAAATCAGCAGTCTGAATCTAAAGTCTGGCCATTAAGCCACAGCCAAACGCGGCAATTTTCTCTCACATGAAGTGGTGGGTGGTATCGGTGGGATTAAAACATCATAAAATCATGGGAAAACAGATTTCAGCATCTGAAAGCATTATTCATTCATTTCATGCAGCTATGCGGTACATTGATCACACACAAAAAATGACGTTCCAATACATTAAGGTCAAGTTTTAAAATGACAAAACAATCCTTGTTAGTAACATTTTCTACCACTTTCTTTTTGCTGTTTCACTTAGCAATAGGGCGTCAAAGATGTCCGAAAAATTTAGGCTAGATCGTAAAATTGGTTTTCGAAATACGTTCTAGTCAAAATGCATCACTGTTATAATTGATAGTATTGGTCCTTCAATTATTTTGAGGAGTATATTTTATGGTCCCAATGAGAGAAAACCTATCTGCAACATTTCCCAATCGGAACTGGCTAAGCCAAATACTCGAAATTCCATGGAATAAGACCACGGATGTACATCTAGTATCTACTTTGATAACGAGGGTGATAACGTGACGATGACGTTGTATAACGTGACGCTGACGTCACAGAAACCATATTAACACAATAACAAGTGCGATTGCAGCAACGCAAATGGCTTAAATGCAGTTTATGTTTTTCAATAAAATATCACTATCGCGATATTTTATTGAAAAAAAAAACAACAACTTCATTTACTCTGCTGATTAAACTATTCAAATAATCAGAATAATCCATTTTAATAGAGCTGAACCCACATGCTACAGAACTAATTTTCCATACCTGACCCAGGACACCACATGGGAAAGTAACAAAATACAATAAGCATCGCCAACAAGAGCCAAGAGGGCAGTCTGCACTTTTCTGTACGCATATAATAAAGTCAGACATTCTCGCATCCAAGCCCTCATATAACAAATGTCTCCCTTTGATCAGACATTTTAGTTAAATAAGCTAATTGTTTCTAAATGATGCAAACACTATTATTACATTTTGAGTCTGATCATTCAAACTTGCATGCATATTAACTGTATCTCAACATAAACAAGCAAAATCATTATATGTACAGGTGTCACCAATCAATATCTAATTCTGTTTACTTTTCATACTACTCTGAGAATAGCTTTATTGAGAACGTATTGATCAAACAGATGTTGGTATGCAGCAAAGAATGAGATTAGAGCGTATTCATGGTCATGACCCTCTGTGAACTCGGGACTCAAATGCCTTATCAGGTTAATATGAGCGTAAGTTTTCAGTAATACGTCTGATTCGAGCTTTTGAAGCAGCAGAATGATGTAGTCAAGAATATCGTCTGTGCTAACAGGACTGGCATCATCTAGAACACCCATTGCTGTTTTCTCAACACATTGAGTGGCTTCTGTTATATGCTTTAACTTCTTAAATATTGACATAGATTCGTTTTCAGCTTTTAAGATATCTTGGAATGTTTTAAAGTCTTCTTGAGATACACTTATGTCAGCTTCAACAACTGCTGTTTGTGATATTTCTGAAGATGGCTGTTCTGTTGTCACAACAGAACAGCCATCTTCAGAGACATCATTATCAACATCAATATGACTCTCAACAGCATCTATCAATATACTTGATAATGTCTTCTGGTTTAACCAACGGTGCAGAGATTCACATTGAGGTCTATAACAACTCTCATACAGGGCATGCAATACAGGCATCACCTCGTTTGAGACGTATGGTTCATAGCAAATATATATGTTCTCAAGCACTGATTGACATATTTCAGAGAGTGGCTGTTTCGTTATTTCCTCAGCAAGCAACCCGGTCATTCTCCAGATGTGTTGCATCACCTCACAACAGATACCATGTAGTGCAGCATTTGGTTCATTGCCATAACTATGCAAGATGTCTGGACATAAAGTCAGAATTTCCCCTGATATGTCACCAGAAGATTTGCTATTGTTTAGTTCACAGTAAAAGGTAGATTTTGGTTTGCTTTTCAGTCTCTGACATTTAGATACTACTTTTTTACAGATTTTTTTGTGTTTATCTTTATATGGAAGAGTCTTTGAAGTCACTAGACTGTTAACTTTCTTTGATAAGTCTGACCATTCATCTGTTTCAGTTTGATTGTTTATTTTGAAACTAGAAATTGGTTCAAATTGTCCACATGATTCTTTGTATTTCACAATCTCAGCTTCTATCTGTACAAGGGCTTCCTGTATGGACGAAAGTTTATTGATATCATTTTTCAAGCCATTTAGTTGTTCGCTCATACTCGCAAAACGACACGTAGTTTCCATGAATACAATATGGTTTGAATGTACAGTCGATTTCGTTGACAAATATTTCTTGTCAACATGGCGTCTGCTTATGACGTTTTTGATTGTTTCTCTTGCAACTACTGTTTCGTTAAAGTGTGCGAGTCTGTCCGCTCTTGTACTTCGCAAACATGCAAGAGTTTGGAGGTCGTTTTCGCTTGTACAACTCCTTAGAGGACTTATTTCTGTTTCTAGGGTCACCATAACTTCATTTGAAAGTGCAATGTCTCTCTCCAACTGCTTTAGAAATTCTTTAAGAAAGTCATAGTTGCACGAAGCAACATAACGCAGACTCGAAAAGTCATGATCTTTCAGTAAGCTAATCAATTGTGATTCGATTGATTTCAAAGCCTTTGTTCTCAACAGCTCCTTTTGAGAAATTTTATTTTTTATTTCATCTTGTTGAGTATTAATAAGAGAGGAAATATCCCGAATACTACATAAGTCATGCTCTCGAAGTTTTATCTTAGGTAGGATGAAAACGTGTAACAGCATCAGCAGCGTTTGTTTCGTTGTAGGTGAAACTACTCTGTTCTGTTCTTGGTCATCCATCTTCTTATCCAGCGCCATAACAATTGTAGATGCTATACAGAATAACTCGTTTGCATGCACATCAAAACTGTTACTTTCCTCGCCAAAAATGTGATCTGCAAATAAAGATGTAATCAAATCAGAAAAAAAAAACGATTAAGTATTCTAATGAAATGTCACATTCATTAATGCAGATGCACCTTTATTGTTTGCATGCAACAATGTCTTATTTGCGCTGTTTAGCCAATATAATAAAAATAGACTAACAGGTAGGGGTTTTACCAACTCTATGGGCAACAAAAATGTACCTAATTCATTTTAAAAAGGTCTTCTTGAAACCGGATTAAATTGGTCTTGCTTACAGAAAACCCTGTGTAAAGCAGCCACTCTCAAAAAGACAGAAAACTTGGTTTTGAAGACCAATTATCAATTAATGCAGGTCAACGATCATTAAGCTACAATTTATAATTAAGATTTTTGTTTTGTCTATTTTTGAGTGGCCGTTTTACACAAGTTTTACTGCATTCGTTTAGATTTTTTTGTTTGAACTGATGCTTTACGTCCAATTCGAAAATTATTCAGTAATATCATAACATTTTAAGAAGTTAAACAAGTACTCAGCAGTGAAGATAAAGTGAAGATAAAGACTTGAGCCACAACATGTGGTTTCCAACAATGTGGAATTTTGACAAGTGTAGACTCAAACGAATCTGTGTAGTCACCTTTTAAGCTTAGAAACGGTAAATGCTGTTTGGTCAGTAGCTTAACAGTCATAGAATATTCAAGCGACTAGCAAAGGCTCTGAACAGACTGGTCTGAGGGTTTGCTGGTCGCACATATCACATTGTTGGAAATCTCTTGTCGCGGCTCAAGTATTTTGCTCAAGGATACAACACATTACCATGTGTGAAGCTCAACTAGGTACCTCTAGATCGATTTTTCTTTTATCTATATTTTCCTCTCCAGCACCACAACAATTAGTATATTAAAAGGATTTCCCAATTATTGTCAAGTCAATTGTTATATTTGATCAAGAGTTGAAAAAAAGTAGTCATGAGTTAAAGATACATGCTTCCCTTCAATCTATGAAATAACAACAAAAAACATTCATCATTAAAATTGTTCTTTTCATTCATAACGTATTTCATCATTTACATGTTTTCAGCGACAGAACTTAAAAAACTACTGTGAATACTTTGTTTTACTTGAGCAAATGTAACATTTTATATTTCATTTCGTTTCTTCAAAATTATTATCAATAAATAGATATCAGTATTTTTTTATAGATTGTTTGGTAAGAAAAAAAAAATACTGATCCACGTAGCCCAGCTTTCAACCCGAATGCTAGGTACAAGTAATCGATATTATATATAAACGGCGTCAAAGGTTAAGCACCACCTATATTTTTGCTGAATCAATTTTGAACCTACAAAGAATTTTTTTTATTTACCATAAAAATCTTTAACTGTTGTCAAATTCTACATACATATTTAAATGAAAATTTAACAATACATGTGGCATTCGAACTTTGTAACAAAATCATTAGTTTTCGTGACTTATCAAAACTTCTCGCCAGCGCTCTGAAATCTTCAAGAAGTAATCCTCAACAACTTGAAACAATTTTGTGCCTTTTTCTTACAAAATTATCAACATTTATTCGTGTACACAAAGTTGCAATGAAAATAAGTTGACCCCTATGTGCTTTCTGTTGAACTCACAATCACATGCTTTGGCCAAATAGAATGATTTTTTCACTATCTTATCCTTTATGATTCATTTATCTTCATTTATAAGGCTTATTTACATCACATAATCGGCTTTGAAAAATGTAGCTACGAAGCTAATGGTGCTTAACTTTTGACGCTGTGTATATTCAGCTTATAGCGTTGTGCGATGACGCCAGTAATATGGTAGCTATTGTCGTTTCCACGCAAAAAAGCAGTTTCAAAGTAATTTAGCGTCATAAGATAGATAAATTGTAACATATGTACTCTTATGTTATTTCATTTATCAATCTTGCTGATAAAAAGCTATAAAATGCTTGGCATTGCCTAGTATTTGGTTTCTTTTCTTTAGCTCGTTTAATAAATAATACACCAGCACTCACGTAATATATTCTATATAACCCTTTTGAGACAAGAAACCCTTAAATGGGTACTTTGGCAAACCGTGGAGACACAGACGAAATGCCGCAAAATCAATCTTCAGAGAAAGAAAAGCAATATTTTTAGAAATTATACTTTTGTACCCCGCAATACATACTTTGGACCATCCTGACTAAACTGTATCAAATTTATAGAAATTCCATTTGTCCAAAAAGGGTACAGGAAATGAGCCGCGACATGAGATTTCCAACAATGTGGTATGTGCGACCATCGAGGTCTCAGATCAGCCTGCGCATACGCGCAGTCTGATCGGAGCCTTTGCTAGTCGCTTGAATATTCCTTAAGTGTGAAGCTAGTCACTGGACATTATTTGGTGTTTCTAAGCTTAAAAGGCGGCTGGAAAGGCTCGTCTGAATATACACTTGCAAAAAATGCCACATTGTTGGAAATCATATGGCGTGTCTCAAATGAGACTGTTCTTACCTTTGTTCTTGTAGAATTGAACGATCTCCTCGCTATTAAGATCTTCTTCCTTTGTCCAGTGGATATTTGTCGCTTCAACCACAGCTTCTTTATTCCAGTACACGTCTCGAGCATCGCAGTCCACGAAAATAGAATCCAGTAAAAGTACCTTAAACCAGACTGCTGGATTTGTCCCTTCAACGGAAACACCATCAACTTGAGGCTCAATAAAATTTACCAAGTCAACATCCAAGATGCGCTTTAAGATATCTTTGTATTTCAAGTAGACAAACATTTTGATTCCTGTTTCTCACGTCCTGTTGAATGAATCTGAAAGTACACTTAAGCATCAATTTGAATTTATACACTGAAATTGGACATCCTTCTGAAATATTCTCTTTATGACAAATGATCCAAGTTTAGTCGTTTGGTATGCGTTTTCCGATATATGATACGCACATTGTATCAGCAAATATTGCATGACACTCTGACGATTGGTTATACCATGTCATGATGTTTAAGGCTGAGGTCAGAAGTATTCTTAATCAGTAATATGGGAATTCCCATTAAAACAACCCAGTTTTTTTAAAGGGGACTTCCGTTATAAGATTATGATTGCATGTAGTAATGAAATGCTTAGATAACAAAACAAATGAAACGAAGAGAATATTTGATCGTGACACTTTTACGAAAAAATAGCTTTTAAATGATCTTTAGCTCCCTCTAAAAAGGAAGACTTACGCAATTTTACATTTTATAATTCCATTATATAAGTGCTATGTTTATATGTATATGTTAAACTGCGTTTTGGTTTTGTTATAAAGTATGCACTCGGAAGCTCTGCTTCTTATTATCTATTACATAACAAATACAAAACGAATTATAATATATTTAGCCCTGATCCTGCTGTTTCCTGTGTCTGCAGATCTTAAAACGAGAGCTACCTAACTTTATTTAGGACCAACGCACGATCTCCTACATTGAAAATGGGGGTAATAATGCCAAGCTAAGATTGCCATTGTGATCACAAGTACGAACGAACAGGGGATAAAACAATAAGTGAGTATGATCAAGAAATACTACAATCACACACCACAGACCAACCCAAGGCGCCGAGAGAAAGAGTCACAAAACACGAACAGTCACAAGACATCATAAAGGGATGTAAAGTAAAGCGATCAGCTCTCTCTTCCCCATCAATATGATTGCAAAACTAGAAAGGACACTAAGTACTGCAAAACAAAACAAGAACCAAACACAGAACACCTACACACAGTGGAAGCAACAAAAATATTGAATCAACAACAACAGAACAAACACCTTAGAACGGACAGAAGCCTAGGTCACTGGGGGTCTTAAATGCGTATCACTCGTACCATATCTTCGCCTAGGATTCTGCTGTTGTTAAAACACAAAATTTGTTAAGCTCGTATAAATGCTTCCTAACTTATGCAATATACAATCACACAGAAACAATCTAATCAGAAGAACACACTATGGTGAAACAAAGAAAAGGGCTCACGACTCACATATAGTCAGAGAAAAAGAAAACACTAAGCTGGGCCCTGCCAAAGACAAGCATCAGGCACCAACCCACGGATTAAAGCTTTACGTCAGGACCGTCAGTGAGTTGGAGGTCTGATCCACCGTCGCGCAATTAAAGAGGAAACCATAGATATAAACCCTGATTGGGGTTACAACCAGGCATGCAGACTGACGCACGATATCAATGTTATGTCCGTTTTTATAACGTTTGGTCATATTTTGAGATCACTTAAATAAGGGCATTAATTATAGTCCTTAGAGTAATGAATCTATGCATTCTATGCAAAAAGTATACGTTAACTTGTTTATACTTGAAAATATTGCAATTGGGTTTGATGGGTTACTTTGATTATGCGACTTAATTACCAGCTGGATATTACTAAACCTCCTATTTTAAAATTTGAAGTTTAATAACTGTAGTCCATGTATACATTGAACGTTTTTATTCTTAAACCGCTGACACATCAGGAAAGGTATTCTAAACCAGGAAGTGACTGATAAATAACTGATAACCTCTGTCCTATCTCGAATTTGCAGACTAAATACCATAAATGCACCGTATCGACCACACAGGATGGTTGTAAAGTACTTCTGTTTTATTGCAAAATTAATCTTTGATAGTTTTACAAGTTTATATTTGAGCCGTGACATGTGATTTCCAACAATGTGGCATTTTGACAAGTGTAGACTCAGACGAGCCTATGCAGCCTTCTTTTAAGCTTAGAAGCTCCAAATTATGTTCTGTCAGTAGCTAAATACCCCTAGACTATTCAAGCGACGAGCAAAGGATCTGATCAGACTGCGCGTATGCGCAGGCTGGTCTAAGCCTTTGGTGGTCGCACATACCACATTGTTGGAAATCCCATGCCACGGCTCATTTATTTTGTCACAAATGCTACATAGCAGTTCAGCTTGTCATGAAACTTTTAATTTTACAGTGCATGTGATAGTATCTCAGTGAGATATTAAGTTGACTTTATCAACTCCACTCCCTCAATGTATTGCACTGTTTGCCTAGCAGATACATTGAGCAAACTATGCATAATCTTCTGAATTATTAGAGGCAGCATATGCCAATTTAAACATAATTTATGGACATTTTCGCTTAATAGAATGGCATTTTCTTTATATGCCATGATTTTATACTGGGCAATTCCGACAGAAGGTTCATATGTATAAGACCAAGTCTGCTACTAGTATTTGCTTTAACCCTTAATGCGCCAATCACAACAAAAGTCGTCTGCTTTTCTCGTCTGCTGAAATGTTTAAGAAGCCTCTATGGAAAACAGTGTGGATCCAGATCAGACTGCTCCTATAGGAGCAGTCTGTTCTGGGCCCACACTGTTTGCTTCTATACTTAATTCGCAATTATTTGCAGCAGACGACTCCAGCGGACGACATTTTCAGATGCATTTTTTTCTTGGCGCTTTCAGGGATAATTGTGGATAAACATGCATTAGACATGGCTTTCTAGTTACATCCACAACTAGCCCAAATCAGAGTGGAGTCTTTGCAAATGTCCATACTTACATTTGACCTTGACCTTTGTATCCAAGGTCATACCGCACCCATCTACAAAAACTGGTGAAAGCTAAACATGATCAAGGACTGTTCTATCTGTTCAAAGTAGTAAAATAAAACGTACGATCAGCAAGTGCTTTATTTAAAACTTTTAACATCTTTCAAGGTTGACTTAGTGTTCAGGGGCCGGAATTACAATGCCTCCTTAGAGTTAAGGAAGACTTAAGTTAAGTATTGATTTTTCAGGATGCGAAAAATAACGTTTAAAGCTGATTAAAATCAAAATGGTTTTAATTTTTCTGAAGATCACAATGATATCTTTGACCACGAATACCACATCGATCCAGGAAATTTATTTAGCAGTTTAATATAGCATGTTGAAATATCAAAACTTACCTTAAGTCTTGCTTAAATTTAAGAAGGCATTGTAATTCCGGGCCCAGGACTGCAGATATGCAGACACGTTTGTGTACACGTAGGCTCATCTATAAATATTCAAAACACAAACTAAACCGAGAGACCGAAAGAAGAAAGAGAGAAAACATGTTCACAAGCTTATACAATCATCAGGCCTATACTGTTCTGTTGGAATTGCAACGTGATGTGGAGGAGGTCATCTTTTTCTCTCATGCACATAAGTTGGCCTCCAGTAAATAGATGCCATGCGCGGATCCAGATGTTATAACTGGGGGGGGGGGGGGGGGGTCTGGAGCCCCCTCTGGACAATCATGAAGCTGAACACTGGTATGCTTACCCAGACCCAGCCATCCAGTGATGAACCATCATCGGCCCACCAGCGAAACGCCATTTAAATGGGCTGGCGGAGGCCCGCTTTATCTGAGGTTGTTTGGTCGTGTGGGGCTAGAGGTGGTCAGGCAAAAGGGACTTAGCAGACCACAGAAAACGTTTGAGGACGTTTTGAGAAATGATAATGTATGGATTCCACCGACCTATAAAAATCTTCTGAAAAGAAAAGGTGCATTCGAGGTACATGTAGAAAAGTGAGAACGACTTCACTCTCAACTGGTCTATTCATGATGATGATGATAATGATGATGATGATGCTTTTTATGATGATGTGTTAGTGTAGATAATCACATGCACGGTCTCATCTAGACTTTTATGTATTTTCAAAGGGACAACTCAATAACTGCTTGGAGTTGAGCTTAACCAAATCACTGTACAAGTCAGCGGTATAAAAAATCGGATGATCTCACTCCATACCGTGTCTGATATAATATCAGCAGCTATAAAAAACAATATAATCTAATTCTTTTTCAGGTATTTTTGGATATTGTCAATCTTCTAAATTTAAGCTAAGCTACCGATATTTCCTACATAATGGGACATTTTTGCGCAAACAGTCGCATGGAATTATCTATAATGATTATTTAAAGGCAAAAGTACCAAACCTGAAACTATTCCAATCACGTTTAGGAAGTGACTCTGTTTGAGCACCTCCGGCAACATCTGTCCAAAACACACAACCACAATACTTCCAGGTCTTTATGGACAAATACAAATGGTTGCTTTAAATGTTTTATTATTTCCAATTTCTTTTACATACTTGTTTATAATTATAGTAGTTTCAAGTATGCATAGTAATGAAGCAATTCTATTTTTCTTATAAACAGGTACAGTAGGTAAAGCATGACTATTCACTACATATGCAGTAATCCGTGGTAGGTTCAATATAACTGTAAACTGAGACTACCTGCACGCCCAAAATCAAGGTAAACTCGCCAGTGTTTGTTTACAACGATTCTCATCTATCTTTGAAACTACTATAATAGCCTTAAAAGCATCAGGGCGTGACTGCACTAATAATAATGAACTGCTCCATAAATTAGGGGTGTTACAACGTTATGCCATGCAGTTATTCGTATTTTCAAGTGAACTCTAACAAGCTATTCAATGGCGCAGTAAGTATAACGGTTGTACTTAAATAATCTGAAAACAAAGCTGAGTGTTTGAGTCCAAGGTTGCGGGTTCGAGCCCCAGTAAAACAATCTTATTTTTTTTATTTTTTGCTTTCGCAAAGAAGCAGGAATTTTTTCGCGATATTCATGTTTGCAGAAATAGGATGTTTTGATGTATTATGCACATGTAAAATGGCGAGGCTTGTATGGAGATACAGCGACGATGTAGGAGCTATTATTGAAAACGTGTACAAGTTCTGCATGGAGTAAAAGAAGTCTGGAATGCAACTGTCACTGAATCATGTATGGGACAGGACTGCAGCTCTCACTGACGTTAGCAGATCTACCGCTCAGAAAATTGTGGAAGAGAAGAAGAAGGCACAGGACGAGCAGCAACAACCTAAGCAACCACCGTCATCTACGTCGAAAGAGTCACTGGATGACTTTGACCAGGGTGTTGTACGGAGGACTATCGCAAACATGTACTCCTTGAAGAAGGTTCTGCCAACCCTCGATAACATCAGAACAGAGCTCAAGCAGTTTATTGGTTACACTGGTAGCAAGGGTCGTCTTTGCAAAGATCTCCTTCATACGAAGTTTGCTTTCACACGCTGTGGGGTGAATAAAAAAGTGCTAATGGAGAGACAAGATGTAGTCCTCAGCAGGATCAGATACCTTCGCAATATGGTCAGGGAGTTGAGAGAGGCAGGTTACACAGTCGTTTATACAGATGAAACTTACGTTCATACCAGCCATGCTGTCCCGAAATGCTGGCAAGATAGTACTACTGGACTAAAGATACCATTTTCTGAAGTTAATTTAAGAATAGTGGAATTGCACGACTCTTGGGTCTGCACTATGATCACTATTGTTTCGTCTGCCCGTTAGCAGTTCGTGAAAATGTTCATAGCTCTTGACCACATAGTATATTTTGATCACATTTTGCATGTATATGTCATTCCATAACCACTGGCATGCTTAACCACATTTTAATGGAAGAGGGTTTCATTTAAATTGTCAAACATTCAACATTGGCCGTGCATATTACTGTCTGTTGATTTCACTTTTATTCTATGTACTAAATATGCTTTACTTTTGAACGAATGATCATGCTCCATGCTGGGTACAATGAGGGATTCGTACCCAACGCACGCAAAAAAAAATCAGTGTACTTTTCTATATATCAATACATGCAATAAAATTGCAAGAAAAAAAGCAAGTCTGAATTGAGGCTCGAACTCACGACTTCACGTGTTTCAGGAGAGCGTTTTAACCACTGAACCAATGAGACTGATACAAATTGAATACAGCTTTTAAGGCTATGAAGAAATTTTACAAACAGTTTACGGTTAATTATCTGCTCAACCCAGAAACATGGACTCGACCAAAGGTCAATACTGAGAGGTCACAAATGAATAATATAGTGCAAAACTTGTTTTGAGTGGGTATATATACAACAGTTACTGCAATACAAATCATGTTTTAGTTGTACGGTTGGTGCGAGCACGGCTAAAGATGCCTTGATGGCAGACCAACAGTGTTGCCAGAACTATGAAAAGTTACGCACATCTAAGGGAAACAACTGAAATGAACAGTGATTCTCATCAATTACTTCCCTTAAAAAAGGGGACTTCTCTTAAAGAAAAGAATTGAGCCGCGGCATGAGATTTCCAACAATGTGGTATGTGCAACCAGCAAAGCCTCAGATCAGCCTGCGCATACGCGCAGTCTGATCAGAGCCTTTGCAAATCGCTTGAATATTATGTGAGTGTTAAGCTACTCACCGAACATCATTTGGAGTTTCTAAGTCTAACGGGAGGCTGCACAGGCTCGTCTGAGTGCACACTATCCAAATGTCACATTGTTGGAAATCACATGTCACGGCTCAATAAGCTACTTCCAGGAGCTAATTTTTCCTTTAAGAGCAGTCACTCATGGTATGGAGAAACGCTATTTCCACATCATGTGATATTCTTTGAATGTGTACAATTTTGTACGCACGTGCGTGTGTAAAACATGGGCGGATCCACAGAGGGGGAAAGGGGGTCCGGACCCCACCTGAAAAATCACAGAAATATAGGGTTCCCTAGCAATATTGATCCGGATTCCCTGAAAAGTCACAAAGTTACAAAGCCAGCATTCAATGTTGGGTCATCATGGGTCCGCCAGCGAAACGCCGATGATGGCCCATTTATAGCGATATTTGGATTCTCTATCCCCTCATCAACTGAAAAAATATATGTTATCTAATTTACACCCCCTCACACAAAACTTTCTGGATCCGCGCATGTAAAAGGAGCTACGCACATGCAGACAGACGATTATTCTTGTGATAGGACATTGACACCTGTATAAGGTGGCTTCTATCTGGCAAGGTTCGAGCATACCTGTTAATTTACATAGGCTAGGTTGGAATCTTTAAACGTTGTCGTCGAATATGTATGTATGTATGTATGTATGTATGTGTGTGTGTGTGTGTGTGTGTGTGTGTGTGTGTGTGTGTGTGTGTGTGTGTGTGTGTGTGTGTGTGTGTATGTATGTATGTATGTATAATTTCCGGACAACAAGCATCAAATTCAGCAAAAATCCACATGCCTAAAGTGTTTTAAAATGTTGAAATAATAGCAAAATTACAGACAAATAGACATTAGAAACACGGACAAAGAATGGTTGAAAGAAAAAAGAGCCAAGAATGGAGCATACGAGTATATGTTTTGAAAATTGAATATTTGCGAGGTTCGAACCCGCAACTCTTTGAATAAAAATGAATTTTCCTGTGTATCTACGTCATTCTCTTTTGTTATTTGTGGCCGTGTTCACCTTTACATGACATTGACGAGGCCACTAATTGAGTTTTGAAACGAATAAATAAATCAACGTTTATAGTTCATTAAATTTATTTGTTGCATCAATCTATCTATAAATAAAGATATTAGCACATTGTACACTGGAAACCCCTTTAGGTATACTTTGGCAAACAGTGAAGACCCAGATGAATACAGCATGATGCTAAATTTCATCAGGGTCTGCATTGTTTGCTGAGATTGAAACAACCTTCATGGATAGATATATATCATATTTATTTAGATTCTACCTGCGGCTCCATAAAGTACAAAATGGGCAGCCCCATACTTATTGAATCAATATGTATGGGAAAATTCAGCCGGATAAAAAGGGTTAAGCGACACAACAATCATAATACTCGTCATATGATTCACGCTAGAGAAACACTGTATTCGAACAGCGCAGTCATCGCGGGGCTGTTAAATGAGTAATATTTTTGTCAATATTTTACTTCTAAAAATATTTTTTGCTGAATATTGCTGTTTATTTACATTTTCAAAGCAAGCCTTTAATGAATCGTTATATTTTTGTAACCGTTCATAGCCTCATGAACAACACAAAATTTGATTGGCAGGTGCCAAGCTCACTTGCCTGTGCAATTCACTTCGAACATCGAATTCGTTCGCCAGATGTGACACTGGTGCTGTGATTGACAGCGAGCCACACCTGAGTCGCACGTGCGAAACAAGCTTCTTGTTTGCTCAAGTGGCTGTCTGTGTTCATACTGTCTGTTCCGCTTCTCTGCTTTAAACTCTAACAAAACCGTTAGTACGATTAAATATTGAATACAAAATAGTTTTGTTTCCTAAATTATAAATAATTTCTAATTACTAGTTATATATAATGAAATGTAACTATTAAGTAATAAATTCAATTTTTGGAATGTTCATGGAATCATGAATACTTCAGGTCTCTTTCAAAGTTAACGTGAGCCCTTTGGGCTTCACTTAGTTTGCAAGAGACCCGAAGTATTCATGATTCCATGAACTTTCCAAAAATCGAATTCATTTCTTAAGTATCTGCTTAACAAGATTTATTTGAGTTAAGCGATAGTCGATACAGCGCCTGATTTATGCTCAAATGTGATTCTTTCCTAAATAAAAGGATGAAAGCCATTTTTGTTTATGTTCTGGAATGCATGATTACTTTAGATAAAATGCAAAATATCAGTAATCAAATGTGCAAAAAGTCTGAAATCTGAGGGTGGAGCATTTTGAAAATTATTTAAGCTTTTCATGTTATACGCATAGTACTGTATATCGGGTGTTCTGGCCCAGTGATCAGTCGACTGCATACATATTGATTATTATATTATTTAGACCCTCGACTTCTGGTACAGTGCCCTCGACTACTCAAATTTTGCGGACAGCTACAAAGTGTACAGACATATTCGAAACTTTCTTTTCTTTCACTTATTCGTATTCACTATTATGTAATGCCATTAAATCATAACTAATGACCTTAATAACGCACTCATTAGTTTGTAGCCAGAATGGACGACAATTCCTAAGTGATAACTTCAAATGAAAAAAAAAACAATCTTGTTGAATAGAATGGATCACAATAAACTAATATATACTGAGGGAAAAAGTTTAGCAATCTACTTTGGGTATTCACAGTTTAGAAGAAATAGGACTTTTAATTTCATAGTGTCAAAAATATATGTTGACAAACGTTCACAAGTACGATGGCATAAACAGGTTGAAATTTCACATAATGTAAAGTCTGATTTTATGCCCCCTTGCTAAAACAGCTTATCTGGCAATAGAGCGAATAGTTTCCGACTAAAAGTTTCATTTTTTCTGTCAAATGTTTAGATCCAAAAGTAAGAAAGTGAAAAACGGTTTAAAACTTAATGTTATGTTCACCCTTTTCGTACAGTATTAAGTTGAAAATCGTATTTATACAAATTACCTCCCTTTCAATTGAATAACGTTTGAAATTAAAATGCTCAGCAGATCAAATCCTCACTATTAAGTCGGATTTTGTTTCTTTTGACCACTTGCGGGTAGCCATTAGTTCTTTTTCAAGCAATTGACATGTTTGCGAACCTGCCAAATAAAAAAATCTAATGCTTCAAAGATCGTATATGGGAAACCCCATTATAAATAATTGCTAAACTTTTCCCCTCAGTATAGTATATTTGTGTTCTCGCCGACTGCAACTATCCCACGATGACTACCTTTTCTAGTACGGTGGTTCTCTATCAATCTGAGAACTGCCCTCAATAACCCAAGTTACTAATAATTTAAAATAAAAGATGTGTTTCGTGCATGATGCTTTAATGAGAATCCACAGTGTTGTGTCCTGTGAAAATTAAGCAGGTACATGATCGTATGTATATCGTACGAAGGCTACCGTGGCTGCACAGACTGAATTGTTTGTTCACTGAACACGAAAATACTACAAAATTTTGGTTTGCTTGTGGCAAAACCTGGTATTCCTAGACTGTAATTTGATAACCGGAAAATGTAGTAAATGTATTCAGTGTCGAAATTAATAGTCCCAAGATCAATATAATATCTGTAAAGATGCAGGTCTGACGAAGGTTTTTCCCCCTCTTTTTGTTGGGTTTCCCAAATGGTTTATTTTTATATAAACCGATTAATAAGATGAACGGAATTTATGATGTTAGATTCCGAACAAAACATTTAATGATAATAGCGTAATATTCCAAATATATTCTAATGCGAGCGTATTTATAGCCAGTAACCAAAGACCCTTGACAAATAAAGTACATATCCAAAAAACGAAAGCTGTATTAAGGTTGCCCTAAGCGGTGGAGCTGTTAACCACAAACTCGTGCAAGCCTCGCCTCGAATAAAACTGACTTTGTTGTGTGCAAACAACAAATACGCAGACCAGCATGCGAATAGACTCTGTAGTAAATTGGAATTACAATGTATTTCGGGCGATTACAACTTTGCACTATCGAAAGCGTAAAAAACTACAACCTTTAGGCTACAGTGTATGCAAAGGTACACCAAACGAAATTTTAAAATTACGTAATATCCCTATAATGTCCACAGATTTATTAGTGTTTATCTTGCACTGATAAAAAAAGGTTCATGGTTCACTCTGCCGTATTCTGACATAGGTAAATCATGCAACAGTCGCAAGTTTTTCTTCTATCAACATAGTAAATCTGTGTTAAACGTTAATCGCGAAAACAAAACGACGATTTCTGAATATAGGGATTGTCTATGCATCAACATTTCCGTGAATTGCCTGATTAAACAGGCAATTCACGTGCTGTTGATGCATGACTTTTGTACTTTACATATGCGCATTCTAGGCCACCATAAAAATTAACGTCTTCAGTAGCGTGCATAGTAATGAACGGAATTTAGTGACGTTAGGATGACGTAAGTCTTTGCTCTAGAACAGGCGTTTTTAAAACCTACGAATCCTTCATGCTTTTGCGCGCCATTATAGTAATACAAAAATAACCTTTTCGAAGCGTTTTCAAAAGTGTCCAAGAATATGGCTGTAAACCCAATCACGGTTTAAAGCTATGGTTTCCTCTTTAATTGCACGACGGTGGTTCAGGCCTAATACTCAATGACGGCTCTGACGTAAAGCTTTAATCGGTGGGTTGGTGTCCGATGCTTGGCTGTAGCATGGCCCACCGTTGCTCAACTTGTTTTTTTTTCAGCTCTGACTATCTTTGAGTCGTGAGTCCTTTTCTCTGTTTCACCAAAGCGCGTTCATTTGATTATATTGTTTCTCTATGATGATACATTGCAATAGTTAGGAATCCTCCATGCGAGCTTAACATTTTTTGTGCTTCAACAACAGCAAAATCTAGAGAGAAGATATGGTACCAGGAAAATTCTTTTAAGCCCCCCCCGCCCCCAGTGTATTTGCCCGTTGTCCGTTATAAGGCGGTGGTTCTCTTATTGTTGATTCGTTGTTGATTGTTACTCCCATTCGTGGGATTCTGTAATTGTTCTATGTTATGTACGCGTTACTTTGTGTCAATTCTAGTTTTGCGTCATCTCGATAGGGAAGAGAGGGCTGGTTGCTTTGCTTTGTTTGTTTTCCTGGTGTCTCGTGATTGTTGCTAGGCTCTTCCTCGCGATGCCATGGGTTTGTATGCAGTTTGTGATTGGTATTTCCTGATCATACTCACTTCCAATTTTTATGCAAAAGTAACAATTAAACATGGTTTTCTGATGCATAAACATCTGCTGGACCCCTCGGGTGTCGTTAAAACCCTCGCCTTTCAGGCCAGGGTTTCAACATCACCATCGGGTCCAGCAGACGTTACATGTTTGACCCCTACAGTACTTAATTAAGTGGTCATTCGCCCCCGCCCGCAGTGGTGCTATACGTAAAAACAAAACAAAATAACGCAATTATCTTTATTGGAAGAATGTAGACCGATTGTCTTTCTTTGAGTTTGGTGTGTATAAAATGTAAATTATTCAGAGCATTTTCTACTTTGAATACTGTTGTTCTTAGCATTTTACGAAATACAATAAAGCCTGTGTATAACGGCCACTCAAATATAGACAAAACAAGGATCTTAATGACAAATGGAAGCTTAATGAAGGTCGAAAGTATTGCAGAATGCCCCTCTGGAGCATTCTGAAATACTTTTGACCTGCATTAAGCGATAATTGGTCTTGAAAGCCAATTTTCTGTCTTTTTAAGAGTTGCCGTTTTACACAGGTTTTAATGTAATTTATTCTAAAACATGCACTGACTGTGCAGCCTATTATTTTCCTATTTTCGGTCCTGTACTGTCTTCTGTAGAATTAAAATCAACGCACTTCTATCTACACTTAGTGTTACATTACATTAATGCATTTTTACAAGTGAAGTCATCATTGTTCGGGTCAGAAGGGGCAATGTCCTTTGTAAGCAGTCTAGAATGTGAGGCGACGCATACACGTGTATATTTCAGTTGTCTTATTAACCCGTTTAAGCCGAATGGAATTTCCCACTTCTATCAATTTGGACCAGTCCATTTGAATTTAAGGGTTGTTGGGTGGTACTTTTTCATTTTTATTCAAATTTTGATAGAACATACTGTAAGCATTGCTGCAAACAGTGGAGGCACTGATAAGATGCCTCCTTCTGTGGCGTCTGATCTGAGCCTAAACTGTTTGCCTACAATGTGTGTCCCACAAATAAGGACGCAAGGAATATCTTTTTATTATCATACATTTTACAAAACTTTAAGATAAGCCATCAAACACTATACACATGACCACTTATCGCTAAATGCAGGTCAAAAGTATTCTGCAATACTTTCGACCTTCATTAATTAAGCTACCATTCGTCAGTAAGATCTTTGTTTTGTCTATTTTTGAGTGGCTGTTTTACACAGATTTTACAGTAACACAATTTCGAATACAGGATATCAGCGCCGAGGGTACATAACGTTTTTGAAATGATATTGTGCTTGACAATTAAAATGTTATGCCGGTTTTCACCAAAAACCAGTAGGGCTTTAAGGACATATGCTACTAAATACTTCCCATATTGAAATATTTTCAATACTTTGCATACAGTTTGGTTTATGCATGGGCTATCCATTTATGAAATAAAAAGGATATGTCACCGTGCTTATTTTTTTCAGAATCTCATATTGAAGTTTACAGCATTTGACCAATTTTCTAGAAATATAAAATAATAACACTAGTCCTAATTATCGAGCTAAAACGGTTGTTATCTTCAGCTAGCTTCTTTCTTTTAACTTAAATTACTGCTCATGACCTCAAACTTTTAAGAAATTGTGCATGTTTACTTGTTATCCCATGCTGTGACAAGATACTACATGATATATTTTGGCAATTCGTCGAAAAATGGAATTTACTTTTAGAATAAATCATGTATTAAAAAATCTGATATTGAAAATCTTGAAAATTTATTTCTAATTCATGGACTATTATAATACCTTTCAGAAAAAAGAATAAAAGCCTGGGGTCACCGTACTAATTCTCTTTCTAGAGGGCCAGATTTAACCCCACCCCCATAGGTTTCATGCGTAATTCAATATAAAAAGTTCGGGGATGACCATTTCGGTCGTTTTGATGATTCCATTTTTCTAGTATATGAAGTAATTTAGCATTAAAATGTTAAAAAAGAAAGAAAAAACACACTGAAAATATGTGCGCATCCGGGAATCGATCCTGGTCCTCTGGCTTTGTAGCCAGACACGCTAACCACTAGGCCACGAGGTCAGGTCGTGCGCCGCTCTAAATAACCATACAAATAGTATAGACTCGGCCACTATCGTATACGTAACCAGGGTTATTGTGTGCGTCGTTTGATTTCGACTGAACTACATTTATCTGTCTTTAGTACTGAGACGATCAGTTCTGAAAAGATGTCAATAGATATTTCGAACACACTTTAATTAGTTATTTGGCGAAGAAAATGTCGGAACACCGATATGACATAAGAATATCGCAAGCTGTGTTGATCCGAATCCGTTACGGGTCGAAAGACAGGACCCAGACAACTTTCCCCGTTTGCAGACGCGGGAAAGGTGCGCATTGGAAATAGCCGCATATGTCTTTAAGAGTTGAACAATTTCTGGCCTTTTATAACTCAGTGTGATATTGGGTGACTTTTTGTAATTACAATAAACTTGTATCCCTTATTTGTATTTTTTACAAAATGATAATAACATTTTTCTTAAACTCTCTTTCATTTAATATCAAAAGGCAGGCTATAAATTAAGTATTAAATTGTATTTGTTTTTATGCATTACTTTGTGCCTACTTTTGTTTTGCAATCATCTTGAAGAGGAAGAGAAAGCTGGTAGCTTTGCTTTTATTGTCTAGATGTACAGTTGTATTGTTACTATAAATTTTCTGTGGCTCTTCCTCACAGTGCCGTGGGTTGGTCTGCTGTATGTGATTATGGTATTTCCTGATCATACTCACTTACTTTTCTGCTTGGTCATGTTTGGCCCTGTTTTAAATTTACCGGCATATTTCATATTATTTACTTCCCCATTTTTAAGAAATAATTTCAAACAAGTTTAGACGAAAAGTATGGAATGGCATTTACGAACTATGTCATATACCCTATTATTACAGTTTCACGAGTTCTCGATTTCAAAACTAGAGAAATAATAACAGTAACCGAAATACTGCCCCGACATATTTTTTTGTGTAAACAACTATGAAATAAGCATTTTATGTTTCGTCACTGAATTTGTAAAGTATGTTTAAAGACGGTGTCGATGGGTTCTTTCATACGAGCATAACTGATTTCGGCTTTTAGATACAAAAGACAAAAATTAAGAACTTTGGAAAACAGTAAAAACACAGATGAAGCCTGCATTGTTTGCTTAGACAAAAGCCATCTTCAAAGAAAAAATACATTTTTTTTTTTTTTTTTTTTTTTGGGGGGGGGGGGGGGGGGGGGGGGAGGGTATAACCCGTGACCTCTCATTATATACAATGTACCATTCTGAAATAACTATATCAAAATTTATTTTGATCCAAAATGGGTTAAAAGAGTATCGCAGAAGCAGTGCCTTCTGGAACCAACATCATGTATTATATTTCGAAATAAAGTAATAATAATGATAATAATAATAATAATTATAATAATAATAATAATAATAATAATAATAATAATAATAATAATAATTATTATTATTATTATTATTATTATTATTATTATTATTATTATTATTATTATTATTATAGACCTCGCAAAAATGGAAGGCTGGTTTTCACGACAAAGCCAGTATGATGTCATACCTGTCGACGCAAAATGCTTTATTTTTACATCTTACTTTGGTATTTCTAAAACAAACTTACATATTCGTTTAACGTTTGCCATAAATTACGAACATAAACGGTTGCAGTTGTTTGAGTTTTTCCTCTTAATTTCCACTTTACCCCACCCGCCCTGCCTATAAATAAAGACGAACAGAGAAGGGAAGTATAATTAAACTACTGTACCAGGAAGAACAATAATACAGAAATTGACCGAAATTGATAAAATGTTAAATCGATTTTACTTCTTTTTATAATTAAATGTGTTAAATATTAGACTCGAGATCACGTGTTGTTGTTTGACCACTCAACTAGCAGCGGCTGTCATACAATAGCAATTCACCAGTATCTTATTTCAGAAAGTGTCCCCAAAAGCACAATAACCGATATTATTAGTACTGAGTGTTTGTGCAACGTTTAAACGTGTTATGCGACTTCTTTTTTATATATAGATAACAATGTCATCCGTTCGATTTTAATATGACTATATAAAGAGATCGATTCTCCTTGAGTTCATAAAATTTGAAATAGCGAAACTATATTCACAAAGCGAAATACATAACAATCGACGAAATGTACGTTTACTTGAAATACAAAGGACTTATAAAACGCTTCCTTGATGTTGACTTAGTCAACTGTGTTGAGCCACAAGTTGATGGCGTGTCAGTTGAGGGGACGGATCCAACAGTCTGGTTTAAGGTGTTATTACTAGACTCCGTATTCATAGACTGTGATGGTAGGGAAGTGTACTGGAATAAAGAGACAGTGGCAGAAGCCACGGATATCCACTGGACACTGGATAGTGATCTAGAAGCAGAAACTATCTTGAAGTTTTATGACTGCAAAGGTATCTATAATAATTAAGTTTTATTCAGGCGTATTGTTTATCCAATACAGTAAAATCTGTGTTAAACGGCCGCCACTCCAAATTAGACAAAACTAAAATCTTAATTACAAATGGTAGCTTCATGAAGGTCTATATTTTTGGCCTGTATTTAGCACTAATCGGTCTTGACAGCCATTTTTGGTCTTTTTTGAGTGGCCGCTTAAGACAGAGTTTACTGTAGATTGTTTATCCAATGTAAGCCTACCGCCATCTTATAGGACAGAGTGAAACGATACAGTCCTATTTCAGTCCTTGGAAAAATGCCACATCTGATCAGGATATTGACTATTTGTCTATTAAAATTTGACTTAACATAAAAATAAACTCTGTCCTAAAATTAAAAAAAAAGTAGACACTTCTAATTTATAAGGATGGAAAAATTCATTCTGCTTGAACGGGTTAACAATGTTTGATAGAAAATCATATTATGTGCTTGATTCTTTTGCACCAAACACTGGCCCATAATAGGTTAAATCATGAAGCTTCGTTTTTATCCAGTATCCGCTTCATGGCGTGCAATGTTTTATTTGTGTATTTGTATTTAATTATCAGTTTTGCTAGCATGTATCGCATTTGGGTTTACCTATAAATGCTACTTTGCGTCTTCATCTTGATGCCAAATGCTATATGACACCAAGATGAATGTCCCTTTCGATTGTTGCGATTTCTGGTCATATTTACCTGTTTTCTGAAATGACTGCCCCTTTCTTTCTACAAACAACAGTTTTCACAGATTTAAGGGATAAGAAAAGTTATTTAAACACTCATTTTTTAAAATGACAATTTTCAATTATTTTACACTAATGTTTTATATCAGCTTTTATAAAATTTATTTTTAGTTTCTCTTCGTATATATTTTCAGATAAAATGTTGGGAAGTGGCTGCAGCGACCTAGATGCTCAATATGCGGATGAGCTATTTGATACAACATCAGAAATAGCAGATGAACTTGACAGAACCACAGACGATATGGAAGCAGAGGCTGGCCTTGTGTTAACGAAACAGAAACTGCTTCATTTGTTACAAGTGTTCATTTTACCAATGCTTCCACTGCGGACGAGAGACTTAGGCAATATTGACAGTGCACTGACACTTGTTGACGAACATTTGAATGACATAAAAGATAAAATTAAAGATAAGGACCGATTGATGAAAAATGTGGAGAAATCTCTGGAAACACAAATGCTGAGTTTACTTAAACACCATGATTTCTCAAGCTTACGCTATGTAGCTTCCTGTAACAATGAATTTCTGAAAGAAGTGTTAAACCAATTAGAAAGAGATATCACATTATACAATGACATTATGTTGGAACTGGAAACCGAAATTAGTCCACTTAGGAATTGTACAAGTGAAAGTGATAAAATTAAGTTGACGCGCTTGCGAAACATAAGAGAAGAAAAACTAAAGCATATGAACGAAACTGTAGTTGCTAGAGAAACTATTAAGAATGTTACGAGCAGAAATCATGTTGAAAAGAAATTCTTGTCAAGGCAAACATCAGTTCACCCTGACAATGTCGTGTTTATGGAAACAGCATGTCGGTTTGATAGAACAAGTGAGCAGATAAAAGAATTAGCTGACAAACTGGTAAACATTTCAATCGTGAGAGATGCGGTTATGCAGGCCAAAGACCAAGTAGAGAAAAATGGTGAATCACGTGGACCTTATATGATAGATTTACGTTCAAAAATAAATCAGAAAGACTCAAGTGATGAATTGTCAGACCTATCAAAGAAAGTGGATGGTTTGTTAGCTGCAAAACCCCTTGGATATAAGAACAAGCACAAAAAGTTTTGTAAAAAGATAATTTCAAAGTGCCTGAAATTATGTAATAGATTCAAATCACATTCACCATATGGACTAGACAGTATGTCGTGTGGCATTGCAGCAGCAAACGAAACATTGGCTCCAAATTTCCATCCATATGGTAATAAACCGAATGGGGCGATTAGAGGGATATGTACTGAGGTTATTCATCACATATCTGGGATGACAGAATTGCTAGCGGAAGAAATACTTCAGAAGCCATCTTCAGACATTGAACAGTCTGTGCTTGAAGACATTTACATTTGTTATGAAAAACATGTTTCTCGTGATGTTATGGCTGTGCTTCATGAGCTTTATGAGATATGTTTTAAGCAAAAGTGTGAATCTTTGCATCGTTGGATCTCGCAGAAGTCATTGACACAAACTTTAATAGCAAGAGTAGATTCGTGTCTCTCTGATGTGAATTCTGTCACTGTTACTGCTAAAGCCACTAGTGGTGATGATGTATCTCAGTCAGCATTTGAAACGTTTGAAAACCTCATGAAAGCAGAAAATGAGGACATGTCAATATTTTCAAAGCTGAAATATTTCACAGAGGCAGTGCAGAATGTAGAGAAACAAGCAAGAGAAAAGACAAAATTTGTCTGTACAGATGACATTCTGGACAACGTAATTTCGTTGCTTAAAAACTTGGATTCAGACACTATGCTTAAGACATATTCTCACATAAACTTGATCAATCATTTAAGTCCAGACTTTATAGAAGGTAACTGTCATGAATATGCTCTTATCTCTTTTTATGCTGCTTACCAATATCTGTTCGATCAGCAGGTTTTAGATACCAAACCACAAAAGAATGACCAGACCTATCTAAAGGTGTCCTGAGCATATGGATAAAATCATACCAAAGGTCAACCCCAGTCCTTTAATATAAGCGGCCACTGTTTGAATGAAAAAAAAACAGTGTATAAGTCTCTAGCCATGTGGAGGATGCAAGTCGTGCTAGGAGACGAGCCGCACAAATGCAATATCTGAAATATGAAAAGTGTTCACATGCATAGCTCTATTATCTTAACTGATGCGAAGCTAAGACAATATGTGAACATAGAGAGCCGAGTATAGGTAAGCAGATATAAAAGGAGGTAGAGGTACACGTAGATTAAGAAGCATGTTATAAGAAGGCAGTAAGCTGAAATGGATATACAGTACAGATGTTGTTGATAATATACATACTGTGACATCTCATCTCGATCTGTACCGTTTATCTATTTACTTGTTCAAAGCTTTATAGCCAAGAAAGCGACATAAGAGCTGTTGTAAGAGGATTTGCGGAAGGTGCGGAAGAGCAAATCAGACAGATTGACAGCAATGAAGCAGCGCAGGATCAACATTGACTTAATGTGTTGGGTTATGTTGTTAAAATGTTGTGCGCTGTGAAGAGAAATATCATTTTAAGCATGAAAGTTTTCTTAAACGGCAGTTTCATGATTAACTATTTGAGTGTCAACTATCTAATATGAAATATTCAAGTATACCACATAGCTCAATCCATCTAAGTTATCTGTCTATGACGAAAAACCAAATTAATCTGCAGGCAGTCTGGTAAGGGGCATTTTTGTTTGCACTTAATTATTTTCTTTGCTGCATAATTTAGCTCTGACACTTAAATACAGTAAAACCTGTGTAATACGGCCACTCAAATATAGACAAACAAAGGTCTTAATGACAAATGATAGCTTAATGTAGGTCGAAAGTATTACAGAATGCTCCCCTTGGAGCATTCTGCAAACTTTCGACCTGCATTAAGCGATAATTGGTCTTACAAACCAATTTATTGTCTTTTTGATAGTGGCCATTTTACACAGGTTTTACTGTAGTTAAACAAAATCCTAAACAAATGAGGAAACAATTGCAAAGTCTTTGAGGCAACTCATAAAGATTCTGAATAAATACAATGCTAGTAAATTTGTTTAGAAACCTTGCTTTTCATTCGGAGTACTTTGCTTGGTTGGCATGCTAGATACATAGTAAAGCATATTATATGTATGAATTCTTGTATGGATCGGTCTTGGAAGGAAGTGCATACATTATACATACATGATAATGTGTTCCTTATACGTTGGGCGTCACTGTGTATAATAAACTAGCCTTATAATTTGTCATAGTCTCACTTTTAACTATGCGCCATTTTAATTTGTTTCATTGTTTTGTTTGTTAAATGGTATCAAACGTAAGAAATAAGTCAGAAATTATCTTAATACATTGTTTTTGACTTTTGTAAAAATGCAGTACACCAAGTGGAGCTTTCTGCAATACTTTTGACCTTCATTAAGATACCAATTGTTATTAAGATATTTGTTTTATCTATTTTTGAGTGGCTGTTTTACACAGGGTTAGTGTACCCATGGACTCAAACTTAGCAAAAGTATTTTAGATGAGACTTTTTGTTATGCACTAAGCATAGTTAATGATCAACAAAGAAATATTTCGGTATACTAAGAGCAAGCATGACAAGCTGGTGGTTATCTAAAATTAGCAAAAATATGTTGTTGATTTACCGACTAAACAGGCTATCATATGATACTTCAAAAATTTGAACATACTACTACAAATAACCTGAACATCACTATTTTAGAAAACTGACAAATATCAGCGCCTCAGCTTCATTGTCAGATACTGTACTTTACATATGCATGTAAAATGAGTCACTTGCTGGAAATATCAAAGATGTCTCCACAATGAGATATTGGTTACTGACTAAATTCTTCTCATTGTTGTTCTTATCGCCTGATACAAATATGTCATATGAGCCAGCACATGAAGCAGATCGTACGTATCGTATTCAGTCAGGGGCATAACCTGTATAAGTTACAATATATATCACTCGAAGAAGTTAAAATTGTGTCTTTTCAGCAATGATTTCAAAGTGAGGCTATCGAAAGTAACTTATTTAGGTTATATCTGAAATTATATACGCCAAGGTCAAATTTTAGTCCGTCAAAAATATAACTTATTCAAGTTAAAAAGTAGCTAATTTCTGATTTTCAATGACCTCGCGTACAAATTTCCAGACGATGCGTACACAAATTTATTGCATAATCGTAAAGTTATGTAAAAGGTCTTTCAGATAAACTACCCGCATGACCGTGAAAATTGCAGTAACTCCGGAATATGAAGATGAAAAAAGACAGTTTCACTCAAACAGGTTACTTTTGATTTTGTTGCTAAAAAGTTAACTGCTTTAAGTGATACATTTTTTAACTTTTGGAATTATGCACCTGACTGGTATTGGCGAGCAGCAAAGGCTGAGGCGAGCCTGTGTATTTACAAAAAATGCCAGAGCCTTAACTTCTCGTGCAACTAAAGTATCGATATGGGTGAAGGCTCGGTCAAAAGACTGGATTGCTTGCATCTCTGGAGTTACGCACGCATCTTTTGAATATGAATTTGCGCTCTTTAATAAGTACCGTTGTTTCATCAGCCGCCTTAAATTTAACAATATCAAATGAGACCCATACCCGGATAAAGGAAAAAAATGTTCGACGGTAGATTGAGACATTGATAATTATGTTAGTTCTGCTTTTTTCAATATACTACATTTTATCTGTGAATCACAGACCTGGTGGTCTGATCTGGTCATTTACATTCAGTTTACCGGTCAGATTTATTGCAATGAAGTATGCAAGATATTAATGATTTCGCAACATATGAAATTATGTATTTCACATGTGGAATCATATTACCGTCCGCTGTACTGTAGGTTAAATAAGTAAACTTTTAATCATTTTTAGAATTTGCGGTCAGGCTGCCAAATTTAATAGACCCAGCTCAAACCTAATACCAGCCAAACTTCGGATAGACATTGATACGATATAATTAAAATACAGTTAAAATGTCTGCCTTATGCCCCATGCTTGTCGGTGAAATGTATTACAGTGTTACGGTAAACATTCTCAGCTTTCAAACACATGTTATTTAAATATAAACGCCCTACGTAAACTGTATATAATCAGATCTTGAGATACCAATCTGATTAGGTTCTACAGTGTGTACCATTTAGCAAGCATGTACTATCATGTTACTAATCACGTTAATATTTTACTGATCTTCGCAGTGTGTCAATTAAATGTTAAAAATTAAAACTGTCTTCCTACTTTATTGTTAACCTTTGAATATTATTTTAGTTTGTATTTGACACTCACCCCTGATTGATAGAGAGGAAACAAACTGAACAAAAAGTGAGTATGATCAGAAAATACCATAATCACACACTACAGACCAACCCATGACACAGTGAATTAAAACCACAAAACACTAGCAGTCACAAGACATCAGGAAGGTAAATAAAGCAAAGTAACCAGCTCTCTATTCCTAGTCAAGATTATTGCAAAATTAGAAAGGCTACAAAGTAATGCATAACAAAACAAAGCCCATACACAGAAACCCCACATGCAATGGGGTGAACATAAACCAATGAATCAATAAAAACAGAACCACCGCCTTAGAACGGACAGCAGACTAAGCCACCGTGGTGTGGGTTGGGCTTAAATGCATTTACTGGCGCCAAATCTTCTCCATAGATTATGTTGTTGTTAGAACATTGTTCAGGTCGCATGGAGGCTTCCTAACGTATGCAATACATCGTCATAGAGCAACTATCTTAATAATACACTGTGATGAAACAAACAAAAGGACTCATTACTCACATATTGTAAGTGCGAAAGAAAACCTCAAGTTGAGCCAAGGTGGGCCCAGCCAAAGACAAGCATCGGGCACCAACCAGGGCCGTCATTGAGTCTGAGGCCTGACCCAACATCATACAATTAAAGAGCACAACATAGCTAAAAATCATGATTGGGTTTACAACCAGGGATGCAGACTGTCACATGATATTCATTATGTTCCCACTTTTATATAACATTTAATTATATTTTTAAATTGATCACTAAGTTGGGCTTTTCAGCAATTCTTTTGAAATTATAACTGAATCACCATGAAATACCAGCTCTGATATGCACTGTTGCAGAACAATTTTTAAACCAATATTGTATTTAACATTTAATTCTGAGTATATGCGGTACAATTTAGAAAAGGCTTTACGAATTTTATGATATCAAATACTTTGTTATAATAATTTAGCAGTCAAAATAAAGGGTTTCTAATTTTGAAGTCACCAACATTTGAACATACTCTTGCAAAACGAATAAGCTGCGGAATATATACATTGTAGGAAGGGAAGCGAGGAACATCTCCATCAAAAAATGGGAAATTAACTATTTCAAAATTAAAATCATCAAGCTTATCATAAATGTTAGATGTCATTTGTTATGGACAAGTCCAAGTCCTAAAACGGGGCTTCAGTATTAAATAAATTTGCCTTATCTAAATCAAGCTTAGAGGGAAATATCCTACCATTTGTTCGAACTAAAGATGAAGCCCTTCAGTAAAAATATTTTTAATGACCAATCTTTTGAGGATTCTTTTTGTTACTTTTTTGTTTGTTTGTCATGCTTTCTTGTCTGTTCATTGCAGTCTTGATGTCACCTGCTGGTAAAGGGCTTACCTCTTGACTCTCTTGTATGTGATGTTTTCTTGTGTTTGTGTCACTTTCCAATGTGATGTCCTTGGTCAGGTGTGGTACTTGATTGTATCAATTCTGATCTTTGCCTTCCTACTTACTTTTTTTATAAATATATAAAGCATGCCATCTAGATATATTGGCGTAGAATTAAATATTTTTAAATTGATCACTTAAACTAGGCTTTCCAACAATCACTTTGAAATTGGAACTGGATCACCATGAAATATCAGCTCTGATATGCACTGTTGCAGAACAGTTTTTAAATCAATATTGTATTTAACATTTAATTCTGAGTATAAGTGGTACAATTTAGAAAAGGCTTAACTAAGTTTATAATATCAATAACCTTGTTTTTATAACTAAGCAGTCAAAATGGTTTCTTTTGTTAAAATCACCAACATTAGACACACTCTTGCAAAACGAATGAGCTGCGAAATTTAAACACCATAGGAAGGAAAGAGATGAACATCTCCATCAAGAAACAGGAAATAACATTCCTATGTGGTGTCCTGGGTCAGGTGTGGTACTTGATTGTATCGATTCCTGATCTTTGTCGTCTTAATGTCCCGAGGTAGAGTTAAATGGTTCTTCAACAACAGCTTGGTTAACGTCCCAACGCAATAACGTTCGCCAGGTCCAAAATCTCGGACTTTGTCCTCAGTTTTTAATCTGTCCCGAGGACCTGGCGAACGTTAATATATTGAAAAACATTGTTTTATCGTTATTGTTGCATAGATATATATTCAACCGAATTTACGAAATTTTTTCGCCGTTTCATAGTCAACAGGTGATTAGAGGTTTGTTCCAAGACAAGTCAAACGAAATTATTTTGAAACGGTAGAAAAGAGTGACAAAGTTCTAACGCATCCGGCATGACTGCTTATTAACGTCCAATATGGCAGAATATTAGATACGTTCACCAATGGATGCAATATCGAAGTTTACATGTAAATAAATTTCTCGCACACCAAATCGGGATTTCCGTTGTATTTACCCGTACCAGCCCGTGGGGAAGATGAAAAACAAACAGCCGCACGTCGGCCGCACGCTGGCCACACATCGATCCGTGACGTCATTATAATGCGATCACCATTTGTCATTACTCGGCAAGCCTCGTGATGCCAATCGGTGATCATCGGGACGGATTTTTCTATCCCACCCTCACACTCATGAAAGATTCTTATATTATGTCATACTTTTTGAGGACTCTACTAAATTAGCAGAAACGTTATAGTTAACCCTTAAAGCGCCAAGAAAAAATGCATCTGAAAATGTCGTCTGCTGAAGTCGTCTGCTGCAAAAAATTGCCTGACATTACTGACGAATCAGGTATAGAAGCAAACAGCGTGGACCCAGATCAGACTGCTCCTATGGGAGCAGTCTGATCTGGGTCCACACTGTTTGCCATACAGGCTTCTTAAACATTTCAGCAGACGAGAAAAGCAGACGACTTTTGTTGTGATTGGCGTATTAAGAGTTAAATATGCCTTGTATCAGTTTGGTCACGAGTGAAGACATACACTGTGAAAAGATTACATTGTACCTGACGCTTGTCATGTTTTATGGCATATGAATTTTTGCCACTCTGTATAAACGAGACGACTTTGAAAACGTATCACCATTCTTTTGCATTTTCCTTGCAAACGGTAAAATGCGATTGAAAAGTTATTTGCAGCTTTTAATGTACAACTCAAAATTAGTATGAACCAGTCGTTAATTTTACTGTATCATAACGCGACGCTGCTGGTGACGTCACATGGTAGCATCCAACATCCATCGCTATTCTGCAAAGTCAGGTGGTGCTTTTGGTTAATTTTTATTTACCATGTAGCGTGTATGACACCACACCAGTAACTCAGTTAATTGACTTTTCCTAATCAATGGTAAATGACAAAGTCAATATTTAGAAAATAAACGCCAAATTAAAACTTCAGTTTACAGGTCCTTTCAGAAAAGTCTCCATAAGTTACATTAATTTTATGTACACTCACAATTTTGACATTGACTACTAACACTTGCAATCATGTGGTGATTACGTTTTAATACTTACATTTCCGCTGCTTGTCTTTAAATGAACCTTTACATTTGAGATGTCGTTCATACCTTCATGAACAAATCGATTTAAGCCACAACAACATGCGCGCCATTTGAGCGGGTTAACGCCAAGTACATCCAATAACGTTGCTTGTTTACTGACGTTTGCGTGACACTTAATACGTATCGCCATGATGATCAGCGCGGAAATTTGGCGTTTTGCTATTCCAAACCCTACGTTATGTCTGATTTAATTCAAAATATCTGGAAAACCAGCAAATTTAGGTGAAAATTTAAATTGATACTTGACTAATAATATAAAATGTAATATAAGTAATGAATTCAATTTTTGGGGTGTTCAAGGAATCATGAATACTTCGGGTCTCTTGCAAAGTTAACGTGAAGGCTTCACTTACTTTGCAAGAGACTCGAAGTATTCATGATTCCATGAACATTCCAAAACTTGAATTCATTTCTTAAATGTAAATCATTTCAGGAAATATTTTGTCACGTGACCGAGAATTTCTTCAAAGCTTACTTTAACGTCACAATACAAAAGAAACATTAGACAATTAAGCGTTATTTATTCAGAAACTGTCATATGTAAATGGCATTTGCCTCTGCAAACAAAACCAAACCAAAATAAATAGAACTTTGAAAGACACAAGATGATGATTTTTATCGCTGGACTATATAATCAGAGCGGACGGGGTATGTCGGCATTTCTAAAGGGATGTTAGTTTGAGTACACAGTGCTGTAAATACATTTTGAATCGTTCAATAATGAATATGTAGTTGTCAAAGAAGCATAAGACGCACATCTGTTGAGTCAGGAAGCACAACTTAAGTGGGTTGACTTTACCACAAGGCAGCATGATAGAAGCGAATGCATGACAAACACAAGACATAAATAACACAAATGATCCACAAAAGAAGTACCGCCTTGAAACGGTCAGTTAGAATATTATAACACACATTATATTTTCCTATGCTTTATTTCAATCAATGTTTATTGGCAAGTGTTTGAAATACCATCGCTGAGAGAATGGGTCGTGCACCTTATCGTTTCATTATGCGATAAAGAGAAAAGTATAAAAGGTAAAGGTTGATACCATATCAGTGATGATATAATTATTGTTTAATTAAAAACTCCAAATGGTCGAAACATGTGACAACGGTCCGTATGACAACAGATAAGAGTACGTAATCAAACTATAATGTTCTTATTACCCAACAAAAATATGTTTTGGGTACAGCTCAAAGAACAGTATCAATGAGCCGATTCTTTTGAGCGCCAAAAACAAATGTTAGATCTGATGGACAAGAAACCAATGGCGTAGCCAGAACGCTGAAAAAGTTACGCACATCAAAGGGAGACTACCGGATCAAGCAGTGATACTCTTCAATCGCGTCCTTTTTCAATATGGGAACTTCTCTGAAAGGAAAGAATTTGCTCCTAGAGGGAGCGAATTCTTTTCTTTTAGAGCAGTTCCTTATGGTATCGAAAACCACTTTTACCACATTAGGTGACCTTTCTTGAATGTTACTATTTTATATTACGCACGTGCGTAAATGTGTAATCGGAGATACGCCAATGAGAAACCATTCATAATCATGACTGATCGCCTTTGCAATAAGGACGAATTTCAATCAACTGGCTCATTGACATGTGTTTTGTTTTGTTTCATTTGATAAACTTTTATAATCAGACTTCCTGTTTGATAAAATCCAATCAAAGGGAATAACTATTGTATGGGGCTCGACGCAAGAAAATATGTGTACGGGGTTTGCGGCCAGATAAGGCTCAAACCAGACTGTTCAGCTGCAGAGACTAGATGAAATATTGAAATATTGCATCTGTCGAGTTTAGCTTCTAGACTTACCATGCAGAGGGCGAATAAGAAAGGCGCTGGTCAGACTGTGCTAATGCTCAGGCTGATTTGCGCCTGATTGTGTTAACATGCAACATGTTTTCCTGCGACCGAGACCTTATATGTAGTATATAGTTGTGGTACAGGTTCGATGAAAGTTGATAACAGGAATATTATGGAATACAGAATGATATCTCTTCACATAGCAAGAACGTTGAAACTTTCGCTAAGTGTTATATGTATTATTGGCTGTTCTTGCATATTAGGAGTCACAGGTAGTTCTCCATATATAGAAAATACTAGGTTAGTGTCTTTTGATATCAAGTTTACCAGGCAAGGCTTTGAGAATGCATGTTGACATCGCGAGGCTTGCCGAGCGATTCAACATGCGTTCTCAAAGCCGAGGCTGGTAAATTTTATATCAAAAGACTCGAACCTGGTATTCTATTTATCAGTTTACCCATTGTTGCTAGCGATTATGACGTGTTTTTTTTTATTTTTGTGTTGATTCAGCGTCATTAGCGACGCCATTCAAAAAGTGCAACGTCATCATTACCTGATAAAGGTAACATGCCGTGAGATAGGAAACGTTTATTAGGTTATGTTGAAACAATTCAGTTAATATTAGGGGTGACTGATAAACATGTATACGGGGACTGTGTTGTTTTATTAAAATCTCTATTAGATAGTGTCCAAAAATATTTGCATTTATCCCATTGCATGTTATTATACTTTTAAGCCAACTTCGATATTATTTCAGTTTTCATCGATAACATATTGCACTAGCCTATGGGATAATCAAATCATTTTTGCAAGAGACCCGAAGTATTCATGATTCCATGAACATTCCGAAAATTAAATTTATTGCTTATATTTTTATTTTATTAGGAAGCAAAACAGTTTTGTATTTACTATGTAATTGTTTAAACAGTTTTGTTGGAGTGTAAAACGGAAAAGCGGAGCCGCAAGTGTGAACACGGACAGCCAATGGAGCAAACAAAAAGCTTACTCAGGTATGGCTCGCTGTTAATGTCACTTCTGGCGAATGGATTTGAAGTTCCAAGCGTATTGCACGGGCAAGTGAGCTTGGCAGCTGTCAATCAAACGTATGTCATTCATGAGGCTATGAACGGTTGCAAAAATCTAAAGATTCATTAAAGGCTTACATTGAAAAATATAATGTAAATATATCAGTGTGAGTGGAGCGAGGCTGCACAAACACTGGCCGTCTATAGCATACGTTCTATGGATACGTATCACTACCGCATAAGTTGACATAAACTATGATAGATTCACACGCCTGGATTTAATAATACCATAAAATACGTTTTAGGTAAAGTTTTCTAATATAATATTGCATTTTAATTAAATGTTCACCATATAATTTCAGGGGAACCTTCCGCCATTGGTCACCAACAGCACATACCTACAGGTAATACAACCTTCTGCCTAATAGGCATATAATAATGATAATAATAACATAACATAACATAACATTTCTTTATTAATCAAGCTCAGATAACATAATTTGTTACATATAAGCGGATATACATAATACAACATGTAGTGGCATCATGGCAGAGAGAGAGAGAGAGAGAGAGAGAGAGAGAGAGAGAGAGAGAGAGAGAGAGAGAGAGAAGCAAATCAGCATATGTCGATAATAATAATAATAATTACGGCCGACCACTATCCGCTCACCAGCGAAACGCCATTGAAATGGCGTTTAGCTGGTGGGTCGATTGTGGCCCAAGACGCTTTGCTGGCAGGGTATGTCATTACGGATGTCTTTCTATGCAAGTGACTCGGATGTGTTTTATATACTGTTATACGTAGGCAGATGTGTTCTATAACAATATATATTTGATGCTGCACAATCCATCATTTTGAATAATTTGAGCTCACGTTGATAAACAGAATGGTATAATTTCAAACGAACGAATTCGAATGAACCTAAGCCATAGCTTTATACTATTAAATTTTCAGCTGGGATTGAACCAGGAAACGATCCATTAACGGGATATGTTTTTTTTTTTTTTTTTTAATTTTCGGCAAATTGTCTTCGCGATTTAAAATTGGAGAGATAATAGAGGGTCTGGATGGGGTATAATGATTAGTGAATAATGGCCTTTTTTATAATGAATAGTGAATAATGAGCAAAAAATAATGAATAGTGAATAATGAGGGCCTAAAAATTAATGAATAATCCTATTTTTTAATGAATTGAAGAAGAAAATGAATAGTGAAAAATCAGATTTCTTTGCCACCTCTCTTACTTTTAATGAATAATTGGTCTTATTTTAATGAATAACCTAAAGTTTCAATGAGATGAATAATGGGCTAAATTTTAAATGAATAGAGAATACCAGAGCCCCCCCATCCAGACCCTCATAATAAGCGCCACCTTTTTCAAGTGATTCGAACATCTGATATGCTGTAGCTAACTCTGCGCATAGATGCACTCTTTGAACCATTTAGCAAATCAAAATCCAACATGTCATTCAAAACGTTCAAATTCATCTCCCTAACTCACGAATAAAAGTAGTAGTAAAAGCGCCTCAATAAACGTCAACAAGAAATTCAAATCCAAATAAGGGCATCGAATCCAAGATGGGCGCTGCCGACTTAGTGCATGACCCCTGCGACCTCTTGACCTGGGATGACCCTGTGACGCGTTTGGTTACACCTCTGAGTTTGAGTTAACGCTCTAGACCGAGGGAAGGTAGCAATACGTTCTAGAGCATCTCCTACTTCCCTCAACATACTCCCCTCGTCCTGTAACCCCTTATTCTTCTCCCCATCTCTTTTTTCTCTTGTGCTATTGAATTTTTATATACAACAAATTACCTTCGTATTGAAACATCATCAAGCCCAAGCCCAATAGGGTGTAGCTTGGAGCGCTCTATTCCAAGCTTAAGTCAACATGTTGATAGGTGTCAGACTGTTAAGAGACATGCTACTACTTTCTCCTTCTTCTCCTCCTCCCTCCTCCTTCACCATCTTCCTCATCTTCTCTTCTCTTCCTCCTCCTTACTCATCCTTCCTCCTCCTTACTCCTCCTGCTTAATCCTCCTCCTTCTACTCTCCTCCTCCCTCCTCCATCCTCCTTCTCCCTCCCTCTCTCCTCCTCCTCCTCCCTCACTTCTACTCCTCTTCTTTCCTTTCCCTCCTCCTCACACCTTCTTCTATTCCCTCCTCCTATTTATACTCCTTTTTCCTCCTCCTCCTCGCCATCTTTCTCTCCGCCTTCTGTACCCATCCTTTTCCTTCTCTTTAATGGTCATCCGAAAGATTCTCTATGAGAACGAATTTGATCTTGGCTAGTGGCTTGTTGTAGAACGTTCCATTGTCATAGGTTCGATGGAAAAAACAAACAGTTGCTTTTTGGTTAGTAAGAGGCCATGTTTATACAATGATCAAGTATAACAAATCCACTTTAAACAACCAGTCTTTGCATTTAAGCCAACACATATTGGACACTGAATCAGTACTTGTATCTATGGGGCATCATTTAATATTTTTGTAGTCTCGAATGCGCTTTAAAATCATCACTATGAGAATGAAAAAATGAGAGGGCGTGCTTTTATATGTTAGATTCACAACGAAGCTTACTTTACTCTATTCTGATTGGTTTAGAGAAAAAGGTTGTCACTTGGTTACGTGACTTAGGTAATTTCCAAAAATATAGAAGATCAATATTCGCTTTTCAATCGGTTTACAAAAAAAGCGTTCTGGGTACAGACAGGCTACGCGAGACCAGATCAGATTTAGACCATACCATGCCAAGTTATACTAGATTATTATATCATAACATCATGAACCATTAACATAACTTATGCAATACGAATATGGTATGCTTTACCTGTCGGGGCTACATCACGACCCTACCAGTGGATATAAATATGAACAACAGATAACCCCACCACTTTAATAGCAATTTACACCGTTACTTGTCTGAGATAGTGTATACAATAGTTATCTGGAGCCATCCCAATATCTGGAGCTATATATGTGAAGCAAACGAAAGCAACTGACAGTATATGAATATTTACACTTACTTATTGCTCTGTAATGTTTACTTCTTGCGTGTTAGGATATAAATGACTGGAAAACACAAGGTGATGCAACCTTTATAGAGATCTTTTCTGATTGGTCGCACAATCCACAAATCAATTGGATGGCTATTGATAGTATTCGTTATATAAATTGATGATCTCATTCTAAAAATAGATTTCTAAACATATATGATGAAGTCATCAAAAATGGCCGCCGCGCATGTGCAGTATGCACATTTAACAACTTAATTAAACAACAAGATTTAGATCCTTATCACATAAACGCGAATGCATCTAATAAACGCTCATATTGATGTATTTAAAAAAGCTAAAAAAGTAAGTAAGAGTGCAAAAATCAGGAATCAATACAATCAAGTACCACACCTGATGGGAAAGTGACAAACTTACAATGAGACACCACAAACTAGAGCCAAGAGGTCAGCCCTTTTCCAGTAGGTGTCTACAACAAATAAATAAACCTTCATCTACATCCATACTTTTTGCCTGTGGGTAACAACGGTTTTGATGAGCCAATATCTTTGGTCCTTATCGCATATGGTCGAATGTCTCTAATAAAAACCCATATATAGCGAAAGAAGCTGAAAATGGACCTTCATCTCCATCAATATATGGTGCATTTGTTCATTTTGTAGCATGTTCATAGAGAGGCGAAATCCCAGCTTCTGTGCCTACAAATGACAATGCTCAAAGTAGATTCTGCATTCTGAGTATGCAAACGGCAAATATGCTATACACAACCAATAACTAATGGTGTCTTCCCGGCTTGTTAATATTCTGAAATCAGCCTTTTAAGTTACACCTCTTCAAAGTTTACCTTAGAAAATCTGGCCGAATTGAATTTATTGTAAATCCCACATATATGGACCTTTTGGATAAGTTAACGCAACATTCATTACAAAACAATTTGCAAAAAAAAAAAAACAAATTTAAAAATGCTATCCCAGAAAATCAACATGAAAACTGGAGTTTGACTGATATATGCCTATACATCATGTTTTACACTCTGAATGTCAACCAATGTTTCCAGAATGCTGTCTTTGTGATGACAACAGTCCAACTATTAGTAAACGATGTTCAACAGTAGGAGTGTGTGACGACAGCTTCGCCAGGTGTGATTACTGCGAAAAACAGAAGACATATACAGGAACAGAGTGGAAAATAACACGAAGGTACATGTTGCTGTAGGAAAGCCTTTAAAGTAAATAAGAAAAATGCAGTTTTTTGCCATAATCTACACTACTGAGAAATATGAGATATTTGACACTTTATTCAGTCATATTGTGTTTTCGCAATAACAGTATCAACGCAAATGACTGACAACTTAACGTGACAAATATCCAACAATTACTGGTCAATATGTTATCTGGAACATGATATTTTAGACGAATTTACGCACCATCGAGGTCTCACCTGAGTCATCGCTGTTCCCATACCCAAAGCACTAAGGTAGAAGGAACTGACACAACACTAGGTCTTTAGCCTCACTCTATAGATGTGTATATATGATTGTGGTTTACATATTTGATAATGTTATGTTATGGCGGACATAGTAAAGGGGTACGTGCATAAAGGGAATAATTCGGCCCCCTTTGGAGCAAAAAACTAAAAATTGCTTTTCAAAAATTCCTTTTGATTTGTTTATTCGAAGAATAACTGAAGTGTAAAATTTCGCATTTATTTAAATTTTACCGTTGCTATGGTAACAAAAATGGCCGACAAAATAGGCATAATATAGAGAAACTGCCATTTTTGACAAAAAATTTAAGGCTTTTAGTGACCAAATTTTTAAGAATTAGATATCAGCACAGCTAAATACCAAAACATCCTTTCAATATGTTGTCGGCCATGATAATTCTCAACATCTTTTAAAATTTATTTTTGGTATTTGCTTGTGCAGTATGTTAATTGCTCTGTCAAACGCCTCAAATTTGCTCCAAAATTGTCAATTTCCAATTTTCAGCTTATTGTGGTGGTCATTTTGGTACCATAGCAACGGTAAAAGTCAAACTAATATCAGACTTACAAACTTGGGACATTGTTTTAATACACTAATAAGAAGAATTTGGTGAAAAGCGAATTTCATTTTTTGCATCTTGAGGGGGCTAAAATAGCCTCTTATTGCATGTAGCTCTTTTGAACGTATGGCGAGAACTTTTCACACCATAAAATCGATTTCAATGTTGTTTTTTTTGTCACATGATAAATAGAATCTAACCTCCGTGCTCATGAATTATTGAAATCACTAAATTCGGTGTGAAGAGCTGATAAGCTCAGCATGCCTCGGATTTCATCTCTTTTCTCCAATGTTTTTAATAAATTCAATAATACATGAACACTCATGTTAGATCCTCTATTTAAAAAAAGTTGCTTTACACTTATGCGACAAGTACTACTATCTCATTGGCTGCCCAAATGTTGGTAAATAAAATCCCAGGTTCATTCTTTTGAAGGAGTTAGAGGCAGGGTGAAGAAACTGGAATTGTTGGTAACATTTAGCGGTGTGTCCGTGCCTTGAGGTAACCCTTGCGCACTTTCTGGTAGCGTAGAGAGACTGTTGATGCTATACCTGGTGCAGGCAGTGCTGAAATGGTCTATTTCGGAAGACGTCAGAGGCGGGGCTGACGAGGCCACGATTTATTTTGGTGTTATGTTTGAATGTAGAAAATGATGTTCTCTCCATCCTTGTCTTAACCAACGAAAATTAGTGCATGTTTTTTCTCTATCTCTATCTTGACCCAAGGTATATTGTACAATATTTTCACTCTATCGTTGTCTTGGCCCAAGGTATATTATTGTATGATGTTCTCTAGCATTGCCTTGACCCAAGATAACTGGTGCATGGTTTTCACTATATCGTTGTTTTGACACAATGTAAATTCTCTTAATTGCTGTTTTGACCCAATGTAAATTGGTGAAAGATGTTGACTCTATCTTTGCCTTTCCCCCAGGTAAATTGGTGCAAGATGTTCACTCTATCGTTCTCTTGACCCAAAGTAATTTTATAAATTATGTCCTCTATTGTTGTCTTGACCCAAGATAAATTGGTGCATGACTTTCTCACTGTTGTTGTCAGGACCCAAGGTAAATTTGCGCAAGATGTTCACTCTACCATTGTCTTGATTTACTGTAAATTGGTGCAAGATGTTGACTCTGTCGATGTTTTAACCCAATGTATATTGGTGCAAGATGTTCACGCTATCGTTGTCTTCACCTAAGGTAAATTGGTGCAAGATGTTCTCCCTATTGTTATCGTGACCCAAGGTAAATTGATGCACAATGTTGAATCTAGCGTTTTTTGACCCTTGGTAAATTGTTCCAAGATAATCTCTCTATTGTTGTCGTGACCCAAGATAAATGTTGATAATGACCCAAAGTAAATTGGTGCACGTATTTTCCCTCTATTGTTGTCCTGACCTATGGTAAATTGGTGAAAGATGTTGACTATATCTTTGTTTTGACCCACGGTATATTTATGAATGATGTTCTTGATCCAAGTTTGATTGCTGCAAGATGTTCAGTCGAGCATTTTTTTTACGCTGCTTTATAGTTTGACAATTAACTCCATGAGGAAGACATTACACCGTCCTCATTCATAAAGGGGGAGTTCCAAATCTGCCCACGCATGGATTTCGATAATATTTTGTATGTTGAATACCTATGTTATAACAACTACAAAAATGAAATTATTTCATTCCTCGAAGGTTGTTAGGCCACAGGGGGGCACCTTGAAGTACACCCTCTTTGTACTAATATATGACCTATTAAATATCAGTCTCAAATCATTAACATTATTGACTGCTACACTCTTTGAATGGAATATGAAAAAAGACTCCCCAGGGTATACCTTACTACCGTTAATGTATTTGAATACATCTAGATAATTTTTTTTGACCCATCAAAAAGTTGAATTTTCCCCATATTGAACACTAAAGTTAGTGTCTATAGGTGATTCTGTCCTAGTATTTACCATGTTCCAGTTTTTGTCAACCCATAATTTTTCCAGAAAAGTAGGTCAAATACATCTTCTTTATGCATGTAAATTTTCATAAAATTTGGACACCGGTAAAAGTGTTATAATTTGCATGAAATGAGTTAAGTCAGTTTTAATTCTTAAATGACTTCAAATAAAATATTCAAGTTAGGCCTTACAAACGGCAGTTTTTCCACCTGTATTATTCTAAAAACGCATTGACTATCACTATTTAGTATCTTCATCCAAATTGGGTCCAAAATAGTTTTGGTGTCAGAAGTTTTAGCTAATTCAATAACATAAAACTGGCATTTTTGTTAGCATCACTTGATAAGTAGCACTTGGTCTAGAACTTAGTTGTACGGATGGATGTCCAGTAGGCATCATTTGTGAATTGATCTTCCACTGGTTTCCAAATTATTTTTGGACTGAAGCCAACAGGTGGTTATGCTCTTAATGTTTTTCAGCCATGAAAAAATCAAACAGATTAGGATTTATGCTAGGTAATTCATCGTCTCCATCTACATTCTATGTTCTTGTTGCACTTAGAACTGCCTCTATCTTATGTCCCTCCGAATTAAATATTGAGGGTAAATTGGTTCAGGACTATGTGCATACTTCTCATTAACTCATACAAACTAAGTGAAACCATGTCAAGTGTTTAAGAAATTGCGTATAATCACTATTTTGGTAGATTCTTTTTACAGAGAACATGGATTTCACACCAGTTGTCTTTGTATTGGATTTAACTTTCCCCTATACATTAATAAAGTGTTGTATTTTCATATTCTGTTCCTTCTGGAACATTTAATTTCAGCAGAAAGTGATGACTGCAGCACTTTCCATTTAGTGTCATGCAGAGACTGAGTGAAACTGAGTCATAAGTTTTAAAACTTTATAGTTTATTTCTATTATGGAATGATTCTTTTTTCCCACATTATTTAAATAGTATTCTTATTTTGCAGTCCCTTAATCACTCAATGTGTACATTTTAATGAATGGTTTACAGAATCTTATTTGAATTGCATTGTATCTTAATTGGTATTGACCGTGGTTATTTCTCCTGCATAAAGTTCTATCCGCAAAAACATATCAAAAGCGTATCCAAAAATACTTATCATAAACCTCATTAAAATCATTAATATTCCAACAAAAGTTTTAAAAATGCTCTGATAAATAGAAATGGAGTTGATGAAAATAAAAATGATACTTTTTAAGATTATAAATGGATTTTCAAGTGTTAAGAAACACTTAGCGAATTTATGATTATATACATACTGAACATCTGGCATTAGACGAGGTGAAACAGTCTTTGTGCTGTTATTTCCATCGTGGTTATAGAATCACGAATTGATTCTTAAATGACATCATAACCATAATGCTGACATACTAAACGCTTTTGTAAAACCGGGCATAAATATTTATAATGAATTCAATAATATTTATTCATTTAACAAAAGTCTGACTCACCATTCAAACAAATAAATTTCCGGGCTTCAAACCTTGTGAATACATCCTTATACATATAGATGGGAAAGGTTGACAAGAACAGTAACACGCCATAATGAAAACCCAAACATTGTTGATATAATTTGTACAGCTGAATTTTAGTAAATATTCTAAAAGAAACATTATTTTAAACAATTAATGTGATAGATATGGTAATGTATGTACTGCACACATAAGCTAGAACTCACAGATCATTCTAATAATTATCATTTATAGACATTCTGATTTCGGATAGATGCAAATTGGGCTGATTTAGGGGGTACCCTATAATCACATACTACTCAATACCAAATGGTGCAACCAACCAATGAAAAGCGATTGAAAACAAAATACTTATAAGCCAAACAGTCAATTTGCATAATATCATCAAGATCTATGCCTATGCAGACGAGAACTCTTATGTAAATTGAGCATACTGCTGGAAATTTACATAAAATCTTGATTGTTTCATTAAGCACAATTTGACCATTAAGATTGAAATTCAGAAAACTCCATTTTACCGGCTTTATTTTTTCTTGAGATTTTACGATTATAACAAACACATGTGCAGACAAATTTGATATAAATTTCATAGGTTGACAAGAACAGCAACTAGGCAAAATTGACAATTTAATTTGTTGAAAATATTTTCAAAATGTTAAATTTAGGGGTACCTTCAAACAAATTTTGATGTGGACTTGTTTATTTTATACATTGAAATACATGTATAGTACATACATAATAACGAATTATTAGGCATCATGTTGATAATAAATAAGGTTGAAAAATCAAAACACTTGTCGCCTAGGGCAAGTTTTAATTAAGGTGTCCATTTTTTAAATTTCGAAATTTAAAATTATTTAAATTTTAACAACTGACATAGATGAATGGGTAAATATGACACAAATAAAACACACATGTAATAGACAATCTTTCTACAAAATTTTATAAAATTCTGTGCGTGGGCAGAACCCTATGTAAATTCCATATAGGGTGGAACTCCCCCTTGAATATGCTTTAAACGCATCTAGGCATTTCTTGCATATCTTAGTCAGCATATTGATTTTGACGCTAAATTTAAAAGCTAACAGACTTGTAGACTCTCAGATGAGCCCGCACATTATCACTGTCTCCTGATAAAAGACCTCAAACTTTAGTGCTTGCAATGTTTGGCACCACCTTCCCATTATCCAGACCCTCATTTATATTTACTATAAATACAGGGCCTAGTGTAAGAAGCAAAGCCTCCAGCGAGACTGCACAGACGTATAATCTCGTCTAAGTACTAGTATTTGATGCTCGCCTACTTGATAATAAACCATTAACGCCGAATAGAATTCCACACTCTTATCAATTGGTCCAGTTTATTTCCGTTTAAAGGGTTGTTGGGGTGTACTTTTCATTATCATTCAAATTTGACTATGTCCCACAAAAAGGATGCTAGGCTGAAATGGGTTAAGCGCTAAACTCAAGTGACTTACTGTAGATAATCTGAAAAATGGATCCTTTAGAATTAGAGAGAACCTACAATATAAGAAAATAACAAACTCGATTTTATTGAGTCTGTTCATGAGAACTAATGGAAAGTGCAACAATTATCATGCCCCCTAGCACCGGCTTAAGTAGTATTCTGCTTTCAGCCAGAACCCTATATTCCTGAAGGACCAGAATATGAACAAATATCAACATTTCATCATGATGAACCCTGTGTTTCACAATAATTCATTAGTTTCAGATTTAACTTCAGTTTTTGGTTGCTAAATAGCTAAACGATTTGTAAAACGTAATTGAATTGTGTTTTTCTTCTTTTTTATGTGTTGTAAAAAAGTCTCAGAGGATGATAAGTTAAACATGTTTTCAATAAGTGCTTTTTAGTATTGCCTATTTGTACCATTATTGTAATTGGCCCCAGCTTGGTGACAGTTGTAAGATTCGTTGACTAAGAGTGAAACCTGAAAATGTATATAGTAGACCAAAAATATGGCCTCGCATATCTAGTTTTCCTGTTATTTGTGTCTTGAATTTATGTTCATCAGCCTATCAAGATCATTTCACTCATTCTTACCTGAGACAATCATAAGGTTTGGCGAAAACAGATGAGCACGAACATTTCGCATGTACATCAAGTGAGGCTCGAACTCACAACGAATATACTGTGAAATATATATCAAAGTGAATTTTTGCATCAGTCTTCAGTCAATCATCACAGTACAAAAATGAATAAATGGTGCAATACCTGCTTGGTAAGCACAGTTTGTTGCTTGCAAATGCATTAAACAGGTTATGTCAGGACACGACAAAAACAAAGAAATTGAACTCAGGAAATACCACAATCACACACTGCAGACCAACCCAAGGCACCGTGTGGAAGTGCCACAGAAAATGAACAGTAACAAGACACCAGAAAGACAATTAAAGCAAAGCAACCAGCTCTCTCTTTCTTGCCAATATGACTACAAAACTAAAAAGGACACAAAATAATGCATAGACAAACAAAGACCAACACATACCCCCTAATAGGGAGGTACATAAAACAATAAATCAACAACAGCAACAGAACCACCGCCTTAGAAAGGACAGCAGCTGAAGCCACCGAAAGCTTAAATGCATTTAAAACCTTAATATTTGAAATACTGAACATGCTCAAAACAGGCTAGCTAGGATACGACATGACACTATGATAAATGGGACTCATGCCACTGATCCCAACCAATAATTTAGGAAGTTTCCTGAACTGCTGTCTGTGATAAGTAGCATGCACTGAGCAGGAGTAAAACTAGGTGGCATGACCCTGACCCAAAATGAGGCTTAGAAAAACATGTGACCTTCTTATGCTGAAAACCAGAGGCACTTCAAATTGTATCCTTAGAAAAATAGAAGTAAAACAATTATTTTTGGACTAAAGATATAGGGGTATCTGTAACATCATTTACCTGTATTTTTTTTACTGAACGGCAAAACCTTATTTTTAGGGTAAATATGTACAGTAGCACGGCTGACAATCTGTCAAATGCGAAACCAGCGGTTCAGCAAAGACATCCGGGCGATTAATTTCTGGTTTCGCAAAGAGGATCCGCAAAAGGTTAACAAACTACAAGTGCTCGCGTTTGAAAGACGTTAATTTGAACTAAAATGAATATTTTTGAAATTAAAGAATGCTATTTTGTCAGTTTTATATCGGTTTCTTCGTGCACCAAAGAATATGGTTAGGTGTTTCATCGTTGTTGTGATTTTTCTTCCGTCCCGTGAAACACCTAGTAAGATGAGGAAAATATTGGATAAATACGACGATATTTTGCTAGTTCTGACAATTTTTGCCTTGTGGGCTACAAAAAAGACGCCATGCTGAGTGTGTATGTAATGCGGGGGGTCTGTAATACCTCCACATTGGCGTAGGGTATTACATTTTGCAGATTTGTAGGCTAATTCGGTCTCAAGTTTTTGGTTTCGCATGTAAATGTTCCATAAGGGGTGAAATAATTCCTTCATATTTTAATGATTACATGCCGAACCAGGAACAATCTTCCCTTTCAATCAATATTCTAAAATATGCTAAACGCTGTGTTAGTTGGGGCGCAGTCGGCGACTTACGAAAATATAATTCAAACAATTAGACAGTGATTTTTTTCATCGAGACTCACTGATAATGGCAAAATGCTTTATTTTCCTTTGTATTTTTTGCGACCTTGACCGTGTTGAAACAGGAGTTTCAGAGGAGGGAATAAATTCCTCGATAGCCTTGCCGAAATCAAGTAAATTACTTTGGCGTGTCAAAACACTAATTATTAACTGACAAAATAGCATTCTAAGATTTTAGATTTACTTTCTGTATAAGTAAATATCTATCATTAAAATTGGAACAGGTACACTTTGTCTACCTTTTGCGAATCCTCTTTGCGAAACCGGAAATTAATCACCCTGATGTCTTTGCTGAACCGCCGGTTTCGCATTCGACAGATTGTCAGCCGTGAGTAGTGAACATTACTAAGTTATTCCATATTTCAAGAGACTAGGGTAGCAAGTTTGTTTCCATTTAGAACCAAAAATTAAATTGGTTATGCTTTTGATATTTATATTCATAACATTCGAAAGAAAGGAAAAATTGGGGTTCCAAGGCGGTGCTTCTTTTGTTGATCAATTATGTTATTTCTGTCTTGTTTTTGTTATGCTTTTGTGCACATCTGTTTATTGATGCCTTGTGGTCACCTGCTGGGAAAGAGCTGACCTCTTGGCTCTCGTTTGTGATGTCTAATTGTGTCTAATTATGTCTAAGTTGTCACTTTCCTATTGGAATCTTGGGTCAGATGTGGTGCTTGATTGTATCGATTCATGATCTTTGCCCTCTTTCTTACTTTCATCAAGAAAAACACTACATAGTAGCACACTTCTAAAAACAACTAAAGATGTTTAAATTTTACGTTGTTGATCCTAAATAGTTTAATTACAGATGTGGTTTTAAAGACAGCTGCATCGCACATTTGTACAAAACTGCCAATGAGCCAGGCTGCAGAACGGTGCCAACAGCAGGAACATCGTGCTACACATGCTGTGCCGCCAAAGACGTCACCCATCCATTATACTGTGTCAACCATCCAGATGTCAATTACAGCGGCTTGCAATTTACAACAAACACACGTATGGAAAGGATCAAATCTAAATATAGTAACTGACGAAACATAATATGCAGTCATTTAAGCCCAGCGTCCTTTATAAGGGATATCAGCAAAAAAGGTACAGAACCAAATCAGACGCCACAAGATGTGGCGTCTAATCAGGTTCTACACTGTTTGCTTGCATATTGTACTTTTAAAATCTGAATGAAATGGAAACTTACCATCAAACAATGTTTAATTTCAAAAAGGATTCGCCCAATTTATAAGGGTGGGAAATTTCATTTGGCATTAATGGGTTAAGCAACCTAATTGTTTACACCCATGTTTATATAAACCTGACTGAAATGAGTCAGTGCTAGGGTAGGGGGTCTGGCTCCACGATTACATTAATACCAAATATGTTTCCCATAAAAACGACTGAATTCATCTTGCATAGAGATACAAAGGTGTGCTTAAGACTAAACAAAATCCATTTTAGTAGATTCCTCTCGTTGTTTGCAGAAGTAAATAAATACTATTCATAGCTAGAAAACCTTAGTTTATAAACCTATCTGTTATTCATAAAAATTTAATATTCTATTTATATGTATGACTAACGCAGCATAAATTCCTTGTTTTATTGAAAAGCAGTTACAAAATTAGAAATATGCCCCTTAGCTTTCTTAAAGTTTGGGTGATTTAAGTGAATGTGAGAACTATCTTGCTGAAGCTCTTGTGAGCGTATTTTGCTGATGTTTAATAAATAGTTTGTCACAGTGCCAGTGGTCGTTGATTTTGTTTCCCTATGTGTAGATCATTGCCTTAATCTGATACGTTATGTTCAGAGGATAAGTCTTCTTCCATAGTCCTTTGTATATAGGGACTCATAAATGCGTACTTTTACAAACAGTGAAGACCCAGATGAAATGCTGCATAATGCAGCATTTCAATAGGTTCTACACTGTTTGTAAAGGTAAAAATTATCTTCAAACAAAAGATAGCAATATTTTTTCAAAATTACAACGTGACACCCCCGAGATATGTACTATAGACCCTTCCAAGCATAGTGAATTAAACAAGAAGGAAAAATTCATTAGTATACAAAGGGTTAAGAAGGAATCTTTTCCGCTGTCACTGTATATCCAGCTGGACAGTGGGGTAGAGGACAGCAATCAGCAGCAACAAATTCTAATGTGCATTCTGTCGGCAGGTTCCAGTCTGGGCATCTACAATAAGAATAAATAACAATTATCTAACACCCTTCCGCTCTTTATTAAATGTTTCAGCTCAAACTCATTATAAACATATGCATCATACAGCTGCTGCTCATTATCTTCAAGGAAGTCGGGATGAAAGTTTAACATATGAGCCTCGACATGTGATTTCCAACAATGTGTTATTTTGACAAGTGTAGACTCAGACAGGAATATGCAGCCTCTTTTTATGGTTAGAAGTTCTAAATGATGTTCAGTCAGAAGCTGAACAGTTATTTAGTATTCACGCGTCTAGCAAAAGCTCAGATCAGACTGCACATATGCGCAGGCTTGTCTGAGCCTTTGCTTGTCGCACATACCACATTGTTGGAAATATCATGTCATGGCTCAACTAGTATTCTTATTGTCTTTCCAAATGTGTATTCTGTGTACTTTGAAATAACCATTTCATTGAGAAGATTCTTTAAAGGACCATATCTCATAACACGAAAAATGAATAATTCAGAAAATCTCTGATCTGACTTTTACTTCACTATTTTACTTTTTATATGTTTTAAATATCTTGCAATATATTCTCCTCAAAATAATTGAAGGACCAATACTATCAATTATAACACTGATGCATTTTGTGAAGAACGTATTTTGAAAACCAATTTTACGATCTTGTCTTAAGTTTTCGGACATTTTGGACGCCCTATTGCCAAGTGAAGCAGCAAAAAGAAAATGGTAGAAAACGTTACTAACCTGAATTTTGTGTCATTTTAAAACTTTACCTAAATGTATTGGAATGTCATTTTTGTGTGTAATCCATGGAACACAGAACTGCATGAAATTAATGAACAGTGCTTTTAGAAGCTAAAACCTGTTTACATATAATTTTATGGTGTTTGAATCCCGTAGATGCCACACTCCTCTTCCTGTGAGAGAAAATTGCCCCTTTTGGCTGTAGCGTTATGTCCAGACTATGGGTTCAGACAACCGGTTTTGGCGTTTGTCTGTGACAATCTTTGCACAATTTGTTGGGACATCTTTCTAACACTAAAAGGCATAGTATGACGATTGAAAATCTGATTCTTGATGGCGAAGTTCACACATTGTTTTCAGTAAACAAAACACTGTCAAAACTCCATTGTCAGAGATAAAAATGTATGCTTCCCAGTATAATGAAACTGTTTAAAGAAATATTTTTGCATGTAAGCTAAAAGTTGAAATAAAGTTTAATTTGATGTCACTTTCATTTTGCTCGCACGACCACAGAATAATTTCTCTACCCCACCTTCTGCCTTTTGAAAGTGTGATTTTGGGGGTATGTGCATTTGAGACATCGTTATGGCAGAATTAGGGATGGAATTCAGTAACGATGATTCTTGATTTATAGGCAAAAAGAGTAGAAAGATTTGGGCCAAGTTTTACAGAATTTAAATGTATGAGCTAATTATACTCGCGTTCGAAAACCTTGGTTCTTCAATTATTTTGAGGAGTATAGTTATAAATAGTATTTGTATAAATACTGAAGTAATGGAACTCAGTGTCTGGAATCACGCGATGTTTGTTTTGATTTATTGTACATTAAATTTAATACCGATGGTTTCTTTGGATATTCTGCTAGAGCATCCACTGAAATAATACCATATTGCTCCAATAAAGATTACTTATTTGGGAAAAACACTCTGTCACAAACTTGCAAGTTAGTAGTCATGTTAGATGCGTGTCTCTGGAATTTGTTTGCGTTTACCCAAAGTACCAATCTTTCTAAAAAGAATATGCATTGATTAGACTTGAACAGTGGAATACATAGTGCTGCAAATCGTGTATTTTTGTTGAATGTAACAAAACACATACTTTCCAACACTGCAAACTATACTTTGTACAACTCCTTTAAGGCGAGCCTGTCCATGCTGAGACATTCCATAGAACAAATGTACAAGAAGAATTTTGAATAATATATATGCTTATCCACATACGCTTAAAGCATGTTAAACACTGCATTTAATATATGAGCAATGACATGAGATTTCCAACAATATAGTATGTGCAACCAGCAAAACCTCAGATTAGCCTGCGCATACGCGCAGTCTGATCAGAGCCTTTGCTAGACGCTTGAATATATTATGAGTGTTAAGCTACTGACTGAACAGCGTTTAAAGATTCTAAACTAAAAAGGAGGCTGTACAGGCTCGGGTGATAACGTGACGGTGATGTCACAGAAACCATGTTTACACAATAACAAGTGTGATTGCAGCAAAGCAAATGGCCTAAATTAAATTTATGGTTTGTCAATCAAATATCACTTTAGCAATATGTTATTGAAAAAAAAATTACAACATAAACTTCATTATTCTGCTGATTATAATAGAGCTGAATCCACATGCTACAAAACTAATTTTCCATATGCCAGTGCCGGCTAACAAAATGGAGCTTTTTGGTACATAGTACTAAGCGCAATGCGCCTTACATATTCCTGAGCCATGATTTGATTCTCGAATTGTGACAGACTTTCCCAAATGTGCATAAATGATATATCCGTAGGAAAGTATTAGGCCTAATGCCCAAAGAAGCAAATAAATTTTCTTTGTTTGTATTTATGCTATTATTTATGATTTTATTTATGGTATATTTCTTTTAACATTTCTCTATACAATTTTATCAATTTAATCATAATGATAATTCGCAATACATCTACTTAATAAGATGTATTTTTTGTCTAATAATTTTACAATAAACATAAAATCTGTACTAAAGCTATAGTCATAGAACTCCGTATAGTTTGTGGATTCTAAATTTGAAACACGTAACTGATATAACAAATTAGAATTATGTACCACTCATTTGCATTAACTTTGTTTTGAATACTAACAGCTGTTCTTGAATGCTTTTGCAATCGCCATTTTGTTCAACATGTATATGGCTGCAGTCTGTGAGCATGGCATTTTCTGGGCATATTCACATTATTTTTTTCAAATGCTCAATTATTTAGAAAAGCAGTATTGTTATAAAGGTCGAATGCACAAAAAAGTCTGACTGCATTGCATTGTCTTATAAGGGTTCTATGCACTAGTGAAGAGGATCAACATTTTCAACCATAAGCTATCCGTTAATAAAATGTGACAGTTCTGGCAACACGAATATTTATAGATTGACACTAACGTTAGAAAACATCACCAAAATGATCATCATCTTCATTATGATCATCAACAGCAACAACATGAACACATTTAGTGTAATGATAAAATATTGAAAACCTACTTGACACCATTGACTGTTTTTCCTTGGATCACTTCATAAGATTTGCAATATCCACAGAAAGCTGGACACCTTGCTTCTAGAAAACCACGGTACTGTGTGTCGTTACATGCAGGTGCATAGCCGGCACAATTGTCAATTGTATCTGCACAAATCTTTACTGCAAAATAATATCTTACAATTGATAATAATAAACCTAATCTAAAAAAGGAAATAAAATGATATAATTTTGTCCTCAGATATGTAGGTATATATGTATGTATGTTTGTAGACATACATATTCTTTTGGCATTCTATTAAACGTACCACAGTGTATTGCTTATTAACATTCTAAGGCATATAATCATATTTTCATGGTCACTTTTCCCTCTACCTGTCAATTTTATATTGCTAGTGTAAGAAATGCAATTCTAATCTAATTTACGTTATGTTCTATTTAAGAATATCAGTTAATACAGGCAGAAACTGATAGAATCATCAATTAGTGATCAACACAATGTACAATGATAAGAACGCACAGAAATGGAGCAAACGAACATGTAGAACAAGATAAGAAAATTAACTCGCTGTCTTTAACTCAGCCAAAACATTGCCATTTCTTATGAACACATATGAACACACACCACCCCGATAGCGGAGTTGGTAGAGCGTACACATTTGAAGCAGGAGGTCGTGGGTTCGAATCTGGGCTGCACCATACCAAAGGTGTAAAAATGGTACCAGCAGCTCCCTTGCTGATGCTTGCACAAAAAGGAGTTGTGTTAGGAAGATAGAGTAAGGCATGTAAGTTTCTGTTTAAGGTATTGTTATGTCGCAATAATAGCTCTACAGAGCTAATGGTGTCTGTTTCAAAATACGCAACGTTTAATAAAGCTTCTGTCTATCTCTGAGTTATGAACATTTTTTGTTTCTTCATAGTATGTTAATTCGATTAGATTGTTTCTACGTGACGATGCATTGCCTCCATGCCAGCTAAACAATTTTGTGTTTTAACAACAATATTATCAATGGGGAAGATTATACACCAGTAAACTGTAGTTAAGCCCTCAGCTGCTGTTCTTTCTAAGATGGTGGTTATGTTGTAGTTTATTCATTGTGTAATGATCATACCATTGTATGTGATGGCTCTGTGTCTGTTCCTTGTTTTTGTTAAGCTTTACTTAGTGCCCTTTGTAGTTTTGCAATCATCTTTACGAAGTAGAGCTGATTATCTTCCTGATGTCTTGTGACTGCTAGTGTTCTGTGGCTCTTCATCAGGGTGCCGTGGGTTAAACTGCAGTGTGTGATTGTGGCATTTCTTGGTTATACTCACTTACAATTTGAACGTCTTCATGGACAGTGCTTCTCGAATTTGCATATTTAAGCTAGTAATTAAAGCCTACTCATCATTTTTGTTGGTATTGCATATTGTACCACTAAAGGTTCTGACGAAAGGGATGAATATTATGCATTTTAAATCAGCAAAAGAACTTGGTACATGTAGACACTTAGTTGTAATGCTTGACACTATCAATGATGATCATGCATGAATCCAGAGCGGGGGACAGGGGGTGGGACCCCCCTGAAAAATCACAAAGCTATAGAGTTTCTTTTCGATACTGGTAAGGATACCCTGGAAAAATTCAAAGCTACCAAGCCAGCATTTAATGTTGAGCCATCATCGGCCAGACAGGGAAACGTAAATGGTGTTTCGCTGGTGGACTGATGATGGCACGCTTTGAGTGCTAAATTTGGATCCTCTCTCCTCCTATCATCAAGAAAACAAAACAAAAACAACAACGTTGATCAAGCGATGCACCCCTTCTGACTAAAATTTCTGGATCCCCCATGATGATAATTTGCAGAGATAAGATGATGGCCATATAAACGTATTGAGTGTCTGAAACTCGTCTTTTTGAATACCATACCTGTAGTAGTTGTTTGTGTTGTAGGTCTAGTGGTTTCTGTAGATTCTGAAATCATATATTTGATTAGTTATTTGCATAAAATCAACTAACAATTACGTTTTCATGCTTTTCTTATCTCCTATCCTTTTCTCCATTTTTGGGGATGAATTATATGTTAGAAATATCGTCTGTACACTGATTTATTGTAAATAATATACATAGCTTTGGCTACGTGGTACAATAACAATAAATTGTAAAGCAAAATGTAATTTCCTTTGCTTACTACTTTCCAAAAAATGTGAAACATTTACTCGTAGGTTTTAATAAACAAAATATTCAAGTGTAAAATTGTGAATATTTTCTTACTCATCACTTTTAACAAATGTTTTAGGTGCTCCAAACAATAAATTTGTAAAGCAATAGGTACCTCCCATTACTTCCTTCTCCCACTAACTTTTAAACATTCACTCGTAGGTTTGAACAAACAAAATATTCAAGCGAAAAATTGCAAATAGTTTCTAACCCATCAGTTTTAACAAATGTTTTGGGTGCTCCAAAAAACCTAATTCAGAGGGTTCTTTGGAGTACTCATAACATATGTTTTGGTTGCCAAATAAGAAAAATATTGTTTTGGTACTCACTCTTCAACATTGGCCTGTTCACTACATAACTTACAAAATGAATGCATATTATTCTTTTCAATCATGAGGAACTGTCTAGTTATATAAACAACCAATGTTTCAAAGTAATTTTTCTTTTAAATCAAGTGTTTATTTTAAAATTGAGAGTAATGTCCTTCACCTGACATCTCAAACCTAAAATTATATACCTGGTTTTACCTTCTATTTCTGAAAAACAAATGTTCATGAATAAATACTAGAGCATTAATAGAGATTTATGAACAGAATCCAGCAATACATTTATCATTTATCCATGAATTATTCAGTAAGTATAAGCTGAGATTGTAGTGCCTTTTTTTTTTTTTGGGGGGGGGGGGGGGGGTGGGGTGGGGTATGAACGATAAACGCTATGCTGCTATTTCTGTTAGTAGCAATAAAAACTGGGGAACAACTGCTACCATATTAAGCCATGTCATGAAAAGTTTGCTTTTGTTAAATGCACACTTTTGTTGTTTCTCTCCTAGTTGCCTCACCATATAGTATCAGTACATGCGCTGAATGAGCCCGCTCGTTAAATTTCAATACATGTCACAGCACAAGTATTGAGCTAAGAAGGCTCAAGCGAGTTATCACTGCTTGCATACACTAAAAGAGGGTGTCAATGGGCTTTTCTGATTAGCGAAGTATGTCCCTAAAATTTAAGAATTAGCAAATTTTGGCCCTAAAATTCAACTGAAATCAAAATTTTAGGGTTAATTTTTATCAAATAGCGGAATATGAGGTGGTAGTGATAGCGAGTTTTGGCCTAAAATTATAATGATCAGCGATTTTTGGGCGATAAAAAAAAATAGCAAAGTGCACGTTTAAACGTTTAGAGAATTTGATAAAAAAAAGCTATTCCACTTCATTCTTAAAGTAAACTGTTACTGATGACTGATTATGGGGCTAGTTTTAACCGATTACTGATTTTTGTGCCAAAATTTTACTGATTACTAATTTTTGCGCCAAAACTTTACTCATTAGCAATTTTTGCAGTTTAATTTGACTGATTAGCGATTTTTGTGTTTAAATTTTTCTGATTTGTGATTTTTTGGCCCATATTTTTCTGTTTAGCGATTTCAGAGGTACCCCATTGAGAGCCTCCTAAATGGGCCCCGACGTGAGAAACCCTCTCTTTGGGGTTTCTGACAAAGTGAGATTCAATTGGTCCTTTCAGCTACAGAATCTAGGCAGAAAATTGAAATTTCGCTCGCAGCAAGTGCAAATAACAAAGACTGCATGAATGCACATGCTGGTCTGAGCCTTTGTTGTTTACTAACCCCCGAAGACAGTTTTTCTTGCCCAGAGGCCCAAATACGGATGTAGAAGTAGAACCAAACATTATTTCAGACCTCAAGCCCGGCTAGATACGTCAGCATGAATAATGATTGGATCTACTTGCGCATATGCGACAATAACCAAAATTCTTATTGGCAGGTCCAAATTTGCTTATGCAATGTATCACTTAAAACTAGACAATCAAACAGGATATCCAGGTTTGTAAATAAAATTATTCAAGCTAATTTGTGCATGGATATTAAGATAAAAAAAACCTGAACAATTAGGTAATTAGGTAATTATTGAATGTTTCCATTACAACTGTCTACTACAATATGTAAATAAAACAAGACGAAGACATCTACAATTTCTTGAATCTGTGCCATTATATGTCTGAGCTATATGAATTCAATGATAATTGAGAAGTAGATATTGACATTAAATATATAAGCTATATGAATTCAATGATACATCAGATTATTTTCTTGTATATAATTGGTTAAAAATTTATAGATATTAACGTTATATATATGAGTTACATGCATTCAATGACAGATTAAGATTATAAGGTCCCTGGTATATAAATGGTTAAATATTATAGATATTAATATTATATTTCCGAGCAATATGAATTCATTTAAAGATCAGAAGCTTCCTTTGTATTAATTGGTTTAAGATTTATAGATATTGAAATTTTATATCTAAGCTATATGAATTCAATGATAGATCATAGGCGTTCTCAGCATATAAGTATTTAAAATTATAGATATTGACATAATATTTCCGAGCTATAAGAATTTTATGAAATATCAGAAGCTTCCCTTGTATATAATTAGCTAAATATTAAAGATATTGACATTCTATATCTGAGCTATATAAATTTAAAAAGCGATCAAAATATTCTCTTGTATATAATTGGCTATATGTTTATAGATATTGACAATATATATATCCTAGTTATTTGAATTCAATGTAAGATCAGAATCTTTCCTTCTATATATTTGGTTAAATACTATAGATATAGATACTAATTATCTGAGCTATATGAATTCAATAATAGATCAGAAGTTTCCCTTGTATATAATTGGTAGACTATTATAGATATTGACATTATATATCTGAGCTATGTGAATTCCATGAAAGATCAGAAGCTTCCATTGTATCTAATTGGTTAAATATTAATGACATTGATATTATATATATATTTGGGCTATATGAATTCAATAATAGATCACAATCATCCCTAGTATGTAATTGTTTAAAATACTAGATATTGACATTATATTTCCAAGCTATATTAATTCAGTGAAATATCAGAAGCTTCCCTTATATATAATTGGTTAGATATTATAGAAATTGACATTATATATCTGAGCTATATGAATACAATGATAGATCCAAATATTCTCTTGTATATAATTGGTTAAACAATTATAGATACCGACATTATATTTCCCAGCTATATGAATAAAATGATAGATAAGATCTTATTATAATTTGTAAATTAATGATTCACTCCATCCGGTTTGCTCATTGAACCTGAGATGGCTAATAATACATATTGCATACCCTGAAGAAATACTGCGTGTTGTTTACCAAAATATCTGTTAAGGGGTTTCTGGTATTCAATGGGTTAATGGGTGAGTATATAAAATACTGACACTATATTTCAGAGCTATATCAATCAAATTATATATTAAATGCTTTGCTGGTGTATCAATGGTTAAAAATATACTGGCATTAGAAGAATGAGCAGCAATTATTTTGTCAGTCTACTTGTCCTTTAAGGCACCATAGGGGATTCATCATTTAGAACATTAATTGGTAAAGCCCTAAGACATTCATAGTATAGGACAGCATAATAAGTACCCTTGCTGTTAATATGCGTTTGAAACAGGTTTCTTATGATGATTTAATATACTCACTACAAATACCACAGAACTTCCTACAGTTAGTTCTCACCCAGCCTATGAAGTCTTTTGATTGACATACATACTCTCCATAGGAAGCACAGTTTGGAAGTTTGTCAAAACAGGGACCTTGTGTAGTTACGGCACCTATGAGAACAAACAATACATATAATATGTTATCTATACAAGCCGTACCTATGATCACCTACATCTACTGCTTCAGTGTTTTTCACCTAATATTCTTAACCATAATTGGGCCACGACGCGAGAAATCCTGTCTTCGGGGTTTCCAAAAAAGGAGACACAAACCAGTCTGCTCAGCCGCACAACCTTGCTAGAAAGTTGAAATTCTGCTCGTAGCAAGTTCAGCTATGATGCTTTCCAAAAAGAGAATAACAAAGGCGCTGATCAGTCTGCGCGGATGCGCAGGCTGGTCTGCGCCGATGTTGTTTGCCAACCCCCGAAGACAGGTTTTCTGGTGGAGAGGCCCATATAAAGTATGCTTTTACATATGAATTATGCTTTTACGTTTAGTAGGTGTTATTATAATCAGTATTTGTGCTGTATTTATATATGCTATTTATATGCATTTGAAGTAAATTTACCATATACATGCATGAACATTTGATTTTGTACATTTGTATGTGTTGGTTTTAAAGTATGTTGAAATAAGTTTATGTCTCCTTTACCATACTTACTTGTATCAAATTTACAGCATGTACTATGCTGACGACGCTGCTCTTCTGATTCAAATAAGGTGTAAGACGTACAGTATATCCTATTGAAATTAATAATATTAAATTGAAAAGCATTATATCTCTAAACACACGCACTTTCACCATAATAAAGAGATTTTGTTACATGCATGTTTATAATTTAAACAAAATGCACAAAGAGCTTTACAAAAACATACAAATCTCAGAGTTTGTATATAAATAATAGTATTTTGCAGTTTAAGCAAAGATGTAAATTTAAATAAGCACATTCTTTGAACATGATAGTTGTAAAATGCGCATAAATCAAATTGACAATTTGAAAAGTTTGATGTGACAATTTTTGCTCTTAATCTTAAAGAGACTAGGTCTGTAACATTTACATCATTTGTAAAAATATAATTAAGTTATGTTTTCACAATAAACATGTTCAGTACAGCTGAAAACTGCACGAAAAAGTGAATTATCTTATTTAAACAGGTGTTTTTCTCTTGTTTGTAATTATTTACGTCCCTCCAACAATTCTAGACGGTTGATTTTAAAATAAATGCTGTTGTTTGGATAGTGATAATTTGTTAAGATTTACGAAAATGGTAAAATGTTTACCTAAATTTTTAAATATTTTACTGTATTCTTGAAAAATAGAAACTTTATTTCTAAACTTAGAAGATCAAAAGTTACAGGCTATGCAACTTTGAATCCTCAGTTACACGTTTACAGTTCTGACGTAGATTCCAAACTACTAAATAAATAGTGACGAACCACTCACATAGAAGATCTTACTTGAGTGCTCATATTTTATTGAATTCATTAAACAAGTTGGCGTCAAGAGATAAAATACGAGGCTTGTCTAGCAATTCATCTCCTTTTCCAAACGAGTTTAATAAATTCAATAACATAGTAGCACCAATGTTATATTCTTTTTATCACATTTTTAAAGCAAATTAAAAATCGCATTTTTGGTGTGGAAACGTAAATATTTTGCGATCTTTTACGCAACATTATAACGGACGTCACTACTCCTAGTGTTTTATCGATTTTATTGCATGGGGTTATATCAATCCCAGACGCAACGTCATGTGATAAAATAAACTTCAAATGTCCAGACTACAAAAAAACTAGACCATGAGCAGGCCGGCCATCAGTTGTGTAAAACAGCATACAATGCTGCCAATTGCCTAACTCGAGCATATCTTTGACCAAGTTATACCGAGGTTGTTTTAAGCTATAGACGACATTGGGTTTCTTTAGATCCACTGCAGTAAATTGTTATAGAACATATCATATGCCTACAACCATAGTTAATATTGGGTAATACAGAACTGTCTGTCAAATACCAATACAGACATATGATTAATTATGAATTTCCTTATAACATTCTTCAACAACCCAAAAACAATAGTTTTGTATCCATAACTCACCATGTAAAAGTCAACACTATATTTTAACCGTTTGTATACAGCAAAATGGTTCTTTTACAAACAGTGAAACCCCAGATTATATGCCTCATGATGTGGCATTTCACCAAGATCTACACTGATTGGTAAGTTAAAGAAGATCTTCAGACATAAAACTACAATATATTTTTAATTATAACCTCACACCCCAAGATATATAAAATGGACTATCCAAAGTTTATTGTATCAAACCAGGATGAAGAATCAGTTTGTATACAAAGGGTGAAGTCACACAATTTCAGGGTAAAGCAGAAATATAATAATAACGATTTTCTGTACTTGGAAATACCACTTGATTGGATTGTGTAACAGTTTATTTATAGATACAAAAAATCCAGTAAATTTTCAGAACCACAACAAATTAGCAATGACCATCTTGGATCACGCTGAATATGTCTATGTTTTGCCTAAGAAGCAGCATGGTGTTCTATGATTTATGGAGCTTTGGTATACCATAGCAAGACCAACTGCAGTGTAACTGAGGATTTAGAGTGGACTGTACACGTTTTTAGTCACAAATTTTATTCCTAATTGTGTTAAAAAAGATCTAGATGTTTGGGTTCAAAACATGTATCATTCAGTCTGTGAAGCATGCATCAGAATTGGTTTGTTATTGGGCCTCGACACAACGAAACCTGTCTTTGTGGTTTCAGAGATAGCCAGACTCAAATCAGCCTCTGAACTACAGCGACTAGTTAGAAAAATAGAATTTCTCTAGCAGCAAGAGTAGATATTATACTTTTCAAAAATGATCAGTCTACGCGGATGTACAGGCTGGTCTGCGCCTTTGTTGTTCGCACTCCCCAAAGACAGGTTTTTTCACGTCAATGCCAAATTCTAATGAATATTGTATACTCGAATCAATATAAACAGCACAAAAATTAAAGTTAAAATTTAGATTGCGACGTGTAATATGAGCCGCAACATGAGATTTCCAACAATGTGGTATGGTTGACCAGCAAAGGCTCAGACCAGCCTGCGCATACGCGCAAGTCTGATCAGAGCCTTTGCTGGTCGCTTGAATATTATATTACTGTTAAGCTACTGACTGACAAGAATTTTGAGTTTCTAAGATTAAAAGGGGGCAGCACATGCTCATCTGAGTCTACACTTGTCAAAATGCCACATTGTTGGAAATCACATGTCACGGCTCATATGAGGTCAACAAAATCATGATATACATTTACACACTGGTAAATGTATACGTCGATTTGGTGGTATTTACGCGTATTGCCGGTACTTCATAGACCGGAAGTGGTAGATATTGGTGTTAATACTATATAGAAAAACATGCCATATGCCTAAAGGACTATAGAATAAGATCAGTTTTAAGTAATCGGCATGCACATGGCGATTTATGTAAGCATTTGGGAATAGATGATCGGTACTCAAATCTATTCCTAAGTGCTTACATAAATCGCCATGCACATAGAGAATACTTAAAAGTGATCTTTCTATATAGTATTAACACCAATACCTACCACTTTCGGTCTATGAAGTACCGGCAATACAGGTAAATACCACCAAATCGACGTATACATTTACCAGTGTGATTTACATGTACCTTGACAAAATCCGCAATACAAGGAACAGCGTTGGCGTGCCCAATCTGCAAAATCAGTACACACATCTCTTCCATATCCAGCGCAATTATCAATCGTATCAGTACAGTTGTTAATATTAGCATGTGCGTTTGTGTCATTAGAGGTTCCATTGGTTTGGTCCACTTTTGCTGAAATCGAAACAATCATTTATTGTTGCTCCCATTGTTGGGGTTCGGTGTTTTTTCCATATTTTGTTGTGCAGTGCTTTGTGTCCTTTTGAGTTTGATTACTTTACTTTGCTTGTCTTTCTGTTGTCTTGTGGGTGTTATTGTTCTGTGGCTCTCCATCACACTGCTGTGGGTTGGTCTGCAGTGTGTGATTGTGGTATTTCCTGATCATACTCACTTTCTTAACAGAATATATTTGATTTGTATATAAAATTTTGGTATTATTTCATAAGCGTGAAATCTTTCTTCAAGCATTAATGCGCAGTTGTCTAGTGCATTAAGGTGCATTAAAGTTGGTCTTAGTCTATTTGTACATCCCTAGTTCGTGTGTGGAGGTAGAATTGCCTGATATATAAGATAGCAATTACAAAGGTAGCAATTTTTTATTATACGTCCTTATGCCCAGGTCACACATTCACGGATTGAACGCCGGATTAGCCACGGAATCGATCCGGCATCATTTGTGGCAATCTGTACTGGTCTGTAGCTTTCCGCATTGCATTTGTAAACATACGTAGTAATACTTTACATCCTTGACAGTTTTTGAACATGTTCAAAATTTGACCACGGATCAAACAACCGTAGCACATCCTTACTAAACCGTATTAGAACGTACTGAGCCGAGTTAGTCCGTATTTAAACCGTACTAATCCTTACTTATTCGTAGGCCCGAAGTCGCCAAGGATTTCTATGGTTAGTTGCGGTTTAACTACGAACTATTACGGTTACACCACGTATTAGCTAAGGTCTGTTACGAATTTGTTACGGAATGGTACGATCTAAATAATCTCAATAAGTTGCATTACAGAAAGGTAGGGATTGGTAAGTTTTCTCAAGGTATTTATACGGTTTACTACGTAATACCAAGGCAAACTATACGGAATAGTACGGTCCACGACTGTTTACATCGAATCAGCTAGTCCAGGAGGTTCAGTTTGGTCTTGCCAAAGCTTTTCTGCTTACCCCCCCCCCCCTCGCCTTGCGCTACCATGGATGTTTAACCATTTGACTAAATGAGTAATTTGGCAAACAGTGAAGACCCAGATGAATGCCACAAAATGCTGCATTTCATCAGGGTCTGCACTGTTTGTTAAAGTAAAAATAATCTTAAGGGATATAAAACATCTAATTTGGAAAATGTGACCTGTGAACCCTTATTATATAGATATACAATGAACAATCTTAATTTTATCAATCGGTATGAGATAATCCATTAGAACATAAAGGGTTAAAGAACCAAATGTCCATGTACTGACCTATAATACTCCTCCCAGCTTTGATTTTCCCCATTCTGCAGTATGTTTAAAACTATATGGTTTACCCCCACGAGGGTATACAGTGGCCTCAATGCGAGAAAACCTGATTTTTTGTTGCAGGGCGAACAACAAAGGCACATACAATCCTGCGCATCCGCGCAGCCTGATCAGCACCAATGCCATTGACTCCCTGATCATGAAAAGTATAGTAGCTGAACTTGCTACGTGCTAATATCAAGATTCCAGCTAGTCTTTGTAGCTCAGTAGGCTAGATTGAAGCCATACTTGGTCACAAATCATGAAGACCAGTAACTCGTAATGAGACCCACATAATCTGAACTAGCTTTGTGTGCTTATTTTTTTATTCTCATGCTGGGCGATTTGAATCTTTTGTTGTTGCATGTTTCATTTTAAAAAATACATTTTAAACACAAATCTTTCTGTGTCAAACAGTTTTGATCCAGAGCAGGCCTGACATTTACTCAGAAATTTTCTGGGTCCTAGGTTACTATTTGGAAATATTACCTGAAGGTGACAAAAATCGCCACTTGCAAGAAAATGGATAATGAATTTTCAAACCAGAAAGGTTGTCACAAACTTGAATTTCTAACCATCCTTCATGCTCCTACTCCATTTTCCTATATAGTGGCATGGCTAAGTACTGATTTTACAGACGCCCATCACAAGTACCCGCACAGATGTGTGTGTGTGTGTGGGGGGGGGGGTGTACTTTGATATTCGTATATATACATAGGCTTGGCCATTATTTGGGGTCAAAAAATAATTTTGATATTTTTGGAGGTTTTCAGAAAAGTGAATATTTTTGGATGTGTGATATTTCTGGATATTTTTGGGGTCACCGCTAAATGGACTACATGTATTTGTGTGGGTCATGTTAAGGTCTTTTTAAAGTTAAGGTACTGAATTGGAATAATTTTTTAGGATATGCTAAAATTTCAAATATTTTTTGGGGTATGATTGTCAAGTTGATATTTTTAGGGTGGTAAACTAGATGCTAGGGCCGAGCCTGTCAGGCAAGAAAACTTGAGAATACCCCCTGAGTCAATTCTATTTGTGACTGAAATGGATTTACCAACAACGGTTCAGACCCAGCCCAAAATGATTATATGATGCAGTCTAATCAGATTCTTAACTATCTACCACCCAACACTGACAGTTTATAGTCGTAAACATATCTTAACACAATGTGTCCATGATAACCCAGAATCGCCAAAGACCTTTGAGCAGAACTATATTGGTTGGTAGGAACCATGCAGACTAAAATTTTACATTCAGTTAACATTCTAAAACAAGATGGCTACGATACCCTGGATAACTCACCTGAATTCTAAGCCCTGGAGGCACTTTTGTATGTACGGATTGATTATCGTGACAGGTCCATGTCGCTCCGTGGCGGTTCGTACAAACCCGCTTCATGCCGTTCTTATTCGTACTAACCCTTACTTATACCGTAGAAAACCGTTGTTCATCCGCAGTGCACACGCCTTGACAAGTGTCGTTCCGTATTAAACCGTGTCATTTTCGTATTAAACCGAGACGTTCCGTATTAAACCGTAACAATCCGTATCACTCATGTCACCAAATGGCTCCTTTCCTACCTTATCCCTGGAAGATACGTCAAAACCCGTAGCCACACCGCTGTGCATCCGTATCAGACTACGGAAATTGGAAGTCTAGGATAAGGGAATTGAAATTTCGAAGTCTAGGATAAGGGAATTTTTCATTTTAATATTAAACAATTAACATCTCAAATTAATTCTGAAATGTAGGGACTTGGGCAAGTCTAATACTTCATTTATAACATGGTCTATTCCAATGGACCTCAAACGTAGCGCTGTGAAGGGCCTGCACTGTAGTCGTGCATATGATTGTGACATATGCATTAAACTAAATGTATACCAGATTTCTTGTTTTCCAAAGCAAATAACAATCATACAACAAGAAATTATGCATCTGTTCAACTACTGGACGTGAATGTTTTGCAACATAAGTTCCCAAATTAAATATAAAATAATGAATAAGACGAAATGATCCAAGAAACTAATTGGTTAAACAAGAAAGAATAAAACAAACTTGTGCATTTTAAAATGGGCCTCGACGCGAGAAAACCTGTCTTCGGGGGTTTAGGAACAACACAGGCACAGACCAGCCTGCGCATCCGCGCAGTCTGATCAGCGCCTTTGTTATTCGCTTTTTAGAAAGCATAATATGTAAACCTGCTGCGGTTGAAATTTCAATTTTCTAGCTAGTCTGTAGCTGAGGAGACTGATTTGAAACTCGCTTTGTCGGACACCCCGAATATATACAAATAATCTTATTCTCAACAAAACCAACAAAATGATTCGTGCACCTAGACAGTGAAGATTCCGATAAGACTCTATTACAGTAACACTGTCAAATCATACATATACTATGAGATCAATGAATAGATAGTGTTGTTTCAGGCTTATAGAGAAGATGGTGATCAGATTGGTGCTTAACCCATAAAGCGCCACCTACAATTTCCAGCAGACGACAATTTCAAATTTTGCTGCTTTTTCAAAATGAACAAATAAGGCATGATATTTCATGAGAATTGTCTGGCAGACAATTCTCATGAAATCTCATACCTTATTTTTTCGAAAATTAGAAAAGATGTCGCAAAATTTGTCGTCTGCTGCAGTCGTGATTGGCGCTTTTAGGGTTAACATTACTGTAAGCCCAATGTTTACTGTCGTCGCCCTGGGCCCTGTCGCCTGTTAAACTAACGGTACCGGGAGCAAACTCACGACGGTAAACATTGAAGGCATTATAACACCTATGAGTCTGTATGTTTACATTTTATCACTTTAGATGGGCATCTACCTTATGTAAACATTGTTGAATACAAACGTGACCATTCGTATGCATTGTTAGCACTCCTATCTCTATTGAGGAGCGTGGTGGCTCAGTGGTAGAGTGGTTGACTCAAGATCGAAGGGTTGCGCGTTTGAGCCTCATCGGAGGCACTACGTTGTGGCCTTAGCTCCAGGGGGGGGGGGTGGGGGGGGGTACTCTGATATTTCTATATACTAAAAAAAAGTCTCCCCGCACTTTCATTGTATGCTCTTATTATTCCAATCCTCAAGATCGTGTGTACAATCTCCTTCCATTATTCTGCGCAATTAAACCGGGGTCATACTTGATTCACCTGTTCAGAGTACGCTTTTTACTCTGGACAGGCAGAATTCCAATCAAGTATCAGAGAACAGCTGTGCAGAAGCTGTTCCGAGTACACCACCGTCCGAGATGGTGTGGTCGGAGTAGAGAGGTCATGTGATCAAACAAAAATGGCTGAAAGGTTGAATGGAAGAGAAACTTCTACAAACATTAGCTTTAAAACAAGAAACTCTATACAGAAATAGTGCCAGTAAAATCATTTCCTGTTTTGAGTCGCTATCAGACTCGGAACTGCTACTTTCGTCGTTCATGAAGTAGAATAGCCATTTTTGTTTATTGTTCTGCACATGTTCTGGCGTACTTGATTCATAGAGTAACTACGGAGTACGCCGAAATGTTCTGTCACACTTGATTCACATCATTTTCTGGGAGTACTCTGAACACACAGAACAGTATGAATCAAGTATGACCCGGTTTAAGCCCTCTGGTAAAATATTTTACTGACCGTTCCAAGGCGGTACTTCTTGTCTGGATCTTTTGGTGTTTTTTCTGTCTTGTGTTTGCTATGTCTTTGTGCGCGTCTATTTATATGTGCTTTGTGGTCACATGCTTGGAAAGGCTGACCTCTTGGCTCTCGTTTGTGGTGTCTAACTGTGAATTTGTCACTTTCCCATTGGTATCCTGGGTCAGGTGTGGTACTTGATTGTATCGATCCCTGATTATTGCACCCTTACTTACTTTGTCACAGTAAATTGTGGATTTTTGCTATCATACAAGTCTGTGTACCAGTAATTCTATAATATTTTAAGGATATGTTTACATACATATGAGATACATTTTGTATGAAGATGGGTGGAATCACAGTGCAGGTTATAAATTAATGAACCTTTTCGTGACGGTATGTCGGCGTGAGTGGTGCACGTCAATTTTTTTTTTGTAATGAAACTCATCAAGTCCAAAAGGTAGTGTACATTTACGGTAAATCTTATATTAGTTCGTACAGTAAAAATAATTATTTTTCGCTGTGTACGAACTAATAAAAATTAGGCAAGGTCTGCTACCAGTTAACTGGCAGCAGCGATTTTACGTTAAAATCGCTGCTACCAGTTAACTGGCAGCAGTGAATTAACGTTAAAATCGCTGCTGCCAGTTAACTGGTAGCAGCGATTTTAATGTAAATTCGCTGCTTCCAGTTAAATTTTCATTTTTATTTTGACAAGAAGGTTTGAGTCGGTGACTCATGGTGCAAACCAGTGTTTATACATGCAATAATGTAAAGCTGGATCCAGAAATGTGTCTCAGAAGGGGAGAGGGTGTCTAGTTGGAGACCAGGGTGGTTCAGACAAAGTTGCACAATTTAAAATGGAGGGTCTGAGGTCCGGATCCGCAGTTCCCCCATTGGATCTGCGCATGTAATTATTCACAGAGGTTTTTATGAAACGAAATGGGATTTTAAGTTTTATTAATTTCATTTTGCTTTTGAAGAACATATATATATCGTACAAACATTGTATAGAAAGCAACAATAAAATTAACGACTAATGTTAGCAAATACATTAGGCCCTTTTGTGACATAATTTAAACATATTTGACTACGATCGTCCTGTGCATTCTGCATTACGTAAACGTCTCCGTACTCATAAGTTTTTTTTTTCAAAAAGAACATCGTTTTATTTTTCCGTAATAATAAGATGTGCGCTTTTAAAATTAATCAAAACTAGCAACAACATATTTGTTTGTTTGTTTGTTATATAGTCACTCTTTTACGTTTTTGGAAGCTCAACATAGCCCATACTCACACTTTAACATGAAACAAATTCGGAAACACGTTAAACAACTCATTAAGTAAGGCATTCACTAACATTTTGCTACTTCAGTCGATGCAAAATAACTTTCTATACTTTCTATACACACTACAATAAAAATACTGAAGCGAACTGGCAGCAGCGATTTCACGTTAAAATGGCTATAACCAGTTAACTGGCAGCAGCGATTTTACGTTAAAATCGCTGCTACCAGTCAACTGGCAGCAGCCATTTTAACGTAAAATCGCTGCTACCAGTTAACTGGCAGCAGCCACTCCGTAAAAATTATTTTTCTGAGAAACGGGACTGTACGAACTAATAAAATGAAATTCTTAAGATCGAAAAACGGGACCAAAAACATGCGAAAATTGCCAAAGAGGGAGGAATTTCTGTTTATCCTTTTAGCCTAATTACAGGCTGAATGTCTGATCAGTATTTTCAATTAAACTAACATTCTTAATAGCATGGTGAAAAATTGAAAATAAACGACCAAACACAAAAGTCTGGATTGCCGTTTCAACCGACTCACATGCAATGTGCGATATAACCGGCGATATCACCTGGTTACAGGCCAACTTTACATAGGCCTGCTTTACGGAAGAGATGTCACGTCGGACTTGTTCTATGACGATTGTCTTGATTGGAATCATACTCGGACCCACTGGGTCCGAGGAATCATAACAAAAATACAATTTCTGTTCACTACCGACGGCGACGGCTAGCTCTACAACGTAACAGAGCAATGTATATCGCAGCTTTCGTTTTTGGTCATGATGTAGATTCTTATTTTCTTAGAACCCTCGAAAATGCAGCATAGAAGTAGACAAGACAATACATGTACGTACATTCAGTCCTACAGGTTAGACGTACGCGTACACTGATTGATTTAGAATGAAAACTGAAAATGAAAATGGCGACTTCTAAATATGAAATATGAACAACTGGAACTCAGAACTCTCATGAATCAGAGTAGTACATTTCTCTGCCTTCATATTTTAAAAAGACCCACAACTTACGTTTTTGCGAATGCTTACTCCATTTAAAGGCTTTGTATGAACATCTGTATTTCTGCATAGGTTGGTTGGTTCGAGTCTTCATCATACGTCGTATTCCTTGTGGCGACATAACATGCTCAGCTTGTTCGCACACCCCCTTACGTGTTAGCTCGGACCCAATATAGCTCGGTGTTAGGCTGTTAGCATTCTAAGATTATGATAATGGCAATCAATGTAGAACCAGATTTCCGTACTTTGTCATCTGCCGTCGCTTGACCATGCATGGAAAAGCCATTACATGAGAAAATCTGTCTTTCGTGATTTAAGGCTGACTGACTTTTTTTACAGCCAGAAACAGGGTTGGGTGCACATACTAGTCTTTGCACTGCTATTTGAACACTATGCTATCCCGTGTACACCTTGCTTTCCATGCGCGGATCCAGATTTTTTTGTCAGGGGGGTCCGGGTCAATCTGACAAAAAAGCCCTGACAACGTTTTTTTTAGTCCTCAGCTTATTTTACTGAAGTCAAATGGTTAATTTCGAAGAAAACTATCATTTTTCATGGTTCCAGAGGGGGTCCAACATTTTCCGGGGGGGGGGGGGGGTCCAACTTTTTCCAGGGGGGTCCAATTGCTTATACCCTATAGAAACCCATATAACTTGTGATTTTCCAGGGGAGTCCGGACCCCCCTCTGGATCCGCACTTGCTATCTCGACCAGCAGGAGATAGCTTTTTTTCCGTTTAGTCGTCGTTGGGTGGTATTTTTCAGCTTTATTTTAAACTTAATAGACCATGATTCTGTAAGCAAACAGTGGCGTCAGGCGACCCCACGTGCGGATCCAGAGGGGGGTTAGGGGGTCCGGACCCCCACCCTGGAAAATCACAAGTTATATGGGTTTCTTTGGACACCCCCACTGCCTGGAAGAAGTTGGACCCCCTCCTCCCCTCTGTATTAAAAGTATTGGATCCACTCTATAAATTGTAAAATGAGTTGATGACTGAAAAAACATTGTCCAGACTGTTTTCTGGCCGTCGGGCCTGGACCCCCCCCCCCCCCACACCCCCCGCCTGACAAAAATTCCTGGATCCGTGCATGAACCCTGTTCGACTTGTTCATAACGCCTGGGCCACTGTTTAATGTGTAATGTACATTTTCTTGCGTCAAGGCCATCATCACGTGCGACCCTAAACTTTAAAACAACACGTGGTGCGCGGTCTCTTTGATCGGTCATACTTGATTCACCTGTTCGGAGTACGCTTTTTACTCTGGACAGGTAGAATTCCAATCAAGTATCAGAGAACAGCTGTGCAGAAGCTGTTCCGAGTACACCGCCGTCCGAGGTGGTGTGGTCGGAGTAGAGAGGTCACGTGATCAAACAAAAATGGCTGAAAGGTTGAATGGAAGAGAAACATCCATAAACATTAGCTTTTAAACAAGAAACTCTATACAGGAATAGTGCCAATAAGACCATTTCCTTTTTTGAGTCGCTATCAGACTCGGAACTGCTACTTTCGTCGTTCATGAAGTAGAATAGCCATTTTTCTTTATTGCTCTGCGCATTGTTCTGGCGTACTTGATTCGTAGAGTAACTCCGGAGTACGCTGAAATGTCCTGTCTCACTTGATTCGCATCATCTTCTGGGAGTACTCTGAACACACAGAACAGTATGAATCAAGTACGACCCTTAAAAAGGATCATGCTGTTGTCTTTGCCCTTGGCGTCAGCTGATATAATTAGCAGACGTTTTGTGAATTGACCAGGAATAAATAAAATGTGAATTCAAACTGTTTGAAACTCTGATATGGGCGGAGACAGAGGAGGCAGGGGTCCGGACCTCCCCATGAAAATCATAAGTTGCCTGAAAAACTGGTACGAACCTCAAGAAAAACTGGTACGAACCTCCCTCGAGAAGCAATTCGACCCCCCCTCCCCCCCCCCCCCCCCCCCCGTTGGAATTGTCTGGATCCGCGCACGCATGTCTGACAGGAATTTTATTTTATATTTTTTTTTGCATGTAGCGGGTTTAGCGATCATACTTTTTAGAGATAATTGGTAGAACTGCGCAGGTGCGCTGGCTGATCTGCGCCTTTGTTGTTTGCATACAAAAATGTTTTTCGCGGAATTGGGTAAAAAAGCTAAGTTTCAAATTTAAATATACACGGACGGTACGGGTAAACGAGAGGCTTTTTCGACCATTTTTTTCTTATCTGAAAGCAAGCAATTGTTGCGGAGTTAGTGGGACTATAAGCCTAACTTTAGACATGCACCTTCATCTACATTCCTTGTATGTGAGCATTTATGCCCCTGGCAAGACTGTGCGGATGTGCAGGTTCGTCTGAGCCTTCGCTGGTCGCATGTGCGAGAGGTACCATAATCTCATGAACTTTCTCGTTTCATAGACAGCCAAATGTAAAGCATGATGCAGAAGCATGCATAAATCACATTTCATCTTGGTTTGTGCGTCTGTGCGTACGTGTGATGGTCCACAGGAATCATTTAATGTGTAAGACCCATAATACAATTTCATGAGGACGCCGCGCTAGGCTCATCAGTGTCGTCTTTGTTTGATTAAAAGTTCCATCGGATAGACAATGTATATAGTTATTTTGTTACGCTTATTGCGTGCGCGTTTTGGTGAAACTTAGAAATGAAATTGATGCACGCACATTTAAAGCACAGCTAATTAGTGGGAGTGCGTAGGTGTCTAGATTCTTCATCCACTCCAAAACTTTGAGTTACCCGACGAGATTGCACAAAAGCACAGGCTCCCCTGAGCCTTCGCTGATAACATTTGTGATAAACACCAGCCGATATGGTTTCATCATGCTCGGATCCAGTGATTCACAAAAAAATAACGCTTGGGCATATTTATGACACAGAAAGACCAGAAAGGCTCAATGATCACAGACACGTAGGACACTGTGTGCACGCGCGCGTGGTTGTGTACATGTATTTGATTTTTGTCATGACTAGACAAAATATCTCCGCGATTTGCATCAGTCCGACGTTCATTGACATTGAATAAAAGTTTGGCATGCATCAATGCTGGATAAACGCGCATAAGCGACACTGACGATCGCACTGACATGCGAAACGCTCCTGTTCCGCTATGTTTGTTAACTGACATGCTCGACGAAAAACGAAAGCATCGTAGACAGACACACTGATTGACCAAATCAACGGAAAAAAACGTTGTGTACGAACTAATACATGACATTTTGAGCTGACCTGCCATGAATAATTTATGGTGTACGAACTATTCGAGTGTACGAACTAATACAAGATTTACCGTAATCAAATTTCGCTGTTGTATCTCAAAGAAGGGATTACCACATCAAACAGTTACTATGCAAGGTTAAGTGTTGCAATTTTGAAACGTTTCTGGCCATTCGTATTGATTTTATAAACGATTTCACATACCTACTACATATTGATTTTTCAGAAAATGCTAAAGAACGGTACAGAGCAAAGGTTAGACTTTGAATACTTTTTGGCTTATAAAACACATAAAACTATGTTCTTTCAATGCTAAATGATTACCAGAACAATCACTAGTATTGTAAACTGGATTTTGTGTAAAATCATTTTAGAAATACCACAAACATGACAAAGACAAGCTCCTTTTTGTCAATTAACGGAACACATGCTATTTTTCTGTCAGTCATTTTAATGGTAAATATGTTGTCTCAAATTAAATCTAAACGAACGCGCTTGTTTGTTTGATTAACAGATTCAAACTATCTACTTAGTCATTAATTGAACCAGGTGGAGTTACTCAAGAAATAGATGGCAATCTTTGTTACCATTTCAGCTTATATAAGAAGAGCAGAGTCAAAACATTTGACCACCCCTCTCTGAAAATACAGCAAAATAATTTGTGACGTGCTCCGCATACGCTGAGACACCCTCAAGTAAACTTTGTTTCATAACTTTGTTATCTAAACTGTGATTTCATCCATCTTTGTGGAAAATATGTCCCAGATGTATATAAACATGTCATACAAATTTCATAGAATTCCTGATACACATTCTTGTTTTATAACACAAGTCCACGATTTACCTCGTATACGTGAGCTCAGGCCATTTTTTTTTTTTGTGGGGGGGGGGGGGGGTCAAAATTTTGAATTTCGATATTTCTGAGGGTTTTCAGAAAAATGAATATTTTTTTGAATATGAAGATATGTGGATATTTTATTGGGGTCATTGCAAAATAGCAGAATACCGCTTAAGCTGGTGCTAGGGGGCTTGAGAATTGTTGCACTTTCCATTAGTTCTCATGAACAGACTCAATTAAACTGAGTCTGCTGTTTTTCTTATATTGTAGCTTATCTCTATTTCTGAAGGATCCGTTTTTCCAGATTATTTAGAGGTTGCAACAGCTGTCGTTGTGCCACGTGGAGTTGGTAAAACTTCTCACCGTACATCGATATAATGTAGATATTTTTTCATATTCCGGTCCTTCAGGAATATTGGGTTCTGACGGAAAGCAGAATAGGCTTAAGCGGGTGCTAGAGGGCGTGAGAATTGTTGCACTTTCCATTAGTTCTCATGAACAGACTCAATTAAACCAAGGCTGCTGTTTTTCTTATATTGTAGGTTCTCTCTATTTCTGAGGATCCGTTTTACCAGTTTATTTGGACTATATATTGAGGGTCATTTCTCTGTATTTCAGGGTCATTTCTTAAGTTCGGGAATATTTTCTTGGGTTGTTAAAATTAAAAAAAAATTGGGGGTTTGCCTGATATTCCTGATATTTTTGGGGGTGAACAGTAGATGCTGTGTCCGAGCCTACGTATTAAGAAAACATTTGAGTACCCATCCCCCTGGGCCTTGAGTAAGACACTTTATCCTCTGCTTAGTACTGGTTCAACCCATGAAGGCCTGTCCCGGCATGTCTGAAAATTGTTGACTGGGAGGAAATTTATCAAATCAAACAAGTCCCTTGATATGATTTTCAGATATAGGTAAGCTTAAAGCCAATTTCGGGTAATTCCCATGCGCACCATTTGTGCATCGAGAAACAGGAAAAGTTGTCTGGGTCCCGTCTTTCCGACCATTTACGATTTCGGATCAATACAATTTTCAGGTACTCATATGTCTGATGGATATTCCTTCATTTTCTTCACAGACGAAAGTAACTAAAATGTGTCCAAAATAACAATTGACCCTTCATCAGAACTGATCGTCTCAGTACCAAATACAGATAGATAGGACAGGCCACATCAACAATGTAAAAAATTTCGAAGTTTTTACCCTGTATGCGAATACGAATATAGCAGATACTCGGATTGTCTGTCCAATATGTACTGTTATTTCGAGCCGCGCACGACTTGACATCGTGGCCTGTGGTTAAAGTGTCAGACTTTGGAACCAGAGGACCAGGGTCGATTCCTAGGTGGGCGCTTATTACATTTTTTTCTCTTTCTTTTTTCACAAAATTACTTCATACAAGTAATATGGAATTATATGAATGACAAAAATTACAAATTATACTCCTTAACGTTTTATATTGAAATATCCTCAAAATTTGTGGGGATGTGGTTAAAGTTGGCCCTTCTGATTGATAATTAGTCTGATGACCCCCGATTGTTATTTTTTTTCTAAAATGTCAAATGATAGTCCATGAAATAAAAACAAAAAAATAAGACTTATAATGTCAGATGTTTTAATATATAATTTACTCTAAAAATCGAAATCCTTTGTGGGGGGGGGGGGGGAGAATAACCAAAATATAGCATGCAGTATCTTGACATTACAATGCATGTTTTCGGCGTTAAAATACGTGACTGGAGCATGATTTACCTACATCAGTGAATGCCGGGGTTTTATTTTCTTTTATTTGTTTATTAAGAAACTTCACATCTGCGAAAGTTTGGGAAAATAAAACCGGCGCGAAAGTATTTAAGCTACAGTATTAGGAGAAATCAATAGCACACATGCTGTATGCTATCAATTTAGAATATATCAAAATGATTCCAGACAAGAGAACACTTAAAGTTATGGGTTTTGATATTCAGGACCCGCGGTTATAAAGCTTTTTTCATTCTCAATTCAGTTTAGCACGAAATTTATCCTGCTCATAAATGTTAATATGCCAACAATTGTTGGCATTTTAACATTTTAGCATGATAAACACAACATCTGAGAGACCTAAAGCAAGAAACTTCTTCATTTGTCGGTATTTTAGTTTTTATGAGCAGTTGTAATTTCGTACTCAGTTGGGTTGAGCATGAAAAAAGTTTTATAACCGCGGGCAAGACTCTTAACATAATTATCAGTTATCTTATGAAACAGAAAGCTTGGAAACACTTATAGTTTCTTTTCAATTCACTTACCTTTACACTTGACATAATTGACGTCAAGAGTGACGTTATCAAGGTCATCATAATCGTTGAACTCATACATGAACCTCTCCTCAGGAATACTTGCCATGTTAAATAACTCTGTGTGGTCTGTATTGTTTCCAATCCCTAGAAATAATGAGCTGAACTTTTTTTCATTTCATCAATAACGAATGTGTATTCCTTTTGCATTTACATTGCCGTTTTATTAACAAATGTATATGAAATCACATTTAGCTTAACATAAAGGCAATCTGATATATGGGGGATGAAAATAAAACGAACTGATTTGCAAACCATTGTCTGTTTTTCTGAGCAAAAAAAAGCCACATTTGTTTGAATTTCAATACATATGAAGATTACAAAATAGTTTTACGCTCACCTGAGTTCAGCATAAAAAGTTTTATAAACTCAGTCCCAATATTGAATAGCATACGTTTGGAGCAACAAAAATACAAAATCTAGCATGGACACGCCTACCAAAATTGGTTGAGCGAGAAACACAATTCAAGTGTCTTCGGGTTGAGATTTCGAGGAGCTAAAAAGGTAAAGAAATGTTGCATGTTCTGTATATTATAATTAATATTTCTTGTCCTAGGAAGAGAATAAAAAATCGGGGAATGCCATGCAACCTCTTACGGGTCCCTACGTTTATGGTGTAAATAGGAGGTCAGAGAATTTTCTCCTTTTGTCAGATTTACTTTTTGCATGAGGAAGGTGTACCAGAAGCAGATATAAACGTGTTGAAATTCGTGTTGTTTTGAGCTGTGTATTCAATTTTATGATATGCTCAAAGGTGATACAGACAGGCCTGATCAAGACTGAGATCAGCAACTTGAATTCAGATGGTTATTTTCATCGAGCTTGTGCAATATGCGAAAAATCTTGGTGGAAACTCCCGGATAATCTGGTTGAGCATCAGATAATAAAAAATGATAAGAAAACTTAATAGCATCATTTGTCGTTTTTTTCGCATCCCAACCATGTAACAGACTGATTGCCTTATCTTGACTAAGGGGTGTTTAGTTTAGTTTAGTTTTACGGCAAAGTCCCTTTCTTTGTACCATCACAGTTATGTAAGTTCCTATGAGAAATAACTTGATGCACTTGGTTTTTGGATTGTATCTGAAACTTAAAAAACTATCAAATTATCAGAACATATAAGAAATACTTAAAAATGCTAGTATTTTGAGTTGCATCTCGAATATAGTTATAGACTGTCGACTCAAAGGAATAACGTCGTTATTGTTATTGCATAGCAATTGCATACAGCATTTGATTTCCAATGTTTTAATAATCACAATTTGTAAAACGGCTTAAAAAAGCCCTTATCATACATATGGATTCTTCCTTCTGGTTTAAAACAATAATCCTGGGATAGTTCGATGTACATATCTGGGGGTATCAGGTTTTATTTTAAGAAAAAACACATTGTATTCTTCTGTCTGAAGGTCTTTTTTACCTTTATAAACAGTGTAGACCCTGTTGAAATGCAGCAATTTGCTATATTTCATCTGGGTCTTCACTGTTTGCAAAGGTACTTGTTTAGGAGTTTCCCAAATACACAGGTTTGAAAGTGATGGATTGCTTAAGTGACAAACTTGGTTAAACCTACATACCTATGGCATACATAAGAACGCCCATATCTCTTAGCAATGCAGCTCGAACTTTCGTCAGTGACGGGTACCTCGATAGGCCATCTGTAATAACCACAGCTAGGGTTGGTACCCCTGGTCTCCTGTTGGTAAAGCCCTCCTTCCTTAACGTTTCTAGAGCATCTGCTGTTTGTGTGGAACCAATGATATATGGTATCTTCTCAACAGCCTTGAAGAAGAAACATAAGTCAAGATAAACAAAATAGTTTATGTTTTTTATATGAACCATGAGTAGTTTTTGTTGTATGGTAAGTCATTTTATAAACTAAATTATTATACTCAAAATTAACATTTGGGTCCGGTTATTTATCCACAAATGCGTGAAATGCCGAATCCAGCGGGGTTAGAAGTGTAAATTTCGTTGTGAGCCTTTCTCTACTCACATACTTTGTGTTTACTTGGAAATAGCAATATACGCCTTACAAGACTTAAAACAGAGGCTGTAGGATTAAGTAGTTGCGTCTGCCACGCGTAAATCAAGCCAATATATTCTAATAGCATGCTAAAGTGTTGGTTTTAAACGAAATGATTGAGGTGTCAAAATTTGGTACTGATTGCATAGTGCGAAAAGCAAATAGGTTTTCGTTGTTCTCACACTCGAAACTTTGAGTAGATGTACTTCCAGACTATACATTGGATACCTGTCCCCTGACTGTTTAGCTATGCATGTTTAGGATTTTTTCTTATCAGAAAATCTAAAAACTAAAAATGTATAGAGCCAGCCAATGCAATATTGATACTTATACATTATACATAAACTTTCATTAAGCATACAAAAATACTTTGTCAGCATGCAGTCTCTGGTCACTATCGGCTCACCAACAAAACGCCATTTAAATGGCATTTTGTTGTTGGGTCGATAGTATCCTGCATTTATATGCCTACGCTTTTATATGCCTACGTATTTATATGCTTACGTATTATATGCTTAAGCTATTATATGCCTACTTGCTATTTGCAAATATCACCTTGAGTAACTCTATCTTTGAATCATGCTGTCCAAGTTTAAATTGCCATGTTGCGTGGTCATTGTATGTCATCAGGCCAACACGTGTCAAGTCCCTGTCGATATCAAATCCATTAACCAGTGACTGTATGAAGGCTTTGATTTTCTGAAAGTTCTCTAAACCAATACTCCCAGATGAATCCACAACGAAGATGATATCAGCGGAAGTCGCTTCGCATGACACTGCTGAAACGAAAATAATGATAACATTTAGCTTAAGTTAACCCTTTGGAAAATGGAGCATTTTCCATAATATATTCAAAAGTATTCAAAACTTCTTGATTTTTTTCAATGTTATCTACAAATAGAAAATGATATCATGATTCATAAAGAGCCTATGGTGTATGGGTTAAACACGCCTGCTAAACGCTCAGATGCTCAATCGCTGATTAAATTAAAGGAACTGGTGGGGTTGTGTATTTGGAAGGGTATGAGTCGGTACTTTTGAAGAAAATTGTGAGTCCTTATAGCAATAACTTTACAGTAGAATTGGTTGGGATTCGGATAGGTTTATAATTCATTGCTGATGAAGGCCAAATCGAAAACAGAATCATTCATGTGATCACAGATTGTCAATGAGCAATTGTTTTGGCATTTCAAAATCATATCCCATCAAATTGTGCAATCGTGAAACAAGCAAAGGATGCAAATCATTAATTCTATAGAGCAGCATATCGAGCATATTGGTGAAAAGCGAAACAAGATACATAATTTTTTTTTATTATTCACTGTGTCCCAGGACACAAACACATATTGCGAAATGAATTAGCAGATCAGCAAGCTAAAGCAGGGGCAGAGGAGATGGTGTCAGTAAAGGACCCTGTTGTAATGGCTATGGCTAAGGAGAGAAATGGAAATTAAAGTTAAAAATGTCAGAGAAAATGGATAGAATACAAAAGACATTTGATGAAGTTTGGAAAAAGGTTTGCTTTGGTGATAAGGATAGGGTACGTTTTTCGTCGCTTAATCAGATACTTTGTGGACATTCTAGGCTTAATAGGCGTGGTACTTAATATCAAAGATTTTTTTTTTCTTTTTCCAATCCATAATAGGGAAAAACACTGTCAAGCAAAAATGAATCCTAATCAGTCCGAGTTGTGTGATAGGTGTTAAGTCCCAGAAACTGTTGTACATTACATTTTTTACTGTGATATATGTACGAAAGAGAGAAAGGAGTTAGAGGAATCAGCAGAAGCTATTCTGTCAAGAGATTAGGCATAAACTGCAGTGTAATAGATTTAAAGGTTTTATCAGGGAACATAGAAGATATCAGTAGGGAAGCGAGTTCTGAACTAGTTGGTGCACTTCTTCAATTTATTCAGTGCACCAACGGTTTTAAGCAAATTACTAGCCACGCATGCGCACCAAGAGCGAAATTGAGTACAAGCACTTTGAGCATTTCACAGAAAAAAACAGTACCTTGGGGCGATTGGCAGCATCCAGCTCCTTTCAAAAATATACAACAACAACATTAAATGTGAAAAAAATGACCTAGGAAGAGAGACATAAATTGGGAAATGCCATGCAATATCCTAATAGATTTATAAGTCTGGTGTATAAATACGAGGTCAGAGAGTTCTCTCCTCTAGTCAGATTTACTTTTTACCTAATAACGGAGTTATTATGTACCAGAATCTGACAGCAACGTGTCCATTACGCCAATGAGAATACTTTCTGATATCGTAGCCCTACCACAAACATAGGAATTCAAAGGTTAATGTACGACTGCTCCGATTTTCGATTCAGAGTGTATTACTTGACTATTCGCTTACTGTAAAGGCGGCGCCTCATAAATGCGTAATTAGGACTAGTCAACCTTAGGCATAGGTAAAATTGAAAAGTATGCGTGGTTTTATTCAAAAGTAGCCTTAATCTTGTGCCACCACCTCAGTCATTATTTAGTCCTTAAAACGCCAGCAAAATAACTGCTTCAGAAAATGTATATTTAACATAAGCAGGGAGGCAAACATCGTGGACCCAGATCAGACTGCTCCTACAGGAGCAGTCTGATCTGGGTTCACAATGTTTATCTATGAGGTTTCAAATAGTTAAGTGGACGACAAAAAACATACATTTTGTGATTACGCGCTTTAAGGGTTAATAAATGTGAGTTCAGTGTGTATACGGTTAGGATTTTCATGAAATGCATGCACGTTTGCGCGGCTCAAAAAGCTTATTAACTCTTTACCAAATTATAAATAAAACCTGATTTCCCTTCCTCAGCAGATGAAATAGCCGAACCACGCCCAGATATGAATATTTAAGTTGCCACCTATACAGTAAGCGAAAAGTCAAGTAATATAGCAGATCATTATACACTGTAGTAGGGGCTGCGCAGACAAAACCACACAATCTGTTTCGGCCATAGTACAGACAGAAAATGTGCTGTGTCTCAGCCTCATGCTATTTGTTTTAGGATCTTAAAGCTGCATAGTCTGTAACTTTTGATCTTCTAATTAAAAAAAAATGTTTTATTTTTCAAGAACACAGTAAAATACTCAAATTAAGGTAAACATTTAACCATTTTCGTAAATCTTAACTAGTTATCACTATCAAAACAACTGTATTTATGTTAAAATTCAACGGTCTATAATTATTGGAGGGACGCAAATAATTACCAACAAGAGAAAAATACACCTATTTGATAAGATAATTCACTTTTCCATGCAGTTTTCAGCTGTACTGAACATTTTTATTGTGAAAACATAGCTTAATTCTACTTTTACAAAGGATTTAAAAAGAAAATAATTTTTTTCGAAAAATGTTCATAGTTACAGAGTATGCAGCTTTAAACAACAGTTCATTATATATAGAGGATGTGCATGGATGGTCATTTTAATAGAGGATCATACAATAATTTCATAAAACACTTTATAGATTGGCAAAAGTGTAGGATGTTTTGGTACGGTCATTTATAACGTGTTTATCGCCTTTAAAATAGCCACTGAATCATTAGAAAACGCATTGCTAAAACTGTGCCATTGTGACGCAATAATAAAGAGCTAAATCATTTGATTTTTTTCCCAAACACACTGCTTACTTGTCAATTAGTATACGATTACATGTGGGCTGATACATGTGATTTCAATCAATGGTGCATTTTGACTAGTGTAGACTCAGGCGTGCCTGTGCAGCCTCCAATTAAGCTTAGAAACTCAAAATGATGTTCAGTCAGTAGCTTAATATTCATAGAACATTCAAGCGATTAGCAAAGGCTCTGATCAGACTGTGCGTATGCGCGGGCTGATCTGAGCCTTTGCTGGTCGCACATACCACATTATTGGAAATCTCATGCCTGGCTCATTTCATACAACACTTTATGGATTGGCAAAAGTGTATGATATTTTGATATGGTCATTTATAACGTGTTATCGTCTTTAAAACAGTATTTTTATCATTTGAAAACGCACTGCTGAGAATGTGACATTCTAACATAAAAATGAAGAGTCAAATTATATGCTTTTCCGATAACATTGCTTACTGGTCACTTAGTGAAGCCCTGGAAGGGTTTTTAGGGAAACAGGGATATTGGCCAAAAACTTAAAGGGATACGGGATATTTTTTTGATATTTAAAGGGATACGGGATACTTGGATAAATTTTAGGGATATGGGGATACAATGCTTTCTGAATTTTGGGGATATTTGCCATATTTATTTTAAGGATATGGGATTTTTCTTTTAGATAATTAAAGGGATATGGGATACTGGGACCCCCCTTCCAGGGCCTCCTTAGTATACGATTGCACGAATGTCTTCATCGCAGATGTACAAACTGAATTCAAACTTACCGCCTGTACAGTGTCGTACATATATGGACTTTCCCGGTGCACCCCCTTTCTTGTCTGGATGGGCAAGTGACAGTGGCTTGGAAAAGAAGTACAGCTTACAGCCCTCTGTCTGACTATAGCTATACGTCCAACAATGCAAACCACTTTGTAGATTCGCATCTAAACATGACCTCTGACAGAAGCTGTAAGTCAGAAAATAGAATAAGAAGCATACATATCGTATAATGTGCGCGCAAATGCAAACTGGGCCTCGACCATTGTCTGCGCAGCGCGAAACTAAAAGGACCGACAGTTGAGATAGTCATGCCACCTATTGGACGATAATGGGACTTCGGCGCGAAAAACCCTGGTGCACAATTCTAATTGTCTAGCTTATCTTCATAGCTGAGCACGCTGGTTTAAATATGACCATGTCGCAAATCGTGCCATCTGATTGTATTTTAAAATAGAATATTCAATAAGCAAAGTTGAGAGACTCTGGTCAGACGCCGCGCCCTGCACACAAAATGCAGGGATTGATCTGGAAACTGCCTGGCACTCTGATGATATTCCTCAGTTTTTGAAAAAAACGATATCCGCGGAAAACAAAAGCGAAAGAAAATGTGGGCCTACATTACTTTATTACACTTACCTTTTATCCGCTGTCAGTATGATCGGGGTATTGATGATAACACCTTTACCGTCCGTCATCGTGACGTAATCTGTTGCCTCTATACCAGTATCTGTCACTTCATCAAATGTGCAGTTACCTGTTAAAAGGAATGCACAGTGATTACCCTGAACATGCGGACTTATATAAATATAACCCTGGCCCTGTGGCTATAAAACGTGTTTATGATTACCTCACAGTAACATGAAATTACGTGTATTCTCTGTCATAAGTCTTAAAATGCCAAAACATTTTGGAATTTTAAAATTCATAACCTGGACAAATGCCCTAGTCAGCTGTTCTGGACAAGAAATGTGCCTCTTTTGTCTGCATTTTATAGCCTATTTTGATGGGAAATAATCTAAATAATTAAAAAAAAAAAAACACATACACTAATCGAATCCAACTGACAACGTATCCAAAATTAATTTCGACTGAAGATCTTATCTTCGTGGTATATGGATTGGAGTTACACTTTAAAAAAAAAATAGAGTTATACACCAAATTTGGTGGCAGCTGTACTGCCACTTATTTTTCTGGTTTACAAGCTATGTTCTGTTCGATTGTTTTGTGCCGTAAAAAGCTACAACAATAGCAGATAGAAACGTTTTATTTTAACGATGGAGTAACTTTTTATTTTCAATTTGTTTTCGTTGGAAAGAAAGTCACTGTGTAAGTTTACACCAGAAGGGGTGTATTTGGCACCTCTTTAGGTGTTAACTTACACTTCTGTTTAAAAGTGTAATAATAGTCAGCTGTAATGTGCCTCATGTGAAATAAAGTAATATTAACATACCTGAGGGGCATACGTATTCACAGGACTCTGTCTGCCAGGAATCGTTGGGAACGGCACATTCTTTTAAACATTTCTCAAAACTGTCCTCCTTGCAACAAATTCCACGAGACCTTGTGCGTGTCCCGATTCCGCACGTCTTGCTACACGGACTCCACTTAGACCATTGTTCCCACTCGCATTTCTGCAAACCATTGTCGCACACCTGTGCCGTCAATCCATCCAGGGACGAAATAACGATCATTAAGGTCGTTATAGTAATTTTATTTATTTTATTCATAATGATTTGAAGTAGCAAAATATATAGTATTGTTTAACAAACTTATAGTGCGAAACAAATTTTGATAGCCATCCAACGTTTGCTATTATCATAGATCACAATTGTTCTAAAACAAACCCTCTCTTAAAATAAAAGAAGGGACGTAATCATATCACGTGAACCCGCTTGATCGGAGTAGGCTTCGACTATCAGATCCCTTAATATTTCAAAGATATGACTTAACGCTTTGCATGCTGAGCATTTATTATTGTTTGTGTCGCCTAGCGATATTTGTTTTCAAAATTATTATTTTTAAGATTATTGTAGATATACCATCAGTCAAACAGTTTGAATCCAGATCAGGCCCGACTGTTTGTCGGACCTGATCTGGGTCCAAACTGTTTGTGAGGGCTTATCAAAAGACGAGGCCAACAGGCAAAGAGTTAATTAAAGTTAAGCATTTACACTATCCAATTTTATTGGCTGTGATGCTAGGTGCTGTCTCAAGTGTCCGGTAGTCCGTAAGAGATAACGACACGAAATGCCCTTATCTCTTGCATACCTATCTGATACCATTCATATTAAAGCTATACAGTGTGATTACATTGTATATCGTTTCTCACAGAATTATTTATAATATATCATGTTGAAATATCAATACTTAACTAAGGTAGTTCTTAACTTTAAGGAGACATTGTGATTTTGGGGCCAGATTTGCTTTTGATAAAAAAAAGTATTAAACTACCTAACAGTAGATAGACCCATCATTTGCAGTTATGCTGCAAAACAAATCACGGGTCGTGTTAACTGGCAAAAGAGCGAAATAATTGCAATGCATATCAAATGCAATGATCAAAATTGCCTTCTTTACGTTTCTACAACAAAGCAAAGTCGAAAACTAGATGAAGTTATTTTCAAGAATGGGGTGGCGTCCTGTTTGAAAAAAAGATTGCTAAAAATGCATGTGGTAGCTCTATTTCGCTGTTTGAGTCGATGGAAATATACTAGATTCTGATATGAATCCTGCGCAAAATTGCGCACTGAGATCCCAGTGCTTTATCATCTTTAATATACATCTCGTGTAAATCGGCTCTTACAAAAAGCCACACAATGAGGCAGTGTATCGAGGTTTGTGGTCAGAAACACACTTTTGTTTGTGTCTGTAACTCATGTAGTATAGTTCCATCAAAGCTGATTGGTCTAATTTGAATACTTTTGAAGCAGCCAAATGTTGGTTTTTGCAGCCGCTGTGACACATAGCGGGTCGTGATTTGATGGGATTGAATAGCAAACTGGATCACATAAACCCTTATTAAATAAAGTCGTCATTTACTCACTCACTCACCCGTTCACTGATTAGAGAATATAGTCCGGTAGAAAACCCGAGTGACCTGTTTATAACTTGTTTATAAAGTGTTTTCTTTGTTGATTCTTGATGTTTAAAAGCATTGTACTTAAAGACATATGCGGCTATTTCCAATGCGCATCTTTTCCGCGTCTGGTAACGGGGAAAGTTGTCTGGGTCCTGTCTTTCGACTATTAATGGATTCGGATCAATACAGCTTTCCGATATTCTTATGTCATATCGGTGTTCTGACATTTTCTTGACAATATAAAGAAATTAAAGTGTGTCCGAAATATCTATTGACATCTTATCAGAACTGATCGTCTCAGCACTAAAGACAGATAAATGTAGCTAACAACGTACACAATTACCCTGGTTACGAATACGATAGTGGCCGAGTCAATACTATTTGTATGGATATTTAGAGCGGCGCACGACCTGACCTCGTGGTCTAGTGGTTAGCGTGACTGTCTACTAAGCCAGAGGATCAAGATCGATTCCCGAATGCGCACATATTTTCAGCGTTTTTTTTTCTTTCTTTTTAACATTTTAATGCAAAATAGCTTCATATACTAGTAAAATGGCATCATCAAAGCGACCGAAATGGTCATCCCCGAACTTTTTATATTGAATTACGCATGAAACCTATGGGGGTGGGGTTAAATTTGGCCCTCTTGAAAGAGAATTAGTTCGGTGACCCCAGATTTTTCTTCTTTTTTTCTGAAAGGTATTATAATAGTCCATGAATTAAAGATATTTTTTTAAGATTTTCAATATCAGATTTTTTATTACATGATTTATTCTAAAAACAAACTCCATTTTTCGACGGATTGCAAAAATATATCATGCAGTATCTTGTCACAGCATGGGATAACAAATAAACTTGCTCATTTTCTAAAATATTTGAGGTCATGGGCAGTAATTTAAGTTAAAAGAAAGAAGCTGGCTGAAGATTACAACCGTTTTAGCTCGATATTTAGGACTAGTGTTATTGTTAAATAGTTTTAGAAAATTGGTCAAATGCTGAAAACTTCCATCCGAGATTCTGAGAAAATAAGCATGGTGACATATCCTTTTTATTTCATAAATGGATAGCCCATACAATAAACAAACTGTATGCAAAGTATTGAAAATATTTCAATATGGGAAGTATTTAGTAGCATATGTCCTTAATGAATCCAACTGATGCCACTCTGACATCATCGAGCTGTTTGAAATTTTAAAGATGGCGTCCATGGTGACTGTTAGTTAGGCTTCTTAGACCTATCTGACCGAAATACTTGATAAAAAACATGTTAATTTAGATTTACTTGTTATAGAAATTGACATTGATTATATTCAGAATATTGAAAATATTAAGATGGTGTCCAAGATGGCCGCCCTTTTAAAGCAAAATTCAGCCTGAAATAAAAATCTCTGAGTTAATAACTATTTTCTGATAGTTTTCAATAGTGGTTGTATTTTGAGAGTTTGACTTGTATGTTGTTGTTGCTTTTCAGCGTTGTAAAATATTCAAGATGCAATCTAAAATTCAAGCAGTGACAGGGTTGGAATTACGTGGCTTTTGCTATCATACACTGCACGGATAAAATGGCGGACTATTATCATTTCATAACGGTAATGAGATATTTTTCTTTGCTCTGGTAATCATTTACATCAATCCATGCACCACCTTTGGCTGAATCTGATAAAACCAAATTATTCTCATAAAAGTTCAAGTTCCTACTTTGGGCAAACATTCTGTCAAGCAGAATAAAATAAATAAATGCCAGGGTATACTGAACAGACGATATAACTGAAAACTTTGTGATGGAGTGTTTGCTTAAAGTACAAACCTTTTTGAATCAATATATGGAAAAATTGGTGGATGAAATAAAAACAAATGGGAGAGAAAAGGTTATTTACTTATGGAAAGAAAACAGTTCATGCAGTGTATCAACACAAAAAGATGCAGATGATCGTTACCATACTGACTGCTAGCCGGGTGCAACTACAACAAACATGTCTACTGGTAGGGTGTAACTATTAAAGACATTGCTTCCGGTTGGGTGAAACTGTAAAAAACAGGCCTGCTGGTCCGGTGCAAGTGTACCGGAAAGCACATATAGTTAAATATTACTATAACAAATATGAATGCTGGTTCGGTGCAAGTGCATCAGACATGCATGCTTGTAGGTGTAAGTTAAACAGACATGATTGCTGCTTATAGATACAACTGTTTATGACATGACTTCTGGTCAGATGCAACTGTTACAGACATGGCCGGTGGTCTGGTATAACTGTAATAAACATGATCAGCGAAACTATAATAAACATATTTGCTGGTCCTGTGCAAATGTAACATACACGGATGCTGATAAGATGAAACTGTAACAGGCATGCATGCTGATAATATGGAACTTATAAAGACATGGCTGACTGTAGCATGCATGCCTGATGGTCTGGTGCAGCTGTGCTTACTAGCCGGTTGGTCTGATGACAAACATAGGGTACATAACTGTTGATCTGAGGCACATGTAAAAGACATACTTGCTTACTGGTCTGTCGCAACTGTTTCAAATATATCTGCTGGTGAGATGCAACTGTAACAGAGGTGCATACTGGTCTGCTAGTCTAATAAAGCTGATACAGACATAACTGCTAGTCCAGAATCTCGGTATCAAACATGCATGCTGATCCATTGCCATATAAGTAAACATGCGTAACGGTAAAGATGTTTGCTGACAAGGTGGCAATAATGGCTGCTGGTCTGATACAAGTATAACGGATATGCATGCTGGCTGAGTGGAACTTGAACGGACATGTCTGCTGGTCCAGTGCAACACAATCTGGCTTCCTATTTGCTGTGTGCAATCGTAATATACATTATTGCTGGTGCATTGCAACTGTAACTGTGTCGCTAACAGGCATATGTGTTGGTTCAGTGTCATATACATGTTTTTAAACAGATAGGTAAGCCTGGTAGCAATACATGGCAGCTGTTCGTTGACACTTTAACAGACATGCATGCGGAACTGGTACCATTCAATCGGACATGCCTCCTGGCCCATTGAAAACCAAAGAGAAAAGCTACTTGACGGATGCCCCTCAATCAGACAACCAAATTAACTGAAACTTTATTAGGCATGACGGTTGCTACGTTGCCAATGAAACAAATATACCTGCTGTTCCAGTGCCATTCCATGTAGAGAGCTACTGTGTCGCTGCAGCTCCAACAACCACGCCTGCTGGCCTACTGCAACTGCCACAAACACCTCTGCTGTTCAAACATGCCTACTGGCTGAGTGCTGCTGCAAGATGGATGTTTGCTGGACCGTTGCCACTAAATCAGCATGCCTGCAAATCTTTTGCCACTCAATCCGACATACCTGCTGGTATGGTGTCTCACTACCTGCCATACCTGCTGGTGTGGTGTGTCAATATCAGCGATAACTGCTGGTGTGGTGCCTCACTTTAGGTCATGCTTTCTGGTGTGGTGCCTCATTATCAGCCAAGTTTTCACAATGTTTTCACTGTTAAATGTCCGCCATCGTGGACACTATTTTGAATACCGAAATTCTCAATTGTGTATCACTCGGATTTGTTAAGGACAGTGTATGCACTACAAGAATCAACCAAGAAAATCAAGTTCAAGGTCCTCCTAAAATTCGCCCAAATTCTGCTGGACTAATAGCGGCAATTTGAGAATAACCAGTTTTATATGGCGATTCTGTTGTTATTGGTTCATTTTTTCTGTTGCTCCTATTATGTATGGCAGTTTTATGCTTGGTCCTGGTGTTGTGAAATAGCTCTACGTCCTTTCTAGTTTTGCAATAATCTAAGTGAGGACAAGATAATGAATTGTGTTCTTCCTTTTTGCGTATGTCTTTGTCAGTGTAATGGAATCTCTTCCCCATGGAACCATAGATTGATCTTTGATTCGACATTTCCTGGTCAGTTATGGTCAGTCGTTATGCATTTATGTTTCGCTTACAAAAGTGCAGTTTTACCAGTGTAAGTTTGGTAATAAACCAACTGATCAGTCCAGAAATTGGAATAGCTCATAACACAATAGAAAACTGACACTCGGTGGAATAGCACTATCACCGCTCATCTAATAGGAGACTTTTATAGGTCAAATGCCAACGTAATCAACACCAAACCAACACCAAACCAATAACCACCCAATATGATGGCACTTCTGCAGGTGACATGATGAGTTATTGTCATACAAGTAAGTGCCAAGCATGTTTTCTCTGCCTTAATTTGACATTACAACTTAAAATGAAGAAGTTTTAAATATACAATATGTCGCAACGTTCAGACATATTTCATCTACAATATGCTAAAACACGTCGAAGCAGACTTTTGGATCAAATACAAAATTTATTGCAAGTAATGTCTGATTGATATTTTCATGACTTATTATAATGTCACTGTACATTTAAGGTATATGTTTAAGAAAAAGTTCAAAGTTTTGTTTATGAAACGTTCCCTTTAAATAGTACTGAATTACAAACCGAATCATGTGCGGACACAGTGACGTCTGCCATATCTGCTAATGAGATAACTTTGTATAATGTTTTATGCCGACAAAAGTATTTGTATTGTATGATATTGATATTAATTTTAAATAGATTTTATCATCTATAGTTGTCTGCAAACAATATGATGCATGACTCTTAATGTAAGAGTGATCTTACTAGTAACGCTAGACTATTTTTTTTTTTTGATGCAGTGCGCTTCATCACTGAATATAGCTTTAAGCACGTCTTTCCTTGACAGTTCAATCACAGTAGCAATGGTTTTCAAGCAAAGATTATGGGCTGGCAAATATAACATCAACTTGTCCTTTAGAAACATCTTCTAAGAGTCTTTCATTTTCTTGCTGCGAACCGATGTCTCCCAAATAAACTGCATTTATATTTTTATTTCTGGAACTGCATCAAGGCTACCAAAGGTGAAACAACTATCACTGTTGCTTGTGCAGGCTGATCAGAGCTTAAGTGCTTGAAAAGTGATGGTGCAAGCTCAAATGTTAGACTTTTGCCGCTTCCTGTTGGTGAGCAGAACAGAACATCGTTCCCTTCCAGATAGCTTTTTATCACCTTTTCCTGATTTGGCCGTATAGTCTCATATCTAAATAATTCCAAACTCAATTAAATGGCTTCATCCATTCCTACATTCTACATACTAACTTTGGATGTTCTGTGTACCTTCTGTGTACGCAAGTAGAGCCATAAAATCTGATAAATGAGCTTGCAATTTGATAAGGGCCATTAACGCAGCTGGAACTGATTTCTATCACTAAAGATATGTCACTAAAAGGTCATCCAGAGGTCGGTCCCAGAAATTTCTGGGACCAGCTCTTCAGATATTGCCAGATATTGTATTCTAATTTTTATGTGTGTGTCTTTGTCTGTGTTATGGTGTCCTTTCCTCTTTGTGCAATGAGTGTGGTTGTGGTATTTCCTGGTAATATTTCGGCCTCGACGAGACAAAAGCTGTCTTCTGGGTTTCAACCAAGACTCAAACCAGTCTCCTCAGCTACAGAGACTAGCTAGAAAAATGAAAATTCGCGTCGATGCCCATTTACTTTTATTTTTATTTTGGGGTATAGTTCATTTAGCGTGACCTTTCGTCTTTGAACACACTAAAATTTCCATTTTAGACCATGTCAAAAGTTTTGCCTAATTTCATGAATTAAAACTTGAACCTGAAACGCTTTTCCTCATCCAAATCGTTGTCCGTAAGGGCTGTAATCTTTTTTTAACAAGAACCATAACTTTGGTACTATATTTGGAATTTCCTTAAAAATCTGTCAGGTAATTATGTAATCATAACTCATCATCTTATCAAGTGACACGTATCTAGCTCCTATAATTCAAGAGGTATACTGCTTTCATGGTATGCATTACAATAGGAAGGTCAGATGGATGGACAGACAATCTATTTAAGTTATATGCTACCTTAATTATTTTTCGAAGTAGGAGACTTAATAAACGTATTATAGCAGTTAAACTATTTTACAGCTTATAAGTGCTGCAGCAGAGGTCACCAAAAGTGACATGCACCCATACCGGAAGGGTAACAAGTAGCATCATACATCATTTTAAAGCTTAGAGTGTGCTGAGTTCAGAACTGCATGATGTCACTTTCAGAATTTTGTGCGAAAAAAATACGGCCCTTTAAACCTGGGTACCGTCATCATAGCTCAGAGAGGAATGATAATTTATTTTTATGACAAGAAACATACATAGGGTATAAAATGCTCGTTATTAGGTTGTATATGATCCAATAGTTGATATTAATTTTGTCTGCATTTGATATGCTACTTACACACATTGACAACTATAATTAAAAGGTCATTGAGGGCAAAAGTCGCGAAAACCAATGGTTTTTACAAATAGTCACGTATATTGCATTTGATCTAAAAGTACATATTTAAATCATAAAAATGAGCTTTTTCCTGCATAATAAAGTAAATATAAATACATTTTATGTAGCAATTAATCCAATTATAATGTCTCCCCAACAGATTATAGCAATTATAATACAACTCTGAAGGGAATGCAAACGTACATAAATGTACTTGTTCAAATTTTTACATCAGCATATTTTGACATGGGTTTATTAATGAAAGCTTTAGAAATCACTTGGGCTAAACCTATGTATATGCAATATATCCTTCCATGATGCTAGCAGGTTTTGCTAGCATTGGATACCTTCATGGTGAGGCGGGACTCAGAGAACTGTGGTATTTCCTGATCATACTCACTTACTATTTTTGATGTCTCTGCTGTTGGCAGTGTAAAACAAAACTTGTCTGGAAAAGAGTGTGACAAAGCTTTGTCATGAGACTGTTATCATGCTTCGCCTCTTCCTCACCGTGCTGTGGGTTGATCTACAGTGTGTGATTTTGGCAGTTCCTGGTCATACTCACTTACTTTTTAAACTAACATTTTCTATACAGTTCTTGAAAGTGGTGCGGCAAGAACAACAGAACTTTCTCTGATGATGTCCATTGTCATTTGCACGAGTTCTAAGAGGATTCCTGACTATGAATCAGAAACAGAAATGAACAGATAACTTTAATTAACTAATACTATCTGGTCGTCTTTGAGAAGTTGTACAGATAAACCTGATATCAGAGTTCAGGTAAAAGGGAATATCTATTTCTCTAACATTATTACTTTTGGAATGACTCGCTGAAGATGGTATTGCTTCCTTTTAAACTAATCCTCTCCCCAACTAGGCTTTGTCTTTGAGATATGCATCAGTTTACAAAGGCTGGACTATTATCTCTGATGTTTACAAGCAACATATATGTAAATTATATCTAATGCAGTGCATTCCTGAAGAGGTGAATAATGGTTTCCATGAAGGCTTATCTACTGTAAAACTGTCAAAGGGCAAGTTCAATTCTGCCTAGATTAACTATGTGGTCTAAGCAACAGAAAACGAAGTTTTAATAGGATCTAGAGGACGCATAGGACTGACCTTAAAAAGCAATGCACTGACTAGATCACGTGGTTCCTGAGCTAAGCCTGTGACCACAAAGTACGCAATGATGTTTCACAACTACGTGTGTCGAAGTGCATGTGCAGTGAGACTAAACCAGAGTAAACATTCACATCATTCCAATACAAAAGCTCTAATATGATTCTGTTGTAAAATAATTTAGATGTTTGACAGTCGATTCATTGATCCCCCTTTGATCCCACAGAGGCCACGCCTCACACTTCTAACAAGTTTTCCAACATGCGTTATATCATCCAGGCTTGCTAGGTGCCTTAGGCACAGGAAGTGAGGAAATCATTCATGAAGGAAGGATTTATAAAGCTTGATGGACAAGACAAACCTCAGAAGATGTTATATGCTTCCCAGCAAAAGGCCAACAATAAGACACTGGCAGACATGCCAAAGACAGTAACACTCAATTACAGCAGTGTAGTCATGAACGATTTGGTGATGCGTCTGTGTTTGTAAGCAGCTTGCTCTTTCAGAGAGGTACCTCGTCATTTGAGAATGCTCAAGGATTCTTTAAATATTTGCTAAATTTATGACTCTAATCAATGACTGCATGTTTCAAAGCAGATTTCATCCATCTACTCAAAAGCATATCTGAAGGCAAATGAGCATGTATTGAGAAACCAGAATACATTATAATGCTACAGCTTTGATACAGATGCTGCCAATACTGTCTAAACTGGCTAAAGTAACACCTGTAGCCATAGTTGAACAGTTTTGTGGCTACATACTTTAGGTCAGTTGCATCTATTATTCCATTTGACAGATACACATTGTCTTTGACATGTATACATAGAAGAGTTTGAATACGCTAGTATGCAAAAATAGGCAACACCACAATGGGACATAAAATGCTTCTACAAGCAGACATGGAAGTACTTAAAGAATAGAAGAAATCATTTGCCGAAGGCAAAACTAAGACAACCATGTAGCTTATTACACCGGCTTCATAATAGAAATGGATAAAAACAGTTGAACAGAGACATACAGTCTTTATCAGTGGTGGACTAAAGGACATAGCCATCAAAGCGACCAAAGAAGAGCATATGGACATCTCAGAGCTGCATGAGGAAGCAAAATTAGTACAAGGCTGTTTACATGCTTCAGTAGCTGCAAAATGTCCCAGTACATATTTTTTGTCTTTTTGTAACTTCCTCAAGAAGCTACAAATGAGATCTTTCTCAAATGTCAAATTGGCATATGATGCTGCTATGCGACGTAATATCCCTGTTAACATCTTTTTCACCAGTCTTACAAAAGAACAATACACAGTACTGATCATAAAATACTGTCTGGCTGGATGTGATATAAGCAGTGCTTTCTGTTGGGATTGGTATGAAGTCCGTTTTCAGACGCATGATACAAGTTGCACTGAAATTTCAGGGACTGAAGATCTTGGCCATGGGCCTTTATCAAACTGTCAAAAGTTTACTTGCACTCAGTTTGGTGGAGCAACATATGAAAAACTAGACCCCACATCCTTGAACGAGGTAAGTAGCGCAAAGGCAGCAACAAAAGTCCTATCGACAGATAACAGTTTCCATTTGCATATTCCACATTCTAAGCACTCACCCCATGATTATAGATAAAAGCTAGTTGTATACACTTATGACACACATACTGTATGCGTCCTACGATGATGAACCATTCAACAGCTGCCCCAAAGCTTCTAACCTAACCTACGAATGCAGAATAGCAGCTCCATGTGTGCAAAACACAAGTGATTCCGAATAGAGAATGCCCATGTGCTTTAACATCACTCTTTGATAGATGGGCGGTTCAATCATTAAATGAATGCGATGAATGACTCCATTATGCACCTCTGTTAGAATGACAAACATATCCCTTACGTGCTCATACAACGTTACTTAAATTCAATGAGGCGACGTATTCTGCTAAGCATTTGTAAAAATGGAGGTCATACTGGTTACCAATGATCTTTTTAACATCACATACAGCACGCTGTCAGTAATTTCTTGTTTCCAAATGCTGTGTGACTGTTTTATTTTTCTTTAGAAATTTTCATTTTGACCCCTCTGAACTTAAATATTCATAAAAAATATGCAATTTATGATTTTCATCCAAACTTTTTTCAGAGATATCCATAAGGCATTTGAAATTAGAGGAAAGAAAAAAATTACCCTGAAAATTAATTTATCATCAAAATATATACTTTTGAATACTTTGTAGAGTTTTCACTTTGGGTAAGTGTATAATTTATTTCTATCCGTTCATACAATATTGAAGTCTTTATTTTTAGTTTCCTAATGTTTTGTATAGTGGAAACCCCTTAACAGGTACTATGACAAAAAGTGAAAACCCTGATGAAATGCTGCATAATGCGCATTTCATCAGGGTCTACACTGATTGTTAAGGTAAAAACAATCCTCACAGACAGAAATACATCATTATTGGGAAAGACGACCTGCAACCCCTTGAAATATATAATCGACAATTCCATCCTTATTGCTTTTATCTGTATGTGAAAATCCACAAGAAAGAAAGGGTTAAAGTTCAGTCACATTTTAACAAATCTGACGATAACTCCTTCTGGAATGTCCATTATAGGTGTATGGAAAGCGTGCAATGAGCACGTTGTTATTAGATGAACAATCATCTATCAATGTCATAGGATTAAATAAGATAATTATCAGTATTGAATAAAACAATAAAACGAAAATGCATCACATGAATAGAGAACAATGTGTCCACTATTCATGTGTTGCATTTTAGTTTTTCGTATGTATTACTGTCTTGTATGTTGCTTGCAGCCATGTGATCACCTGTTTGGGAAAGGGCTGACCTCTTGGCTCTCTTGTATGTGATGTTTTTCCTTTTTTTCACGTTTCCATATGGTGTCCATGGTCAGGTGTAATACTTGATTGTATCGATTCCTGATCTTTGCCTTATTCTTTATTTATGTTCATTGTTATTTAACCAATCATTTCAATTACCATGATGGCATCGCATTATTTCTCATTGTGTTATTTTTTCTGCTAAGACGGTACTTTGATTAGCAAATTAACAATTCGAATTTGTACTATTATGAGGTCTTTTGTTAGGAAGCATGTAGTTATTGCAAGACATTTTAAAGTGACTCAATGTTTCTTTGGACATTGCGAACACCACAGCATCGTTTGCATAAAGAACCTTAAATTGGGCATATCGTTCATACGTTGTAAATATATTTTCAAGGTTGTCAATAAGATCATTATTAAACGTCATGAAAAGAAGAGGAGAGCATAGATCACCTTGCGTGTGGCCTGTATATGAGTTGCAAAAACGTAAATGAAGTGATTTATACCTTATGCATGCTCTAACTACATCCTACATTGATTTTAATGCCTTTACAAGTTTGCTACTAATCTTTTCAAAAATAAGTTTATGCCACGAGAGGAGTTTGTCTATTTTTGTTTGTTTGTTTAAATTGATTCTTTATGTCCCATCAACAATCTTTCAGTTATATAGGACGGGTCTTCCTGGGTTGAACCAGTACTGAGCTAGGATAAATGTGTCTTGCTCAACGACCACAATGCAATGACGCCGGTGAGGCTCGAACCCGCGGCCCTTTGGTCTCAAGTCAAGCACTACCACTGAGCCACTGCGCTCCCTGGAGTTTGTCTATACGGTCGAAAGTCTTTTCATAGTCAATGAAACAGCAATAAAGCTGTTCACCATAATGGTCAGGAGTCTTTGGCCAGATACCAACGCATACGAATAGGTTAATAGCAGAAGAAGAAACACACGAGCTTTTCAATTTTAAGGGTAACGCAACTGGATTTGTACACCTGTTTTGAAAATGTCACTGCATCTTTAACTACTATAATCAAGGCAGTAAAATTATAGTTGAGCTGTGTTTGCTATTATATTGAAAAGTGTAACCAAAAGTAAATCTTAAGTTTTTATTGTTGTACAATATACAAGTATCATACATTGAAAAAAATGGTCTGAATCTTGTAGTAATGAGGGCATACGCGTTAACACAAGGTGTCGCCATTCTAAAAATGTAATGGACTTAATAGAAGTAAGAAAAGCGGCAAAGATCAGGAATCAATAAATCAAGTACCACACCTGACCCAAGAAACCACATGGGAAAATGACAAAAACACAATTAAACATCACAAACAAGAACCAAGAGGTCAGCTCTTTCCCAGCAGGTGACCACAAGGAAGTTATTTAAGTCTTACTGATGACAAAACGTTACGCTAATTTCTTTCAAAAAGGAAACAAACCATCAAAACTTAATAGTGAATCTGATATTTAATTGGTTCAAAATTCTTCAACAAATCAACTGTGTATGCATTTCGTCCTAAAACGAACATTTGCATACACAGCTTACCCATATGAGATGCAAAAAAAACCGTAGCATCTCGTCAGATCCTGCAGGTTTGTTATCATTAGAATCCTATACAGCAACGAAGATTATATGGAAGCTCCTATCCTCGCTTTTATGAACCATGGATCTTCCAACATGATAAAACATTAGAATCGGAGGTCTATTTAGCATTAATAGGAATTCAACAGCATTAGGTTCTCTTCACAGTCAGTCTCAATTCTGATGGACACTTAGGCATCGGACAACAGTGTCCATCTGACTGCTCCAATGTACAAACATCTGGCAACTTCCACTCTGGACACCTAAAAACAATGGTATAAGAAGTGCTAGTTTAGAAGCTAAATTAATACAAAAACATTCATTTTTATTCTCATTTACTAGGCCCCTAGAAAAGAGAACATAATAAAAATGTAATTTATTATTTTGCAACCAAAGCATATGTTATAACTGTCCCCGAGGTTATAGAACAATTTACATACTCAACTCAGCTGAGAACGAAATTTATCCTGCCCATAAATGTTTAAATGCCAACAACTGTTGGCATTTTAACATTCATTGGTATGTTAAATACAACTTCTGAGAGACTTAAAGCAAGAAACTACTTTGTTTGTTGGCATTTTAGTGCTTATTTTGTGCTCAGTTGAGTTAAGCATGAAAAAAATTTATAACTCAGGGCCTGATTGATAAGAAATATTCACAATTTTACGCTCAAAAATGTGTTTATTTCGACCTAGGATAACGCTAATCCTAATAACGGAAAGTGCCTGTTTAAGACCAGGTAAACTTTGGATATGTTAAGTTCTGGTTAGAGCATGTATGTCTTGATCATAAGTCAGCGCTTTTATAAATCATTTACATACATTTTGATAGGGCATGTCTTAAATAATATTTGTTTTGCAAATATGTTTTGTATGGATGGATGCGCAGATTGGTCTGCGCCTCTGTTTTTCATATGCAAAAAAGTAATGTTTTTTTTAGACAATGCCAATATTGTAACACTGACCATGGGGATAAGACTAAAATTGTTGTAAGCAGCATTAAGCCCAAGCACAACAACAACAGTGGTAAACAAGCATGTGCAGCAATCCAATGAATTGAGATATTTAGATGGTATTTAACCGTCATCTATTTGTACGCTTCAAACTTTATGTGTGAGAAAGGCAATACTTTGTGTTTGCATAGGCTAGCCTTGACCTTCACCCTTCACCAAATTGAATGTGATTAGTTCCAAAATCTGTCTTCTGGTTTTGCTAACAACAAAGGTCAGACCAACCAGTGCATCCCAACAGCCTCGTATCATCACCTTTGTTTTTCGCTGTTTGAAAAGAACTATATCTAAACTTGCTGCAAGCGAATTTTCGATGTTCTAGCTAGTCTCTGAAGCTAAGCAGGTTGGTTTGAGATAACCAGGTCAGAAACCATGGAGACATGTTTTCTCATTTTGAGGACCAAATATACTGTAAGTTCGGAATTTTCGCGATAATTTTATTTTCTTGATTCGCAATAAAAGACGTACTAGCCCCATTAAGTTTTGCGACTAGGGCATGCTTGACCTACATCAATAAACGACAGAGAGATTTCGCTATTTTGCGAGGGCTTAGTTTTCTTGAAATTTCGCAAATATAAAACCCTCGCAAAAATTTTTGAGTCTGCTGTTTTCTTATAAAATATGTTCTCTCTATTTCTGAAGGATCCGTTTATTTCCAGATTATTTAGATAACAGAAAATGCAGCAGACTGAATGAAAGGGGGCTTACCTGATATTGTTGACAGTAATACTAGTAACAGTCTCATATGTAAAACAGTATCCACAATATTTGGCACAATTGTTTCTAGCCCACGAGCCAAATTTAATACACATGGCCTTTCCGCCCTCATAGTTGGCACAATTAGGCTGTATATCCGAGCATGAGCTGGCTGTTTGAATGAAATAAAAATAAGAACAATATGCATTCAACTGAATATCACCTGGTTATAAAATGTATGCTTATATAATAGGAGAATAATAGTTTGCCAGGTGATACATTTTTAATTGCCAATATTCAGCAAAAATTGATTTGTTTACTTATAAACTAGAAAAATGCATACTCATACTATACTAATTATATTTAAAATTATATACTGATGAAAGAAGTTTTAAGTACCATGGCAGTGCTTCTTTTGTGGATCATTTATGTTATTTCTGTCTTGTTTTTGTTATGCTTTCGTGCGCATCTGCTTATTGATGCCTTGTGGTCACCTGCTGAGAAAGGGCTGACCTCTTGGCTCTCATTTGTGATGTCTTATTGTGAAATTGTAACTTTCCAATTGGTATCCTGGGTCAGGTGTGGTGCTTGATTGTATCAATTTCTGATCTTTGCCCTCTTTCTTACTTTCATAACCTCAGAGCATATGTTTTACAGTCAAAGGTCTAAGCATGCCTATGGCACCGTTCCTTTAACAGGTTTGGCCAGTAAGATATATTTAACCCTCCCCCATCCAAAGTTTTGACTGCTGTCAGTTCTAAGTAGGCAGTTATGTTGTTGTTGGTTCAATGTTTTTTTGCTGCTGCTATTGTTTGGGAGATTTACGTTTAGTACAGGTATTGTAATACAGTTTATTTGTGCTCTTTCTAGTTTGGCACATATTTCACTTAGTAAAAGGACAATGGTCTATTTCTTATATTTTAGATGAATTTTTGCTTTCATGTGTGTGTCTGTATTTGTCTATCTTTTTGTAGCTTCCTCTCAGTCATATTGGTTGGGCTATGGTCTATGATGTAGAATTTTCTTGCCATACCCTCTCGTTTCTTTTATACAACATTTTAGTACTGGTAATTGGTTATGGAAGTAAAATCATGGTAACTCGATACCTCTTTCGATTGGTTAACTACACATGATACACTTGCTAGACTGTTCAAGAGTATTGCTAGTTAGATAACAGAAAATGTTTGCTATGACCTTATGTACATTGATCTTATGTAAACATATACATGCTTAAGAAAAAAAAACAATACCTGTTGATCTAATTGATAACGTTGTTGCGTCTGTAGTGGATGTAGTCATACTATCAGTTTTGTTTCCTGTAATAAATGACAAAGCACTTTATGCCAATTGGAAAAACTGCAATTTACAACATTGTTCTGAACTCACCCCCCTGCAGCATTGTCAAAAGCATACTGAACTATAAATCAAAATATTTAGATGACAGCGCTCATCTAGAAAACTCAGTCAAGTCAGTAGCGACCAGTACTAGGAAAGTGCAGTCTAGCCTGCCATTCCTAGCCCAATTCAACTGTACCAATAAGTCTCTTACTTCTCCAGAATAAAAAACATACCTATTTATCTTAAATCTATGTTAAGCAGCTTTTTGTAGGATATTATTTAAATAATAAATGCTTTAATATATAATAGTGGTTTTCACCACAATATGCGCCACATAGCTATAAAACCTGTCATCAGACTTGACAACAAGATTAAACTCAAACAAGTTTACTTAGCTACCGAAGATATCTAATTACTTAATGCTTAAAGTATAGCAGGTATATTAAAGTAACCATCTTTTTCATATGGTACACACTGTGCAATCCCTGGTGTGCCTTTTAATTGCAAGGCAACTAAACTGTTCCTATCGCGTGCTTAAAATGACCAGCTACATAGACTAGCTAGAATAATATAATTTAGACTTTAGAATGCTTAAGTTTTTTATACTTTCCAGTGAGAGAATGCGTTGAACAGACTTCTTGAATACACATGCTGGTCTGATCCATTGTTGTCCACATGTTAGTATCTTATGTTTGCTTGCGAACAGACACATACTCTCACAGTCAAGACATGAATTCTTGCAATGTGGCATTTTAAAGTAATTCATGTGATAAAAAATAGAAACAATGTGTGCTTGCAAAACATTACTGCATGGGAACCTAATCTCTCATTTTGTCTTACCAAGGGTTGCAACTCACTAAGGTAAATGCATAGTGATGATATGCTTTACTAAGCTTTATTTATTTTCAAAAGCAGGTCAAATACTTTGATCTTCCCACAAGACATACAAATGTGAAATAGCAAAGCTCTAGGTCTAGTGGTTCAAAAGTTACCAACAATAACGCCTGTTGCTCGTGCAAACATACACACAGATCAAAACCAATATGCTATCTTTCTTCGATACTGGGGACATAAAAAGATAATGCTGCTGGAGGATTTGAACAATTTAATGGTACAACAGTCTGATTAGAACCGCCCTAACCATTGATTATTGAGAGGTTGTTGTTTATTAATGATAGAAGGTCTACTAGAAAGCTGTGATGCAAATCATATACTGACTTTACATATAAATTAGTAACATGTCACCAAGCACACGCTTTTCCACTATAACATTATATCCATTATCAGTACTACTTCTACTACTACTACTTCTACTACTACTACTACTACTACTACTACTACAAGTAGTAGTAGTAGTAGTAGTAGTAGTAGTAGTAGTAGTTGTAGCAGTGCATGTGGTAGTAGTAGCAGTAGTAGTAGTAGTACATGTAGTAGTCGTTAAAGTAGTAGTAGTAGTAGTAGTAGTAGTAGTAGTAGTAGTAGTAGTAGTAGTAGAAGTAGTAGTAGTCGTAGCAGTGCATGTGGTAGTAGTAGCAGTAGTAGTAGTAGTAGTACATGTAGTAGTCGTTAAAGTAGAAGTAGTAGAGGTACACTAATAGTAGTATAAGAAGACAAATAATCATTCACAGGAGATACAAACCACAAAATCCACAAAATTTCCTACAGTGCGAGTCCACCCATTCATACTGACTTGTTGATGAGCACATAGCGGTACCATATTGAACACAATTGCCTATCGTGTCCTCACAGGGCGGCTCGACCAGTGGGAAACCTACAAAATATAGACAATCAGAGATGCAATACAAATTAATCAGATCATGATATTTTGATATTATCCTATTTGTATCAAGTGAAGTCTCAGAAGACCCTGCGCTAAAACGCAGGCCCTGTAAGCACCAATTTTGTTCCCCAATGAATTATATTAACCAGTAACAAAACACGTTTAAAAGGTAACAAAATCTTTGTCCACAGTGCAACGCATTTGTTCCCTTCATTTGGTAGCGAAATGTGTGGATAATGTTAATAAAATGCAACGTTCACAGTTTTTGTAAACCTTTGGGTCAGTTTGTTGTTATGTAAATTTGTTAGTCATTTTCAATGGGGACATACACATGTAGCATCACCCTTGCCAGTACATCCCATGTGGACGTCCACGGTCCTGTTCTGTATGGCGGTATTCATGTCAGTCATATATTTCAAGTTAATGAACGTAGTGCTCCATCGATTTCGATTCTGTTTGGCCTTTAGTTGGATGCAAAGTATTTGGTTTGACTCAGAGCCGTTTGAAGTTCTGTTCAGTTCATTGTTAAGTTCGTGTTAGGCTCGGTTGAGTGTGTGGCTTGGTTCTGGGTTTGGTTCTGTTTGTTTGTGATTCTGTTTGGTTGAGTTATGTTAGGAATTAGTTTCTAGAGTCTGTTTCAGGCGATTTAGTTTTGTTTATGGTTCACGTGGTATTTGGTTTGGGTTCTGATTGTTTTTAGAACGGTTCTAATCTTAGTCAGAAAAATATTGTTCAAAATGCATGGATACTGTACAAGGCATCTACACTTTCTCTTGTTTTTGTTACCTGCGGTTACAAAATGCGTTAACTGGTAACAGATTGTATCAGGCCTGTAACGCATATTGTCACCTGGTTGCAAAATGCATTACAATTGAAGATGCTTAGAAGGCTCTTCAGAGCCTTCGCTACTTGCATACATTAAATGTAGAGGTAGATAGAGAATACCTTAGAATTATCTTTTTACTCAACTCGTTTAACCACTTCAATAAAGCATGAGCATTCATGTAAGACCCTGTATAAATCACCAGGGATCAACTGTTTCTTACAATTAAAACCATAACCATCAACTTAGATAAGTTATCAGTTTCATCCAGGACACCTTAAAATGAATCCAGCAAGCATTATCAAATATCTAATTACTGAGCACAAGTGCTAGTTTCTCTTAATGATGTGGACATAAGAAATCCAACAATGCGGCTGAGTGTTACGCCAAGACCCAGGTCAGCATCAGCTCAGCCAGATCAGAGTCTTCCATGTCTTCATGAAGAAAGCTTGATTCTTTAGTAAACCACTGGTGGCACAGCAAAGACTCTGATCAGACTGGATGGTGTTTATCTCAGTAGTCGCTTTGAGCACACTAATTTTGTTGTTTTTATCATTGTCATATGACACTAAACTTGGTTTGGAACTGGTAAGCAAACAATAAGGTCTAGCCGCAAATGCCATGTTGTTATGAACACCATAGCATACGTAAATTTAATAAACAAACGTATTCTGAAAAAAAACAGATCCTCCAAAAAAATGAGGGAACCAACCATATTTGAAACCAGTAGACTCAGTTTCATAGAATATACCAATGGGAGGTATTGAATGAAAATGATTGCATAAAAAGCCATGTCATACGCTATTAACAGCCATGTTTTAACCGGCAAAAACCCATGTATACTTAAGGCCAAAAGTAACTTTACACTTTGAACTACTGAATATATCTTTACTGTTTTTGATTTAACCAAATTAAATATTGCAATGAGTTGATGGCACCCGCCCTAAACCTAATTCACGAAAAACAACTTAGGTAAATTAATCTTCTTTCGAGTTATCTGTGCTTTAATTGAAAGCACAAAATCAGCATTTCCTAACAAAATCCAAAGTGAACCTAGGATTTCAACATGGCATTTTAAGGGACATCGATTGCCCATTAAAAATACTGCAAGACATTTGTCTTTGACGTATTGTTTGCTTTTGGTAGCATCTTAAAGTTGGTTCACTTTGAAATTATTTCCCTTTGAATTCAAACAATAGTAAACTTTAGTCCCTGCTATTATCTCAGATGACATTTGGATTTTTTTATCAGCGATTTGTTGGGACTTCTGTTTTGAGTATGTGACAAGATAATCTGATAAAAATTCCCATCGGTTTGGAAGAAAAACGGCAATTTCTTATAGGAAATTCCATTGAAAGCACTCTGAAGTTCATAAAAGGGGGTATGTTCGTAAAAACACAACTCTAGTTTGTGCTACTCGAAGTGCGATCCGGACTAATTTGAACTTTAACAACAATTCAATAGCTTGTCTTTCAGACTGGCTCTTTAAAATTAAAAAATGCCCCATCGCAAAGCTAATGTAACACATCCAAAAGTGATGCACTTTTTAAAAGTTTATTTTGCCCCCTTGCTTCTTTCATTGGGGTATTTTGGCTGCATTTATCATAGTAAAAACATGAAATTCAATTGTCATATGAATAAATGATTGAAATTTAATATGAATTAAACACATATAAAATACCTCTCATCAATACCCAGAAATGGTATATATGATAACAGTGTAAAGTTACTTTTGGCTTTAATTTTATTAATCAGGCAATTCGTGTAATGTTGTGCATGGCTTTTGTACTTTACATATAGGCATCCTAGACCATCACAGAAATTGATAGCATCAACAGTAACGTGTATAGGAATAAACATAATTTAGTAACATTAGGATGACGTAAGTCTTTGCTCTTGAACAGGCATTTTCAAAGCCAGCGAATCCTTCATGCTTTTTTGTGCCATTATTGTAATACTAAAATGAACTTTTTAGAAATGTTTTCCAAAGTTTTCAAGTGACAAAATGACTTTATGCAATAACAACGATCTAACATGGTTTTCTGATGCAATAACATCTGCTAGACCCCTCGGGTTGTTTAAACCATTGCCTTTTGAGCTCGGGTTTCAACATCACCCTCGGGGTCCAGCAGATGTTAATGTATAGAAAAAAAATGTTTGACTAATGTGCAACCTAACACCGGCTTATGAAAGCAGTATTTAGGTTTCAAGATTCAAAATCCAACATTCGAGAGGACTAGCAGTTAAACCGGTTTAAGCCCTCCAGTAAAATATTTTACTGACCGTTCCAAGGCTGTACTTCTTTTGTGGATCTTTTATGTTTTTGTTATGTCTTGTGTTTGCTATGTTTTGTGCGCGTCTGTTTATATGTGCTTTGTGGTCACCTGCTGGGAAAGGGCTGACCTCTTGGCTCTCGTTTGTGGTGTCTTCTGTGAGTTTGTCACTTTCCCATTGGTATCCTGGGTCAGGTGTGGTACTTGATTGTATCGATTCCTGATCTTTGCAACCTTACTTACTATGGCATTATTGCATTTCCAGACGTGACGTCATATAATAAGGTCAATTCCAATATGATGTTACAATAATGGTAGCACGCTAATGCTAGAACGCTTTATTGAGTAAATAGAGTAAACACTTACCTGGGCAAAACCCACATTTTCTTGGACAATTCTTTCTAGCCCATGGCTCAAAGTCAGAACAAGAATCTCTGGGGTAGGATGGGCACTGGGCATCTATGTCAATACAGCCTTTGTGTGTGGTTGTAGACGGAGTACTGCTCCGTGTGTGGTATTCCTCCGGTAATATCACTAAAATCATAAAATTATGTTGTAAAGGATCGTTCAAACAAAGTAAGAAAGACAGCAAAGATCAGAAATCGATACAATACATACACAACAAACAAAGCTCAAATAAGGTTAATTCGAACGAGAAATTTTTGACAGCCTTGTTGTGTTTGTAACTCGTGATTCACTACCCTTGATTCACAATATCTTGAATAAAAGAAACCATTAAGTGGATTTTCCCTTTACATCGATATATGGGTGCTGTATCCTAGACTGTGAATATGTTATTAATCAGTATACGATAGCATTTTCCAACCAGAATAAGTGGTGCAGAGGATAGCGTGGAAAGCTCCAATTCAGGTTTGATTTTATAGGGTGTGGGTATAGTGTTTGAGTCCTGGTATATTTTTTTTCTAATTTATTCATTTTGTCATTTCTTGAACTCCTTGTAATTGCCATGTGCTTTCACTCACATTTCATTCACTGTATAAACTTCTCTGGACTGTTGAAAATGTCTGATGGGGCTATTTGAAAACAAGCCAGACAAATTACTGCCCATTATTTAAAAGTATACAAAGAAGAACTGTGAATGGTGCTCTACGTGTATCTGGAATAAGGTAGAAAGAGCCAGCAATCTAACTGGCATTACTACCAGAAGTTATCAAGCATCAAAGCTGAACCAGAGAATGAGACCATTGTGTCTTGGAAGCCATGACGTGACAGGATATTTTGGCTTGACGACATTGACAGGTGTGTTGTGCTGAGAACAGTAAATGAAATATATGAGATCAAAATATATAAAAAAATTGTATATATAAATTCTGATTAAATTGTAACCCTAAACACATACATTACAAACGAATCAACACTATAACAAACCACATATGTTATTTAGCATGACGCTAAGTCTGAATGTGGTTGCTTAGTAGCATATTATATAGTTTAAATCCAACATTGATATCGATACACATGCTGATCTGTGCTGATCATTCATTCTAACATAACAGAAATAGATTTCCCCAAACAAGATAAGCACCAACCTCCACAAGCTCTATGGGCGACCACACTATCCAGAGTAAATAAGGTCTGATAGTCTCCAACTTGAAACACAAATCCAGGGCTACTAGCTATGGCCTGCAGCTCCTCTGAAGATGTCTGATTGCCGATTCCTATAGAAAACATTGCGATGCCATCGGCCCTCGCTAGTTGTGCTTGAACCTTTGTTAATTGAGGAAATTTGGATAAACCATCTGTGATTACCACTGCTATATCGGGTGCCAGAGGTCTTTCTCTGAAATTAAAGACAATGCAGGCTTATATTAATACTAAAAATTTCTGAGAAGTTTACAATCCTAATAAACTTTGGCACGAAATATCAGGTACTGTGCAAGTGTCTATTCCGATGTATGTGGTGTGAAATACCATATTTACTGACCTGTAAGGGAGCTAATTCACGGGCTAAAACTTGTGAATTATCTACAGACTTTGGCATACCTATTTCACAAATTTATAATGCAAACAACTTTGCATTCAAATATAAAGTAAATACAGATACGAACTGATCGCATACACAAAACATTGCATTTGAAAGTAATACTTGTTTAAATCCCTTTCCCCTAAAATCTTTTAAACAGCCTTATTTCAAAAGCTTTATTTCGTTTAAGTTGCTTACAAATCCTAGTGTCTTTTCTTTGGGATGTAGGGGAAGTATGCAGACCCAGATCAGACTCTGCATACGTATGCAGCGTCTGATCAAGGCCTAGCTATTTACTTACATAATATCCGATCTGAACCTGTGTGAAAACGATCAAAAATTACCACCTATTTCCCTATATTTGGTAATTGACTCTTCCCAATTATTAGGGTGCTAAATAGTTTATCTTTTTTCCTCAACTCGTTTAATAAATCCAAAAGTACATAAAAACTAAAGTTAAACCCTCTATGTATCGTACTGTGGTTCAATTGGTAAAATGATGGTTTAAAATCTGAGAAACAATGGAAATTTCTGAGAAACAATTGCTGGTTTGGAACCCAAGTACCTTTCAAATCCTTCCATCAATCAGTAAAATGATGTTTAAAATTCTGAGAAACGATGGGAAAGTTTGAGATAGTTAAAATTCTGAGAAACACTCGCTCATCTGAAGACTAAGTACCTTTCAAATCCTTCCAGTCTCATAAGTTCTAGAGCATCAGAAGTACTGGTCCCACCACCACTGTATGTAATATTGTCTATCGCATCCAGGAGCTCCGTGATGTTGTTCTTTTCAAACAGTTTAAATTCAATCTTAGGCGTCGTGCTGAACTCTATGAGACCTACTCTTGTGTATCTATAGTCAACGTCGAAAGTAAGCACCACGTCTTTGATGAACTCTTTAATTCTCTCGAAATTTGGTCGACCAATACTTCCAGATGTATCAACAACGAATACAACATCAGCTACCTTAGCTATACAAGCTGAAAAGTTTACAACATTCAATGATAACTTCACCTCAACCCTTTGTATACTGGAAACCCAAACGGGTATTTTTGCAAACAGTGAAGACCCATATGAAATGCAGCATAATGCTGCATTTTACCAGGGTCTGCGCAGTTTGCTAAGAGTAAAACACACCTTCAGGGACAGAAATACACCATAATTCAGAAAAACCTAGCTTTGACCCCCAAAAATGCAAAATGTACGATCCCATACTTATTGCATCAATATGTATAGGAAACCCCATCAGAATACAATGGGTTAAAAGAATTACATGTACAATGTGAATAAATCCGTAATCAATTAATATTAAAATTTGTTTGTTAATAAGATGGGGGTAAAATTAAGTAGGTGACAATACTGAGACATTCTCTTTTAGAACAGTGGAAAAATTATGTTGAAAAGATGCATAATATATGTTGAAAAAAGTCTAGTCGCTGGTACCCACCATATATTAGGTATGGAGTTTTATCGTTCTTCCAGAATGATGTGTAAAATTATCTTATATAAAAACTTCAAGTTATCATTGTTTAAATTAATGAGAGCATATTGAGCTTAACTTACAAGCAGTCGTCGTTGTTGGTGGCTCAGTGCTTGTGGTTTCCTGCTCTGGTGTGGTTTCCTGTTCTGTTGGGGTTAAAGATATAAGATCTTCTGTTATGGTTGTTGGTGGCAATGTTGTGCTAGTCTTGGTAGAAGAAGGTTTTCTTCTCGTTGTAACAACAAACGGGGAGTGTGTTACTATTATACTCGGTACTGGTGTGGCACTGTTTGGTGGTTGTGTTGTAGTAGTTGTCTGTGTTTCTGTCATTGTTGAAGTCTGCGGTGATGCTGAAGAAGTCTGTGCTACAGTTACCTTGTTGGTGGTGAGTTGTGTAGCAGGGCTTCTCGTTGTTGTTGTTTCTAGTGAAGCTATAGACGATTTGGCAGCCATTGTTGTAGAATCTGTAGCTGTTGCAGTTGCTGGTTTTGTATGTGTTGTCATATATTCTGTTGTTGAGGAAGACCTGCTGGGAGCTGCTGTAGTCATTACCTTATCTGTTGATGACAGTTCCATAGTTGTTGTGTTTGGCAATAATGATGTTGTTTGCATTTTTGTATGTGTTGTTTCTGTGCTGGTATCATACTTTACTCCAGTTGTCGTAACTTCCATAGCACTAGTGGATGGTACTGTAGTGTGTGTGTCTGAATGTTGTTTGACTGGTACAGTTGTAGTCTCTTCTTCTAATGGTTGTGACGTTGGTGTGGTAGTTAATACGCCAGTTGTTCTTTTAGAATATGTCCAGGATGGTAGTTGGTCTGTTGTATATGTAGGTAATGTTGTCGTATCTGATATCTCCACCGTACTTGTAATTGGTGTTGTTGTTTGGGTTTGCTTGACTGTAATAGTAGATTGTGCTGTTGTATCAGTTTTCTCCACTAAACCTGTAGTGGTTGTTGTTTTATCAGTTGTAGTAATTAAACGCCTGGTCGCTGGAGTCTCCGTATTTTGAGGTAACCTTGGTGTCATCCTAGTTGTGCTAGTTTCTAGAGCTGAAGTTGTTGTTGGTGCTATTGGTGTCGCTGTTGCTGTTGTTGTATTAGATAGCTGAAAAAGGGATGTTGTTGATATTGTTGTTTGGATGTCTGTAGGAGCAAAAGTACTTTCTGTTAAATGTGTTGCTGCTGTTGATTTCTCGTCAGTTACTGGTAATTCAGTTGTAGCAGTTTCTGTACTTCTTGCAAGCATAGTGTTTATAGCTGGTGATGCGGTGTCCAATGGTTTATTTGTTACCAAGCTTGGCCTTAACGTTGGTACTTTTGTTGAGACAACAATTGGTCGAGCAGTAGGAGTTCGTTCAGATACAGGCTGTGGTGCATCAGTGCCGGTGCTACTTCGTTTTGGTGTCTCGTTAGGTATTGGTGTGATAGTGGTAGTAGGTAACGATGTGGAAGGCTCTGTTGGCCAGTTGGTTACAGTTGTTGGAGGCAATGAGGAAATGGGCTTGGTACGTAATGGTGTTATCTTTGTCGTTATAGTAGACATCACTGTGGTTGAAACTATAAAAACAAAATGTGAATCAGTTCGTAAAAACAAATTACCAGAAAGCACAGTGTCCATTATAGAGCATCGTGCGTATATGCATATGTGCACACGGAAAACTGTACACATTCAAGTTAGTTCATCCAATGTTGTCAAACATAGGTATTTGAACTCCCAACGCTATAAACACTTTGCGTCCTTGGTATAGTGGTCTCTTGATTTTTTGGTTTGGAATATTTTATTAAAAACATTTCTGGAATACCATTTGACAGTCAAACTGTTTGGAGCCAGATCAAGCCCGACATTTTGTTAGGCTTTATCTGGATCCACACTGATGACAATGATTATCAGTAGACAATTTTAACAAGTAGCCACTATAGACTAGACCCTTTGTGGTCACTGGTAGGAAAAGAATAAAGTGGCGACTGATTTGTGATTTAAATTGCAGAAGGAAACGCAAGGATGCTACTGTCATGACACGTGTTTTGCAAGTGAAACAGTAGAGACTATAAACCCTATATGTGCATCTGTCAAATTTTGCTAATGCATGCAGAACGGTCAAACATAGCAGTTTCTGGTCTTTCTTAGTGGATTGGGGTTAAAGACAATACGGTTTAACGGATCCAAATTCTTTTACAACGTGTAAATAAAAAGTGTACCTCACCAGAAAATGCCACAATCACAGGCCACAAACCAACCTGTATCTGCAAACCTCTGATGCGGAATACCACCAAAGAGACTAGTTTGCTACTCAGTGTAGTAGATGCACCTATCTTTATTGTCATAACTGACATCATGTACTGTAACTGCTTGTTGGTTTAAAGCAGGCTAAAGCAGGAGTAAATGGGATTGAAAAGATATTTTGGAACCGAAATATGATTGAGTCAGTACATGAGATTTGGTTTGTCTAGCAACGGAGGCTTGGAGGCTCAGGCGAGCCTTTGAAAATACACAGTCCCATTAGAGCTGTCGTTGTTCAAGGCCCTGGCTAAAGTTTATGCCATTATTTCCATCCCAACCAGCATACTGTCTCGGGTCACTCAGCCCGGCAGGGAAACGCCCTGGTGGGCCGTTGGTGGCCTACTGACATATGCTTACTGGGACTAGATTGCTGTGCATGTATGATTTAAATATGCATATGCATATGCAATAAGTAACTGCTGCCTCAGATACACTGTATATTGCATATTTGGCTCACCTGGACATTTCTGATGGCTGAACAATCCAATCAACGAAGACAGCTCATTGAAATTGTCGAGTCGAAAAAGATACTTTTCATCTGGATCGCTGCTAACTGCGCTTAGTTCGTATGGATTCAAGTCGTCGCCCACCCCTAAAACTATTATAGTGACTCCACTATCTTTCAAGAGCTTAGCTGCTGCTTTGGTAAGGTCTGGTTGAAAGGATGCACCGTCAGTGATAACAACAGCAACTTTAGGGCTTGTCGAGTTTTTCTGCATTAGTGATTTGTATAAGAGTTGAAGTGCCTTGTATGTTTCGGTACCGCCATGTGTGTATACCAGTGCCTTCTCGGCATTCAAGATCTCTTCCAAGCTGTGCGACTCATTAATAGAAACGATAACCTACAAGATATACATGTAGTAGAAATGATTGGAATAAATATTGATATAAGATATTTTGTCAAAATTTTAGATATTTACTGGTATCTTGTTTTCTATTTATATTTGTCAAAAATGACGTCAGAAGTTTCATGTTAAGTATACTATTTAACGACTGGTTTCAGTTGAAAGCGAGAAACACAAAAATATGTTAATCACTGTTGTTTAACCTAAACTCGTGCTGGCGGTGATTGATACTTACAGGCCCACTTCGAATCCAACTAAAGTTCCTACTATAGTTCTTACGTAATAGATGCGCGCGCACGTTTACACCCGAACGGCTACAGTTGCAACTTCAGTCGGTTGGCAAGTAAACAAAGTGAATAGCCCTGTATGCCCCACTTCAATTCTTCATCGTAGACAAAAGGATGTGTATAAACTGCACAGCCTACTCTAATTGATAATTACGGATATGTGGGAACGCAAAAGATGCACAGCTAGGATTTATTTTGTAAAAACAAATCAATTTGAGACTACTAACAGGTCTTGAAACCATCATGATAGATATGTCTAGAGGAGAGAACCAGGCAATCTACTAGAGTAACGGTGCTCTAGCCCACCATTGATCTCTAGTAGGTTCCTGACGTCACTAAAGAGGCAACTATCTGTGTTCGAATCACACTTTAGTTACTATAGTAGGAACTATAGTTCGATTCGAAGTGCGCCCCAGTCGTTTCAGTAGATAAATGATGGTGCCAAGCACACGCAAGCCGACAGACAGTGAAAGATTGAGTAACCAATAATTGCATGTACGAATCTATCTTTTATTTCTATAACATGTTGTACACTAAAAAAGCGCAACTTTGATTCCGTGTTACTTTCCATTATTTTCTCTACAACTGAAACCAGTGACTATACGAAAATACATAATTTCCAAATTGTTATAATAATATATTCTTCTCGCAGGCTAACCTAAAAAAGACTCTTTTCTTTTCGGTGATATGCGAATTTCTAGTTTGTTTTGTGTTTCAATGTTAACTTAAAAATACCCTATAATGCTTAATAAATGGCAAACCGGTCATTATGGGCGGACAAAGTGGTTTAAAACTCAGCTTATTAATATGGAAGCACATCGGAACATGGATGTGTTTTATGGGCATTACCTTAGCCTCGTTGTTGAATGTTATGATTGTTAAGTTCAGTTTCTCGTATTGGCTCTTCAGCTGTCTTGTTACGTCTTGAGTGAAATTTTGAACTTTCAAGAAGTTGTTCTCTCCCACGCTGCCTGAGGCGTCGATCAGAAACGAAACTTCTATCCCAGGACTGCACTGAAATTCACTCAGCAATGCTGCAAAAAATACCAAAAGTAATTTGAGATCTTTGGTACATGGTGACCACACCAGGTAGGCGGCAATCGAAAACGCTCTTGACAATCGATGAACGCGGATCATAAATTGTGCAAAACAGTGTTTTTAAATTGCCATTTGTCGCCAGTCGGGCGACAAATGGCAATCGAAAACTGTACCTAAAGATTTAAAAGGATACATGTTTCTAACGGTTTTTGATCTACGTTTGTCGATCGATGGTATTATTTTTTAAGTACAGCTCTTGCTAAGCACCATGCAAATGGCGATACATCTATAGTTACAGAAATCGTAAATTTGTATCCTAGCATGTAGTACTTGTCACCAAACACAAACGTTTTCGATTGCCGCCTACCTGTTGTGGTGACATATCCAGCGGGACTAGAGGTCTAAAGTTTGGCCTGAGTATCTACATCCATGATTTCTGTACGCCAGCAGTGAAGGATCTGGCACAACAGCAAGTTAACGCTGGTCGCAATTCCAAGACTGATTTTCTCATGACACCGGGTATTTCTATCATCATTTACCCAGTATAAGCAGGCCAATATCTGACCGCCAGTGAATTGCCATTTTAATAAACGCGTTTCGCTGGTGGGTCAATAGCACCCTTAGACTATGGCAAGCCATTTTACTATTTATTATGGAATGTAGATATCTACTTTATTATATAAGATATCTTATATAGTTTGGCAATTCAGATATCTTATATCCTATATAAGATATCTTATATATGATATAAGATATCTTATTTAACATATAAGATACCTCATATAGGATATAAGAAATCTTATATAGCATATAAAATATCTTATATAGGATATAAGATATCTTATATCCTATATTAGATATCTACATTCCTTAATAAATAGTAAAATGGCTTGCCATATGAGACTTATGCTGATTAAGTTACACCCAAGCAAAAAGAAAATGACAATCATCACCTTCAACACTGCGGCATTTTTGCTGTATACATGACCTAATTCCACTAGTGATAGCGCCATTACAGGACCGGGTCCGAAACTGGCTCCCTTCATCACAGGTGGCGCTACAGGAACTCCAAGTGCTCCACGGCGAAAAGTCGTCTTCTGAAACATGAACCAAAAATACACGTTATGCTGCAATAAAATGATGGCTTATTTCTTCATCCCATGCAAGTGTTATGTTAAATGTAATGATTCGTTTGTTTCTCAATGTTCTTATATTTTAATAATATATTGTTTACATCAAATTGAGCTAGCACATGAGGTTTTCGTTCTTATTGCAAAGGCGAACAGCTTAGTCTAAGACGAGACTGCGCGGACATTCTCAACAGAGACATCTCTGCTCGCACACAAAGAGTGCAGTAAAACCTCGAAAATTCGAACTTCGATTTTTCGAAATACTTGCTAATTCGCAATACATTTGGGCACACAAGATTCAGAGAATAGGCCCTATTCAGTATTAATGATCTATTTTAATTACTGTCTATAATAACATTTATCATATAACTAAGTAAAAAGACCGATTTTCATTGGCTTAGAGCGCTCTAGTGGCCAGTCTATAAATTGTCATATTCACTGGCTGGCGCGCGCTTGCCAGTGAATATTAGTTACTAAAATTAGACTCCTTGTGTTTTTTTCCGTTCCGGTTCTGCTTTTCTAAAGCGTCGCTAAGAATCCTATCGTAGTTGCCGAGAACGCAACAGCTGATCTATTTCGATTTTATTGCTCAATAAACGACGAAAACAAATTTGAAGTCATCAGCATCTTCCAACTTTCTGCCTTTGCACTGAAAACTCCCGCCAATACTTAGACCGAGTCGCATACGTTTACATGTCAGCTATCACACATTTTCCTGGCGCTTTCAAAGGTTCAAAGATGTAAATTATTGTTTGATACATCACACTATTTTAACATTGGCTCTACAGGCGAGGCATGTTAGAATTCTTGTTAGTAAATGTTGAATGATGACACTCATGCACAACGTATATAAAATCGTAAACGGGTGGTCTTATCTAGGACTGCACTGTTTCTGCTTAATGTTTGACTGTCCAAAAACTTGTGTACAAGTTCAGTATTTTTTCCATGTGCAATGATACCTGTGCATCTTTCTCTAAATGTTATATAATAAAACAGTTATTGACTAATGTGGCATTGGATATGATGTGATATCGACCAGAGAATACAAATATTCACCTCGACTTCGCCTCGGTCAATATTGGTATCATCTGGCCGATATCACATCATATCCAATGCCTCATTAGTCAATAATTGTATAATGTTTTAGGTGCGTAACGAAACTTCTTCTAGAGACGTTTCTTTTATGCGCCTGAAACGCATGTCTGATAGAGAAAAAAACGTGATAATAATAATGAACTTCTTTATTATTCTTTTTTTTTCTTTTTTTTCTTTATTTGTTTATTTATTTTATTTTTTTATTTTTTTTTTTTTGGGGGGGGGGGGGGTCACATTGGGGTGGGTGAGTGTAGGTTATATTCATATGTCTTTCTTCCTATAATTCGAGCTACCGATGATTCGAAATAAAACATCTAGTCCTATGGACTTAAAATTTATGAGATTCGACTGTATGTAAAAAGATTAATGCTTAGTCCAAAGCTAAGACTTCTAGTCCCACTGAGTTCTAGTGGATACATGTAAAACTACGCATATGACTATATGCTGAGCAAATAACTTAGATGCAACAAGTACCATTATCTCAAAGACTGACCCAAGTTGTATTGCTACATGTAGCGATTATACACCGTTGGTGCATCTAACGCTGGTAGGATAAGTTGAGGTTTGAGCGGTTTCGCCAGCAAACGTTTTCGGGGCTTTTAACCGGGTAGACTAATATCAGGCTGTTAAGATGCAGCGAACATAAAGAATCTTGAAATTTTGCATTTGGTCAGCACAATTATTGCACTTTCTGGACAGCGAACTACTTCCGCCAGCTTTTTATGTAATCGGATGGCATGTTCGTTAATTCGCTTCATAAACGCACATGTACAGCTAAATAGTTTTTTTTTGTATGGGGCTTTATCTATTTTATACTCATAGTCCAGGTACGTATCATCATCATCATACGTGTATGACTTTGTTGTGAGCTGTACACCGAGCCTCACTTTGTTGCGTTGACAAAGTGTACAGTCAAAATGTTATTTTTCCGACTTTCTGCAACTGTGTCATCTAGATTAACACTTCTTGAAAACGGATCCATGATTTCCGGAAATGGGGTTCATATGCATAAAGGTGTGGGGGTTCGCTTTGCTGATTTTGTCTCATTTTTCTTAAATATACCATGAAAATGAAATAATTTGGTCTCACTGAGACCAAATTATTTCATTCTCATAGGATATTTAAAAGCGGGGGGAAGAAGAGAGGGTTCAGGCGAATCCCGTGAACTCCTTCTGGATTCGCCACTGGAATTATCCCAGAGATGAAAATCATGGAGTCTTCAGGCACTTAACTTACTGTGATGATAGTATAGAGGTTATAAACAATAATGACGATACGCTATCAAACACGTTCACATACCTGTGCAGAATTGTCCTGGTGGTGATACAGATGTTGTAGTCTCCGCAGAAGTTCTTACTGAAACAAAAACAGCGTATACTTTGGCTGAGTAAGTATACATAATAACAAAGGTACCTATCACATTATTGGTAATGGTCGGACCCTATTTACCTGCGTCTTTATGGTTTGTATGCGATCTGTAGTAATTTTGAGACATCGCGAATGTGCAGCATGCACACATGAGCAATCGTTGGTCATGTTTGGTTCTGTAAGTTCAATGTTTAAAAAGATGTAAGCTACACTGATTTCTAGCTGCATCAGCATATATCACGGATAACCAATATGGCGTAAAGGAACGCTTTGGATTCACTACATGCCAACTCTTTTTAACCCAACGTGCCGTAGATTTTCGGAGTTCACGAGGGTAGACTATGTATGCTATCATTTTCTTGTTTACCCGTCATGCTCTATCATTCGACAGCAGAGATACAGCCTCCCTCCCTGTCCCAGGATTACTGCAACTGTTTTACGTGTACACTGTAAGGAAGGGCAATCGATAGCATGTCAATAGCAAACGAGTCGCTTATAATGCTCTAGCTGTGTTAAACTACATTGTATGTCTCTCGGGCCCATTCTTTCGGCTTAAAAGCAGAAGTATGTATGCAAATGAATAAAAACATTGCTACGTGTACCATATTTTATGTTCACTTATTGCTGTAGGTATAGCTTCCGGCGACTAGTTACACCAAGAATTGGTATACATGTATGATCATCAGTCTAATCTGGTTTTAGAGTATTTGACCAAGCATCAAGACTATAAAAATCGGCCTCGTCGCCATCTGGATTCGTGACCAAGTGTGGCTCAAACCTGCTTGCTGGGCTATCTGGACTAGAATGTTTAAATTGATCACGTAGCAAGTCCAGTTATTATATTAATACAAAAACGCTGATCAGACTGCGCGAATGCGCAGGCTGGTCTGTGCCTTTGTAGTTCGCATCCAACAAAATTTGGTCTTCTTGCGACAAGGACGAAGAAAAAGAATGTATTGTTATAAACTTACTTGTCATAAAACAAAGAGCTATAAGAAGTGAACAACATTTCCAGATCATCGTGCCGCCTGAAAATAAAACGATACAGAACAGAACAGAACTTTATTGCAGGCCACAATAGCTGGCGTAAGAGATTAACGCTTGCATGCCGTGCAGAAAATAGACAAAATACATAAATACAGTGTACTATGAAATACAATATTATTGTATTGGAGACATAGTAAATGACAGAAAAAAGCATTATTTGAAACGAAATATACCCGCGAAATAGGTCTCAATGAGAAGGCATACCCAAGGGTTTTTGGGGATCAAGGGGTCATTTAGGTTCAAGGGAACAGATATTTGAGGGGAACAGGGAAACGGTAACAGAGAACAAAATAAAACATTTGCTTAAAAAGTGGGTATGGTCGAGAAATACCACAATCACACACGGCAGACGACACCGTGGGAAAGAGCCACAGAACAATACTATTCACAAGACAGCAGGAAGACAGGATTAAGTACTGTCTGTGTACATGTATAACTACGAAAATGCTTTCTTTGTTACCTTTTCATGTTTTTTTCTGTTATTTGTATTCTTGGAAACGCGATACATGTACATAGTAGTATTACCTAGAGCTCATAGGCTGTCTCTAAAAGTATTTTGTTGGTTGGTGGTTTTAGGCCACTGGCTGGATATGGTTTACCTCCCCCCCAAGGGGGAATTTTGTAGACCATATTTTTCTTGAAGCCCAATGTCTTGCGAGGATTTTGCAACATGTTAGCCCTCTGACAATGGCAGCGTTAAGCTGTAACAGCCTGTTACATACGTTACCCTACAAAATATTTGATGACTAAAATTCTTTTTAAGTCTTCAGAAAAGTGCAAAAGATAAGGTAAGATTTCCAAATTGTTTATATTTTCTAAATAAGCTATTACTGGGCTACAGATAATGATATTTGAAAACAAATATAGTCACCCCACATGTAGTGTATGTTACATTTTTTCATTGAACCCCCTTTTAAATGATAAATGCATCTAATATAGTTTGTCTTGAATTTTATTGAAACCAGTTTATGTTCAATAATTTGGTATTACATTAAAGATTTTTTATTTACCTTTTCAAAACTGAAAACATTACGTTTCTATCTTATATACTTTTTGAGTTATTAGATGTTGAACATGGTACCCCCCATATCACACAAAATGTAAAATGTAATTCTCCAGGCCTCGCGCTGGCTATAGACCCCTCTTCCCCCTGGGGGAATTTTGTACACTATGATTTCAAAATACTACAATATATAAGCCACAAAATGAAATATGTTAGCCCTCTGAGAGAGGCAGCGTTAGCGGGTAACATCATGTTACGTACGTTACCCGCAAAATAACATTAAATTTTCCTGATAATGTCTCCAACATGACATATTCACACTTTTTTTTAAGTCTGGCACAGGTTTATGAACTTTTCATAGCACAGTTACATAATTTTAGCATTTGTTTCATAAATGTCTTGAGATTTTGCGGTTGTATATGTTACTTAGTGTTTCATATGTTATTTCCCAGTATCAGTATGGCAGTTATTGACTATACATGTATTACATCCGTCAGTAAATATAGTAAATCTGTAAGGCTGCTATTCAAATGAATTAAAGTTTCTTATTATGGTGTCTGACACTATTTTACAGCCCAGGTTACATACGTTACTCTCTGAATACCATTAAACATTCAAGATATGGTCTCCAACACGACCTGCTTGTACTTATTTGCATGCTGGCACCGGTCCGTGTACTTATTTTTACTCTGACTCATTTGCTGAGGAAGTAACTCAATACATAAACTACCATAAACCCTCTTTTTTTTTATAGAGACATCAGATATATAGTTGACATAATACTCTTGGAAAGTTTGTATCATTCAGTGCAATGTGCGAGTAACGACTTAAAAGATCAAAGAAAACCCATCAGGTAGAAGTTCTAGAGCAAATCTTCATATATTATCCAAGGGTTTTAAAGAATTTTCCTATACAACTTATTACTCCTCTATCAGATTTATCTTGCAAGGATTTTGCAATATCCTAGCACTCTGGTAATGGCACCATTACCCTGTAACAGCCAATTATGTATACTACCCATCAACATCTTTGATAATTTTAGTAAATGACATGCAAACCATAAGGTAAGATTTCCAAATTGGCTATATCATCCAAGTAAGCTATTTTTGCTTCACAGATATGGACCTTTGAAAACATTTATGCACCCCAAAGTGTTATGTATGTTACTTTTTTCATTATTCCTATATAAATGATTTATGAAACTAATATAGTTTGATATTTTTTTTAAATGTGAATGTGCTTACTAACTCATTTTGTATCAAAGAATGTTTATGTACCTTTTAAAAACTGCAAATATTATGTTTCTATCTTTTATAAGGTTTGAGTTGTTGAGATTTGAACATTGTAACCCCATATCACACAAAATGCGAAATATAATTCTGTGGCTCTTTTGTTAGGGTACAATCAAGTTTTCTTTAACCCAGAGGTACTCGATTTCCTTCCCATTTATTTTTCACACATTTTGTCCATATCTGGAAAGCCTCACTTGTGTTAATGGGAAAGACTTGATAATTTAATCTTTGTATGTACATCTTATGGACAGAAAAGCAGATTGGAGGTAAGCTCACGTTCATGCCATTTGAAATAGTCAGTATATGTGTATGGGTTTTTGGTACTTTTCTCAGAAACATGTCATACTGCAGCTTATTCACAATTACATACATAACACATGTTATGGCTTCATATCACTGATGAGTGCTTAAAGCAATTCTTTATTTGTTTTCCTACCCTTCTTAGAATGTTGATGAACAAGTGGGGGAGGGGTTCTCTATCAGTTTGATAGGAATAACCTTTCAATGGTACTAACACATCGGCAGTGTCACAATCTGTTAAACAGTGTATTAATGTAGATCTCTTCCCCAATATTCTGGCCAATGCTGTTAGAAGGTGCACCTTTTGTTGCATACACCATTGTTGAACAAAACACCCAGGTTATCCTCTGCGAGAATGTTTGTAAGACTTTATAAACTGCTGCTTATACATTGTATATATGTATCAGTGACAAAACCAACACGCCCTGCCTTTAGTGCCTGGTTGAATACTGGTGCCAAGAGATCCATGAAGGTGACAGGAAAAGCTGTTATGCTCTGTAGTATGGCATTACCATCAAAGTTATGTGAAGCACTACATAGCCACTCTAATGTTGGTTTAATGTGTTATTGCAAGCCATGCTGAAGTTTGGACTTGTCAGTTTTGGTGGAAATTCTATCAGGAGTTGACAGTGACCATGGTACAGGTCCCAGAAGGAACGGCAGTGTCAACTCAAGGTCAACATTATGTCTAATAGAAAGAAGGCCATGCTTACCAAGGACGCTCCTTTAAGCTCTCATCTGGCTGTTTACGTTTTGTAAATTGGGCGATTTCTTCTTGCTTGACCTCGCAAGCATCACAACGTTATTAGCTTGTAGCATTTTAGGGGGGGGGGCGGTTGTGAAAGACAGATTTTTTAACTAAACGTGAGTCAATGAAGTCTGCAACAGCCTTCCTGCCAATGTCATCAGCCTCAATAAGATCCTTAGCTATGCCAGGCTTAGCAGGCACACCGAAAGACAAAAAGTACAGTTCATTGTCTTCAAAACTAGAACTAAAAGGATTGGTGAAGCCTGAAACTGCCTCTAGTACTCATTCTACTTTGCATCTGAGCAGATTGAATATTTCATTTCAGTGCATTGAAGAGTTGTTTCAATATATTGAGCTCTGATGTGATGAGTAAAATACCATTCCATCTGTAGTCTGAAGCGTAGTTCTAGTTGCTGAAGCCTTTAATACCTCTATATTGTTTGCCTGATAGTTATGTCAAAGGCATTTCTCAAGCAAAGAACCAATGGTTGTGACACACTAAACCCATTTTGTTCGAGAAGTTCTTTGCATCTGCGATGTGTATCAAATTTATGAGTGTAATCAGTTACACAGGTACATATTGTGCGTGGTTGTTGTGATCGTTTGCAATGGACATTGGGAACAAGGCATACAGATAGAGATGACATGCAATTCAAAGTTGTTTTCCTTGTAGCCCTAATCAGTGTCAACACCATCTGAATCATATCCATATACCTTGCCCAGAACTGAGCTGTTTCACAGTGACTGTCTTTCAGAACTTCAGATTTGAATGCATGGTGTCTATACTGTTTATGTGAGCAAACAGCGAAGGTTGATAGATCACATTATATTGTTAGTTTAAGTTACCATAAATTAATAAGGAACTCCAATTTATTTCAGCCTTATAAATTTTCTAAATTCTCTGACAGAGTTTATACATGTATAGTCAACAACTTCTATACATATACTCAGAATAACTTATGTATCATTTGGTAACACACATAACAGTTAAAGCTCAAGGCATTTATTAAATGAATACTTAGAATAGGTAAACCTTGTTAAAAGAAGTACATAAACCTGTGCAAGCATGCAAATAAGTATAAACAGGGCTTGTTAGAGACATTAACTTATATGTTTAATGCTATTTTGAAGGTAACATACGTAACATGGACCTGAAAAATAGTGTAAGCGACCATAATAAAAAACTTTGAAACATTTAAGTAGCAGCCTTATAGATTTACTATATTCTGTGACAGATTAATGCACCTATAGTCAATAAATACCATACTGATACTCGGAAATAACGCAGGAAACACTAAGTAACGTATACAACGGTAATTACTCAAAACATTTATAAAATTAATACTAAAAATATGTAACTGTGTTATAAGAAGATCATAAACATGTGTCAGCATGCAAATATGTACGAACATGTCATGGTTGAGACATTATCAGGGACGTTTAATGCTATTTTGGGGGGTAACGTATATAACGTGCTGTTACATGTTAACGCTGCCACTCTCAGAGGGCTAACATCTTTTATTTTGTGTCTTATATAATGTAGTTTCAGAAAATCATAGTGTACAAAATTCCCCCTGGGGGGGGAGGGGGGTCTATAGCCAGCTCAAGGCCTATTTGTGACGTCGTCAAGTCGACAACCATCATTTTACCCATACACGCCTAGCGTCCTTTTTGTGGGACATAGGCAAGCAGTGCAGATCATGGTCAGACACCGCAGAACGCGGCGTCTGATCAGGGTCTCCACTGTTTGCTTACAGAATATCCGATTAAAATTTGAATGGAAATGAAAAAACCCACACAGCAACCCTTAAAACGAAAATGGACTGGTCCTAATAATAAGAGTGGGAAATTCCATATGGCTTAAATGGGTTAAATAGTGACATGGCACGTACCTTCGTAATAGGGTCCAAAATCAGATTTTAAATCATTTTCTTAAAATTGAGATTTTTTCCTCTCGAATGCGACCGTTACAAAATATTGAAGAATGCCCACGATGTAGTGACATTTCATTAAGTTAAAAGACCTTAATCACAGGTACTTGTAATGTGAAAAATCCTGCCAATCCAACATTGTCTGAGGAGATTTCTTTTCCCATGAAGCGTTCTATACCAGAACCATTTTCTAGCCATAATAAACTTGATAACAGTTTAATATCATAGAGAAGTGCGTTCATTATAATTGTATATAGCTAGGATACAAGTGGTATCAATTGATATAAGCAAATACGTATAAGTATCTATGCAAATTCCAAATTTAATATTTAAGTTTTACGTCCTGATATCGTTAATGACGTTAGGGCCAGCTTATGAGGTTTTAAACTTTACGCCTATCATTGGCTGATCCAGATGGGGTTCAGGGGGTTCGCTTGAATCCCCACCCCGCCCGACGTTTTTAAATATCCTTTGAAAATTAAATAATTGGTTTCGCTGAGACTAAATTATTTCATTTTCGTGGGATATTTTAAGAGAAATGACATAAAACCAGGAAAGCGACCCCCACACACACCTTTATACATATGAACCCCCTTTCCAGAAATCCTAGATCCGCCCTGTGTGTATGATGAATACCAAGATCCCATGCGCATCTATCCAGTGGGGCAATAGATCTAATTGTAGGTCTGAGCATTTATCAAATTCAACGCTTTGTGTAGACGAGCTTTGAAGGCTATGTCGAGATTGTACATATGTGCATGCTCGTCTGGATCCTCGCTGATCGTATACTAGTATGCGAAAAGTACCGACAATCTCATGAGCTGGAGAATAAACCATTCACTATGCTTCCAGTGATCAAATACCCTGGCCATGCTTCTTCATCTATTTTCCATCCCACGCTAACAGTTACTGTTCAAGTAAGCACTAAGCGCTGTCTGTTCAATGTTGACAATATGCCGCAACGCCTATAACTGCCGAAAGACAACGCTTACTGTCGCCCATGAACAAAAAAGCGACATTGATATTTCCCAGCTAGCATACAAGCTCGTGCCTCTATTGGCCCACCAGTGAAACGCCATTTGACTGGCGTTTCACTGGTGGGCCGATAGTGGCCCGCTTGTATATGCTTACTGGGATGTACCCTGGATGGTTGATATCCCATCTCTCCAGAGACACTGTGCTGTGTCCTTTAGTATTGGTAGAACACAAGAAATCGTCCCTTCATGACTTGAATTATCAAATAGTACGTAAAGGTCATAATTCACAATTGGTAGCTAAAACTACATAGTAAAAGGAAGGGGTTGACTTTAAAAGCCAAAATTAGCCATATTTTCTCATAGTCAACATCAACAGCAGCTCCTCTAGCTATTATCAGCCCAGTGACATACTGCTTATCAACTAGATCAGGCCAGTGGTATAATCGCATCTGACATTAGGTAAGCTCCACCCATTTACTGCCTCATATAGAACCCATTCCCCTGCAAGGGGTGGGGAGGAGGGGTGAACGGGTGCACACTGAAAAAAATTTTGGCCCAAAAGAATTTTGTGTCGTGCAATTACGTGTACATTACCTCTCAGGAGTAATAATACAGAACATGATGACGTTTTTGGAATGTTTCCCTCGTAAAATGGCATCATGGACAGGAAGCTTGAAGTATGAACCGTGGCGTTGGAATTGTGAAGTGTTGAAGACATGATTCATGCCCCTACCCTTATCCCTTCCCCCTTGAAGGGAAGTTGCTTCTCCTGCATGTCTTACCCTTTGCCTGGTAATGTCTTCCGTTGATAAGCTTTGCAAACAGTATGGGCCTAGATCAATCCAAGCAAAACGCCATGCTTGATCTGGATCCAAAGCTGTTTGACATTGTGATGGTATTCTAGAAATATTTTCAAACGATAATTTTGAAGAACAAGAGGTCCCTAGGTTGCTCACTTGAGAATGGCTTTATAAAGGTATAGAAAAGCATAGCTCCTCTCAAAGTCCAGCTATGAATTTGAAAGAACAGCAGTTTCATTAAGACTTAAATGGCCTACGTTGACAAAATTAACAGGATGTTGAACCTCAACTTTTCTTTATATAAGTCTAAGTAAAATGTGTGACCTCCGCGGTGGGGCCATTTTTTGCCCCCAGAATCATAATTTGAATAAATTTGGTAGATGTTCGCTAGATAACATAATATAGATACAAACATAATATCAAGGCTCTAGACCTAGTGGTTTCGGACAAGAATATATTTTTTAATGTTTTCCCTATATAAGCCTTTGAAAAATAGGTTATCCATTTGACAGGCTACTTTTGACCCCAGGGGCATAATGCTGCGTTTCATCAGGGTCTGCATTGTTTGCAATGATACATGTAAATGCAACATTCAGAGACTGCGGAGGTCATATTTATTAGGAAATTCTACCTGTGACCCATTAAAACATATAATGGACGATCTCATCCTTATTGTAGCTATCTGTATAGGAAAATGCATCAGAATACAAAGGACTAACATGAATCAAAAAAGGCAAACTTTAAATTTTGTTTATGAAACACTGTGCCCCCATCCATTTACTTGTCCTTAGGGATTGCGCCCTGTTTTAAGACAAGGGTCATCTTAAGTTTAAAGCTTCTATCTATACTATTCACCATCCAGTATCAGCTGACCAAATCTCAAGCTCCTCGCTATAGTAATTTTTGAGATTTCTAGATTACAAGTTTTCAATGGCCAAATTCATTAAGGGCAATAACTCAAAAACAACTATTTTTAATTGACACCAGATAATCTACTCGCTGACAAAGTTGAACACTTTTAGCTATAATGATTTTTGTAATAGCTTGATTATGAGTTTCCAATGCCTAAATTTGCAAGGGCAATAACTCTAAAACACGAGGGTCCATGGGACCTGGATCGCTCACCTGAATCCTTGTCAGGAGGAGAGGATGTTTACCACAAAATATAAATCCCATTTTCCAACACACTTAAAAAATAGTAAGCGAGTATGATCAGGAAATGCCACAATCACAAACCGCAGACAACCCCGTGGCACCGCGAGGAAGAGCCGCTCAACCATAACGAGACACCAGGAGGACAAATTAAGCAAAGCAACCAGCTTTCTCTTCTCCATCAAGATGATTGCAATACTAGAATGGGCACAAAATAACGAACAACAAAACATAGAACAATTACAGACTCCCACAATGAGAGTAACAATTAACAAGAAGTCAACAACAACAGAACCACCGCCTTAGAACGGACAGCAGCCTAAGCCACCGGGGGGCTTAAATGCATTCTACTGGTACCAAATCTTCGCCCTAGATTCTGCTGTTGCCGAAGTACAAGAAATGTTCAGCTCGCATGGAGGCCATCTAACTAATGCAATGTAGAAACACTCTAATCAAATTAACACACCATGATGAAACAAAGAAAAGGGCTCATGACTCACAGATAGTCAGAGCTAAAGAAAACCTCAAATTGAGCCACGGTGGGTTCAGCTACAGATAAGCATCAGGCACCAACCCACCGATTAAAGCTTCACGTCAGAGCCGTCATAGTGTCTGAGGCCTGACCCACCGTCGTGCAATTAAAGAGGAAACCATGGCTATAAACCGTGATTGGGTTTAAAACTAGGCATGCAGACTGTCACATGATATCCAAGTTATATCCAACCCTTATATAACGTCTTGGGATAACTCAGATCGTAACCAAAGCCTATCAAGTCATTAAGTTCAATCAAATTATACTTATATGCACAATTGCAATGTCTAAACCTTTTTACCCAATCCAAAAGTACAGGGAAGTGCATCAGGCCAAACATTTAAATTGCATAATGTGATATGCAACATAACCTTCTTCAGATTAAAAATGTTTTGATCTTTTGACACCATACAGGGGTTGGTATGGATCGAGGGTGTGTAAAAGGGCAGAACATTTGCTTGCATGATGTTTATGCTTCATTCCAATTAATTAGATATGCATCACATATTTGATATAAAACAAATTAACCTTTTAACCCCACCACAGGGGCCAAGGGTAAGTATTAGACCAAATTATTTGCTTGCTAACATGTTTTTGTACATCCATTCCCTTTAATTTGATATGCGACATGATCATATTCTGAAAAAGTTTATTTGATATAAACCTATGTGACCCCTGCGATGAGCACATTTTTGGCCCCAGGGGCATAATTTGAACAAACTTGGTAGAGGTCCACTAGGGGATGCTACATACCAAAAACCAAGGCTCTAGGTCTCGTAGGTTTTTTTCAAATTTTCATTATATAAGCCTATGTAAAACATGTGACCCTGGGCCGTGGCAATTTTTACCCCGGGGGCATAATTTGTATATACCAAATATCAAGGCTCTATGCCTTGTGGTATCCGAAAAGAAGATCTTTTCATGCTTTCACTATTTGTCTATGTAAAACGGGCAGAGCCAGTTTTGGCCCTAGGAACATAATTTGAACAAACTTGGTAGATGTCCACTAGGTGATACTACATACCAAATGTCAAGGCTCTCGGCCTTGTGGTTTCAGACAAGAAGATTTTTTTCATGCTTTCCCTATTTGTCTATGTAAAACGGGCAGAGCCAGTTTTGGCCCTAGGAACATAATTTGAACAAACTTGGTAGATGTCCACTAGGTGATTCTACATACCAAATATCAAGGCTCTAGGCCTTGTGGTTTCAGACAAGAAGATTTTTTCATGTTTTCCCTCTTTAAACCTATGAAAAACATGTGACCCCTGGGGCGGAACCATTTTTGGCCCCAGGGGCATAATTTGAACAAACTTGGTAGATGTCCACTATGCGATGCTACATACCGAATATCAAGGCTTTAGGCCTTGTGGTTTCAGACAAGAAGATTTTTCATGTTTTCCCTCTATAAGCCTATGTAAACATGTGACCCCTGGGGTGGGCCAGATTTGGCCCCTGGGGCAACATTTGAACAAACTTGGTAGAGATCTACTAGGTGATGCTGCATACCAAATATCTAGGCTCTATGCCGTGTGGTTTCAGACAGGCTGATTTTTTCATGTTTTCCCTATATTAGTCTATGTAAAACATGTGATACCCAGGGCAGGGCCAGTTTTGGCCCTAGGGACATAATTTGAACAAACTTGGTAGATGTCCACTAGGTGATGCTACATACCAAATATCAAGGCTCTAAGCCTTGTGGTTTCAGACAAGAAGATTTTTTTTCATGTTTTCCCCCTATACGCCTATGTAAAACATGTGATCTCTGGGGCTGGACCTTTTTTGAACCCAGGGGCATAATTTGAACAAACTTGGTAGAGGTCTACTAGGTGATGTTGCATATCAAATATCTAGGCTCTATGCCTTGTGGTTTCAGGCAAGAAGTTTTTTGATGTTTTTCCTAAGCCTATGTAGAACATGTGACCTCTGGGGCGGGGCCATCTTTGGCCAGGGGCATAATTTGATCTAACTTGGAAGAGGTCCCTTAAGTTATGCTACACACCAAATATCAAGGCCCAAGGCCTTAAAGTTTCAGACAAGAAGATTTTTTTTATGTTTTCCAGATATCAGCCTATGTACAACATATGACCCCTGGGCGGGGTCATTTTTGGCCCAAGGGGCATAATTTGAACAAACTTGGTAGATGTCCACTAGATGATTCTACATACCAAATGTCAAGGCTCTCGGCCTTGTGGTTTCAGACAAGAAGATTTTTTTTTCATGCTTTCCCTATTTGTCTATGTAAAACGGGCAGAGCCAGTTTTAGCCCTAGGAACATAATTTGAACAAACTTGGTAGATGTCCACTAGGTGATTCTACATACCAAATATCAAGGCTCTAGGCCTTGTGGTTTCAGACAAGAAGATTTTTTCATGTTTTCCCTCTTTAAACCTATGTAAAACATGTGACCCCTGGGGCGGAGCCATTTTTGGCCCCAGGGGCATAATTTGAACAAACTTGGTAGATGTCCACTATGTGATGCTACATACCAAATATCAAGGCTCTAGGCCTTGTGGTTTCAGACAAGAAGATTTTTCATGTTTTCCCTCTATAAGCCTATGTAAACATGTGACCCCTGGGGTGGGGCCATTTTTGGCCCCAGGGGCATAATTTGAACAAACTTGGTAGAGATCTACTAGGTGATGCTGCATACCAAATATCTAGGCTCTATGCCGTGTGGTTTCAGACAAGATGATTTTTTCATGTTTTCCCTATATTAGTCTATGTAAAACATGTGATACCCAGGGCAGGGCCAGTTTTGGCCCTATGGACATAATTTTAACAAACTTGGTAGATGTCCACTAGGTGATGCTACATACCAAATATCAAGGCTCTAAACCTTGTGGTTTCAGACAAGAAGATTTTTCCATGTTTTCCCCCTATACGCCTATGTAAAACATGTGATCTCTGGGGCGGGACTTTTTTTGGCCCCAGGGGCATAATTTGAACAAACTTGGTAGAGGTCTACTAGGTGATGTTGCATATCAAATATCTAGGCTCTATGCCTTGTGGTTTCAGGGAAGAAGTTTTTTGATGTTTTTCCTTAGCCTATGTAGAACATGTGACCTCTGGGGCGGGGCCATCTTTGGCCAGGGGCATAATTTGATCTAACTTGGAAGATGTCCCTTAAGTTATGCTACACACCAAATATCAAGGCCCAAGGCCTTAAAGTTTCAGACAAGAAGATTTTTTTTATGTTTTCCAGATATCAGCCTATGTACAACATATGACCCCTGGGCGGGGTCATTTTTGGCCCCAGGGGCATAATTTGAACAAACTTGGTAGATGTCTACTAAATGATGCTACAAACCAAATATCAAGGCTCTAGGCTTTGTGGTTTCAGACAAGAAGATTTTTTTTATGTTTTCCCTATGTAAGCCTATGTAAAACATGTGACCCCCTGGTCGGAGCCTTTTTTGGCCCCAGGGGCATAATTTGAACAAACTTGGTAGATGTCCACTATGTGATGCTACATACCAAATATCAAGGCTCTAGGCCTTGTGGTTTCAGACAAGAAGATTTTTCATGTTTTCCCTCTATAAGCCTATGTAAACATGTGACCCCTGGGGTGGGGCCATTTTTGGCCCCAGGGGCATAATTTGAACAAACTTGGTAGAGATCTACTAGGTGATGCTGCATACCAAATATCTAGGCTCTATGCCGTGTGGTTTCAGACAAGATGATTTTTTCATGTTTTCCCTATATTAGTCTATGTAAAACATGTGATACCCAGGGCAGGGCCAGTTTTGGCCCTATGGACATAATTTTAACAAACTTGGTAGATGTCCACTAGGTGATGCTACATACCAAATATCAAGGCTCTAAACCTTGTGGTTTCAGACAAGAAGATTTTTCCATGTTTTCCCCCTATACGCCTATGTAAAACATGTGATCTCTGGGGCGGGACTATTTTTGGCCCCAGGGGCATAATTTGAACAAACTTGGTAGAGGTCTACTAGGTGATGTTGCATATCAAATATCTAGGCTCTATGCCTTGTGGTTTCAGACAAGAAGTTTTTTGATGTTTTTCCTTAGCCTATGTAGAACATGTGACCTCTGGGGCGGGGCCATCTTTGGCCAGGGGCATAATTTGATCTAACTTGGAAGATGTCCCTTAAGTTATGCTACACACCAAATATCAAGGCCCAAGGCCTTAAAGTTTCAGACAAGAAGATTTTTTTTTATGTTTTCCAGATATCAGCCTATGTACAACATATGACCCCTGGGCGGGGTCATTTTTGGCCCCAGGGGCATAATTTGAACAAACTTGGTAGATGTCTACTAAATGATGCTACAAACCAAATATCAAGGCTCTAGGCTTTGTGGTTTCAGACAAGAAGATTTTTTTTTATGTTTTCCCTATGTAAGCCTATGTAAAACATGTGACCCCCTGGTCGGAGCCTTTTTTGGCCCCAGGGGCATAATTTGAACAAACTTGGTAGATGTCCACTATGTGATGCTACATACCAAATATCAAGGCTCTAGGCCTTGTGGTTTCAGACAAGAAGATTTTTCATGTTTTCCCTCTATAAGCCTATGTAAACATGTGACCCCTGGGGTGGGGCCATTTTTGGCCCCAGGGGCATAATTTGAACAAACTTGGTAGAGATCTACTAGGTGATGCTGCATACCAAATATCTAGGCTCTATGCCGTGTGGTTTCAGACAAGATGATTTTTTCATGTTTTCCCTATATTAGTCTATGTAAAACATGTGATACCCAGGGCAGGGCCAGTATTGGCCCTATGGACATAATTTTAACAAACTTGGTAGATGTCCACTAGGTGATGCTACATACCAAATATCAAGGCTCTAAACCTTGTGATTTCAGACAAGAAGATTTTTTTCATGTTTTCCCCCTATACGCCTATGTAAAACATGTGATCTCTGGGGCGGGACCTTTTTTGGCCCCAGGGGCATAATTTGAACAAACTTGGTAGAGGTCTACTAGGTGATGTTGCATACCAAATATCTAGGCTCTATGCCTTGTGGTTTCAGACAAGAAGTTTTTTGATGTTTTTCCTTAGCCTATGTAGAACATGTGACCTCTGGGGCGGGGCCATCTTTGGTCAGGGGCATAATTTGATCTAACTTGGAAGATGTCCCTTAAGTTATGCTACATACCAAATATCAAGGCCCAAGGCCTTAAAGTTTCAGACAAGAAGATTTTTTTTTATGTTTTCCAGATATCAGCCTATGTACAACATATGACCCCTGGGCGGGGTCATTTTTGGCCCCAGGGGCATAATTTGAACAAACTTGGTAGATGTCCACTAAATGATGCTACAAACCAAATATCAAGGCTCTAGGCTTTGTGGTTTCAGACAAGAAGATTTTTTTTATGTTTTCCCTATGTAAGCCTATGTAAAACATGTGACCCCCTGGTCGGAGCCTTTTTTGGCTCCAGGGGCATAATTTGAACAAACTTGGTAGAGATCCACTAGGCGTTGCTTCATACCAAATATCAAGGCTCTTTGCCTTCTGATTTCAGACAAGATCATCTTGATAATCATTTTTTAGCCTGTGTGACCTAGATACGTAATGGACCAGAACCATTGAACATTTATTACAGAGCGCCATATAAGGCCAATCCTGCCAAGTTTGGTAAAAATTCAGCTAGTGGTTTAGGAGATGTCCTATATAGCAATTGTTGACGACGGACAACGGAAATTCAACGATCGCAATAGCTCATTATGAGCCAATGGCTCAGGTGTGCTAAAATATATTCACTTTAATTCGAAATTTCACCATGTAATCTACTCGTTATCTATCAGATGACCTAGTTTAAGGCTGACAGCTGTAACAGTTTTCTAGATATCTTTATTACAAGTTTTCAATGGCCAAATTTGTAATTAAAAAGGCAACAGCTTAAAAAATAATATAACTTTTTTGAAAAGTTTTACCAGTGAATCCACTTATCAACCTATATTAGCTGACCAAGTTTGAAGCTCATGGTTATGTTACTTTTCATTATAGCTTGATTACAAATTGTCAATGTCCAAAGTACACAAGACCAAGGGGGCCGCATGTTTGAGCCTCACCGGCGTCACTGCATTGTGTCCTTTAGCAAGACACATTAATCCAAGCTTAGTACTGGTTCAACCCAGGAAACACATCCCTTTATAACTGAAAGATTGTTGATGAGATGAAACGAATCAAATCAAACAAACAAATCAAACAATGTCCAAATTTAGAAAGACTGCAAAGATCAGGAATCAATATAATCAAATACCAAAGGGCAATAGCTCAAAAAAAAAAATAACTTTTTTTAGAAATTTCACCAGGTAATCTGCTCATCATCTTCTATCATCTGACCTAATTTGAGACTGTTAGCTGTAATGGTTTTCAAGATATCATTATTACAAGTTTCCAATGGCCAAATTTGCAATGGGTAGTAACTTAAAATATATATTTTTTTTTAAATTTCACCAGTTAATCCACTCAATATCCTCTATCAGCTGACCAAATTTGAAACTCCTAGCTATAATAACTTTTGATGTATATTTATTACAAAATTTCATTCTGACCCTTTAGAAGGAGCATGACTCCACAAATGGAGATAATTCAGACTAAAAATAACGGGTCAGTTTATTTTATAATGAATCCATTTATGAAAGTTTAAAATCTTAACTTAAATTTTGAACGGATGTACGGAAGGACAAGCCCAAATCAACATGCCCCATTCAACATTTTCAAAGTTGGGAGCATAAAAACTCTACAAACTGCAAGATTTGTCTCCCTTACAGGATTTCCTATAATAAAAATGGAACACGCCACCTGGTGGCCATGTTTTTCAACCAAATCAAAAAAAAAAAAAAACAACTTTGGTTGAGGGTCACCCAGTAGTTTTTGACAAGAAGATTTGTAAAGTTTTTCTTCTGGTTGCCATGGCAACCTGAATTCTGCGTGGAATGGAAGTCCTTTGACAGCTTCGAAAGGGTATCACCCAAGGATCATCCCTGTGAAGTTTGGTGAAATTCTAAAAGTGGTTTAGATGTTGTTAAAAGAAATTGTTGACGAACGGACGACGGACATCATAGCTCACCATGAACCTATTGCTCAGGTGTGCTAAAAAAAGTAAGCCACAAAAACCATGCAAAATTATTTTCCTGACAGAGGAAAATGCGTAGATATTCCAGAATTTATGTCTTACTGGTCTAAAATCTGGAAATGATGTGGGTGCCGTTGGTTGGTTTGCGGTGTATGGTTGTGGTATTTCCTGGTCATACTCACATTTTACCATAGAAATAATTGGACAGTAATGCCTGGTCAAAGCCTACTTCAACCAAGAAGTCTGATCAATGTTTACACTGTCATTCCTTACTACCTTAGATAGTCAGCAAGATAAATTTGTATGTCCAAATATTTTGGTTAAATATTGGGGCCGGCAAATGAGATTTTTGCACAGCAAGCCCTCGAAAATTAGAACTCCGATTTTTCGAAATACTCGCTGATTCGAAATCAATTTCGTAAACAATGATCAAGGGTTCAAATAGGGCAGGACTGGTCAGTCCCATTTCTGCATGACTAAAGGGAATAGTTTACCACTTTTCAATTCATACTGATATAATAAGTATACCATTTTCCATTTTGTATTTAAAGGGTTGCCAGTCAAAATCAGGGTCATCACTGTTTGCCACAGTACCTGTTTACCTGTATCCAGAATGAAATGGGTTAATGGGTATACATATAAAGAAAAATTTACATATTTCAATAATTTATTGATAAAATTATTCAGCTGATAAAATCAGGATACATACAACTTTATTCCACGGAAAGTGCCATAAATCTAACTCTTTGCCTGCTAGTGCTATCTGCTGATAACCTTTGAATACAGTTTGGACCCACATCAGGCCCCGACAGGATGTCGGGCCTGACCTGGATCCAAACTGTTTGAGACTCTCGTGGTATTCCTGAATGAATACTTTGAAAAAGTCAGCAAATGACAACAAAATCATGAAAAAATTACCAGCAGACAAAGAGTTATATAAAAAGCTAGATTCATTCAAATACAGCAGAAATTATTAGAAAAATTCTGGACCTTGTTTAAGGCATCATCACTAGCTAGCTAAACAAACATGTGCAATTTACAAGAAAGTTAACATAACATAAAACCTTGAACACTCACAAATTCCACATTAGCTCTTTGTATGCTGTAAAATTTTGCATGCTTTTTTTATCAGTTTCCTCTCATATTAACTGCATTGTTGTACATTGCCTGATAAATGGTGTCTATCTCACAACATGTGTCTTTATCAGGTCATGATGATGATGCACTTTTTAAATGACATTGCCAATGACACTGAATCGACAAAATAATCAAAAATTACGTCATACTCGTGCGTTTGAAGAGTGAAACAATGGGTAAACTAATAAATAGAATACATGTACCAGGGTCGCGTCTTTTGATATCAATTTACCAGGCTCAGCTTTGAGAAGGCATGTTTAATCGCTTGGCAGGCCTCGCGATGTCAACAAGCGTTCTCAATGCCTTGCCTGATAAATGGATATCGAAAGACACTCACCTAGTATTCTCTATTTATGGTCCCCTCATTTTTCTCAAAATTAAACTTTTCAGAATATATTTTTTCAGATATACTATCAAAGAGAGTGACAAACAGCTTGGATTCAGATCAGGCCTGCCAAAATGTCATGCCTGATCTTGGTCCAAACAGTTTGCAAAGGTTATCAGCAGAGGATACTGGCAGGCAAAGAGTTAATGTATGGCCCTCATAGGGGGAAAGACTGTCTTCAAGCTTTAGGATGAGGTAAGGCTCCTAAGCAGTCTGTTCAGCTACAGAGACTAGCTGTAGTATTAAAATTTTGCAAGATAAGTCAATATACTTTGTAAAGAGTGAAAAACAGACTATATGGATGTGCTGGCTAATCAGCACTTTTGTTTTTGTTGTCTGCATGGTACAAATTCAGGTTTTCTAACAATGACTAAATAGAAATATCTTGTATAAATAAACATAGGACAGACTTAATGGGGATTCGAACCCCAAGGCTCTGGTAAGACTGTGGGGATGCGCCAGCTTGTTCGAGCTTTCACTGCTTGTGTATGCGATAAGCATAAACAAATCTCACGAACAAACTCAAATGTTTAACCCTTTCTGTATCTGAAACCCCTAAACAGGTACTTTGACATACAGTGAAGACCTAGATGATATGGGACATAATGTGGCTATTCATCAGGGTCTGCAATGTTTGTAATCAATCTTCAGAAAAAGAAATATAACATTTTTTGGAAATTATGATCTGTGACCCTTCAATATATACAAAGGGGCATCCTGACTTTATGGGATATTCCATTGGTACTAAAAGGTTTAAATGAAGCAATGAAAATGTCAGTTCAATGGGCATGTTACGCAAACAGTGCTTTCAACAATTGGTCCAAATTAATCTAATGAATTTCTGTGACAAAGGAGAAAAATTACACTAAATTCTGGAGCTAGACTATAAAAATGTAATACTGTGCACCCAACTCATAAAGCACCTGAAAAAAAATATATGTGTGGACCTGGTCGAAGACAAAAATGTGCTACTTTATGTACTTGCTTAGCTACCTAGTGGAACTATGTGTCTAGTTGTTAGTGTGTCATCATCTACTTCTAAACTTTGTACAATGTTTATGCAAACAATGGAGTCAAGTTAAGCGATTCTTTAAGAATAAAAATGTGAGAATTTTCTTGGCCATCACTTTAAACATGTGTTTTGGGTGCTCAAAAGAGCCGTCACATCCAGACGGTTCTTTAGAGACCCACAAAACATGTTTTGGTAAAGAAGAAAATTAATTTTCAATTGCGCATGCTTATCTGGAGGCCTGGCACTTGGTAGATAATGTGTTTGCAGGCTCCTCTGAGTCATTCCCTGGTCGCCTATACAATACCCTATTTGCCCGATAGTTCTGATCAACAGTCATAACTCTGATCAGCTTGCTCCTAAAGGATAAACACTGTTTGTCATTCCCGCTCACTAGATTCCCGCTCACTAGTTAAAAATTATTGGATTATTGAGCCTGCACATGAGATTTTGGTTCTTATCCCATTATTAAGTCATAAAACCACAGACATGCTAGAGTCTTCACTACTAGTATCATGGGTGAATTGTCAAAAATTTCAAATTTTTAAACTTGCAATATGCCTACAAAAATGAATAATTTCATGTTTAAATGATTAATTTGTTAGATAAATTGAAAATTAATCAGAGAAGCTATTATAACCTCCCTAATTCAGGATTCTGAGGCTGACTTTCTATGGAAAGTCAGCCTGAAAATCCTGAATTCAGGATTATTCCTGAAAACTTTCACCCACAATAGAGATGTAGACAAAGACAGAAAATTTAGACCTCTACACCAGCTGGATTCATGTATGTCAGCATCAGAGTTTTTGCACATATGTGATATGTACCAAAGTCTCCTTTATTGGCTCAAATATATCAAGATGTTTAGGTGATTTGAGTTCAATCTTTAAGTCAGTCAACAATTTTTCAGTCATGTTGGAATGTATCAAGGGTCATACCAGTACTAAGCAGAGGATAAAATGTCTTGCTCAAGGAAACAACATAGTACCTCAAGTGTGGTTTGAACCAGCGGCCCCTCAATCTCTACCACTGAGCCACTGTGCTCCTCATTTAGGATAGATACTGTAAGTATCAAACCCTTTTTGAACTTCAAATCTGAAAACTTGCAGTATGCTTACATATTATTAATAATTTCAAATTTAAATGGTCAATAGACTTCAGGTATACTGAACATCAATCAGGGTAGCTGTTATAATTTGCCTACTTCAGTATTTTAAAGCTGACTTTCTAAGGAAAGTCAGCCTTAAATTACTGAATTCAGGAATTGTCCTGAAAACTCTCACCAATCCATGAACGTAAATACAGACATCTTTGCGAGTATTGTTCATGGAAATTACCATCAGGAATGGAACGGTTTATAGAAATACTGTATTTTGGCTAAGCTATTGGACTATTTTTTGCAAGCTAAACTTTCTCACATTACAGTATACTACAAATGGCTGAGAGTTAGCATGAAAAACCAAACATTGAAATAACAAATAAGCACAATCAGATAAGCAAAGCTGGCTGTTTAACTCTTTACTTGCAACTGTATACTTTTGTCATCTGCTGATAACCTTTGCAAACAGTTTTGACACAGATCAGGACAGACAGAATGTTGGTCCATATCTGGATCCAAATTGTTTGATACTCTGAAAGTGTTCTTGAACGATTTATTTTTAAAAAGTTAAAATTTGAAATAGTTGGAAGAGGACAACAAAAGTATGTATAATTACCCAGCATGCAAAGAGTTTAAGACAAGCTAAGGTAAACATTAAATTTTAAGAATTTATGAGAGACGTTACATGAAAGAGTTGCGAGTCTGCGAAAAGGGAACACTGAAACCTAACTGCTCAGCTACAGCAACTAGCCAGAATCTTGAAAAATTCAATGTAGCAAGTGCATACATTATCGTTTCTAAACAGGAAAAAAGTTTGATTGGCACCTTTCATGTTCTCAAACACAACATTAAGGGGCTCATTTAGGCCAGCACAAGATTTTGGTACTTATCGAATATGCACTAAAACCTCCTTTTAATGTACATGTCTTATCCAGCTCAACTAGAGGTCTAAATTTGGTCTTCATCTACATCCATTCTTTGTGTTTGCCAGCAGCATTTGTGCAGGCTCACCTGAGCTTTTGTTGCTGGACAATACCGTAAGTACCAAAATCACACGTGCTGTCACATATCAACATAGTTAAACCTCCAAGGAAACAGCAATTAAAATCCTGTAAAGTTGTCAATTGAAAATGTCATTGTAAAGGCATCCTGCAACTTGTGGAGTAGTAATGAACCACATATAAAACAGCACTTTGACTAAGAATGTTATTATTATCAGGACAGCTTGTCCATGTTTGCAGCTTGGCCAATACCTGCATTGTTATGGGGGCATAGGTTGGTGGGAATCAGTTATTATATGGGCTTCAAACTTAAGATATCAAAGGCACAGACCAACCTGCACATTCACGCAGTCTGAACAGCAGCTTTGTTATTGGCTATCTGCAAGCATATGGTACATGTAGTCAACTTTGTTTCATACAAATTTTCCTTATTCTAGCTGGTCTTCATAGCTGAGCAGGCTGGTTTGAGTCTTACTCAGTCAGAAACCCCAAAAACAGGTTTTCTCGCGTTGCAGCCCATATTGACTTGTGCAAACACAAGGACAAGTTACTTCATGTTCCAGGGAAAACAGGGAGAAGTAATTGAAGACTTTCAAAAAATATGTGCTCTGTACGAATTTTCCCCAAATACAGTGCAATCCAATTATAACATACATCATCATATCATTATATACAGATTTTGATATAACGCGTTTATGTTGATGCTCTCAATAAATTTTACAAAGGAATTTTACGAAGGATTTAAAGGAAAATAACAATGAAATTGTCATTTTCCATTTGTAAAATTGTCCCTTTATAACACTGTTCATTTCTAACATGGTCTATTCCTATGGACCCTAAACATAGAGATATAAAGGGGCTGCCCTGTTGTTGGTTTGAATATACCAATCTGAATTCTCTTAAACAGTGCTATGTCACATCCTGCTCTGGATCATCGAAGCGCTTTAAGCACTCGGTGAATACACAGGTAATTCTCTATTATCCCTACCTATTTTGGTGAATTTATAACTTGCAATATCTTTAAAACTACTCAAAATTTTGCCTTGAAACTTTCAACATCTATTTGAAATATGATTTTCTTTCGATAAAGAAAGTGTTTATAAAATAATCAGGCATACTAATGGATAAATCATTGACTAAAATTTTATGATTTTGAATGCTATTTGATAAGCGTCTGGCATTATTTTCACCGATTATCTCAGCAGAGCTCTTCAGCTTGAAGTTACATAAAGCCTAAAATACCCGGATGACTTAACAGTAGAATAGCTAAACGCACATTTTTCTAAGTTAATAAGCAGGACTTTAGTTTAGAGCGTGTAACGAAAATTTAACTTTCTTATTTCTCATCCAAAACATATGTTGTGGGTACTCAAAAGAACCGTCTCAATGAGACGGTTCTTTTGAGCACCCAAAACATATGTTAAAACTGGTGGATAAGAAAATATTTACATTTTTAAGATGAAATTTTTTGTTTATCTAAGCCTGTTGAATAAGGCAGAATGCTCCAGATCTAGGACTTCAGATTCAATCCTCAGCTTTCTCACTGGTAAACTACATTTTCATCAAAGAAAACCTATACAATAAAACCTGTGTAAAACGGCCACTCAAAAAAAGACAAAACAAAGATCTTATTGACAAATGGTAGCTTAATGAAGGTCGAAAGTATTGCAGAATGCTGCATTCTGCACTACTTTTGACCTGCATTAAGCGATAATTGATCTTGAAAACCAATTTTCGGTCTTTTTGAGAGTGGCCGTTTTACACAGGTTTTACTGTATGTTGCAAAGCTTATAATTACACATTCTGCAGTAAGCTAACTGTGGGGCTTCGGCAAAGGCTACAACATTTTTTTTGTGTTAGTGGTCAATCTTTTTGGACTTAAATTAACTTTTTCAAAAAAAATTCAGGAACACTATCAGAGTGTCTACCAGTTTGGATCCAGATCAGGACCGACATTCTGTCAGTCCTGATCTGGATCCAAACTGTTTGCAAAGGTTATCAGCAGACAACACAAGTTGCCACTAGCAAGGAAACAGTTAGCAAACATCGAAAGACAAAAAATCTCATACCATATTTGAAAACTTTTGCAATCACACACTATTACTTTATGCCCTCAACATTTCTATTTTGGTGTCTGTATAAATAATTTGCCGAGACAATTTATTTGAGTACACATAAGACTGAAAAGAATGTGCATATCCGTAGATTTTATTGCATACACAGTACACCTGGCATTGAATTTATAATGTAAAGGACCAATTAACAGACTGCACATATGCTTTGTTTGATTTGATTCTTTACGTCCCAGTCAACAATTTTTCAGTTATGTCGGGAGGGGTCTTCCTGGGTTGAACAATTACTTAGCAGCAGATAAAGTGGGTTACTCAAGGGCACAACACAGTGACTCTGCCGTCGATGAGACTCGAATTTGCAACCCTTCAATCCAAAGCCTGATGCTCTACCAACTGAGTCACCGTGCTCCCACACTCGATGTCATATGATAAATGATAAAACTGTACGGTCTTTGTGGGATTGAGTAAATAAAATATGCTGATCTGTCTTAAATAGGTTGCTGGACAAACGAGTCGGGATACAGCACAATGCACAACTTGGTGTGTCAACCTGGCAAAAACCCAGGTCAGCCTGCGCATCCATTGAGTCTGATCAGTCTTCACTGTCTGCATAAAGACTCATTTTGACCTTGGCTACACATAGAGTGCCTAGCAAAGACTCTGATCAGACTGCGCCAATGCGCAGGCTGATGGGAGTCTTTGCTGGGCATAGGCTGATCAGTCTTCACTGGGCGCACATACCAAGTTGTACCTTTCACTGTGTCCCGGCTCAAATGAAGCATCAGTAATTTTGAATGCACACAAACCTTCCAAAGCAAGTACCAACCTTTGTTTCAAGGGCAGATAACCAAAATAATGGGAATGTTAGTATTAATATTTTGGAGTCCTCTACTTTTATCAGTGAAATCTGTTATACTGAGTGCAGTGTATAATATGGGTTTTCGATCAATTCATACCAAAACCAGCCTGCTCAGCTACAGAAACTAGCTAGAATAGTGAAATTTCGCTTGTAGCAAGTTTTCATATGAAACTTTCCAATAAGCAAATAACAAAGGCGCTGATCAGACTGTGTGGATGCGCAGGCTGGTCCGGCCTTTGTTGTTTGCAAACCACTGAAGACAGAGTTTCTCGCGTCGAGGCACATATCTAATTAATTTTCATGTCACAAATGCTCTTTTTCAGTCTCCATACCACCTTAGCTCTTGGCGGGATGTTAAATCCAAACACAACAACAATTTTTATGCTCTTCACAGTTCTGTTTTAACACTTTAACTACAAGTGTCTTCTGCTGATAATTTTTGCAAGCAGTTTGTACCCAGATCAGGCATGATATGTTATGCTTGATCTGGATAAAAACTGTTTGCCACTCTGACGGTATTCCAGATAGAATTTTCCCCAAAAAAGTTGATTTGAAAAAAATGATAAAAAATCATGCAAATTTCCCAGGATGCAAAGAATTAATATGTAGATCAAGGGCCAATAGACCTTTTTGCAAATGACCCAGTGTCCGGCAAAAGGTATAAGTTGACATGTGCCCCATTCAAAGACTCCGATCAGCCTGTTGAAACAGAGCAGATGAACAAGCTCATCTTAACATTCCCCGCTCAAATATGTGATAAATACTAAAGATTTCAGACTCAAGCTCATAATTTGAGCCGCGAAATGAGATTTCCAACAATGTGGTATGTGCGACCAGCAAAGCCTCAGATCAGCCTGCGCATATGCGCAGTCTGATCAGAGCCTTTGCTAGTCGCTTGAATATTCTATGAGTGTTAAGCTATTGGCCGAACATCATTTGGAGATACTAAGCTTAAAAGGAGGCTGCACAGACTTGTCCGAGTCTTCACTTGTCAAAATGCCACATTGTTGGAAATCACATGTCACGGCTCAATTTTTGTTGTCAGTCCTCATTGGAAGCATCTTGATAAGATGCTAGCACCACAACCAATGTTTCCAGGAAGATATAAGGAAAATATCACCAATATTTGCTGAAACAAAGTCATATGGGCTTCACCGTGAGGAAACCCGTCTTCAGGGTTTTGCGACCAGGTCATACCCAAACCAGCCTGCTCAGCTACAGAGACTACAGTAAAATCTTTGTAAATCTAAGACTGAAAATTTGTTTTCAAGACCAATCATTGCTTAATACAGGTCAAAAGTATTGCAAAATGCTCCAAAGGGAGCATTCTGCAATACTTTCGACCTTCATTAAGCTACCATTTGTAATTAAGATCTTTGTTTTGTCTATTTTTGAGTGGCCGTTTTACACAGATTTTACTGTGTTACTGAAAATATCACCAATATTTGTTCAAACAAAGCATGATATGGGCCTTGTCGTGAGGAAACCCGTCTTCAGGGTTTTACGACCAGGTTATAGTCAAACCAGTCTGCTCAGCTACAGAGACTAGCTAGAAATTCTAAATTTTGCTTCTACCATGTTTAGATATAATACTTTCCAATTAGTGAATATAAAAATGTGCCAATCAGACTGTGCAAATATGCAGGCTGGTTTGCGCCTGCCTTGTTCGCAAACCACGAAGGCAAGTTTTCTCACACCAAGCCCATATCAAAAGCTATGATTCACAAAATCTGTTGATAAATGGAAAGCCCCATGTATGGCTAAGACAGTCTTAAAAACTTTGTAAGCCTACCAACCAAACAGTCAACATGTTGGTATGGACAAAAGTACACAAGAATGTCTAGCTAATTAACTCTTTGCCTCCTAGCGTCGTCTGCTGATAACCTTCGCAGGTAGTTTGGACCCAGATCAGGCCAGACAAAATGTAGGGCCTGATCTAGATCCAAACTGTTTGACACTCAATGGTATTCCTCAGAGAATTTTTCGAAAAAGTTGATTTTGGAAAAAAAATCAGCAGACAGCAAAAAAGCATGAAAAATTTCCCAGGGGGCAAAGAGTTAAAGTAGAATACACTGCCACTAATAACGTGGTTGTCATAAAAAAACAAACAAAAAATCATGACACAGTCAATTTCTTTATGAACCTATACAGAAAAATAGCTGAACTTTCATTAAATAAAATGAGCTGATTCACATAAAAAGGCACCTGCATACAAATTATCAGCAGTATAGGCTAAGGTGGTGGGCTGCAGTCACTGTATGATTAAGCTTTTCCAGCTCAGGTCAGCTTAACTGGATTTAGCAAGTCTTTTTCATGTCTGACTGATTTGGGTTTACCCGGTTTTCTATCTGATCACTACATTTTACACAGTTCACTTTGAGGCCACATGAACTTGTATAGTTAAATTCATAAGTACCGAATTTCTTAATGCTGACATGGACTAATCCATCTTAGTTTATTTTTCTGAAAAATGCAAACAAATGGTCCCCCTGATCAGACTGCTCCAGCAGGAGAAGTCTGATCTGGGACTACTTTTTTGCACACAATTTCCTGTTTAAGCAATCCAAAATTTAAGCCTTGTCCTGCTGAACCCAGATTTATCCTTTTTTGAAAACAATGTAGATCCAGATCAGATGGCTTCTGACGAAGCCATCTGATCAGAATACACACTGTTTTTGAATCTGATTGAAAATACATGCATACAACTGGAATGCTACAGGTTTACAGGATAAAAATTGGGGAGGAGTGTAGTACATAAAAATATTCAGCATGGCAAGGATTACCGATGAATATATTTAGAATAAATATGATAAGGTACTTGACAGTGACTGAGAAATCTAGTTAGGGTTGCCACCACTATGGACTCCTGGACAAAGCCCAGGAGTCCATAGTGGTGGCAGCCCTATCTAGATATCTCAGTCACTGTCAAGAACATTTACCACATACGACCACCCCACGGTCACTTTGTTCGAAATATGATAAGGTACCTTTTTGTGTGTACAGCTACTGGACGACACTCTTGCAGCACTTCAACACATACACTTATAAACAGTATTAGACTTTTGTTATGTACAGCAACATCATTTAGAAACAGTTACAAACAGAAACACACGGTAATGTGGTGTAGCGACAGCAGGCCTGTTGGACTCACAGACCATCAGACTGCATGACCCTGTTAAAGCTAAGTCAAACTGTACAACTTAGAATTGGCCTTTTTGAAACATTTAACCATTCATTAATTATACAAATCTTCATCACTAATGCTCCAATAGATTTAATGTAGGAGACAAAAATCCATATTTTCCAATAATACGGATGTAAGTTCAAAATTCCCAAAATCCTGAACTTTAGAAATTTTAATCAAGTCACTTTCAAGTTTAAATGGCAAATGTTGCCTTTACATTAACTGAAAAATAAGACAGAGAAGGTATCATAATCTGCCTTATTCAGTATTTTGGGGCGGACTTTCTATTGAAAGTCAGCCTCAAAATCCTGAATTCAGGACTAAATACTGAAAAATTTCACTCATGCAATATAAGCAATTTACAGGAACTCGAGATACAATGTACCCTCATGGCAATAACAACATTGATTACTGTAGGATTCAACAACAGACTGGAGGTGTTTAGTGTTTAGTGCAGCCTTTGGTAGATATTAATGCATTAATATCGACTGAGGGCCGCAAGAAACGTTCAACCACCAAAAATCTGTGGATGAATATTATTCTTACATGCTCTCAATTAACCCATCTGATCAATTGGACCAGACCATTTTGTTTAAAGGGTTATTAGATGTTATTTTTCAATTTGATCTAAATTTTAATGGAACATATTTAAGCAAACAGTGGTGACCCTAATCAGAAGCAACATTCCGTGGCATCTGATCTGGGTATGCACTGTTTGTGTATGTCCCACAAAAAGGATGCTAGGCAAATATGGGTTTACATATTGTCATTCGTTTCATTTATTTTCTATACATTTTTAAACATTTTCCATTTTTCTCAATTCTTATACAGGGAGGACATTTACATATTGAAAATCAGCATGTGCATCTCATGTCCACTCACATAAGTCGAGTAGGAACTTCACTAAGTCTTCTCCTGACTTGACAAGCATGGTTCCCACTGCTGTGAGGTAACCAAAGGTTCTTTGCAATTTTTGATGTGGATATGTAGTACTGCAGCCAGACAAAGTGCTCAGTGGGGGCATGCTTACCACTAATCAATGAAACCAATTGTAAACTATGCATGCATGTTTCAAAGTGTGACTTAAGCCATTTACCAGAAGGACCAAAATCTCATGCATTCATGGGTGAAAAATCGAAATTTCTAAAATGCTGAACTTTTGAAATGCATATCTTAAAACTTGCAGTATACCGACAAAAAACTTGCATATTCAAGTTCAAACAGTCAATGGTCACTTAATAGTTATTTTTCTGAAAATAAATCGGAAGCTACTTATATCTGCCTAATTGAGTATTTTGAGGCTAACTTTTTATGGAATGTCAGCCCCAAAATCCTATATTGAGGAATAATCCTGAAATCTTTCACCCATGTGGCCGGTCTTATTTTTTGTTTGGTTTTGGTGCTGACCAGATTTCTGATATTTTTGTACCCTCATTATACTAATAGAAAACCAATCTCTAGAGGTGGAATTTTAAATCATGAAGTCTTAAACCTTACCTGCATATCAAAGTCCAGATTAAAAAAAAGTGTGAATATTTTCTTATCAATCAATCAATTCAAACATTTGTTTTAGAAGCTCAAAAGAAACCTCTCATAGGGAGGTTTCTTATGAGTACCCACAACAAATGTTTTGGTTGAGCAATAAGCAAATTAATTTCAAGTTACGCCTTCATTGTCTAAAGGGTTGTGCATACAAAAGATGCTGACAAGAAGGTTCAAACATTTGTGAATGCCATCTTACTCATTTGTGAATATTTTCTTATCCATCACTTTAAACATTGTTTTTTGTGCTCAAAAGAACCATCTCAATGAGACTGTTCTTTTGAGTACCCACAACAAATGATTTGGTTGAGAAATAAGAAAATTAATCTTAAATTGTTCAGTTTTTTATCTTAAGTCATGTGCACAAAAAAGTTGCTGACCAGGCCCCGAGGTTATAAAACTTTTCCATGCTCAACTCAGCTGAGCACGAAATTCATCATGCTCATAAATGTTAAAATGCCAACAATTGTTGGCATTTTAACATTTATTAGCATGATGAATACAACATCTGAGAGACTTAAAACAATACACTTCTTCATTTGTCTGTACTTTAGTTTTTATGAGCAGTTGAAATTTCGTACTCAGTTGAATTGAGCATGAAAAAGGTTTAATAACCTCGGGACCAGAAGGAAAGAGCAATGGTGGGAAGTGGCTCCTACCTCATTCTCATTTGCTCAAGTATGTGATTAAGATCTAAACAAGCTTCTCATGAAAAAGAAAAAGGTTTGTAGCACATACAGAAACAAAAACACAAGTCAAAATGAGCATCTGATCACATTATGCTTTGTGATTCCCTATGTCTTGATAAGCAAAAGTTATTGAGCACATAATTGTAATAATTATCTTTCCCATCAGTTTTAACATATGAGCCGTGACATTTGATTTCTTTCCAACTATGTGGCATTTGACCTGAATAGACTCAGACGAGCCTGTGCAGCTGTCTTTTAAGCTTAGACACTCCAAATGCTGTTTGGTCAGTAGCTTGACAGTCATAGAATATTCAAGTGACTAGCAAAGGCTCTGATCAGACTGCACTAATGCCCAGGCTGGTCTGAGCCTTTGCTGGTCGCACATATCACAATGTTGGAAATCTCATGTTGTAGCTCATATGTTATGTGTGCTCCAAAGCACCGTCTCGATGACGATTCTTTTAAGTACCCACAACATATGTTTTTGGTTGAGAAATAAGAAAAATAATTTTAAAATACACACTCTTATCTGGAGGCCTGAAACATGTAAACCCTACTTTAGTATTTTGCTGATAACCTTTGCAAACAGTTTGGAGCTAGATCAGGCCCAACTAAATGTTGGGTCTGATCTGGATCCAAACTCTTTGACACTATGTTGGTATTCTTGTAAGGTATTTATTGAAAATTTTGACTTTTTCCTACTATTCACAACAAATGTCTTCTGCTCTTTCATCTGCTTATGTACTTTGGTAATCTTTTTAAGATACATAACAGACACCCTTTGGATTTGCATCCATGATAAAAGTAGTCAAAAGTGGATTTGGTTATATACATGCTCATTTAGCAGACGTAATAAGCAGACAATGTTATCAGTACAAAAAAAATATTGGCAAGATAAGGGTTAATTTTGGAAAAATATATTCAGCAGACAACAAAAAAAAACATGAAAAATTTATGAGCATGCAAAGAACTAATAAGGATTTATACAACCCAATCAGTTCAGTTAAAAATCACTTGCCCACACAATACAGGTTTTACTTCCAAAAATTTAAAGTTTTTTTTATTCTTGGTGAAATCAAATGGCCCAAATTAAAAGAGATCTTTGCCCATAAGCACTCAGGATGGTTAAAATGCTAAATTATCTAACCATTCTGTGCACAACAAGAATAAATAAAAATACTGAGACAAAAAGTAGCTAAAAATAACTATATTCTTGAATACATATTTATTCAGCTTCAATAGACAGCCTATCAAGAAGAAATGCGAAGAATTTAGGCATCAAATGAGAGAAATTTAGACATCAAATGAGAGAAATTTAGACATCAAATGAGAGAAATTTAGTCACCAAATAAGAGAAATTTAGACACCAAACAAGAACTACTTAGACACCAAATGAGAATTTAGACACCAAATGAGAGGAATTTAGACATCAAATGCACCCAAGAGAATTTATTCAAAACATAAAAAGATGCCCATTTTGAGGTGGGTATTTGAGTTCTAATACAGTAAAACCTGTGTAAAACGGCCACTCAAAAATAGACAAAATAAAGATCTTATTATTTAAACCATTGGTAGCTTAATGAAGGTCGGAAGTATTGCAGAATGCTCCAAGGGGAGCGTTCTGCAATATGTTTGACCTTCATTAAATTGGTCTTGAAAACCAATATTTCGTCTTTTTGAGAGTGGCAGTTTACACAGGTTTTACTGTTATGTGCTAAACCCCCAATTTGACATGAAACATCATAAATATAGGTTATAAAAATCAGCTCTCATAATATTCCCAATTGTCTTTGTCATAACCCTCGTGTACATGATCCAACAAGACTTTCCGGCGGCTCTCACAGTATCTGAAACACAGAAAAAATACCAGGGGTGAAAGATGAAAACTTGCAAATTCCTAAAAAACACACTAAAATTCAATTTTTAAAAGCGCTTTCACAACAAGAGTAGTCTACTTTTATACTCTGCTGAAATGTTTTAGAAGCCTCTTTAACTGTAGATCCAGAGCAGACTTAACCTATAGGAGCAGTCTGATCTGGGTCCAAACTGTTTGCCTCTATACTTACATAAACCAATATTATTATCAATTATGTGCAGCAGACGACTAAGCAGACAACATTTTAAGATGCATTTTTTTTGCTGACACTTTAAGTGTTGACTCTTTGCCTGCTATGAAAAAAAATGCAGCAAAAATGTTGTCTGCTGAAGTTGTCTGCTGCATAAGAATGCTTATGTTAGACTAATTTTGCCATAAAGGCAAACAGTGTGGACCCAGATTAGACTGCTCCTACAGGAGCAGTCTGATCTGTGTCGACACTATTTGCAATAGAAACATTTTAAAACAAACACCAGCCAACTAATAGCAAACAACATTTAGTCGTGACTAGCAGCCAGAGTCAACTCTTTGCATGCTGCGTAATTTTCATGCTTTTATTGTCGTCTGCAGACTTTTTTTTTAAAAACAGATTCTTTCAGGAACATATTCAGAGTGTCAAACAATCTGGGTCAAACTGTTTGCAGAGGTTATCAGCAGACAACAAAAGTCCTAATTGATTCACTCTCTCTTCATTTTGATTTGATTCTTTACATCCCAGTCAACAATTTTTCAGTTATGCCAGGACGGGCCTTCCTGGGATGAACAAGTACTAAGCAATGATAATGTGCCTTGCTCAATGACACAACACAGTGACGCCGGTGAGGCTCCGATACTCTTTCTTGATTGGAAACCCATTAACTGTTATATGTATATTGACAAACAGTGTAGCCCCTTATGTTTCCAAATGTTCTCATCTCATCAGGGTCTACACTGTTTGTTACAGTACAAAAATAAGATTTTGGGACAAAATAAATTAAATTGAAAATTCAAACATATGACCTCTAAACTTTTTATTATTAATCATTCAAACTTGTATTATATTATACTGGATGGGTGATTCGGTCTGTTAAGAACACATAAATGTAACTAACTCTTTGGGCGCCTAAACCTTACACGAGATTTCCAACAATGTGGTATGTGCAACCAGCAAAGCCCTAGATCAGAGCCTTTGCTAGTCGCTTGAATATTCTATGACTCTAAAGCTACTGACTGACCGGACTGAACACCATTTGGAGTTTCTAAACTTAAACTAAAAGGAGGCTGCACAGGCTCGTCTGAGCCTACACTTGTCAAAATACCACATTGTTGGAAATCACATGTCAGGGCTCATTTCTAGAAGGCACAGATCAAATGAAATTCAATGTTTAGCATAAGTAAACCCTGTGGTGTAGGGGATAAACCACTGGCCTTATAAACCAAGGGTCACAGGTTTGATTCCAGGCAGATGTGCAGGGTCACCTGCAGCTTTGCTGTTCCACGTTTGTTTGCTTGTATTGATGCTTTACATCCCAGTTAACAGTTTTTCAGTCATGTCGGGGCAATTTCCATGCACTTATTGGGTTGAACCAGTACTATAAAATGTCTTGCTTAAGGACACAACAAAGTGACTCCGCCAGCAGTGAGTCTTGAACTAGCAATCATTTCATCCTTAGTCTCACGCTCTATCAACTAAGCCACTGCACTCTACTAACTGTTCAATGAATCGGCATAAGCCATAAAAAGATATTCTTATTTGAGCCAGTGCATGAGATTTCCAACAATGTGGTACGTGCAACCAGCAAAGCCTCAGATCAGCCTGCGCATACGCTCAGTCTGATCAGAGCCTTTGCTAGTCGCTTGAATATTCTATGATTGTCAAGCTACAGACTGAACACCATTTGGAGTTTCTAAGCTTAACAGCAGGCTGCACAGGCTCGTCTGAGTCTACACATGTCAAAATGCCACATTGTTGGAAACCACATGTCAAGGCCCATGTAATGACATCAATTCCCACCTGTATTTATCCTGAACCTTCTGTTTTATATCGGCCAGCATGTCTGATGTGATGTCTCGTTCTAAGTACTCGGAAAGCTGTTCAGTTGCATGTTCTAAATCTTTCTGATTATCCTGAAAAACACATAAATACATGAATGTTACAGTACATGAATTATCAATGAAACTGAAAGTACAGTAAAACCTGTGTAAAACGGTCACTCTCAAGAAGTCCGAAAATTGGTTTTCAAGACCAATTATCGTTGAATGCAGGTCAAAAGTATTGCAATACTTTCGACCTTCATTAAGCTACCAATTGTCATTAAGATCTCTCTTTTTGTCTATTTTTGAGTGGCCGTTTTACACAGGTTTTACTGTAAATAGAAGTTCCTTCCAATTCAACCTTCTTCTGCTGCTAACCCTTTGAAGACCAGAACCCTCTAAACCAGTACAAACAGTGAAGATCCAGATGAAATGCCCCATAATGTACAATGGACCATTCTTCCTGAATTGTATGTAGCTTGATGAAAATTTCTATTGGTCCCAAAAGGGTTAACTACCCATTACTAATTACCACAATTGTACATGGCTAATTACCTCAACTGCTGCATTAATTGATCAATTACTCTAATTACTACCAATTATCAATTTAATTAACATCTATTATTTTTAATTGTTAGTACTGTCTCACTGCCACCTTGATAGAGTATGAGAAAAACTTATCTACCTGTACTATCTGCCAGAAGTACCAATTTTATATAAAACATAGTTTACACCCAATTTCATCATCATCAGCTGTCTCAACACAGGAGGAATATCAAGACTACCAGATAATATGATACCTTCTAGGTAAGAGTCTTCATAATTCTCAATGAATACTTATGTTGTGGGTACTCACTGGAAGCGCCAATGGGTACCCACAACATATGTTTTCATCAGAAAATAGAAAAATGTTCAGAATTTTGCTGTTGAAAAAAAGTGTCTCATCCAGGACTTGTTAAGCTATCATAAAGAAGAAGAATATAGGTAAGAGCATTTGTTAGTTAATCTGATGGATTATCCCATACATATTGGTTGTATTTTAAAGGGTAGCCGGTTAAAAATTCTATAAAATGATGTATTTCTGTCCCTGAAGATTGTTCCTATTTTAGCAAACAGTGCAGATCCTGATGAAATGCCAACTTATTCAGCATTTCATCTGGATTTTCACTGTTTGCCAAAATAACCACTTTACTGATATCCAGAATGAGAAGGGTTAATACAGTACAGCCCCTTTTATAACACTGTGTTTGGGTTCCATAGGAATGGGCGATGTTATAAGTGAATCATGTTATAAAGGGATAATTTTACAAAGGAATTATGGAAATATTGATTTTATAGTTGAAAATGTTTTAGTCAGAAAACATTGTGCAAGTACCTGTAAACAAGAAATTGTTAATTTTTTCTTATCCATCAATTTTAATATATACTGACTAACTTTAAAAATGCAACACTTGTATAGCAACTTTAATTTGTATCTCAAAAAGAAGGCAGAACAATCTTTTTGATTGTATAATAATGAGTGTTCATTTGTAAGTAACACACACACTAGTCCAATTAAAATGAATTTAACACATTAAAATAAAGACTTTTTGAGATAGGGGTCAACAATTTCATGTGACAAAATGTTATCAGCGAAAAATTCCCTACTTCTTAATAAATGAAAAAAACACGAGAAGCATCTAATTTGTGTCATGGACTTTGTTAGCCATTGAGAAATCACTCTCATAATGATTTACAGGTCTGCGATACAGCTTATTTGCGTATTTGACGTTTATGTATTTGTACCATTTCATTTGATGGCTTAAAATCTCCTTTACTTAAGAAATGTTTTCAGTGACTAAATTCATACGGAGAAAATAACGTCGTCAAGTTTTTTGTTTGTTTGATTTGATTCTTTACATCCCATCAACAATCTTTCAGCTAAACAGGGACGGGTATTCCTGGGTTGAACCAGTACTAAGCTAGGATAAATGTGTCTTGCTCAAGGACCACAACGCAGTGACGCCGGTGAGGCTTGAACCCGCGGCCCCTCGGTCTCGAGTCAAGCACTCTACCACTGAGCCACTGCGCTCCCTATCGTCAAGTTTAATTGTACGATTAAAACTAAAGCGTTTGCTGAAGAGGTCTACTCATGATGACACCATCGAAGCTAATGAATTTTTTACTGTCTTTTAATAGATATAAAGGGTAGTTAGTGTTGCGGTATTTAAGTCCGTCAGTATACGTCATTGAGATGGTTCTTTTGAGCCCTACAACACATCTTTCAGTTGAGAAATAAGAAACTTTTAAATTACAGTTATCTGCTCTGCAGAAATCTGGTTTGTCAAAAGAAAATAGTGCAAGCTTTAATGGGATGTCACATTCTGCTCTACAGCATCAGAATTTACAGCACTTTACAAGTTCAAAGAATAGAGTGTGCAATTAAAAAAACATCTTTTTATTTCTCAACCAAAACATATGTTGTGGGTACTCAAAAGCACTGTCTCAATGAGACGGTTCTTTTGAGCACCCACAACATATGTTACATATAGCCGATGGGTAAGAAAAAAAATGACAAATTTTATTCTCAAATTTTTTGTTTATCTAAAGCTATCTAAAGCTATAATTTTATTAACAAGATCCCCTTATTAGTTTTCATAGAAAGATAGGCTCAACTGTATAGAGTTCAGAGTGGCAAAAACAGTAAAAACTGTAAATAAACAGTGGAACTCTGATCCGACCATGTTATCTTGCCTAGGACATACTGGTGAAGATTTATATTTGAAATATTAGCACATGCTTGTGCTGGGAAAGAAAGCCCTACAATACACTGACTGTCGGAGGCTGACTATTAACAAATAGCTAGAGCTGAAGATGAATATTGTTATCTTGCCTAGGACATGCTGGTGCTGATTTATATTTGAAATATTAGCACATGCCTGTGCTGGGAAAGAAAGCCGTACAATACACTGACTGTCAGAGGCTGACTATTAACAAATAGCTAGAGCTGAAGATGTATACTGTTATCTTGCCTAGGACATGCTGGTGTTGATTTAATTTTGAAATACTAGCACATGCCTGTGCTGGGAAAGAAAACCATACAATACACTGACTGTCGGAGTCTATTAAACAATAGCTAGAGCTGAAGATGTATATTGTTATCTTGCCTAGGACATGCTGGTGCTGATTTATATTTGAAATATTAGCACATGCCTGTGCTGGGAAAGAAAACCATACAATTCACTGACTGTCGGAGGCTGACTATTAACCAATAGCTAGAGCTGAAGATGTATATTCATCTTGCCTAGGACAAGCTGGTACTGATTTATTTTTGAAAATATTAGCACATGCTTGTGCTGGGAAAGAAAACCATACAATTCACTGACTGTAGGAGTCTATTAATTATAGCTAGAGCTGAAGATGTATATTGTTATATTGCCTAGGACAGGCTGGTGCTGATTTATATTTGAAATATTAGCACATGCTTGTGCTAGGAAAGAAAACCATACAATACACTGACTGTCGGAGGCTGACTATTAACCAACAGCTAGAGCTGAAGATGTATATTGTTATCTTGCCTAAGACATGCTGGTGCTGATTTATATTTGAAATATTAGCACATGCTTGTGCTGGTAAAGAAAGCCCTACAATACACTGACTGTCGGAGGCTGACTATTAACAAATAGCTAGAGCTGAAGATGTTTATTGTTATCTTGCCTAGGACATGCTGGTGCTGATTTATATTTGAAATATTAGCACATGCCTGTGCTGGGAAAGAAAACCATACAATTCACTGACTGTCGGAGTCTGTCTATTAACCAATAGCTAGAGCTGAAGATGTATATTCATCTTGCCTAGGACAAGCTGGTGCTGATTTATTTTTGAGAATATTAGCACATGCTTGTGCTGGGAAAGAAAACCATACAATTCATTGACTGTCGGAGTATATTAATAATAGCTTCTAGAGCTGAAGATGTATATTGTTATATTGCCTAGGACAGGCTGGTGCTGATTTATATTTGAAATATTAGCACATGCTTGTGCTAGGAAAGAAAACCATACAATACACTGACTGTCGGAGGCTGACTATTAACCAATAGCTAGAGCTGAAGATGTATATTGTTATCTTGCCTAGGACACGCTGGTGCTGATTTATATTTGAAATATTAGCACATGCCTGTGCTGGGTGTACTGGGAAAGAAACCCATACAATACACTGACTGTCGGAGGCTGACTATTAACCAATAGCTAGAGCTGAAGATGTATATTGTTATCTTGCCTAGGACACGCTGGTGCTGATTTATATTTGAAATATTAGCACATGCCTGTGCTGGGTGTGCTGGGAAAGAAACCCATACAATACACTGACTGTCGGAGGCTGACTATTAACCAATAGCTAGAGCTGAAGATGTATATTGTTATCTTGCCTAGGACACGCTGGTGCTGATTTATATTTGAAATATTAGCACATGCCTGTGCTGGGAAAGAAAACCATACAATCCACTGACTGTCGGAGGCTGACTATTAACAAAACAGCTAGAGCTGATGATGTATATTGTTATCTTGCCTAGGACATGCTGGTGCTGATTTATATTTGAAATATTAGCACATGCCTGTGCTGGGAAGGAAAGCCGTACGATACACTGACTGTCGGAGGCTGACTATTAACAAAACAGCTAGCGCTGAAGATGTATATTGTTATCTTGCCTAGGACATGCTGGTGCTGATTTATAATTTTTTGAAAAATTAACATGATTATGCCTGTGCTGGGAAAGAAAGCCGTACAATACACTGACTGTCGGAGGCTGACTATTAACCAAAGAGCTAGAGCTGAAGATGTTTATTGTTATCTTGCCTAGGACATGCTGGTGCTGATTTATATTTGAAATATTAGCACATGCCTGTGCTGGGAAAGAAAACCATACAATACACTGACTGTCGGAGGCTTACTATTAACCAATAGCTAGAGCTGAAGATGTATATTGTTATCTTGCCTAGGACATGCTGGTGCTGATTTATATTTGAAATATTAGCACATGCCTGTGCTGGGAAAGAAAACCATACAATACACTGACTGTCGGAGTCTATTAATAATAGCTAGAGCTGAAGATGTATATTGTTATCTTGCCTAGGACATGCTGGTGCTGATTTATATTTGAAATATTAGCACATGCCTGTGCTGGGAAAGAAAACCATACAATACACTGACTGTCGGAGTCTATTAATAATAGCTAGAGCTGAAGATGTATATTGTTATCTTGCCTAGGACATGCTGGTGCTGATTTATATTTGAAATATTAGCACATGCCTGTGCAGGGGAAGAAAGCCATACAATACACTGACTGTCGGAGGCTGATTATTAACCTACATCTAGAGCTGAAGACGTATATTGTTATATTGCCTAGGACAGGCTAGTGCTGATTTATATTTGAAATATTAGCACATGCATGTGCTAGGAAAGAAAACCATACAATACACTGACTGTCGGAGGCTTACTATTAACCAATAGCTAGAGCTGAAGATGTATATTGTTATCTTGCCTAGGACATGCTGGTGCTGATTTATATTTGAAATATTAGCACATGCCTGTGCTGGGAAAGAAAACCATACAATACACTGACTGTCGGAGTCTATTAATAATAGCTAGAGCTGAAGATGTATATTGTTATCTTGCCTAGGACATGCTGGTGCTGATTTATATTTGAAATATTAGCACATGCCTGTGCTGGGAAAGAAAACCATACAATACACTGACTGTCGGAGTCTATTAATAATAGCTAGAGCTGAAGATGTATATTGTTATCTTGCCTAGGACATGCTGGTGCTGATTTATATTTGAAATATTAGCACATGCCTGTGCTGGGAAAGAAAACCATACAATTCACTGACTGTCGGAGTCTATTAATAATAGCTAGAGCTGAAGATGTATATTGTTATCTTGCCTAGGACATGCTGGTGCTGATTTATATTTGAAATATTAGCACATGCCTGTGCTGGGAAAGAAAACCATACAATACACTGACTGTCGGAGTCTATTAATAATAGCTAGAGCTGAAGATGTAAACTGTTATCTTGCCTAGGACATGCTGGTGCTGATTTATATTTGAAATATTAGCACATGCCTGTGCTGGGAAGGAAAGCCATACGATACACTGACTGTCGGAGGCTGACTATTAACAAAACAGCTAGCGCTGAAGATGTATATTGTTATCTTGCCTAGGACAGGCTGGTGCTGATTTATAATTTTTTGAAAAATTAACATGATTATGCCTGTGCTGGGAAAGAAAGCCGTACAATACACTGACTGTCGGAGGCTGACTATTAGCCAAAGAGCTAGAGCTGAAGATGTATATTGTTATCTTGCCTAGGACATGCTGGTGCTGATTTATATTTGAAATATTAGCACATGCCTGTGCTAGGGAAGAAAGCCGTACAATACACTGACTGGTGGAGGCTGACTATTAACCAACAGCTAGAGCTGAAGATGTATATTGTTATCTTGCCTAGGACATGCTGGTGCTGATTTATATTTGAAATATTAGCACATGCCTGTGCTGGGAAAGAAAGCCCTAGAAAACACTGACTGTCAGAGGCTGACTATTAACCAACAGCTAGAGCTGAAGATGTATATCGTTATCTTGCCTAGGACATGCTGGTGCTGATTTATATTTGAAATATTAGCACATGCCTGTGCTGGGAAAGAAAACCATACAATACACCGACTGTCAGAGGCTGACTATTAACCAACAGCTAGAGCTGAAGATGTATATCGTTATCTTGCCTAGGACATGCTGGTGCTGATTTATATTTGAAATATTAGCACATGCCTGTGCTGAGAAAAAAAAACATACAATACACTGACTGTCGGAGTCTTTATCGAACAGCTAGAGCTAAAAATGTATATTGCTATCTTGCCTAGGACAGGCTGGTGCTGATTTATATTTGAAATATTATCACATGCCTGTTCTGGGAAGGAAAACCATACAATACACTGACTGTCGGAGTCTGACTATTAACCATTAGCTAGAGCTGAAGATGTATACTGTTATCTTGCCTTGGACATGCTGGTGCTGATTTATATTTGAAATATTAGCACATGCTTGTGCTGGGAAGAAAAACCATACAATAGACTGACTGTCGGAGTCTGACTATAAACCAACAGCTAGAGCTGAAGATGTATATTGTTATCTTGCCTAGGACATACTGGTGCTGATTTATATTTGAAATATTAGCACATGCCAGTGCTGGGAAAGAAAAGCATACAATACACTGACTGTTGGAGGCTGACTATTAACCAATAGCTAGAGCTGAAGATGTATATTGTTATCTTGCCTAGGACATGCTGGTGCTGATTTATATTTGAAATATTAGCACATGCCTGTGCTGGGTGTGCTGGGAAAGAAACCCATACAATACACTGACTGTCAGATTCTATTAACAAATAGCTAGAGCTGAAGATGTATATTGCTATCTTGCCTAGGACAGGCTGGTGCTGATTTATATTTGAAATATTAGCACATGCCTGTGCTGGGTGTGCTGGGAAAGAAACCCATACAATACACTGACTGTCAGATTCTATTAACAAATAGCTAGAGCTGAAGATGTATATTGCTATCTTGCCTAGGACAGGCTGGTGCTGATTTATATTTGAAATATTAGCACATGCCTGTGCTGGGAAAAAAACCAAAACAATACACTGCTTTACTGAGTCTGTCTATTAACCTACAGCTTATGGAGATATTATATTGCTATCTTGCCTAGGACATGCTAGTGCTGATTTATATTTGAAATATTAGCACATGCCATTACTGGGAAAGAAAGCCCTACAACCCACTGACTGTCGGAATCTGACTATTAACCAAAGCTAGAGATGAAGATGTATACTGTTATCTTGCCTAGGACATGCTGGTGCTGATTTATATTTGAAATATTAGCACATGCCTGTGCTGGGAAAGAAAATCATACAATACACTGACTGTCAGAGGCTGGCTATTAACCTACAGCTTCATGAGATAATATGCTGATATCTTGCCTAGGACATATTGGTGCTGATATATATTTGAATATTAGCACATGCCTGTGCTGGGAAAGAAAACCATACAATACACTGACTGTCGGAGGCTGACTATTAACATACAATTAGAGCTGAAGACGTATATTGTTATCTTGCCTAGGACATGCTGGTGCTGATTTATATTTGAAATATTTGCACATGCCTGTGCTGGGAAAGAAAACCATACAATACACTGACTGTCGGAGGCTGACTATTAACCAAAGAGCTAGAGCTTAAGATGTATATTGTTATCTTGCCTAGGACATGCTGGTGTTGATTTATATTTGAAATATTAGCACATGCCTGTGCTGGGAAAGAAAACCATACAATACACTGACTGTCGGAGGCTGACTATTAACAAATAGCTAGAGCTGAAGATGTATACTGTTATCTTGCCTAGGACATGCTGGTGCTGATATTTATTTGAAATATTAGCACATGCCTGTGCTAGGGAAGAAAGCCGTACAATACACTGACTGGTGGAGGCTGACTATTAACCAACAGCTAGAGCTGAAGATGTCTATTGTTATCTTGCCTAGGACATGCTGGTGCTGATTTATATTTGAAATATTAGCACATGCTTGTGCTGGTAAAGAAAGCCCTACAATACACTGACTGTCGGAGGCTGACTATTAACAAATAGCTAAAGCTGAAGATGTATACTGTTATCTTGCCTAGGACATGCTGGTGCTGATATTTATTTGAAATATTAGCACATGCCTGTGCTAGGGAAGAAAGCCGTACAATACACTGACTGGTGGAGGCTGACTATTAACCAACAGCTAGAGCTGAAGATGTATACTGTTATCTTGCCTAGGACATGCTGGTGCTGATTTATATTTGAAATATTAGCACATGCCTGTGCTAGGGAAGAAAGCCGTACAATACACTGACTGGTGGAGGCTGACTATTAACAAAACAGCTAGAGCTGAAGATGTATATTATTATCTTGCCTAGGACAGGCTGGTGCTGATTTATATTTGAAAAATTAACATATGCCTGTGCTGGGAAAGAAAGCCGTACAATCCACTGACTGTTGGAGGCTGACTATTAACCAAACAGCTAGAGCTGATGATGTATATTGTTATCTTGCCTAGGACATGCTGGTGCTAATATATATTTGAAATATTAGCACATGCCTGTGCTGGGAAAGAAAACCATACAATACACCGACTGTCAGAGGCTGACTATTAACCAACAGCTAGAGCTGAAGATGTATATCGTTATCTTGCCTAGGACATGCTGGTGCTGATTTATATTTGAAATATTAGCACATGCCTGTGCTGAGAAAAAAAAACATACAATACACTGACTGTCGGAGTCTTTATCGAACAGCTAGAGCTAAAAATGTATATTGCTATCTTGCCTAGGACAGGCTGGTGCTGATTTATATTTGAAATATTATCACATGCCTGTTCTGGGAAGGAAAACCATACAATACACTGACTGTCGGAGTCTGACTATTAACCATTAGCTAGAGCTGAAGATGTATACTGTTATCTTGCCTTGGACATGCTGGTGCTGATTTATATTTGAAATATTAGCACATGCTTGTGCTGGGAAGAAAAACCATACAATAGACTGACTGTCGGAGTCTGACTATAAACCAACAGCTAGAGCTGAAGATGTATATTGTTATCTTGCCTAGGACATACTGGTGCTGATTTATATTTGAAATATTAGCACATGCCAGTGCTGGGAAAGAAAAGCATACAATACACTGACTGTCGGAGGCTGACTATTAACCAATAGCTAGAGCTGAAGATGTATATTGTTATCTTGCCTAGGACATGCTGGTGCTGATTTATATTTGAAATATTAGCACATGCCTGTGCTGGGAAAGAAAACCATACAATACACTGACTGTCAGATTCTATTAACAAATAGCTAGAGCTGAAGATGTATATTGCTATCTTGCCTAGGACAGGCTGGTGCTGATTTATATTTGAAATATTAGCACATGCCTGTGCTGGGAAAAAAACCAAAACAATACACTGCTTTACTGAGTCTGTCTATTAACCTACAGCTTATGGAGATATTATATTGCTATCTTGCCTAGGACATGCTAGTGCTGATTTATATTTGAAATATTAGCACATGCCATTACTGGGAAAGAAAGCCCTACAACCCACTGACTGTCGGAATCTGACTATTAACCAAAGCTAGAGATGAAGATGTATACTGTTATCTTGCCTAGGACATGCTGGTGCTGATTTATATTTGAAATATTAGCACATGCCTGTGCTGGGAAAGAAAATCATACAATACACTGACTGTCAGAGGCTGGCTATTAACCTACAGCTTCATGAGATAATATGCTGATATCTTGCCTAGGACGTATTGGTGCTGATATATATTTGAATATTAGCACATGCCTGTGCTGGGAAAGAAAACCACACAATACACTGACTGTCGGAGGCTGACTATTAACATACAATTAGAGCTGAAGACGTATATTGTTATCTTGCCTAGGACATGCTGGTGCTGATTTATATTTGAAATATTTGCACATGCCTGTGCTGGGAAAGAAAACCATACAATACACTGACTGTCGGAGGCTGACTATTAACCAAAGAGCTAGAGCTTAAGATGTATATTGTTATCTTGCCTAGGACATGCTGGTGTTGATTTATATTTGAAATATTAGCACATGCCTGTGCTGGGAAAGAAAACCATAAAATACACTGACTGTAGGAGGCTGACTATTAACATATAGCTAGAGCTGAAGATGTATACTGTTATCTTGCCTAGGACATGCTGGTGCTGATATTTATTTGAAATATTAGCACATGCCTGTGCTAGGGAAGAAAGCCGTACAATACACTGACTGGTGGAGGCTGACTATTAACCAACAGCTAGAGCTGAAGATGTCTATTGTTATCTTGCCTAGGACATGCTGGTGCTGATTTATATTTGAAATATTAGCACATGCTTGTGCTGGTAAAGAAAGCCCTACAATACACTGACTGTCGGAGGCTGACTATTAACAAATAGCTAGAGCTGAAGATGTATACTGTTATCTTGCCTAGGACATGCTGGTGCTGATATTTATTTGAAATATTAGCACATGCCTGTGCTAGGGAAGAAAGCCGTACAATACACTGACTGGTGGAGGCTGACTATTAACAAAACAGCTAGAGCTGAAGATGTATATTGTTATCTTGCCTAGGACATGCTGGTGCTGATTTATATTTGAAATATTAGCACATGCCAGTGTTGGGAAAGAAAGCGGTACGATACACTGACTGTCGGAGGCTGACTATTAAAAAAGCAGCTAGAGCTGAAAATGTATATTATTATCTTGCCTAGGACAGGCTGGTGCTGATTTATATTTGAAAAATTAACATATGCCTGTGCTGGGAAAGAAAGCCGTACAATCCACTGACTGTTGGAGGCTGACTATTAACCAAACAGCTTGAGCTGATGATGTATATTGTTATCTTGCCTAGGACATGCTGGTGCTAATATATATTTGAAATATTAGCACATGCCTGTGCTGGGAAAGAAAACCATACAATACACTGACTGTCAGAGGCTGACTATCAACATACAGCTAGAGCTGAAGATGTCTATTGTTATCTTGCCTAGGACATGCTGGTGTTGATTTAATTTTGAAATATTAGCACACGCTTGTGCTGGGAAGGAAAATCATACAATACACTGACTGTCGGTGGCTGACTATTAACCAATAGCTAGAGCTGAAGATGTATATTGTTATCTTGCCTAGGACATGCTAGTGCTGATTTGTTTTTGAAATATTAGCACATGCCTGTGCTGGGAAAGAAAACCATACAGTACACTGATTGTCTGAGTCTATTAACCAACAGCTAGAGCTGATGATGTATACTGTTATCTTGCCTAGGACATGCTGGTGCTGATTTATATTTGAAATATTAGCACATGCCTGTGCTGGGAAAGAAAGCCCTACAATACACTGACTGTCGGAGGCTGACTATTAACCAATAGCTAGAGCTGAAGATGTATATTGTTATCTTGCCTAGGACATGCTGGTGCTGATATTTATTTGAAATATTAGCACATGCCTGTGCTAGGGAAGAAAGCCGTACAACACACTGACTGGTGGAGGCTGACTATTAACAAATAGCTAGAGCTGAAGATGTAAACTGTTATCTTGCCTAGGACATGCTAGTGCTGATTTTTTTTTTGAAATATTAGCACATGCCTGTGCTGGGAAAGAAAACCATACAGTACACTGATTGTCTGAGTCTATTAACCAACAGCTAGAGCTGATGATGTATACTTTTATCTTGCCTAGGACATGCTGGTGCTGATTTATATTTGAAATATTAGCACATGCCTGTGCTGGGAAAAAAGCCCTACAATACACTGACTGTCGGAGGCTGACTATTAACCAACAGCTAGAGCTGAAGATGAATATCGTTATCTTGCCTAGGACATGCTGGTGCTGATTTATATTTGAAATATTAGCACATGCCTGTGCTGGGAAAGAAAGCCGTACAATACACTGACTGTTGGAGACTGACTATTAACCAACAGCTAGAGCTGAAGATGTATATTGTTATCTTGCCTAGGTCATGCTGGTGCTGATATATATTTGAAATTTTAGCACATGCCTGTGCTGGGAAATAAAACCATACAATACACTGACTGTTGGAGTCTGACTATTAACCCAACAGCAAGATGTATACTGTTATCTTGCCTAGGTCATGCTGGTGCTGATTTATATTTGAAATTTTAGCAAATGCTTGTGCTGGAAAAAAAACCCCATACAATACACTGACTGTCAGAGGCTGACTATTAACCTACAGCTAGAGCTGAAGATGTATATTGTTATCTTGCCTAGGACATGCTGGTGCTGATTTATTTTTTGAAATATTAGCACATGCCTGTGCTGGGAAAGAAACCAATACAATACACTACTTGACTGAGTCTGTCTATTAACCTACACGTTCAGAAGATAATTTATAGAGGATATTCAAATTTTTGGAATGAATATGCCATTTATTTCATTGAGTGAAGCGAAAAATGCATATTTCATGAGTGGCGAAGACACGAATGAAATATACATTTTCTCGCTTCACGAGATGAAATAAATGGCATATTCATTCCAAAAATTTGAATTTTCTTTTTATTATATACCATTTTGAGCGTTACAGATTTTTTGCAGTAAATGACGTCATACACGTTCGCACATTGCGTCATTTTAATGATGACGTTGCATAATGTACAATGACGGCCGAAACTGAAAGCATAAGAGCAGGAGTAGAAAATGTGAAAATTTCAGCAAATCTTGACAATTTTATTACCAAAATATTTCTTGCGATCTAACTAAGAAAATGAATACCCACACTTTGTGTTTTTGTCCACTAATAAGAAAGTTACAGGCGTTTGAAATTCTGAAGTGGGCTCAAGGAAGTCAATGGAGAAAGCAGAGGATATCCAATTTCACCCATGAAATACAACTTATATTTTCACTGCAGTGAAAATACAGCTTTTGGTATTTTCACGGCTGTGAAATACAGCTTTTTTAAAATATGCATTATATTTAATCAATATTTTTCTGTATTTCATCACTTTGTATATAATAAATTGTTATCTTGCCTAGGACATGTTTGTGCTGATTTATATTTTTGTTTGTTTGATTTGATCTTTTACATCCAATCAACAATCTTTCAGTTACACAGGGACGGGTCTTCCTGGGTTGAACCAGTACTAAGCTAGGATAAATGTGTCTTGCTGAAGGACCACAACGCAGTGACACTGGTGAGGCTCAAACCCGCCGCCTCTCATTCTCAAGTCAAGCACTCTACCACTGAGCCACTGCGCTCCCAATTTATTTTTGAAATATTAGCACATGCCTGTGCTGGGAAAGAAAACCATACATGAGTGTGACTATTTACCTATAGCTTCAGGAGACAATATATTGTTATCTTGCAAGAGAGAAAACCATACAATACATTGATTGTCTGAGTCTGACTATTAACCTACAGCTTCATGAGATAATATATTGTTATCTTGCCTAGGACATGCTGATGCTGATTTTTATTTGAAATATTAGCACATGCCTGAGCTAGGAAAGAAACTTGATATATACTGATTGAGCTAGACTAATCCCACACAAAGTTTAAGGTTATTATAATCAGTAGTTTGGGAGAAGAAGTAGAAGATCTAAATTCAAGTTGGCCATCATTGGGGACATACTGGTTGTTGTGATGCACCATTCAAACAAATATGAACCTCCATGTTGCCACAATGTCTTGTACAAAATTTTAGCCAATCTAACAAGTCATTAAGGAGAAACCAAAAGTATATTTTCAAGATGGCCACTATTAGGGCGGTCATCTTAAATGTAGTGATGTCATCATTTTAACAAATTTGAAAGGGCTGAATGCCCAAAAGAACCCCACAAATTTTCAATTCAATTTGCAAAGTGGTTCTGGCGAAGTCGAAACAAAAGGGCGAAAACACAGAGAGACAAACAGACATCTGAGGACTCATAAAGCTCTAATGGAGCTTATCACCAGATGAGCTTATAATAATAAGGTCATGTCACATGGGTGAATGTTTCAAATTACAAAAATTCTGAATTTTAGAAATTCAAAGTTTGAAAGCTTGAAATATTTAATATTTTGTGGGCATATTTGCAAGCCCTGCAAATATGCCTACAAAATATTAAACATTTCAAGCTATAAGCGTGGAAAATAAATCAGAGATGCAATTATAATCTGCTTAGTTCAGTATTTTGAGTCTGATTTTCTATGGAAAATTGATTAGTTTCTTCATTTACATGTTGAGGTATTCTTTAGCTCTGACTATCTGTGAGTCGTGAGCTCTTTTCTTTGTTTCATCATAGTGTGTTAATTTGATTTGAATATTTCTCCATGATGAGACATTGCAATAGTTAGGAAGCCTGCATGCAAGCTTAATTTTTTTTTGCTGAATCTAGGGCGAAGATTTGATACCAGTAAAATGCAATTAAGCCCCACACTGGCTTAGGCTGCTGTCTGTTCTATGCCAGTGGTTCTGTTGTTGATTTGTTGTTGATTGTTACTCCCATTGTGGGATTCTGTAATTGTTCTATGTTTTGTTATGCCTTACTTTAGAGCTGGTTGCTTTGCTTTGTTTGTCTTCCTGGTGTCTGGTGATTGTTGTGTGGCTCTTCCTCGCGATGCAGTCGGTTTGTCTGCAGTTTGTGATTGTAGTATTTCCTGATCATACTCACTATTTTTGAGCATCATTTATTAAATCTCAACAATCTAACTTACCTCAAATATAATAGATTGGTTGTTTTTTCTCAGATAAAAAGCAAATACATAAGTGTACATCAGGGTTTGACGGCAGCTACATAGAACATCTACAGCCATTTTCAGAAACTGTACTTCAATCCAAGACATACTATGTTGTTGCATTTCTTCCATTTTCAAGCGAACTGAAGCATATAGCTGAAAAATTCATATAAAATCTGTTTTATAACTTCAATAAATATAATATAGCAAAAATACAGGCCTCCAGACAAGAGTGCGTATTGGAAAATTATTTTCTTTATTTCTCATCCAAAACATATGTTGTGGGTACTTAAAGAACCGTCTCAATGAGACGGTTCTTTTGAGCACCCTAACCACATGTTTAAATTGATGGGTAAGAATATACAGTCTACTCTTGATACCTCGAATTTCAAGGGACTGAGCAAAATGTGTCGAGTTATCAGTAGTTCGAGGTAACCATATCATGAAGTAAAGCCACGATTTTGGGGCAAAATAACTCGCGTTCAGCTTGTCCATTAATAGATCGTTATTGGTAGCTATGACATTAATGAAGTGCAGGATGAATTGATCCAAAGAATCAATTGACATTGGGAATTGAAATAAAAAAACTAGAATAAAAAGGGGGAAAATAGAATCGTTTTTTCAGGTACCACTGCAGTCCCGACATTATGGCCATTTTTTCACTTTCTAAGGCAAAACAGAATAAACAAAGCATTTTCAGTTCTAAGTAAGTATTGGCGACTGGTCCTGCGGTCGCAGGTTTTACCCTTTCGTACGTTGTCATATGTTTAAGCCCCAACAGACAGTGTACATGCACTTTTTAATTTTCGTCAGCTTTTAATGTCTGAAAATAGCCTTACATGCACAACTGTCCAGTGCCTGCAATAAAACGCTGCATCTGTTTTCAAAAATCTACGTCACTGAGATCAATGACTACAAACGAAAGGTTAGTTGTTTAATACAGGTTAAACAAAATTACAATATGCCATAATGATGAGTAGGCAAGTTTGAATTAAAGAAAAAACAAAAAACATCAATACACGAAACAGTAACAAACTGTCAAATCTTTAGAAACCTAAAGTCTAGTATAGAAACTTTCTGGGGTTCTAGCATGTACATAATGCTCAAAAAATACTTCTGAGTTTTTCCAGCGACCGACCTTCCTGACAACTTCCGGATTTATTCCCTGTTCAATCGCGGACGTAGCGCCAGTAGGCCGGAACGACTTGGCCGAGAATCCCTGTCCACCAAGACCTGCTAAGATAATGGACTCTTCCAAAATTTTCGCGATTGAAGCGGCCTCTTAAGGCTGTATACGGAGATCTTAGAGTCAGAAAAACCAGCCCGTTGCCCGACCTATGAGAATCTGTGCGCGCAATATAATCCTGAAGGGTCTGCACAGGATCCACTTTGTCATTTTTGCTGCGCGGTATTTGAACGTCGAACCCTGTACGCGCCGTATCATTTTTAATGCGGAAAAAAGTGATTTTCACATCGTGTTTTGAGAAAATCAGCTGATTGACAAAGAAAACTACCCTGCATTCGCCATGAATGTTCAACTGTCGTGCGTTCGGAGCAATATCCGAGGGCCTGAGCATTGCTGTAAGGGCCAAAAGCGTAATAGCTTTAAGACGTAATGATTTCAAGTCGAGGGCATCATTGTCTGCCCAGTTCATGAACAAATCGTGAAAATGACCAACAGGCATAGCATTAGACCTCAACATAGGCACTGACGTACCAGACTTTACAAGTGCGGTAATGAACATCCTAATCTCATATCTCTCTATAACGTTAGGCAAGTCTAAGGCCCGGTACATATGACCTAGGGCAGCAGTAGTAGTGTTCAATACAGACCTGGGTCTGGCCGATTTTTCCGCTACAGTAGCAAGAAACTCTGCCAGCATTCTAACATCGATAGGAGGAAAAGGGCAACTTTTATCTTTACAGAAAACATATAACTTTTCTAATGCGCCATTGTAAGAGTTCAAAGTACTGGGAGCAATGCAATACTGAAACTTTTCTATGCAGTCTGCTGACCAACCTTTCTGTTTTAAGTCCGATTGCCACATACCCTCCAGGCAAATAGGGACCACTTCCGGTTCCGGCACGGCTCGGCCACACCCATCGCTAGACATACCCTTGGGCTGTTTGGGAGCCTTAACGGCGGTGCGACTGCCATACTTTGCAGACAACTGTACCACGGTTGAGCTAACCATTTTGGCGTAATAACTGTTGCTTGAGCGCGCTGATCTTGAATAACGTCTAAAACTTTGTGCAGTAGGCAAAACGGTGCGTTGACAAAATTGTTTTCGGAACCCCAGTTGTCCTGGGACAACGCGTCTACCGCTTCGGACAACGGCTCCCAATACCTGCTGTTGAATCGCTGAAGCTGTGTATTTTGACAATTCGCGAATCTGTCTACTGTGTGTGGACCCCATAAACGGTCCAGGTAAGCAAAAAGTCTGGGATGAAGCCTCCAATTGTGTTTGTCAGCCCTCCTGGACCAGAAGTCTGACTCCTGGTTCTCTGGCTATATGCGCGCACTTTATCGAGACACCAATCTCGATCGCCTCGGCCCAGATGGCCATTGCTAACTTTGAAAGAGCTGGGCTCGGACCACCCTTGTGGTTCACGTAAGCCATCGCAGAAATGTTGTCTGTTAGAACTTGAATGTTCTTTCCTCGTATCAGACTGGAAAACGCCTTCAAAGCCATTAGAATCGCGAGCATTTCGCGTTCGTTTGACGACAGAAATGAGACTCGGACGTTCCAATACCCGGACGCGACTTGTCCATCGTACACTGCGCCCCAACCAAGGTGACTCGCGTCCGTGACAATTTGTCCCTGTACTTGCTCGGAACATATTAAACGCTCGTTCCATTGATCAACTGAGTGTAACCACCACTCGAGCTCGCGAACAACCTCAGTAGATAAGCAAACTTTGCTAGCCCAACAATCACGAGTACCCAACAATCTATATGCGGATCTAAGAAAAAGTTTGCCCGGTTGTACAACCCAGGCTACCGAAACGCACTGGCCACAGATTTGTGCCAGACACCTGAAAGTTATACTTTTTTGTTGTAGGGCTTTGCGTATGCTGCGCTTAAAGGGGACAGCAACCCTAACGATAAGTATGTTTCATCAGAAAGAACTCTACGAACCATGAAATTTGATACAAGTATCATCAAAATCCTTTGAAAAATGGGCGAGTTATGGGCATTTAAAGAATTCAAAATGGCCAACATTTGGCCGCCATTTTGAATATTTAATTAGTATTCAGTTTTTTTTCAACAGCTTGATATTTAGTTATCACTTCTATCACATCATCTGTGTTTCAGCAGATATGTAGCTTTATACACAAGGAAAATGTTCCATTAAAGATAAATGCAAATAATCCATTAATTTGTCTTTAATTTTGATTACGCATATTTAATTAGGCTGAGTGACGTCACTAAGCCTACAATATGGCCGCTTCCATTAAAGTCCATTTGCAAATATTCAAACGCCCACAACTTCCACATTTTTCAACCGATTTAGATGAAACTGGTATCAAAATTCATGGTTTATGATGATCTTTAATATTAATCATAGTAATGACCAGGGTTGCTGTCCCCTTTAAGCTTGGATATACGCGCTGTCTGTGCTTTAATCCTAACCTGACCCTGGTCACTGCTCAAAGTGTAACCAATATAACTGATCTTATTAGACGCTACAAGCTGAGATTTTTCAAAATTGATAATAAAACCTAACTCGATTAGAGTATGTATGAGTTGGTCAATATGGTCGGTGGAACAGGACTCCTCGGCTGCAAGTAAAAAATTGTCTACGTAAACGGTAACCCGCAAGCCAATAGACCTGAGATATGTGATCACAGGTCTAACAACTTTGCTAAAGTAGTAGGGGCTACAGCATAGGCCGAAAGGTAAGACTTTCCAGCGATAATAAAGACCTTTATAAGAGAACCCCAAATAATCTCTGTGTTCCCTAGCAACAGGCACGTGAAAAAATCCGTCCTTGATATCAGCAGTCACAAACTTATCACCTGCTCGAAGAAAATGAACTGTGTCTCTGATGTCCTCGTTCCTGTAGTGGGGAACTTTGCAAAATGAATTTAGTTGTCTCAAATCAGTAATAAGCCTAAAAGAATTATTTCGCTTAGGAACACAATGTATGGGATTAATGCAAACTGGTTTTAAACTACACTGTTCAATATAATCTAAGAGAAGCAACCGTGAAATCTCGCTGTCTAAGAAGTCAACTTCTTTAGCATTAAAATGTTTATTATTCAATTCAAAAGTGCAAGTGTCACTATTTACCTGAAAAGGGATCTTAATGCCTTCCTTAATCCAAGTCTTAACAAAGTCAGGAGCATTTATTTCGTCCCATGCATGCAAATTATCACTTAACCTGGCCTTACACATTTACACTGTTTTTGTCAGTCACATTTATATGAAGGGAGGTAACACTACTAAGTCCCAGCATTATTTTCCGTCGCGTAGTTATCTTCCCTAGCAGGCCCTGTTAGCAAATGACTGGAACACGTCCCTGTCCTGTGTCCTGCCGTTGTACGACCCACGTTGATGACCTCGACCAGTCCCAGGAAAACCACGTCTGGCCGTGAATCTGTCCTCTGTAGAACCGCCCGTTGGACGCCCAGCTGCCGATAACGTTGCCGCTGCTCTAAGCGTTTTGAGCGAATCCTGATCAAAACCAGATGTATTCTTCTGCAGAGATCTGAATATTTTCGCTGTGCTAGCGTCAAACTGTCCGTTCACCAACAAAGCAGCGTATTCCTCTTGTAGTACTTTATTTGAGTGTACTGAATCAAGAACAAATTGTCTAGAGTCTCCTGCTTAAGCTCAGTTCCTGCTTCAAGCGAACATAAAAGTTTAATGCCTGTCTCACAATAGCGACCACATTTGGCCAGAGCGTTCATCAAAGGCTGGTCTGTCCGTTTTATGCCCTGTCGGGAATCATTGAGTTTCACATCAGCCAGCAATTTAACCTTACTGAGACTGTCCTTTAATGTCTGGAACTCTCCTTGTGTGTCCGGCTGACTTGTCGATCTGACAGCACCCGGCTGGGGCGGAATGCCAGTGCCCACGTGGCTCAGATTGGGAGGCAAATTATAGTCCTCCGAGATGCAATCGTCCGCGCGACGCTGCTCCTTCAGCTGGCATTCAATCTTGCCTAACTGCAAATCAACTGATTTTATAAATCTGTCCAGCTTTTCATCCAATTCTGACAGAATTTACTTCACCGTGTGAAAAACAGCTCCGACCCTGGAGTGAACGAGTCATCGTCACTCCAGTATCCATATATATCCAACTAACCTACTTCACCATAATAAAAGTGAACGAGTCAAGAACAAAGATATGACGTCACGCTATCGTGACGTCATGATAAGCAGTCATTGATCATGTGACTACTAGTTTGTCAAATCAAAAAATGGCCCGTGAAACAATTAAATTATACTTTAACCTTATTTAAAACGAGCAGTCATCGGACAGGCTTAATACTCAAAAGATTGCTCAAATATGACACATTAGCTCAAACCGTCACTTACAGAGATAGACATGTACCCGCTTTGAAGTTGTACACAATAGATCAATAGAATTCGCCGACGGCGGTCAATTAAGTAATTTTACAACCCACTAATTTACAACTGCATGTGTCACACACGTGGACCAAGTGAACCAATAATTGATGGGTTTAAAATAAAATGGGGATAATTAACGTTCAAAACGGTGGATTAATTGGAGACACATTCAGATAAAAAGGTTAGTTAATGACTGCTTTTTCTTTTGAAATGGAATCGAGTTAGGCATTGTAAAATACACTAAAAATGATCAGTGGGACCAGTTTTTCGTAACGAGTTATCAGTTTTATTGACTTAGCCGTTGTCGAAGTAAACGTTGTGGAACTGCAATAATATATAGGGGAAAATACTGGGACCGGGCCATCGAGTCGAGATAAGCAATAGTATTGAGTTATGCATAGTTGAGTTAACGAGAGTCGACTGTAATTACAATTTAACGCTCATAAAATTTCCTTATCTAGACCTATGAAAAAAAGAATTTGTAAGGGAATACCTGCTTTTTAATAACAAACAGAGGAGACCCAGATGAACTACCAAAATATGTGGCATCTAAACTGTGTCCATACTGTTTGCTATAAGCTTGGTTGGTTTGATGCTTAATGTCCCAGTCAACAGCTATGGTCATTTCGGGACAGTCAGTTTACCTAACCACAGTTTTTTTCCTGGGCAAGCTTGACCAAGTGGTTAACCAGTTCTTCGTGCACATACTTTCACTTGTAACTGTTGTCAGTTTGCTAAAAGAAAATATTTATGGATAGTCTAGATATATTATCTTACATTATGACTGAATAAATTGAAAAACCATCAACATGAAATGGGGAGCACAGTAGCTCAGTTGGGAGAGTGGGGGACTTGTGACCAAGAGGTGACAGCATTAATCCCATGGTAGGAAGGTTGATTCCTTGAGCAAAACTGTTAAACACTTTAGCCTTACTTTTAAGCAATGGTTTCAACGCTGGAAAATGTCCCATTCCTAACATGACTGAATATTTGAGCCATGACATGCGATTTCTAACAATGTGGCTTTTTGATAAGTGTAGACTCAGACGTGCCTCTGCAGCCTCTTTTCAAGCTTACAAACTCCAAATGCTGTTCGGCCAGTAGCTTAACAGTCATCGAGTATTCCAGTGACTAGCAAAGGCTCTGATCAGACTGGGCATATGCGCAGGCTGATCTGAGGCTTTGTTGGTCGCATATACCACATTGTTGGAAATCTCATGTCGCAGCTCATTTGATGACTAGAGTATATGAGCCGTGATATGAGATTTCCAACAATGTGGTATGTGCGACCAGCAAAGGCTCAGATCAGCCTGTGCATATGCGCAGTCTGATCAGAGCCTTTGCTAGTCGCTTGAATATTCTATGACTGTCAAGATATGACCAAACAGTATTTTGTGTTTCTAGGCTTAAAAGGAGTCTGCACAAACTCGTCTGAGTTTACAGTTGTCAAAATGCCACATTGTTAGAAATCATGTGTCACGGCTCTTTTGTGTTTGAGTTGATGCATTATAATGAGCCCTGACATGTTATTTCCAACAATGTGGCATTTTGATATGTGTAGATTCAGACGAGCCTGTGCAGCCTCCTGAGCCTTTGCTGGTCCCACATACCAAAATTTTGGAAATCTCATGTCACGGCTCAAAAAATTATTTTCATATAACACAGCGAAGTTTTACAATTCAGCTCCAACAGGATTTGTAAACAATATAGAGTTGATATTTCTTAATGTGATTTCAGAATTTGGATTTTGTTTCTTTTGATGCTTTACGTCCTACTCAACAATACTAAACTCTTGTTTTTATGTTTTTCACATTGATTTTTTGCGATAACTTTTTTATTACTAATTTAAGCAAACTGTGTTTGCGATGAAAGTTGTGAAGAAAAATTAGCTCCACTTTCTCCTAATGGTTCCAAAATCCACCGTGCTGCAGTTAATATTGCGCATAGATGCTATCTTTAGAGATTTTTAATTAAAGCTCAAATAAACCAAGATAAATATGTCAGTCAAAAACTTACATTGCGCCGCCCTTATTCACTAACTAAAGCGATGGATGGCTTGTTTAAATCTATTGGAAATCGCCCCTGGTTCGCTCATGCGTTAAGCTACTAGGGTTAGCTTGAAACCGCCCATTTTGGATAAGAGCAAAACAGAAAAAGAGCATGTCATGCATAATCACAGCTTCTGCTCCTACAAATGATGACGCTCAGCTTAGACTCTTTACATTATGGGTTTGCAAACAGCAGTATTATGCTATGCACAGCCACTGAATATCAGTATATTCACCTCTTGTGAATATTCTTTTGAGACAAACCCTTTCTGTCACGCCTCTACGAAATTTACCTGTCAAAAAAAGACTAGAAATTTTGGCTGAATTCCGTTTATCGCAAATTCTTCATCTATGTACACAAAAATCTGTGTGCGCCACAAACTTCGGACTTTTTTTAAATTGGCGCTAATTATCCTGTACAACTTTCATCGCGAACACAGTTTGCTAAAATGGAAAATAAAAAGTTGTCGCGGAAAATCAATGTGAAAAACCTAAAAACCAGAGTTTATAAGACCCGTCCCAGGATAACTGAAAAATTGTTGACTGGGACATGAATAATCTAATCAAACAAATGTTATACTAGAAGAAAATTATTACAATTTCATGCTAAAAAGTTTGCTTTTATGGACCATATACAGGAAAAACTTTTTTAGCGTAAAATTGTATAACCCTTTAACCAACTTACCTTATTTTCAAATTTTAAGCTTTGCATATGATTCATATACCTATTACAATAGAATAAATATCTCTGCAGAGCAGAACGAGACACCTGAAAAGAAGAAAAAAGAATCAGTCATCTATTTTGACAAGGCCACCACAGGTTTAGATAAGCAGAAAAATTCAGCGTAAAATTGTTTATATTTTCTTGTCCATAATTTTTTAGCATTTGTTTTGGTGCTCAAAAGAACCGTCTCATTGAGACGGTTCTTTTGACTACCCATAACATATGTTTTGGTTGAGAAATAAGGAAATTATTTTTTCTGTAATGCACTCTTAACTAAAGTCCTGCATTTTCTTTTGTTGCTTTTTAAAGTTCTGAACTAAGGTGTTACACTTGGTACATTTGTTTGACGGCTTTAAAAGGCCCACAGGCCACTCAGCACGGAAGTCTTTGGTTGAGATAACTTTATGGCACTTGATTCTTTTGAATAAAGAGCACAATACAAATTCAAGCTATGTAGGGAAATAATATGTGCAATCAAAGTCAGAATGTTACATTCGGGATTTCTGGGTTACAGCACATATAATGGTACTTGACTAGTTTAAACGAACATACAATAGTAAAGCCATGATTTTTTCGGAGTTGAAACATCACACTTGTCAACTAGGGTCAGAGAAGCTAATATAGATCCACTGCATAGAAATCAAAACAGACTTCTGAATTTTGGAAGCAGTTTTAACATGAAAAATTACCGAGCATGCAAATAGCTAATAGAATATAACATACCTCTTGACTGTCTCTGGCTTTCTTTGCCTCATCTTCATCATACCTATTACAGTTGTACCATGACGAGCCATGGGGCTCCCAAGGCCCTAAACACACCCAACAGAAATCTGCTTTACAGTTTTGATTCTTGCATATCATGTGGTTACATCCGCCGTCTTTCTCTATGGTAACATGGCATTTTGGGCATTCCTGTCAAACAGAAATTTCAGAATTGGTTTGTTTGGTTAGATGTTTAACAACCCAGTCAACAGCTATGGTCATGTCAGGACGGTCAGTTCACCTAACCACACTTTTTTCCTGGGCAAGCTTGTCTAAGCGGTTTACCAGTACTTCATGCACATACTTTCGCTTGAAACTGACAACAACCCTTCTTGAATCAGCTGAAGGGAAGAGAATGGTTGTAGAATTTATTTCATGATCAATCTCCATGAAAGTATGGGACCGCGCCTAGATCGAATTTGCAGCCCCTGGATCAGCAGTCAGAAGAGTATCTGCAGTCAAACATGTTACCGACTGCGCCCCGTGGCCCTGTTTTCAGAAATTAATGACCGCCTTCTTGGATGTTGGAATGAACCAATTTCAGCCATTCTAAATCAGCATTTTGCTCTTACGGTTCAGTTTAATCCAGCATATGGCTCAGGAGATGTTGTATGTACAATTTTAACCCTTAATGCGGCAATCACAGCAAAAGTTGTCTGCTTTTCTTGTATGCTAAAATGTTTAAGAAGCCTCTATGGCAAACAGTGTGGACCCAGATCAGACTGCTCCTATAGGAGCAGTCTGTTCTGGGTCCACGCTGTTTGCTTCTATACTTAATTCGTCAATAATGCTAGGCAATTATTTGCAGCAGACAACTTCAGAAGACGACCCTTTCAGATGCATTTTTTTCTTGGCGCTTTAAGGGTTAAGATGGCTACAACAGCCTCATGTTGGATAGCAGAACAAAACATTTTTAGCAAATCTGAACCTCAATGTTAGCCTAATGCCTCCAATTAAATTGAATGGCAGATGAGATGCTGTTTAAAGAATTCCAAGATGGCTGCCATGGTTGCCATCCATTCGGCAAACCTCGTATGACTATGAGAGCCTTCCTCATTGACTCGGCTGTATATTGGACTTCGCCTAATTGGAACTACTTTCCCTTTTAAACAAGATGTCGACCACAAAAATGGTCTCACTTCACAAAAATAATGGCCAAATACTCGCTATTAATAGCTGCAACTACTATACTGTTGGTGTTTGCCATATTGTCATGTGGTGAGTAACAGTTTTTAGAATGTTTGAACGCCAACAAATATTTGTGCTGCCAAATATCGTTTGAAATAGATTTCAAATAGGGATTCCGTTTTCCCTTGCATTGACAGATAGGGAGATTCACAAGAAGACAGCCCGCACATAACTATGATTATAACAGTATCCCCTGGGCAGTATACATTATATGTGAAAGACTGTTAGTGTTGTTAGACAGTACAGGCTATCGCAAACGTGCCCAAGATCAATTTCCTTACCCACATTTGAAACTGCCACTTAGTAAAGTGAGTGATTGAGTTTGTATTTTAACATCACACCAGCAGGCAGCAGAGCTCTATATAAGGTCGTTAAGACACGGTGACGGCTCAGTCTCATCCGGGGATCAAACTCTAGGACCCCTGGATAAGTCACCAGTGTTACATTCAATATGTTACATCTTGTTTGTTTTGTTTCTTTACGACACATTCAACAATTTTTTTCAGTCGTCAGACGGGTCTATCTATCTTCAAGGATAAAGCTTCTTGCTCAAAGACATAAGACAGTGCCCCTGGTGAGGCCCAAACTCGCAACCCCTCGATCTCAAGTCAAGCACTCTACCACTGAGGTCCTAATTTATCTGTCCACCAGGGTTTGTTCCCATTCATCTCCCCACAGTCCCTCTCCGGGGTTTGTGAGGGGGACTGTTTCCTTATTCCCCTGAATGAAATGACTTGTCCCGACTCCTGTACCCCAAACCTAAAATTCACCTTGTTCCTCCATTTCCAAGACCCCTAGATGGGCCTCAAGAGTGTTCAGTAAAATACATGTAGCTGATTCCATAGCAAAGTCAAATTTTGAGAAAAATAAATGAGCCACGACATAAGATGTTCAACAATGTGGTATGTGCGACCAGCAAAGCCTCAGATCAGCCTGCCCATATGCGCAGTCTGATCAGAGCCTTTGCTAGTTGCTTGAGTATTCTATGATTGTTAAGCTACTGACTGAACACCATTTGGAGTTTCAAAGCTTAAAAGGAGGCTGCAGAGGCTCGTCTGAGTCTACACTTGTCAAAATGTCAAATTGTTGGAAATCACATGTCATGGCTCAAATAATAAATGTCATAGGTCCAGATAAGCAAATATTTTGAGCATGAAATTCCTTATCCAACAATTGTAACATGTAAATAACCATCCCATTGAGAGTTCCTTTGAGTACCCACAACACATAAGTTTTGGAAATAATTTTTAATTACTGAGACTCTTATCTGGAGGCCTGCATGTTCATAGGTGTCAAAATTTGGAGATTTTTACTTTTAATTTTCTTGAGAAAAAGTATTTTGCCATTTGAACCCTTTTTCTCTACATTGAATGTAAATATTGAATGAAGTTTAAAAATAAATGACAAAGCTGTTGTTGTTTTCTCTTACACGTTTTAAGTACATCTATGATTATTTTCTTTATGCTTTTGATACACTATTTACACAATGTGCTTTAAATCATTTGGCAAAGATTTTAAAATATTCACATTTAATTTTATATTATAGAAAATAATTTTGACACTAAATTCATTCAATTTTTCTCCAGCAAGACAGTATGAATGGAAATTTAAAATGGCATTTTTTCTGTAATTAATGAAATTCAATGCATATTTAAAAATGTTGAAAAAAAATTAAAAGCCATTTTTCATTATCAAAATCATAAATCTTTCACATTTTTATTAGTAAAACCTATGTTGAATTTTAAAAATTAAGAGTTTAACGCATTGTAACAAATTATCTGTTAGAGCACTGTAATGGAATAAAAGCCTTGATGCTGACACTGCAATAGTGAAATCTAGCCATTTCAACACAATTGCTAAGCTTCCATGGTGTAATAGTTATCATACTCACTCTTGGAGTGAGGGTTCCAGGTTCAAACCCTGGTGGAAGCAAAAAGTTGGACATCTGGAAATCTAGAAATGAGGTCAGAAGTCAATGTCAAGGTCAAAGTGACCCAAAATGGTATGCACCACTCCTCCATCCCAAGATGAATCCACAAACCAAATTTGGGATTCCTACCCCAAATAATATAGGCTATATGCTCCAGACACAATAATTCAAGACACTAGGTCACAGTGACCTAAAAATGATCCGCGACATATCACCATCAAAAGATGCATCTATACACCAAATTAGGGATTCCTACCTCAAATAATATAGGTGATATGCTCCTGACATGATAATTCTAGAAAATAGGTCAAGGTCACAGTGACCCAAAACCTGGTGGTACATGACACTCTGCCATCCCAAGATGCATCCACACACCAAAATTGGGATACCTATCTCAGGTAATACAAGAGATATGTTCTTGACACAATTAGTCTAATACTAGGTCAGAGGTCAAGATCACAGTGACCCGAAAATGGTCTGCGACACTCCCCCATCCCAAGATGCATTCACACACCAAATTTGGATTTCCTACCTCAAAGAATATAGGAGATATGCTCCAGACACGATTAATCTAAAAATTAGGTCAAAGGTCAAGATCACAGTGACCTGAAAATGGTATGTGACACTTAGCCATCTCAAGTTGCATTCATTAAGCAAATTTGGAATTCATATCTCAAAGAATATAGGAGATATGCAGCAGGCTTAAAGCAGATTCTAGAAAGTAGGCCAGAGGTCAAGGTCACAGTGATCCAAGGATGGTACGCGACACTTGACACACCAAATTTGAGATCCCTACATCAATAAATATAAGATATGCTCTGGACAGGAATATTCTAAAAAACTAGGTCAGAGTTTAAGGTCACAGTGACCCGAAAATGGTACACGACACTCCGCCATCCCAAGATGCATCCACACACCAAATTTGGGATTCCTACCTCAAAGAATAGAGGATATGCACCGGACACGAAGCGGGACGGACGGACAGTGTGATTGCTTTATGCCACCCAAAGTTCCTTTGGGGGCTAAAAATAGAAAACTAGCCGCTACAACAAAATTAGCTTCCATGGTGTAATAGAAAACATACTCACTTTTGGAGTTGGATGTAAAACATTGTACAGCTAGAAATTGATTTGGATGCTTCAATTATATTAACAACAAGTAGCCCTATGGGCAACGATCACTCACCTTGGAACCAGCATAATGTTTGGAGACACCATTATTTATGATGCTCAAAGGCAGGTAACACTAAACTTGAAACAGTGATCAGGAATATATTCAAACACTCAAGATATTATGCCAGTTCTGGTTATCTGCAAGTATTAAAAAGATCGGAATAAAAATTTTCAGATACTCAAGGGCAGATAACTCCATAGTCAGTGATGAGAACTGGCCAAAATTCAAACTCATCCATGCTTTTATGTATGTCCTGTTTACCTACAAGAATGAAGATCATATGAAAAATGAATGCGCTAGAATGGTCAAAACATTCAAGGGCAGCTAACTCTATAGTTGCTGGTCAAGTGTGGCCGAAAATCAAACTCATTAAAGTTTTTATAGTTGTCATTCAAGGCTTGTTACCTGCAAGAATGATGTAGATCCATTCAAAAATGAAAGCACTAGACTGCTCATAACATTTCTCCCATTATAAGTCTATGGAGATTTTTTTCAGACATTCAAGGGCAGCTAACCCCATGGACCCATGTTCGGTCTTGCTGAATTTCAAACCCAACAAAAATTTATAGCTGTCCTTGTAACCTGCAAGAATGAATAAGATCCAATCTATAATGAAGGTGCTCTAGAGCTCACAACAATATACATTCATTTTTTCAAATGCTCAAGGGCAGCAAACTCAGTAGTTGCTGATGGGATCTGGCAGAAATTTAAACTCATTCAAGCCTTTATAGTTGTCCTTGTTACCTGCAAGAATGATAAAGATTCATCCAAAAAGGAAAGCACTAGACTGCTCATAACCTTTCTCTCATTATAAGTCTATGGAGATTTTTTCAGACGTTCAAGGGCAGCTTACTCTGTAAACCCAGGTCATATCTTGCCGAATTTCAAACCCATCCAAGCTTTTATAACTGTCCTTGTTATATATAAGAATGAATAAGATCCAATCAAAAACAAGAGGGCCCTCACCTGAGAATTACTGATCAGTGGAGTGGAACCATTTGTGAAATTTTGGTAGATCGTATCATGAGGAACAATTCTGTGAAATTCTTTTTGAATTTAGGTCAGTGGTTAAGGAGATGTCGTTTAAAAAAATTCTTATCTGGAGCTTTGGCAGTCCTCCTGTTTGGTGCAGCAGAACCATTTATGTTATTTTGAAAGATGGCATCATGGAAAATATTCATGTGAAGTTATATGGAATTTGGACCAGTGGTTCAAAAGGAGATGTCGATTAAAAACATTTCTTATCTAGAGCTCTGAAAGCCCCTTTGTTCAGCAGACTCGAACCATTTGTGCAATTTTGATAGAAGGTATCATGAGGAACAATTCTGAAATAATTTTGAAATTGGACCAGTAGTTCAGGAGGAATTGACGTTCAAAGTATTTCTTATCTGGCAGCCCTTTTGTTCAACATAGTGTAACCATTTGTGCAATTTTGTTAGAGGGTATTATGAGGAACAATTCTGTAAAATTATTTTGAATTTAAAAGATTGTTTAAAATATTTCTTATCTGGAGCTCTGGCAACCCTCCTGTTAGGTGGAGCGGACCCATTTATGCAATTTTGAAAGAGGGTATCATGGGGAACATTCATGTGAAATTTGGACCAGTAGTTAAGGAGGCGATGTCGTTGAAAGACATTGGCCCTTTTGTTATGCAATTCGGAACCATTTGTGCAATTTTGGTAGAGGGTATCAAGAGTAACAATTCTGTGAAATTATTTTGAATTTGGATCAGTGGTTCAGGAGGAGAAGTTGATTAAAGATATTTCTTATCTGGAGCTCTGGAAGCCCTTTTGTTCAGCAAAGCGTTACCATTTGTGCAATTTTTGAAGAAAGCATCATGAGAAACAATTCTGTGAAATTATTTTAAATTTGGACCAGTGGTTCAGGAGGAGAAGTTGTTTAAAGATATTTCTTATCGGGAGCTCTGGCAGCCCTTTTCTTCAGCGGAGCGGAACCATTTGTGCAATTTTGGTAGAGGGTATCATGAGGAACAATTCTGTGAAATTATTTTGAATTTGGATCAGTGGTTTAGGAGATGAGTTTCAAAGATATTTCTTACCTGGAGCTCTGGCGACCTTTTTGTTCAGCCGAGCGGAACCATTTGTGCAATTTTGGTAGAGGGTATCATGAGGAACAATTCTGTGAAATTATTTTGAATTTGAATCAGTGGTTTAGGAGATGAGTTTCAAAGATATTTCTTATCTGGAGCTCTGGTGGCCATTTTGTTCAGCAGAGCGGAATCATTTGTGCAATTTTGGTAGAGGGCATTATGAGGAACAATTCTGTGATGTTTTTTCGAATTTGGGCCAGTGGTTCAGATGTCGTTTATAAGATTTCTTATCAGGAGCTCTGGCGGCCCTCCTATTCAGTGGAGCAGAACCATTTATGCAATTTTGAAAGAGGGCATCATGTGGAACATTCATGTGAAGTTATATGAACTTAGGACCAGAGGTTAAGGAGGAGATGTCGTTTAAAGAAAAAAGTTAATGGACGGACGGACGACCGACAAAGACCGATCACAGTAGCTCACCTTGAGCCTCCGGCTCAGGTGAGCTAATGAAGGTGCTAGAGTGCCCACAACGTTACACATTCATTTTTCAAACGCTCAAGGGCAGCTAACTCAGTAGTTGGTGATGGAATCTGGCAGAAATTTAAACTATTTCAAGCTTTCATGGTTGTCCTTGTTACTTGCAAGAATGGTGAAGATCCATTCAAAAAAGAAACCACAAGAGTGCTCACTACATTTCTCCCACTATAAGTCTATTGAGATTTCTTCAGACATTCAAGGGCAGCTAACTCCATAGACCCGGGTCAGATCTTGCCAAATTTCGAAACCATCCAAGTTTTTATAGCTGTCCTTGTTACATGCAAGAATGAATAAGATTCAATCATAAAATGAAGGTGCTAGAGTGCTCACAACATTATACATTCATTTTTCAAACGCTCAAGGGCAGCTAACTCATTAGTTGGTAATGGGATTTGGCAGAAATTCAACCTCATTCAAGCTTTTATGGTTGTCCTTGTTACCTGCAAGAATGATGAAGATTCAATCATTAATGAAAGCACTAGAGTGCTCACAACATTTCTCCCATCTTAAGTCTATGGAGATTTTTTCAGATGTTCAAGGGTAGCTATCCAATCTTGCCAAATTTCGAACCCAACCAAGCTTTTTTGCATTCATTGTTACCTAAAAGAATAAAGAAGATCCAATGAAAAATGGAAGAGCTAGAGTGCTAACAAGATTTTCCCCATTACAACCCTATGGGAGCTATCTGTTGCCATGGAAACCAGAGTTATGATCCGATCTGGCCCAAAACCTCATGTCTGTTGAGCACTCTATCACTGAGCCGCTGCGCTCCCTCAAGAACACCATGTATATTCCAGTACTTTTCAAGCCCGTGATAACCCCGTCCATCTTAGTCAAACTAATAATAATTTGAAAAGAGCTGGCAGTAATTGAAAGGATTTGAGCAGCAACATGAGATTTCCAACAATGCGGTATGTGCGACCAGCAAAGCCTCAGATCAGCCTGCGCATATGCGCAGTCTGATCAGAGCCTTTGCTAGTCACTTGTGTATTCTATGAGTGTTAAGCTACTGGCTGAACATCATTTGGAGTTTCTAAGCTTAAAAGGAGACTGCACGACTCGTCTGAGTCTACACTTGTCAAATATACCACATTGTTGGAAATCACATGTTGCGGCTCATTTTTTTTACAAACCTTGGTATTTGCGGCAATCCAGTTGGATGTCTCACTGTCGTCATCACATTTCTTAATCCATTTTCTTAAGTATCTACATCGTACGGGATCATGCCAATTCTCACCACATCCAAAACTAAAATAAACATCAAGTCCACAGGTTTAGATAAACAAAATTTTAAAGCATAAAATTGTAAATATTTTCTTACCCATCAGTTTTAACATATGTTTTGGGTGCTCAAAAGAACCTTCTCAATAAGAGGGTTCTTTTGAATACCCACAACGTATGTTTTGGTTGAGAAATAAGATAATTCTTTTTTGTTACGCACTCTTAACTAAAGGCCTGATTAAGTCTTTTCAGAATTTTTTTTCAGGTTTTGTGGGAATGGGGGGGCATGGGTCTTTTGGAATGCGAATTTTATCGGCATAAAGCCTAAAAATTGAATGTTTGTTTTTAAGTACAGTTTTGATTCAGAATCAGCATTTTTTTTTACTTTTTTGAACTTTTTATCACTTTTTAACAAGAGGGCCCTGAAGCCTCTCACCTGAGTTTCTTTGGACCACAACATGAAGATACATACCAAAACTCAAACCTCTGGATACAGAATATACATAAAGTTTAAATCCTTTACCTCAAAGAGACGCATGTTAACACTTTTGCAAACAGAGCATACCCAGATCAGGCAGCTCTTTTAAGAGCTGCCAGATCAGGGTATCCTCTGTTTGCTTATGGAAATATGATATATCTAATCATACCTAAGTGGACCTGACAAGGAACTTCATATAATTATTCATAGTGGGTGGAGCCTAGCCTGAATATTCATGAATTAAACGGTTAGAAGAATTTTGTTCTAAGGCAATCTTGATATTGTGACAGAAAGGGAATATAGACTTGATTTCTGACATATACGAGAGAAGGTGACACATTGACATTCACAAACAAAGAACCTCAGACAGTCTTAATGAAGGATTGTCCATAAAAATCACCTGATAAAAGTTTCACAGAAAATGATATTTTTTCATGAAAAGATAGAAGGTTCAGCCCTCAAGTTATCCGCAAAAAAGCCTTTTCTCATTGCATTGGACGAGCATTGACTAAACATTATGGGTTGAAAACTCTGTTTATGGCTTTACAACATATAGTGCTGCAGCAGAGGTCACCAAAAGTGACATATACCCATACCGGAAGGGTAACAAGTAGCATCATATATCATTTTAAAGCTTAGAGTGTGCTGAGTTCAGAACTGCATGATGCCACTTTCAGAATTTTGTGCGAAAAAAATTACGGCCCTTTAAACATGGGTACCGTCATCATAGCTCAGAAAGGAATGATGATTTCTTTTTATGACAAGAAGAATACATACTGTATAAAATTCATGTTATTAGGTTGTATATGATTCAATAGTTAATATTAATTTTGTTTGCATTTGAAATGCTACTTACGCACATTGACAACTATAATTAAAATGTCATTGAGTGCAAAAGTCGCGAAAACCAATGACTTTTACAAATAGTCACGTTTATTGTATTTGATCTACATGTACATTTTTAAATCATAAAAAGGAGTTTTCTTTGCAATATCAAGTAAGTATAAATGCATTTTATGTAGCAATTAATACAATTATAATGTCCCCCAACAGTTTATAGCAGTTATAAAACAACTCTGAAGGGAATGCAAACGTGCATAAATGTACTTGTTCAAATTTATACGTCAGCATAATTTGATATGGGTTTATTTACGAAAGCTTTAGAAATCACTTGTGCTAAACCTATGTACATGAAATATATCTTTTTATGTGAAGGTGGAATGCACCTTCCCATAACAGGTTTTGCTAGCATTGGATACCTTCATGGTAAGGCGAGACTCGGAGAAATGTCATTTGAATTTGAGTTTGTCTGCCTTTTGTGATTGTGGTATTTCCTGATAATACTCGCTTACTTTTTTGATGTCTCTGCTGTTGACAGTGTAAAACAAAAGTTGTCTGGAAAAGAGTGTGACAAAGCTTTACGGGCTTTGTCATGAGTCAGTTATCATGCCTTGTCTCTTCCTCATCGTGCTTTTGGGGTGATGGTGGCAGTTCCTGGTCCTACACCCTTACTTTTTAAACTAAAATTTTCTATACAGTTCTTGAAAATGGTGCTGCAATAACAACAGAACTTTCTCTGATGATGTCCAGTGTCATTTGCATGAGTTCTAAGAGGAATTCTGACTATGAATTAGACACAGAAATGAACATATAACTGTAATTAACTAATACTATCTGGTCGTTTTTGTGAAGTTGTACAGATTCACCTGCTATCAGAGTTCAGGTAAATGGGAATATCTATTTCTCTAACATTATTACTTTTGGAATGACTCACTGGAGATAGTATTGCTTACTTTTAAACTATTTCTCTCCCCAACTAGGCTTTGTCTTTAAGATGTGTATCAGTTTGCAAAGGCGAAACTCTTCACTCTGGTGTTTACAAGCAACATATATGTATATCTTATCAAAACCTTCAAATGCAGTACATTCCTGGAGAGGTTATTAATGGTTTCCATGAAGGCTAATGTACTACAAAATGTCAGAGGACAAATTCTATTCTTCCTGGATTAACTGTGTGGTCTAAGCAACAGAGTACAAAGTTTTAATAGGATCTAGAGGCATCACGGGACTAACCTTAAAAGGCAATTCATTGAATAGGTCACGTGGTTCCTGAGCCAAGCCTGTGACCGCAAAGTACTCAATGATGTTCCACAAATATGTATGTCAGAGTGCATGTACATATACAGGTAAACCAAACCAGAGTTGACCTTCACATCATTCTGATACAAAAGCACTAATATGATTCTGTTATAAAAAGTAATTTAGATGTTTGACAGTCGATTCATTGATCCCCATTTGACCCCACAGAGGCCACGCCTCACACTTCTAACGGATTTTGCAACATGCGTTATATCGTCCAGGCTTGCTTGGTGCCTTAGACACGGGAAGTGAGGAAAGAATTCATGAAGGAAGGATTTATAAAGCTTGATGGACAAGACAAACCTCAGAAGATGTTCTATGGCCCCCAGCCAAAGGCCAACAATAAGACACTAGCAGACATGCCAAAGATACAGCAGTGTAGTCATGAATGATTAGGTGATGCGTCTGTGTTTGTAAGCGGCTTGCTCTTTCAGGGAGGTATCTTGTCTTTTGAGAAAGCACAAGGAGTCTTAAAATTTTTTCCAAAACTATGGCTCAAATCAATGAACAGATTTCATCCATTAGCTCAAAAGCATATCTAAAGGCAAAGTAGCATTATTGAGAAAACAGAATGCATTATCTTTGATGCTACAGCTTTGATACAGATGCTATCAATACTGTCTAAAACGGCTAAAGTAACATCTGTAGCCATAGTTGAACAGTTCCGTGTCTACATACTTTAGGTCAGTTGCATCTATTAGTCCGTTTCACAGATACACATTGTATTTGACATGTATAGGGAGAATAGTGTGAATATGCTAGTATGCCAAAAAAGAAGCAACACCACAATGGGACATTAAATGCTTCTACAAGCAGACATGAAAGTACCCAAAGAATAGAGGAAATTTTTATCCGGAGGCAAAACTAAGGACAACCTTGTAGCTTATTACACTGATACTGATAAAAGCCTGTTGAACAGAAACATACAATCTTCATCAGTGATGGACTGAAGGACAGAGCCATCAAAGCGACCAAAGATGAGCATATAGACATCTCAGAGCTACGAGAGAAAGCAAACACAAGACCGTATACATGCCTCAGTTGCTGCAAAATGTCCCAGTACAGATTTTCTTTTTCTTACTGTAACTTCCTCATCATGGATAAAAAAAGAAGCTACAAATGAGATCTTTCTTACATGTCGAATTGGCATATGATTTTGCTATGAGACGTTATATCCCTGTAAACATCTTATTCACCAGTCTTACATAAGAACAACACACAAGACTGATCATAAAATACTGCCTGGCTGGATGGGATATAGGCAGTGCTTTCTTTGGGGTTGGTAAGAAATCTGTTTTCAAACGCATGATTCAAGGTGCACTGAAATTTTAGGGACTGAAATATCTTGGCCATGGGCCTTTATTAAACTGCCAAAAGTTCACTTGCACTCAGTCTGTTGGAGCAATATATGAAGAACTAGACCCTACATCCCTAAACGAAGTAAGCAAAGGCAGCAACAAAAGTCCTATCGACAAATAACAGTTTTCATTTGCATATTTTACATTCTACCCGCCCACCCCACAAAATGATTATAGATAAAAGATAGTTGAATACAATAATGATACTTTTACTGTATTCGTCCTACGATGATGAACCATTCAACAGCTGCCCCAAAGTTTTTAAATGACCTTACATGCAATTGTGAGAACAGTATCTGTGACAATAACTGTAGTACATTATACATGTTTTCACAATGAACAACTATTTTGTGCACTAACCTAGCAACCTAACCTATGAAAGCAATTATAGCAGCTCCATGAAAACACATTTTTGTACATTATCCATGCAAAACACAAGTGATTCGCAATAGAGAATGTCATGTGCTTTAACATCACTCTTTGACAGATGGAAAGATAAATACACTATACCTTTATTGTGAAGCATTTTAGACCAATTTGACTGTAAATGTCTTTGGTGAAGAACTCATTTTCATGGTCTTTAGGAATTCCACTTTATCTTAAACAAGTAATGGTGTCTCTTATGCATGCAAGTCATTTAAGAGTATGGCAGACACAGCTGAGCAATATAGCTTCATCCTGTTTTGATATTGATAAAACCTTATACTAAACCGACATGACATTAGTTCTGAGGGAACGCTGTGTCACACCTGCTCGAGCAAAGTCATATATATGTGTCTGTCACAGTCGAAATACTGGAACCTAAAACGCAGGTCAATGTTACAAAGCAAGGTTAAAGAGAACGCAAGGACAATTATTATACAGCAGTGATTTTGTTACCTGCGCATCCTGCATCTTTTGTGCATCATTTTGTCTCTGGGATGCAAAGTTTTTATTTCGGCGAGTCTGAGGATGCAATAGTATTGCAGACTTGTCATTAAAAAGTATTCTGGACTCATAAGTTTGTAGTTGGACTAGTTGATATGGGAAACAGCGAGTCCTAGGACCCATCAGCCCAAAATTGTAAATGAATCACTGTATACAAGGTTTGACTCTCAACTATCACTGCTGCAGAGAACTCACTTTAATGTAAATTTTTCACGGACCGATGTCAGCTTATATCAAAGTCACTGGAGTGTAAAAAGTAGGTCAAGGTCAACAGGCCCCACTGTATACTCAACGAATATGCAGAGGACAGTTACTATGCAATGTTTAATAACAGTTATCATTGCTGCAGAGAAATTCACTTTAATGTAAATTGTTGACGGACGAATGACTGACGCGAATTTGAACTCCTATGTAACACCCTGTTTAAAAAAAAGCCACACCTTTGCTACATGCAAGTATGACAAAAATAATAAGATAGTATTGATTAAATATTAACAATTTCTAATAGTAAAATTCCTTACAAAATTGAGCAGGATTACATGCAGTTGCATCCAGATTAATGTTATGTTAATGTCATAGGTTTTCTTGACTTTTGTACTCAATGACCTCATAAAATGTTGTAAACCAGACTGAATATTGTCATTCAATATCTATTATTATATTTATTCATGTTCCACTCCACAAATTACAAGAAATAGATTTTTATGTGCATATATGAGGATAAAACCTGCTTGGGAAGCACGCAGAAAACAAATACTAACAATTTAGGGTGTATACTTTTGAAGGGCTGTAAAAAATTTCGCACAAAATTTTGGAAGTGGCATCATGCAGATTTGAAATGAGCAGACTCTAAGCTTTAATTTGGTATATAGTAGTACTTGTTACCCTGCTGGTATGGGTATCTCTAAAATTAGGCTACTTTTTGCCACATTGCTGCAGCACTAATATAAGAAATAGAAGAAAAAAAATTTAAGTACTTTGCCCTACATTATTTTCCAAATATTTTTATTTTGCTAGGTGCACTAAATGTCAGATTTTGATTTAAGCACAAAAATACAGTTGTCAAATATACCAGCGCCCAAGATAAGCTTTTGGGTCAATTTGGTATTTACGCAACATGGTTATCCTCAATTGCGTACTTGCAAAAACAATTGCGTATTTTCATATTTTTTACGCCACGTTTTTTTTCTTCTGAGATTACACTTTTTCTTATTGCATGAAGCCATCGGGAATGTGCTTGCATATTTATTCACTCCCATTGTCTGCCTTTCTAAAGTATCAAACTAGCAGATTTTGTTGTACCTGAAGCAAATCTCATCCCCTTGTTGACATTCGAGCGTGTACACTTTGCAAAAGTTTCTCTTTCATCATAGTGTTTTTCCGCCAAATACTGGACTGGGCACCGATATTTTCATAAAACTGGAGTTATATTGAGCGCTCGCTGGTAAAAAAAAATCAATACCCGACTGGCATTTGTTTATTACCCAAATGGAAACGAAATAGTACGCAATGACATCGCATGTAATTGCATACTGATCGTTAGAATTGCTTTTCGGTACGCAGACATTTCATTTTAATTGCTTTTTTGAGGATTTTAATTGTGTATTTACGCAAATAGGCTGCTTATCTAGGGTGCTGATATACATTATTCCAGCTATAGGCGCTCTACATATTTGGGCAGATTGAATAGGAGACTGTCCGAGGTCCTTAATTGGACTAATATTCCTGCAAAGGTCACACGTTTCTAGTCTCAATTAGTGACAAAATACTCCCCAGGTTTAAATGTGAGGTACAAGTTCCACTGATGCAATGAGAAAAAGAATAATCAAATGAACCTCTAAAACAGAATCCATCAACCAGAATCCACATTTGGAAACACAACAATAAGGCCAAATAAAAAAATAATTGTGTTTCATGTAATGGGTCAGAAAATTTTAGGTAGGGTAGGCACACATTTTTTGTTTTGTTTTTTCTTTCTTGAAAAAAGTATAATTTTATGCATTTTGAAAGGCATCTTGCCTTTAAAAATGCATAAAATTATATTTTTTTTCGAGTAAACCTGCAAAAATCTTTAGGTTTCAACAGTAAATTCAGGTAGCGTTGGGTTACTCTAAACACAGGTATTTTCTTTATATTTGGCCCAGTCATTGATATTAAGTTATTTTTGTTGTTATTCGGTTTGGTTCTGCTTTTTTTCCGACACAATACGATGTCAAATCGGCAAAAATTTCATTTGTCTACAAAGCTTATAACTTTTATCTGAGTCATAATTTTACTCACCAGAATGTCTGACCACATTTGCAGGTTACTGGCTTGCAGTCATAGTGCTGAACTTTTACTACATGGCCACAGTCTGGAGCTGGGCACCAACGTAGCATTCTGTTACACTGAAAATTAAGACAATGAGTTTAATATACAGTACTGTAAATTCTGAATAGCACTTAAAAATGTATTTGCAATCTTAGGTTTAGATAAGCAAAATTTTTGAGCGTAAAATTGTAAATATTTTCTTATCCATCAGTTTAAACATAAGTTTTGGGTGCTCAAAAGAACCGTCTCATTGAGACGGTTCTTTTGAGTACCATCAACATATGTTTTGGTTGAGAAATAAGAAAAATAATTTTCAGTAACACTCTCTTATCTTGGGGCCTGTGCTATGTTAAAAATTTGCAACTGGAGCATGATTTACATACAACAATAAAACGGCAGTGTGGTTTTGCCATTTCTGAAGGGTTTTATTTGCATGAAACTAAAACCTTTGCAAAATTTCTGAATTTACAGTACACTTGACATATGTTTAGATAAACAAAAATTTTGAGCTTAAAGCTGCATAGTCTGTAACTTTTGATCTTCTAATTTTAAAAATAATGTTTTTATTTTACAAGAACAAAGTAAAAATACTCAAATTCAGATAAACATTTTACCATTTTCGTAAATCTTAACAAGTTATCACTATCAAAACAACTGCATTTATGATAAAATTCAACGGTCTAGAATTATTGGAGGGACCCAAATAATTACCAACAAGAGAAAAATACACCTATTTGGTAAGATAATTCACTTTTCCACGCAGTTTTCAGCTGTGCTGAACATTTTTATTGTGAAAACATAGCTTAATTCTACTTTTACAAATGATTTAAAAAGAAAATAGAATTTTTCGAAAAATTTTCATAGTTACAGAGTATGCAGCTTTAAAATTGTAAATATTTTCTAATCCATCAGTTTGAACATGTGTTTTGGGTGCTCAAAGAACCGTCTCATCTGGCTCTTTTGAGTACCCACAACAAATGTTTTGGTTGAGAAATAAGAAAATTAATATTTTGGTACGCACTCTTAACTAAAGGCCTGACTTTAACATATAAATTTCAGCAATATTTATACCCCAATTATTCAGGATCAAGAGACCATCATAAATCTAGATCTGTCTCATGTAACTACTCTGAAACACATACTATTCACGACAAAGCATCAAAATTTGGGAATAGGTAGAAATGCGCATCATGCCATAGCTTCATGATGTTTTACAGCCGATGAGAAATTAACATTTTCCTGTCACATAGCAATATTCACCTTTACCATGAATGACAGCTCTCCATATTGTTTGATTTGGTTCTTTTTGTCCAGTCAAAAAATTTTCAGTTATGTCTGTATGGGTCTTCCTTGGTTGAACCAGTACTAAGCAAGGAAAAATGTGTATTGGTCAAGGACACAACAATGACGCTGGTGAAACTTGTAACTGCAACTCCTCAATCTTGAGACTAGCACTCTACCACCGAGTCACTGCGCTCCCAAATTGGCAACATTTTTTTTTTATTTTAAACTCCCATTTTATAACATACTCGCTATTCTGCGACACATGTTTAGAGAAACAAAATTTTTCAGCGTAAAACTGCAAATTTTTTCTTTCCCATCAGTTTTAGCATATGTTCTGGGTGCTCAAAAGAACCGTCTCATTGAGACGGTTCCTTTGAGTACCCACAACATATGTTTTGGTTGAGAAATAAGAAAACTAATGTTTTGGTACACATTCTTAACTAATCCATGTATGCACTTGAAACATGTAAATTTTGTATATGACATGTAAATGCAATGATATGAAATTAACCTTTACCCCATAATAGCGCCTTTTGACGACTTTGAAATATCATGGTTTTGAAAATAATATGGAAAATGGGGCATTTGCTCTTTTGGAGCAAATGCTCCATTTTCCATAATATTTTGGAAAGTATTCAAAACATAACTTAAATTTTTCTTGAATTTTTTCAATGTTGTCTAAAAATAGAAAACGATGTCATGAACTCTAAAAAAAGCCTATGGAGTAAAGGGTTAATGTATGATAAAACTCACCTCTACAAAACTATTTGTTATAAGGTGTTGATATTTTAATCTAACTTTGGGATCTTTGACTAAATTCCTGAAATACAGATAAATAAGCGAGAATTAATAAATCTGAATGCAAATTCATTGATCTAAGGCCACTCAAAAACTCTTTATTTGCTAGCGTTTTTTATTGTTGTTTTTTATTGTCCATGTCAACAATTTTTCATTCATGTCCAGATGTGTCTTCCTGGGTTTAACCAGTATTAGTCAGAGGATAAAGTGTCTTGCTCAGGGACACAATGCAGGGCCGCCAGTGAGGTTTGAAACAGCAACCCCTTAATCCCTAGTCAAGCCATTCAACCACTGTGCCAACGTGCTCCTACCTTGCTAGTGCTGACTTCTGTCCTCTGCTACAAATGTAAGAGCGTTTGCAAACAGTTTGGACCAGAAAATCTGTCAGGCCCGATATTGACACTCTGATAGTATTCCTGAAAGAATTTTCCGGATTTTTTTAAGGGGTATAAAATTTATTCAAGGGAGATAATTGGTTGGTTGATTTGATTCTATATTTCTCAGTCAACAGCTTTGGGTAATTCACCTAACCACACTTTTTCCTGGGCAAGCTTGACAAAGCGGTTAACCAGTACTTGGTGCACATATTTCACTTGTATTTGACAACAACCCTTCTTGAATCAGCGGAAGGGGGGAGAATGGCTGTAGAAGATATTTCTTGATCAATCTCCACGAAACTATGGAAATGGGTCGGGATGGAACTCACAACCCCTGGATCTGCAGTCAGACACGTTACTGACTGCACTACGAAGCCGGGTAAAAGGGAAATAAAAGATGCAAGGGAGAGCAACAATTTTTGTATATGCCTCACCGTCTTGACCTGATATATAATCAAAATATCTCAAAGGTCAAATTAAGCTATAAAATGGAGTGAACAATCTTTGGTCTACAGACAGACAAGCGGACACCAGACTCATAGGGGTGGGAGGATAAAAATACAGTTTGGATCCTAATTAGCAGACTTCATCAGAAGCCAGCCGAACTGACTCTAGACATTTTGGAATGCAGGTATAGAATGTTTATATAGTTTAAGGTGTATGGTGCACTTGGCCTTATTTAGGTTGTATACTGTACTAGCAAAAATTCCAAAATCTTGAACTTTAGAAAATCAGAATTTAAAACTTTCTGCTTGCCTCCAAAATACTAAAAATTCAAAGTTAAATTGTCAAATACCTTTAGATAAAATGAAACCAAATCAGAAAAGCTATTATTATCTGCAGATTCAGCATTTTGAGGCTGACTTTCTATGGAAAGTCAGCCTCAAAATCCTGAATTCAGGAATAATCCCGAAAACTTTCACCCATGTACTAGGTTTCATTTGATTTGATGCTTTACATCCCAGTCAACAATTTTTCAATGATGCCTGGACGCTTTCTTCCTGGGTTTTGAACCAGTACTTAGCAGCTGATAAGTGTCTTTAACTGTCTTGCTGAAGGACACAACACATTGACTTGCCAGATTTGAGTCTCAAACTAGTAACCCTTCCATACCCAGTCTAACATCCTACCAACTGAGCCACTGTGCTCTGCTATTAGAAACTAAAGGGCTTCAGATATTTTTTCAAAATTGGTGGGCCGAAGAGACCCATGGAGCAAAAACTGGTGGGCCATTTTCTGAGCTGATGGGCCCAAGCATATCAAACTAAAAATAGTTGACATTTGGGTAGTATATTTTACCTACACACTGACACAGATACTTGTTCGCATATATGTATATTGACTGCTGATTATACAGTATAACCTATCTTAAGCGGCCACTCAAAAAAGAAGACCAATTATCACTGAATGGAGGTCAAAAGTACTGCAGAATGCTCCAAGGGGAGCATTCTGCAATCCTTTAGACCTTCATTAAGCTACCATTTGTTATAAAGATCTTTGTTTTGTCTTTTTTAAGTGGCTACTAAAGACAGGTTTTACTGTATTGACAACCTACATGTACTTTCTGTTTTGTGGAGTTCATAGACTCGCTGTAAGATGAATATTTTTTATTAAAGTGAGATTTTTTCCCATCTAAAAAGGATGGGGCCCATTGCCTTGGAAAGTGATGGGCCATATCAGGGGTGTAAAATTCCACTCGCCAAATCGCATTTGCGAGTAAAATGTTATGCAAGGTGAGTAAAAGTTTTTACAATTTGTGTATAACATGTATAATTTACAGCATCTCGGAGTAAAATTTGGGACATGAGGGCGAGTAACTTATTTGGAAATTTTACACCCATGCATATTTTAAAATAATAGGATAATGACCCGAGCACACCATAAATCTGAAAACCTGAAACTATTAGAAGAAAAAACATCATGGTCTTAAATACTTACATTACAGTAACATCGTCTACAAGTATATCACAACCAAAGGCAGCACAGGATATTGTCTGGCCCATACCCTCGTCCATTACCTTAGAGGTGAGATAGTCTGCCCAACATAGTGAACAGAACTTGTGACCACACTCCAACCCAGTCATGTCCTAAAATGAAGCCACATTCTTGCATAAATACAGTACCTATTCCTAAGGCCAAATAAAAAAATATGTGTGTTTCAGGTTACATGAAATTTTAAAATAGGGACGGTAGGTAGAAAAATATTTTTATTTTGTTAAAAGTTTTTACAAGGGAAAGATGAGAAAACAAGATGGCCGACCTGGGAAATCCCTTGGAAATCCCCTAAATATGCTTAAAAATTTTAGGGGCGGGGGCAAAAAATTATGCACGGTCGGGTAACCTGAAACACACAATTTTTTATTTAAGGCCTAAGCTGTTTTAACCCATTGTCAAACAAATGAAAAGCCATGCTCAAATCAGGAGATTCATGTGCTGTTTGAACATGGGTTAATTCAGATTAAAATTTTGAAAATACTTAAGATGAGCCCTGTATATTTTGCATGATGTTATACCGATTGTTTCGCCGATTCTTTTATTTGTAAAAACATTGCAAACAGCTATGATTTTGTAACTATGTTATGACATACAAAAGTTTACAGCGGACACCATTTTGTTTAAAGAAAATTTCTGAAAAATCCAGAGTAAGAAAAGGGATATATTTTAATGTTTAGCCGCATCTTCAGTGTGAATACAGTTGAAAAAACATATTTGTTTCATTGCATTCTAAAACACTTTCTGGGTCCCTCAGGAGATGTTCGAACTTGGCCTATAGGCCTTGTAAGTAACTGGTCTATGTGAAGTGATATCATGTCTAGACAATAGTCCTCAATTTTAAGCATTACAGAAGCATCTTTCTGCATTATAATTGATTTAGAAACCCTACCACTGCTGTAACAATGAAAATGTCCGGTTCTGCTGTAGAACCAAGAGTTTTGACAACACGCAAATTTTAACATGACATTCTATGGGAAATTGCATTAAATGATAAATATGGTGGGATTATACAGTATAAAAGCCAGAGTAGGAGGCTTAGAAACTCCATGTGTCATTAGATTTTCAGTAGACCATGGGCCCAATGATTGAAAGGTTTAAAGCTTTACTTTAAGCCATCCTTAAAAAATTTTGCTTGCTGTCAACTGACTCATAATTTTTCAGGTGGTTAGATAGGTATTTTTTTCACTGATTTGTTAAAACGACACTAAAAATAATTTAAAGAAAAAATGTGTAAAATAAGAATAAAAAATATTTCTCCAAAATGGTCATAAATTGTCTTGGGTAGGAGGCAATTTGAGTGCATTGATCACATAACAGCAAACAAACAATAAGGATGGCTAAGGTTAGTGAAAATATTCTTTCTTATTCTTTCTTCTAACTGCAGAATAGGTGCTTATAAATTTTAACTTTGAAAAACACTAAGAGGGGTGGGGGGTTGTTATAGGGACAGGGGTGCTTAAAGGAGAGAAAACAGTAATGGTATTATCAGTCTTTTTCCTCTCTAACATTAAGTTTGGGGCACCTAAAAGGAACATCTTAAAAAGATGTTTCTTTTATGCACTCAAAACATAATTATGTTATAACCGACAAAATAGATGATGAATAAGTTGTATTCTCTGAATCCAGTGTGCCTCAAATTTATTTCATATTAATGAGCATAAAAATAGAAGTTTGAATTTTCAAGGTTTTTTTTTTTGTTTGTTTTGTTGCTTTACGTCCCAAGTCAACAGCTATGGTCATGGTGGGACGGTCAGTTCACCTAACCACACTTTTTCCTGGGCAAGCTTGAACAAGCTGTTAACCAGTACTTCGTGCACATACCTTCGCTTGTAACTGAAAACAACCCTTCTTGAATGATTCAGCGGAAGGGAGGAGAATGACCGTAGAAATTATTTCATGATCAGTCTCCACGAAAATATGGGACCGGGCCGGGACCTAACGTGCGACCCCTGGATCTGCAGTCAGACTCGCATCTGTTGCCTGACACGTTACCGACTGCGCTACGCGGCTCGGTTTTCAAGGTTTTACTACATGTTAACTTACTGCCGTGGGTTTTGAGAAACAGCATATCTCACAGAGCACATCAGTGGTACTGGTGGAAGAAGATGATGCTCGGGTGGACCTCTGAAATGAAGAAAGAATTTTATTATCATAATGCTGCGACATGTGATTTCCAACAATGTGACATTTTGACAAGTGTAGCCTCTTTTGAGCCTGTGCAGCCTCCTTTTAAGCTTAGAAACTCCAAATGCTGTTCAGTCAGTAGAACATTCAAGCGACAAGCAAAGGCTCTGATCAGACAGCCTTTGCTGGTCGCACATACCACTTTGTTGGAAATATCATGTCGCGGCTCATATAACCTAAACATTAAGATAAATGTGACTCCGCACATGGTGTAAACCTAGATAAGACATTTTTAAATCTCATTATACTGGATTTTTTATGTACTACACTCCTCCCCAAAATTATGTCTTTCGCAAAAAATTGGGGAGGAGTATGATAAAAGATAGCTGCTTTAAGAGTAACCAAGTTCATGCTCACAAGACTTTCCAAGGAAACAAAACTTGGCATTGCCATAAACTAGGTCATGGTCAAACTAGGATCATCACTTGAACAAACAGAGCTCTCACAAACTGCTAATTTGCAGTCCTGAACTCCAATTCCAATCGAAGGCTATATTCTTTTGTACTGTGGAACTCCTTCTTTTTGCGAAAGAGGGTTCTGGGATGCCCGTTTTCAAAATCCTAGTGAGAGCTCTGACAAACCTTAAAATATGAGTTCAATTTGTGTATGTTGAAGTGTTTTCAGGTGTTTGAAAAGGTTGACAGACGGATAGCACAGGATGGAAGCTGGAGTTATTGGTATACCATTTGCTCACCCTACTGCTCAGGTGAGCAAAAAACGTAATTGAACAAAACTTCTGGCCTTTAGTTAAGAGTGTGTAACAAAAAATAATTTTCTTATTTCTTATTTCTCAACTAAAACATATGTTGTTGGTATTCAAAAGAACCGTCTCAATGAGACTGTTCGTTTGAGCACCCAAAACATAATTATGTTAGAAAAGATGGGTAGGAAAATTTTTACAATTGTACACTGAAAAAAATTGTTTATCTAAACCTGTGAAACTTGCAACAATCAAAACATTTTGAGAGTATTCTTAACCTTTTGTATACTAAAACTACTCAACCAAAATGAAAACAGCATAAATGAGTACTATGACACACAGTGAGACACAGATGAAATGCTGCAGAATCATCAGGGTCTGCACTGTTTGCAGAGATAAAAGCGATCTTCAGGGACTCTTGAAACTACAACTTAATTTGGTAATCCAGACCTTAATATGTACAATGAATCATCCCAGGGCAGGTTCATTGTATCAAACAAGATGGACGAAATCATTAGCATACAATAGACAGGGCTTCAGATTTTTTCAAGATTGATGGGCCGAAGTGACCCAGGGAGCATAAAATGGCCATTTTCTGAAATGATGGGCCCAAGCATATCAAACTAACCACAGTTGACTTTTGGGTAGTATACTTTACCTACACACTGACTTTGTTTTGTCTGTTTTAGTGGCTGCTTAAGACACATTTTATTGTATTGAGTTCCTACACATACATGTACTTTCTGTATTGTGGAGTTCATAAACTCACTGTTAGATGAATATTTTTATTAAAGTGAAATTTTTTGCAAAACTAAAAAGGGTGTGTCCACTGGACCCACTGACTGCCTTGGAAAGTGATGGGCCATATTTCGAAATCATGGGACAATGACCTGGGCCCACCATAAATCAGAAGGCCTGAATGGATTTAAGTTCGTTCAACACTGCCTGGTATCACCTATTTACCTTATTTGGTCTTGAAGAGTCTTTTTTATAGGGTGAAACAACATGAGCTTCATCAAATAAACTGTCTTGGTCTCCATCATAGTATCTGGAAGAACAAAACACACAATGAGGAATTAACCATTAAGACAGGGTTCCCACAAATTATAGAAAGTTTAATTCCCTGACTTTTCCCTGATTTTTCACTGATCAAATTCAAATTTCCCTGACCCAATCTATCAGCATCTGTCAAGCTTTGTGGGTAATCTACGAGCATGATTAGTGGACAAACATCAATTTCAAGCAAGCGTTCCTGTTTATATATAGTGTAGGTAAAATTTATGATCCTTTGAGTTGATCTTTTGTCTTCTGGTGATCTTTGACTTACAGAAATGCTGAAATGCCTAACATTACAACCAAAAAGCAATCTGCTGCGCAATTGTCAAATTTTAATGGCTCAAGATAATAATGAGATGTTGATGGATTGGCCTATAAGTGCATTATATAAATATTACTTCTTATTAAAATGCCCTGTAACCTTAGCTTAAAAGCAAAGAGAACAAAACTGGCTAGGTACATAAAACTATCATTTTACCATTGACTGATCTTTTTAGCACCAGGACTCTTCATACATGTACCTTAAGAAGCATTGCTTAAACCAAGTTTCAGATAGTTCCATCGAAATGTGTGGTAGCAGATTTTTGGCTGTTACAACAGGCATTACCCCATAAAAAGTCAAACTAAATGAGGCTGTTAATTTGTCAATAATTAATATTTTGGTACCCAAACAGTTCAACAATCATATGATGCAGCCTATCCCATGCACCAAAGAGGAAGAGGAAACCACTAAAAAAAAAACAAAAAAAAAACATAGAGTAACAAGTAATAGAGGCTCAGGGTTGGCATAAAACCCTGGTTTTATCATAAAGCCCAACCCGGCGGGTTTTATGGGTTTTATGAGGGCGGGTTTTTTAGGGTTTTATGGGTTTTATGTGGGTTTTATAAATCTGAATGTTTATCATTAAAACAATCAATCATAACTCCCACAATCAGTAGTACCTTACAGTTTTTCTGTGCAAACAGTGCTGGTCTAAAGATAAACAGCCTGATCAGAATTAAAGCTGTTTGCATTTCTGTCTGCAGCTTTTATGTTATTACTTTGTGGTAAAATTTTAGGATGATTACAAAAAACTGTGAGGATATTCCAAAATTTAGAAAAATAACAGTAGTATTGTTTTTGACTGTGATTCACACCTTAGGGGCAGTAATTGAGCAATTATCCTTGGCTATTGAAATTATGGTCAAATGCAGTCATGCTGGTTCTAGTAACAAAAGTGTGAATATATTTTAATGCAGTTGTATTGGGAAATGGGAACTTATTCACAATCTGGGATAGAATTATACATATTACTTGACTTTTCGCTTACTGTAAAGGCGGCAACTTTAATTATCATATCTGGGTGTGCCTCGGCTATTTCATCTGCTAATGAAGGGAAATCAGTTTTTTTATAATTTGGTAATGACTAAATAAGCTTTTTGAGCCGCGCAAACGTGCATGCATTTCATGAAAATCCTAACCGTATACACACTGAACTCACATTAATTTACCCTTAAAACGCATAGTCACAAATTGTATGTTTTATGTCGTCGACTAAACTATTTGAAGCCTCATAGATAAACAGTGTGAGTAGTAGGAGCAGTCTGATCTGGGTCCACAATGTTTGCCTACCTGCTTATGCTAAATAGACATTTTCAGATGCAGTTATTTTGCTGGCTTTTTAGTGACTAAATAATGGCTGAGGTTGTGGCACAAGCCACAGTAAGCGAAAAGTCAAGTAATACATATATACATAAAGTTTATTCAGGCTTTAAGCATATAACAGCTCATCACCAATCAAAGTTAGCTTTAAAAGCTTTCCTATACTGCCAGTATGATCAAGCAATAAGACCCAGAGTGGATTTGCTTATATTATTGAAGCCCAAGATATTTTTCAGGGGAAAGATGACATTGGTAGACTGGAATAATCATGATAATAGACTAGATAATAATAATCAGATATAGTTCAAAACTGACTTGTCTGTATGATCTTGTAAATACATGTAAATATGTATTTAAATGTCAATGTTGATACTCATATTTTAATGACTATCTCACTATTACCATTTAAACTGATTAAAATGTGGCTATATAGAATCATTTTTACACTTTTATATCTATCATCAGACTGAAAACCTAGAATTTTTAAGACCAAATAGTCATAAAACCCGCATATTGCCCAAAGTGGGTAATATGACCTTATTGCCCAACCCGGGTAAACCCGGGTTTTATGGGGTGGGTTTACCCGGGCGGGTAATATGGTGCCAACCCTGTAGAGGCTTCATTATGCAAATGTTCAATTTGTCTTCACTGTAATGGCCAAGATTCATGAAGTTTCAACAAAACTGTGGCAGAAGTTGCCTCCATCCGTAAATAAAGTATAATAGCATAAACATTACCTTTTATATCAGAAAGCAAGCAGGAACTAGAGCAGAAGTCGATGGTACACCATCGCAAATACCCGCTTTTTGACCTATAACCTTTACCTTGAAGTCAAGGTCACACAAAATGTTGCTCAGTACCTTCAACATAAAATGACCTATGCACCTGTAAAGTTTGAAGCTGCTATGTCCAATGGTTAAGGAGAAGAAGCATTTACAAAAAATACACCGTATGACCTTGACCTATGGGTCAAGGTCACACCAAATGTTGTCTAGTGCCCTCCAAATCATATGACCTTTGCACCTGCAAAGTTTGAAGTTGCTACGTCCAACAGTTTAGGAGAAGATGCATTTACAAGAAAGTACGTCACACTAAATGTTGCCCAGTGCCCTCTACATCATGTGACCTATGCACCTACAGAGTTTGAAGTTACTACGTCAAAAGCTTTAGGAGGAGAAGCATTTACAAGAAAATTCAATATTTGACCTTTGACCTTGACCTTGGGGTCAAGGTCACACAAAATGTTGCCCAGTACCCTCTACATCATGTGACTTATCCAGCTACAAAGTTTGAAGTTGCTAGGTCTAACCGTTTAGGAGGAAATACATTTACAAGAAAATACATTATTTGATCTTTGACCTTGACCTTGGGGTCAAGGTCACACAAAATGTTGCCCAGTAACCTTTACATCATGTGACCTAATCAGCTACAAAGTTTGAAGTTGCTACATCAAAAGGTTTAGAAGGAGATGCATTTACAAGAAAATTCAATATTTGACCTTTGACCTTGACCTTTGGGTCAAGGTCACACAAAATGTTGCCCAGTACCCTCTACAGTATGTGACCTATTTAGCTACAAAGTTTCAAGTTGCTACGTCTAACCGTTAAGGAGGAGATTCAATTACAAGAAAATACAATAGTTGACCTTTGACCTTGACCTTGGGGTCAAGGTCACACGAAATGTCGCCCAGTACCCTCTACATCATGTGACCTATTCACCTACAAAGTTTGAAGTTGCTACCTCTAACGGTTTAGGAGGAGATACATTTACAAGAAACATGACGGACGGACGGACGGACGTACGCACGGACGTACGGACAGACGACGGACCGACTTTGACACGAAATTAATATACCCTTTTTTTCTAAAGAAAAAAGCGGGTATAACAATTGACAATGTTAATAAAGCTGCCATTTCAAAAAATACAAGGATTTCTATTCTTCATGCAAATGCTCATTGTGTCAATAGTGTATACAGTGTAAGTATCAAAATATTCCATCTGGACTACAAAGTAATATCAGTCTTTCAGTGTAATAGGAGAAGCATAACACAGATAAAAAAGCAAGCAAGAAAAAAGTTTCCCATATATTCAAAGCTGCCAATATGTCAATCAAATTTTTTCCAGCAAAACTTCTTTATACAAATGTTAACTGTGACCATAACCACTTGTGAAGACAATGTACCATATTATTCCATCAAAAACTGCAGACAGAGCTGATCAAAATTGTGTCGCTGAAAGAAAATGTAAATAAGTTTAGCCTCCTCCAGTATTACCTAGTGTTGTTCGATTATTGAATTTTCATAATCGATCATCGAAAATAATCGGTCAGGAGGTTTCGATTGATGATCGATTATAATCGAATATTATGAAAAGAAAGGAAAACACAGTTTCCATCCCAAAGAATGTCTATCCTTGTACTGCTTTATAAAAACAAATCTTAAGCGTCCGTTTCATGCTATTTTATGAACAGTACCTTACCACAACCGGTCCTGACAGCAAACTAAATTCAACAGCCATTGACATAATATTTATCCTTTATGCACTAATAGATTTTCTTCTGAATTGAAACAATAAACTTGGGAAGGTCCATTGTATACATCAAAGGGTAACAGGTTATTATTTCAAAATAAAATTGTATTTCTTTCTCTGGAGATTGTTTTTCAATTTCAAAGATTTTTAAACCAAACTTTGTGTTTGCTCTCACAAATGAAAGATACAAAACATATCCGACGTGATTTTCATTCTGTGGCCTGGGTGCAATTTTTTTTTGTTTCAAACATGGTCTTGTGGCATATCAAATCAACGGGGATGACAAGCAGAACAGAATGCAAGTAAAATTTTCATCCTGAGGGTCAAAGTGGAGCCCTTGGGGTGCAGTCAAAGGGTCCAATATCATTAAATTTCGGTTACCATGTCAATTTCATAGATTTTTATACCAAACATTGTGTGTGTTCTCACAAATAAGAGATAGAAAACATAATGAACAGAATTTTCATTCTGTTACCGGGATCATGCCCCAGGGGTGGGACTTGGGGGGGTGCTTGGGGGGGGTCAAAAACTTTAGTGTGGGGATTTGCGATGGCGTCCCATCGACTGCGCATTCTAGTTACAGTTTATATCTTTATTTATATTCTATAAACCTTGTATTTTCTTGTAGCAAAGTTGCAAATTTAGAATAGCAGCTTACAAGAGTCAGGTGTGAATATTTTCGATTATAATCGATTATTACCAAACACAATCGATTAGTAGAATCGAAATAAATTTTCGATTGATCATCGATTATAATCGATCATCGGTACAACACTAGTATTACCCGCAGGGTTTTCCCTCACTTTAGTATTTGGGACTCCCATCTGTTTTTTTTGAGAGTCCTTGGACAAATTTCAAGAGTCCCATATGAAAATGCATAGTGAGTGGCATTAAAACAGAAGGTAATACAGGGTTGTCAAAAATTTTAGAATCGCTACTTCCCCTGTAGCGATTGGTTGCTTTTGAAAGCATAAATGCGGGAACCAGAATTCCCGTAATCATGGATCATAAAATTAGCTGGATTGGCTTCTTATCTATTTTATCAATATCATTGTCTACGCTGAATCAGGTATACGCCGAGATAAATACTTTTCTGCCGCCATATTCAAAAAGGCTGTTCATAGCGATGATCCATAGAAAAGTTTTCAATATCAAAATCGTGAATATTCATTTTAAATGGAGAAAATTCTTACGGAATATAAGAGAATAAGTTGGTAAGTATATCTCATATGTGTTATGTTGGAATAAAATCACTGGATAACGGTTAATTTTCGTGTTTATTTGGACATATTCCGTTGTGTACAATCCACCTACTTGAAAATGATAACTCTTCCAATTTTACCACCGAAGTTGTCGGTTCTAAAGCTAATTAATGTGAGTAATTTGGATATATTTGACACTTGATACATAAAGTACACATATTTCCTTACCAGAATATCAAATTTTTTAGCAAAAACAAAATAAAACCATGCAGTTAAAATGCTAGCAAAATCATCTTTTTTTCGTATTTTCACATAACAAAATGGTGGAAACGTCAGAAACCTAAACATTGCCTCTAATGTACACCAGGAATTTAAACACATTGCAGAGTTTAAAAGCGTGAAAAACATATCTTAAATAATAAAGATGCTTTGTCAACCATAGATACACTTCATTTTAATCCCTTAAGCGTTTGGTTAACAATTAACAAGGGATTTGGTAGGGTGTCTATGAGCAGTAATTATTTCCGCGACTGCGTTAAAATATCTCTTCAACCAAACCGTCTAATTTTTGAAGCGATATTCTCAACAGCTGACAATAAATTAATTGCCAATTAACAGATTTATGTCACAAGAATTAAATAAAGATACCAAATTTCTATTTAATTACATTATTTTACCCATTTACGCCGAATGGAATTTCCAACTCTAGTCAATTGGACCACTCCATTTGCGTTTTAAGGGGTGTTGGGTAGCATTTTTATAGAACGTTCTGTAAGAATAAGCGAATATTGGATACCCTGATCAGACGCTGTGTTCTGCGGTTGCGGATCTGGGTCTGCACTATTTGCCTATGTTTTACAAAAAGGACACTAGCGTGTTTTTTTTCTTGGGTATTTTTTCCTGAGAACACTAGATTGTTTGGTATCAAATTGTAGCTGGAGAAATTCTCAGTTTATTGGCATTAAATTCACTTTACTACCGTTACCCCCAAGTTGCTAGAACATAAGCGAAAAAGTATGCGTACATGTATGGATCTCAATATTTGTAAAGTGGTCAGTCAAATTATCGGATTTACCTGTATTTCGATGCGGCAATCATTGGAAACAATTATTTGCAAATCTATTGCAGTTTCATATCCAGGTATTTTATGATCCATGCCGTAATTTAACACTGGAAAGCAGCGTTGGAACAAAGTGTTACATTGCATGGGAGCAGCTTACAATATATGTAAAAGTCGATTTCAAATAAAATAGGTTTAGCCTAACTACCTATTTTTAAATAAATCCCAAACTTTCCATTGATGTAACACCATTAATCTGTAATCAATAACCCCCTTTTGATATATAATTCGCAAGAACAATGCTACCTTACTTAATCAAGTTGGCATCAAAGTGAACCATTCAATAATAATCTTAAATTATTGAAATAAAGGGAGCTCACTCACCGAAAAAGTTTGGACAACGTATAAGTGTCGATCTTTTTTTCTGACAGAACAGACTTTAGTGAGCGGTTACATTTAAAAGGTACCTTGCAGCTATTATGTAAGTGTGTGAGAAGGATAAATTTACACATCTCTGTTAGAAAATATCGGGGAATTTGCCTTTTCTAATGGATTTGTGCGAGGTTGCCGGCTGTAGAAAGAAGATTATTCCAAAAATAGATTTCACGGTAACACAAATTGCGAAACGGAAAGTGAATTCCCCGAATTTTATGCAGGAATTACTCTTAAAAACGTAATCATTTATTCTTTCTTCACTTCTCCACAAATTATTGCAAGTCCCAAAGGTCACACATGATAATTTTTTGGGGGTCCCAAGCTCGTTTTTGAGAGTAAAAGACGCAATATCCTGCGTCAGGGAAAACCCTGCCCTTATTTTGAAGATAATTTCACATAGTTTTCAATTTGCCAAAACTTAATTTTGTAGCCAAATGCAAAATGTGTCGCTGAAAGCAAAGTATCTAAGATCTGTGTAATGACTGAACTGATCAAGCACTGATTCTGCATCAACATTATCTATTAGAATTTACAAAGAGAAAAAAAAAACAATTGGGTCATACCCCTTTCTGTTGTATTATGAGTGTCTTACATGAGAATAGAGAGGTATTTGTGACATTTGTTTTGTTTTGTTTGATTTGATTCTTTACGTCCACTCAACAATCTTTCAGTTATGCGGGACGGGTCTTCCTGGGTTGAACCAGTACTAAGCTAGGATAAATGTGTCTTGCTCAAGGACGCAACGCAGTGACGCCGGTGAGGCTCGAACCCGCGGCCCTTCGGTCTCGAGTCAAGCACTCTACCACTGAGCCACTGCGCTCCCTTTTTGTGACATTTGTAGAACATTTTATAATAAGATAGAAAAGATATTAAAGAAACAAAGTGTCACAGACAGACAAATGGAAAGACAGAAAGTTTTCAGTGTTTACCACCTTCTTCTTATAAGAATATAGGGATCAACCATGGTTTTGAGTGTATTAACATTCGCCGGGTCCTGAGGAAGGTGTTTGAACACAAAGCCGAAGGCTGAGTGTTCAAACACCTTCCTAGGGACCTGGCAAATGTTAATACACTCAAAACCTTGGTTGATCGCTATTCTTGCATAAATTTAATGCAGTTCTTCTTTCATCGGGGGATTATGGCCTTTAAAATGCAAGAAAAATGCAATACAAATCTACGGCATTCAGTGTCACTTCGGTCAACTGATAACTTTTGAAAGAACCGCTGCTCGTGAATGTTTTGTTTATGCTGTTTCGGAGCACTGTCAGAGCGAGAAATGTTCGTAAAGCACTACACGAATCAGATGAAAAGAACTCGTAAATATTCAGGATTTTCAGTGATTATTAGTTCTCTGGATTAACACTATATTACTGTACATTCTTTCTTTGTGGCTAGGATATTAGAAACTTTTCATAACGTTTAATAATTGTTGGGAAATCTTTGCGAAAGTCTGGAAAGAAATGAAAAACGGGGTCATGTTTTTGTACTACACGTGTTGAGAATGGCCGATACACAACGTATCCGGAACAATTTCTGACATCCTGGAAGTGGAGTTTTTACATATATATATATATATGTATATTATACAGGAAAATAACATAGACTCAAGGTAAGGCTTTTTCTATATTTCTTTATCTCTTCATATAGCCTATCTAAACTCGCTGCTGAACAATAGCAACGTGCGGCCCTGAATTCGCATATCAAACCTTTATTAGCCATTGTCAAACAGCGTGTGAATTCCATGATTTGAACATGGCTTTTGTCTGATTTGACAACGGCTTCAAACAGCTATGCGCATAGGTATTTATGCAAGAATATATTTTCCAGTATAGGAGTACATACAACATATTTTTACTTTCAAATAGCTTTAAAAGTATGTAGAACAGAACCACAAGCATTTAATAGAATATGTATTAGTCCAAACACTTTCCATTTTTATAAAAAAAATTATTTTGGCAAAAACATGAGTTACTGCAGTTTTGCGTTCACCCCACGATGTACTTACCATTATACAATTTTGTGGATTCCACATTTTCATAATCAAAACAGTATTATTCCTAATATCAATCCAGTGTTCTATATCATATTTTGTCTAAAACATTTGGGCATCCCTGGGAATTAGAAAGACTGATCTACTTAGTTGAACAGTAATTATCAACATTCAACAATATAACAAGCTGTTATAAAATTCCCTGACTTCTTCCAAAATTTCAAATTACCCTGACTCATCTCAAAATTCCCTGACTTTTCCCTGACCTTGAACTTTTTTCATTTTTCACTGGCTTTTCCCTGACCGTGGGAACCCTGTTAAGACTGTTAGACATGTATACAAAAATTTTAGTGAACATTTTCAAATTTTGCTACATCTATGATCTTGAGCCAAATATGGATTGACATGAAATCAATGGGTATTTTCCTTCTGGCCTCATGATAACTTTAATGTACATTGACCATGAAATATTTTCTACGTTCTGCTGATTCAAGAAGGGTTGGTGTCAGTTACAAGCAAAAGTATGTGCACAGTATTGGTTAACAGCTTAAACAAGCTTGCCTAAGAAAAAGTGTTGTTTGGTTAACTGGCATTCTTGATTTGACCATAGTTGCTGACTGGGAAGTAAAACCACAAACCAAACCAAAATGCCCATACCCCTTATGTTAATTTTTTAATTCCTAAATCAATCAATGTAAATCTGCATCCCTGCATATGCATTGCAGCTAGCAGAGAAGGCACTGGCAAGACTGCTACTTTGTGCAGGTTGTCAGAGCCTTCACAACTTACCAATATGATCTACATGTACCAAAATCTAATGGGCCCACTCATTTTTGGATGCAAAAGGGGATCTCATTTATATTAACCCATTTATAATGAATTGCTAATGGAATTCCAGCCCTTAGTGACCCTTACCAATTGGATGGATACATTTCAAATTTAGTATTATATATATCTACAATTTCATTCAAATTTTAAAAGTACAGTATGTAAGCAAACAGTGCAGAACCTGATCAGACAACACAATCTGTGGCATTTAGTCTGAATCTGCACTTTTTCTTGATGTCCCAGGGCTTTAGTTCAGAGTGCGTAACAAAAACTAATTTTTCTTATTTCTCAACCAAAACATATGTTGTAGGTACTCAAAAGAACCATCTCAATGAGACGGTTCTTTTGAGCACCCAATATGTATGTTAAAAAGGATGGGTAAGAAAATATTTACAGTTTTACGCAGAAAATGTTTGTTTATCTAAACCTGTGTGTCCCATAAAAAGGCTGTTATCCCCTGTTTGGGTTAAAGTTCCATACCTTTCCATTAGCTTTTCCTTGTCCCATCTAAAATGGTTGAGGAGAATTCTAGTTATTGTTGACGGAATCTGAAATTAAAAAATATATATTTATACATGAATAGGCCCCCAGATAAGAGTGTGTTTTGGAGAATTATTTTCTTTATTTATCATCCAAAATATATGTTGTGGGTACTCAAAAGAACAGTCTCATTGAGAAGGTTCTTTTGAGCACCTTACACACATGTTTAAATTGATAGGTAAGAAAATCAGAGCTCTCACTAGGATTTTGAAAACAGGAGTTCAGGACTCCCATCTGGCAAAAAGTAGGAGTCCCACTGGAAAAATTGGGAGTCCTACTCCAAAAAAGTTGGAGTCCCACCAATTCGTGCATACCGTATATCTTTTCCATTTTAGCCGTAAGTGATACATTTAAATAATTTTTAGATCAACTGATTTTAACCCTTTAAGCATTAATTGATTGTTCCTTCTTAACAAAAACAAAATATTTTCAATGGTACTATATTTTTCATGTAACCTGAACACACATTTTTTTGTTTGGCCTTATCAAAATAAAAGATTTAACTGTTGGTACTTGTTTTATTCATAAACAAGACAGACAGACAGGCAGGCAGACAGACAGACGGATAGACAGACAGACGGACGGACAGACAGACAGCAGTCCTCTATTTTGTATGGAAGTGTTTTTTCTTCTAAAAAACGCATCTCGCTAGTGTCCACGGCGATTGCAATGAAAAGACTGACATTACTTAGTCATTTAACATGGCTTCCATGATTTACAATGAACGATTTTACTTGCTGAAAGTTTATTAATCTAGACACTTGTCTTGAACCGATGAAAAATTTCATCGCACGGCTTGTAGTGTAGCTTCATTTGGATCTTTTCTCAGTCGGACGTTACCATAAACGGCTTACTGCTGTACCGTTTTTTTTCTTCAAACAATTCTCAGACTCTTTTGTTTGCCATAGCAATGAACGAAAGAAGAAATGCAAATCCGTAAAATTATTGTTTTTTTTCTCCATGTTTATGTTGCTCAAATCGCAAACGAGTGCAATTAAATATGTTTTCTCTTTCATCCCTAATCAGTCGAATTCGGAAGTCGGTAGTCCGATGTTGTTTACCATACCCTATTAGTTTTTCTCCCTTTAATTAACGGTAAATCCTGATAATCCTTGCTTAATTACTTTAATAATCACCTCGTAATAATCACACTGTCCCGCATCGGTAATCCTGTCAATCACCTGTCAGAATTGCTTCACTGCAGTCCGAGTCATACGATTGGTCAACATGAGACAGGAAAGCGTGTCGCGATCGATAATATCAAAGGGCTTTTGATCTCGCGGTGTGTATTTATCTCGCAGCTACTGGATTTTTAGCTTGTGCCGACTAAAAAAACATGCGTACGCGGGACTCCCGCCTAGCGAAAATCATGCGTCCCAGGGGAAAAACGTGCGTACCAATACGCGTAATTCTGCGTTTCCGAGAGCTCTGAAAATAATTAAGATTTTAGGCTCATAAATTTCCTTATCTGGATCTATTCATGAATAAATATATTGCTACAAAATACTGTACACATACAATTTTAATTCACTTATAAATAGGTTGTGTGTTATAATGATAAGAGCATTCTCAATGTGATTTGTTGACACTGCATTCTAAGTGTAAACAGTAAACACTACACACATTAATGATAGAGTTGAGTTTGGCTTCACTCTGTGTACTGTAGATTTACATTAGGGATCAAATAAAAAATAAATGTAATTTTTATCTTTGATTAAGCCCAAAAGATTACCAATAATGAACACTTTCAAAATAAAGACCAAGATGTCAGAAACTAAACTGGCAATGAAAATACACTGGGTCAAGTTGACCTGAGGTCCAGTTGACTAGGGGCCAACTTGACCCCAATCGGAAAGATTACCAAGACTGGGTATTTTATAAATAGAATTATTTAATGCATTTAAAGTGATACACTTTTCTGTGCAGTGTTGCGAAGACATGTTTATTTGTTAGTATCACTGCCATGCAGCCAGTAAGGCTAAGTTAGTCATTTCTAAGGTTGAACCAAAATTTTATATGCAACTTTCTTAGACTTAGTCCAGTGACCTGTATTTCAGTCAGTGATTGGAAACTTCTGGAAGATATAAGTCATTATCCTTTTTTCAGTAGGGGTCTCACACAGGTAAAGGAGAGAAAATCAATATTTTATTGACACAATTTTCTACTAGCATGGTTTAGCAATAGATAGGGTGAACATGTCCCTGTTTACAAATATGTGACCTGTCATGCAAAAAGAGATGAATGAGTTCATATAGTGAAATTCCTTTTTGCGCTTTTTTGTTTTGGTTTGATTCTTTACGTCTCAGTCAACAGCTTGTATGGTCATGTCGAGGCTGATGACCTAACCACAACTTTTCCTGGGCAGGCTTGACTAAAGCTATTAACCAGTACTTTGTGCACATACTTTCACTGAATCAGAGGAAGGGAGGACAGTAGAAATTATTTCATGATCATGATCAACCTCCACAAAAGTATGGGACCGGGCCTAGATGGGATGGACGCAACCCCAAGATCTGCAGTTAGACATGCTACGGACTGCGCAACAGGGCCAGGTCTTTTGCGCTTTTTGAACAGATAATTTCACAAGGAATCAAGAAATATAAATATGTTGATGGGTTCTTATCATTTTGGGCTTCAAAAAGTCCACAGACGATGGATACCTTCCTGAAACATCACAAAATTAGGCGGAGTAACCTCACGCTTGTCTGACAGGATTTGAGTGGGGCTTTTCTTGACTCAACTTAACCTTACGAATACTCAAAAGGAAACATTTTGCATCGTCCAATGTATTAGTCTGGCGACAGAAAACCTCAACATGAAAAATGCTAAATTGATTCCGTTTTAAAATAAGGTAAACTTCTTTTGAAATCATGCTCAGAACTGTGTGCTATTTTTTCACGATACAACATTAAATTCAAGATGTATTTTCCAGCAATGAAGTTGTCAACTCATATCTTTTTGCATGACGGGTCACATGTATAAACTGCTTTACCAAATTATGAAAACTTTTATAGATAGGGCATGATCCAATCATACTCTTAGTTCATGAAAAGTATTAAATTAGACATATAGAAGTTTATGGGTCACACACTTAAGCTCGGACCCAGTAAAAAAACAGACTGATAACTGACGGAAATACAAAGTTATGCTGTCAAGGCTTTATTTTAGCGCTATTTCAAAGTACTACAGCCAATGAAATTGATTTTGAACATACAAGAGATAATAAGAGGTCACTCTCCATATGCGAAGCTGAAATTTCACGAGTTACAGTAAAAAGAATTGAAGTTTTCTCATCTTTTTATGGTGAGTTCTGACGATTTTCTGCTAAAAGTGTCGAAAATAGCTAAAAAGGGTACCTAGGTTTCTTGCTGATGTTCATAAAGACGGATAAAATTTCAATAAATATAACAATACAGCCTTAAATATAATATATAGAACCATTACTTTTTGAAGGAAATTCAAAGATATGCAGAGAAATAACGGAGATATGATTATTTAATCTTCAACATACGTCAGTTTCGAAAGCCTTGACAACGTATTTCCAATATATACATTTACCTGTATGTAAGTGACCAGTCCGTATTTAATGGGTCCGAGACTTAAGCGATAATTAATTAGCGATACACTTTCCAATTTCCAAAATAAACAGGGCTTGGAAATATCAGAATAATGTTAAACCAGACGAAAAGCTACCCAAGATTGGGTTAGATCCCACAACCCATGGAACACAAGGTGTTAGACCTGAGCTACTCAGGCGGTCATTCCAAACCACAATAGAAGGAACCATTAACAAACCTGCACAACTGTGTTGACTTCCTTTATACTTTCAACCATGAAATGAACTATCATATCAGCGGTGAGTACTTCATAGGGGAACTCCTCTTGATCATGGTGCTCTTTGGATGAAGGTTCAGGCTCCATTCCAATGTCAATAAAATCTTCATCAGCACTTTCATCTTCCATGGAATCCTCGTCTTCTTCGTAAACGAGGTCATCTTCACTGTCCATACTTCTTTTCCTTTTCAAACACGCTTTTTCACAAGCAATTCTGAGTTATTTATTCGAGTATTGAGCAACCAAGAAAACAAACAAGCAATGGGTTTCGTCTGTATTTACGTTCGTGACGTCAGTCGCAGATTTCTTGGTCGACAGATTTTGGCCATTGTTTTGAGTCAGTATTTCTGTAAAAGAAAGTCGGCTTAGAGCATTTTGTCTTCATAAACAGACAGATTTATCTATATATGGTTAAGGTAGTTAGTCATCATGGCTCAAGTTATTGTATTTGCTAACAAATATCTATTTTTTTCAGTGACTTCACCTCGTATATTCTTTATGTCGCTGCGAACCCTGGGTAATCTTATTCAGTCAGCTGATCGTTGTTTTCATTTAAAGAGCCCCAAAAGAACGGTAACTCTAATCTTATTCTCACAGTATATAAGCGTACAGCATAAATCATTGGAAGCTGCTCCCACGTGCGATATAATAATTGGCATCGAGATACAAGATACAAGAAGCTTTTTTTCTACGGCGTTACTTATTAATGCATAAGTAACTAATATTAGTTCATTTATGAAACAGTGGTTACTTAGCCTATAACTGTAATTGGTTTTGAAATGGACCATTCCGAAGAGGGGTGTGATCAAAGTTATTGTTCAATGAATAACGTTTTGATAATTTTTTTCGTTTTTCCAAGGGTAAAGTAAAAACAAATGTAGACTTCTCTTTTTAAAGAAGTATTTAACGTCTAAAATAGGGTGTCTTTTCAGTGTAAATGTCGGATGTTCAACATCTGTCCTCCCCACGGGCTGTACCTATTTTTCACTCTCGCCAGCTGGTCAAATGGTCTAACTTAGAATAACTTAGAATTGTAATTAATATTTCTACCAAGAAAATATTTCCATTTATGTGTTATCAGCGGTTTTCTGGGCGAACTTATTGATAAATTCATTACTGTAGATACGAAATTCTTAAATAAGTATATTAAATAAGTATTCTGTAAATCATTGTGACGTCATTCATTCTATAATTAGCCATGTGCATGGTTAAATTATTTCGTGCCACGATGAAACAGAAACGAACTTTTCATTTAATTAGAAAATAGGAACAAGAAAATGTTAAACAAACAGAACGGACAACGGGCACACGAGCAGAAAATATTAATAAGCAAAGAAAATAACCTTAGAAAGATTAAAGGCAAAACGCGGAAAATAGGTCATTCGATTGGTTTGACCTAAGGTTCAAAACGCAGATCATGTTAGTAGATTTTTCCTATCACCCGCAAATTCATGACTGGGTTTGGATTTATTTCTATCTGAAGGAGGAAAATGCATGGGATATCATTTTTGAACTCACAAAAGTTGACTTTTTCTTAGACTTTTTCTTTTTTAAATACGGTATATCAAGGGACGTAATGCAGTCTAACTTTTTCTTTCCCCGCGGACAAGTATTGGTTTTCATAAAAGACTGAAGATATCAAGTATTCACAAAAGCTTGCTTCCCCATCACCGTCTGATTGAATAGTTTATTAGCGAAACGTCAAGCATTAAATGACTCATTTCAAAGCCGCTTTAATGTATATCTCATTGCGAAAAAAAAACTTCATTATTATCCTTCATCTATTATTACTCATAAGAACCTTTCAACAACGCCGTTTATAACATGTAATACATGTTATAGTTTTTCTTGTTAACGTTGGTTACAAATAAAACAAGAATACAAGATTTTTAGCCCACATAGGAGCACACAAAGAGGCATATAATATAAAAAAATATATGATAATCAAGGCAAGAAATCCAAATGACAGATTGTTTACAACAGAGAGAGATTAAGATTAACAATAACTATACAAGAATATACCATCTCCACATTCTCGCACCATCTGTCTGCGTTTAAAAGCAAATTGCATATGAAAGACAGGCATCCAGACTACCCTAACATGGAGAAGCCAGGGGTGTCTGGCTACCCGCCCATTCAAATACTAATCATATATAGGGTTAACACTGAAGGTATATTATAATAACATTAGCTACAAGAGTTGGTTGGTTGTAGCTAAGCCCCAATTGGCTGTAGTAATCTCTCGGTATTGGTTCTCACTGTACCTTTCCTCAGTAGAATTAGCACACAAGTAATCAAGGTTAGGTGGTGCGCTAAGATTTGGGAATAGAGTGACCAAACATAAATGTTCAGGGAGGGAGTGCGCATTTTTTTATTTATCAAAACTTCAAAATTAGCCCTCCCTGGCGCAATGCTCAAGTTTGAGCGAAGCCAGCATGTTAGAAAGAAATGTTTTTTTTTCTCAAAACCAGAACTCCATACCCATCTAAGAGCCATTAATTATCTATGTACAATATACAATACAATATATTTATTCAGCAATTAATCATCTGCAACAAAGTTTATAGCCTACAAAACAAATACAAGTGAGAGGTTCTTCGTACATTCAAATTGAACAATAATACAATTGTAATCTTTGTTTACAGAGGTGAAAGATTTTGTATTTCCAATTATTAATCTGTTATGAGTTTAGAACAGATTTTCTCAATTATTGAGCAGAGAATATAAATTTTGCTATGCTCAATGTTACCTGTTTTGAATTTGACAGCATAAGTTGGACAAATTTGTTCAAATTTGGCCAGTGACAAAAATAAGGTTTGAAAATTTTTCTTCTTAGCTCTGTATAAAGGGGGCACACAAGTAGAAAGTGATATTCACTTTCTATTTGTGACATATTACAACATTTACAAATTCGTTCATCACGTGGTACATTTTCATATCTTCCACGTTCAATGTGGAGCTCGTGTGAAGAGACCTAAATCGTGTTAAAACTATTTTGTATTTTTTTTCCGTAATAAAGTCTAAGTAGCTTTCAAATGCAAATTCATGTTTGTATCTCGCACAGGTGATAAATCTATTTGAATTGTTGATTTCAGCATACCATGATTGTGAATAGGAGTCGTATATTCTTTGTTTAATAGCATTTAAAGGGATGGTGATATCAGCCAAATATATGAGAAACCTAAATTATTTAACATAGATTTAATATGCGATGCCCAGTTACTACCATTATAAGTATTGCCGCTGTCTGCGTCTTATTTTAACATTGTATATATTCGTTTTGGTAAAAATGTATCACTGCTTTTTAAGAGTTTCGCCCAATATTTTATCATGTTAAATGAAGGGGACTCGTCCAAGTTCGCCATACAGGCCACTAAGATTCGTTGATTTTTAACATTAAGCACCCAGCGACAAAACTAAGAATGGATAGCCTCTACGTCTTTGGCATTGTGAATTCCCCAGACTTCTGAGCCATAGTTAAGCATAGATCCAACAAGAGTATCAAACAGTTTACATTGTTCCGTTATTGGTATATGTATTCGATTAATAAAAACTGGACCACAACCATTTCACTGGTCATGCATACCAATGCTATTTAAATACATGATTTAATACCTCACTCAGATGACAAAATGCAATTAACCATATAATTTCTGGGTGCAATACAAAGGAAAAACATATATACAATCCAGACCCAGCCAATCATCCTGGAGACATGTACAGCCTACAGGTATGCTCAGATTTCACTGTGTGAGTCCGTGAGGGCTGGGGTTTCATAATTAATCTGTACATCTATAATCTAACAGTTTAACCCTTAAAGCGCCAATCGCAACAAAAGTCATCTGCTTTTCTCGTCTGCTGTATAAGAAGCCTCTATGGCAAACGGTGTGGACCCAGATCAGACTGCTCCAATAGGAGCAGTCTGTTCTGGGTCCACGCTGTTTGCGTCTATACTTAATTTGTCAGTAATGTTAGGCAATTATTTGCAGCAGACGACTTCAGCAGACGACATTTTCAGATGCATTTTTTTTCTAGGCGCTTTAAGGGTTAACACTGAAGGTACAAATATGCAAGTGATACTGCCACTGAATGGTGTGTGTAAGAGTTTGCTATGCTTTCTTTTTATAAGCCTTTTTATACTCTTTAACAAATCTATTTGTTCCTGGTTCTTTTAACCCTAAATAAGTCAAATGTACATACCTAAAGAAATCAAACACGTTCTTACTTTTCTTGTTTAAATATCCAATTATAACAGAATAATACACAACTCCATTTTTATACTATCTTATCTTGGTTTTTCTAGCAGCTTATATAGTCATTTGAGCAGACAAAGAAGCATGAAACGTATGAGAATTGCGTGAGTAATGACGCTATCCGACGGACCACCCCAACGGATACACACACCACAATATCGTGCGACACGATGCTGGGTAGTGGCGATATCCAACGGACACCAACACTACACATCGTGCGTCACGACATGGTGCTAATAATGTATAACTACATGATATATGGGAAGGGTGTTTACCAATATACCCATCCTGCCAGTCTGCCACAGCTCTTGCCATAAAATCAGCTGCACTCACTCAAGTGCAGTCTGCAGAAAAAAAACAATACCACTTGAGCAACCAACACGAACCCGATCAGACTGCTCTAAGTACATATTATTGCAAAATAGGCCCTCTAAGAACATTAGAGGACCAAAAAGCAGACAACAAAAACTGTGACTGGATGGCTAAGGTTGACTGTTTTTATTATAGAAATTTGTGGGGCGGCATGGGGGGCAGTGGGGGCAGCTTTTGTTATTTACTTCTTGATGAACCTCTTGGTGCTGGTGATGTCTATCCAATTCATAAACTTCACACTCACAGATATAGTGATCTACCGTCTCTATAGCACCGCAGCTGCACAGTGGAGACTCTTGCAAACCTATTTTATACCTGTAGTCATTCAAAGTATAACCACGCCTCAACTGAGAAATTACCTTTTTTTCTGCTATGAAAGGGACCAACATGTATGTTTGGGTCTTTAAAGACACAGTCGACTTGTTATCGTAAAAGTTTCGACCAGTATCTGAAGCACCATTTCATGCAGCAAGATAGTCTGGCAAATTTCTTGAAATCTGCCCCTGTGAGAATCTGACTATCTTCTGGAAATATTTTTGCTTCTTCAGCAGCTTCTTTGGCAAGCTCATCAGCAATACAGTAACCTTTGATGTCTGCATGTCAAAATGGCCATTTAATACTTACCTCAAATCTAGATTCCTCTAAGTCTGAAATCAATCTTCTTTTGTCTTCTACAGTCTTTTTAAGAGAGGAGTTTGACCAACCCATGGTGAGAACTCCAACTGCAGACTGACTATTAGATAAAATGGTTATACCTTGAAATTGCCCCTTTCTGCGCAAATTCCAAGGCCATGAGAATAGCAACTAATTCTCCTAATAGAATGGACCCCCTGTTCGTAAGATGTCTTTTAACCTAACTGGCTATTTCTGGTTAGGAATAAATATGCACGCTCCACAGCCACAAGTTCCTGGGTTTCCTAAACAAGATCCATCAGTGAAGACTAAAAGGTCATTTAGCTCACATGTTTCTACAAGGTTCTGAACAGTTACCTTGGCTTCTTCCTGTTGAGCAACTGACCTTGATTTTGAAGAACCTAATCTGTTCCAATGGTCTTGATTTACTTGGACATAGACCCTCCAAGAAAGTGTATTCTGGTTCATTTTTTATAGTATTTGCACCAGAGTTTGTTTCCATATCTTGAAGTTATAAATCGATGAGACCAAAGGGGGACAAATACCGTTCATTTCCGCGATAACTATCTCGCCTTTCATTCAATAACTCCTTGATTGGCTAACTGTTATCTTTTGACATGATCTTGCCTCCTTCCCAAAAGGACAATTCCTCGATCCTCATCTCTAATGTCAGTACTCCTGCCTCAACTTCAACAGCATTTAAGCTTGCCATAGCAGTGACACCTAAAACTAGGCTAGGCTCTTTCTTTGAAGAGCTATTTTCTGACAAACATTGAATAAAAGTTTGTGTTAACGAATGTAAAAAGGCTGTAAAAATACATATTATATGGTTAAGACATAGTATTCTAGTAGAACAATGACTAGTAGATCTATTACACATGGTTAAACAACATTAAGAATTCTAGATCTAATCTGAAATAGAACAAAAATATAAATAATAAAAATATAGCAATAAACCTATGTAATGAAAATAATAGATATGAATATTTTGTCATATAGGCCTAGTGTTTGATCACGTATTGATAAAAATAATAACAATATAATAATAAAAATATAGCGATAGACCCATGAAATAAAAATAATATATATGAATAATTCGTCATAAAGTGTTTGATCACATATTGGGCATCACAGATAATGATAGATTTATTTACAAATATGTATATGTTATACCGGTTGGCCACACCCTAAAGTGCAACCTAGGGGTTAAGCGACCGAGTCATAGAAACCCCATGTAATTCTTGAAAATGTCTATCTAGGTTGTTTTTGAACCTGTTCACAGTAGTAAATGATATTATTTACTCTGGAAGTCTTTTCCATGCATTGATCACACGTTGACTGAAATTATTATATCTGATGTTCAATCTTGATCTTGGTTTATTTAACTTGAGATAATTTCCTCTAGTGACAGAAGTTTTTAGTTCAAAAGGCTGTTCAAGGGAATGTCTTCTAGTCCTTTAAGTGTTTTGAATATTTCAATAAGGTCTTCACGATGTATTCTAAGCTCTAGGGTGGTAAGATTTAAATACTTAAGTCTATCATGATATGACAAGTGAGCTATTTCAGGAATCAACTTGGCTGCTCTGTGTTGAACTTGTTCAAGTAGTTCTATATATTTGATTAATGACTGATTCCATGCTTGTATACAATATTCTAACTTTGGTATCACAAGGCTTTTGTAAAGTCTGACAATGGTGTTTTTATCCCTTGATACTACATAGCGTTCAATCATTCCTAATTTCATATTGGCTTTCTTAATTGCGCTAACATATTGTTTGGAAGGCTTCAAGTCATTTGACACAATAATACCTAAACGAGTCTCTTCTGTAACAGATTTAAAATTTCACCATTCATACTATAAACACAATATTCATTGTTATGTCCTATATGTAGCACTTTACATTTATTCACATTAAAACATTTGCCAATCTTTGGACCATTGACATAAATTGTTTATTTCTTGTTGAAGTATATCAATATCCTCTGCTGTTGGAACAGATCTGTAAACTTTACAATCATCTGCAAACTTCTGGATGTGGCTGGATATTAGTGTATCAGCGTCATTTACAGAAATAAAAAAACATCGATCCAAGGACAGAGCCTTGGGGCACGTCTGATAGTACGTCCTGTAATCTTGAAAATTTGCCATTTAATACAACCTCTTAATTGCGATCACACAACCATTCACCGATCCATGCTGCTACAGTGCCACTTATACCATGAGATTCAATTTTGTGCAGAAGTCTTTTGTGAGGCACCTTATCAAAGGCTTTGCTAAAGTCAAGATAAATCACATCCAAAGACTTGCCTTCATCAATTGTTTTAGTAACATCTTCCAGAAAGAATAATAAGTTAGTTAAGCAAGATTTTCCTTTAGTAAAGCCATGTTGGGACTTTAACAGTAATGTATGTGCATCAAGGTGGTTCACAATATTGTCTCATAAAATAGATTCAAGAACTTTGCAGATCTGCGACGTTAAGCTAATTGGTTGGCAATTCCCCGGATCCGATTTATCACCTTTCTTAAATATGGGAGTAACATTGGCATGTTTCCAGTCAGTAGGCACTTGTTTAAGATGAATACTCATATTAAAAAAAACTTAATGGCTCTGAAATATAATCACAAATGTCCAACAGAAGTGAGGAGCCAATATTATCAGGTCCAGGTGATTTATTCCGTTTCAGTTTAAGCAGGTGTTTCCTGACTAATTCTGGAGTATTACATTGTATTTGTTTTGTTGCATACCTGCAATACTTGAGCGTCATAGCAGGGAAATACGACATGTCTTAAAAATAATGACACAGAGGGCTTGCTCTTTCAAGAGAAAGGCTTATTTTCTAGGAGAGAAAGGCGAAAATATGCGAATTCCTATGAGTTCGCCACAGCTTCTTGCAATACGAAAGTAGAAAGCGGCAGAAGATTTCTCACAGTATTCATATGACCTTGAATCGGAGCTTCATTAGACACCAGCCATCAGACTAGGAGTGTAAAACATGCTTGGGGTAATCAAAGCAGCACTTACTCTAAAACGGCTACTTTGAGCAGTCAAAACACATGTTTGCACATCAGCCAAAAATAATCACAGCCATATAAGGCTCATCGGTAGACTATAAAACACGGACTGGTAACTGATATACAGGTAAATGATTATATTGGTAATACGTTGTCGAGGCTGAGCTTTCAAAACTGACGTACAGTAAAGATTAAAATAAATATATCTCCATTATTTCTCTGCATATCTGTGATTTTTCTTAAAAAAGCAATGGTTCAATATACTATCTTTAGGACTGTATTGTTATTTTTATAACTACTGTTTATCCATCTTTGTGAACAATAACAAGAACCTAAGGTACCCTTTTTAGCTATTTTCGGCACTTTTAAAAATCAGCCTAACATAAGCAAATTGAACTATTGCCCCTCTTAACAGGTTAGTTATGGTTCTTGATCACCTAGATAATCGATAAGTCAATTGCCCCCTTTACACCGCGGCGACTATATCGCAAAATCGATTGTATCTCAGTCCAGGTATCGATGGTATTTGTCTGACGAAAGAGGCCTATATGTTTTACCAGAATTGTTGGATAGAATTTTAATTAATGTAACATAAATTGCGCATTAAAAATGTTTCAAATAGCAGTATGCATGCATCTGATTGAAATCAAGAAAAATATTTTTCATATCCAAATGTAAAACATGTTTGTCCACTATTCGTGTGTTCTGAGTTGAGTCTTAAAACTGCACATGAGCACTTGAGTACTTAACCATTGAAGCGCCAATCGCAACAAAAGTCGTCTGCTTTTCTCGTCTGCTGAAATGTTTAAGAAGCCTCTATTACAAACAGTGTGGACCAAGATCAGACTGCTCCTATAGGAGCAGTCTGTTCTGGGTCCACACTGTTTGCTTCTATACTTAAATTCGTCATTAATGTTTGGCAATTTTTTGCAGCAGACGACTTCAGCAGACGACATTTTCAGATGCAATTTTCTTGGCGCTTTAAAGGTTAATTTCTAAATTTTGTTAAAAAATTATGTGGGCCACGACGTGAGAAAAACTGCATTCGGGGGGTTTGAGAACAACAAAGGCGCAGATCAGTCTGCGCTTCCGCAGTGATTTAGAAATAACACAACTTCACCAAACAAGGCCGTTGGCGGCGGTACGGCCTTGATCACTTTTTAGGCCAAAAGGGTTTTAGCAGAACCACTTTTTGGGGGCTGAATATGCTTATTTGGTCTGGTTATTTTTTCATCAGTTTCCTCTAGACTTTTTAATTCGATTGTCTAATGAGGTCAATATTTACCCCAGTGTGTCAAAGATTTAGAAACTGACGCCTGTGTTAACGACAGCAATTATAATCAAAGATTATGGTTTGGAGTGATCATGCAACAAAGTATTCTTTAATCTGAATTATTTCAAAACAATGAGGCATATCTCTATTATATGAGAAGGAAGAGAAAATTAATATAATGATGTATTCCAAAATGTTTACCCGTATCAGTATTGTAGATGCGCAGCATGATTTGAGTCTTCTCTCGGTATAGATCTAAAATTATAGGTCTAGATAAAAAAAATCCAGCATAATATTGTGAATATTTTCTTATCCAACATTTTAAGGTTTGCTTTGGGTATCCAAAAGAACCGTTTCATTTATTGTATAAATGAATAGAAAAATAAAGACAGTTCTTTGAGTACATGTGTACCCACAGCAGTGGGTTGCTGTGGGTAAGCGAATAATTACTCTGGTTTAATTTATCAAAGATAATAAGATAACATGTGAGCTTAATATACTCGTTCTTTATCTGGATCCACACTGTGCATTTGTTTCGAAAATAAAATCAGCTGACATCTGTAAAGACTGGGTCCGAAGTTTGACAAAAAATGTCTGATCAGTGTCTTCGCTTCAAGTTAAAAAACATAATACAGGAATATAATACAGACAGAAAAATGCGCCAAAATTCATGAGAGCAGTCCTTTTAGGCCAAATCCTTATCAGCTGTTTTCACACTTTAAACACAGAAGAGCGAACTCCCACTTAGTTCCCGCTGTGTCAATGAGAAAATGACACATCATAAAACGACTTCCAGATTCTTTAACCATACGCGACAGCGTACATTAATGGAGCAGATCAGTCTTTGCATATATAATATGCTCATAGCAGTTTCTTGTATTCACTGCCCAGTCCTCACTGATCCTGATCAGCTCGGTGTGACGGGGTTTGTTTAAATCTATGCCTTCTGGGAATTTTTAACTGAGACATATGGAACGCAAACAGCAATGGTTCAGGCTCCAGACCGCGCTGTGCAATCTCACCAGAACCTTTGCTGTTCGCTCAAGTTGAACAACCTAACTTAAAACTCAATTATTAGTTTACAATTTATATATGTTAATGTTCAATATTGCAAACAGTGCAGGCTCGGAGAGATGTCTTGTCATGAAGTATCTGGATCTACACTGTTGCTTATGCTTCATTTATTATAGGACTCATCGATATATGCTTGTCTTTTACTGTACTTGCAAAGCCTAAACAATAGTTGAATTTCAAACGAAACTATTTGTGTAGTCTGAGCATCTGCCCATGAAGTGACAGATTTGGTCCTATGACAGAAAAAGGTTGTTAGACTGAACAGTAAAGACCCCGACGAGACGCCACATGACAAAACTAGTAAGATGGGTGTACTGTGCATAAACGCTGTTGTGATTAGTCTGGGTATCTGAATTTAAGCATAAGTTTTTAGGAGACACACAGAGTCGTTTATTCGGCCAAAACCGTAAATGCAGTATTTTATTAGGACCAAGATAAGACCTTTAGCCCCAGGGATTATGTGGCACCTGTGATTATCGCATAACCCGTTATGAGCGTCTCAAAATCGTTTGTCAACAGAATCGCACAGGATAGGTGGCAATAGAAAACGCTCTTAACAATCGACGAACGTGGATCAAAAATGGTTAGAAACAGTGTTAAACTTTTCGATTGCCATTTGTCACCAGTCGGGCGACAGATAGCAATCGAAAACTCTGTTTTTAACTATTTTGATCTACGTTCGTCGAAAGGATAAGTATTTTCGATTGCCGCCTATCCGGTGTGAGACTGAAGTACGAATATTCTTCAAATATTTTTTTGCTATAAATAGGCAAATAGGTTAAATAATTTGTTTGATTTGATTCTACACGTCCCATCAACGATTTTTCAGTTAAACAGGGACGGGTCTTCCTGGGTAGAACCAGTACTAAGCTAGGATAAATGTGTCTTGCTCAAGGACCACAACGCAGTGACGTCGGTGAGGCTCGAACCCGCGGCCTCTCGGTCTCGAGTCAAGCGCAACAATGAATTAATAATAATAATAATAATAATAATAATAATAATAATAATAATAATAATAATAATAAAAATAATAATTGTTATACTTAAGATAAATATTAAAAAAAAAATAAATTGAAACAACTTGTAATAAAATTATTTTTATTTTGGCGATAAGATATGGTTATTTTTTTTCTTAATTTTACTAAAATTAAGATTTTTTTTCATAATCATGTCTCCCATGCCAATCAGCTAAGTTTCTTTTAAAATGCTGTTAAGATTTCTCAACATTATCTAAGCAAGCATATCACATATTGCGGAAGCATTACAGATCCACCATATTCGAACTTAGACATTTTCTCCGCTCTGGCAAGAAGGCGCTTAAACTCATTTTTCAACCTAAAAATGACAGAATTAAAATGTAATTTTTTTCTATGCAACTTATATGGTTGATATTGTTGGATGATAGATATACCATTTATAACTTATAAACACTAAGAAAATATCAGAATATGATTATTTTGGGGTCATAAAATGCTCACCTTAAGCATTTCATTCAATTTACATTGAAATGAATGGGATTTTACCAGTTAAAATGATTAACAATTGGACAAAACTAAATATTTAGTTATTTCATATTTGTTTATATCATTGTAAAGATAAAACATTAAATTTTCTTTTGATAACTTATAAAATAATGACAACTTAATAGTAAGTTAGTTATTTATAATTTATTTAAAGGGTTGTATACTTTTCTGTGTAATTGATGCCACAGATTTCAACAGGTAAGTTGCGAGAGTGGTCAATATTCAAGGGAGATAATCGGGCAGATAAAACTGATAACAGCTGATATTGTCCCATATGGATGATAAAGCTTCATTTTTATTTACTGTAACTTGTAATATTTCAACTTTGCATACTGGGAATAACTTTGTATAATCTTAGGTGTGTTCAGAATCAACTTTATAGGCTGTGGTATTTATAAAAAATGCTAAAACAAAGCCTAGACAACATAACTTTGTATTTCCGTCTGCGACCCGATGAGTCAGTTTATACTGGGTCAGAATTATTAGTGGGCCGGATATGTGAAAATTGTGCAATTTATGATAAAAGCATGAAATTTGGTACTTGGCCAGATTAGTAATAAATAAATTTTTGAGGGTCAGTGCCACGCCAGAAATGAACCTTGACGGCCACCATCTTGCATTTCAAAATGGCAAACCGTTTTCATGTAAAGCCTGATAAACCGGATATCATTTTGCAATAATTTTTTCTTTAAAGCATTTTACTCAGCGTTTTTTTATTTTAGAGCTTTTTCTCGGATCGCCTATTTTTTTTTTACACCACTCGTCCTCTAATATAAAAACTATTTTCAGACCAACTTTGAACTTGATCCATAAGTGTCTAGACCCCAACCTATTGGATTGAAAGTTTGACCCAAAGGCCATTTGAAGGCATTATTTGCAACTTTTAAGGCTTCGGTAGGAACTAATTTTATCAATATTTCTTGGTTTTAACTGTTTAAAATGATATGTCTGAGGTTGATTCAAACCATTGTTATCAAAAATGTAAATATTGCCTAAAATGTAAATTAAATCTGCTCAAAGAGAGCTGTTTTTCTCTTAATTTTACTATTACTTGCTGATAGTGAACACTGGTTGAGATTGCCTCTTTCCATCTTGACAAGTTTGGTTGTGATGCTTTCACGTGGTCCAGCTTATTACGTTTTAGTTATTGTTTGTTTTGTTCGACAGTTTATGTACTAGGCTGGAAAAAGTAAAATTGTTATCACATTATACGAAAAAAATAGCACCCCCCCCCCCCCCCCCCCGTTAAAGGATAAAGGTGCACGAAGTCGTCGGATATTTTTAACAAAGAACTTTTAACTGAATATTTTAAATGCCTTCATGAACAGCTCCCTCCATACCCTGCCATTAAAGACATTTTAGTGAACAACTTATTTTTTTATATATATTTTATATTTTCTATATATATTTACTGCTGCATAGACAGTTTTAGATGGGGGTTTAATCATCTTACTTGCTGTTCTTACTGTTGTAGACGTCGTACATCAGGTATTCTGCATTTGGGTTTTGGTTTCTGGTAGTTTGGCCGGGGATGTAGCATGCTGGTTTGAACTTGTATGGATGGTTATGCCACCAGTTGTTCAGCCTACTCTTAAAATAGTTCAGGGAGGGTGCCTGTACTACTGTCTCAGGTAAAGTGTTACACACATCAACGACTCTGTTTCTAAAACTATTTGAATGTATTTGTAGTCTTGATCTACATTTAAAATGATTGAGAGTATGGATTTGCATTATACTCTGCTAGTGTAAAAACATACACTTGTCCACTTTATCAATATCATGTAGGATTTTGTAAACTAGTATTATGTCGGCTCTCTCTTGCCTGTATTTAAGACTTGAAAGTCCTCTCTCCGTATAGCAGGTTCGGTACACTTTTTACAAGCTATAAATCTCTGGACATTTTCAATAGCATTTCTGTCCTTTTTTATACTTGGGACGCCGCGTATACTGGACGATGCGAACTCTAAATGCGGACAAACAAATGATTTGAACAGATTCAAAAATTTGTTCTTATCCAGGTAAGTAAATGTTCGGAAAAGAATACTCAAATTTCTGTTTGCAATTTTAATTTTTTAGTTTATTTGTCCAGAGAATTTTAAGGACTCCCAGGTCCTTTTCTGAATTGACTTGTTCGATAGGTATCATCTCCTCGCGTGTTTCCATTGAATAGACTTGATCAAAGTTGTGATTTCCAAGGTGCTTATGTTTACATTTTTTGAAATTGTAGAACATTTCCCAAAGGCTTGCCCAGTACACAGATATGTCTAGGCTGTCTTGAAATATGGCAACCACCGCCAGCGTTGAAACTGTTTGATATACCGTTGTTTGTGGTATCCGCAAAAAGCTTTTTGAATGCTTAGACCACTAGAGGTAAGTCATTTATATAATAAAAATTATGATGGGTCCTATGACACTGCCCTTGGGAATCAGAGTCCTAAAATCTTGAACACTTCAAAACGCCTGATGTGTTAGCTGAAATTCAAGTAGAAGGATAGAAACTGGATCTATGACATGTCAACTGGAATGTTTGAAGTATACTGAACAGAGGTCCTCTGATATTATGACAACATCCCTGAGATGCGTATTATCAACACTGTGTTCCAGCCGGTCCTTGATGCTAAGAATGTGATTGTGGAAACACAAATAAAAGTTCATAAGAAAATATGGGAGGGGTGTCACACAATATTAACCATAAATTTGTATCACACAAGCTGCAGGATGATTGCTAATTGCAAAGGCATGGAGAACTTCCAGGCAGACCATAAAAAGGTTGTGGAGTGCAACATGAACCTGAATGTGGTTGAATCTCTGGACAGCATGCCTCAAGGAATGATAAGAGCCCAGCTAGACAAAATGACATCCAATATGTATATGATTTAAAGCTCGCACCCACAGTCACCACTGGTCTGAAAAAAAAACTTATGAAAGTAAGAAAGGCGGCACAGATTAGGAATCGATACAATCAAGTACCACACATGACCCAGGATACCACATGGGAAAGTGACAAAACAATTAAACTTCACAAACTCGAGCCAAGAGGTCAGCCCTTTCCCAGCATGTGACCACAAGGCAGCAATGAATAGACGCGAAAGCATGACAAACACAAGACATAAATAACACAAATGACCCACAAAAGAAGTACCGCCTTGGAACGGTCAGTAAAATATTTTACGGGAGGGCTTAAACCGATTTCATGGCCTTGAAACCAGTCCCACCCTCCTCACCTCCGGCTGCAAGATGTTCAGAAAAGGAAAAAAAACGGTTGAATGTTTCGCTGGTGCATTGTGACACTGCCCTCTTTGTAACGAAATAGTTGATGATGGATTGGCATGCGAATGTATGGTTCATGGTATCACTACGCTTATGAAAAATTGAAAGAACCTGACATAATGATAATAAACACACAAGACAAATATTACTGTAGGTCTTGTAAACATGCACACGGTGATGAGCTTGAGACAGTTCCCTGTATGCAGATTTGTGAACGTGATGATGAACGTTTAGAGGAAACGGTGGACTGTGAGCCAGTACATGTGCCAAACCCCACAATGATCACCATAGATAATGACAAACCAGACCCCGAGAGAAAGAAGATACTCAATAGGACTGACCCTTCAAGGCAAACACCACAAAGAGACCCAGTTGAACCCCAGAACTGAGTTCTGTAATCAAGTGGGGCGCGAATTTGTCCAAGCCCATTACAATCGGACAAGGTGTAAGACAGGATGGAGCACTCTCTACAGGTCACCACAAGCGCTATGGCAATCCTCTATTACTGTGCGTACAGGAATTCAGTGAACAACACTTTTTTGCGTTTATTTCGTTATGCGCCGACTGATCGCACAGTAAGCACCAGAATTTATTACATATATGAACCGCCTAATTGGTGATATTTTTTTCGTTACATAATGTATTGTCAAATGGGCTGTGATATGATGGAATTTGTCCTCATTTGAGCATCTGCATTTTTAATTTACCCTAAATGCACCTTTGTACGGACCACTGCCTTTAGTTTACTATCAATGAATAATTATACGGTTTTATAAGACGAAGTAACGTGTAAGGAGAAGGGATTCTTATAATATCAAAATCAAATGCAAATTATGGCCATAGTTTGGGCGCACAGAATTTTGGCATACGAGAAAATATTGATGCCTTCCCAGTGGGTAACCGTCTGCTTGTTCCTATGAAATGAATCTCTGTGTTCCATGTTCCTCAATTTAAAATCTTGATTTTCTGTGTTCTCTGCTCCTTCTCTGATCATCAGATTTTTAAAAAAATCGAACTTGTTTTATTGAATAAATTGAACTTTCTATCTGTTTGTTCCAAATACTGATTTGTTGACACCAGACAATGCAAAACATGCATGCCAAAACGTAATTCCGGGCAACTATAAGTGATAAGATAAACTTATCACAGGGCTCACCCGTCAGGTGTGATTAAAGTGAAAAAAAGACTCATCCAATGACAATAATGCTGCGGTAGGAAAGAGAAACTAGTCATGGGGTGGGAATATGCTTGGAAATAGGTTGAACAATATATCAGCGGATGTCATATTTTGTGTTTGGGGTCAATATGTTTTTAGGGTGGCTGAGAACTAAATGTTCATGCGAAGTGCATCATAGGCTATAAATAAAGCATCAGTCATTTGCATCCACTGCTTCACCCAAGCCTCTGAGCAGGATGGGGATATAATGTGCTGTGTTTTCACTTTCACGTTGTCTCCACAATACGGAGGAAATGTAGGGTTTGATAGACCTAGACAAACATTGCTGTGCAGTATAATAACAGATTGGGCCGCGGGTTTGAGCCTCTCTGGCGTCACTGCGTTGTGGTCCTTGAGCAAGACACATTTATCCTAGCTTAGTACTGGTACAATCCAGGAAGACCCGTCCCTGTTTAACTGAAAGATTGTTGATGTGACGTAAAGAATCAAATCAAAGAAACCAACAACAAAAATAACAGACTGCGGGGGAGAACTGTCATGGTTGTGCCAGCTAGCTGCCCCCACAGTATGGTGGTTACTATGGGGAACTGCAGAAACAAAGTCAAAGTCCTCGACATTACTCTGAGCTGGGGATGGTCACCAATGACTGGTGCATAAAGACGAAAGAAATTATGTGCACCAGTCATTTGTAGCCACGCACAAGCCAGGCAAATGCACTGTTAGTACAAGGTCATACCACAGACCTGTAGCCAGAAAATCAAAGCACCCGCCGTTCCCCAGCTCTGTTGGCCATAGTTACGAATGACTTGTGTATTAGACGATGTAGAGCGCAATCAAATAATGTGATTCCCGTTAATATATCTGATCTGAAGAACAGCCTTCTCATTATATTTGTTTTAATATTATTATTTGTTGCACTTGAAATATTTGTCCTAGAGCTGTCGAGGCACGACGCGAGAAAACCTGTCTCCTGGGTTTCCGACAAAGCGAGTCTCAAACCAGTCGCTTCGGCTAAACAGGCTAGATAGAAAATTGACATTTTTTCGCACGAGGCAAGTCTAGGGATCATTCTTCCCTAAAAGCAGACAACAAAGTTGCTGATGAGACTGCGTGGATGTGCAGGCTAGTCTGGGCCTTTATTGTTACAATTCACTGGGCAGGTTTTCTCAGTCGCGTTCTGATTGCTATATGTGTAATTTTAACCTTGACACATATAAGAAAGCAAGATACGAAATTTGATTATCGTGAAATATGATAACTCAGACAGAAATGTAATTTGTGCAGTCTCTTCAAAGCATTTTCAGTGAATATATAGACATACCAAGAGTTGTCCTGTTTGTGACCGTTTTCTTTATCATATACCGGAGTAAACATGGTAATCATTGAACTGTATAAACCACGTGTTACCCATATAAAATACACTGAGGGAAAATAAGGATTTTTCTAAATCGAAAATGACTAAGTTATTTTATTTCACAAGAGATTCCAGACTTATTTTCCTATCATAAATATTCAAAAATGCGATTGTATATTAGGCGGTGTTTTATTATATGTATATGCAAAATTCTGGTCCAAAATTTTATCATTAAGTACATTTTAAAAAAGAAAAACGATGTTCACTGAATTTCTGTACGGACTGTAATCGAAGTAGAGAATCTGTTCAATGGAGCAATAATCCTATACATCTAGATCCCGCATGAAATGATTTCAGAGGATGTAGCTTTGCTAACTCATCTATTGATGGAGGCGCAATTCATGCTGGGCTGCAATCATACCTATCAGGAATAGATATGGTATACATCGGACCAAGAGCTCAGTTCCGACCTATTCATGCGGTACCAAAGTCCCAGAAATGTCTTACACATTGGGCGAAGACCAAGTCCAACAGAAAACCCAAACAAAGCACCTTGGCATACTTATACAATGTAGATGCTGGTCAAAGGCCAAACACCACAGAAAAATTAATGTAGGCAGAAGAACTGCATATTCATTAATGGGCACATGATTTCACAGTATTAATGGTTTAAAACAGAGTGTTAATGGGTTAATGGGTTAACTTTTGCTGTAAAGTGGGGCTTACGAGTGTAAAGAGTTCCATTCTATTAGATGATATTCATTAATCATTATACCCCATCTAGACTCTCAATACTCACCCAATGTGCTTAAGAATAGCAATTCTTCTGACTCTTGGATTCAACTTCCCAAGACTTATTCCCTAGAAGGTCAGTGGCGATGTGCCCCAAAGCAAATCACGTTTACCTGCGAAATTAAACCAAACACGCGAAGAATCTACCTTTGTTTAGACATTGTAGCAAAATTCTATGTCAGAATTACCTTGGTTACGGAAGTGAAAGATATTGAGATATATAACAATATATACCTGTCAGGAACCTTTGAAGATGGTTTCTATCTTCCCGTAAATGTCAGAAATCGTGTACCTACTGAATACAGTTAATTATAAAGGTCAAGCAGATGATTCCAACGTCCCCCATTTTGTTCTTTATTTTACAAAGAATGGAATCCATAGAAGTTTACAAGAAAAATGGGTTACCTACGTGCCAGGCTACGCCAAGTGGTATCAACATTTCAACCCAGCAGTGAGAAGAGATACAGAAAGTTAATAGAAAAAGAAGCACTGCAAAAGGAAAAAGAAATGCGTAAACAACAAAGATTAATAATAATACAGATAACACCGGTGACTCAAGCAATTGAAATAGCCAAATCTGAAATAGAGTGAGATGGTAAGAAGGAGAGGGAGAGTAAGCGTAAGAAGACTAAAACTACTCAGACACTACCAAAATGTTTGAAGCGTTATGCTTATAGTCTGAATAATGATGATGATGAATCAAGACAATTGCAACAGTGATGAGATATTGGTATTTTCAATACCCCATCAGACACAGCTTTACAGTCACGAAAACAGATTGAATACAGACCAGTAAATCAAATCAAATCATAGGATCAAAAGTGCTAGATTTCAAAATTCCCTCACAGTCGTCATTGACCTCAAAATAACCCTTTGAACAATAGTGAGGGAACCCCTTTGGCAGATGGCTTGGTCGCTGGACTCATCAACTAACTCTTACAAACCATCTTCAGACAAGTGATTGTGATCTTTCAGCAGAGCAGACGCAGGTGTTGCAAACTGGTACTAATTACCCTTACAAAGCTTACATCGACAACAATCTGAAAACCAAAGTACGTTCCCAACAAAGCCTGCTCACCAGTCAGCTGTTTTACAAAGACAATGGACCAGACACTAATGATGCAAGAATGGGAACCAACAGGGGATTATATCTACTTATCCACTGTTGGTGGTAAAAGAGTAGACTTGCAAGGACCATTATTCGTAGATATGTTTGAACATTTCAGACTGCTGGCGAATGGGTATCAAACTGTGGTCAAGTCTGGATGCCTTTAGACTCATATAAGACAGTTTGACGCCCAACCAAAACGAACAGATCGTTAATGTTTGTTTAAAGCTATGTGTTCAGCGTCTCAATGGAGGGACATTGGTGGCTCACGAGACAGGCAGCCATGTATCCTTATTTATGGTCAGAAATGAAGACAATCTCAATCACTCGCGGATAGTACCATTTAAGTGTTGACGACCTCTTTCAAGAATAACCCAACAAACTCCTAGTAGGTCATGTCAGAAAATGTGTGATGCGCTCCATTATCTTTTGGACAATATATTTATAAGATTTGGCTCAAAATTATATAGACAAATTGTCGGTATTCCAATGGGTACTAATTGTGCTCCTCTTGTTGCAGATTTATTTTTGTTTTGTTATGAGAGAGACTTTATGTTGTCTCTCTCAGACAATAATCAAGCTGATATTATTAAAGATTTTAACTCTACCTCCAGATATTTAGATGACTTACTTAATATTGATAATCCTTATTTTGAACAAATGGTAGGTCAGATATATCCCACTGAACTTCAGTTAAATAAGGCGAATTCTTCTGATACTGAAGCTCCGTTTTTGGACTTGAACTTGTCAATAACAAATGGCATAGTTTCTTCTAAAATTTATGATAAACGGGATGATTTAAATTTTGAAATAGTAAATTTCTCATTTTTTGATGGAGATGTTCCTCCCTCTCCTTCATATGGTGTATATATTTCTCAGCTTATTCGTTTTGCTAGAGTGTGCTCTCATGTTGATGACTTCAACAACAGAAACAACAGAAACTTATTTTTAACTGCTAAATTATTAAAACCAGGTTATAGATATCATAAAATTTGAAAAATCATTTTCTAAATTCTACCACAGACACTCAGAGTTAATTGTTAAATACAGATGGGTTAAAAACTCTTCTGCAACAAGGCATATCAGAACCTATATTTTATGGTGATTTAGTCTTAAAAATTCAAACGAATTGTTGGAAAACCTAATTTTAGTGATCAATTCAAAAAGATAGTAAAACGTTATATAAGGGTTGGTTATAATTTGGATATTATGCGACAGTCTACATGCCTAGTTTTAAACCCAATCACGGTTTATAGCTATGGTTTCCTCTTTAATTGCACAACGGTGGGTCAGGCCTCAGACTCTATGATGGCTCTGACGTAAAGCTTTAATCGGTGGGTTGGTGCCTGACGCTTATCTGTAGCTGGACCCACCGTGGCTCAACTTGAGGTTCTTTAGCTCTGACTATCTGTGAGTCATGAGCCCTTTTCTTTGTTTCATCATGGAGTGTTAATTTGATTAGAGTGTTTTCCATGATGATACATTGCATTAGTTTGATGGCCTCCATGCGAGCTGAACATTTCTTGTACTTCAACAACAGCAGAATCTAGGGCGAAGATTTGGTACCAGTAAAATGCATTTAAGCCCCCCGGTGGCTTAGGCTGCTGTCCGTTCTAAGGCGGTGGTTCTGTTGTTGTTGACTTTTTGTTTATTGTAACTCCCATTGTGGGAGTCTGTAATTGTTCTATGTTTTGTTGTACGTTACTTTATGTCCATTCTAGTATTGCAATCATCTTGATGGGGAAGAGAGAGCTGATTGCTTTGCTTAATTTGTCTTCCTGGTGTCTCGTGATGGTTGAGCGGCTCTTCCTCGCGGTGCCACGGGGTTGTCTGCAGTTTATGATTGTGGTATTTCCTGATCATACTCACTTACTATTTTTGGTATCTACTGCAGCATACACAGGGAACTAAAACCCATTTTGTTTTCAACCTTACAACTGCAGTTCCTTTGGTTTGTACATATATCCGTCACCACCATTACAACCTAAATACAAAGCTGATCAGTATGTAGATTGTTGCAGAACACTAACCAATTTTTGATAAAGATATAAATAAGCGCAGTGTTGATTATAAGAAATGCTACTGTTTGCATGTACTTTATGTGAACCCATACTATTCATTCAGTACTAAAACAATGTACGCTTAATGGTTCGGCTCTACCAAAAAAGATGGCTGCCTGAGCTGTAGATAAGAAATATCTTAAAAGGACATATGCTACTGAACCATTGGTTCAAGTTTATTATAAGTTTACATAAATGTTCATCATAATACCCTCTGCCAAAATTCCCTAAATGGACCCACTGAACAGGATGGCCACCAGATCTCAAATATCTTAAAGAGGCATCTCCTCCTGAACTACTGGTCCAAATTCAAAATAATTTCATGAAATGCCTTCTACAAAAAATGCCTAAATCGTTTTGCTCCGCTGAACAAGATGGCCACCAGAGCTGTAGATTAGAAATATATTTAAAGGGCATCTACTGTTCAACCATTGGTCCATATTCCAAATAATTCCACATAATTGTTCCCCACAGTGCCCTCTAGCACAATTGTCCAAATGATTTCGCTCCACCAAACAAGATGGCCATCAGAGCTGTAGATAAGAAATATTTCTAGATGACATCTCCTATTGAAACTCTGATATAAATTCAAAATAATTTCACAATTATACTGCCCGCTACCAGAATTGTCTAAATGGTTCCACTCTGCCAAACAAGATGGCTGACAGAGCTCTAGACAATTATATTTTTAAATGGCATCTCATGAATCACTGGCTCAAATTCATATTAATTTCATATAAGAATGCTCCTCATAATACCTATTACCAAAACTGCCTAAATTTTTACAATGACATTTCCTACTCAATCACTCGTCTAAGATCAAAATAATTTCACACACTTGTTCCTTATGAGGCCTTCTACAACAACTGCCCAACCTGTTTTGCTCTGAACATCGAAATTCCTTGACATAACATTTCTTAGAACGAATAATGCATTTATTAATTGTGTCACATGATGGGATAAGCGATTCAAACAAAATCTACTAGCTTCAGAGATAACATTTATTTTTCCTGAAATAAAACTGGTTGCCATTGGTATCCTGGGTCAGGTGTGGTACTTGATTGTATCGATTCCTGATCTTTGCACCATTACTTACTTTTATTTCAATTGTACGCACTTGGTTTCATAAAATTAGCTAAAAAACCCGGTGAAATGCTCCATTTAAACATAAAAATTGCAGAAGTGTCTTTTTGTTTATTTTTACATAAGAGTACGACACATTTCCATTCATCAAGGCATTAGAAGGTGCTGACTGCAGCTGGAAAATGAATTTATGTTGTAATAAGATTATTGTTATGCCAAGGAATAGGATGTAACCACAAGTATGATTTTAATATTGTTGCAAATAAGTTTAAAAAACAAGATTCACAGAAAAAGTGCAAGACTAACATTTTGTTAAGAATATCTAAAAGCAGCAAACATTGAGTTCAAATTAAAGTGCAATGTGTCGTTTTGAACACAATATTTCATAAACTTATTCGAATATTTCCTTTTTGCAACAATTGGCTTTCCTTGATGTAATGAGTGCAGCAAATAAACACGTCAATCTATAACTTTGGTGAACATGTTTTTTTTTGACACATTCATAAATGGACTCAAGGAAAAGAGTTGCAAAATGGTGGGCTTCAAATTCTTTCAGCAGTTAGACGTGTCACCATCTGCTAGATTTACCACATCTCATACGGAAGCTTTTTTAAAAAAAAGTTCTAGCAGAATGCACGTAATATCGTTCAATTTAAAATATGGGATGTTTAAACCTTGGGAGGTATAAAATCGTATAAAGAAACTCATGCTTGGGAACTCACTTCTTTATCGTGAGTTTCTTCATTGGATTTTACACATCCCTTGGTTTATAAATCCCATATTTATGCCCCCCCCCCCCCGACCCAAAGGGTGGGGGATATATTGTTTTTGGTGCGGATCCCGTCGGCGTCAGCGTCCACGTAGCTTCTTTTCCGTGCGTTATCTTCTGAAATGGTTGATGGATTTTGACTAAACTTGCATAGATACATTGTTTGGAGGGGGAACGACTTGGTTAGATTTTGGTGACCTTGACCTTATTTTCAAGGTCACAGCGGTACTATAAAATGTCCAAAATATGGTTTCCGTGTGTTATCTTCTGAACTAGTGGATGGATTTTGACCAAATTTGCATAGATATATTGTTTGGAGGAGAGGAAGTGTAGATCAAATTTTGGTGATTTTGACCTAATTTTCAAGGTGTAAATAAAATAGGGTTTCCGTGCGTTATCTTCTGAACCAGTGATTTTGACCAAACTTGTATAGATACATTGTAGAGAGAAGCGGAAGAGTTGATTAGATTTTGGTGACCTTGACCTAATTTTCATAGTCACACCGGCTGTTTTACATGTCCAAAATAGGGTTTCCGTATGTTTTATTCTGAACCAGTCGATGGATTTTAACAAAACTTGTCTAGATATATAATTTGGAGTAGGGAAAAAGTTGATTAGACTTTGGTGACCTTGGCCTAATTTTCAAGGTCACGCCAGCACTTTGAAATGTCCAAAATGTGGTTTCTGTGCGCTATATTTTGAACTAGTAGATGGATTTTGACCAAACTTGCATAGATACATTGTTGGAAGAATGGGAAACATAATTTTCTAAGTCATCATCCTTTAAAGACTGTATAAATCAGCCATTTCCACACACTATCTTCCGAACCGATGGTTCAATTTAAGCCATACTTGCATAGATATATTGTTAGGAGAGGGTTAAGAGTTGACCAGATTTTGGTGACCTTGGCCTGATTTTCAAAGTCACACCAGCACTTTGAAATGTTAAATTTTGCAAAAATAGTTTTTTTTTTGTATAATATCTCTTGAATTGAACAATGGATTCTAGCTAAACTTTTTGTAATGCACCATTGTGGCAAAATGAAGAGTTGGTATGACTTTGTAGACCTTGACCTTACTTTCAAGGTCATCTCATTTTCAAAGTCACCCACCGTCCTTAAAAAAAATCAGCCTTTTCTGAACTCTGTCTTCTGAACAAGCGGGGTTTTCTCCACCAAACTTGCATAGATACATTGTTTGGAGACAGAAAAGAGTTAATTAGATTTTAATGACCTTGACCTTATATTTAAGGTAGCCACAATACTTTGTTATTTCTAAATTTGAACAATTTTTTTGTGCATGCTCTCTCTTGAAATAATTGATGCATTTCAGCCTGTAGCTTTGTTTTACAATAAAGAGCAGTAAGCATGCTTGCCGATTCAATTTGTGCTTGGGAGACATAGTTTTCCTCTGCAAACACGGCTTTGATTTAAATAGAGTGATTGATTAACTCTGTATATTGATTTGATATAATGTATATTTTTAAAAGTTACATTTCGCATATAAAACATTAAAAAATGTATTTCACATATGAAAATATAAATATAACCACTTTGCACAGGTGAAATTGTATGTCAGGACGCCGATATCTCCGTTGACTTCCATGAACCCCCTTCAGATTTTCAAACTCCTATAACTTTCTTATTAATAAGTGAACAGACCACAAAGTATATGTATTCATTTTCTGAATTCGATCGTGAGGAAGATTTTGTAATAGAATTGTCAGGATTGTCAGGATTTGCTGAAATTTACTCCAGCCCCCGTGATTTCAGTTTAGGAAGACAGTCCCATTCTGCAACATCATCATACATAATCATGACGTCATGGTGCAAACAAATCTATAAAGCTTAAAAATTGTTTATAATAAAATGACAATTCAAAATGTCATGAATGTGGGATTTATTTTATCTCGTGGAGCGATATTCAGTATAGTTTTCTTTTGTTTCGGCTGTAAGGTTTCGCTGTCAAGCCAAGCAAAATAGATGTTGTTTAAATAAACTAAACTCCAGCTGTAAAGTTTTTAGACTTAATTTTTCGCAATAACTTTTTTATCTTCAATTTTAGCAAAAAGTGTTCGCGATGAAAAGTATTCAGGAACATCTCCGCCAACTTCTCCAAATGGTTCCAACATCCTAGATGCTGCAGGTTCCTCTGTGCTTAGATGCACTCTTTGAACATTTTAAGCAAAGCGCAAATAAACCAAGTCCAAGATGTCAGTCAAAAAGTTACTTTGCCCCGCCCTAATTCAATTACTATAGCGATGGATGGCTTGTTCAAATATAATAGAAATCGCGCCTGATTCGCTCGTGCGTTAAGCTAGTAGGGTCATCTCAAAACCGTTCATTTCATAGCACGTGCATAAGAGAAAAATTGCACGTAATGTGATAAACAAAGCCTTTGTTCCTACAAATGAGCCTGCTTTAAGTTGATTCTGCATATGCGCGGTAAATTCTCAGTATGTTACCGCAGTTTGATGTTATGCACGGCCTTTGAAGAATGGGATGTGCACCGCTTCCGAATATTTTTTAAACTATCCCTTTCTGTCACGCCTATACGAATTATACCTGTCATTAAAAGACTTAGAAATTTAGGACGAATTAAATTTATTGCAAAATCTTCATCTACATGTATATACACAAAAATCTGTTTGCGCCACAAGCACAAGACCTTTTGGAGAAGTTGGCGGAAATTCGACTCTACAACTTTCATCGCGAACACATTTTGCTAAAATTGAAGATAAAAAGTTATTGTGAAAAATTAAGTCTTAAAACTTAACAGCTGGAGTTTAGATGTTTTATAAGTTTTAGGAGTCGTTTTATAACTTTCAAGAGTCACTTTCACTGGGCAAAACCCCCAGAAGTGGACAACAGCTATAGCCGGTGTCCACTTCTATGTTTTACTATATTAGCTAAACATAGTAATATACTTATTTGCAGGACTTGCGTATTCAAAGAGTAAATCCATAAATCGAACATTGTATTCACTCTTGCGGAACGGATTTTCGACTTAGTAATGCTTGACAAACGATTCCACACAGTCCTCAGTATTATTCATCCATGGTGTTTTCAGTGCAGGAGTTGGGTTTCCAGTGTAGATACAGTCAAACTCTTTATCTCTCCACGTGCAAATATCCTTGCACTGTTCATCACGTTTCTTTTCAAATTGTTGCACAAGCTTTAATACATCTTTAGAATAATCAACACTGTCTACAATATGTCTGAAATATTTCTTAATGAACTCAAAGGTTTCTTTGAAGCAGTGATTTTTAGTAGCCTCCTTGACCATTTCTACCCATTTCATACTGTCTGCTTGCATCTCTTCAGTGCATGGAAGAATGGTTTTACCTGTTATATATCGGACAGCCCATATTGCTTGGCAATCATATGTGATAAAATGAACAATCATATATTGCATTCCAATATACATTAGCTTGTTGTTGCCGCCATTGACCCACAGAACGCCTTTATAAAGATTTTCTGGGTAAAATAACAGTTCTGTTTTTAGCCACAGTTCTTCAGACAAAAATGGAAATTCTAATCTGTAACCCGTACAAAACAACACAGTATCGACTATTGCGTCAGTACCGTCTTGAAAATATACTGTGTTGCCTTCAAATGTCACCGCTAGATGCCGCTCTTCAATTCCATTCGGCCATTTCCGGCCAAGTGGTCTATATTTGTAAGCAATAATTATCCTCGTGGCTCCAAACTTCAAAAGCATGATTGCTAAGTCTTCTGCCGATAGAAACGAACCAATTATCAAAATTCGCTGCCCTTTGAATTCGTGTACATGCTTCACGTTCTTTGAATGGAGTACTCGCCCCTTAAATCCTTCAATACCTGGCACATCAGGTATTTTCGGAGTTGAAAACATACCAGTGGCGACAACAACATGGCTGAATGTTTCAGTTTCCTCCCTGTCGGTTTTAAGATGGTTTGCTGTAACTGTGAACTCGTCTGTAACTTTGTTGTACTCTACTCTTCTAACTACGGTGGAAAATCTGATGAATTGCTTCAGATCCCGTTGACTCCCTCGCATGAAACGTCCTGAAAGAAAGCATACTGTAAATTCGGAAATTTTCGCAAGGATTTTGTTTTCGCGAATAGCGTTAAAAGACATATTTTGCACGTTCAAAATTCGTGACAATGGCAAGATTTACGTATATCGATAAACGCCTGAGTGATTTTGTTTGTTTGTTTGTTTGGTTCTTAACGACGCATCAACCCTTGTGGGTCATTAGCGTCAGACGGTATTAAACTAACCATGATGAAGATGGAAAAAGTAAAAATTTATAAGATAAAATAAAAGGAAAGATGATGATGAGTTTGTATAATGATGATTAGTTGCAATACGATTGTTGACAGGAGAGACCACGTACAATATCTGACAGTTTCAAAGAGCTATTCAGATAACTGTACATGTTCTTTAACTGAACAGAATACAACATTAAAAAATTTGTATTATGGTCTGATACAAATGTAAAACAAAACATGATTTTAAAAATAGCAATTAGATTTTGTTAAAAAGATTTATTTGTCTTAAAATGTCATAATACTATCAATATGTATATCTTGAAATAATTATTTCATGTTATCAACATGGAAGCAATTATTTCTTACTTGTGCAAAGTCGCCACATTCCAAAAGGAAGTGACGTACAGTGAATGGTGCGTCGCAACCAACACATTGTGGCTTCTCTTCACCTTGTAGTAAGTATGAATGAGTGACTCTTGTATGACCTAAGCGGAGTCGAGCTAAAACTACTTCTTCTCTTCTAATGTTTCGAACAACTAATTGGTATTCACCAATAGTTGGTTTGATGTCAAGAAGTTTCTTACCAATGCTGTTATTCATCCTGAGTGATTCTGCCGTGATTTCACGAAGGTTTTATTTTCAGGAAACTTCGCTGCGAAGTTTCACGAAAATTGAAATACTCGCTTAAATTTCCGAATCTACAGTAAATTACACATGCGCCAGATCTGAGATTTTGGTGCTTTTGGCATATGAGAAGTCACTCTTTGCCTTTTGTATTCTGATGGATTTTGCTATTTTCATATGGTGCAATAAGTATGGGACTGCCCATTTGTGCACTTTAAGGGGTCACAGGAAATATTTTATATTTTATGATGTATTTTCTGTCCCTGAAGGCTCTTTGAATTCAAGCAAACAGTGCAGACCCTGATGACAGGCAGCATTATGCTGCATTTCATCAGGTTCTGAACTGTTTGCAAAAGAATCCGCTCAGGTGTTTCCAGAATACAAACGGTTAAAGCATGCACGAACAAATATCAAATGGGACTAGAAGTTTAAACGACGATCTTTGTCCTCATTTCTCTTATGCTTTGTGTATGTGAGCAGCGAAGGCTCTGGCGAGACCGCACCTATGCGCAGGCTAGTATGCGCATACGCAGACCACAAATGCGCTAAATACGAAAATCTAATGTGCTAGCTCATACCATATTCTGACGGTTGTAGCTAATATAATATACCCAACACAAAAGAAACGCAACAGTATCACTTTATCAAGGTCCAGAAAAATCCCAAAAGGTAAGACAATTTCATTTACACGTGCATCGGTTTAAATGCACGTTCGCACAAGTCTTGCAACCAGGGGTCAAAATGTGCTCATGAAAACTGTTCACGAAGCAGATGGGGGAGGGGCTCGAGGGGAGGGGGCTCAAATAGTAAAGTCACATACAGTTTGCGTCTTTATTATGACCTCTCGAAGTATTAGTTTTTACCATTAGAATCGTATCAGTAGACCTAACGATGCTCAGACACTTCTTCTAGGCGCATATTATCTCCTTTTTTATCATACTATGTTATTGACCTCTTGGTGGCCCTTATTGCATGACTACCCTTTGGTAAGCGGGTACATAATGGAGATAAACCTTACAAATCTTGAAAAGATTTAAGTACAGGCCTCGAGGTTATAAAACCTTTTTTCATACTCAACTCAGCTCAGCACGTAATTTATCCTGCTCATAAATTTTTAAATGCCAACAATTGTTGGCATTTTAACATTTATTAGCATGATAAAATACTACATCTGAGAGACTTAAAGCAAGAAACATCTTTATTTGTCGGTATTTTAGTTTTTTGGAGCAGTTGAAATTTCATGCTCAGTTGAGCTGAGAATGAAAATAGTTTTATAACCTCAGGGCCAGGTGTAATCAATTTATGCGGTCCTGCCTTATGACATAGGGTTTGGGAAGACATATAGCATGCGTAATCTTCAGAGATGTCTCAAATAATAAAAAATGTATCATTTTAGCAATTGTTAAACACACTCAAAATACCATTTAGACAGTCCATTTGAATGAGCGCCCCAAAACATGTTCACCGAAAGTAATACGTCTGTTTATTAAACACTCAGAAAAAGAGGTATTTATCTGCGTCATTCTTGAATTTCAGAAGTAAGAATTTTATAACAATTTGTATTTTAGCAAATAAAGGAGAACTTAATGGGGAAATCTTACTGTTGCGTTTCTTTTTTGTTGGGTATAGTGTTATGGAAACACAGTAAGACAGTTCTTTGAATTATCTGCAAATTCTGAGAATGGATAACGCAAATAACTACATTTTAAATGAACTCCTCTTTTGACTCGGACTACTGAAAGCTCAAAGTTAAGATTTTGTCTCATGTACTTCAGCAGAATGAATGTCAACTACATGTCGATTGGTTCTTCATCAGGCTCTCAGATGGGTTGTCAAAATTATTTTCAATCAAAATGACTGTTATGTGGCTCCTCTATTATGGCATGTGCGCCTGTGTGTGTGCGTGTGTGCGTGCGTGTGTGTGTGTGGTTCCATGTTTTTATATTATTTGCAAAAAAACCAACAGCGCCGACTCAACATTTCGTTTGCACTGGCTCACTTTTGGTACGTATATTGTTACTTATGGTACAGATTCTTGTCAACGGTGTAAAATGCTAATGAAATTCATGTGCGGATCTAGAAAGGGGTCCAGGTTCAAACAACAAAGCAGGCCATCATTGGCTTGCCAGCGAAGGCAATTTGCTGGCGAGTTCATGATGGCCTGGCACTGAATGAAGGCTTGGTAGCTTTGCGATTTTCAAGGAAAGGTGGGAGTGGTCAATACCAGTATTCCTTAGGAACACTGTAGACATTTGTAATTTTTCAGGGTTGGGTTTGTTTGTTTGTTTGTTTTGTGCTTAACGACGCATCAACCCTTGTGGGTCATTAGCGTCAGACGGTATTTAATTAAACATGATGTGGATGGAAAAAGTAAAAATCTGTAGGATAAAATAAAAGGAATGATGATGAAGAGTTTGTACAATGTTAATAAATTGCAATACGATTGTTAACAGGAGAGACCACGTACAATATCTGACAGTTTCAAAGAGCTATTCAGATAACTGTACATGTTCTTTAACTGAACAGAATACAACATTAAAGAATCTGTATTATGGTCTGATACAAATGTAAAACAAAACATGATTTAAAAAAAAATAGCAATTATATTTTATTAAAAAGATTTATTTGTCTTAAAAATGTCATAATTCTATCAATATGTATATCTTGAAATAACTGTTTCATGTTGTCAACATGGAAGCAATTATTTCTTACTTGTGCAAAGTCGCCACATTCCAAAAGGAAGTGACGTACAGTGAATGGCGCGTCGCAACCAACACATTGTGGCTGCTCTTCACCTTGCAGTAAGTATGAATGCGTAACTCTTGTATGACCCAAGCGGAGTCGAGCTAAAACGACTTCTTCTCTTCTAATGTTTCGAACAACTGATTGATATTCACCAATAATTGGTTTTATGTCAAGAAGTTTATTTCCAATGCTGTTATTCCATGAAGTCTGCCATTCTTCCAAGATAAATTTATTGATAGATGGCTTAAAATTAGAAAATGGAATCTTAAAACAAGTTGGTTCTAATGAGAGTGATGTTTTTGCTTGCTTATCTACAATCTCATTCTCTTGGATACCTATATGACTAGGAATCCAACAGAGAACAATTTCTTTATAGGCTAAAAGCTCATGACATTTTTCTAAAAGTTTCTGAATCTGCGGATTCTTTGAACTGGTATGGTTCATTGCTTTCAATAAAGAAAGCGAGTCAGAAAAAATAATAAATTTATTGTTAGCATCACAAGTGCTTATGAAATCTAAAGCTAGATCAACTGCTTTGGCTTCAGCAGTGAAAATTGATGAATCATCAGGTGTACGTTGCATATTACTATGGTTGTCTGATATAACAGCACAACCAACCTTTGAGTCTTCCTTTGACCTATCAGTATAAATTTGTAATTCTTATAACGATTTTGCAGTAGTCTGGAATCTTCTTTTAATATGTGTGGATTTGATTCAGATTTTTTCCTGGAATGTAAATCAAAAAGTATTTCAGGTGGTTTCATACACCAAGCTGGAATATTTGGTGTAAAATGTTTTTGAATATTTTGTGGTTTGATATTGGCAGATTCTAAGAGTGGTGAAATTCTGATGCCAAATGATTTAATAGCTTTAGGTTTTTGTTCATATAAATCAACATAATTTGGTGGGAAAAACCTCATGATCAGGATTTGATGGATTAGCAGCAAGTCTTATAGCATATTGCAAAGAGAGTTTCTCTCTTCGTGAGTATAGTGATGGTTCATCTGCTTCCACATAGAGACTAGCAACAGGAGAAGTTCTAAAAGCTCATAAAGCTAACCTAAGTCCTTGATTGTGTATAGGATCAAGCATTTAAAGATATGATTTTCATGCAGAGCCATATATAATACAGCCATAGTCTAATTTTGACCGGACTAGAGACCAATACAGCTTGAGAAGTGTAGTTCGGTCTGCACCCCAAGACGTATGGGAAAGCACTTTTAAAAGATTCAATGCTTTTAAACATTTAGCTATGAGATATTTAATATGGGGTATAAAACTGAGTTTTCTATCAAATAAAATGCCAAAGAATTTAGATTCCTCAACAACTGGAATAGGTGATCCATATAAATGTAAAACCGGATCATCATGTAGCTTTCGCAACTGACAGAAATGTACACACTGTGTTTTTGATTTGGATTACTTAAAGCCATTGCTTGTTGCCCAATTTTCAATATTTTTCAAATTTTGTTGTAGTTGACGTTCAATTGTTGCCATGCTTTTTGAGCGATAACAGATACAGAAGTCGTCAACGTATAATGAGCAATCAGTAAGATTACCTAAACATTTCACAATATCATTAATTTTGATACTGAAAAGTGTTGTCGACAGAACACCCCCTTGAGGTACACCCTGCTCCTGGTCATAATAGTCAGACAAAGAGGAACCAACTCGGACTTGCATGGCGCGGTCTGCAAGGAAGTTTTCAATGAATGTAGGAAGTCTACCTCTTAATCCTAGTTTGTGGATATCTTTTAAAATGCCGTATCTCCATGTGGTATCATAAGCTTTTTCCAAATCAAAAAACATAGCGACTACATGTTCCTTTTTAATAAAGGCATCACATATGAAAGTTTCCAATCTAACTAAATTATCACTGCAGTCAGATCTGAAACCAGACTGGAACAGCGATATATGATTATTAGATTCTAAAGACCAAGTAAGTCTTTTATTAATCATTCTTTCAAGTGTTTTACATTGACAACTTGTTAAAGCTATAGGTCTATAATTATTAGGTTCTGGAATTTGGATTATGGTTGCATATATCCAATCTTTTGGAAATTTACCAGTAGTCCAAATGTAATTAAATATATTTAAAAGGGTTTCAAGAGAATTCTCTGGGAGATATTTAAGCATTTGATAGTGGATCTCATCAGGACCCGTGGCTGAGTCATGTGATAGTTGAATAGCTTCAACTAATTCATCTAAATTAAAATCTTTGTTATAAAGGATCATTGACGGTTTGGGCCTTATACGCCTATTTTTCTGATTCCCAAAACGCTGCTTTTGGGCTTCTAGTGTTGCGCATGTAGTATCAGTGTAATAGGTGTATCTAATGGCAAGAGCCAGCTAGCAAAATATTTTCAAAATTCCTACGCACTCGAGAGTTATGGCGGGTAGAAAGGGGAGGGGGTCTGAAATTTCATGAAAATAAAAAGTGCTTTTTTTAAAAGTGATTTCTGCACGTTTTCTTGATTTATTTGGTAGGCATGGTGATATCTATTGAACATACCATATGCAGAATATTAAAGCTGCATACTCTGTAACTATGAACATTTTTCGAAAAAATTTATTTTCTTTTTAAATCATTTGTAAAAGTAGAATTAAGCTATGTTTTCAAATTAAAAAATGTTCAGTACAGCTGAAAACTTCATGGAAAAGTGAATTATCTCATCAAATAGGTGTGTTTTTCTCTTGTTGGTAATTATTTGCGTCCCTCCAATAATTCTAGACCGTTGAATTTTATCATAAATGCAGTTGTTTTGATAGTGATACCTTGTTAAGGTTTACGAAAATGGTAAAATGTTTACCTGAATTTGAGTATTTTTACTGTGTTCTTGAAAAATAAAAACATTATTTTTAAAATTAGAAGATCAAAAGTTACAGACTATGCAGCTTTAACGAATCACAATAATTGATTGAATTGTTTTAAAAACAAAATACGTTTTGTAATAAAATGATTTTGGGGAGATAACTTAGAAGTTACCTGTACATTTTTGGCTACATTTACCGTAAATAATACAAAACTGAAAGCTCAACAAAAGAAATAATTATTTTTGAAGAAATGAAAATGTCCCATTTAGCATTGGAAAGTAAAACTGATTCTAACTAGATCCTTTAAATGTTACTTTTGCTTTGTTTAGAGGGCATAGCATGTTAAAGTGTCCGAATATTTATGGTATACATATGCATGTATAATCCTATATGAGACAATATATTGAGCACTAAAGTATTAACCTGTTAAAACTCTTTGCATGCCAGTGGATAATTTTGTCGTTTGCCAATAGCCTTTTGTAAACAGTTTGAACCCAGATGAAGACCAACAGAATGTCGGTCTTGATCTGGATCCAAACTGTTTGACACTCTGATGGTGGTCCTAGGTGGTTTATTTTTAAAAACTCAATTTTGAAGAAAGTCAGCAGACGAAAATAAAAACATGAACAATTCCCTAGCATGCAAATAGATAAGTACAAGACGTTTGCAAAATATGTGTCATTTAATAACAGTGAGATTTTTTCTGATAAAAAATGCATAAAACCTTGCTAATTCTACTTTGAATCTTTAAGTACTTTATATTAAACTAGCACAGAATACAAATCAATTTAGGAGGTTGGTTCTAGAGAACATCATTACTGTCATTAATTTCTTATTTGGTAGAAAAGGCATTTTATGGGCTTAGGCCCTGGGTTTTTTGGGCTGCTGAACATCTTTCCCCCATTTGTGCCAGCAAGTAACTTCCATACAATGTGTAAAATATGGTAACACATTTACAAGCAAAAGCTTTTGCTGGCACACGGGGGGTAATGATATTTTAAAAATCTTTTTTGATTTCTATATATCTTAATGTAAAACTGATTGTTCTACCCAAAATTCTACATCTTTGAAGCATTTAATATCGAAAACGGATTTCACAGCCATTAAGTACTCAGGTCAGGGTAGCTTCTAGGTGAAGAAAGGGACGATTGACAAACTTTTATTTTTACTGAAAACCATAGGCATTTACCCATAGCAAGTGTCAATGATCCTTTCATTTTTTTGTGATTTAAAATTCAATTTAACTTTCTCTTGTTCGGTTTTAATCTTTCTGAAGGATTCAGAGTAATTGAATGATGATGAATTGTGACAAAAAGTTTCTTCTAAAGTGTCAGCAATGTCTGTTTTTGAAGTTGCGTTGCTGTCAGTATCCACCATGTTTAAATGTGTGTAACTGGGGGACTTGTTTTTTCCAGAGATTTTTCTTATCATATCCCAAACCTTTTTAATAGGTGTTTTATGAGTAATTTTCGAAACATAAGATCTCCATGACTTACGCTTCGAAATTTTAATTGTTCTATGGGCTTTAGCTCAAAATACTTTGATGTCATTGAAAGTGTTGGTATTTGGAGATCTTTTGAATTTAGAAAGAGCTTGCTTGCGCTGTTTAATTGCTTCTTTACAGTCGTCATTGTACCATGGATTACTTTTGGTGGGATTTGTCGAAGTTTGAGGAATACATTCTTTAGATATTTCAATAAGAGAAGAGGTAAAATCAGCGATAGGATCAGAAGATTCTTTGAAGTGTCTGGTATCAATTTACCAGTGCATAGAGTATTAAATAGATCCCAGTTGGCTCTATTTAATTTCCACTTTGGATTGTGATCCTCAGTGGAAAAAATGTTCTGTTCAATGATGATAGGGCAGTGATCACTATTGTGTTGGTCTTCACATACAGACCAATTAAAGTCAAGAAACAGTGATGGATGACAGAAGGAAAGATCAATAGATGTAAAAGACTTTGTACTTGGAGAATGATAAGTGTAAGACTTATCATTCATAATACATATGTCATTCTTTGTAATGAAATTTTCGATAAGTTCGCCTCTGGAATCATTATTTTGACCACCCCAGAGGATATTGTGACCATTGATGTCACCTAATAAGATATACGGAGATGGAAGTTGTATCAGTAAATTGTCCAAGTGTTGGGAGTTGAGAGAAAAGGATGGAGGAATATATACAGAACATATGGTTATTTCTCTGTCAAGAGTGACAGAAATAGCAGTTGCTTGTAGTTCTGTTTGTTAATCTTTCTTTGGGGGAAAGATGATTTTACAAATATTGAGGCACCACCAGAGGGCCTCAGACAATCAGTATGAACATAGTTATATACATAAAAACCTTTTAATGATATGTTATCATCTGGTTTAAGAAATGTCTCTTGAAAACAAAATACAGACGGATTATATTCAGAAATCAATAATGATACTTCATTATAATTAGGTTTCAAACCTCGACAATTCCATTGTATAATTTTATGTTTAAAATCCATACTTGAAAATAATATTAAAATGGGTAATAGAATAATGGTTAGATTGAAATCCTACATTATTTAAGTTAATGGTAATCGTGACAGTGCGCCTTTAGGAAGGTGATCACTGGAAGATGGCTCTGTAAAAACCACAGACTCATCGTCCATGACCTCCTCGCCATCTTTTTCAGCAAACACAGAATATGGATTCTTTTCAGCTTGTTTTGCTTTTTCTGTTTGTTCTTTTTTCTTTCTGTGCTTGTTCTTTTTGCCATTGGTGTTTTCTTTCTTCTTTTGGTTGTTTTTTAAGTTTGTCTTTCTCTTCTTTTTATTTCTTCTCCTTATCTTTCTCAATCATTTCTAAGGTCGCCGCCTCAAGGGCCGGCCTAGGATGAGAGGAGTTACTTTTTCCTGGATGAGGAGATGAGTTACGTTTTTCTTGCGTACCTTGTGTTTTCTCTGTTATCTGTTTTAAGTATTCGGTAAAGCTGTCGTCTGTCTGTGTGCTCTTGTTGTCAGTTTGTGTAGATTTGCTGCAAGTGACTGGTTTAACAGCACTTGCATAAGTTTGACCTGTGTAAAATTGCTCGTATTGTTTACGAGCTTCAGGAAATGATAAGTTATTTTCACATTTGATTTTGAGAATTTTCTTCTCTTTCTCCCATTGTGGACATTGCTTTGAGTTTGCAGGGTGATCACCTGAGCAGTTGACACATTTGGCTGGTTTGTCACACACACCAGATGGTCCACAATGTTCAGGCTCACCGCAGTTGCAGCATACAGCATGTCTACCACATTTATTTTCGTGGTGACCAAACACTTGACAATGGTAACATCGAAGATGGTTTGGTATATAGATATTTACTTTCACTTGCATGAAGCCTTTTTTTTTTACTTCTGTAGGTAAGTTAGGTGAGTTAAATGTAAGAACATATGTGTTGATTAATTTTGTGACACCATCACGACGTACAGTAATTCTACGTACATCCGTAACTCCCTGTTCAACCATGCCTTCCTTGATATCATCGCTTGTAACTCTTTTCAAGGCTGGACAGCGAATAATACCCTTGGATGTGTTCAAGGATGAATGGGGTGCTACGGAGCATTTTAAACCACAAAATGTCTTCATCTGTAGTAGACTTTTTTCGTGTGATTCTTTAGCACATTGTATCAAAAGATCACCGGACCTTAGGTCCTTTATGCTCTTTGGTTCTCCTGCAATGCTCATAATAGTTTTATGTACTACAAACAGAGAAAGAGAAGAAATAGTCTCTCCTTCTTTTTCTGAATGGATTATTAAAAATCTGGGTACATAAGGTTTTTTGGTTGAGGTAGACGAACTTGACGAACTTGAATTAGTTGGTTGAGAAACTGGGTACGAGTTTTCAGAGTCAGTATCTGAATTAATTTGCTATGCGACGTTTTTTGGCTTTTTGTTTAGCCATGTAGTTTAGTTGTTTGATTCATCCTCCATGCTCTCGACGCACCGTGGAGCCCAACAAGGTAGCACTTTAATGGAGTGGATTTCCGACCTCAAGTGCTAGAGTTACATAGATGGTATACTTGCACAAATAGAATCTGCACAATTGACCCGTTAAGCCACTGCCTTCCAGGATAATTTTATAAAAGAAAGAAAGTTTAAGATAATGGACACATGGTTGGCATCAGAACGATACTATAGAACGAAGATATAAGAAATATTTTTTTTTACATTTTCAGAATCATGGGGCTCAGCATGACAAAGCCGATTAGAAACACCGGGCCGTGTTTCCACCTCAGTCTACCCCGTCAAAGAGGCCAAAGAGACGTGTTGAGTCATATAGAATTTATAAACGTCCATATTCTGCATGCTCTCAGTCTTCCAGGCCATCCCCTTCGAGTTACGAGAAAGCCACCCACGGCAAACTGGTGGGTCCTACTCTTAGCACTCCCAGAGGAGACAAGTATTACAATCAATATCGTCCCCTGTGTGAAGTGTGCCCCAGAGACCGCGGCAAGGTGGTAGGGACTCTCCAGGGTTCAGGGTTGGGTGGTTTTGGGCAACCAAGCGCATTCAATTGGTGTAACTTAGTTACCAACGACAAGAATTGTTGCTATTGAGGATGTATGCTCCCCAGCCACAATACAGTATCGGGCTTCTATCTTTCAGGCAAATGGCGTTTTGCTGGCGGGCCCATGGTGGCCCCCTTTAGATGTTTACTAAGTTACTGGGTTGTGCTTAAGGCCCATGGCTACATTACCTTCCAAATAATCTCTCACAACTGCCCTAGGGACATAGGCTGGAAGACTCTTTCCAAAGTGCTCCTCGAAAGAATAATCGGGGTACTCGTTGTTGCAGTGAGGATTGTTGATCCACAGGTCATAGTACATGCTGCAAGAGCTCGGCTCTCCGTATTCGTCAAGGCCTGAAATAAAAAAGGTGTTCTCAGTAAATTTCAAGCCTGCATGCAATGTTGAACCGCTATCAGCCAGTCCAGAATCCAAGATCCAAATTTTTGATTTACCCTACATGATCTTGGCCAGAAGTTTTGATGTTTTTTGGGATAGGTATATGCTAGTAGTCTACAGTCCAGGTGAGTGTATAAAAAATTATGACGGAGAAAGTCTCCAAAATGGTCGTTAATTACGTTACCCCTCATTTTCTTATGTAAATATGTCTATCTAGGTAGCACTTGAAATGTTTAAATGAACAAAACAGTTATGCAATCTGTAAAAACATGTTATTTTCTAGACATTTTAATGTTTGTAAAAGTTGTCTGGGTCCATAATAATGTCATTTACGTTACATTTCCACTATACCCTGAAAGTCCACGAAATTTTGTTAAATAGTTGCAGATGACAAAATTATTAACAGGTATTTTATTTCATGACAATATTTTTTAAAATACCATTTAATGACCATTTCAAAACTGCAAACAGATATGTTTAATCACAAATACTTTGTTGTATATAAGATGTTTAATTAGGTGACCTCTGATAAAACGTTGTATAAGTTTAGAACCCTTGAATTTTGGATTAAAGCAGGCATTTGTTTCTTTTAGCTTTTATACACCTTCTGGTAATTGTTTGGTGGCACTCGACTTAATTGTAGTACTTAGTAGTGTTTCTAGTGTAAAATATCCTTTTTGTTCGATTTTTCAATAGGTCACGTATATAACAAAGTTAAAGACAAACAAATATTGCTTAATTTCATAAACTTTGCATCACTAGGTAGTTTTATTTCATTGAAAAGGTAAGACGTGTTTAATAGACATGAAATAACCATTTTTTTTTCAAATAATTTTTATCAGTTCTAATTAAGAGACTATATGTGAATATGGGTGTATATTTTCTTTTTAAGAACTTTTATATTTCTTAGCTTAAAACAACCACATTTTCTTTGCTTATTTTTCTCATATGTTTGTTTCAAAATTCATAAACAAACACAATGATAAATTTAATGCAACATCTCAGCTAGGATACACTCCCTTGTTCTGTCAAATATGTTAAAGTAACATATACAACTTAAGAAGTATATATCATGGTTGTATATTTCTCTCAACTGCTTTCAGCATACAACTGAGCCTGAAAACCTTAACAGATTTAGGTGTTTGCATTTTTTTGATTGAAAAAAAAAATGTAACCAGCTATTCAAAAGCAACCAAACCTTTATGTCAAACCAGTCCACACTTACGAGCCTCGTATATAGTAAACAACAAATTTGTCAAATCAGGTTCATTTATGATAAAATATATATGAATTACTGAAATGCTGTGTGGATGGTGGAAACTTTGTTGTTGCTCCCATTGGTTATATATTTTTTTTGTTTTGGGCCATTGTTTTCTAATTTGGTTCTTGATGCCCTATCTCGTTCAGCAATAATCTCGCTGAGGAAGATGGCTGGCTGCTGTACTTTAAATAAGTCGTGGCTATCTGTGACCATTTCTCATGGTGCAATGGGTCAGTCGGTAGTCTGTGACTGTGACATTTTCTGGTCATATTCCCTTGTAGAAAGCATATGTTTGCTGGCAATCCAGATAGCATCAAGCCTTTGATATTTGAAGCAAAATGATGTATATGTTACAACTAATATCTGGCAATATATGTGCCTGTAATCATTTATACTTTAAAAAGAGTGGCTTTTGCTGAAGCAGTGTAAACCTTAAAAGTGCAAGGGTCATTTAAAATGAAACATTTCTGTTAAACTAATGGGTGGTGAAAATCATTCAAAAGGGTGGGATTTTACATGACAATGCATTGATCACAAATGATGAGATCATATCCTAGGAATCTGTTCAATTGTTATTTACGATACCATTTAAAATTGATTCAACTTCAACAAACAGAATAAGTTTTGGTCATATTTGACCAGGTGGCATTCAAATTACTGTTAAATAGATTTTACAAGTATTTTAGAGTGTTGGGGATATAAGAGTAAAAGGTGCAGTCATAAGATCATACTTAGTTTAAGCAACTAGTGCTAAAATAGCCAATGTTGATTTCTACCATTGTATCATTGCAGTAGGTGAGTCCAGTTTTGAACAAATTATTGCTCAAGTCCTGTAAATTGATTCCTTAATATAGCAGCGTTTAATGTGCATAAAAAATAGATGAATGTAAAACAACAGGATATAGAGACAAAAGGCATATCAACTGTTAAAACAAAAATTCACAGTTTCATGGAAGCACTGTCAAGAAGGCACTCTCTTTAGTATCATACCCATCACCAGAAATATACTTATAACTTATATAATATAACAAGAAAGTATAAATAAATTTAACAATAAGAATGTATGCATATTTAATTTATCTGCCAATCTCTTCATATCAATAGTTTCAATAAGAAAACATATTTCTTTAACTTTGAAAAAAATCATGATACATCTCGGATAGTGATATAACATTTCTTGATTTTCAATTGCGCTATATATGTAAATATAAAATAGCATATAATTTGTTGAATTGCACGCCATTCGTTGAATATGCTATCTAAAAATAGGGAGTGCAATGGTTCAGTGGTAGAGTGCTTGTCTCCAGATCGAGGAGTTGCAGTTAAGAGCCTCGCCAGCATCACAGCGTTGTGTCCTTGAGCAAAACACATTGATCCTTGCTTGGTACTGGTTAAAAACCCAGGAAGAATCGTCCCAACATAACTAAAAATGTTGACTTGGATGTACACAATCAAATCAAACAAACAAACAAACTAATAGTAAAAATGTGTTCTTTGACAGTAGCATAAGTATGAATTTTGCTTCTATTAGATGAACTGTCAATATATACCAGACATTTAGTATCATTTAACAAATTTGTGCATGTTGTATGAGAACTACTTGGTTCTGAGGGCTGGATGATAGTTGCCATGAGGACTTATTGTTGGCATAAAAACTTAAAAGTGTTCTACTGAATAACATATATCCGTGTAGATTCTATCACGCTGATAAGCTCTATAGCCTAAAAAGCAAACGGCTGCAAATACTTTCGGGCCATTCTGACCTATATGTTCAATCAACTCCTGTTCTAGAAAATTATTAGCTCAAGGTCCTGATTATTGAAGTCTTAGCATTTAGAAATGTCTACATTACTAACTAATACATTGGAGCTTTTCCAACTTATCAACAGACTTGTATCTGTTTCAAATTTTTTAAAATGGACATACAGAATAATTGCAGCCCTGTTTCATTGCTTTGCAAGATTATAAAGCCAGGAAAAACACTCATAAAATAGTATTGTCTTTTTTCTTTGTTTTGTTATATACATTGCCAACATAATTTACATTCGTTATTATCAAACTGGGTACTCTGTAGATACCAAAATACTATGACCACAATGATATGTATGGTGGGTGCTAATTGTGAGACAGAGCCATTACAATTTCCACAAACTTCATTTTTTTTATATTACATGGAGGTTTTCAATATTTAATGTTTCACTTTCCGACTTGGACTTAAACTTGGAATAACTTACAGTTCCTAGAAGTGTTAGCTAGCTTTTGTGACTTGTTGTTATGAACATAACTGGTGTATTCAGAAGATGCAAAAAATTGAAGTCTTATAAAATTGTTTTTCGACCCTATTACTATATTTTTTTCTTGCTTATATTTATTTCATCTGAATTGAGCTGCTAACAGTAAAGGGAAATGTCTTGTTGATGCCATTCAATGCATAATAAAAAGAACCAAATACATGGTAGTGGTAGAAATAAAAGAATCAATTAATTTTTTTGAAACATAATTTGATCATGAAAAATATATAGGTATTAAAATTCAATTGAAACGATTCCGAAAAAAAAAATAACAACATTTTTATGTTATTTGAAAGTAAGTTTTCCCCTTTAAAGCTACTATGCTTTTGTTGAAATTGAATCTCATTCATGTAATATGTTTAGAAAGACGATACTCACAAAACATGTACTTTTGAGCACTTAAATGGTAGTCAATTTCATTTTCATCCACTAAGTATTTGAACTCATATAGACCTAACATTGTTCAAATATAATGTTTAAAAAGTAACGTATATAACAGAAATACCACTTAGGTACATAAGCTAATAATCATCGATCTGCTAGTAAGCTGTATTCAATTAAAAAATCATGATGATATGTAAAAAACGAAGCGAGTGGTAATAACAATATAATAGGAGTTCCGCTATTATTTAATGATAACGTATTTGACTTGACTGTTGCATGGTAATGCATCTTATTTTAAGGAGCCATTTTACATTAGATTTGTCATAGAAAGCTCAAATGGGTTCATTTGAAACCGCTTTAAACTAATTATGAAATCTAATTGATTAAAACTTCAAAAAACTATGAAGGGGAACATTGACAGCAAGTCTGAATGTCATGTATATGATGAAACACCAAATCTTGTGAATTTCATGCTGCTGTCACTCACTGATTTGTATTTACAGCAAATCATGTAAGTTTCATGCTGAAAGCACACCTGTTATGGAAAGTTGCTATGAAGTCTATTTTTAGTAACTAATATTGAATGGGAAAAACCAGCAGCCCATGTGATATGTAGTTTTATGGACCTGAGTGGATAGGCATCTGGGCAAATCAAAAGATGTCTATTTATAGGTTATATAATAAACTTATTTATTTTAGTATTGTCCAGCCACTGGTATGCCAAAAGGTGGCGAGGTTTTGCAGAGTTTCATTTTGGCCGGTTGAGGTATTTTAATGAAAATGCTCATGAATATCTCTTGAAGCGTATGGTATATTTTAATAAAATTTTGCATACAAATACATTTTAACATATATTTGCCTGTACGATGGCCATGCATTTTAACATATATTTGCCTATAGGACGGCCATGATTTGGCTGAGCTGATTTTTTCAAGGATAATTGTGTCTGGGCACCGTGTACTAATTCTTTATCTCATAGACCCCAATGGGAACCCCCTAGCATTTTACAGTATGTGGGTCATCACCATATGCCTTAAATTCAAGCCAAAAGATGACTAAGGGGTAAAAGAAATGAAAAAAAAACACACCTTCACCGAACCCTTTTTCGACTATTGCATGTTGATTAATGGCTGTCATATTTTTTTAGAAAAAAAAACAACTCGTTCCAGTTCTTATTAGGAATCACTATTTTTACGACACTACTTAGTAGTAGGAGTCCAAAAGCAATGCTTTACCTGTTCGCCAAGAAATATTCCATATTCCGCCAACTTCGGCTTGCTTCTCATAACATACTATATCTGGCATTTCAGCGTCACTTAATTTTCCAAGGTGAAATAACGTCGACATGCCAGACGGCCCGCAGCCAATTATACACACGCGTTTCTTTGCTGTACTTGCCATTATTTCGCGATTGTTGGAACAAAACGTTTACTCAAATCATTTCACTTTAAAACGGTAAACACCGTATCTTTTTTAGCCACGTGGTTTAACAATCTTTTTGGCGTGTCCTATATAGTTTTGGCCTTTTAGATAACCTCATGACATTGTCTATACTTCAGTGGTCTAGCTATATACTAGTGTCAGAATTCTGGGTTGACTAGTGTCAGAATTCTGGGTTGAGTGTTATCTGGCCTTAACCCATTAAAGCCTAACGTCCATTTTGTGGGGTATAGACAAACAGTACATAACGCGGTGTCTGATCAGGGGCTCCACCTTTTGATTACAGAATGTTGTATCAAAATTTGAATAGAAATGAAAAATACCATCCAACAACCCTTTAAACAGAAATAGACTGGTCCAGTTGATAAGGCAGGGGCATTCTTGCACACCGGAAAAGGATATCTGAGATTTTACCTTGGGATAGAAAATCTTCTTACCCAGCGGCTATCTTACGCAGGACGTCAAGTAACGTCATCATGTGAAATTGCATCTTAGCATATTCGGAGACTTCTGGAAGCTTATTCTAAAATAAATTAATAAATAAATAAATAAAAACAGTGGTGAGCAAGAAAAATTATCCATTATTCGTGTGAGGGTAGGAAAGAAAAATCCGTCCCTCGGGATCACCGTTTGTCATCACTCGGCAAGCCTCGTGATGCCAAATGGCTATCCTCGGGACGGATTTTTATATCCTACCCTCACACTCATGATAGATTCGTATACTCCATTCGGCTGAATGGGTTAAACGTTAGAAGGCAAGCTTTTTCTTAGTCGGCTCGCATGATCAGCCACAGAGACTATCTAGGTTTATGACATTTCGCCTGTTGCTAGTTTAGCTTTAATACTTTTCAGAAAGGGAATAACAAAGATACTGACTAGACTGTGCGGACGCAGACTAGTCTGCGCAGTTGTTATTCGCATACAAAACACAACAGCAACTTCTCACAATATGGTCAGTATTTAGCTCACTGCCACCTATTTTGGTGTTAACTTGCACATATTGTTTACGGTATAATAGAACTTTTTGCACTCTGTAAAGGCGGTAACTTTAATATTCATATCTGGGCGTTGTTCGGCTATTTCATCTGCTAAACAAGGGAAATCGGGTTCCATTTATAATTTAGTGAAGAATTAATAAGTTGTTTGGCCCGCGCAAACGTGCGTGTATTTCATGAAACACACTGAACTCATATTTTTTAAAAGTAAGTAAGGTTGCAAAGATCAGGAATCGATACAATCAAGTACCACACCTGACCCAGGATACCAATGGGAAAGTGACCAACTCACAGTAGACACCACAAACGAGAGCCAAGAGGTCAGCCCTTTCCCAGCAGGTGACCACAAAGCACATATGACCAGACGCGCACAAAGACATAGCAAACACAATACAGAATGAAAACATAAAAGATCCACAAAAGAAGTACCGCCTTGGAACGGTCAGTAAAATATTTTACTGGAGGGCTTAAACCGGTTTAACGACGCCAACCTCACCCTTAATTCAGATGTGGATCAAGACACATAGATATTTGGTTTGCATGAAAAAACCCTAACTTATCAATGCATCATCTCCTAAAACATATAAATCAAGATATAACAAGGAGATAAAGCAAGGATAAGGACTCAACAGTAAATTAAACTGAATACTGGAGCAAACGAAATCCAACAGGTAAACCCCGGTGGGCCCGACAAACAGCCAAAGCATCAGGCCCCTACCATCTCATCAATAGATAAGTCTTTAAGTCGGAACCATCATAGAGTCTGAAGTCCGACACACCGGCGTGCAATTAAAGAGGAAAGCAAAGTTGCCAACCGTGATTGGGTTGACTACCAAGCATGCAGTCTGCTGCAGTACATTAATGTTATAACCAATCTTTTTATAATGGGAAATTATTTTAATGAACTGCGCTGAAAAATTATTAGAGCCAACAATCTTCTTCAACCCTTAAAGCGCATAATCAAAAAATGTATGTTTTTGTCGTCCACTAAAATATTTGAAGCCTCATAGACAAACAGTGTGGACCCAGATCAGACTGCTCCTGTAGGAGCAGTCTGATCTGGGTCCACAATTTTTGCCTCTATGCTTATGTTAAATAGACATTTTCAGATGCAGTTGTTTTGCTGGCGATTAAAGGACTAAATAATGTGTTTTGCGTCCATGCAAGATGATACAGTTACTTTTGAATAAACACTAGCCTCATTTTCAGCTTTACCTATGTCTTAGATTGACCAGTCTTAATTACTCATTCATGATGTGCCGCCTTTACAGTAACCAAAAAGTCATATTATATGATTTTATCGCTAGTCACAGAATAGCAAACCAATTTGTTATACGAAGATGTTAAACAAGCTCACAATTGGTGCGAGAATGGAGACCTGTCCATATTGAGCCATTGGTTGACTTAACAGGTAAGTTGTCGTTCATAGATCGGCCAGAAATTGTCTTACTGAAACCGCGGCTGGTACATGTACATATGTATGACATAAGACCTGAATCAAGGCATATGTGTCGCTTGGCTAGTCTCTGGTCTGTCGCAAGAGGCCTACATGGTTCTGCTAACATGGTCCACCTAGAAGTCTTATGCCGAATCTGTACCCGGCCCCAAACCCAATGTATTTTATCTAAAGAACGAAGGGCCGAACAGTTCACTTGAAAGCATCGAATGCTGAGGCAATGAAAGGCTGGTACCTTTTTGTGGCTACGTATTTTTCTGTTTTCATAATGTGTCATAAAAGCTAGCAATCTGCATTTGAATTGGTTTTAACGCCTTTTTGATTATAATGATAGATTGCCATCATTAACATACTCTTCTGAGTCATGTGGTCAAACCAATATGATAACCATAATGGTATGCCATTTATACTTATCGCATATGCGCAAACAACTCCTTTAAACACCAACTTGGGCTAGAGATCTACAGTTTGGTCTGGATTCAACGTCATGGTGTTGAATCAACGTTGAATCTATGTTGAGTCAACAATGTGTGCCTGCTGGGTATTAATTTATCTAAATTAGGGGGTTACAGGTTACATTTTCCAAACAATATTATATTTCTTACTCTGAAGATCGATTTTGTCAAGGCAAACAGTGCAGACCCCGATGAAATGCCGCCTTATGCCTCACTGTTTGCCACAGAACCCAATTATGGGTTTTCAGTCCTCAGAGGGATACAGAAACGAGAAGAAATATATTTGGGCCAGCACATGAGATTTTCGCACTTATCACATATGCACTATATACTCCATTAAAGGCCCATTCAAACGTACCAAGCGGGGTAAGAAATCTAAGCTTGGTCTGAGTCTACCTCTGTTCCCATATTTTATGCGTGCGAGAAGCGAAGGATCTGGCGAGACTGTGCATATGCACAGGCTAGTCTGAGCCTTCGCAGCTCGTCATTGAGATAAGAACCAAAATCATATGTGCTGGTCAATACATTGTATATTTTAATGTAGATGTATACATTCAAACTACAGTACCGTTGGGATTTCCCGGTTTTTACCTGTATACACATCTTCAATATTCCAATGGCTGCGTGACGCCCTAATGCTTTTCAACAAGGTATAAAGTGCAACTATTGCTTTCTGATCACGTGATCCATTTAAATTTTGCTGTCATTTCTTGGATTGGGCATTAGTCTTTTAAGTCTAAAGCACCTGCATTCTCAAGTGTATTCGTTGTCTGTGAACAGCATCGAGCTTTGGCATTTTGCATGCTGAGAGTGTCCCCAGAAAACCCGTTTGTCTGGGTTAAAGCTGCATACTCTGTAACTATGAACATTTTTCGAAAAATTTTATTTTCTTTTTAAATCATTTGTAAAAGTAGAATTAAGCTATGTTTTCACAATAAAAATGTTCAGTACAGCTGAAAACTGCATGGAAAAGTGAATTATCTTATCAAATAGGTGTATTTTTCTCTTGTTGGTAATTATTTGCGTCCCTCCAATAATTATAGACCTTTAAATTTTAATATAAATACAGCTGTTTCGATAGTGATAACTTGTTAAGATTTACGAAAACGGTAAAATGTTTACCTGAATTTGAATATTTTTACTGCGTTCTTGAAAAATAAAAACATTATTTTTAAAATTAGAAGATCAAAAGTTACAGACTATGCAGCTTTAATAAATGCGCATCGGAATACCAAAAGTTTGCTTTTCGACTCAAATAGATCTGTATGAAAAGCATTTTTATGTTTGATAGCACACATGGTCTGTCGGATGAGACTTTAATCCGTGACCCCGTCTTCTGAGACGCTTTAAAACAGAACCACTGCTGGTTAAGCCTTCGGGTGCTCCGGGACATAAAACCACAAAACCATAAACCCACTTTACAGCCAACATGGCCAAGTAATGGAAGTATATGAACTATTCATGAATGGAAAGAGAATCGTGCCGCTTTAAAGCATATAACAAAATAAAGATAACTCCCCTTTGGCTTGCATCTCCGTCTCTGATTTTCACTCTGCTCACAATTTTTATCAGTAGAGCTCTAGTTTTCAATTCGATCTATCCAGGCGTCATCTCTTTCTACTGTGCCACAGTCGCACGTTTTGTAATAATGTAATAATTATTACATTTTGATTTTTTTTTATTTCATTTTGCGTCGCCAACGTCGACGCAAAATGAAATAAAGATGCTATAATACGATTATTACATTTTGCGTCGATAAGGTGCATATCAACGCAAAATGAAATAATGTTGGAAGAAGCTAGCTTATTCCACTCGTTTGAGTTAGATTAGAGATATAATCTTGAAATTTCATAAAATCAGTTTAAAATTGAAATGACCTATTTTTTTCTTCTTTCCTAGACTTTTTGAACTTATGCTCTCATTTTAAGCCTATGAACGTTTAAACCTCGTTCTGACTATACCTATGTAGCCACAGTACATCCCGATACCGTAATGTACTGGGACACATTTCATAATAAAATTGAATCGCATTCTCACTTTAACGATGTTACATCGGTATAGCCCTGTTTTTTTTTCTAGACTTTACATATTGTTATATATATACTCAACAAAAAAAGTTAAGGAAATTGTGTTTGAGGGGCTATGACAAAAGATCCAAAACATTTAAAGACTCTTGAATTTCATAATAGCATAATGTGACCATTTTTCTTTATAATGACGCTTTATCTGGGTCTGTAGCGCCCATACCAGCTTAATAAATCCATGATAAAGGTGACTGGTCTTCACTTCATTTTTCGCAAAAATTCAATTTATGGAGCAAACATAGGTTTTCATACATTAACGTTCGCCAGGTCCCTCTGGAGATGGAGATGTATAAAACCTAGGACGACAGATCTGGTGGTTATAGAGGGTGACTTGATCAGTCAAGTGTACATGGATGAGGTGTTGAGGTATGTTGTCCTGCCTTTTTGTGCAAAAAACAGCGACAATACCAGCCCTAGGAAGTCAATGCCAGAACATACCTCGCTAGAAACAGCAAAAACAATGTTTTGCGCATTGACTGGTCAGTTCGCTCATCAGACATGTCTACAATTTTAACATGTCTATGACATTTTTGGACAGAGGGTCCAACGCATTATACTGGCATCAAGAAACCCCCCGCCTCCCAATGCAGTGTTGCAGGAGATATTGATACTGATCCCTCAACACCTAATCACTGGTATTCAGAGTATGCGAAACCGATGAGCCTTATTAGCCGCTGACTGGGGACATATTCGTATCTGATGAAGGCATTCTCTTCTTCGAAATGTGATGTTTAAGGCTATCACGTTAATTTCATGTGACATTCAAAGGAATTGCATTTCAAGTTTTGTAAACTTACATGTTTTTCATGTGTTTTTGAGTAAATAACTCTGTAGTCATTTTTGCGAAAAATGACTTTGACCCCTAGGTTACTTGACACGGTGCCACAACAAAGGTATTGGTGCTAGCAAACTAAGGTGTACATTTTTCTCAACCGATGACATGTATCTAAACAAATAAATAAAAATTGAATAATTGTTTGCTTTGGTGTTCTTATGTTGCATGGTTTTCTGAGATTTCCTTATCTTTTTTGTTGAGTATACATATGCAGAATTTGTTAAACTGGGCAGATCGGGCCTCTACCGTGCCCAACCGAAATAGCAACGAGTTTTCGGGTAAAAATGGGGCTTTACCGGCTCAAACCATGACAATACCTGTCACAACCAGTGCGAACCGTGACGCTACCGTTCTTCATTTGGGGCTCTACCGTCCTATCACAGGGGCAAACCGTGGGGGTGTCTTCAACGCGCTCGGCTAATAACGGTAGAGACACGGACGTTGTGGGTGTCGTCCCGGCTTACCACGGTATTTGACAGCATTCCTGGTGACTCGCGTTGACTCCCAGTTGTTTTCAACATCTTAGAACAACCAGGGAATGAGCCGGTTCAACACTGTTCATCCTGGTTCGCCAAGGTTGTCCACTATTATGGCATGGTTTTACAACAGTTCATCCCTGATCACAAAGCCAGGATGAAACGGCCCCTTAGATATAGACAGTGAGAGGAGCACAATTTCGCACAATGGTCACCATCGCATTCCAGTGATACAGTATATCAGACCAGTGTCTCCTTAATTGCATGCTAGAGGTTAAATAGTCCCGAGTGCAATTACAGAGATTACCGACTGATATGCCTGCTAATGCAGCAGCTGTCATGTTTACACGCTGGCCTGAAAATCGCGACGACGTGAATGACGTTATATATGACGCTGATGGTGCATGCATGGGTCGATATGGATGCGTGGGAGGGCCCACGAGGGACAATATGGGTTCCCGTGAGTGGCTTGTTGTGGGTTTGAAATCACGAGCAGCATCAGCTCGGGTAAGTAAGCATTTTGTTACTATTTTCAGTAAAACATGTAATAAATATGAATTCAGAATCCTGAATTCAAGATTTTTAGGCTGACTTACCATAGAAAGTCAGACCAAAATGCTAACTTAAGCAGATTATGATAGCTTCTCTGATTTATTATTAGTTTATCGAAAGACAATTGTCAATGAGCATTTGAACTTGGTTTTTTAAGTTTATGTAGGCATACTGCATTTTTTTAAAAGTTCAGGACCATTCAGGATTTTGGAAATTTTGAACTTTCACTCATATTTCACCTTACCACACCTTTTACATGGGGAACCTTGATGCAGCGAGTAACCATTACTTCATGCATATACTTTCCAAGGCGGTGCTTTTTTTGTGGATTGTTTTTGTTAGTTATGCTTCATGTTGGTGTGTGTTGTAATGTCGTGACTGATCTTTGTAGCCTTGTGGTCACCTGCTGGGAAAGGGCTGACCTCTTGGCTATAGTGTGTGTGTTGTGTTTTGTCACTTTCCCAGTTGTGTCCTGGTTCGCATTAGAGTTAGGGGTGGGGTTGGCGCCGTGAGGCTGGTTTAAGCCCTCCAGTAAAATATTTTACTGACCATTCCAAGGCGGACCTTCTTTTGTGGATCTTTTATGTCTTTTCTGTTTTGTGTTTGCTATGCCTTTTTGAACGTCTGTTTATATGTGCCTTGTGGTCACCTGCTGGAAAAGAGCTGATCACTTGGCTCTCGTTTGTGGTGTTCTATGTTGATTTCCCATTGTTATCCTGGGTCAGGTTTGGTACTTGATTGTATCGATTCCTAATCTTTGCACCTTACTTACTTTGTATACTATTTAAATGTAACACTATATCAATTCTGTTCATGGGATTTATTTCTCATTATTTAGGAGCATATTTAAAGTAATAAGGGCGTTTTGAACGTGAATAAACCTTTGTAAAAATTGCTGTTAGAAAAAATCAATCAGTTGTTCCTTCTTGTTAAAATTATTACATTATTTCATAACGCGTTATGCTAGGACAACGCAAAATGAAATAATGTAATAATATGAAGTAAATATACTGTTTTTTTTATAGTTTGCTGAACGTGAGATGGCTGAATACTATTCAAATATAACACAATATAAATTATGTTCACGGGACTCATTTACAGACATATTCAAATAGGCGTTTTGTACTTGAATGAACCATTTTATGAATTGCTGTCAGAAAAAAAAATCAATCATTTTTCATACTTTTCAAAATTATTACATTATTTCATAATGCGTTTTGCTATGAAACCACAAAATGAAATAATGTAGTAATATGAAGTAAATATACTGTTTTTATAGTTTGCTTATCGTGAGAAGGCTGAATACTATCAAATATAACACAATATAAATTATGCTCACGGGATTCATTTACAGACATATTTAAATAGGCGTTGTCTACGTGAATAAACCTCTTTATGAATTGCTGTCAGAAAAAAATTCAATCATTTTTCATACTTTTCAAAATTATTACATTATTTCATAAAGCGTTTTGCTATGAAACCACAAAATGAAATGATGTAGTAAAATGAAATAAAGCGTATGGGGTTTTAAAGTATATTTGCATTAGATGGCTGTATACTATGTAAATATAACACTATATCAATTCTGTTCATGTGATTTATTTCTCATTATTTAAGATCATATATAAAGTAATAAGGGCGTTTTGAACGTATATAAACCATTGTAAAAATTGCTGTAAGAAAAAATCAACCAGTTGTTCCTTCTTGTTAAAATTATTACATTATTTCATAACGCGTTATGCTAGGACAACGCAAAATGAAATAATATAATAAAATGAAGTAAATATACTGTTTTTTTTTTTATAGTTTGCTTAACGTGAGATGGCTGAATACTATTCAAATATAACACAATATAAATTATGTTCACGGGATTCATTTACAGACATATTCAAATAGGCGTTTTGTACGTGAATAAACCATTTTATGAATTGCTATCAGAAAAAAAAATCAATCATTTTTCATACTTTTTCAAAATTATTACATTATTTCATAATGCGTTTTGCTATGAAACCGCAAAATGAAATAATGTAGTAATATGAAATAAAGCTTGTGGGATTTTAAAGTATATTTGCCTTAGATGGCTGTATACTATGTAAATATAACACTATATCAATTCTGTTCATGGAATTTATTTCTCATTTTTTAAGAGCATATTTAAAGTAATAAGGGCGTTTTGAACGTGGATAAACCATTGTAAAAATTGCTGTAAGCAAAAATCCATCAGTTTTCCCCTTCTTGTTAAAATTATTACATTATTTCATAACAGGTTGTGCTAGGACAACGCAAAATGAAATAATGTAATAATATGAAGTAAATATACTGTTTTAAAGTATTCTTAACGTGAGATGGATAAATACTATTCAAATATAACACAATATAAATTATGTTCACGGGATTTATTTACAGACATATCTAAAAAGGTGTTTTGTACGTGAATAAACCATTGTAAAAATTGCTGTAAGAAAAAAACAATCAGTTGTTCCTTCTTTTTAAAATTATTACATTATTTCATACCGCGTTATGCTAGGACAACGCAAAATGAAATAATGTAATAATATAAAGTAAATATACTGTTTATTTAGTTTGCTTAACGTGAGATGGCTGAATACTATTCAAATATAGCACAATATAAATTATGTTCACGGGACTCATTTACAGACATATTTAAATAGGCGTTGTGTACTTGAATGAACCACTTTATGAATTGCTGTCAGAAAAAAATTCAATCATTTTTCATACTTTTCAAAGTTATTACATTATTTCATAATACGTTTTGCTATGAAACCACAAAATAAAATAATGTAGTAATATGAAATAAAGCGTGTGAGGTTTTAAAACATATTTGCATTAGATGTCTGTATATTATGTAAATATAACACTATATCAATTCTGTTTATGGGATTTATTTCTCATTATTTAAGCTCATATTTAAAGTAATAAGGGCGTTTTGAACGTGAATAAACCATTGTAAAAATTGCTGTAAGAAAAAATCAATCAGTTGTTCCTTCTTGTTAAAATTATTACATTATTTTATAACGCGTTATGCTAGGACAACGCAAAATGAAATAATGTAATAATATGAAGTAAATATACTGTTTTTATAGTTTGCTTAACGTGAGATGGCTGAATGCTATTCAAATATAACACAGTATAAATTATGTTCACGGGATTCATTTACAGACATATTCAAATAGGCGTTTTGTACGTGAACAAACCATTTTATGAATTGCTGTCAGAAAAAAAAAATAAAAAAACGAAAGAAACGTCGCCATTTGATCATTTACTTGATCCGCAATCTATACCAAGACTTTTTAAAACAATAAACCGATAGTTGATCCAAACTTTGCTTTTACTGACCCTGTTTCAGCAGTTTACTACGGGGGTCAGGCTGGTTACGCGCATACCAAAATGATTACGTAATCGATAATTACGTTGAACCTGTTGTAATTTGACGGACACAAACTGCTCCTATGGATAATTTTTGCACTAAAAACTTGCATATTGTATGCTTACAATGACTCGAAGTGTTTGTTGCGTTTCTTTATTCCTAAAGTATAAAAATTATATAAAAAAAACTTCCACCACGACCTCTAAGTAATGACCCTCGATTCATTCAATGTATTTTACCGTTACAGCCACGCCTCAAAACGTTTTGTGGAAGTTTACATGACAGTAAAGTGATTTTGTTTGTTTGTTTGATTTGATTCTTTACGTCCCACCAACACTCTTTCAGTTATATAGGGACGGGTCTTTCTGGGTTGAACAAGTACCAAGCTACGATAAATGTATCTTGCTCAAGGACCACAATGCAGTGACGCCGGTGAGGCTCGAACCGACGGCCCTTCGGTCTTGAGTCAAGCACTATACCACTGAGCCACTGCGCTCCCCACAGTAAAGTGATAGCGCTAACGGACACGTAACGGACAGTAAAATTCTTTGCCCGTTCGTGTCCGGCCACATGCAATTCTTGTCAGTTCCTCATGAATGCGTTCCGTGTCAGGTAATATCCGTTTTGTCCGGTCTTATTAGTTGGCAAGTTTTGGGCATGTTCGACCTGAGTTGTGGAACGGTCAACTTCTGGACATGTAACGGTTAAAACAGACGAGTACCGCATGTTAAACGGAAAAGAAACGCATATAACGTTCAAATAACGGATGGATGCGAAAAGGTGGTTCATGAGATCAAAACAATGACGTTTATATTTCTATGGAACAAGATTCGACTGAATCCCCTCCCCCACCCCCACCACCACCACCGCCCAATATCACATACTTATAACTCATTTTGTATCTTAACTTCACATGAGAGGATGTTTCAGAATAAAGGAGATTCATAACAGAAACACAAAACCACGGACTGCCGTGTGGGAGTCGGCCTTGAATGAGAGCAGGAAGTGATGGAGTCTTCTTATGCCCCCGGGTAGGGGGGGGTACTCTCAATTTTTCTTGCTACGTAGACTTGGACCAAGCATTCCCCCACTCCAAAAAAGTATCAGAAGTATCAGACATACCAAAAAATAATTGAAAGTTACTAACCCCCAAAAAAATATGCCAATTCTGTATCTAAACCTTAAATTTAGAAATAACTCCCAAAAATAGTCCAGTTTTGCGATGGCCCCCAAAAATTGCCCACAGTGTCATCATATCCCCAATCCCCCCCCCCCAAAAAAAAAAAATCAAAATTTGAACCCTTAAAAATGGCCCGAGCCTGCGTATATCTGAAAGCATCAGAGTACCCTCCCCAGCCCCATGGACTTACGCCCTCTTCCCCTGCCCTCTGCAGCGTTATTAATCACTTTCCTTTGGGTGGCATCATGAAGTTATGAACCATATTTTTGACTCAACTGAGGAAAGTTATACTATCCGTCACCTGACTGATCGAGTGCGTTCTGTGAACGTTGAACGAACGTTTTGTCCGTTGAATATACGGTATATATTCACTTTGTCCGTTGTACATCCGTTTTTCATACGGCAAAGTCCTTTAGTTGACCATTCTTTGTCCGCTACTTGTCCGTTAAATATGCGTTACTCATGCGTTTTATGAGCTCCTCACACGCTCAGCGAAGACCCTCATCGCCATCGAGACGACTTTCATCACTGGATGAACACCGGATAAAAAAAATGTTGCATTTTTTCTGTCCGTTCAGCGTCCGTAACCATTATCCGTTAATATGTGACAGCACCATAAACGTTCAACATTTGCACTTGAATAAGGTGTGAAATACGTTTGCAGTTGTAGATTTACCTAAATGTGTACTACTTGAGTACATATGTTAGTATTTAGGTTATAGACCCATTGGATCGGGATCGACATGACAATTTCGGTGACACTGTGCAGACGAAATTGTCACGTCGATCCCTACATGATTGGACCCTGTTTTAGAACATTTCCAAAATTCAAACTAATAATGCCCTGCACTTTTACTTAATACAAATAGGCGTAGGATAATGATGGGACACTGTCAGAATTCCTCTATTAAAGCCACAGTGGGTGCATAGTTAAACCTGGGTGTGTCGTGTGCACTTTATATGCCTTGTGCGCTGGGGCCGCGGCACACCGCCATTATAACTGTTAAAAGTCCAAGTCAAGATCGGGCACGGTCAATGATAATAAAACAGTTTACATATGCGTTAAGCGTGGTTAGCACCTCCGAGCGACAGTTTCATAATAAAAATAAAGAATAATACTGGCCATCATTAATTCCAACTTAACCCATGTGCCTTTTTAGCAGAAAGGGGGTTATTGCTTCTGACATAAAACAAATCATAAACGTATTGTTAACAAATAATGCAGATATCACTTGACAAAGCGTCTTCGGTAGACACCGATTGGGCAGTTCGCAAACAATGCTGCACTGAACAATTGCCATTTTAGGTCTTTACATTTATGGAAGCGTTGCATCGAGCAAATTTTGGTTAATTAAGACATTGATGATGCGCAGACTGATCTGAACCTTTGATCCGACTGCGTGTACCTTTATACATGCATCCAGGCAGGGTTTCTATTAATATGTTCCTTATCTGCTTTTTTCACAGTTCTAGCCAACAGAATTCACAATACAAATTCGACGAATCTATATCCACCGACGAAGGGTTATTTTAGAAAAGCATGTACGATGTACATCACAAAACATAAATTTTCAATTATCTTAACCTGAAGTTCACCTTCGGTATCATTCAGATCATAACAACCGCCTTTTTAGTATATTTTAGTGCTTTGTTTAATGAATAAGTAATAGATAAAGGATACTTTTCCGAGGCTTTCTTGTTTAAACCGCGAGGTGGGCGTAGCCCACCGAGCGGTTTAAACAGAAATCCGAGGAAAAATCCTTTATCTAGCTTGTAGTATGGCGCAGGCGCAAATAAACACGTGTTACTGACGCCTGATGAAATTTACATGCATCCGGTCTAAGCTGTCAATTATATTACGTTTACCTACGGGTTAATATGTTGCTATTTAGGAAGTTCCCGCCTGCATCGCTGTTTACTTAAAATTGGAAGTTAGAGTACGGTTTAAAGCTCCTCCTTCGTCGTTATTCTAGGGTGTCTGATTTAAACATCAGCAAAGATCAAAGAAAAAAGCATCGGCCATACTACAAATGCCTTTACTAAAACAAGGGCAATAACTCAAGTGCTTAAGGGTTTTGACGAAACTTATAGGATATCGAGAGTACATGGTACATATCATTTGTACAAAGAATGATTCTAATATGACAAATGGACGGACGGATGCATGGACGACCCAAAAATATATCCCTCTGACTTCGTCGGTGGATAACAAACAGGCGAAATCCAACGGCAATATTGATAAAAAAAATCAACAGTTCATCGAAAATCAAAACAATTGAATAATTATGCCATCTATCATAGCATGAAACAAAGCGTTTATCATTTGAAACTGATCTGATGCCATTTACGCAAAATGTAATAAAAAAAGTATGCCTACTATCAACGCATAATGTAACAATTATTACATTTTGAAACAACTGCACATGATTGACGCAAAATGAAATAAAAAATCTAGATTATTGCATTTTGCGTCGACATTCGCAACGCAAAATGAAATAAAAAAAATCAAAATGTAATAATTATTACATTATTACAAAACGTGCTGCAACACTTGTCTAGAAGTAAAACATGTATATCAGTATCTCATCGTGAGGGAGAGTGCCCAGAAACCATTCAACGAACCGGTTTCTCCTTGGACTTTACATTGAAAATAATTCTGCCCAAGAAGCGTGTCATTCACTTGGAGTACAGTAAAACCTGTCTATAACGACCACTCTCAAAAATACCACAAATTGGGTTTTAAGACGCTTAGTGCAGGTCAAAAGTATTGCAGGATCCCTTCATAGCTACCATTTGTCATTTAGATCTTTGTTTTGTCTATTTTTGAGTGGCCGCTTAAGACAGGTTTTACTGTACATCACGAAAATGTACCAAAGCATGGTTGGCCAAGCTAATGACAAGCAGCATGAACCAACCCAACAATGGATGTTCTAGGTCAGGGTCTCATTCAATCTAAGACACGACCCGCCGTAGTGCAATTTAAGAGGAAACAATAGATATAAATCACGACTGGGCCCAATACCAGACACACAGACACACTCACATCACACAGCACGAATGGTATACACCACCCCAATACACCTTGAAACTACTGATTACACCGCTAAAGAAGGCATCGATGATTCGTTTGAAACCACAAACCAGATAGGCACAATAAAACGTGACTGGCCCCGACATGCCCAATCGCAGAAAACCCCCAAACCCAAAACATACCCAGCAACCAACCCCCAACATTTACAGTGTTGTCATCGGCAAACACACAGCTCTATTAAAAATCTGTAGTCGGAGGATAAGCTAACAATGACATCAGATCATGTTTTGATGAGTGGATTTCGTCCCTTATCAGAGTTCCGCTAATAGCGTTCTTTTATCAATAAAATTTGTCGTTGTATAGCAGGTCACAGACCTGTAATTGTAAAAGGCAAGTGATTGGTTCAAAAGGTGGGTGGAAGCTCAGCACAATATTTAAGTTGTAACGTGTTTCGTGACTGGTCAATAATGAAATTACGGGAAAGAACTCATGTTTATTAGACGGGAGTATATTTGCTGTACTTTTTGAAACAACATCTCACTGCTTTAGTTAATTAAGTTTACTGGTGTGGCTTAGAAAAAAGACCTTGCATTTTGGTATTTTTCTTAATGAAATTTTCCTCTCATGTAGGGTGCCCACCTTCAGGGGGCAAAAAGTGGTAAAACATGGTAGTCACCAGGGTATCTCATTCTTGTTTAGTGATTCTGTATTTCTACGACAGCCTCAATGTGCTTTTATGGCTGTGAGGACCACAACTTACTTAAAAGCCATAATGGGGGTCTATGGGAAACATTCACATGTTTGGGCCCAGTAAGATGGTAGACCATGTTGCTGAAGTGCAGCGGGCAGTTTTAGTCATCTCCAACGATCCGCTCATCCGCCCGCTAAACCCTGTACAGATTACAACCATACTTGCTATAGAGCATATACCTTAGGCTAACCGGCAGTATGTAAGAAGAGTGTCATTTTGGTCCCACTCTTAGGGGCCTCTGAATGATCGCATGTCAAATACAGAAAACATGCGAGATACATGTAAGTCTTTTCTAGACATAGTCTGCATCTAGAAATCATTGGCGCTGATGAAGACACAAAATACCAGATGCAGTATGCAAGTTATTTAGGCGTGTATGACATTGCACTACAGTCCCTGACATTGTTTATATCGCGGTGCATTGGTCATATGCACACTTCTTACCGAAAGATGATAAGCCGCAAAAGGGAGTTTACCTCCAATAATTATGACATTTTAAATATTCGTACTATTACTTTTTATACAAACTACAATTTCAGAGCTAGTGGCCGAACCAGCGAAATAATGGTATTGTCATGAGCCGAAACGCCCTTTTTCGTAAACACGCGTATGCTTGCGTGACATTGCATGACAGGAGACAGACGGCAAGTGGTCCGATACACGTAATAAAACAAAGTATTACTCATTCTCATCATTATTAGTAATAGTCGATGCCTTAAAACAGGCATCACATTCAATATACCTGACTGAGCCGCGACATGAGATTTCCAACAATATGGCATTTTGACATGAATAGACTCAGACGAGCCTGTACAACCCCCTTTAAGCTTAGAAACTCCATATGTTGTTCGGACGGTAGCTTAACAGTCATATAATATTCAAGCGACTAGCAAAGGCTTTGATCAGGCTGCGCGTTTGCGCAGGCTGGTCTGAGCCTTTGCTGGCCGCACATACCACACTGTTAGAAATTATCATGCCGCGGCCCACATTGTAATGAGAAAAAGGTGTAATATGATGGGGGAACCGGCCATCCAGTTCCTTGCGTAGATCTAGAAAATTTTGTCAGAAGGGTCCAAGTTTGACGTTTTTTTTATCTTTGACGGGAGAAAGGACCCAAATGCCACTATTAGGGCCACCAACGGCCCGCCAGCGAAACGCCATTTTTGGTGGCCCACCATTGAATGTTGGATTGGTAGCTATGTGATTTTAAGGGCATCCAGACCAGTTTTGCTAAGGCACCCTATATTTTTGTAATTTTCCAGGGGGAGGGGGGTCGGACCCCCTGTCCCCCCTTCTGGATCCTCACATGAATTGAACTCATTGAGATTTTAATGGCCCATTGTACCGTACTTACATTCTAATATTTTGCATGTTAGGAAATCTTTCATGATTTTTTATCGTCTGCTGATATTTTTTTTTTCAAAACTAACTTTTACAAAAATAATTCAAGAATACATTTTCTTTGGGTCCTAGTCTGGGTCCAAAGGGTCCGAAAAGTTTCTCAGCCGATAACACCAACAAACAAAGAGTAAATGAGTCATTTCCCGGACGTTTGTCTTTAAGTCACTGGGAATTGTTTTCATCTTATCAAACAATACAGATCCAGATGAGATGCTGCATTCTGTGGTATCTTCTTTGGATCTACACTGGTCGTCAATGATCAACTAACCAACTTAACACCCGTTTAAGCCAATGTAATTTCCATAGCTTATCAAGTGGACCAGTCCATTTCCATTTTAAGGGTTGTAGGGTGGTATTTTGCATTTTTATTCTAAATTTGATATCACATTATGTAAGCAAACAGTAGTAATCCTGATCAGACGCAGCTTTTCTTTGCTGTTTTACCGCAAAAAGGACGCTAAGATAATATGGATTAATGGTTTTCAGTATAAAATTGATTCAAAGACTTGAGCGGATTCAGAGGGGGCTGGGGGTCCGGACCCTCTGGAAAATCAAACGTGGCTATAGTATTTCTTAAAAATTCTGGTAGGAACCCCCTCAGGAAGCAATTGGACCTGTGATCAAACTGCGCGAATGCGCAGGCTGGTCTGAGGCTTTGCTGGTCGCTCATACCACACTGTTGGAAATCTCATGTCGCGGCTCATATAGGAAATGAAGACTCCAAGACTGATTGGGGCATTCATCTGATAATAATATCTGAATTCACTGCTATGCAGGTCGTTGCTTGCGCTCTCCTTATTATTTTTTTATCTTCTTGGAGACAGGGTTCAATTATTTATTTAAAAACTTTGATATCCTTTGTGACTCATGCCAGACAACATCTGAATAAACATGTTTAATGGCCATGAATGGCTTTGTTTGAAAAGCAAACATGTGTAAGAAGCGGCGTTTCAAAGCTTCCCTAGCATATCAATCATTTGAGGAAAAGTGCAATATTCTATGACTACTACTGTTGCGCTTAAACATTTAAAATATGAACCTATTTTGTCCATGCACATTTATGCTGCACTCACTTTTAGATGGGATATTATATCGATTTGCCTTTGTTTGTCATTACCTGCATCCCCGGTCCGTGCTTGTGTGTCCGGGGAACGGACAAAAGCCCACTGGGACAAAAGCCCACTTGGACAAAAGCCCACTGGACAATATCCCACTGGACAAAAGCCCACTGCTTAATTTGGCAGGGTGGACAAAAGCCCACTTCTTTGAATAACAATAGGTATAAGTCTATTATAAAACTGTTTACCCTGATCAGACTGCTCCTTCAGGGTATATCACACCTGCAGTGTGTTTTCATTGACAATATTATCAATATTATTTCGATGTGACAAACAACTTAATTTGGGTGTTAAAAGTTATTGATATTCGAAGTAAATCAATTTACAGTTTTGCTCAAACAATCTATTTTAATTGGGAAACATTTGTCTAATTAATCCAAGTTAGTAACAATTAGCATGCACGTTTATGAGATGTGCCAAACAAAATAGATGTTTGAAGTTTCAGATTTGAGAAGAAGGGAGTCTTTTCATCTTAAGTCCATCTATCCACCATATGGGGGGGGGGGGGTACTCTGATATTTTCATACATACGAAGACTCCGGCTATTTTTTGGGGTTCAAAATTTTGAATTTCAATATCTTTCTGGGGTTTCAGAAAACTGAATATTTTTGGGGGTATGAAGGTTTTGTTGATATTTTGGGGGATCATCATAAAATTGGACTATATTTAGAGGTCATTTCTATGCATTTTAGGGTCTTTTCTGAAAGTCAAGGTACAGAATGGAGGATATTTTTTGGGTTGCTAAAATTTCAAATATTTATTTGGGGTGTTTCAATCTTCTGATTCAATCTTCTGATTTTTTTTGCTGAACAGTAGATGCTGGTCTGAGCCTACTAATGAAGAATAAACGAGAGTACCCCCCTCCCCTGGGGGTTGTTCATCAATTCAAACCTATCCCTGTTAAATATATATAAGTGGGCTTTTGTCCGAGTGGGCTTTTGTCCTGGTGGGCTTTTGTCTAATGGGCTTTTGCCTAGTGGGTTTTTATCCTAGTGGACTTTTGTCCTACACTCGTGTGTCCGTACCCACGTATGTGTCACCACGTCAAAATTGTGTTTCTCACAAGAAGCACATACTCAGCAAGCATGTTATAGCGGGGTCATTGTCGGCCCACCAGTGAAACGCCATTTGAATGGCGTTTCACTGGTGGGCCGACAACAGCCCGCTGGTAAGCCTGATTAAATTTTACAGATGCACACACCAGTACATGGAATTGTACGCCTGTCAGTTATGATGAGCATTTAAGATAATATAGGTGTACGGCCATTGACATCGTGATATTTTGCATTTCATACAACGCCAATCACAGCCTGAAACTGTACAGGAATATCCACCAGCCCCTCAATCTAGTGGTAGATGAAAAATGAGCGAAAACTGACCGATAACCCCTCCCCACCTGTAAAATGGAAACGACTGCATGAATGATACGACAAGATGTTGAAGTTTTTTGGATCGCCGGAATTACTTTTTCAAAGAGGGGCAGTGGTGTTAAAAATTTGTGAAAACTTCAATTTTAGAAACGAAATTACGTATTTCTGAAATCCATTTGCAGCAGCAGATACATGGTACTAGCAAAGAAACACTGAACAATAATTATTGATACTTATATAATCATACCCTGATTTTATTATGACGTCAAAGTCAGAAATGAAATGTCTTTATTTTTGGGTGAAAATCAGCGTTTTTTATATATAAAAAAAAAATAGATCCAATTTTTGTAATCTGACTGGTAAAGTTTTTAAATGTATAGTTATTATTTACCTAATTTCAAATTTGATGCTGCATAATTCAACTTACATATACATTGTCGAGTATACTTATAAAACCCGCCAAAATATTTTCGTGTTTTACATCAAAATCCGTCATTTTAATAATCAGGTATATTATGGGAAATGCATTTATTGCTATTACTTGTATATTTGGGCATTGTCAAATTAAAAAAATTAACGTACATATAGTAAACATTTCAAATGGAAACAATATTTATTAAGTACTGTGATATCATATCAAGTATTGACACACGATAACATGAGGGCCGAAGGACCCTGGATCGCTCACCTGAGTCTTGTTTAAAACGTATTACCTATAGGTAGCCATAGGTATTTATCAAAAACTGGCCACGCTCCTGGTAACCCACCAGGTGGGTCATCTTTGGCCACAGAGCCCCAATTTAAACAAATTTAAATGTGGTCTACTGTGTGATGCTACATACTAAATAGCAAGGTCAGATGCCTAGTTGTATTAGATAAGAAGATTGTTTATTTTTTCACTTTGCAAGTCTATGTAAAAAAAGTGAGTATGGTCAGGAAATGCCACAATCACACACTACAGCCAACCCACGGCACCGTGAGGAAGAGTCAAAGAACAATAAAAGCCACATGACCTCTGTGATCTCCAGGATGGGGCCATTTTGACCACAGAACCACAACTAGGTAGAGTACCATTAGGAGATGCTACATACCAAATATCAAACTATTATGCCTTTTGTTACCTGACACGAATAATTTTAAAGTTTTCTATATAAACATAAAACATGTGACCTCTTGGGCAGCCCCATTTTGGCCCCACGGCCATAAATTGAACAAACTTAGTAGAAGTCTACTACGTGATGTTACATACCAATTATAGGCTGTAAGCCTTGTGGTTTCAGACAAGAATATGTTTATGCGTATATATAATCCTAAGTAAAATATGTGACACCAAGGTGGACCATTTTTTGCAAAAGGGATATTATTTGAACCAACATGGTAGATGTCTACTAGGTGATGCTACATAACAAATATCAAGGCTCTATACGCCCGGGAGTCTATGCCTTGTTGGTTCAGACAAGAAGATATCTTTAAATTTTCCCAAGAGAAGCCTATATTAAACATATACATATGAACTCACAGGGCAGGGCCATTTTTAGTCCTAGTACTCTAGCTTGAATAAAATGGGTAGATGCTTACTAGGTTATACTACATACCAAATATCAATGCTCTAGGCCTTGTGGTTTTAGACAGATAAGCTTTTGCAAAACTCGCGACCCCTAGGATTGTGCCATTTTTAGCCATATGGTCATAACTTGAGCAAACTTGGTAGAAATCTACTAGGTTTTGCAATATACCAAAATAGCAAGGCTATAGGCCTTGTGGTTTCAGAAGTGTTTTATTTTCTATATTTCTCCAATATAAGCCTATGTACAACATTCGATCCCAAGGATTGTGCCATTTTAGACATAGGCCATAATTTGAGAAAACTTGGTAGAGATCTACTGGGTTTTTCTACGTACCAAATATCAAGATTTTAGGCATTGTGGTTTCAGATAAGAATATTTTTTTAAGTTTTCACTTTGAAAATATATTTTTAGCCCGTCTGACCTAGATATACAACGGACTGAAGCCATTTGAAAAAATGTTGAATAGATCTATATAAGAATTATTCCTGCCAAGTTTGTTTAAAATCCATCTAGTAGTTTAGGAGGAGATTTTCTTAGAAACAAAGAAAGAAGCACACTCAATGACAAAACACAAGTAGAGTAGTGTCAATCAATGGGGAGTGGGCGCATTGCAAGTACTGTTTCTGCAAATAAGTTAAATACCATACAGTATGAATTTATTTACATTGACCTGTGTCTCCGATGTGGTATCAACAATCCAAAACCTTTACTGTCACCCAAAAGCCTTAGAAAGCCAGTCCACTTAAATCTTCTAAAGTTGTATGCATTACATGCCATATAGACATACATGTAGTTTAAATGCCTATATTTTGTTTTATGAGGGTCAACAGTGGATAGAGAATGGATAGATGATTACACTTCTAAGTGCATTTCAATATCTCATCGGACTAAGTGGGTACCAAGAGGGGACTTAACTACTGTTTAGGATCACCAAGATAAATATAAATATTTTATCAGAAAATACCTAAACCCTTCAAGGAAACACTTTATAACCACATACAGGGAGTTCATAATCTCCTCATTATGACAAGCCTCTGGTCTGCCCGATATAGTACAAAGGGAAAGTCATAAACACATTAGAAAGTAGTACCACTTTGAGGGTTTAGAAATTAAGGTTTTTAAATATTTTGACCTTGAACTATCAATTAATACTCATCTCAACAGTCAGAAACCATTGTTTACCTATACACACATTAGGCAATCAGTGTGCAAAATATATACCATATACAACAAAACATGTAAGTAAGATGCATTTGCTTTACAAGCGATACAACCAGAATTAAATTATTGTGATCTTTACCTTTGACTCAAATTTTATATTGGAAATTTTTATACAATACAAAATATGAAACTCCTTTTTCAAAAACATACACATGTAAGACAGATTTTAATTAACCTTTGACCCAAGGTTATAGCGGTGATCTGTAACTTTTTTGTAATTTACACAACATCAGCAATAATTTTGCTAAGAATAAACACCCTCGGTCAGAAAATGAAAGACGAGTTGGCATAACAAACCATAAACTGATTGAAAGTATATTTGACATTGACCTTTGACTCAAATGTCATAGCGGTGATTAGAAACCTATATTGTAATCCACACACCGTAGACGCTCATTGTGCCATATATAAACACCATCTATCAAAAATAAAAGAAGAGTCATATTACAGATTTTCAGTAAATTTGACCTTTACCTTTGACTACAGGGTGGTAATTTGAAACCTTCCTTGTCATCCACATGCCAAAGGCAATTGCTGTGCCAAATATGAACATCGAGGCATAGAGTTAAATGGCATGTACTTGTGATAGCACTACCAAAGTTACTTATACGAGCAGCAGATTAAGGAAGACAATGGGTGGTGCACAAACTCCATCAAAAGGATATAAGACCACACTTGATTTGGATGCTTTCAAATAATATGCACTGGTACTCTGTGTAAAGGGGCGACCATAAATTAAAAGGACTTTTTTTAAAATAAATAATGATGTTAAAACGAAAAATCAGGTACTTACATTCTGCAGATGCTACATTCATATACATTAAAACAGGTCTGGCTGCTTAATGCATAGCTAATTTGGCCAAATATACGACATTACTATTTTAAAAAATTGAAATTATTTGTATTTGCATTTTTCCTCAAAGAAAAGCTTTGCTTATTTTAGATATTGCATGTCCTTGAAAGAGGGTGTCCCTCTTCAAAGCCCAATAAAGAGTCACTGCCCCGGCTCTGAAAACATTTTCCGCAGGTTTCATAATGTACAGTTAATAAGCTTTCCATTGATGTATTAAAATCCTATTTTACTGGAGGGAAGGGGTTCTGCCTAAACTAAGCTATTCATAATGTGCCAGATTTTTGCCTCTCTGATATGTTATATTATATATAGAAAACATTAAAAAATATTCTTGTCAGAAAATAAAAGGCCGAGAGTTTAGATATTTGGTATTAATTTGCATGTAGCATCACCTAGTCGTACTCTAAGGTATTTGTTCAAATTGTGGTCAAAATGGCCTCATCCTGGATGTCGGCGTTTACATTGACTTACAAAATGAAAACATAAAAGAAACCCCTCCTGTCTGAAACCACTGGGTCTAGATATGTGTTATGTAGCAACACCCAGTGGACCATATTGACTATTGCCCTGTGGACAAAACTGGCCCCACCAGGGAGATCACCATTGGCATGGCCAGTTTCCAATAGATATGTATAAGATGTTTTAAACAAAACTCAGGTGAGCGATTCAGGGTCGCTTGGTCCTCTTGTTATTGTGTGTCAATACTTGATATGATATCACAGTCCATGATAAATGATGTTTCCATTTGAAATGTTTATTACATGCACGTCATTTTCTTCATATGGCAATGCCCAGATATACAAGTAATAGCAATACATGCATTTCCCAAAATATACCTGGTTATGGAAATTTCGGGTTTTGTTGCAAAAAAACGAAAATATGTTGGCAGGTCTTTATATGTATATACGACAACATATATTAAGTTGAATAAAACAGCATCAAATTTAAAACAAGAAAAATAATAACTATAAATTTTAAGAACTTTAACAGTCAGATTACAAAAAAATTGATTTATTTTGATAAAAACACAAAAATAAAGTCATTTTATTTCTGAATTTGACTTCATAATAAACTCAGGGTGTGGTTATATAAGACTCAGTAATCATTTTTCAGTATTTCTTTCCTGGTTTCAAGTATCTGCTGCTACAAACGGATTTCAGAAATTCGCAGTTTTGTTTCTAAAAATGAAGTTTTCACCATTTTTAACACTAAGTTAAAAGTTTTGAGATTTTCAAACCCAGGTTTGAAGTTCAAACTTCGGTTTAAAGAATTAATGTGCACTTGGCCTGCCATAATAGGAGCAGTGATTCTTGCACACTGATAAGGACATCTGCTATTTTACCCTGGGATAGAAAATCTTATCTTACCCAGGCTATTTACACAGACTGTAACGTGAGGGCTTCATACATTGGTTGTATTGGAACTCATGCACATGGTCTGGTCGTCAAGTGGTGTCAGTGTCAGTGTTATGTTAAAGTGACGTCATCATGTGAAATTGCATCTTAGCGTATTTAGGGACTTCTGGAAGCTTATTCTAAACAAAAAGTGGTGAGCAAGAAAATGAATCCATTATTCATGTGAGGGTAGGATAGAAAAATCTGTCCCTCTGGATCAGCGTTTGTCATCACTCGGCAAGCTTCGTGATGCCAAACGGCGATCCTCACACTCATAACAGACTCTTATATTCCAATCGATTTCAGCCATCTTCCAAAAGCAGTGATTCCAATCGATTTCAACCCTCTTCAAAAAGCAGTGATTCCAATCGATTTCAGTTCTCTTCAAAAAGCAGTGATTCCAATCGATTTCAACCCTCTTAAAAAGCAGTGATTCCAATCGATTTCAGCCCTCTGTAAAATGCCGTGATTCCAATTGATTGCAGCCTTCTTAAAAAAAACAGTGATTCCTATCGATTTCAGTCCTCTTCAAAAAGCAGTGATTACAATCGAATTCAGCCCTCTTCAAAAAGCAATGATCCAATCGATTTCAGCCCTCTAACAAAAGCAGTGATTCCAATCGATTTCAGCCCTCTTCAAAAAGCAGTGATTCCAATCGATTTCAGTCCTCTTCAAAAAGCAGTGATTACAATCAATTTCAGCCCTCTTCAAAAAGCAATAATCCAATCGATTGCAGCCCTCTTAAAAAAGCAGTGATTCCAATCGATTTCAGTCCTCTTCAAAAAGTAGTGATTTCAATCGATTTCAGCCCTCTTCAAAAAGCAGTGATTCCAATCGATTTCAGTCCGCTTCAAAAAGTAGTGATTCCAATCGATTTCAGCCCTCTTCAAAAAGTAGTTATTCCAATCGATTTCAGCCCTCTTCAAAAAGCAGTGATTCCAATCGATTTCAGTCCTCTTCAAAAAGCAGTGATTACAATCGATATCAGCCCTCTTCAAAAAGCAATAATCCAATCAATTTCAGCCCTCTTCAAAAAGCAGTGATTCCAATCGATTTCAGTCCTCTTCAAAAAGAATTGATTCAAATCGATTTCAGCCCTCTAAAAAAGCAGTGATTCCAATCGATTTCAGCCATCTTCAAAAAGCAGTCATTCCAATCGATTTCAACCCTCTTCAAAACGCAGTGATTCCAATCGATTTCAGCCCTCTGTAAAATGCAGTGATTCCAATTGATTGCAGCCTTCTTAAAAAAACAGTGATTCCTATCAATTTCAGTTCTCTTCAAAAAGCAGTGATTACAATCGATTTCAGCCCTCTTCAAAAAGCAATGATCCAATCGATTCAGCCCTCTTCAAAAAGCAGTGATTCCAATCGATTTCAGCCCTCTTCAAAAAGCAGTGATTCCAATCGATTTAAGTCCTCTTCAAAAAGCAGTGATTACAATCGATTTCAGCCCTCTTTAAAAAGCAATAATCCAATCGATTTCAGCCCTCTTAAAAAAACAGTGATTCCAATCGATTTCAGTCCTCTTCAAAAAGTAGTGATTTCAATCGATTTCAGCCCTCTTCAAAAAGCAGTGATTCCAATCGATTTCAGTCCTCTTCAAAAAGTAGTGATTCCAATCGATTTCAGCCCTCTTCAAAAAGTAGTGATTCCAATCGATTTCAGCCCTCTTCAAAAAGCAGTGATTCCAATCGATTTCAGTCCTCTTCAAAAAGTAGTGATTCTAATCGATTTCAGCCCTCTAAAAAAGCAGTGATTACAATCGATTTCAGCCATTTTCAAAAAGCAGTGATTCCAATCGATTTCAACCCTCTTCAAAAAAGCAGAAGAAAACGCAGCGTGTCGCGCTTTTCTTGTTGTGTCTGAAAGAAAGATCGAACCTTGCACACAAGCGTCCTTGCGCGTATCGTGACGTGTTTATTTTTCATTAAAATTTATTTGATTCAACTTATTTCAGTTCGACGCAACGAGAAAAACTTGACACGCTTGCGTAATTGGATAGCGCATGAGTGAATGCCATACGAGACAACGAAATTGGGACCCAAACATGATAATCGATTATAATAAAAGATTCATTAACTCCTTAAAATTGAACCTCAACACTGTGAAAATAAAGCTCGCGCATGCATGGACAGTCCGGATGTATGCGAATCGAAGTCTATTTCGGTAAAACCATATTATGTAGATACATATACTTAAGGAATAAAGAAACGCAACAGACAAAAATATAATTTTTGCGTGTTTAAATGACGGTTTTGGTGAAATCTCTCTTAATATTTCTTATTTAGTTTTAAAAGCAGATGATGAAATACCAAAACGTCTTTTTAACGCTACATTTTACGCTACAAGATGAAAACAAAAGAAAACGTAAAATGTGACGTTAACGTCAGAATAAAGATCAAGAAACTCTGTCTTTTCCATGTTTGGTTATTTGGCATCGACTTGACAATATGCAAATTAAACAAACGTCCAATCATATTCGTAATGCAGTCAAATATTGCGTCAAAACACGCTACTTGAACGGCAAGATACACAATGGTAGTGAATAAACGATAAACGTCACATAGAGCCGTCGAGTTTGGGTCGCTGGTGAATATACGGGATAAGATAAACCTAGAGACATCAGAACATGCTTTCTTGGGAAAACTGACTTTCCAGATACCGTAGAAATACGCTGGTAAGGTGTTTATATTGACGTTAGCCAAACAAAACACGGCATAATTTAAAAGAAAACATCTGATTACATGCCAAGAGTGAACACCAAACTTGTTAACTGTAACCTAAACTTTGTCACTGGACCTTTTTATCATTAGAAAAACACATACGCATCATAGAAACCATTAAAACGTGGGATATCGAATTTTGACGTCAGAATTGAGTTTTTTTTTTGACGTCTGAAGATCTCAAGTCATAATTCTTGAACAAAGCGTCCTTGTAATGAAAAAATCTCAAGCAGAAAAGAAAATTTACGCGTTTCACGCAGTATTCAGAGTTGACGTTAATGACGTTAAGCCGTTTCAGAATCCACAGAAACGTCGCCATTTGATTATTTCTTTGATCCACAATCTATGCCAAGACTTTTTAAAACAATAAACCGATGGTTGATTCAAACTTTGCTATTATTGACCCTGTTTCAGCAGTTTACTACGGGGGGTCAGGCTGGAAACGCGCATACCAAAATGATTACGTAATCGATAATTGCGTTGAACCTGCTGTAAATTGACGGGCACATACTGCTCCTAGGGATAAATATCATTTGCACTAAAATTTTGCATCATATTGTATGCTTACAATGACTCAAAGTTTTTGTTGCGTTTCTTTATTCCTTAAGTATATATCACAGTATCGATTCACTGTGCGCCTGAAATTAGTGAAATCGACTGTATCGGTAGAATCGAGAGTTTTTGGCCTAAATTTGTGAGGGGGTGGTAAGTATTTTCGCATGTTTTCTTATAGTTAGATTTGTTCTTCCGCCGTGGATCTCATTATATTTCTTTGATATATGCATACATGTCATAATATCGTGCAAAAACAACGACAGTGTATCGTGGGAGCGCAAGAAACGCATTCTTTTAGAGGGATAGTTGTCAAAAAAGCGAAAATCCACAGCTTTTTATCTTCCCGTTTCGAATTTATACAACTTAGCTAAAAATGATTTTCACCAGCAGTTCGAGAGGCTTATGATCGTACAATACCAGAAATATCAGACTGTTCCGTTTTTTCGATTTTGAGATATTCAGCTATATATGACTGAACCCCCTAATAGCGGTGAATTAGAAACTGTATTGGTAGAATTTACTGCTATTTATTTAATGTAGGCAGTAAAAACTACCGACTGCACGAAGTGAAAGCAAATGTTGGTAATAAATCTTCGAATTTAGAGCAGAAAGTAGGCTATTTATTTCACCATGTGTATACCATTGGCTTCTAAATGTGTACTTTGGCAGACAGTGAAGACCCAAATATAATGCCGCATCATACGGCATTTCATCTGGGTCTTCACTGTTTATTTATACAAATATGATGTTCAGAGAAAGAAATGCAACTTTTTTAAATAAAAACCTGTGACCAGCAATATTTATATATTGTACCATCCCAGGTTAATGGTATATAACCAGTAGGCAGAATTCAATTAGTTCATAAAGGGTTAACAATACGTCAATCTGTATCACTTTTTTCAGTCTGTTAAAATCTCCACATCTGCTGTCCGTGAGTAGGTTCGTAGGCTTACATTTCAATAATTTCATCCTGTTTTAAACAGCTGTATGGTAAGATGAAATGGCAGTGGAAAGTACATTTCATAAGACCCACTTTGGCAAACCCTTTAATAATCCTCTATTACATCAAGTGCCGAAGACACAAGAGGGGGTATTAATCCCCCTCTCGACAATCCCTCTCTCAACAGAGGGTTAAGGGGGTCTCCCCCAAGTTTTTTTTTAAATTTTGGCCGCCTCTACGTGCGTTTTTAATGGGGCTTTTATGCATTTGGGACCAGATTTCAGTCCTTTTGGTCATGATCTTTTGCTAGAAAAGATATTTCTTGTCATGCGAGAAACCGAATGCTGGACAAAATTGTTTTCAGACAGTCACGATTTTTTTTTTACTTTTTTTTCTACAGCATGTTTCTTTGACATTATTTTACCTATGTCCCCGCAGGTTTTGGAAAGGACTAGCTGGTCCTTCAAAAAGTTGTGTTTTGGAAAAGATTAAACTTAGTCTTTTCAATTACATGTAGAACACCTGTTAAGGATGCAGGCTTCATCTAGATTTTGGCTTCGGTAGGCATAAGATGAGATCTTTGGCTTCGCTGTAATGGAGCCAGGGCCTACTGTCGAACCACGACGGCTAAACCCTTCTCTGCTAAGGCTTCTTAAAGTTGAATGAACGTTGGTGGAACCAAAAAGTCTTGGGCTGAATTGGAACAGGCGGGACCTGTATATCTGTAACAGAATGCAATTGTAACAACACAGGCTCATGATGCTCATATATGTAAAGTCAACACATTTTAAACCTACTTTCTCGCTCGACATGTTAATTAGAAGAAGAAAAAAAAATTGTCAATTTAAGGGATCATAGAATTATCTGGACCTCAACAAGAAGACCTGTCTTCAGGTTTCTGACCATGCAAGACTCAAACCAACCTACTCAGTTACAGAGATTAGCTAGAATGCTGGAATTTTGAGTGTAGCAAGTTTACAATTAAGCTTTCCTAGCAGCAAATAACAAAGGCGCTGATCAGACTGCCCGGATGTGCAGGCTGGTCTGCGCCTTTGATGTTCGCATGCAGCTACGTCAGGTATTCTCACGACACGGTCCATAAGTATGATAACGTCCATTAAGACCATCTGATTATGAAATTAATTAAGAAGGTGCCATTATAATTTTTCAATGTTTTCACACGGGCAACGCGCGTTATTGATAATTGCATCAATAAATGGTAAGCACAGAGTAAAGGGAGCCAAAACCAGCAAAAGGGAAACAGCTGAGAGCATACTCGGCCAAAAAAGTTGTCGGGGGCTCGACGGACCTGCCGGACTGGCAATGGCGGCCTTGTGTACAGGTTACATGCTACTGTAAACATAGCATTTGTAATCCACCATTTTCTAAATGCATGGTGTAATGCTCCACTGAATGGGTAGTAAAATATACAGGTAAGTTCACGTCGTGCTATACTTCTCCAAAACGCTTTGAGGCGTGACTGTAACGGTAAATGCATTGAATGAATCGAGGGTCATTACTTAGAGGTCGTGGTAGAAGTATACATGTATCGCTTTGTTACATGAATATTTATGAAGGTTGGATGCTTACAAAAATAGGTTTGAGATTTTTTTACAGCATCTTAACAATAACAGACACACACACACACACACACACACACACAAACGCATGCACACTCTCACGCACGTACACACGCCCGCGCACACCACACGCACGTGCCACAATCGCAAAAAATCAACAGACAAACCTATCATCAAACTAGTGAACAAAACATTATCTCTATTGTTTTGGGCTTGTCCGTCCGTCCGTCTGTCTGTCCGTTGCCGTGGTCACTCTAACTCAGTCATTTTTAATCGGATTTTTTCAAAATTTCATATCATCATCAAACTCTGGTTCAAGTTTGAATACAGCTTGTTTTTCTGTCGAACGATAAGAAAGAAGGCTGTAAAAATGGCCGCCACGACAGGTCTCTCTTACTTAGTCATTATAATTGGTTTTCTTCCAAATTTTATATATGGATTGCTTCCATCAAACTCTCCTTCAATATGTTCTTGAAAATGTTATCCTTTGGAAGCAAATAATGCACAAAAGAACTGAAACTAGAGTAATCAAAATTTTCTGGGCCAGGCTAGCTAGTTTCGGCCATTTAGGCCACATCAGTGACCCTCTTATAGTTTTTAAGTTCCACAATGAAACCATGATCCAAAAGGACAAGAAAATCAAATCTACATTATAGTGAAGGGCAGGGAGACGTTCTACCACTGCCACAAAGTCCCAATCACCAGCTGTAGTGAAGTCAAATATGTTCTTAAAAAGTTATCCTTTGGAAGAAAAGACTGCACTAAAGAACTGAAATTAGAGTGTGCAAATTATCTTGGCCGGACTAGCTAGTTTCGGCCATTTAGGCCTCATTAGTGACCCTCTTATAGTTTTTAAGTTCCACAATGAAACACATGATCCCAAAGGACAAGAAAATAAAATCTACATTATAGTGAAGGGCAGGGAGACGTTCTACCACCGCCACAAAGTCCCAATCACCAGCTGTAGTGAAGTCAAATATGTTCTTAAAAAGTTATCCTTTGGAAGCAAAGACTGCACTAAAGAACTGAAACACGAGTGTGCAAATTATCTTGGATGGACTAGCTAGTTTCGGCTATTTAGGCCTCATCAGTGACCCTCTTATAGTATTTAAGTTCCACAATGAAACCCATGATCCCAAAGGACACGAAAATAAAATCTACCTTATAGTGAAGGGCAGGGAGACGTTCTACCACCGCCACATAGTCCCAATCACCAGCTGTAGTGACGTCAAATGTGTTCTTAAAAAGGTTATCCTTTGGAAGCAAAGAATGCACCAAAGAACTGAAACAAGAGTGTGCAAATTTTCTGGACCTGATCAGTTACCATCTAATAGTTTCAAAGTTCCACAATAAAACCCATGATCCCAAAGGACAAGAAAATAAAAGTTCGAATACGTTGTTTAATCTGTTGAACGATTAGCAAGATGGCCAAAAAATGGCCAACGACTATCAGTGTCCACTACTTCATTTTTTTTTACCAGAGTTTTTCCAAATTTCATATAAGGATTGCTTCCATAAAACTCTCGTTAAAGTTTGAATACGAGTTTTGTCCGACGAAAGTTAACCAAGATGGCGAACGAAATGGCCGCCACCTATTAGTTTGCACTTACAGACACTCTACCTTAGTCATTTATTACCCGATTGCTGCCAAATTTCACATATATATTACTTTTATCAATCTCTCGCCTAAGTTTGAGTATGGGCTTTGTCCCATAACCCAGATGGCCGCCAAATGGCCGCCACCTGTCAGTTTACACGTGTGGACATTACTTAGATGTATGAGTGGTCTTCGATATTTTAAAGTGTTTCCTGAATGAGTGACAATGGAGTGTGTTATGACTGTATCAAATTCAGAATAGAGAGGGCAGTTGTAGCATTTGTATCCTGGATTTTCCATTGTGCTATAGAAACTCCCGGGTGTTGGTTTACTGAAACGAAAATGTTTCAGAAGTGAGACTATATTTAACAAACAATGAGACATGTGGCTTAGGCTGCTGTACATTCTAAGGCAGTGATTCTGTTGTTGATTCGTTGTTGACTGTTGCTTCTGATGTGGGTTCTGTGTTTGTTCTATGGTTTGCTATGCATTGCTTTATGTCTTTTCTAGGTTTGCATTAATCTTGATGTTGGCGAGTGCTACGAGTATGTAGGAAAGGAGACTTGACTTAAAAGTATATGTATTTTTACTGACCATTCCATGGCGGTGCTTCTTTTGTGGATCGTTTTTGTTACTTATGTTTTGTGTTTGTCATGCTATCTTGTCGTCTATTTATTGCAGTCTTGTGGTCACCTACTTGGAAAGGGCTGACCTCTTGGCTCTCTTGTATGTGGTGATTTATTGTGTTTTATCACTTACTGATGGGGTGTCCTGGGTCAAATGAGTGTATCAGTTGCTGATCTTTGCATCCTTTCTTACTTTAAGGAATGAAAGTAAAATAATTTTGTGTTTCAAACGGTGACCCAAGAATTGCTGCTTGGCTCATATGCGTAGGAAGCTTTTCAATATTTTTTTTTTTGGGGGGGGGGGAAGCCAGCGATGCCAACTTCAATACTTCTGGAGGGATATTGCATGTTCATACACGCATGCATGCGCACACACATCAATGTACATATGAAAACACATGTACATGCTCCTAAATGTTCATACTCCCATGCATGCATCATGCAAGCATGCACACACATATGTATGCATGCATGCACATGCGGATACATCAAAACATTTATATATTTACATTCTCACATGACAATCAAAGCTAGCGCTCCTTATGATATAGAATTCCGAGGATCGGATGTGTTGCCTGGCAGAACAGAAGTCAAACAAGAAAAATTTGTCGAATATATTTTCCTGACGAAGGGTTATCTTAGAGGAACTAATAAATCACAAAGCATAAATCCCATTTCTCCAACCCCTAAGTTCACCTTTGGTATCATACAGATCAAGGTTAAAAGCCTATCAACTACTTTTCAGTGGTTAGTTCAATACAAAATAAACTTAATTGTCTGACATTGACCTGACCTAGAGGTCAGGGGTGTGTGTAAGGTCAAAGTGTTTGCCTCTATGTAAGTCTATACTTCTTTCCCATTAATTTTATATACAACACGATCACATTCAGAATGTATTTTATGTTATAATCTAACCTACAGTTGAGTGAGAGTGTAAGGAGAGAATATGTGTTTGCATGGTGCCCTATGCCCCATTCCCTTTAATTCGATATGCAACATGACCATGGGGGCGGGGTCTGCGGGTAAAATATTTGCTACAACCCTGCTGCATTTGTGATTCCCTTTAATTTGATATGCAACATGACCATGTTCTGAACAAGTTGACTTTTGACCACAGGGTCAGAGGGGCTGGAGAGGGGATTTGCGGTCAAAATATTTGCATGTTTCTGCTTTCGCGATTCTATTTAATTTCATATGCAACATAACCATGTTCTCAATAAGTTGAATTTTGACCTTTAACCCCACACTCAAGGTCAAGTGGGGTAGGGAGAATGTATGAAGGCAGACCTTTTCACCCCCAGGGTTAGAGGGGGTGGGAGGGGGTTTCCGGCCAAAATATTTTCTACCTTGTTGCTGCATCCGTGATTCCCTTTAATTTGATATGCAACATGACCATGTTCTAAAAAAATTGAATTTTGACATTTTGATCCCATCACCTAAGTCCACCCAGGGGGTCCGGCACAGGTCTTAGACCCAAAATCACGTTTGATATGTTTCATATTTATTGTACCTCTGTCTGCAGTTGCTACCATGTTGCTGCATTTGCGATTCCTTTGATGTGCAGCATGACCATGTTCTGAGGGGAGAGGGGGGCTGCAGGCAAAATATTTGCTACCATGTTGCTGCATTCGCGATTCCCTTTAATTTGATAAGCAACATGATCATGTTCTGCAAAAGTTAAATTTGACCTTTTGACCCTAGAAATTGGGGAGGGGGGGGGGGCTGCGGGCAAAATATTTGCTATCATGTTACTGCATTCGTGATTGCCTTTAATTTTATATGCAATATGACCATGTTCTGAAAAAGTTGAATTTTAACCTTTTGACCCCCAGGGTCGGGGGGGGGGGGAGAAGGGGGGGGGGTCTGCGGGCATAATATTTGCAACCAAGTTGCATGTTGCTACGCCTGTGATTCCCTTTAATTTGGTATAGGAGTGGTAGGAGGGGGTCTGCGGGCAAAATATATGCAACCACGTTTCCACATTCGTGATTTTATTTAATTTGGTATGTAATCTGACCATGTTCTGGAAAAGTTTAATTTTGACCTTTTGACCCCAGGGTCAGGGGACAGGGTGAGCGGGGCTCCACGGGCAAAATATTTGCTACCATGTTGCTGCATTCATGTTTCCCTTAATGTGATATGCAACATGATCATGTTCTGAAAAAGTTGAATTTTGACGTTTTGACCCCACCCACTAAGTCCACCCAGGGGGTCTGGCACAGGCCTTCGATCAAAAATCGCATTTGATATGTTTCTTATTTATTGTAACTCTGTCTGCATGCGAAATTTTTGTAAAAATAATGACAACTGACTGAGTTATTGCGAAATTTACATATTTGACCTTTGATCCCACTGGGGGGAGGGGCGGTAATTTTTTTTTCATCATTTTTATGCTTATCTACAGGCACTGGGTAATCATTGCCTATAGTGAGAAGTTGTAAAATGTGATGTTTATTCTACAAAAAGTCAATATAGCGTTTGCATTAGCCTAAACCTAAGTCAAAAAAGGGCCAAAACTCAGTCAAAAATTGGCGAATTACCTCCAAATTCGAACTTGGCCTGTATTTTATAATGCTTTATCAGTGTTAAAGAATGACAGTGTTGCATCCCTCCAAAAGTAATTGATCGTAAACCACAATTTGGCCAAAATCTAAGTCAAAAAGGCAATAACAATTGATGCTTTACCCTTCTGCAAAGTTTAATGGATGATTAAATTGATGAATCAAAAGTTATCGATTGCAAACCAAAAGTGTGACAACGCGGAATACAACAACGACGTCGCCACAGACGCCAAAGGACACATGATTCTTATATGTTGATTATGCCACTCAAAAAGCAGGTACGCTTATTTGAGGAAGGGGCAACAATGCAACGAATATATATACATGGGGTCTTCGCCACTATAAAGAATTATCTATTGTCATTATACCGTGTTAGGGTTTTAAAGCCCTTCCATATATCTCACATCAAACTTGGGCCTCTGTTGTGAAAGAACCTGACTCTGTCGCATGTGAACAACAAAGGTGCAGACCAGTCTGCTCATCTGGCCAGTCTGATGCGTGCCTTTGTAACTTGCTCCCTGGAAAGTATATAGCTAAGCAGCTGAACTTGGCCCACTAAAAGCTTTAAGCTTCTATCTAGTCTCTGTTGATAACAAGGCTGATTTTAGCAAGATCTGGCTGGAAACCCTGAAGAAATGAGATGCAGCACATATTGAGCCCGCTCATTATCCTTACCAAACTGTTACTGTTCAAGCTGATCGAAGGCACTTTAGTGCTACATGTACATAATTGTTAATATTTTGCCAGTTACTGACAGCCAACCTTTTTAAATCAACTGAAGGAGAAGAACGGCCAAAAGCATTTCATGGAGGGTGCACAGTGGCTTTGTCTACAATGCTTGACTCGATACCAAAGAGCTGTCTGGTATACCCCCATCTGCATCACTGCGTTATGTGTTTGACCAAGACACATTTATACTTGCTTACTACTGGTTCAACGCATGAAGAACCATCCCGACATAACTATAAACGTGTTGACTGGGACGTAAAGAATCAAATCAAGCAAACAAACAAGTATTTTCATCTAAAAAAATTTAAGAATGTGCCAAGCGTGTATTTGTTTACAAACTGAAGTATTTGACAAGCTTTTATTATATTTTATCGCACAAAGGTTGTGGGTTTGATGCGCAAAATTTACGTATATTTTAAGTCCGACTTGCGCTTGAAATTGGCCCAGAATAGACGAAACTGTCTTCATTGTTCCCTTTCACTGGGCACAGTACCTCTTATGAGTATCGATATTACTTCGTTCAGTGCGTCGATTCTACCGATACAGTTTCTAATTCACCGCTATTAGGGGGTTCAGTCATATATAGCTGAATATCTCAAAATCAAAAAAACCGATCAGTCTGAGATTTCTGGTATTGTAGGATCATGAGCCTCTCGAACTTCTGGTGAAAATCATTTTTAGCTAAGTTGTTTAAATTCGAAACGGGAAGATAAAAAGCTGTGGATTTTCGCTTTTTTGACAACTATCCCTCTAAAAGAATGCGTTTCTTGCGCTCCCACGATACACTGTCGTTGTTTTTGCACGATATTATGACATGTATGCATATATCAAAGAAATATAATGAGATCCACGGCGGAAGGACAAATCTAACTATAAGAAAACATGCCAAAATACTTACCACCCCCTCACAAATTTAGGCCAAAAACTCTCGATTCTACCGATACAGTCGATTTCACTCATTTCAGGCGCACAGTGATCGATACTGTGTATATAGCCCGTCGTGAACCGACACGCATATAAGTTTGTACATGTGAGAAATCGACACATTCACATTTGTTCTCATCAAGGACCTGGATCCTGAGCATAGGTGTTGGCTTTACATGACAGCAGTCATTGGTCCTTACCTGTACCAGGTACAGGTAAGGAGCAATAGCTGCTTCACGTGGAAACGAAATGTGAATGACTCTGATTGGACAGGCTGTATTCTCGCTCTGTTCCGAGTATTGGCTGCAAGCGCAAGTTAGTGTGTTGGTTTTGTTAAGCGATGGTTTATTAATGAGCCGCGACATGTGATTTCAACAATGTGGCATATTGACAAGTGTAGATTCAGACACGCCTGTGCATCCTTCTTTTAAGCTCAGAAAGTCCAAATGCTATTCTGTCAGGAGCTTAGTTAACATTCATAGAATATTTTAGCGACTAGCAAAAGCTCTTATCACACTGCGCGTATGCGCAGGCTGATCTGAGGCTTTGCTGGTCGCATATACCACATTGTTGGAAATCTCATGCCACGGCTCAAATTTTCATTCTGCGTCATCTTTAATTTCATGATTAATGCACAAACTGTCGCCTTACGGTTCTTAATCACGCTATTGTTCTCCACTTGGCGTTTTCAATGGAAACCTTAATTGCTTCACGCTCGTGCGCGTTCCAACTCCACAGGATTTTAAACACCTTTTTAAAGAAAACAACGTTTAACAATAAAGCTCATTTTCCAGGAAAATTGATACTGTCGGTAAATGTTACTATTTTAGGATCTGCTTTTCTTTCTATCATTCATCACACAATGCCAAACGCCCTCTCGCGGACATTCTAGGCATATTGCACCATCGAGCAGTCCAAATATGTTAATAGAGAAATGATGAAGGTAAAATGTGGATGAAAAGTGTGAGGGAATGAAAGCTGATCGGTTAAACTAGTTAAGAATAGCTGCAATTTGACATGTCGTCGCTTCAGTGCTATAGTGTTCTAAGTGACATTTTGGTCAAAAATGAGTTATGCAAACCTTTTGAATGGGGATCAAATGTTCTATCTACTGGTGAAGGTTTCATTTACTACCTATAACCTCCCAGTAAGCTTAAAAATACCGTACTTTTCTGTTCTATCTACAAAAAGACAATTTCGTCCAGTGCTATAGTGTTCTAAGTGATTTTTATCCAATGGCCAATAATGATTATGTCACGTGACTGGGTGAGTTCAGTGTCATACTGTTCTATCTACCTTTGAGAAATTGGTAAAATTTGCAGTTACCTCCCTTATATAAACTTCAATTTCCTCAATTGAAGCGGTTTGTCGATGGAATGTCAAACTAATGGCTATATCTGCTACTTTTAGTTCCAAATAATCCGCTCAGTCAAAACTCTCATGCAAATTGATCCATGGACAGAATAATAAGCTGTAGAAACAAACTACCTACCTTACACATATTAGTCAGGGCCCTTAGGGACAAAAAATAGGTCCCGTGCGAATTGTGTGCCGATTTATGGTGACCTATATCAAAACCTTCAATGGCGTCTTACCTTTGATTTAAAGGTGGTCACCCATCTCAAATCCGCGTCTGTGGCTAGTTATGACGTCATAAATATGGCGACCATAATGAGAAACTGCTCGTCAATAAAAGCTATGGTTTGTGTTGGTATGGTCATATTTATCCAACATGAACGCTTTTTTTAACATAATATCAGTTATTTTAGTCATATGATGGTTACATCAATGCTTTATCTGACTTTGACAATGAATTATTTCTCGATAACTATATTTTGCATGCTAAATACCGTAGATTTCCTATAAATACCACGCTTATCGGGCCACCTTTAGACTGATGGCTGAGAATGTTATTGCTCCCCCTCAGGAATTTCGCAAAATTATCCTATCTAAAAGAGAATTCCAAGCTGCGTCTTTTAATAGATGTTTGCACTATGTTCGCTGGGGAGTTAGTCTCTGACAGCCTGTTACATATGTTACCATATTAAATTTAGATAAAAAAAAAGAAAATTAAAAGTTTGAGCTACAGAAAGAAGGCTAATTATTTAAATTACTCATATGGTCTGCAAATTGACTACTTTAGCTACATATAAATTCTTTTGGAGCAAAATAACAGCTTCCTGTGGTGTAATGTGTTTTACTTTAATTAGATTACCCTTTAACATGAAAAATGTGACCAATATCATTGACTTTTTAGCTGATATGTGCATTTTCCAAAATATTTTGATTATTTTATACTAACAAACTCATTTGGGTTAGAGAAAATCCAAAGTTTGCTTTTATACTATAAATAAAGTGTCTTATACGAGCAATTATAAAAACACCAAATTTTAAGGAGCCGAATTTGGTAGGCATCATTTAAGTAAAAAAAATATGAAAACATTTGCTGCTGTTGGATATCTTGCATTTTTGGGATTGTCTTGTTCATATTATAAAGACTTATAGATTTTGCAGGTTAAACAACAAGATTGAAGCATTTGTTAAAGGCTGTAACATATGTTACATGACATAATAAGTGAGCAAGGACATTGACTTGATGTAAGAAATGATATTTCAGGAAAAAATGAATATATTTTGCATGTTTTCCTAGCTAAAGTCTCTAGCCTCTGGTGCCTAAATCTTAGGTATTGATGATTGTTAAGCCCCTGTACCTTTGTTACAGATGTTATGAATATTTGTTTTCAATATTTCTTAATATGAATAATACTAAAATAAAGATACATCCTAGAGGAACATAGGAAATAATCTTTTCACATTTAAACAGTACAATTTAGTAAATGTCCCTTTCTAATGTAAATATTCTAAACCAATCCTTATCCAAGTCATATACATGTACAATATCGATTATTATTTCTGCTTCTCTGGTAAAATAATTGTCCTCTTCATATCATAAAAACCAGAATAATCATCAAGCAAGATTTTGACTGCAAGCTGAGTAATGACCTGCTCCATCCCAAACCCTTTCTATCGTATGTACCAGTTCAAGGTGCATCGAATAGGAGCTGTTTGCACACTGTAAGCATGGGTGTTAGCCTGTATCAGCTTGATACATATGTTATTTATTAATTTGAGAATAAGAAAATTGAAAGTTTGAGGTACAGAAAGAAGACATCAAAACTAGCTAATTAATGAACATTCTAATAGTCTGCAAATTACTGGATGCCTTTACTACATATGACAGCTGTTTAACATTAATACGGCTACATGTTGTATTATGTGCGTTACATGAACTTATAGTGGAGCGGGAAATGTCTGTTTTTTTAGACGATCATGCACTTCCGGATACAAGCATGAGACTTTCAGATTATGTTCTTCAAACATTTCTTGTAAATATTTTCTCGTTAGCCATCGCAATTTTTTCCATTTTCAAGATGGCTAACGGAAATTTCAAATTGGCTGCCAAATTCATAAGATCAGCAGAGGGGAAAGTGACAAAAAGAAGGCACATGCAGATATAAGCATGAAAATGGTCATGAGCATGAGTAATTTGAATATTTAATCTTAGCCAATCGAAATTGGCCTATTTTCAAGATAGCGGTGCTAAATCCAAGATGGCCGCCGCAAAAAAAATGAAGATTTTACATGATACAAAGTAATACTGACTAAAATGTTTGTTTATTTTTGTTTGTTTGATTTGATTCTTTACGTCCCATCAACAATCTTTAAGTTATATAGGGACGGGTCTTCATGGGTTGAACCAGTACTAAGCTAGGATAAATGTGTCTTGCTCAAGGACCACAACGCAGTGACGCCGGTGAGGCTCGAACCGGCGGCTCTTCGGTCTCGAGTTAAGAACTCTACCACTGAGCCACTGCGCTGCCATGACTAAAATGCAGTGTTGTCGTCACACTAAGGCAAAAATGCAAAATAGATATCGTTTGCTTGTTTGCGCTACAATCTGATTATAAGCTATGGATTATGTAAGTACTAGAAAAGCAATAAACAGGAACTGGAGCAATCAAAAGCCACATCTCACTCTTAAAACCAAAATGATAAATAATTAAAAAAAAATACAAATAGACCAAAATACAATGAGAACAAATGGCCAATCGAGTGGGCAGCTATTTCTCAAAGGGTGGCCACTCAGCAACCCAAACAGAACTTTAAGAATAATGAACAAACATACGGTGAATCATCACCAAAACTCTGACACCAAAACAAATACCTATTTTAATTAACGTATAGGTGAGATTAAATGGTCAGATGAAATAAATCCGGGATCTTTAAAGGAAATGTGAATAAATTGAATACAAATAGATCTTTGTCTAACTGCTATACTTTCAAGTAAAATCATAAAATAATACTGTACAATGCATATTGCTTGGTACTATGTAATAAAAGGGCAAAGATCAGGAATCGACACAATCAAGTACCACTCCTGACCCAGGATACCACATAGAAAAGTGACAAATACACTATTTAACATCACAAACGAGAGCCAAGTAGTCAGTCCTTTCCCAGCAGGTGATCACAAGGCAGCAATGAACAGACCCTGCTTTAAGTAGCACTTCCAATTAGTTCCCCTTGTTGACTTGTCACAATAGCTCAAGTGGTGGAGTGTCCGTTTCCAGAGCTGGAGGTCACAGGTTGAAAAAACAGCCATGTCACACTAAAATAGTTAAAAAAGGAACCAATTGCTACATTGCTTGGTTCTGAGCACAATAAGACATGCGATGGATTTTCTTATCTCACTCACTACTAACACAACTACACATTTTGAAGTAATTACTTAACTAAAATCGACAACAATAGTTTGCTTTCCAGTACTTGGTTCAGCGAATCCCATCTGGTGTCTCCCTCCTGTGGTTGAGATGTATCGATAGATAGAAAGATTTGAGTTTTTGAATGCTGAACTGTGAAGCTCCAGTTGCATAGGGTGGTTACCTAGCTGTCACGGCGCTATGATTATGATCAATATTATCAACATTATACTATAGTGTTTAACTCCTTTTGAAGTAAGGATGAACAAACTTCTCCTTTTTCCATAGATGGTGATCCCATTTGATTCCTAATTTGAGGACCCTAAAAATGCAAATTTCGTACTGGTGAATGACGTGTATTGAAGTTTTCTGGCAAATGGCAGCAGCCCAACATATATACCTATCCTACCCTACCCTACCTACCTAACTTAACCTGGGTTTTCAACCTACAGCCTCCAGTTCGGGAAGCGAATGCCTTACAACTTGAGGCATCGTGACAAATCAACAAGGGGGCGTAGGGACTCCCGCCATGAAGAATGTTCCATCACCACAAATGGAGCGTGTGAATGTAAAGCCAGCATACTTCAAGCATACTTTTAAAGAACCCACTGTTCTGGAAATCAAGGTATTCTTCCTTTGAAAACTGTCTCTGTCAGAACAAGAATATTTCAGTACCTTAAAAATGTCATTGTAACATAATCTGGACGATTGTGTTATACATGTAGTGAGATGGGCTGCATACCATGCCTCAAAACATTGAGCAGTGCAATTGTGGCCTGGCTTATCTGCTTTGCTGCCTCAAAATTGATCAGACGCATGTATAGCACCATCTGAGACTGAAGAGTCAAGTATTATTGCCTCTAGTGTCAAAAAAACAAGGCTTGCACACAAAGTGGCATCAGCCTTTCCTGGAATATTTATCAAACTTTGCAGTGTACATGCTAACAATATCAACAAGATATTACTGTTGACTTAGTAACGGGTAGAGTCCGTGCTCGATATGAGTAGAGGTACATAGTTGGTCACGTTATGGTACTTAATCCACCTCATTGGACAAATATAGGGGTTTCTTTCATACTTCTAAATGTAAATCAGTTTCGTCACCCTACTCGTATTGAGCACGGACTATAGTTGACAAGCAAATAAGGAGCAAATACATCCAAAACGTATGTTTTGGAGTCAAATATTGACTTATGAGCTTCTTTTAGTTATGCTTTAACATTCTTTTCTATTCTTATCGTCATCATATAATATTACTTGTATCATTATCATTTTTATTATGATCTCAAGTAATGATAGGTCTAAATGAATACATGTGTGGTTCCTTTTAATGCCACAAAAATAGGGTAGGTGGGTAGGCTAACATTAAATTAAGCCGTAACATTAAAACACGATGACGGCCTATATTATTCTATTGACTATTCAATAGTGCATATGGAGTCTGAGTGAACAAATTTTGATATATTATAAAAAAGCCTAAATGAAGTAACCACACTATTTTAAGCCCAAAACCTTTATATGGTTGTTAGATCAGGAAATTATTTTATTGAGCAACTTTTAACACAGAAACCTGCTTCAAAATTTTCATTATGCCTGTTTAAGCTTTTTTCCCAATGGCCATTTTAATAAGGTTGGGCGGTCGAAACCACCCCCGGTTTTAACCGGGCGGTTTTAACCGGTTAAAACCGCCCCGGTCAATATGCCAAAAAGTGGTCAATACTGGTCAATACGAATCTGAGTGGTCGATTGAAAATTTTAAGGGGCCGTTTTAGAGGTAGATTGAGATATAAGGTCAGAATTTATGTTCTATTTATTGAAAAAAGAAAAAAAGTACTGTTTCATCCCTGCCAAGGGCACTTTTCACCTGTAGCACTGACTTCTGTATTACAGCCCAGGCACCTAACACTTAATATTCTTTTTTAATCATCAAGGGCAGAATAGAATAACCAAACAGCCTAACAGGTTTTTTTCCCCATCATTTTGAGACAATAACTATTTAATTTATGACACTGGTGAAATTATTAAAGGGACAAATATTTGAGCAATAATACTGGTACCACTCATTATGACTCTCTCCAGGGGTCATACTGGGCAGATGAAAAGGACAGCCATAATGAGGTGATTATGACTTCCTCACTGGGGCAATAAAGTGGTCCCACAAAGGGATTAGGTATTTTATGATAAAATATTGATCTTTATCTTAGTGAATGAAATTGTGTTGCATACAGGTAAGTCCCCTCTTGAGGCCCCATTAATTTTGTGAGATACTGAAACTGTCCCTTATCAGTTAATCCTTTAATGATCTCTATTGGACAGTAATCTTTGTCTTTAACTTAACTGATAACAGCAGATAACAGAATGACCACAGTTTCACACCTCTGTGTATATCGAATTAGCCAATGCATTTTAAGCTCAGTGATTGGATAGGTCTAATAAACTGGACACACCTTCTTCAGTCTGAGAGACATGTCCAGTATTTTGAAAGTTTTGTTTGTTCTGGGGTAATTAAAGTTAAAATTAACTCCTTGATATATTGCTCAACAGTTAGTGTTTTCTTTACCATTTTCACACCTTTGTCTTTTCAGGTGAGAAGTAAATTCAATTTGCACTTTAACTGATAGAGCAATGACTAATTCCTACATAATGACATCTTTGACGATCAATTTGAAGTATTGATTAATTTTTTGTACTTTCTTTCATTTAATTAGTCACTGATTTAAATATTTTTTATGATTGAAAAAGCTAGGACTTTTTTTAGTTTAGTTAATTTCATTACTTGCATTTGCTTTTCTTTTTTTTTATTAATGGTAAGTCTAAACTGAAAGTTGTGGTAATGATTCAGTTTGATTGAGACTGAAGATCTAAAACTATTGACATTTCATTTTTTTGTTTTACGGCCTATTTTAAATAATTATTCATACATTTTTAAAGCAATAGCAAAGCATGAAACACATTTTCAATCAAGCCTGTATTATCTTATATTGAAACAATTTTAAGTCTGTTTATAGAGTCCAGTAAAATGGGATAACTAATGCTAAGTATCTTCTCATCGACCATGTTTTTTTCAATCGACCAATTGACCACCAATCGACCCGTAATGACTGGTTAAAACCAGTATTGACCACTGGTCTGGTCAATATGCATATTGACCAGTCGATTGCCAACCTTGCATTTTAATGTATATGATAGGGTAGGTAGGGGAACAGGAACCCCACTATATTCCTTTAAGCCTTATCATTAATACAAAATACATCATACCAAATAGTATGCATTGTCTAGTATTACCATCATGTTTGCTTGGAAGATATGGTAGTTCAAAAAGGAAAGCATTGTATTCAATTTATTTGCATTTTACCCTAATGCCCCCCCCCCCCCATTTATACTATCTGACCATTTTATCTTACCTACAATAATTATAATAGTTAAAACTAATTCATGGGAGCGCAGTGGCTCAGTGGTAGAGCGCTTGACTCGAGACCGAAGGGTAGCGGGTTCGAGCCTCACCTGCGTCACTGCGTTGTGGTCCTTGAGCAAGACACATTTATCCTAGCTTAGTACTGGTTAAACCCAGGAAGAACCGTCCCGCATAACTGAAAGATTGTTGAGTGGACGTAAAGAATCAAATCAAACAAAAAACAAACTAATTCATAGCTTATAATAGGAGTGTAGCTCAGACAAGCAAATTGACATCTGATTGCATATCTACTATTGTCTGATGGCAACACAGCATTTTTAGTCAATTTTGCTTAATTTCCCCCCATTTTGGCCCCATTTAACCCTTATTCTTAAATAATATTTGCTAATTTCAAGAAAACTTTTACCCTTTTATGATGCATTTCATACAACAATACCATTTTAGATGTTATTTTATTTCTTTGTATGATGTAAAATCTTCATTTCAGGATTTTACGTTTATCGTGGCGGCCATCTTGGATTTTAGCGCCGCCATCTTGAAAATTGACCAATTTTGATTGGCTAGCGAGAAAAATTCCAACAACTCATGCCAATGAACATTTCTACCAAGTTTCATGCTTGTATCCGGATGTGCATGATTATTGTCATTTCCCGCTCCACTATTAATTATAATTTAAAAGTGGTAATATTGGCTATCGTCATTTAGTTTAACGACTGCTCTTAGTTGGTTTCAAACCGTTTTCAAGCATATACTCAAATGATGAATACAAAGCCAAAGTTTGTTTTTCTATCTTATATGAGCTAATGCACAACGCTACCCCCAGTTTTGCAGAGGACCAAATTTTGTTTTCGCCGCTTAAATAAAACATATATAAAAACAATTGCAGAGTGTTGATATTTTACATTTTCTTAAACAGTCTTGCTCATATATCATCAAGTTTCTAAGATCAGGACACTTATTAAAGATGTCAATGTGCCATGATGCCACAACCAAGGCTCTGATCGAATTCCATGCATTTTCAGGTGCTGGTATTAACTAGTTCAATGTCAGGAGAGAGCAAGAAATCATATTGTCAGGCATTTAGCTATGCTGGAGACTCTATCCACGAAGTATTATTTCACCTCGGCTCAGTGCCCTTAGAAAGCACTGTGGCGGATGCACTAGAGTAATATATTTGTAAATTGTCCTGACCTCTTTGCTCTCGTTTGTGATGTCTAACTGTGAGTTTGTTACTTTCCCATTGGTATCCTGTGTCAGGTGTGGTACTTGATTGTATCGATTCCTGATCTTTGCCGTCTTTCTTACTTTGCATTAGCCAGTCACCGATATTGTTAGACTCACTGCGTTGAGGTGGTGGATGTTTTGGAGAAAAAAAGCTGAATTGCAAGAACTACCACTTCCAAGAGCTGTGTTTCTCGAAGGTGTCAAACGTGCGCGGTATCAGTGAATCATTTGGAAAACCCCACCTGTCATTAATCCTGACAAATCAATGCCTGGCAATTATGGTTAGAGGCTGGACTGTGATATATATTGTCCTGTTATGATGGCATTGCCCATGTGCGGATCCAGAGGTGGAATAGGGGGTCCGGACACTCCCCCTGAAAAATAACAAGTACGTATATGGGTTTCTATAGAAATTAGCATTTGGACCCCCCCTGGAAAAAGTTGGACACCCCCCCCCCCCGGAAAAATAATGGACCGCCTCTGGATCCTTTGTAAAGTATAAGTCTAGTTTTCTCAGCAATAAAACCATTGAACCCCTCTTTAAACTGTAAAATAAGCTGAGGACTAAATAAAACTGACAAAAATTCCTGGATTCGCGCATGTTGCCTCCTGCCCCCGAAACCCCTCTGCAGCTGATAAAATCTGGTTGCAGCATGTCTGTATGCGAAACATCTCGGTGTAAGTACAAAGCAAACCATTAATTTTATATTGTACTGATTTTGATTTGTACTAAAGTTTGATTTGGTATAGGTCACCATAAATCGGCATCAAAATCGCACGGGAGTCCCGATCGCCCCTGACTATATTTAAACTGCTTTAATTGAAGTAATGTGTTGGTGTAATTAAATCTGCTACTTTTAGGTCCAAATAATAAGTTCTGTCGTAAATAATATGCTAATTGACCCCATTGACAGAACAAATAACTGTAGTAACATATTACCTCCCTTACATAAATTGTAATGGCGTAGTCTGTGCGGTTTGTTACTGTTATGCCAAACAAATGACTTAATATGCTACTTTTAGGTACAAATAATCATTTCTGTTCAGAATAGTATACGCATTGACTCCATAAAAAAGCTGTAGGAAAATATAGAACACTATAGCACTGAACGCAGAAGGCGATTCTGAGGGCATAACGTTCTATCTGCATACTGTAAAATGCCCGTAAATTCCATATAACTGTGAAAATGTTCTTTCAAACCAAGGTCATTCACACTGTATGTATATATTTTATCCCTCTGATATGATTCCAAGGTCTATAATAAATGAGGCATCAAAAATTAGGATACAAAAATTATTCAAACTCATTTTTCTCAAAACTTGTGCAATGGTAGATATAACACTATAACACCGAAGCGATGATGTATGAGTCGCACAAAGCTTAGATTAGACCAACAGCATACGTATTATAGAGTTTTTGTGTCACCGTAAAGGCGATAACTTTAATTTACTCCAGGAGCAAATGCTTGCTTTTCCATAATATTTTCTAAAACATAGTATTTCAAAGGCATCAAAAGGCGTTATCATACAGTGAAGGATTAAACGTTGTTATTTTATAATAGAAAAAAAAAATCATAATTTTGGCGAGAAAAGCGGCCCACTATTTGATTTTTTCAACAATAAATTTCAGTTTTACCGAGATGGGCACGTTTCTATTTAGTTACCAACTTTTGATGTGGTTACCCCCTACTTATAAACACAAGTATTTGTTATTCTGTAAGAAGAAATATACAATTGAATTAACGTTGTATCTTTTTAATATGTATTCTTTTTAAATTCCAATTGTCTATAAAAGTCTATGAAGGTACAACATACATACAAATACTGAGGGAAAAAAGTTTAGCAATATACTTTGAGGGTTCACAGTTTAGAAGAAATAGGACTTTTAATTTCATAGTGGCAAAATATATGTTGACAAACGCTCATGAGTATGATGACATTAACAAGTTGACATTTCCAGAATGTAAAGTCTGATTTTATGCCCCCTTGCTAAAACAGCTTATCTTGTAAAAGTGCGAATAGTTTTCGACTAAAAGTACCAGTATTCTGTCAAATGTTTAGATCCAAAAGCAAGAAAGTGAAAAACGGTTTAAAACTGAATGTTATGTTCACCCTTTTTGTACAGTTTAAGTTGAAAATCGTATTTTGCCAAATTACCTCCCTTTCAATTGAGTAACGTTTGAAATTTAAATGCTTGGCAGATCAAATCCTCACTATGAAGTCAGATTTTGTTTCTTTTGACCGCTTGCGGGTAGCCATTAGGTCATTTTCAAACAAATGACATGTTTGCAAAGCTGCCAATTAAAAAGATCTAATGCTTCAAAGTTCACCTATGGGAAACCCCATAATAAATAATTCCTAAACTATTTTCCCTCAACATATATATGGCAGAGTGTTAACATTGAAATTGCTAAATGATTTTTAATATATTTGAAAATTCCAATAGGCAATAAAAGCCCATGAGGATACAGCATATATACATATATATGGCAGAGTGTCAACATTGAAATTGCTAAATGATCTTTAATAGTTGATAGATATATATATATATATATATATATATATATATATATATATATATATATATATATATATATATATATATATATATATATATATATATATATATATATATATATATATATATATATATATATATATTGCTTATTTGAGAATTCACAGAGGCAATAAAAGCCCATGCGGATACAATAGATATACATATACATCTCAGAGTGTTACCATTGAACTTACTGAATGATCTTTAATGGTTGATAGATAGATATTTTTTATTTTAAAATTTCAAAAGACAATAAAAGCCCATGAGGATACACCATATATACACATGCATGACAGAGTGTTAACATCTAAATAATTAAATGACCTTTAATATTTTGATAGATAGATTTTTTATTTGAAAAATCCTATTGGCAATAAAAGCCCATGGGGATACAACATATCGTTCTATGAGGACCAAAACCTGTTACCGGCCATTTTTGTCAAATTTCTTTGCCACATTGTAAACTCTCAGCCCAGAAAATTGGCAAAATATCTAGTATGCGCATACTTATTGAGGAAAAGAAAACTTTTCTCTTAATGGTATTAAGAGTCAACAAGGAGCCAAATGGGATGTCACAAAATGTGACATCCTATTTGGCTCTAAGTTGTCGTCGAACAATTCAAAAGAAACTAATGGCGTTAAAAGCACTCATCTTGAAACGCATGAGGTACTTGTGAAGATAAAGGAATTTGAGTCAAATCCCCAAGTGAAACCTATGCATAAAGCTATCATATGGTTGGAGTTAGGTGATTGTATATTAGAGCTTTAGGGACTGGCAATTGAGCATTGCATCTCTCTGCTTTAGAGGAATTTGCCAGGTGTATTTTTTCGCACTGGACAAGCTCAATTATACCAGGATGATTCCCATATATCTAGCAGAGATGTCACAGTTTGTAAAAACATATCCAGAAATATGGTCAGAATTCAGCAATGGAAATCAAGTTTGAAATAAAAACACCATCCCCTTCTGTGCTATAGGACCAGATCATGCTTTGGAACAAATCAACAGATTGGTGAAAGCGACTTGAGGCATTTTTGGCATAACACTGAATGAAAATGCAAGAAAACGATTCTTCCTGATCTCAGCCGATCTTGTACGGTTGACAGAAGAAGCCAATAAAATGACTAGAGATTCAGAGGCAGCAAGAAAATGCCACCATGAGCTGTCACAGGCTATTCTGAAAAGGCAAACAAAGAATGCTCAAGAGCTTGTTAGCACCATAGACGGATTTATAAATCCATTTAGCTATCAGAGAATGATATAATGAATCTGGTTACAAAAGCTGTAAGATTAGAGAAAACATTTGAACATTTGGGCAACAATGCAAAAGGTTCGGCATTAAACTTGGCCTGCCTCTTTAAAACATGCACATGTAGCAATATCAAACAAAGTTTTAGAATTAAAAGAAGACAGAGGGTTATTTGCGAGAATTGTCGCAAACTCTAGCCCTGATATGCATCTTCGGGAGTGCTTAAGTAATTATGAGCTGTCTATAGTGCCAAGATCACTGTTTGCTGCAGATGGCACAATGCTGCACTGCTCTGCCAAGAGTAAAGTAAGTAAGGGTGCAAAGATCAGGAATCGATACAATTAAGTACCACACCTGACCCAGGTGACATATTAGAAAAAAAATCTAGTTCTGAGACCTCTGATGTTGCACCTCCTGATATACCGCAACTGAACAAATGTGTTGCAATAATTGATACTATAGCTGACGTTCAGTCAGTGGACAAACCTAGCTGGATTTAGATGTGCAAATATCTGTCAGCTCATTGCATTGCATTTATGCAAAGAAAAATGATGAATATGATGAATTACATATTGACAGGTATGATATTCCAAAATCGCTTAGGTCAACAACAAGGCATTTGCGGCTTGGTGATTCTTACCATGTGGCATATCACAGCTCAGACACTACAACTATTTCAAATGTTCCACTGAAGAAACTGTTGTCCCACACAGCAACAAATGATGAGCTTACAGTATTTTTATCAAAAGAATTGCTGGAATTCTCGAAAGAGAACAAGTTGTATATCGTTGAAAAGCACAATAAAGCAGAGGCATCACATAGGAATGGGATGTAAACCATCTCAGCAGAAGTAAAGAAGAAGCTGATACTCCATGCCATTGATGCAAAAAGTAATACATAATGGTGCAACAGAATGGACTATTTTTTTCACTGGACACAGATTTATTTGTTCTTTGCCTAAGAAGATACCCAGAATTTCTGAGGGAGACCATTTTTGTGACAGGCGCCAGGAACAAAAAGAGAAAAATTCAACTTAGGCCAATATATTTAGCTCTTGGGGACTTGAACACTCAGCCTCTCCCCAGTCTTCATTCGTTTTCTTGTGCTGATACAGAAGCATGTAAAGAAAATTTATCTTTTTGGAAAGCATTTAAGGATTGTGATATAGGAATTAAACAGGTATTTGCTGATCTTGGCAAGCAGGCAGCTCTTGAATATCACATTGTAGAACAACTTGAACACTATGTTTGTCTGCTTTATCAGCCAGATACGACCTTAGTTACTGTCAATGAGTTAAGGTGGTGGATTTTTCGACGTAAGCAAGTGGAGGCTGAGAGGCTACCACCAGCAAAGGCAGCTCTAATTCAGGCTATCACAAGAGCACACAATACGTCTGGTATAATGGCACTGATGCTAATCCGAATATACCATCACCATCAGAGTATGGATGGAGAGAGGAAGCTGTGGGATTTTCTCTTGTAATGACTACCATGGATCCAGCTCCTGAGGTAATATTACTACTAGTGAAATGTGACTGTACATAGAAAAAAAAAACAAAGTGCAAACACTTAGATGCAAATGCAAAAGCAACAAACTGTTTTGTACTGATTTGTGTACTTGTGGAACTGAAGACGAATCTTGTAACAATCTTATGCTGGATGATCAAAGCATTGATCAGAACTCTTTAACTGATGATATGTAACAAATCGTGTTCTATTACATATTATCAGCGTATATTGATATTGCTTTGACACTAATAGATAGCCCTCTGAACATTATGTTGTCTCCCCTTTAAATATTGACCCTGTTTAAAATACTATAAGGCAAGGTAGATTTTCAATGAAATAAAATATTGCTGCCATTTTGATGACGTCATAACTAGGCTCTGTCATATTTTAGATATGAATAGATATCACTGATCACATTAAACAAATTGAATTATCAGTTTTAAAAACGACCCAGTATTAATTATAGTATAATGCAAAGTAGATTTTTCTTCAAATTCAAGATGTCAGCCATTTTGGTGACGTCATCATTTAGCTCAGCCATTTTTTTAGCTGTGAGTAGACAGCACTTACCATTTTGAACATTTTGATACCTAAATATTTTAAATCGATTCACTATTATGGATATTATAAAGCAAAGTAGCTTTGGCTGTTTGTCGGGCCCACCGCGGTTTACCTGTTCGATTTCTTTTGCTCCGGTATTCAGTTTAATTTACTGTTGAGTCCTTATCCTTGCTTTATCTCCTTGTTATATCTTGATTTATATGTTTTAGGAGATGATGCATTGATAAGTTAGGGGTCTTTCATGCAAACCAAATATCTATGTGTCTTGATCCACATCTGAATTAAGGGTGAGGTTGGCGCCGTTAAACCGGTTTAAGCCCTCCAGTAAAATATTTTACTGACCGTTCCAAGGCGGTACTTCTTTTGTGGATCTTTTATGTTTTTGTTCTGTCTTGTGTTTGCTATGTTTTGTGTGCGTCTGTTTATATGTGCTTCGTGGTCACCTGCTGGGAAAGGGCTGACCTCTTGGCTCTCGTTTGTGGTGTCTTCTGTGAGTTTGTCACTTTCCCATTGGTATCCTGGGTCAGGTGTGGTACTTGATTGTATCGATTCCTGATCTTTGCAACCTTACTTACTTTGTATTAAAATTCAAGATGGCTGCCAAATTGATGTCGTCATAATCTGGCTGTGCCACAATTTCAGAAGTGCCAACAACCAGTTTTGCATTGCCTAGGGTATAACAATCAAAGTTATCATAGTGGTTTGCTTTCTTCAAAAACATCCCACGGGAGTACACATGTCCGTGCACTAAAATGCACAGGTCACGATAATAAAACATTTACTTACTTACTTTCAGATTTTTGCATATTTTGCTTTGTTTTCAACCCACCTTTAACATATCTAAGTTTCAAGCTTAAATCTTAATTACTTTTTATGATATCAATTAAAACCCAAATCAATTATCTTTAATGACCCCTAAGTATATGTACCAAAAAACAAGTATTAATAGATGTGCTCATTTGGCATCCTATAATTCAGATAAAAAACATTTAAACATTTAAGCTGAAACAAATTAATTCGAGATAGATTGTTTTGGCACTACTCAAACTGATCAATTTTTCATCAAGTTTTATGCCAAAACATGCTATGCCATGATATACTCTTATTGCCCTTTTGATAAATATAATTTATACAAGTTATTTTGATGCCAAAACCATGTATCTTTCTTTAATATATTCTGGCATTGGTAATAACATACTTTAATCTAGAAAATTCCAGTCCAAAAGATTGCTGCTGAAGGTATCACGTTCTGGCTTATGTATACAGATATCAAATTTCACATATACATCGCAGATTGTTAACATGATTGAACTTGCTAAATGATCTTTAATGGTTGATGGATAGATATTGCTTATTTGAAAATTCACTGAGGCAATAAAAACCCATGTGGATACAACATATATACATATACATCGCAGTGTTAACAGTAAAATTGCTCAATGATCTTTAGTATTTGATCATTTGAAAATTCCAATCGACAATAACAGTCCGTGAAGATACAATATATTTATACATATGCATGCCTTGCTAAATGTTAAAAATCATCTACTCATATCTGTTTGCATTGCTACTAATCAATCGGTAACCATTTTTATACGACTAGCCAATTAATAAGGGCTCGTGAATCTGTGTCAGTGCCGTCGAACTGTAATTTACAGGAATTTGTTGCGATGATTTTATCTATTGTACTATCAATTATAATTCCTGATATTTCCAGAACACTGCTGGATCAATCACCGAGTAATCAGAAAATACTTTTTGATCAATCTAGAGTGGTATACCATAGTTCTTCAAAACCGAATACACCTGGGTTCTTTCGAGTGAGTAAACATTGAATATCCTGGTCAGGTTGTCCCTCAAGAGGTGCAGCCTGACCACGATCTTCATTTTTTAAGCTCGTCATATTGTTAATCATAAATGTGAATGTAACAATTTTTTCAAGTTTTTTTGAAAAATTGCGAAAAAATACAGGTGAGCCTAGATTATTTGCCGTAAATATAACTGAGCCGGGTTCCAACAAAAATTACAAGTTGGCATGTGCGCACATCGAAGCCTCAGATCAGCCTGCGCGTCCGCGCAGTCTGATCAGAATCTTCGATGGGCGCTCCCTGGGTAGACAAGGGTCTATCAGTTCTTCAGGCGGAAAACTAAGACACTGATCAGACTGTGTGAATGCGCAGACTGATTAGAATCTTCGATTTACCGACACCTCAACTTGTACCTTGCGCTAGGCACTTGCTTAATATGTGATATCAAGTGCTATAATACAGGCTTATCTTCTTAGAGATTGGGACCCGAGCCAGGATAATGTTTCTTAGTGCATAGACTACCAAGTCACCTGTTCTACTCATTTGTTTTCGTCTGGGGTAATTTTGAACAGGTTTCAGCAGGCGACCTAGATGCACATGTAGGTGCATGGAATGGAGGGTGTTTATATATATATATATATAGTTTATGTACTGAGATAGCGCTCAGTAATAGAGAAGCGAGCTTGAGAGCTTGGCTAGTCACACGGGTGTCATCTGGCTGTGGTCGATGCGTCTGGAGCAAGATGATGAAATGCTTTTAACCCTTAACGCGCCACCTATAATATACAGCAGACGACAATTCAAATTTTGCCGTTTTTTCAAAAATAACAAATAAGGCATGATATTTCATGGGAATCGTCTGCTGGCAGACGATTCTCATGAAATCTCATACCTTATTTTCTCCGAAAATTCAGAGAGATGTTGCTAAATTTGTCATCTGCTGCAGTCGTAATTGGCGCTTTAAGGGTTATATAACATAATACTTGGAAAAGATGTGTAGAATTTTTAGCAAATAATGAAAAACGTTCTGAGCTCCGCTGAGTATGGCATAATTGTTATGTCCCCATTGATATTAAAATGGGAACAATACTTATTGTTAGCATTTTTATATCTAAGAGCATTATACATATTAACAAAATTCTGACATGATTCATGGACCATAACTTATAAATTATATACATAGCTATTTCTATCTACCTACCTCAAACAGAAGGCTGCAACGACCCAGGGCCGAATGGGCCCAGGGCAAAAATGACACAGGACCGAAAACCCCGTGTACCACAATGCACTACTGTAGTTCTAATCGAAGTCATTGTACCATGTGGCAGCCCTTGTACTGTAACACGGTGCTATACTTCTAGGTCAAGACCTGTATATTAAAAAAGAGCACGATGGGTGGAAGCTCGGCACTATATTTAAGTTGTAAAGTGTTTCGTGATTGGTCTTTAATAAACATACGGGAAAGAATTCATATTTATGAGACGGGTACGAGGGGGGGTTCAATATGTAATGAAAATCCAATCATAACTCCATCCATAAACGCGTTAGGATTTTATGAAAGATCAAAGCGTGGCCGTTATAATGGTGTATAAAACATTATTTTATCTTTCCAAATTTAATAAGTTACAGACTATTTAAAAAGCACACTAATATACACTGCATAAATTTTCCTTCGAATTGTAAAGACTCATTTTAACAAAGGTAGAAAGGCATGCTGTATTTTCTAAAACAAACATTTAACATGCATGAATCACATATCCATAGTTTTCTGACTCATTTCCCTTATATCTGCTATAACGATACAAACTTTTGACCGGCTTAAATTTCTCGTGCAAACGGTTTTATTACGTTACCCCCTCTTACGTTGACGTCGTTTAAAGCAACGGACGTAACGTTAAAATATGCACGGTTCTTGAAAATCAGAAATATGGCTTTGTACCGGAAAAGGACAATTTTTACTGCATCGAAGTTTAAATACACACAGTGCATAGGCAGCAGACCAATTAAACTGAAACCAATATCTAGGGGTATCTCATCTGAGTGATATACCATTTTCGTTTCCTATAATTTTATCGTCTGAAATTAGCCAGCCAGATTATGTACATGTAAATACGTGTATCAATGTCCAAATTATGCATCCGAACGCAAACATCAATGAAACGCAGCATTTTGTGCGATCCATTTCAGTGTAAGCCAGAGATGGCATTCTTTTACGTGATTTTCTTATTTAAAATGACGTATTTGGGGGTACTTTATGAGTGAGATTAGATATGGACATTTCGGAATCGGCAGTATTACTTGTAAATGAACACCAAAGCGACCAGAAGAAATGTTACAAACGATTTTCGTATACAATTTCGCTATGTATTCGTTCACGCAAAAACGACTCTGTCATTGGAATGCCAGGGAATGTAGCATCAAGGAGGATTTTAACCAAAATGGCAGCCTCAGTATTTCCTAGAATATTAAGCAATATCAATTATTTTGCAGTTATAAATCACCAATATATGGATATTTACCACACGAAGAAGCAGACTGAAATCATCCCTCGTTCATGTAGCTATCTACTTTTGAAAACATTGTTTCATTTCATATCGCAGTGTACTTTAAAACCCTATCTTGAAAGTGGCTTGTGTAAATAAGATAAGAAGCTGGACAACTGCAATTTTACATTTATTTAGCCAAGAAACAGACCTTTAAATGAAAGTAATTATGAAGTGTGTTAATATAAAACTTTGGGATATACTGGACTGTTTTCATTACATATTGCCTGCGTATATATTTGCTACACTTTTTTAAAAAAAATAATATCACTCTGCTTTTGTTGCTTTAGTTTACAGGTGTTTGTTTGTTTGATTTGATTCTTAATGTCCCATCAAAAAATCTTTCAGTTAAACAGGGACGGGTCTTCCTGGGTTGAACCAGTACTAAGCTAGGATAAATGTGTCTTGCTCAAGGACCACAATGTTCCTCCCATGTAGAGTGCCCACCCTCAGGGGCCAACAAGTGGAAAGATGGCAGTCATCGGGGGTATCTCATTCGTATTTATTAATTGAACTAGGTCCAATCTGTAATTCTATTGCAGCCTCAGTGTGATTTTAGAGTTGTGAATACCACAGCTTACTTAAAAGTTATAAAGGAGGTCTATGGAAAAAAAAACGTTTACATGTCTAGCCCTAAAGAAGAGTAGCAAGCCTCTTTTCTTGTATACCTTCACTGCTATGTACGTGACCTTTAATATGTTTTTGATACTTTGTTTTGATAAAAGTAAGCCCTAAAATGATTCCTGCTTTCAACAATTTCACCCTTTTTAAGCAAAAATCATTATGACTGCAGAAGAAGAACATAATTACATTGATTAGTGGGTGGGGGTGATGGTTGGCTAAGTTTTGCACTACATATCGGGCTGTGAAGCAAGTGAGCTGCCTTTCTGCACTATAAGGCTATATTTTAAGCATCATTTAATTTTTCAAAAACTCACTGATTCCCATACCGGAGCTTTTGTATTTTTCATTGTTATGCTGAAGCATGTTTTGGAGTATTTTTTCTTGTTATCATCAAAATAATGTGTGAAAATGCAAACGTAGTAGTGGTCACTTGATTGAGTTACATGCCACTAAGTTGAAAAGCATTACATGTGGTAAACCCATATTTGTATGCACATTTATGTCACCTGTCTTAGTTGGACATAGAGATAGCATAGGATACTGCCATATGACCCATTATGACCTTGGCCTTTCACAGATTGACCTTTCAATTGAGCCGAAGTGAAGAACAACTTGGAAACCTATCTGATGTTGCACTGTCCACTTTGTTTAGTAATCTATTTGGGTCATTATGTGCCCCCGTCAGGGTAGGGATACATATTGTTTTCCCCCATGCGTCCGTCTGACCTTCTGTCTGTCCATCTGACCGTCTGTCCGTCTTTCTGTACGTACTCACGAATGGACCCTTGTTGGGTACTCAACAATTCCGAAATTTCTCTTTCCCAATCCTCCCCCAAGCACACCCACCCTAATAGTTTCTTCAAATTTATAGTTTTAAAAATCATTTACGGAATAAACCTCATTTGCATATAAAGGGAGCTAATTAGCTAAAAATGAGGTTTATTCCGAAAACTTTACTGGGCTTTGTTGGGTTCTTACGCTTTCTTGGCTACTTTTTCTAACACTGTAAGTCCCCATGTCCATCTGACTGTCCGTCACAAAATCTTGTGAACGCAACTTCTCCTACAGTTTTAGCCGGATCTTTTTTGAAACTTTGTGTTGTTTTGTCAAGGTCTGTAGATGTGCATGACGTTTGGCTGTAATCCTCAAATTATTTTTTCACTTTTTTCGCAGTTCTGACTTTGATATTTTCGGACTTAAAGCTTTAGACGCTGGGTATCTTGTGAGCGCAACTCCTCGGACAGTTTTAACCAGATCTTTTTTGAAACTTTGCAGTTGTTTTTGTCAAGGTCTGAGGATGTGCATGACGTTTAGCTGTAATTCGCAGACTTATGCTTCCTTTTTTCGCAGTTTGGAGTTAGTAATTTTGGGACTTAAAGCATTTAGACGCAGGTGTCTTGTGAACGCAACTCCTCCTACAGTTTTACCTGGATAATTTTGAAACTTTGCAATTGTTGTTGTCAATGACTGAAGATGTGCATGCCGTTTGACTGTTATCCTCAGATTAACTTTTGTTACTTTTTTTCGCAGTTCGAACTTAGTCATTTTTGGGCTTAAAGCATTTAGACACTGGTTATTTTGTGAACGGAACTTCTCCTACAGTTTTAGTCGAATGTTTTTGAAACTTAGCAGGTGTTTTTCTCAAGGTCTAAGGATGTGAATAATATTTGACTGTGACCCTCAGATTATTTTTGTTACTTTTTTCGCAGTTTGACTGTAGTCTTTTTTGAGCTTAAAACATTTAGACACTGGTTATCTTGTAAATGCAAATCCTCCTACAATTTTAACTGGATCTTTTTCAAACCTTGCATGTGTTTTTGTCAAGGTCTTAAAATGTGCATGACATGTGGCTGTAATTCTCAAACTAATATTTGAATTTTATTCATTTTTTCGCAGTTCGAACTTAGTCATTTTTGGACCTAAAATTTTTAAACACTGGGTATCTTGTGAACGTAACTCCTCCTACAGTTTTAACGAGATACTTTTGAACCTTTGCCGATCCTTTTTTCAAGGTGTAAAGACGTGCATGACACTTGACTGTAATCCCAGATTGTTTTTTGTTACTTTTCTCAGTTTGAACTTAGTCATTTTTGGGCTTAAAACATATAGACACTGGGTATCTTGTGGGTATCTTGTGAAAGCAACTCCCCCTACATTTCTACCAGAATCATTTTGAAACTTTGCTGGCGTTTTGACAATATCTGAAGATGTGCATGACTTTTAGCTCTAATCCTCAGATTATCTTATGTTACTTTTTCGCAGTTTTAACTTTTTTGGATTAACTTCTACCAAAGCGTATTTACACTTAGTATCTTGTGAACGAAGCACCTCCTACAATTTTACCTGAATCTTTTTTTAATTTTTCAGGTGTTTTGTCAAGGTCTGATGATGTGCATAACATTTGGCTGTAATCATCAAATTACTTTTTGGCACATTTTTGCAGGTTTAATTTTATCAGTTTTGACTTAAATTCTACCAAAGCATATATGCACTGGGTACCATGTGAAGCAACTGTCCTACAATTTTATCTATATCTTTGTTAATATTTGCAGCTGTTTTGTCTAGGTCTGAAAATGTTCATGTGATTTGGATGTAACATGGATTGTCTAATACAATCGAAATTATATATGATAATTTTAAAACTCTTACCTAAATGATGGTTGTGCAATAGTTTACTGCATTAGCTGGATATATTTGATAGATATGAAATCTACTTTTATTAAAACCACTAGAATTGTTTTTCCTACAAAAAACAGATGTCTCCCCCACTCCATCCCATCCCCACCCCTCACCCCAGGTGTCAGAAAGATGCGAATATCACTAAATGGAAATTCAAACTGAATTAATGGTGATGTGGTTAGATTTTATATCTATGTTCCATATGTTTTACATTTTATTTTATTTTTTACAATAAATGCTCATCTAATTGAACCTTACATATTAAATACGAAACTGCAGGTAGTTAAATTTAGTGCCAAACAAAGAAACTTACATAAACATTTCATCAATTAATATTTGGTATTTTGGATAATGTAAGAAAAACCATGTATTGAAAATAAAATTTCCACGAAATTCTAGTACTGAAATTACAAGTGATATCCCAAGGTCATTCTCGTATTTTGCAAGATTGAATCCTGGGATGATACATTATTTAAGTCAGTATATGTTATCCTTAGACCCTTTCTCGTATTTCGTGTCGACAAGATCCGATCTAGAGATTTACATACTAAAAGTTTAATATGTAATATCTGGTTTTTGTTTATTTGAAATTTAGTCTAGCACACTTGTTACTAACTTATCAATACTTTTACTTTTCTAAATAAATCACTTGACTCAGCCTCCAGTTTAGGTAACAGTTTATGTAATAGTTCGATAGACAATACAATAAGTTACGTTTAAGATTGTATTCTCTTATAAAACAGAATTTTGATCTTTATTCGTGTGACTAATATGGAAGCACATATACTTTTCTTATACATTTTTTTTGTGGCCAATTTAATACTTTGTTGTCAAATCACGTATGCATCTACTATTGTGACGAATTATGAAACCGTTGTTATATTCATGTATGTCTGACAAGAAACTGTAAAGTTTACGTCAATAAAATATATGTTCTGTTCTGATTTGAAATGCATGATAACAATTGTTAGATGTATGTTTGATATGCCGTTTAGCTGCTTGCTTCAAATAAATGCATGGTACTAACCCATTTGCGATTGTCACATATTTTCGTGGCGTTACGTAAATAATGCATGGTAAATACTTGCAGTTACAAGCAGGTCTGGTGCCGTAGTAATGAATTGCAGTTTGAGATACTTTAATAAATCACAATTTTAGGAAATTGAAAAGCTATCTTAAAACTATATAAAGGTTGAATATTTCAGAAAGGTTTTAATTGTGCTCCCCTGGTTGCCGATTTATTCCTGATTTGTTATGAAAGGGACTTTATGATGTCTTTTTCAGTTGATATGCAGGCTGACCAAAGTGTTTGATAAACGTGATGACTTTGATTTCGAAATTGTAAATTTCTCTTTTTTAGATGGAAATGCTCCTCGCTCTACATCCTATTGAGTCTATATCTCTCAACTCATTCGTTTTGCTAAAGCATCTAGCTATGTTTCTGCTTTCAACACTCGCAATAAATTGTTAACTCAGAAACTTCTTAAACAAGGCTATCGGTTAACTTCGTAAAACCTTTTCTAAATTTTATAGACGATACTATGATTTGATATCTAAATTCAAAGTTGGACTTAAAACTCTCTTGCGCCAAGGACTTTCGGAACCTGAATTCTATAGTGACTTGGTGTATAAATTGAAGAAGATTGTTGGCTCTGATAATTTTTCAGCGCAGTTCATTAATATACCCATTATAAAAAGATTGGCTATATCATTAATGTATTGCAACAGACTGCATGCTTGGCGGTCACCCCAATCACGGAGGGCAACTTTGCTTTCCTCTTTAATTGCACGCCGGTGGGTCGGATTTCAGATTCTATGACGATTCCGACTTAAAGACTTATTAGCTCACCTGAGCCGAAGGCTCTGAGATGAGCTATTAGTATAACAGTCACTCCAGCGTTTGTAGTCCGTCCGTCAACATTTTCAAACATCTTCTCCTCTGAAACCACTGGGCCAATTGAACTTATATTTCATATGGAGACATCTTAGGATAGGGGAACAAAGGTTTGTTCAAATGGTCTTGGTCACATGACCAAGATGGCTGCCATCCAATATATATGATAAAAACCCCTTTAAAATCTTCTCGTGAACCGGAAGGCTGATGACCTTTGGACTTTGCATGTAACATTGGGGGTGAAGGCCTACAAAGTTTGTTCAAATGATTGTCCTAGGTTGACCTTGACCTACTCAACATCAAGGTCAAATTCGCTACCTAGTGCATTTAAATGGGATTTTTTTTGGAAAAGATGATTTTTTGAAAACTGTTGAAGCCAAAGTCACTATAATTACTAGATATGTTCAAGCTAATGAGACAATGGCTATAAATAAGTTCCAAAGGTCAAGGTTCACCTTTGGCCTTTCAGCCAAGGTTGCTCATATTGGAGTCCCATCAATGTATTAAAACATAGTTTTCTCAGAAACCATTAGGCCAATTGAACTCAAATTTCATATGAAGACTATTTGTGATAAGTTAGTTAAAACTGATACAAATTGTTTTGGTCACATGACCAAGATGGCCAACATCCCCATATATAATAAAAAAAAACTTTAAAATCTTCTTCTCCAAAACCAGAAAGGTGATGAGCTTGGGACTTGGTATTTTACATTTGGGTTGTAGGGCCTACCAAGTTTGTTCAAATGATGATCCTAGGTTGATCTTGACCTACTTAACATCAAGGTCAAATTTGCTTCCTAATGCATTTTAATTGATTTTTTTGTAAAGTTGATTTTTTGAAAACTATTAAACCAAAGTCACTATTCTCAATTGATATGTTTAACCAAATCAGACGATGGCCATTTATAAGTTCCAAATGTCAAGGTTGACCTTTCAGCCAATGTCGCTTATTGGAGTCACATCAATAAATTAATACCCGTTTTCTCAGAACCCTCTTGGCCAATTGAACTCAAATTTCATATGGAGTCTCTTTTGAATTGATAACGTATGTTAATGGTCACATGACCAAGATGGCCGCCATGTCCATATAAAGTAAAAGCTCTTTATATATTTTCTTCTCTTGAACCAAGAGTGCAATGGCCTTGGGACTTGGTATTTAGCAGTGGGGATGTGAGCAATACTAGCTTTGCAAAAATTGATGAATCTGTGTTGACTTGGACCGTTTTTACAGCGAGGCCAAATTTGATTCCTAATGCATTTATATTAGAAAAATCTTGAAATGTTTATTTTTCTATCATTTTAAGCGAAAGTTATAATACTTGCGAGAAAAGTTCAAGTAAGTAAGGGTGCAAATATCAGGAATCGATACAATCGAGTACCACACCTGACCCAGGATACCAATGGGAAAGTGACAAACTCACAGCAGACACCACAAACGAGAGCCAAGAGGTCAGCCCTTTCCCAGCAGGTGACCACAAGGCACATATAAATAGACGCGCACAAAGACATAGCAAACACAAGACAGAACAAAAACATAAAAGATCCACAAAACAAGAAGCTTTGGCTGTTTGTCGAGCCCACCAGTTTTACCTGTTGGATTTCTATTGTTCAGGTATTCAGTTTTATTTACTGTTGAGTCCTAATCTTTGCTTTATCACCTTGTTATATCTTGATTTATATGTTCTGGGAGATGATGCATTGATAACTTAGGGGTCTTTCATGCAAACCAAATATCTATGTGTCTTGATCCACATCTGAATTAGGGGGTGAGGTTGGCGCCGTGAAACCTGTTTAGGCCCTCCAGTAAACGTATTTTACTGACCGTTCCAAGGCGGCGCTTCTTTTGTGGATCGTTATGTTAGTTATACTTCGTGTTGGTGTGTGTTGTGCTGTTATGCCTGTTCCTTGTAGCCTTGTGGTCACTAGCTGGGAAAGGGCTGACCTCTTGGCTGTCGTGTTTGTTGTGTTTTGTCTCTTTCCCAAATATGTCCTGGTCCACATCAGAATTAAGGGCGAGGTTGGCGCCGTAAAACTGGTTTAAGCCCTCCAGTAAAATATTTTACTGACCGTTCCAAGGCGGTACTTCTTTTATGGATCTTCTATGTTTTTTCTGTCTTGTGTTTGCTATGCCTTTGTGCGCGTCTGTTTATATGTGCCCTGTGGTCACAAAATTGAAAAGTGCTGACCTCTTGGCTCTTGTGTATGGTGTCCAACTGTGAGTTTGTCATTTTCCCATTGGTATCCTGGGACAGGTGTGGTACTTGATTGCATCGATTCCTGATCTTTGCACCTTTAATTACTTTATTGAAACGTTTGTCAAAACGCTAAAATAAAATGTTCCCCTAATGTAGACAAAACGTTTTCTCAACGTTTCGTCAATGTTATTTTGTTACCTAGGTATCTGCCTGTAAGTTTCTGTCTAGGCTTTTCCTTTACTCTTCTGCTCTGTCTTTTTATTTCCGTCAAGTCTTTCCATAACCAGATTTCCATCAGTTGCTCTGTCTTCTTGTAATCTTCTTGTCTTTTTTTATCTTAACATACCAATTTGATCAGAAGGCAAGTTAAGCAAAAAGATCAGCCTAAAATTAGTATTATTGTCTTATCCTTCAGTTTATGTGTTTTTGGTGCTCAAAAGAACCGTCTTATTGGAACGGTTCTTTTGAGTACCCACAACATATAATTTGGTTGAGAAATAAGAAAATTATTTTCAGTTACACACTCTTTTCTGGGTGCCTGTCCAGATGCTACATTCTTGTTACCCCACAAGTCTATGTGTTTATCCATTCCCTCTACTGTCCTGTGTTTTCTTTCCCTCTTTTCGTTTTTCTATTATTCACTCTTCTGTGGTATTTTTTTGTTTAATCTTGATTCTTTTCTTATCTCGTCTGCTGTTCTCTCTTCCTACTTAACCATTCTATTTTCCTCATCTTTTTTCATTCAGCTGGTGGATTTCTTGTTTGTCTCTGGTTTACTATCTCTTCTCATTCTTTCTCTGCTTTCTCTTCTCGTTCCCTTTGCTGTTCTTTACGTTATATTCCCTTTGTTGCACTGACGTCTTATTTCCTATTTCTATTCCCCCGTCAATTTATTCTTTCTTTTTCTGTTCTCTATTACTGCACTGTCATTTTCCCTCTTATTGCCTCTGTCGCTATGTTTTCGTGTTTCTCTCTTTTCTTCTACCTCTTCTTATTTCTCTGCTGTTCTGTCGAATTGCTCCCCTGTAAACTTCTCTCTCTGCTAATGTCCTCTGCTGCGTCATTTAATTGAGCCAGTGCATGAGATTTCCAACAATGTTGTATGTGCGACCAGCAAAGCCTCAGATCAGACTGCGCATACGCCCATTCTGATTAGAGCCTTTGCTAGTCGCTTGAGTATTCTATGATTGTTAAGCTACTAACTGGACACCATTTGGAGTTTCTAAGCTTTAAAGGAGGCTGCACAGGCTTGGCTGAGTCTATACTTGTCAAAATGCCACATTGTTGGAAATCACATGCCACGGCTCAATTGTTTCTCACGAAACGTCTTTATTCGCTTATTCCTGTGCTCTGTCTAATTACTTTAAGTAGTCTCTCTTCTTCTTCTCCTTATTCCTGTCTGCAACTGTTTCCTTGTTTTCTCTAGTCTTCTTTCTCCTTATCCTCCTTCTAGTATTTTTGCTTTTACATTTTCTTTACCTTCCTACTACGCCTGATCTGTATCCTTGTTTCTATCATCTCTCTATTCTTCTTCTTATGGCGTCTGCTGCTCTGTTCTGTTGTTTCCCTATTGTTATTTTTATCGTTTTATTTCCTCTGCTGCTATGTCTTCTTGCTTCACTCTAGTATCCTTTCATTTAAAAAATAAATCAGCTCCAGCAGTGAATTGTTGAGTAATAATTCACTGTTTGGAGGTCAGTTGTAAAGAAGATCAAATTACGATGCTTTATTGTATTGCTTGCTTTTAGTCTTTTGTCTCGAATTATTTCCTTCCCCTGTATTTTTTCTTGTTTCTCTCAACTCGCCTTCTTATTTCCCTCTTGTTTTCTTTCTTTATCTGTTTATACCACTCTACCGCTCTGTCGTTTTGTTTCTTTTCACCCGACTTTTAACATTTTGCCAAATTCCTAGTAACTTAATAAAATGCCCCTCGTGTGAACATTTACCAAAAGTGTTTAAATTAATCTGCTCCATTGAATGACATGGCCGTCTGGGGGTTAGTAAGTTATATCTTAGCACAATGTGTTTTATTGAGGAAAACATGTATATTCTTCTTGTTAAAAGCTATTTGACTGATTTGACAACTTTAATCCTTTGCCCCATAATAACGCCTTTGAAATATCATGTATTTGAAAATATAATGGAAAATGGAACATTTGCTCTTTTAGAGCAAATGCCCCATTTTCCATTTTATTTTCAAAAGTCTTCAAAACTTAACTTAAATTTTTCTTGATTTTTTTCATTATTGTCTAAAAATGGAAAAAGGTGTTATGGTCTAAAAATAGCCTATGGAGTAAAATAATAATTTAGTGAAAGTTCACCAAGCATTATTAAAATACTTTGATTCATTGAAAAACATGGCGGCCCAAGATGGGACTGAATTTAGTAAGTTTTATCAAATACACTAAACGGTAGCAGCCATTGAAATGTTGGACAACTGTTTTCAAGACACCCCAACACGGATAAAACTTTCTTTTCCATCAAGCGATTTGGATTAATTCTGTATTTGAATCCTCAGTGTCTAAGCTTTGTGTCCTCCATAAACGTGAACAGAAACGCTGTTTTTAACCACCATAAGCCATTGTCATTATTGCTATAAAGCACAACGTCTCATATCATAATCACATCATTTCCGTCACAGTGCCATTTCTGCCAACAGCGAACGCTTTTAATGATTTCCACATCTATAAATAAGATTATTAACAGGTCAAGAAAGTCCTTTGCATTACCATCAAAATCTTATCGAAAAGTCTCACAATAGAATCACGTAGGGAAAATGACATTCAATTAGATAGAAAATGCAGTCTTGCGTTTTAATTCATTTTGCATATAAAGTGGTTTGACTTCATGAATTAGCTTCGTCTGTGAGTAAGCTATAGTGCCTGCATGCGTGTGCGCGTATGCATGTGTGTGTGTGTGTGTGTGTGTGTGTGTGTGTGTGTGTGTGTGTGTGTGTGTTTTACTCACCGGTGTATTTTATAAAAGCGTACAGCCACAGTAACGAAGTACAATACACGTATGTTCTCGTTGCTTATGTCCATGTATATCACACGTCTGAACAGACTAAAATGAAAACGAGTAATAAATAGCTAAGCGTATATGCGAGGCAAGACATTGCATACGTATATTCTCACCAAATAATAGACAGACACAGACAGACAGACAGACAGACAGACAGATAGATAGTTGCAAAATCTGCCTAAATATCATAATACGAACAAATCACATGACCAGTTAAAAATTTTGAGTAGAAAGCATTGTTGAACCGCAAATTTCACACTTCATAAATTTCACACCATGTGAAGAATTTGTACCAATACGTCACTTTTGGCGAATGTGAAATTTACGTTTGGTCAATTTCGATAATTTTTGGGGTTTAAAATTTGTGCTAAAATTTCACAGTTATATAGTTTTTAATGTGTGAAGAACTAGTACGATGTGAAGAATTGGAACCAAATTTTCACAGATGCGAAGAATCGGTACCAAATCCTCACACTTGTTATGAATCGGTACCAAATCCTCACATCTGTGAAAAATTGGTTTCAAATCATCACATGTGAAAATTTGGTATCAAACTCACACGTGTGAAATTCAGGTGCCAAATCTTCACAGTATGAATAATTGGTTTCAAATTATCACACATACGAATAACTGGAATAATTGAAATCGAATGCAAAATGCATCAGATTTTGGGGTTTTTATCAATGTGTGGAATACGCTTTTATGCTACATGAAATTTGACTTTGTGCGTTTTTTCACAATTTTTATGTGATTGGCAAACAGCGGAACCCTGATCAGACGCCGCGTGGCGTCTGATCAGGGTTCCACTGTTCGCTTATAATACACAAAGTTTATATATTAAACTCTGAATAAAAATGAAATAAAATGCCACCTATCGACCCTTAAAACGGACATGGACTGGTTCAACTGATAAGGTGGGAAATTCCATTCGACTTAAAGCTGTTTAAAAAAGTGTGGGGACATTATAATGCTGATTTTGTGAAGTGGAAAATCCGATCGTATCGGTGATCATATTGAACCATTGGGGAGTAACGTTGCACTAATAGCCATGATATAAAATGCGTTTGCTGTATCGGAAAAGACTTTAGTCAGACTATTAAGTGTTCGAGAAGCCTCACATATGATAGAAGCGCAGAATAATCAGATATTGTACTTAGAATCACTTTTGTAATATAAGATACAACAACTTAGACATTGTTTGAATCTTTGGAACCTAAATTTTATATCATTGTATGTTCTGAATTTGTGTCTGCAAAAAAACGTTATAGAGATTTGTTTTGTTATAGAACCGTGAGTGTTTTGTCAGATAATCTGATTTGTATGGTCATTTTTCTGTCTTTATATATAACAGATATATAACAAACGTCAAGTTATTGTTGTTTCTTAGTAAAACTTTTTGTAAATTGTTAAAACGCTTATCTTTGTTTGGGAAGAGCACATACAAAAACGTTGCTGAGGAACACAAATAGTTTTATAATATTCGTATATGTTTTTGCTATGTGATTGGAATATAATTCAAATATATTTTGATAAGTGATGGAACCTATGACGTGCACAGCTGCTGTGAGAAATAAAAACTGTTAGTTTATAGTGGTTATGTCGTGATATTGTGATAGTGGTACTAAAAACTACAAAATACCATACAATATGAAATAATAGCGAAGCTAGGATTATAATGTAAAGGTATAAAAATTCATAATGGAGTTACGGAGACTGGCAAAGGAGTCTTATATGCATTCACTGACGATAAACGGAATAGTTTTATTGCTTCTTATTTTACTGAAACAGTTGACAATAGTTCTTGGTAAGTGTACATTGAAAACTTTTCGTCTCTGTATATGCTGCTGCAATTAGGACCAATTAACCAAATAAATGAGCATAAAATTGCCATTATTGTCTTATCCATCAGTTAAAACATTTGTTCTATGTGCTCAAAAGAACTGTCTCATTGAGACGGTTCTTTTAAGTACCCTCAACATGTTTTGATTGAGAAATTACAAAATAAGTTTTTGATAAAGCTGAAAATGCTTTGTTACGACATCAGGACGTCGTTGTGGTGTATTATTGACATGGGATGTCCAACTTATTATCACGGACACATCACCGTACGAAAGTAGCCCTATGTTTCCGCCTAACTCTTAGCATACTGGATAACACTAAACGGGTCCTTTGGCAAACAGTGGTGACCCAGATGAAATGCCATAGAACGAGGCATTTCATCGGGCATTGCACTGTTTGCTAAGACAAAACGCTCTTTGGAGAAAGAAATACAATATTATCTAGAATTTATAACCTCTGACCCCTCGATATATACAATGAACCATCTCAAGTTTATCGTAGCAATTCGAAATGACGAGTCCATTGGTATACTAAGGGTTATAAGTAAAACTAAGGAGGCGGGTTTTATAGGTACTAATACAACGTGACATAACCCGCGGCCGGTTACATGTAACAGAAAAACGCGGGCCACCATTGGCACTCTAGATTCGCTGGCGGGCTGATGGTGGCCCAACACTATGTGATGCTCGGGCTGGGAGGATTATTTTGTCATTCTACAGTTTCCTATTTCTATGCCAAAATACTTGTTGTTCAATGGAGATACCTCCAATGGGCAACTAACAAAAACGTTGGAGCACCGTTTTAATAGATGGCTCTGACCAATACTTTCTATAGCTTACAGTATGTTATAGTTTCAACAAAATATAGTTCTAACTCTAACCTATTCAGATTCTAACAGATTCCAAAAGCAAGCCCACATCATCTGATCCACACTTTCTGTAGCTACATGTATCTGTTATGCATGTAGCTGCTACCAAATATAATTCTTACGGTAACCTATTCAGATGCTAGCTGATTCTAAAACCTAGCCCAAAAAGTTGTTCCACGATTTTACGTGCATTTATATAAACATATCATCTGAACACCTAATGGTATTCAAAACAAAGTAAGTAAGGGTGCAAAGATCTGGAATCGATACAAGTTCTTTAACTATAGATGTACATTTTTGTACCACGACCTCTGAGTAATGACCTTTGTGGACCATTCCATTTCAAAAGGTTGATGCGGAACGTGTAAAATGAGTCAGTCGGAGGTCTATTTTCAATATTGTAAACACAGTCACGCCTCAAAGCTTTTTGTGTATCTATAGTCACTGTTAACAGTCTCTTAGGTGATTAGATAGACCATAAAATAATCTTCTGTACTACTTCATTAATTGTTGATGATACCCATGGGATCACAGTATGCAGGTGACAGATTTCTATTTCTCTCTCAAAGTTTCATGACCGACAATGTCCTATACACGTCAGTTTCCAATACTGAAGTACTTTTTCAATTTAACTAGAAAGTTCCAGGAAAAGTTCTAAGATCTACCGCTAATTTATCAAAACGAGAAACCGATTGGACCTGTATGTTTGTTTTGATTCTTTACGTCCCAAGCAAAAATGTATCAATCATGTCGGGAATGATCTTCCTGGGTTGAACCAGTACTGAACAGCGATTAAGGACCTGCTGGCGGTGAGACTAAAACTAGCTACCCTTCGATCCCAAGTCTAACGATCTACCATCTGCGCCACTGCGCTCCGCACATACGTGTATACGAGACGTAAAACCAACGAAATGACATGTGAGCTCTGTTATATGACTCCTATAAAAGACCTCCTCTGATTGGCTGAAACTAGCTTGCACTGGTTGTGATAACTCTTGATGTCAAACAGTGATGAGCTAAAGACAGAAAACATTACTGACAGAGAGCTAAAAATAAATTGAACTAGATCTAGCCCAGGTGACATTAAGATTTGTCACTGCTACCTGAGAGCTAAAAATAGATATTGCACACTGACTGATTTCTTATGTATATTTCACTGGTAAAATGTTTCAATGTTTCAATTCAGAATTTGTTCATTTGATGAGAACAGCATTTAACCCATTTATGCCAAATGGAATTTCACACCATTATCAATTGGAACAGTCCATTTCTGTTTAAAGGGGTGTTAGGTGGTATTTTTCATCTTTATTTAAGTTTTCATATATGAATAGAAAATTATGCAAGCAAACAGTGGAGACCCTGATCAGACGCCGCATTCTATGGCGTCTGATCTGGGTCTGCACTATTTGCCTATGTCCCACAAAAAGGTGGCTAGGCATATATGGGTTAAAATGCAAATATTTTGGTTATCTCATAAGAGTTGCAGAAATTTGGGAAGTATATTGTTGAAATAATCTTCCTAGGAACATCTGACTTGAGTAAATTTATAAATATAAAAATAAAAGAGAGACAGTGTCATATAACAAAACAATTGGTGCATTCTTTTTCGGATAACATCAGGATTAGTCAACCCTCGAAAGTGATGTTCACCTCGGCTTCGCCTCGGTGAACATCACTGTTCTCGGGGTGATAAATCCTGATGTTAACCTCAAAAGAATGCATCAATTGTATAAAGCTACGACTCCGATCAGTCTATTTATGCAGCACGTCTGGTCAGAGTGGTCTCTGTCTAAATGAAATTTGAATCAGATGCTAAGAACACTCTACTAAACCCATTTATGCCTTATGGAATTTCCCACCATTATAAATTTAACGAATCCAATTCCAATTTAAGGGTTGTTGGGTAGTATGTTTCAATTTCTTTCAAATTTTAAAAGTACATTCTGCAAGCAAACAGTGCAGACTAAGATCAGACGCCGCGTTTGCAGCGTCTGATCTGGTTCTATACTGTTTGTCGATGTCCTATAAAAAGGACGCTAGGCTTAAATGGGTTAAACTGGGCTAATAGAGGGGTGCCACCTCTTTTGGTATTAATTTACACTTATATTTTTATAATGTACATGTATGGATGTCACACACAAACCTGAAAGGGGGTATGCTAAGCATGTATGCTGTGTGTCTTCTATTGAACTAGCTTGTCATCTATTGAATGAACTGTTGAAGCGTATAATCATTCAGTTTTCTAAATAATTAGTTAAGCAGATCCTTTCTAAGAAGAGGGAACCTACAATATTGAAAACATCAGGCTCAGTTCATGAGAGTAAACGACAAATGCAACAATTCTCACGGACCATTTAAGCCGAATGGAATTTCCCACTATTATCAAATGGACCGGTCTATTTACGATTTAAGGATTGTTGGGAGGTACTTTTCATTTTTATTCAAATTCAAATAGAACATTCCGGCTGTAGGCAAATAGTGGAGACCCTGGTCAGACGCTGCATTTGCAGCGTCTGATCTGGCTCTTCACTGTTTGCCTATGTCCCCAAAAAAGACGCTATGCTTATATGGGTTAAAAGTGGGTCTCTGATTTCTGTCACATCCAAATTTCCTCGGACAAGATTATGTCGATGTACGGGTGGGGGATACCAACTCCACGCGGCACAACGGCAGCTATTGCGTCTTCCAAATAATCTTGAAAACGGTGAGCCAGCACAATTTAAAAACAGCACACTGATTAATACAACACTTACTTTATCAAAGAAGTAACTAAGTAACACAGTCATGTTTCAATCCAAGATAAAAATTGTCAATGTTATCTTTGCTTTTTGCTTTGCAGTCGATCATTTCTTTTGTTGCTGTTGCTGTAGGAGCGGAGAGTATCGGTGTGATATCAGCAAACAAAACAACTGCTTTAAAAATAAGCTCTGTTACTATGGAATTTTAAGTAAGCTAAGGTTTCACCAAAAGATATATTTTTGGAAACCATTAATATTACGATGAATAATTGACTTTCAAACACTTAACTACATAGGGTAACATAGGAGTGAAGGTTGCATTTGAAATTGGTGGGATTGCAAACTTAAATAAGCTAATTTGATTTATACCATCCTTATCATTTAAAGCGTGATGCAAGGTCTACACTAATGAAGGTGGTACATGAACAGTGTGTACAAAAAGAAACACAAACTGTACATAATGCTTGATAACTAGAGTCATTTCAAAGATAAGCATATCAAACTTGCAGCCTACTTATTAAGTTATCAAATACAGTATTAGAAAAATGAATTCCATATTTTTTTCAGGCACTTTTACATGTTTTCTGTCCGCTTGGACGGCTACCCATGAAAAAAATGTCACAAAGACACTGCGTAATTAAGCTTAAGAGCCGCACTAATTGCTTCTTCGCCAAAAGCATTGTACATGTGTACTCGTATAGGAGAAAGCCCAAGATTGGTCAATCTGGCATACTGACAAAAATGTTGCCTTAAAACACAAATTTTGTCCGTTTGCCAGGTTGACCATTTTGGGCTTTCTTCGTTTCAATGCTTTTGGTGAACTTGAAGAACCAACCAGTGTGACTCGCAGACTTTATTAGGATATCAGACGAACACAGGGAACTTGAATGATAAAATATCATTCGAAATGAGTGAGGACATAGTAAGTCTGTAAATCAAAAGGTATAAAAAGTTCTCAATAGATATTGTGCTTGTGACTTTTTCTTTCATGAGTACCCTTGTTGGCTGACAGAAACAATGTTACAGTGCCTGAAGAAAATTTGAAATTCAACCCACTGAAACTGTAAAAACTAGTTCCACGAGCTAAATGTAGGCTTACAAATCATAGTTTAACTCGATAATAGCCACTGCGATGTAGAATACGGAGTTGATAACAACTGGGCATATTCTGTGAAAAACAAATATAGAAGAAGAAAAACACTCACTAAATTCATGATGGTTAGGACAGTTTTTTATTTTATTTTTGATCGCCGTGCCATCGACTTATAAAATATCCAATAGAATCACAGACTCGTGCAGGTGGAAATTATGACTCAATTAACACCATGAGTCAGGAGTCACATCAATTTGCAATTATGTAAAATAGCGTGAAAGAAGAATTATGTAGAATTGATGAGTCAATTTTCCTTATCACAGGATCGGAGTCTGTCGCGATAATTGATGACAACAGCCTGACAAGGACCCGCTGTTTTCTGATGTTTGCCATTCCATAAAGTGGTTTGTCAGAGCTACTGTGTAATGGTCTAAACAATTGAAAACTTCCTATTACGATTGTCAATTGTTATTGGCACACACTAAGAGCCCAACACAGCTATCAAGTGGGTTACAGATCTAATAATTGGACTGAATACAGGGGCGTAGCCAGCGATTTTATCACTAAAATACAATGGAGAATTAAGAGATATCTGACCTAGTTACTTTACTTTTCAATCTGTGTTGTTCGCAAGTAACTAAGTCAGCCTTTCTCGCGTTGAGTTGACGCCTGGGATTCCTGGCCTACGTCTGGTTACGCATCTGGAATAACCACTTATTTCCTTAAATTGTGAGTCCACAGCGAATGCTCTGTTTTGTGTTACACTGCATGGGCTCGTCGGGACATTCGTTTGTTATCAAAGTGATATATAGCAAATGCTCATAGAAATTCTCATACATTTATGATCTATTTAGTCGACGTATCTTACTGAATGCATGCACTTGGGTTGGGTCAGAAGTTTTCACAACATTACTACCCTTTGTACTAAAGCCGACGATGGCAAGCGGACCATTTGAAGTTGGCTGTCAGATTCATAGCATGAAAACGTGAATCCTGACAGAAGTCCCGTTTTCTAGTACAACAGAGGAACTAACACCTGAGGGCATTAACATTATGGCTATTTGAATAACCGAGTCCTTGTTTTCATATTGATTAAACTTCTATATACAAATAGACATGGTTATTTAATGAGTTTAAATCGCCCGAGAGATAATCAATCCAATTAATTAAACACACATTGAAACTGATTATTATAGCATAATTATAGGACTCTGATTCAAGAAAAAGAACAATGAAAGTTTAATGCATGTGGCTGTGTACCAGGAAATTATTCATAACAGAGGATGCGTCAGGGCAAATAAATTTATTGAACGATTATATTATTGATAGTTTATCTGACCCATCGCAAACACTGCCAAACACCCTTGCGTCCTCTAATGGGACATCGTCAACTAGTGCAGAGCAAGATCAGACACCGCAGCGCAGGTTCTGCACTGTTTGTTTACAGAATGTGCTTCGAATAATTGGAATAAAATTGAAATTTACTACCCAAAATAACCATTGATTTCGAATTGGATTCATCTAATTAATAAGGGTGGGGAATTCCATTTGACATAAATGGGTTAATATAACGACAGTTGAATCTCATTAATTCGAAATCCACTTGACAAGATTTTCAGTTCGAGTTATCAGTATTTAGAGTTATAAGGTGTCTGTTTGTAATACTATATAACCAAACTTTTGATCAGATAATATATGGGCCATCACACGAGATGTGGTGATTTTTACAAAAAGCACCTTCAGTCAACAAATGGGTTATGATGAATAAGTTAGCTTAGGTCACACACACACACACACACACACACACACACACACACACACACACACACACACACACACAGTATATTGTGTTGTTGTGGAAAATCCCCACGTGTATGATTTTGACATTATCATTTGATTATTTGATTAGACTTCATGTTATCAAACCAATTGTGAAGTATGATCGACTTATTATTTTCTTTCCTAGATAATTATTTTTACCGTTAGGGTTTGGGCAGTGATTTGTTCGAATTTTTTTCTTATGTAAACAGTATTATAAACATTATAAGTAGTTTCATCAATACATGAATAAAGTCACAGAAATATACTGGTGAAATTCATTTTATTTAACAATACAATCAAACAATATTCAATCATCAGATTCTCAGAGATAAAACAAGCAAAAATAGAAGAACTCTTGTGTCAACTTAATTGAGTTTGGCCTTTTGTTATGAGTGCAGAATGAATGAATGACGCTGTTTTGAAATTATTCATTATTGATCTTGCTTTCTCAGGTCCGAATCATCATGCTAAATTGAAATTGATTATATACTCATGCTAAGAAAAAGAAGGCCACCCTGAGCTTCGTATAAGGTTTGTTTAATTTGCATAGTAATTCGTGGGTCACTTACAGGCACAAGCTATGTGGATGAAGGCTTTCACCCACGTGTCCTGCAAATCTATCAGACTGTTAGAAACAATTTTCTCTTCCAGCAAGACAATGCCGACATACCTGCAACTGTTTAAAGTTGGTCATGTCATGCTCCTTGACCAGCCTCCCAGGTCCCAATCCATCTCTGATCGACCACCCCTGTCATAATCTGGACTGGTGGTTAAATGATCGTATCCCTTCCCAGCCGCAATTTTCCCAGATTGGAGACTAGCTAGTTGAACAATATGCAATACAATCCACAAGGGGTGGGGTGGGTACAACCCAAGGCTTCTTTTAAGCATGCGCCAAAGGCTCATAGAATGCATTCATAAAGGTGGCGGTCATACAAGATATGAACTACAATATATAACTTTGTTATCATAACATGTTCATGTCTGTAGTAATTTTCAAAAAAGACGTATAAATGGAGTGGCCTTCTTTTTATTAGCATGAGTATATTATACTATTAATACTATACTTAAGGCCAAAAGTAACTTTACACTGTTGTTATATATATCTTTTCTGGGTATTTGTGAGTGGTATTTTAAATGTGTTTAATTCATATTAAAGTTCAATCAAATACTCATATGACCTTATAAATTTCATGCTGTTGCTATCATAAATGCAACCACACTGCCCTAATGAAAGAAGCAAGGGGGCAAAATAAACTTTTCCAAAACGCATCACTTTTGATGCGTTACTGTAGCTTTGCAATTGGACAATTTTCAATTTTTAAGAACCAGTCTGAAAGACAGGCTATTGAATTGTTGTTTAAGTTCAAATCAGCCTAGATCACCCTTCGAGTCACACAAATTAGAGTTGTGTTTTTACGTACATACCCCTTTTTGTGAACTTAACAATGCTTTCAATGGAATTTCCCATAGGAAATTGTTGGCCTTTTTTTCTTCCAAACCGATGGGAATTTTTATCAGATTATCTCGTCACATACTCAGGGCAGACGTCCCAACAAATCGCTGGTAAAAAATCCTTATGCCATCTGAGATAAAGCTTTTAGCAGGGACTAAAATTTACTATTGTTTTAATTCAAAGGGAGATAATTTCAAAGTGAACCAACTTTAAAATGCTGCCAAAAACAAACTATACGTCAGAGACAGAATGTCTTGCAGTATTTTTAATGTACAATCGATGGCCCTTAAAATAGAGTGTTCAAATCCTAGGTTTACTTTGGTTTTTGTTAGGAAATGCTGACTTTGTGTTTTTAATGAAAGCATAGATAACTTGAAAGAAGATTAATTTTACTTAAGTTGTTTTTCGTGAATTAGGACAGGGCGGGAACCAGCAACTCATTGCAATATTTAATTTGGTAAAACTCAAAAGCAGTAAAGATATATTCGATAGTTCAAAGTGTAAAGTTACTTTTGGCTTTAAGTATATATCATACTATGGACTAACGAAAATGTCAACGCAAGTGTATTGAAGGAGCTTCAAATGTAACTATAACTACCTTGTATCGTTTTAATGTTTTTTTTCTCGGATGAAATGTCAAAAAAGGCATCATGGATATATACTATACAATCAAAACTTAAATAGGCCCAGCATCGAGGATGCAAAACTTGTTTCATGCTCAACTGAACTGTGCACGAACTTTACGGTGCTCATAAAATGGCAACGATATTAGCAGGATAAATATAACATCAGATAGTTTTAAGCAAGACACGTCTTTGTTTATCAGCATTTTAGTTTTTATAAACAATTGAAATTTGATGCTAGGCTGAGTTGAGCATGAAGACAGTCTTATAACTTTGGAACTAGAATGCGTTTTGAGTATTAAAAATCGTGTCCTTATGAGCCGTCTCATCAGGATTTTCACTGTTTGCTTAGTTAATTTATTTTCCGATTTCTAATACGAACAAGGCCACTGTCCGAATTTACCTGATGTCCGAGTTTACCTGACTTTACCCTATCGAAGACACAAGTAGATAAAACTGATATGAAGTCTGGTCTGAAGAGACTGTTGAAAATGTGCTAATGGTCTATCGCCAGCAGTGTCGTTTATGTCTCGCCATCTTCTTATGCTAATTATTAGATCCTAGTCACACGCAAGTACCGAATAATCTGTTAATTTGTAGACATTATTAGGTAAAAAAAAAGTCAAGAGCACCATTTCAGGTATCTTCCTTTAAGACGTTGTCTTAAGGACGTAACATTAGTAAAATTGCACGCATCTAAAATAATAACTAAATGAGAAAATGTTCATTCTGTTGATAAATTGTTGATTCAGAGGTTGGACAGAGGGTCCGGACCCCCCTGAAAAATCACGCTGGCGAGCAGCTGGTAGCTCGCTTTGAATATTTGTATGGACCCTTCTTCCCTCTTTAAAATATGATGACAAAAGCAAAAAGAAAGTCTAAAGCAAAATAAACAAAACAATAAAAAAAACCCCCAAAACTTTGTCTTAACTTTTGGACCCCCACCCTGATTAAAACTTTCTGGGTCCGTGTACGTGAACCATCATTGATGCGCAGTCATATAAGTCAATGATCGCTAGTGTCGAATCTCATAACTTGCCTCGTTTATTGAGACAGAAATACACTAATTCACAAGAAATCCTTGGAAATTGTCTTTCATCCTTGGGGAATAAGAAAGTTGATGTTTTCTGTCTGACAATATAACGCTACATTAACGATACGCACGCATGGAATGTTCGCATGTGCAGCAGCGATCTTCTTTTGTTGAAGTAAATGGCCATCAATACATTAAACGTATTTGTTCTAATTAAAAGGGCATTTTCCCTTCCAGTCAGCATACATTGTTTGACAACCATCGGACCGCCATTGAAATGACATTTAAATGGAGTTTCGCGTGTGGGCCGATGGTGGCTCGCGTTTATACGTTTGCAAGACAGTAAGCATATAAACGAGGGTCATCATCGACCTTCCAGCAAAATGTCATTTAAATGGCGTTTTGGTGACACGAGACTCTGTGTTGACTAGGTTATCAATCGATATAATTTCACTTCAGTCGGGCATACCCATAGTACAAGGTTGGGTAAAATCAAGCGGGGTGTCTTTAATGAAGCAAGCTGTTTAATTGTTACCTGTATGCATTTCAAATTAAGCGGAGTAAGATACAACTGTTCAATTCACCTTTTATAGAGATAATTTGAAAATGCACATTATTTCTTATAAACACATACAAATGTACCAAAACTTCGGTATGGCCCCTGTGAGTATTCGTAACGCTTACATACATTCTTGCACTCCGTGGACATGTTTTAAAGCCGTTAATTCAAAGGTACTGCTTCCATGGATTTTCATTTTATGCTTTCCAATGTTCTCTTTATCACAGTCATAGTAGAATTTGAACCATATTTTATGCCTTTCCAATATACATAATTATGAGATTGAAGCTTTAGATGTGACTTAAATATTCTCATTTTTTTAGATTTGTAAGGTTTATCTCCAGTATGTACATGTAATCATTTCTCAAAGGCTTGTCAAACGGTTTGGAACTGACGTTTTGTCGGAGCTAACCGCTTGCAAAGGCTATTAGCAGACGGCAAAAGTTGCCTCTAGCAAGGAAAGTGCTAATAACGCTAATGTAATAGAAACCTGTTCTTTAGTTGAATTGTGTCAAAACAAATATTTTGGGAATAAATGAACCTTTGTATGGCGTTTGAACAACGATCGAAAGCTCGAACCAATGACCGCTCGATCTGAGGTCGGGCACTCTACCACTGAGTAACTGCACTCAGAGTGTTGTATTTTTCGGAAAACTACAAAATCACACCGGGTATATGGCAATCAAAAACGCCCTTGACAATCGACGAACGCGGAACAAAAATCGCTAGTCGGCGACAAATGACAATCGAAAGCGCTGTTTCTAACGATTTTTGATCTATGTTCGTCGATAACATTAACGTTTTCTATTGCCGCCTATCTGGCGTGACCGTGTTCTTGCCTATGTGATTACATGTATTCGGAAGATGGAAGAATACGCTGGCAACTGTTGAACAGATGTAGGGGATCGATGGCCATTAACTTTGGAAATTGCTCTAATTTTGATTAGAAAGAATAAGATTTATGGGCCCGTTTAAAGCGGGCAGCAAATTCCAAGTTTCTTTTGATCGCTCTGTTGTCAGTTGCAGACCCAATTAGGATTGAATTGTGCCTATAAATAGCCATTTTTTCATCACTTCTGAGTGAAACACTGGTTGTTTCTTTTAATATAAGTGAAATTATTTCTGAGAAAATGTTTCTCTACGAGTCGGGCCTATATTTAGGTGGCTTAGCTTTAGTTCCATTTTTATCAACCTTTAATTAATATACAAAATATTGAAAATTCAGTTAAAAGCAAAAGAAAAAATGAAATACATGGGCCAGCACATGAGGTTTCGGCACCTATCGATATAATCGTAAAGTCACCCTTTAAAAATGCATGTGCAGCTACATAGTGGGGCTACATATTTAATATTTGTTTTAGCCTTAATCTACATCTATACTTTGTAGATACGAGCAGTACAGCGGCTCTGTTCAGTCTGTGCTTTTGCGCAGGCTCGCCTGAGTATTCGTTGCTCCACGATGCGATCAGTATCGAAACCTCATGTACTGGCTCAATCAGGCCAGATTTTTTTATAAGTTGATTTATGGGATTTTTTTCAGATTGAGTGTCGGGGGGGCGAAAATAAGCTCTGAAAATGACCAGTTAATTGGTCATTTTCAGAGCTTTTTTTTAATAATTTGTCATTTTCAGAGCTTATTTTAATATCTCCATAACAAACAGTAAACCTTGTAACTTAAAGGTAAACCAACAGTCTGTATTAAATCTTTAAATATTTCATCATTTTCCTAAAAATCTGAATAGGACAATCATTTTAACAGTGTCACTCTCACAATACACAGACAGAATCTCAAGAATATATATTTTTCAACGAAACAAATAATATTTAGAGTTGGCGGATACAATAAAAAATATTTTTAGAATTTAAGTCAAACAATTACAGTAAGAACTAATTAAAAAGTCTGGCCTAAGGACCTACGCTGTCTTCATACGGACAGTGTAGACTCTCATTAGACTGAGCTGGTGCCTAGAAGACTTCCCGTGACGCACAGCCACATTCTTGGTTTCGCGGCTGAATCTTTATTTGCTGAAGGATGCAAACATATAGACCGCGATCATATTGTTCTTTGGCTATTTTCTGTGCATATGCTGTTCATGCCCGAGTGAATTGGCTCTGGTACTGTAAATTCGGAATTTTTCGCGATGTTTTTTATTCGCGAAACTTCGCATATGCGAAGCTTCGTGAAAAAATCTTCGCAAAATGCCGAAATCACTTAACTGTTTACTGATATATGCAAATCAAGTCCTAGTCGCGAATGTTTAGCGTCACAAATGTGTCTTTTAACGCTATTCGCAAAAATAAATTCTCGCAAAAATTCCCGGATTAACAGTACTCAAAACGATAGCTGTCTGTTTGTGTTTTCTAAGTCAAGATCGAAATTCACTTTCATTTATTCTATTCCAACCTCATTCTTTTCCCAGCGCACTGATGCAATCCAATAACAAAAGGCAATAGCTAAATTTTACACTCTAAAATTAATTAGTTCCATGTATATGAAATATATTCCCTAAATTCAAATATTGCATGACTAATAGAAGTCCCTTCGTAGGAAATGATCGTTCAAGGGAATACAGAAACGAGGGCCCCGGTCAGCCTGCAAATACTTACATGCTGACCAAGGCCTTCGGTCTCCACTAATATAAAGAGGCATAGCCAAGAATAAATGACCCCAACATTTTTAACAGATTGTTAGAGGATAGCATCGATGAAGATGCAGTGGTCCCCCTTGAGACCCTCCTTAAAGAGGGCCTCACCCATGATGAGATCAAGAGGCAAAGAGAAGTAGTTGGTCGCTCTGACCAAGCTATACTTCGCTGGGCCAAAGAAAAACAAAAAAAGGCACAAAGAGCCCGTGACATAGCGGATGCTCCACTAAGGGACCTCTGTGAACGTGCAAAGCGGGAACTTGAACTTAAAACTGGAATTTAGGCCCAAATTCAAATCCCCCTAACAGAACCAAAGACAACTCAAGTCCCAACAATTAGCCAAAGCTCCCTGGGAGCAAAGGGGGATTCAATGATCCCGGGCTCCCTCTTAAATGCTCATGCATTTAGCACACCCATTAGAGAAATTTTACAAATCCCCAAAACAACGGGAAAAAAACGAAAAGAAACAGATTCATCCCCAACTGAGGAAACCCCGGGGAAAATAATGAAGACAGGGACCACTGAGCACTGGACAAAAGTGGTCCCTAAAAACGGGAGAAGGAAAGCTTCTCCCAAATTTAAATCAACCACAATACCATTTAACCCCAAACCAATCGGGCCCGGTCCAATAAATACGGAAATTTCGACCAAATCTAACGATCCAAAAGTCCCAGGGACTCAGGGAGCAAATGCTCCCAAGGGCCAAAATTCTCCAAACTCAACAAACTCATTAAACATACCACCCCCCGCACAGGAAAATACCTTAGAGCCACCAACCAACTCAGGAAACCCCCAAAACACACAGGGAGCAACAGGATCAGAGGGTCCCAAAAGTCCCAAAGATCTAAACTCTAAAAACAGCAATGCCCCACCTCAAACTAAGTTTCATGATGATATAGGAGGAGCGGAAAACAGTGGGTCCAGCAAAAATCGGAAAGCGCCGACAGGGGTTGAATACCTGTTTATAACCATTTCATTATTAGAAAAACTGAGTTTTCCAGTCCACCTGGTCGGAGACACCATAAAACGGTTTCGCGCCCGCTTGGGAAATCAACACTGCTTTGAACACTATCAGCCTCAATTCAGGATGGGACCAACAATTAAGATAGCCAAACACATGTTAAACAAAGCGCGTGACTTTACGATGCCAGGTGTGGACTTAATATTTCAAATTAATACGAAATCGCCAATCTTTTTCTCGAGACACGCGAATAAGCCAAGCAAATTAAACATTAGCAAAGGAATCGTCAGCGGAATTGATAGGAATTTAGGAGAAAAAACACTTAAACAGATGTTCGGAGCCGAAAAACACGGAATTACGCACATCGAACGTATCCGCGATGAACTTTGGAACATTACCGATAAAGTAAAAATAACATTTAATAAAACTATCGCCCCGATCACAGTAGGAACTAGTATAACAGGCCTCTTTCATGTAATTCCAAGCTTCTTTAAGGTAGTAAGATGTCAGAAATGTCAGAAGTTTGGACACGGAACGCGACAATGTAAGGCGAAGACCCCCAGATGCGCACGTTGCGCGGGATCGCATTATACTTATGATTGTAATAGATGGTACCATGTCGAATGTTCAAACTGCCACTCAATCAATCATGGCGCAGCCTACCGCGGATGCCCGGTAGCAATGGCATTTGACAAGCAGACTAAACAAAGAAACAGTCTGCTAAAAGAAAATTATGAAAAGCAATTAAGAGAAACGCATACTAATAAAGAACCGACCCCCGCGAAGCCAACCCCCGCGAAGCCACAACATAAACCGGTACCATCGAGCCAAAACGCGCGCGAAAACAAACAAAATACGGATACACAAGCTAAATACGTTACACGCGAAGAAATGGTTGCATTCACAGCCCAGGCAGTGAATTCAGCAGCCAATTTTATTTTGGAAAAGATGGCCCTCAACGACGAGGAAACGTTGACCGAGCTTAAAAAGGAAATTCTTAATTGTATGACAAACTTAGAAATAGGCCAGAACATTGATAAAAGCGAACCCCCATACAAAAACAGCGAATGCTCAGGCGAGACTGCGCATACGACACAGAGCGATCCTGAGCCAATGGAGGCCCAGGAAACCGAAATAACTGCACAGGCAGACTCAACAGAGGTCATTGACCTCACGAAACAAACCGAAGGGTCAATTACGGAAATTACCGATTCATGTTCGGTAATTTCCGCCGACACATCAAAAAATACTAGAGTTAGGAGATTTACAGCAAATGATAGTAGCTCGAGTTTACCTCCTATACCAAGGAGGAAAGTCACTATCCCAAGAACCACAGACAGTAAAATGAGGGCAAACATGTCAGCCACAAAAGAGAGGCTGAACCGTTTCAACAGTGACGCGAAAAAAGGGAAGAAATAAGTTTTTCACTTCCCTTCTTTTCCCTAAGTTAAAATTATTAAGGACTTAATTTCAACCGCTGCGACCCACTGCAACATAAAATGACCATAGTGCAGTGGAACGCTCGCAGCCTTGCGACGCGCTACAATTGGGCAAAAATCGCGGAATTCCAAAAATTCCTGGAATCTTTCGATAAAATTCCAGAAGTATTATGTATCCAAGAAACCTGGAACCACAAAGGACAAAAAGAACTAAAAATACCCGGATATGTACACGCAGCCGCCTACCGTAGACCAAAAGACCAAAAAGGAGGCGGTGTGGCCATTTTTGTCAGATATGGCATAGATTTTTCAGATATGAAATTAAAAAATGACAACCCAAATATTGAAATTACGGGTGTCAAAATTCATGGACCAAAAAATAGCACAACAATTGTAAATTTATATAAACCAGATGGACATAGTCTGGTATCAGAAACCGAATATTCAAATATATTTAGGAACATTAATGAAAATATTATACTTTTAGGAGATTTCAATGCGCACAATAGGCTGTGGGATCCCCACTGCACTATAGACGACGCGCCCTCAAAGGAAATAATACAATTTATAAATAATAAAGGACTCGTCTTATTAAATGATGGATCCCCAACGAGACATGACATAAACGCGGGTCGACTATCCGCATTAGACTTAACATTCGCGAGCCCAAATCTTAGTGGTAAAAGCGAGTGGAAAGCCCATGATCACCTCCTAGGAAGCGATCACTATCCTGTTATCCTGGAATTACACACGCGATACAATTTTACCGAATACAAACCCCAACCGCGCTGGAAATTAGACCAAGCCGATTGGTCACTTTTCAGACAAATGCTCTATTCAGTAAATATATGCATAGACGAAAACAGTAGTGTTAATGAAAAGAACACTGAATTTGTTGACTCTTTGCTGGATATTTGCAATGAGACAATCCCCAAAACAAAACATGTAAACTCACGCAAGAAAGTTGTTCCATGGTGGAACAACGAATGCGCTGAGGTGGTGAAGGCCAAACGAAAGGCCCAAACCAAACTGAGGAGGTACCGAACAGAGTACCACCTCCTAGATTACAGAAATAAGAGAGAATTTTCGAAACAAACACTTTTGCGAATTAAAAAAGAATGTTGGGAGCAATTTTGCTCCCAGCTAACATACAAAACAAACAGTCGCGTATTATGGAATCAAATTAAAAAATTTAATGGCAAACCCTTTAAACCAGTCAGTACACTTGTTGTAAATTTATATAAGGTACTCAGAAAATAGGCAAAAGGCTGAGATACTCACAGACCAATATGTAAAGGTCAGCAGTGACGAAACTCATTGCATAGAATTTCAAAGAAAAAAAATAGACGAGGATCTACGCATAAATAGATTATTTGAAGAAAATATGGAACTGGATAATGACCAGCCATACAACGCGTATTTTACAATTAAGGAGTTAAAAATAGCACTTAATAGTAAGAAAAATTCAGCTCCGGGAGCAGATACAATTCACTATGAAATGCTTAAACAGCTCCCGGAAAGAAATAAATATACATTACTCAAATTAATAAACAAGTCATGGGAAAAAGGGGAGCTCCCCATTGCGTGGAAGGAGAGCACGATTACTCCCCTTCTAAAGCCAAATAAAGATCCCCAAGAACCCAAATCATACCGTCCTATATCATTAACATCAGCAATATGCAAAACTATGGAAACCATGGTCAATAATAGATTAACTAAAAAATTAGAGCCAAAACTTTCAGATACCCAATCTGGCTTTAGGAAGGGCAGATCAACACTTGATCAGCTTGTCAGATTGGTTAATGTAATTAGAACAGCGCGACTTCGTAAACGTAAGGTTTTAGCTGTATTCCTTGACCTTGAGAAAGCTTTTGATCTCATGTGGAGATCGGGAGTTATACTCAAACTAACAGAGTACGGCATTAAAGGACGTACATTAAAGTGGATTAAGGACTTTTTAACTGATAGAAAAATTAGAACAAAAATTGATGATACCTACGCGGAGTTCCAGGAGCAGGAGAACGGGTCACCACAGGGTGCCGTCCTAAGCCCAACGCTATTCAACGTCATCGCAGACTCGCTTAAGCAAAAATTACTTGCCCTACTTTCAAGACACGGTGTCGATTTATCACAATTTGCAGACGACAGCGCGGTTTGGAAATCAGGAAAAAACACTGAAGAAATAATCAAAATTATACAAATCATATTACAAGCAATAGAAGAATGGGCCAAAGAATGGGGATTCCTGATTTCCCCAGGAAAGACCCAAGTAGTACTCTTTAACTCTTTTGGGATCGACCCCAAATCACTACCAAAACTAAAACTAAATGGCAGGGAGCTTGAATATAGCGAATCGGCTACCTTCTTGGGGATGACGTTCGATCATCTCCTCACATGGAGGGAGCACATCGATAAGCTAATATCAAGATGCAATAATGATCTGAACCTCATGAGGATGGTCTCAGGAACATCCTTTGGTGCAGATAAAAAAACATTACTAATGATCTATATGACCCTCATTAGGAGCAAACTGGACTATGGGTGTCAGGCATATATGTCAGCCACACCCACCCAATTAAATCGATTAGATGTTATTCAAAATACAGCACTAAGAATTGCAATTGGGGCATATAGATCGACCTCATCTCGAGCATTAGAGGTCGAATGTAATATGATGCCGCTCAGCCTAAGGAGAGAAGAATTTGCCCTGAAATATTGGGCTAGATCCTCCCCTCTGGGCGAAAGTTTACCAGTAAACGCGTTAGTACAAGATTTTGCTATTTATGAGACAAAAAGAGAAAAACTAAGTAACAAAATTCCCTACGCAATAACCGTGCAAGATCTCATTAAAGAACATAATTTAGAAAATATAGAAATAGAGCCCCCCATACCTTATGATACATCAGGTATTCGAAGCATCCAACCGCGATGTGAACTAACTAAAATAATCAAGAAAGGCAGTACTAGCGAAAATACAGCTAAGAGATTAGGTAATAATTACGTTGAGCGACGGTACGGGTCAGTCCTTAAAATCTTTACTGATGGCAGTAAAGACCCGTCGCGGCCCTACACCGGCTGTGCACTGGTGGTGCCCGAGCTGGGCCTTAAATTTGGCTATAAATTAGATAAAAATCTTACAGTATATGCAACTGAAATGGTAGCTATACTGAAAGCACTCGAATGGATTAAACACAATAGACCAGATCACGTGGTCATACTTACAGACTCATTAAGTTCAATACAAAGTATAGACTCAGGAAAAAGCAGGACTCGTCCTGATCTATTAGCACAAATTTTAATTAATATTTCAGAAATAATAAATTTAGACATTAATCTTTACATTGATTGGTGTCCATCACATTGTGACATCAACGGAAATGAGCTCGCGGATACAAAGGCGAAAGAAGCTGCCAACTCGGGCCATGCACTATTAATTAAACCTTACACTCAAGAAATTTATTCAGTAATTAAAGCTAAAATAAGAGCTAAATGGGAAAAACAATGGGGCGGCTACCGGGGCTTCAGACACTTGTTAGACCCGGGCCTATCCACAAAAAGAGTACAATACAGTGACGTGCGCAGGCTCGACGTGGCATATAGCAGACTTCGCCTCGGTACAAATGGGTTAAAAGAAAACAATCTGTTTCATAATGGAGCAGATCCAATGTGCCCACTTTGTACAGACGAATTGGAAAGCACACAGCATTTCCTGCTGGAGTGCCCATATCACGAGTTCGCGCGTATTAAATTAAGAACAGCCATTCGTCACATTACAAAACGGTACTTTAGCATAAATCTACTGCTGAATCCGCCAGCAGACGTAGCAGAGGGTGTAAGGGAAGCCCTGTTCGCATACCTCAAAGAGACAGGCTATGACAGTAAAATTTAGACAGTAAGGAAGGAGCAATGTAAGAAAACACCAGATGGGACGGGCAGTGTTCCTACAGCAAGGAAACATGCAGGCCATTCCCCCATCAAATTATCATTATTCCCAGTAGGGAATGTGATACAAATAACATTACCTGTTAAGATTAAATAAACTCTACACGCGGCCGGAGAAAAGGTGTGCATCCGCCTAAGGCTATCGTGAGCCCAGGCCTAGAGCCCAATCGATCATTGTTTACAATGACGTATGTCACGAGTTGCGTGCTATGTGCCTACCATAGCCAGCCTTAGGTGAAACTCTGGAGAATCGCCTTAGTATCCATATGACCGCAAAAACACACAATACTACACTCACCCATTGGTTGGTCAGCAGGGCGTATATCCGACATTGGAAGCTTATGAGTTGCTCCAATGGACCAAACTGGATCAAGCTTTCCAACCACAAACATATAAAATTAATATATTAGGTCAAACATAAATTTATTATATGGTTGTGGATAGGGTGTGCATCCCGGCCTAAGGCTCTCGTGAGCCCTGGCCTAAGAGCCCAAGCGATCATTTCTCCAATGACGTATGCCACGAGTTGCGTGCTATGTGCCTACCATAGCCAGTCTTAGGTTGACCTGGAGAATCGCCCGATTCCTTTAAACCATGATACAGACACGCGTACACAGGTTGGGCAGGGGGAGTGCATCCGATACCCAGATAAGGGGCATAGATAAAAGTTGAGACAAAAGACCCCAATGTTTGAGACTTGGCGAAGGAGTGGTATTGGAAAATCTCCCTATTGCTTAACCGCAAAAACATTAATTGTCTTATCCTTGAAAAACAGCACACATAGGTTGGGCAGGTAGGAGTGCATCCGACCTAGGAAGTCTCACTGAGCGATGGGGCGGAGATAAAAGTTGAGACAAAAGACCCCAGCCTTGAGACAAGCCGAAAGGGTGATACTGGATAATCTCCTAACTGCTTAGCCATAAAAATATAAAATGTCTCACACCTAGGTCTAATAACACATTTAACAACAATACAAAAAATATATACTTTATTATCAATAAACAACCAAATGACGGAGTGAAAATATATCCCTCCCCTTTCTACCCCCAACACAGATTAAAATTATAACAAATCCTCCCCCCCCCCCTCCGAAAAATTAAAAATTTAATAAGAATTTAGACAAATATTATCTCAAACGACCTGGGCATATAACGGGCCAAGCATATGCTGGACCCATGCTATGCCCGAGACGTTTGAATACAAAAACTTTACAAAATACAGCGTAGAACTAGGAAGATGAGAGATGAACTTATAATGTGCACGAGCTTATAAAAAAGCGCTAACAGAGAGATTTCATAAAAGCGTTCAAAATCTATCACTGAGGCGTCACGCGCCTCTGGACCGTCCCTGTAGCGAGAAAATTCTCGTGGCAGGGACCGCCCAGGGGCGCGAGACGCCTCTTATTATAATATCCACATACCGACTGCATGTGGAAACTAGGCATGCATACTAATCAAATCTTTATTTTCAGCAGTACATGTAATACAAATATATTAAATAAAGTCAACATGGATAATTCAAACACACCAGGTTCAAAATAGATGGATTATTCGCATCTACTCTGCACCAGGCGAGTTTAATGAGAATACATTTTCGCTAAACAGGTCAAATAATAGATTGACCTACTTTTACGATTGGAGAACGTGAATGAAAGCAACTTTAAAGGCTGAAACACTTATATTTACAGCCTTCTAAATAATATTTGGGACAAGATATTAAATCCATTCTTTCAATTATTCAAAAATGGGATATAATCTTCAGGAATATATAACTAAACCAAAAATACCGCATTTACCCAAAAAATTAAAACAATCTAAAAATTAACGTATAGATACAACCAGGACTGTATTGCATGTACACAAAACATTAATAAAACTTCTTTTTCAGCTGCAGATAAGCGCGATCCACCCCCCCCCCCACCCCACACCCCTCCTCAGTTTAGAAATAAGCCCAAATTGGCATTTCGCGAGTTCGAGCATCGTTTCTCGTATCACCCCTTAAAATAACAAATTGTCCCTATAATGGCCAAAAATGGCCATCACACACACACACATGCCCAACCCACAACCACCAAACCATAGCGCGTATTAGAGCAACTTAAGGGCAGTTCTTTCTTGGATATTTGGATTTGGTAAACTGGTTAACTCAAAGTCTCTTCAGGGCATACAACTGCATCTGAGCCGGTCTTTCTGTTGGTATGTCGGTCGATGTGACGGCACAGCTGCAATATCAACGATGGATGGATTGTGGACCAACAGGATAGGATACAATGGATAGGATGGATGCTCAACACAGATGAAAATTGGAATTTTGAAATTTTGAAAATATCGCGACGCGTTTGCCATGTCTAACTATTAACATGTCAGCGAAGCGAGGGGATGGGAGAGGTTAATTAATACCTCTTCCGCTTCTCGCAGACCTGCAAAAACAATCCCCAGGATACTAATAATTAACCACTAACCACTAAAAACACTAATAACTAAACCCTCAACCTTCCCAAAACTTGCTCTGTATGTGACGGCCATGCTTCTGCATGCCCCGCAAATTTAAGGTTAATATACACTAAAGGTTTCACACGAGAAACCCAGAAGGTATATTATTCTTTGGAAGCCTCAATCAAAATTTCAATATAGGATGCTGGGAGAACTCAGAACACACACACATGTTCTGAGTCTTACCATACCCGAGCGGCGCCCTTCCCCTTAGGAATAAGCCCCCTATCCCCGCTTAAAATCTCTAAAATATATAGGCCATCACACGATGACGGGCCATTCTTTTAAAATGGAGTTCAAAATTTTAAGGAGCAAAGTGAGATCTCTGAGGGGATCATTAATCACAAGAACACCGAATCCTCGCCAACCCGCTCCACAAAAACTGCAAATAAAATAGAAAAAACATAATTAAAGAGGCAAAATTTTACTCCCCAAAGCTTACCCTAGGGAAAGCTAACTTCGTAGACCGATGTCCGCGTCTGAGTAACACCGCCCGCGAGCTTATGTATACAAGGACTGGACGGAGAAGCGGAGTGATGCCCTGGATGATGTTACCTCAAAAACATCAACGTATAGCTCACTATATAAGAGCGGCAAACATAAACAAACAATAATACACCTCCTAGCCCTTCCAGGCGGAATAACTTACACTTTCAACAGTAGGGGTGACATTGTGCAGACGGAATTGTCACGTCGACTCCTACAAAATTGGTACTTACTTTAGACCATTTTCAAAATTCAAATTACAAATGCCCCACACTTTTACTCAATACGAATAGGCGTGGGACATTGACGGGATACAGTCATAACTCCCTTATTAAAGCCTAAGTGGGTGCATAAACTGGGTGTGTCGTGAGTGCTTTATATGTAAATGAGCGAAGGACCACGGCACACCGTCAATATAACCGAAAATCGTTCGTTCAATAAATGATCAAAAGCATAATCAATCGAGAAGGCATAACTTAATTGGCTATTTTTAAATTGCATGCTCCAATGTATATGTAGATTTTATTGCCATATGGTGTTTCCATCGTCACATCTGTCCTCAACAATACTACAAGAGGGAGAAAGATCACGTTGAATTAATCATTCAAAGACTAAAAAATGAACATTGATTTTTATTGAACAGTAAAATCATTTGTCATAGAAGTGTTAAACTTCATGAATCATTTCTCCTTTCCTCGTAAAGCTCTGACTTGAGCCGCGCGCGACATGTAATTTCCAACAATATTGTATATTGACAAATGTAGACTCAGACGAGCCTGCACAGCCTCCTCTTAAGCTTAGTTACTCCAAATGATGTTCAGTCAGTAGCTGAACACTCATATAATATGCAAGCGACTAGCAAAGGCTCTGGTCAGACTTCCTGTATACGCAGGCTGATCTGAGGCTTTGCTGGTCGCACATACCGCATTGTTGAAAATCCCATGCCACGGCTCATTATTGGTTTTATCGCATATATTTAATCGCATATACATGCGCTAAAGTGCCTAATTAAAATTATACAAAGATACTGACGTATTCAGAGCAACTAGAGGTCTAAATGTTGGCCCGAGTCTTCATCTGCATCCATTTGTTTGTATGCGAGCAGCGAAAGCTCTGCTGGTGCGATTACAAATACATTGTACACCTATACGTTGTAAAGACGAGTTACCTTGGCTTTTATGGATGTGTACATGTATAGGGTAAAGTTGGGTAAACTCGGACATCAGGTAAATTCGGACACATATTTGCAAACAGTGGAAATCCAGATGAGATCAGGATTTTCACTGTTTGCTTATTTTTATTTCAATAATTGAACTATGAAACAAACAAGCTGCCCGAATTTAGCTGTCCGTCCGAATATACCCGACTTCACACTACTCAGGGAAGTCACAATTAAGTCGGGTAACTTCGGACATCAGGTAAATTCGGACAGTGGCCTTGTTTATTTCAAATTTTAATTATTGGAATAAAATATACTAACAAAGAAAACAGTGAAAATCCACTGTTCCACTGTTTGCAAATGTATGTCCGAATTTACCCGATGTCCGAAATTACCCGACGTTTCTAAGCCCATTTCTATTTCTCTTTCAGGAGCACTGTATACACCTAGTCCTGATTTTCTACCAGCCCCGTCCAATGTCACATTCCGTAAAGGGGAGCTTGCGGTGTTGCGGTGTACTGTCTTCAACCTTGGAACTAAAAATGTAAGTGTCACCTGAAATTTTTTTAAAAAAAGAACAGAAACTTTGAGCATCCAATGTATTTAAATATTTTTTTTATTTATTTTCCAGGGTCTTTACTATTTTCTGTTAAGTTTTTCTACAGAAATTTAGATAAAAAAAAGAAAAATACAACACAACTACCCTAAAATTAGAGATGTGATCACCCTACTTGTAAAGGTATGCAAGTCCATTCGGCTTAAATGTAGCTGTGCTTGGCACATACTTAATGGGCCTTATTCTAATGTACAACGCCATTCCGTGATAGTCAGTCCTAAATTACCCTATCCGCTACAGCAGCTAATGAAACATAAACTAGTCTTTGATCGTGCCGGATTTGCAGATTTAAACCACTATTCTGCTCATAGGCTTAGTATGACAAAAAACTTCAGCGTAAAATTGTTAATATTTTCTGACCCATTAGTTTAAACATAAGTTTCGGGTGCTCAAAAGAACCGTCTCATTGAGACGGTTCTTTTGAGTACCTACAACATATGTTTTGGTTGAGAAATGAGAAAACTAGTTATGGTATGCAATCTGAATGCTGCATTGACTTATAACGCTTCTTTGCTTAACTGATCCCCAATCAGCATGTGAAAGCTGCCCGCTGCCAGCGAAACGCCTTTCAAATAGTGTTTCGCTACCGGGCTGATAGTGGCCCTCTCAGCGAGCTTGCTAGGGAGCCTCCTTATATTTGAACCAAGTCACAAAATAACATGATCCTGAAGTAACGACAAAGTACTGATCAGCTACTATGACTTGCTCAGGCTATGAACAATCCTGAAAATTTGCATTTAGTTAGTCAGTTTTACCACAACATGCACATGTATAAGCCTTGAATAACAATGACACATTAACTTGGTACTATTCGCAAACAGCAATAGTAACATTCATCGTGCCATTAACCAATACTTTCGGCATGATAGAATATGGTATTTAAAAACAGTATTGATTTGAAACATTCGAAAAATAATTAAGGACATTTAAAAGTGCAAAATGGGCAACTACATACTTATTGTATCAATATGTATGGGAAAATCCATCAGAATATAAAGAGTTAAAAGGATCAATTATCTATTGGATATGTTTATAAAGTTTACCCAGATTTTCAGCAGTTTCCCCATCTCCTTTCGTATTACTGTAACGTAAAGCCAATATCTGACGAGCTCAAAAAAGTGATACCTAAACACATCTGATTATATTCAAGGATTGATAAAATGTGAAATAAGCGGAATTTTATCAAAATATTTTCATTCAACATGTAAATTAGGATGTTTTTCGCAACTTCTGAAAGATCATACTGTTTTAAATACAACTCTGTCGAAATTTTTTCTGAACTGTTCTTTCTCAGACTTTAATATTAAGATTAAAGCAATTCGAAATAGCTCTATATGATGGGTGTTGAGATGATTAGTTTATTACTTGCTTCCTTATAAAACATGCAATGCATCCCATTGGCCGTTGGTACTTTTCTCATAGGCAACCAGAGATCCCCACGCGTCAAACTAAGTAGGTTTTGGCAGTATTTAGGAAAATCTGGCTCCGAGGTAATACAGCGTTTTTCATGCTCAACCCATATGACCAATAAAGCCTTTGCTATCTTCAAAAATATAAAGTAAAAATAAATGAGGCAATTTTCTTGCTTACATCAGTAGCAAAATATCATTTGTTCAGGCCTTGAGGTTATAAAACCCCTTTTCATGCTCAATTCAAATGAGCATAAAATTTCGACTGCTAAAAATGCTGGTTAAAAGGACTAATCTAGCTTTTAAACTGTCCGACGATGTATTTATTATGCTTATAAATGTAAAAGTGCCAACAAGTGTTGGCATTTCAACATTTAAGAGCATGATAAAGTTCGTGCTCAGTTGGGTTGAGCATAAAAAAGTTTTATAACCTCGGGGCCTTATCATTAATTTTAAATTGCCGACACTTGTCGGCATTTTCAAACAAATATAGCCAGAACAAATTTCATGCCCATTTGAGCTGAGTATGGAAATTTTATAACCTGCGAGTCTTGGGAGGCGAGAGTACACACACAATGTATCAAACTGAGAGCGATAATTTCGATTCAGATGCAAATTATTTTAGATGCTGAATTTCAACAGCAAACCCGTGATTTTAGATAATTAGCGGGATCGTAACAACATAATGGCAAAAACAAATGATGGTTTCTCTCACAATTAACTTCAATAACAGTTTCGAATTATCTTGTCTTTCTCATAGTAATTGACTTCATGATAAATCTTTGAGTTCTACAACATGGATGCCACAATTAGTAGGCCGATGCGCTAGGAAATCTCTATTTGAGCCTGCATAATGTGGTTTTGGTATTTATCGCATCGACGAGCAGCACTGCTTCTGTAGCCTTTCCGGGGCCTTTGCTACGCTTACACACAATATAGCGACTTCGATAAAGACACGAACCAAAATTGAGAAATCTATATCAGCATTTGTGTATAACACATAAGCTTTAATAGCATCACTGGCAAACCACATCAGATCGCAGCGTCTGATTAGCTTCTGCACTGATTTCTTACAGAATGCACGATTGTGTAATTTCAAATTATCCAAAAGCCTTTAAATTCGAAATGGATGCTTCCAGCGATTGATAGGGCGGACAATTTAAGTATGCATAAATGGGTTAAAGGAGTTTTTTTTGCACATGCGACAAGCATCAAAATCCCATGAGCTGTCCCATTTGGGTTTTTTGATCTGGCCCCGAGGTTATAAAACTTATTGCATGCTCAACTCAGCTATGCACAAAATGTATTCTGCTCATAAATGTTAACAATTGTTGACATTTTAACATTTATTAGCATGATAAATATAGCCTCTGTGACAATTAAAGCAAGAAACCTCTTTATCATGCATATGAATGTCTGAGTTTGCATATATTCCACATACATAATGCATTTATCTTTCACCTTATTGTTTTTTCCTATGATTTGTTGAGATATATTTATCAATTGTAGCTATAAATAGCAAGCTATATTCAACTAGAGAAAATGACATTAAAAATACAATAAGTTTAAGAGACTGATCATGCCCTATGCTGTTTGCTGTCTGAATGAACATGTTTGTAAATCTGTTGACATGACATTGCAGAAATAGATGCATAATTTCACAATTTGAACAAAGTGTTTTCCTGTGTTTTTGTCTTTTCCTTGGTTTTCCTTAAACTGTAATTTTCCTATGTTAAATAGACAGCAGACATATCAATCAGCTCTCCTTAGATATATCGCTTTCTTTCTCTCTGAAAATATTTCATACATACTATTTATATTCTTAATATATTGAATACGATACAGAAGTTGGATACTGTGCTGATAGGTCAATAATAAATAACTCGTGCTTGCATAATACATACCCCCGCTATCACACAATAGTGGGCCACCAACGGCTCGTCCGTGATACGCCATGGCGGCCCGACGATTTATGCTATACTATGCACAATAAGTTTAGCAATTTCCTATGTTTCGCATATTTTTTGTGCTCATTTTTGTGCAGTGCCGATCAATTTCAATTGCAATGACGAGAACAGGATCTTAGGTAAATGAAACCACAATATTTCAGACGCCATCTTTTAAATAAGTATTTGGAGAGAGCAAGAATTGCAAAAAAGGTCAGTAAGCAATAATCACATCCATTATAAGTAATGCTAAAATGATAAGCATGTTATTTTTCATTTGGTGGTCTTTCATCTTCCTCATGCATCCTACGCCTATAAAAATATTGGTTATGTGACAGATGTGATAGAGATTTTATGCTGATAAAATCAGCTGCCATCAATGACGTCAAAACGTAGTCATCATTTGATTAAACTTCTTATGGGTATTGACAGTTCAATTCAACAGAGAATCAGTTTACAAATATATCATAGGCTTAAAATGTAACTCATCTTATGGTTGATTAAAACCTTAAGTTACTGAAAAATGGTGCGACGCATTTGTGAGATAACGGTGACGTTAGATTTTAACTTTCGGCTCGTGCACTGTATTAGTGAAGATGTTTCATTCAACAGTATTTGTCTGAATGCGTTGAAAGGCATCAAGCAGTTTTACTTGTTAATGTGGTTCAAGAAAACCCGACTAGAAACACCGTTTAAAGGCGATAACGTAAAAGCATTAGTAAAAACGTAAAATTGTGAAAATGTGGTCCTTTATTTCTCTGACAAAATCAGAAAATTGCAACATTTGCTATGCTTTTTTGGCTTTCAGTGACCAAACAATCATTTGAAATTGGTTTTGGCTTCCCCCAATGATCAGATATACCCACGTTACCCGCTAGCTTTAAAATTAAACGTCACTTTAGCACGGCCGCTGCGTTTGGTAATTCTGCATTTTTATTAATGGAAAATCTTGTCAGATGATCGGCGCTTGTATCTTCATGACAGCAAATAAAACTCTAGGTCTGATGTGGGTGGGCTCACCAATACAAACCAATTGTTATATTTATTGTGCATAGTATATATGGGATAACGCATACTCTAGCGGGGTTTATCGTGATTTGGCTCAAATAGAATATGGTAGCTAATAAAATTTCGTACTAATCGCTTATGTGCACACACCTCCTTAAAGCGTCCATGATGAAATGTCCAGCAAGGCTAAAAGTCTAAAGATGGCTTGAGTCCTCATCCCATTCAAAAAAATGTGATAAGTATCAAAATTACATAAATTTATGCGCTAGCTCATTCAATGAATCACTTTTTGTTAATTTCATTGCGAGGACTTAGAGATTTTAGTTTTTCTCACATTGCTAACTATTTTCTACTGTTCACAAATGACAATCTTTGATTCAACAAAACAATGGCTGTCTGTCCTGCCTTTACTTTAGTTTCACAGATCAAAATGTACATTTCTGGCGCGCACGTAGAATTGCCCATGACAGTCTGTGTCTTGTTCGTTATCTGAACTAATCAATCATAGTTACAATGTATCTATTAATAATTTACTGGAGAAAACACGACAATGTATGAACACAGATGAGGCCCCGGACCAAACATGAGACCTATGTGTGGCTGTATGTGGAATAACCTAACTAGTTGTATGCTGGGTAATTTTTCATGCTTTTGTTGTCAACAAATTTTCAAAAATATCTTTCAGGAACACTATCAGAGTGTCAAACGGTTTAGTCAGTCCTGACCTGGGTCCAAATTGCTTGCATATGTTGCTTGTATCAGCAAGCGACAAAAGTTGCCGCTAGCAGGGAAAGCGTTAACGCACATACATGTATGAGATTATCACTATCACAAGGACTGTCCCATCTTAACATACGCTTCCCCATAACTATGGGAAATTCAATTCGGCTCGAATGGGATAAACCTTTGTAACCTCATAGAGGCGCCTTTGCAAACAGAGTAGACCATGATCAGGCAACTCTTGCCTGATCAGGGTCCACTCTGTTTGCTTATGGAAATGTGGTTAGATATGATCCTACAATAGTGGATCTGACAAGTAGTTTATTTGTTCTATGTACAAACGTAAAAGATTAATGATATAATTATTCATAGTGGGTGGAGCTAAGCATGAATATTCATAAAGGAAAGAGTTAATGTTTAATTTCTGATTTCTTGTCATTATTTCAGGTTCTTTGGCGGCGTATAGACGAGTCTTTTCCCCTTACCGTTGGTTCTATGACAGTGGTAGCTGATGACAGGTTACAAGTTGGTCACGTGGACTACAAGAGCCAATGGGATTTAATGATAAAGAACGTGCAGCCCGACGACGAAGGAATCTATGAATGTCAGGTGGCTTCTACCGACAGAACGATGAGACGGCTGGTATCCCTTACAGTTTTAGGTAATGCAGTTACCATTACAACCAGACAACCACCTAGTTAGCATTTCATTCCAATGAGACATATAAAGATAAACTGTCAATAGTATAAAATTGGCTTTCTATTATTGTTATCCAGGTGCACGCAAAACTACACAATAACATGCTATTTACACTGATACATTAAAGGTAGATTAAAAGTTTATGGTGAAAAATACTCATTTATTGAATTGACATATGATGTAGGTGCACATTGGAATTGCCTCAAGGAGGCAATTACAATGTGTACCAACAACATATGTTACTGAAATTAAGGAAACATATTTTAAAATATACACTAAACAAGTATCATGTCCGTTGTCTTTGCCTCTTTTAAACGTCTCAAACTGCCAATCAGCACTAAAATACATAGCAAATTGTTTTATTAACATGACAGCTATATCACCAAATTTGATTTCGCTTCTACTTGCGTGGTAGTAACTCTGTATCATGGGAATTATTCTGGAATAATTGTCATTTTTGAAAATTTAAATCAGGAACATCATGAGAGTGACAAACAGTTTTGATGCATATCAGGCCCAAAGTTATGTCGGGCATGATATGGGTTCAAGCTGCTTGCAGAGGTTATCAGAAGACTGCAAAACGATGTCACTGGCAGTGGTTGAGCCTTCTCGTATCAAACACAATGGCGTTGTGATATCCGTTGGAAGCAAAATACCAACGGCACATTTAGACAGACAGCAAAGACACTGATCAGAGACTGAAAATATAAATAATCTGGAAAAACGGATAAGTCTGTTCCTTGTTGTTTTAATCACGAAGTGACTTATCCTATCCCTTTATAACTGTCTTCTAGTCCATTTGGACATTAATCATAGCCAGTGTAGACCATGATGTGATGCCGCGTTATTTGGCATGCCGTTTGGTCATTATTTTTCTATGTTTGTCCTCCCCTCTGTGATCTATATGTTACATCTTAGGTCACTGCTCTTATGAAACAAATGTGAGATTTCATTGACCACAACCCGATCAAATGAGGTTTTACACCTGAATATCAAGTCTGTATAAGTTTGGAAGTGTGGTAAATCCGCTGGTTAATCCATCCAATTTATAGTACATACATGTAGTCAGATTTTCATATTGGAAACAAAATCAGTAGACTCTGCTAGCATTAAGATTGGTGAGTTGATCTTGAGAAATTATCTAAAAAGCTTTACCAATTATAATATCAGCCAGCATTTTAGATTTATATATTTATTGCAATATTGAGAAATAAAGGCTGTGCAAACGAGCAGACTCGCCAGAGCCTTATTTGCCCGTATATACATGTATATCTCAGATAGAGATATATACTCCGCCAACATTTAGCCCACTTGTCCCACTGGGTTAGTCAGCATGCGCGTTTAAAGGAGGCTTTTGTGCATATGTGATAATCACCAAACTCTCTGTGTAAACATTGGAAGTTCTTACTAATATATCTGCTTCAGTTCAACCAATTTATATCATTATGTCTTGTCTTGAAACCCAAAATCCTCAATCTTTGTTCTATTGATAAATTATGTGCTTGATTAAAAACAAGTTTTATCAACCAAAACTTATGTTGTGGGTAATCGAAAGAATCATCTCGATGAAAGCTGTCAATGAGACGGTCCTTTGGAGTAACCAAACCAAATATTCGATGGACATGACAATAGTTTCAGTTTTACCATAAGAATGCGTCTATCTGTACTAATGGGACCATCTCATGATTTGTATAAAGATGAAACAGTAGATATTTGAGCCGTGACATGAGATTTCCAACAATGTGGTATGTGCGACCAGAAAAGGCTCAGACCAGCCTGCGCATACGCGCAGTCTGATCAGAGCCATTGCTAGACGCTTGGATATTCTATGTCTCTGAGGCTACTGAACGAACATCATTTGGAGTTCCTAAGCTAAATAGGAGGCTGCACAGGCTCGTCTGAGTCTACACTTGTCAAAATGCCACATTGTTGGAAATCACATGTCGCGGCTCATTTCAGCTTTGATTGCAATAATCTGTGATTCATCATCGATAATACTCTACTATTTTATCATAAGCTGTCTCTTGTATCTATTACATGTTTTTGTCCATTTTGTTTCAGATCCAGAAACTGATATACCAGGTAATGATTATTTCTCTTACTTCTGAAAAAGATATAAATAGTACAATTCTAACTGGTCAAATCGAATACAGTCGACTGAAGTAATAGAATCACAAGCAGGACCTGGCATTTAAAACTCCACATATTATGTGAAATTTGTTTATGTATTCGATTTTAATTTCTAAATTTCATTTAAATAGCATCATACTTTAAAGTGATACACCACATCATTTTATACTGGGGTCTCAACTCATAAGTCATCTTGTAATTGTTTGAACACTCAAATGATGAATAAGACATTAATATCAATTTTACGCTAAAAATTTTGCTTTTCTAGACCTACGATATACTCATGTGACATGTTTGGTACATATAGATCAATGAGACAACAGTATGATGAACCCATCTGCAACATCTGTCGATCGATGAATATTTTCTGATGAAATGCAGCGAATCTTTATTTATGTTTTAAAAAAGTCTGGTTTTAGTGAACTCTGAAGAATCACAGATTAGGCGAGTCTTCTTAGTGGCACAGGAATAGACTACGAAATACCCCATGTCTAGGAAACTTAAGTGCAATGTTTAGCTTGTAGGGTATTAGTGGTATATATCCGTCGTAACCTCTTGGTAATGATCTGTAAATATTAATATCAGTCACGCCCCAAAGCATTTCAAGTACCTATATTCACCCTGATTTCTATTTCATGTGCTACACTATAGTCTAATATTGATAATTCAAATGTCAAATCTGGACTAGAGCTAAGGTATTATGTTTATTTGGCACAGAAATCCAGATAACAGGGTCACAGTTTGTGGAAAAGGGAGATCGGATAGTGTTACAGTGTAATGCCACTGGAGAATATTACCCACCGGATGAAATGGATTGGTTTAGAAATGGTGCACGCCTTTCTTCACAGAGACATCGTGGTCTTCGTATACAAAAACAATATTCCATTTCTAAAAGAACTTTTACAAGTGTTCTCGTTATTGAACGAGCGTCAATGCTTGATGATGGAACCTATGTGTGTAGATCTTCAAATATGCAAATTACAAGCACTAAAGTACACGTGTTAAATGGTAAGTTCAATTTTGCTATTAATTATTTGATGCCACTTTGACAAATCACAGACCAAACTATGCAACAAAAAGTAAGAGTTACTAAAACTTACTCTTATCAAACAACAAGTGAGTTTGACAGTCGCGGAATCCAAAGGGGAGGGGTGGGGGCAGGGTGTCTTGACCACACTCCCTCACCTGAAAAATCACAATAATATAGGGTTTCCTAGCAATATTGGTCCTGATCCTCTAAAAGATACAAAGCTGCCAAGCCAGCATTCAATGTTGGGCCATCATCGGCCAGCCAGCGAAACGCCGTAAAATGGCACATGAACTCAAGTAGAATAGTATGAATGAAAAAAAATGCATAATAATATGAATGTATTGACAAGAAAAATAACTTGAAAGCAAGAAGAATTGTGTTACTCTGATATTACTTCTCAATGGAGTCAAATTGATTATTCTATAACAGGAAGAAAATTTCAATTTGGTGAACTGCTATTCTTTAACCCTTTATATACCAATGACATTTACCATAAAGTTTGATGCAGCTAAGTCAGGATGGTCCATACTATATATTGAGGAGTCGCACGTTTTAATATCCAAAAATTATTAAATTCTTTATCTGAAGGTCAATTTTGTTGTAGAAAAATTGAGACTCTAATATAATGCCGCCTATGCGACATTTCAACTGGGTCTTCACTGTTTGCCATAGAAGCCTTTTAGGGGTTTGCCGTCCTTAAATGGTTAATGCCTCATTCTTTCTTTAGCCGATAACATATTAAAGGATTCACTATAATGGCTTATTCTTATTTCATTTCAGCTGAAAGCTTCAATCAAAAACGAGGTAAGTTTAATACTTCAACAGATAGTTCTTGTATTTTTATAGCAACAATAAAGCTATCACAATTTGAAGGCATTTGCACTCAAACCATATACTTTAATGACGACATTATCACGTGAAAACCAAATTTTGCACATGAAAGCCACTTAGGTAGCTAGAATTTGACCATTAACTTAGTCAACACATTTGTCTAAGACATGATTTGTAAATCCTATGATTTGTTTGGGGACAGGAAGATAGGATAAGTATGTTTTACAGTTCCAAGCCAACTTGATGTATGCAGTTATATTTAAATAACACTCTTTTTAAACGTTGATCTTATCTAAGGTAAAAAAGGGAGCACGATATTATCACACAAACGACACACAGTCTCGTTTAATCAACAACGTTCTATATACATAGACTCTAAGACAAATTGTCACATGTTATCATAATGTCTGCAGCGAGACAGACCATAAATGTTTATTCTCTCAAATGTCTTTGTGATTCATCTTACTTGTCTTTGTTTTATGGCAGACTTTATTTACTGGTTTGCGCAAATGTTTCCATTGTGGTGTCTGAATAGATAATCAATTTCTGACAGCCATTTAATTGATTGAAATGCACGTATTCGTATGCCAGACAATATGCTGTCATGTAATTGCACTGTATTTCAGTACGTATTTCTATTTGTTGCAATTTCAGATTTAAACCAGCTCATGAATCAGTTTATTGCTTTGGTTTTGTAATGTATTGACTCAATGTTTGTGAAAGACCAGTATATATCTGACTCGTTGCGAATTATAGCAAAACTTAGAATACCTTATTATTACATTATCAAACAAGCTGAGGAAAAAATATGATTTGAGACTTTATCGAGCATCTTATTGCTTTTTCGCAACGAGTTTGATAAAACCATTAATACAGGAACACACTTATTAGAGTATGTACTTAAAGCATGTTGAACTTGCGTTTTTGTTTTAGGTGTTAAAACGTCACACACACACACACACACATATATATATATATATATATATATATATATATATATATATATATATATATATATATATATATATATATATATATATATATATATATATATATATATATATATATATACTGAACCAAAGTTATAAGTGGCCACCTTACATTTTTGAGTCTGTACAGAAAGTAAAATTCGTTCTTACAAAATTTTAACTCTATAAAAAACCAAGGCTTTGTTGAGACTGCAAATTACATCATTTTCAAATGATTGGTAGATATTGCACAGACAAAGTCCCTGTAAAGGTATACTCATCATAAAAAGTCATACCTGTGAGTGTGATATAAAATATTCCTCAGATACGTTATCCATTTATATTTTAATTAGTTTGAAGCTGTTAATAACAACTATGATATAAGATGAAAACGAATAAAAAGTTTTGTGACAAGAGTACTCTTTATTTCTCTTCTACGTTAACATGAAGACAGACACTATCAGCAGCTTAATCTATGAGTTTTGGCTTTAACATGCACTTTGCATACAAACTTTGCTTTGAAATTTCACATTAAAGCAGAAGTGGAAACCAGTCTTAAAAAATTTATCGTTAGAAAACAGGCTGATCAAGCTGTATTATGTTTGATCAAACATGTTCACATGAAATAAAACACATACAATGATATTAGTATGTGCAGCTGATAATTTTTGAAAAAAAATGAAAAATGGGGGGGGAATGAGCTATTTTGAATATCATAAAAAATCTGTCACAAGCAAAAAGTCAAACGTTTGGTGTATTTTTTTTTTAAAGTTGGCTTGTTGGGTTTGCAAGAAATTGTACTTCAATTCGATAAAAACTGCATCCATAACAACTTTTTAAACAAAAGGTTATTTTTGTACTTTTGAACACAAAAATTGTGAAGTGATAGAAAACCCTTCCAAAGCACCGCTTTAGTTTAGTCACTTTGAATGTACATACTTGGGCAAAAATATGTCAATATTATTAGCACTTAGTCAGAAAATGAAATTGAAAAGTGGCCACTTATAACTTCGGTTCAGTGTATGTAATACACAAGATTGCTATGGGTGTCATTTCAAGGCATAACTAGACATCTCAGAGTATTATTGATTTAAAAACATGACGCTATATCACAAATAAACGCAACGTCGTATGCTTATAACTCATTTAAGTCTAGAATATGTCCATGAATATGGGATTTGCAAATAGTTCTGTCTCTGATTAGGTGCAACCATTTCAACATGGAATTCCTTGAAATTAATAACTGATTATGTTAAAAGAATGTATTGCTATTGATATATACTCAGAAAAAACAATTGAATGCTGTTGAAGTAGTTTAGATTTTATAACAGTTGAGAGTTTTGGACAAAGGCGTTTTTTTATTTGATAGTAGAAAAACACTCCTAAAGGATATTATTGGTCATTGGTTATGATACTGTACCACGCCAACATTTTGCTGCAAATTTAACCTAGTCATTGCTTATTTGTAACTTTTTCACATGAAAATTTTCAAACAGGAACCTTTTTTTAGTCATAGAAGTTATTCAGGTGCAAAGATCAGGAATCGATACAATCAAGTACCACACCTGACCCAGGATACCAATCGGAAAGTGAAAGACTCACTGTTGGACACCACAAAGGAGAGCCAAGAGGTCAGCCCTTTCCCAGCAGGTGACCACAAGGCACAAAGGCAAAGCAAACACAAGACAGAAAAAACTTAAAAGATCCACAAAAGAAGTACCACCTTGGACCGGTCAGTAAAATATTTTACTGGAGGGCTTAAACCGGTTAAACGGCGCCAACCTCACCCTTAATTCAGATGTGGGTCAAGACACATAGATATTTGGTTTGCAAGAAAGACCCCTAACTTATCAATGCATCATCTCCAAGAACATATAAATCAAGATATAACAAGGAGATGAAGCAAAGATAAGGACTCAACAGTTAAGAAAACCGAATACTGGAGCAAAAGAAATCCAACAGGTATACCCCGGTGGGCACGACAAACAACGAAAGTATCAGGCCCTTACCATCTCATCAATAGATAAGTCTTTTCTTCCCAACCGTCATAGAGTCTGAAGTCCCAATATCGCGAGTTTTCCTTAAAATATGCGTACATAGGGCATATCCATCCAATATGATATGATACCATATTGACAGTATAAAATTGACAGCGACTTGATAAATATACTCAGAAAAACAATTGAAGGATATTAAAATTCTTTTGACAATATAACAGTTGTGAAAATAATTTCCATACAAGGCATTTTCGTATCTGATAGAACTAACAATCTGCAATTCAGCAGAATGCAAAATAAAATTTACGGGTCATTGGTTATGATACAGTTCCACACCAAATGTACCAACCCTCTTTACCCAAAGTTCACAAGCAAAATTTGTAGCGTTTATATTTTTTGCTGCAACCTTTACCTGGTCATTACTTATGTTCTAATTCTGACCTCAGACAAGTGTTCACACCCATTTATCAGTAATTGCACCGAATAACGTGACAACTTCTTCAACAAAATTGTACAGATATGGCATACCCCAGTCAATATGACAACAAATTGGCAGTAAAACACTGACAACAACTACAAAATTAGGTGCCATGCTTTTGAGGGAGATCCAGCAATGATTTTGGAGCCAGCCATTAGTGAATACAAACGATAAAAATTGGTTTCAATCATTTTTGAATGCTTGTGACTTTTCAGTATAGAGGGTTACTCCATTTGGACATGTACTGTACTTTAATCATTGAAGTGTAACTTAAATCAAACATTGATTTTGATTGCAGATATCTGGAACTATAAAATGCATGCATAATTAGTTTAGTTTTTATTGCATTAAATGTTAGAGATGGAACTGAATCAAAATATCCTTCAATTGTTTTTTTCTGAGTATAGATGTCAACTTCAGGTTCTTAAAGTCAGCAAAATTACTGCAGTCAGTCATTAAGGTATAAAAACAATAAAATGAGGTTTAAGTAAAGATTGAAACGCAGATTTTAGCTTGCATTGTATGATTCAAAACATTAGACTTTTTAATGTCTGTGAAGTCTGGAGGACTTCTTGGAGACATTTAAATGCTGAATTTACGTTTTATATTCAAATTTACCAATCAAATATGCCATACAATCTAACATCCACCTCCGCTTGTTAGCCTTTTATAATGATTTATTTTATTTGTAATGGTGGTATTGCAACAGCCAACCAGCAAAACTCTTATACACAACGTCATGACGATACGATTATTATGTCATGGTGATATGATACTTACGTCACACAATCACATATAGGCAAAGATAGTCATTGGCTGACGTTAACATTAGGCCCCTTATAGGCAAGGGCCAGATCATATGATGTTTGATGATTTTCATCAAGAAATGCAAGCATCTGGAATGTTAGGTTTCATATATAGAAACTACAATAGAAATGTAAATATTCACCTTTAAATGTCTGAGAAATTTTAGTGTAGAGAGTTTGACAATTTTGAAATGTACCCACTTTAATCATTGAAGTGTGGTTTAAATTAATCTTGCACTTTGACAGCAGCTATCTGGATATATTGATTAAATACATATTCATTTCAGTTTATATTTCATTAAATGTTAGGATTCGAATAGACGATTTAATATATTTCAATTGTTTCTGAGTATAAATATATAGGTTAATGTTATATAAACTATTTTTTCAGGTACAGAGCAAGAAAAGACTAATAAACAATTCAACAGCTACAAAAGTGGCGCCAGTGGGAGAAGCATTAACAATATACTGAACACAGCCATTGTTTTAAATGTTTTATTGACCTTTATGGCCCTATGAATGGAATCAAGGACGTACATGACCACCTAAAGCAAAACAATGCAAGGAATTTAACGCTATACTTATACATTGTGACAAAACAGATGATTCAAAAGTAAGGAATACACAAACAATAGATTATATTTTGTTACAGAATATAAGTCTTGGCACTTAAGAAATTTAGCATCATTCATTGTGTTGTGTATATTCAGAGTGATGAGTACATTCGCAATAGAAATAAACTGTACAAGTGTAAATAGCATAACCCAAACTGTGATATCAGTTCATTACGTACATGTTGTGTTGTATGATGTTAGTAAATACTGTAAAAGAAGTGTATGATACTTTCCAATAAGCGATTAACAAAGGGGCTGATCAGACAGCGTGAAGATAAATCGTCTCTTACAAAGAGATGTGATACAAAAAGTATGAACAAACTGAATGTATCATTCATTATATAGCATTAGGAAAATAATTTCAATTGACTTGGGCCTAAGTCTTTTGAATTTGCAACACAAACTTTGTTTAATGTGTTACTCAGCAGAAGACTTCAGCGCACAACATTTGCAAAGTAAATTTGCTTTAATGCAAATTTGAATGTATTTATTATATTATTGAAATTGTGTCATCGATGTTAGTTCATGAGCATATGTCAGAAATACAATAATAGTAATAGCAAAGTGATACTAAATAGTGTGAATCTGATACAATCAAGAAACATTTGAATTGTGGTACACAAAAGGAGAAAACTATTGTCAATATTTAAGATCTCAGATATTGCAGAAGCGAAGAGAAAGTGAAGAATTGTTTGATATCAACAGAGATAAGAAACGATTAATGTTAGAGTGTCTGTGAGAATACGTCATAGTGTAAATAATAAATGGAAATAAGTAGCTTGTGACAGATAATGATACTGATGTTATGGGGTCATAAATACAGAACTTAAGTTCCACTATGTCAGCCATGTGTTCTAAAGCAACCTAAAAGCATAATAAAATACAAGTGGATGGGTTTAATTGCTGCGTTGTCGGTAAGTATGATATATCTTTAGCACTTTCTGCTCGATTATAAATTGCTTATGATCAAGTTGGTTTTAATGGCTTCCCTTCTAATAAACCATTCTATTCTTGAACACCGGATAAGGAAATCTGAGATTTTACCCTGGGAAAGAAAATCTTATCTAACCCATGCTATCTAACTCAGGCTGTCACATGAGGGCTACATACACTGGTTGTATTGGAACTCACGCACATTGTCGTCAAATGGCGTCATTGTTATGTTAAAGTGACGTCATCGTGTGAAATTGTATCTTAGCGTATTCAGGGACTTCTGGAAGCTTATTTTTAAATTAAAAAAAAACAATGGTGAGCAAGAAAAAGAATCCATTATTCGTGTGAGGGTAGGATAGAAAAAGCCGTCCCATGGGATCACCGTTTGTCATCACTAGGCAAGCCTCGTAATGCCAAACGGCGATACTCGGGACGGATTTTTTTATCCTACCCTCACACGCATGATAGATTCTTATGATACATGATAATGACGAGTAGGCATAATGACACCCATGCTAAATAAATGTGCCAGTCCATGGAAAACTGGTATTTATTCAAAACACATAAAGTAAATCTTTAAACGCACATGCGCAGCTATCAGGCGAAGCTAAGGATACCACATACAGTAAAACTTGTGTAAAACGGTCACTGAACAATAGATAAAACAAATTTTTTTATAGCTTAATGCAGGTCGAAAGTATTGCTGAATGCTTTCGACCTGCATTAAGTGATGATTAGTCTTGAAAACAAATTTTAGTCTTTTGAGAGTGACCGTTTTACACAGGTTTTACTGTATGGTGTCTATTCTGTCATCACCTTAGATAAGTTATGTATGTGAACAGTAACAGGCTCGTTAGATCCTTCCCTGCTTTGGATATGCATTAACTACCAACATCGCATGTGTTCTCTCCTAGAATATGCTTAAATTATTACTTAACCTCGACAAAATGACCCAATTGACCTAGACACATTACTCAATATAAATAGAAATGTAATGTCTGAAGCTGTCATGAGTCCCATGCCAACGTTACAATACTCATTAGATAGTAAATGGAATTGACTCAGCAATCTTTTTTGTGCGTGTAACTTGTGTAGGCATCTTAATAAGTATTTTTCAAAGAATGCGTTTAGTCATGATGAGCCCTTGTTCAGCAAAGGTACAAGTTGGCATGTGCACCTATTGAAGACTTATATTAGTCTGTGCATCATAGCAGTCTATCATAGTATTTTATTGGCGCTCTATGGGTAGCCAAGGGTCCAAAGATTTTCAGTCTGAAAACCAAGCCTATGATCAGACCGTGTGGATGCACAGACTGAATAGAATCTTAGTTGCATGCGCATGCCAACTTACACCTTACGCTGGATATCAGCTCTATTACTAATGTATATTATGGCCTTCTGATTACAACTTATCCAAATTTTAATTCCATAAAATGGGTATTTCGAATTATCAGAGTTTGTTTAATGGAGTTTGAGAAGTAGCTGATAAGGGACTGTTCATGAGCTCTTGAGTTAGATAGAGCAAGTTTTTGTTGTATATGAGCCGTGACATGAGATTTCCAACAATGAGGTATATGCGACCAGCAAAGGCTCAGACCAGCCTGCGCATACACGCAGTCTGATCAGAGCCTTTGCTAGTCGCTTGACTATATTATGACTGTTAAGCTACTGACTGAACATTTCTTGGAGAATTTGGCTACACAGGCTCGTATGAGTCTACACTTGTCAAAATGCAAAATTGTTGGAAATCACATGTCACGGCTCAATTATATGTATATTTCTTTACAGGTAACTGAAGATCCAGGCACACAAAAGAAGAGGCAATCCATCAAACATACGTCACTAAACAGTTGATAAACTTGGTATTTTGAATGCAGTGTTTCTGCCTTAAAAGATCATACCCCTGCAAACTGCTGTAAATTCAGAAATTATTGCGAGAGTCTATTTTCGCAAATTACGGTAAAAGACTGGTTTTTGGTGTTAAGATTTGTGACTAGAGCATGAGTGAATTTGCCATTTCTCAAGGGTAAAAATAAAATGCTTGAGCAAATTTCTAAATTTACAATATATAAAATGAATCTTTATGAAATTGTTATAAACTTACTTTTTGGTGGATTTGAACTCATACTGTATCCAGGTTCAAAGCTCGACACTGCCTTAGATCATTCTAGAATATTAGTGAAAAAATAAATCGGTGGCGATTCTGTCTGCTAAGTGGATGATCACCAACTACTAAGGAAAGTATCTAATTTTCTACCAAGGACGTTTCTGATGATCACGCCGATATCACATAAACTCTGACAATAAAACAAGTATAACTTGTGCAAAAAAGAAAAACAAAAAAATATCCTAATAATTATATAGTGATGAAAATAAATGTTTATTGTTGATCTGATAATAATAATAAGTTATTGATGGGCTTTCAAAAAGACAAAAATAACTTATGTAACGATTCCATACATGGTAGCAATGGTGCTTAATCAAGCTCACGCATATAATTACCATGTTGGTACTAATGTTTCATTGAGAAGAAAGTATTCAACTCTTTTCATTCTGATTGATTATCCCATATACACTCAGCAAAATTTATGATTGGTCACCTTACATTTTTTACGCTAGTTTTGAAAGTAAGATTCTGTTAAATTAAATTCATGCTTCTATAAATCAACCAAGGCTTTACCGAGACTCTGCAGGTCATTTCATTTAAAAAGTACTGGTACTTCTTGCACAGACGATGCTAGAGTAAAGGTACCCTCAATTAAAATAGTCACCTTTTTTCTATAATATGAAATAATCCACAGAGAGGCTATCCATTTGTATTTTTGTTTGTTTGAAGATGTTTCTGACTGCTTGGATTTGAGACGAACACGCTTCAAATGATTTGTTTCATTCGGACTTCTCGTTTCCGTTACCTAATAGCATGAAGACAAACACTTCCAGCAGCTAGATCATAGAAATTCAGCTTTATGCACGCAGTTTACATAGGAAGTTCGCACTGCTCTGTACGCCTTATTATCTGCGACACAGCATATTATTCATTACCATTAGACGTCACTGTTCTAGTTTGGAAATTGGGGAAAAAATGCAAACTGTTGTCATATGATTTTAAAGTTCTGCATCCAAACCAGAAGTGCACAGCAGCAGTGAAATGATTGTCTCCACAAAATGGACGACTCATGTTCTATTCTGTTTGGCCTATCTTGTTCAGATAAATAAAATGCATACACCAATTTTAGCACGAGTAAGCGAGAGTTACTAATAAAGTTCAAAAATCACGAAAAATGTGATATTTTAAAAAATGCGTAAAATATCCACTTTAGTCAAAAAGTCAAGTGTTTGGTGTTTTTTGAAGTCGGTAAGCCCGGTTTATTACCAACTGCACTTAAATTTGATATAAAATTTCACTCAATACCATTTTTTATCTAAAAAGCATATTTTTGCATTTTTAATAAAAAAAAAACTGTGGATTGAAATACAACTTTTCTGAAAGACAGTCAAATTTTTGCCCATTAAATAGCACATCTGTAGGCAAAAATTCAGTTCAATAATTTTAGCACTTGGTCAGAAATAATGAGTTTAAAAAGTGACCAATTAGAAATTTTGTTCAGTGTATATTGAATCTGTACAGTACTAATGAAATATTCCATTTTGGGAATTCGTATTTAGGTACATGTAGGTCGAAATTCCTATACAATGATATTTTTCTGTCCCTGAAGATTGTTTTTAATTTAGCAAGAAGTGTAGACCCTGATGAAATGTCCTGATATAATGTTTAGCGGTATACAGAATGAAAAGGGTTAAGGTTTGAAGGATAATGTAACAGATATATGAGCCGTGACATGTGATTTCCAACAATGTGGTATTTTGACAAGTGTAGACTCGGACTAGTCTCTGCAGCCCCCCTTTAAGCGTAGAAAGTCCAAATGGTGTAAGGTCAGTAGCTTAATACTCATAGAATATTCAAGCGACTAGCAAAGGCTCTGATCAGACAGGCTGGTCTGAGCCTTTGCTGGTCGCACATACCACATTGTTGGAAAGCTCATGTCGCGGCTCATATTGTAAGGATTTACGTAGTATGGTGGGCGTAGATTACAAGACAGTTGAATCAGTTTTTCCTGTATTGTAAAACATGTGGATATAACCTGTTTGGTGGTGTTAAATTGTATTGTAACGTTAAACGTACAAAGAAAAACAGGAGATCATCTAATATTTACATGCCTATACATGTAAACTTCTTTACATTATAGGAAAATTGTGCATTGGAAAACGGGTCCATTAGTTTCATCACTCATTTTTTCAACACTCTTACTATTTTACGCAAGATTAAACGTTACAAGGATTCCTGAAATATATGTATATTTGTAATCCTATAGGAAGACCAAAACCTATTTATGCAGTCGTTCCCTCTTCTGTGTTTTGGTATAAATTTGGACCTATAAAATATAGAACCTATTGAAGAAATTCAGCTTTGGCTTTCTTCCGTTTTATGTTAAAAATATGCAATCTAATTGCGTGTCTGTAAATTAAAAGGATACTTAGATGTAAATATCTGGCTTGTATTTTTGGCTGCTTTCTTCCGTTTTGAACTTCAAAGTGCAACGTTTGCAATTGCCTGTCTGTAACTTTAAATGGTTCTGAAATGTGTAAAATAATCTCAGCTGACGAGATTGTGGTACTTATCACGCATGTGCAAATGTCTCTAATAATCCCCAATGCTGACGTACCAAGCTGAGCTAAGTCTAAAATTGTGTCTGATCCTTCATCTGAATCATTACCTTGTGTATCTGAGTAGCGAAGGCTGTGACGAGTTTGCGCTAGACTCGCCTCATGGGCAGATCCAGAGTGGGTACAAAGGGTCCAGACCCCTTGATAAATAACAAGTGGCTATAGGTTTCCTGAGAAATCCTGGTATAGACCACCAACGAGAAGCAATTGGACCCCTCAGATCCAAATGCTTCTCGAGGGAGGTCCATACGGACTCCTGTGAAATACGTCAATGACGAAAAAAACTATAAAAAAAAACATTGTCAGGACTCCCCTGATGGAATTTTCTGGATCCGCACATGTGCATACGCCTTCACTGCTCACTGATGCGATAAGTACCAAAATCTCGTGCACTGGCCCATATATTATAAGGAATCTCACAGCATCAGAATCTTTAGAAAAGACGTCTTGCATATATAGTAACATTTGGAACAGATGACTTGTATGTTTCAACGTCTGTGGTGTATGTGATTCCATAGCAACATTGACGTCAATTAAGAAAAAAAAGATATTAATTATTATAGTCATTTAGTTAATTACTTAACCACCTTTAGAAATGTATACGATATCAGCTGATCATCATCTAGAGAAAACGTGGCGTATTAAACAAGATAAAATAAGTTCACACTGGTAAATGTATACGTCGATTTGGTGGTATTTACGCGTATTGCCGGTATAGCCACTGGAGCTACCAAACTCGTCTCAATAAATAACCTGTACAAAGAAATTTGCTGGGAATCACTACAAAAACGACGCAATGACCATAAATTGACTTTATTCTTTAAAATGTATAATCACTTAGCACCAGAATATTTATCCTCCTTAATACCCCAACAAGTAAATGATATATCCCGCTACAATCTACGTAACTCTAACAATATCCAAACCATACGAGCTAAAACGAATCAATACAATAATTCCTTTTTGCCCTCTGTCATAAGAGATTGGAATACCTTGCCAGCTGAAACTAAACAATTAAACACATTAAGTTCATTCAAATACTTTCTGAAGAAAGATAACAAGCCTGTTCCAAAATATTATTATTATGGAAAAAGAAAAACTCAAATACTACATACCCGGCTACGAACAGGCTGCAGTTCTCTGAATCTAGACTTGTTCTTGAAAAATATCACTGACTCACCTCTTTGCAACTGTGGTTCTATTGAAAATGTGCAACATTACTTTTTCCACTGCAGATTCTTTGAGCATCAACGCACTATACTTCTTAATGATATACGACTATATAGAACACCAACTTTGAATTTATTTCTATATGGTGATCCATTACTATCAAATGAAATAAACCAAAGTATCTTCCATCATGTCCACAAGTATATCTTAGCAACGCAGCGTTTCTAATTCTCTCATCTTTAATGTGCATTACAAGTGTTACCATATCATGTGACGACAGAATAAAACCTAATATTAAACATGTCCTTAAGTCTGCACCACTCCCCACATCCCTTCAACATTCAGCAAAGCAATACAATCTGAAAATATTTCATGCTTTTTTCCATCGTTATTTGTTTGTAATTTGTATCATTTTCTTATTGTTGGTTTTTTCTCAATCTATTTTTCGCAATTATAATCTTCTCATATTTATAACACTACTCTGTATACTCACTTTGCTATATGTAGATAAAATACTGCCATATGCATGTACACTATATAGTCACTCTCAACAGGAAAAGAACTCTATAAGCATTTATGCTTTCGTTCTAATCCTTTGTATGTTTACAATGTATGTATGTTGTATATCATTTGTATTTATTGAATAAAATATGTTTAAACTATTGCCGGTACTTCATAGACCGGAAGTGGTAGATATTGGTGTTAATACTATATAGAAAAACATGCCATATACCTAAAGGACTATATAATTAGATCATTTTTAAGTATTCAGAATGTGTATGGCGATTTATGTAAGCATTTAGGAATAGATTCGAGTACTCGAATCTATTCCTAAATGCTTACATAAATCGCCATGTGCATGCTGAATACTTAAAAATGATCTAATTCTATAGTCCTTTAGGTATATGGCATGTTTTTCTATATAGTATTGACACCAATATCTAACACTTCCGGTCTATGAAGTAACGGCAATACGCGTAAATACCACCAAATCGACGTATACATTTACCAGTGTGAAGTTTGTGCATTTACATAGACTAGCCCGAATCTTGAACAGTCTGATGTTGCTAGCATTCAAATACTCTGGAAAATGAATGCGAATAACAATGGCGCCGATCAGAATGCGTTCTGTTCTTTGAGTTTGCAGAACATAAAGACAAGTCAACGTTAATCAATTCGTTAAAATCTATAAAAGATTTTGCAAAGCGTTAAATGAAGGTAACGAAGCCAGTTTTTTTATGACGCAAGTAAGCTTTCGATATTGTTTGGCATGAACAATCTGATAAAAAGCTGATCGAACAGAATAATTGTGAACCTATAAAATTCGAAAAGGCAGACACAATCATAGTCTGTTTATGAGATTAATGGAAGGTACTCACTTGTTCCTGATAATAAGCTTACGACAACAATATCAACACTACATGTACCTAATAGGCATTTTAACAAACGCAATAAACAGGGAATCGAACTATTTTTCATAGAAAGCAAAGAACCTTTTAATGATACATGCAATGAATGGGTTGCTATTTTTCAGCTGGTGTTCAATAAAGGACCATTTAAGGTCCTATTTGATTTGATAATGCCTGCCTGTTTTATCTTCGCCTAAACCTTTGTAGACTGATTACCCACCCCTAAGCGGGTGCTTTTGCAACAATGAAAACCCAGATGAAATGAGCTGTGACATGACCAACAATGTGACATTTTTACAAGTGTAGACTCAGGTGAGCCTGTGCAACCTCCTTTTAAGCTTAGAAACTCCAAATGATGTTCGGTCAGTAGCTTAACAATCATAGAATAGTCAAGCAACTAGCAAAGGCTCTGATCAGACTGCGCGTATGCGCAGGCTGTTCTGAGCCTTTGCTGGTCGCACATACCTCATTAATGAAAATCTCATGTCGCGGCTCTAATGCCACAGAACGTGGGCGTTTATTAGAGGCGTTTGTGTCTATGCGATAATTATCGAAATCTCGTGCACTGGCCCATATATATCAGGGGCGTGCCTGCGTATACGCAAAGTACGCAGCTGCGTACTTTAATTCCGGAATTTCCAAAAAATAAAAACGTCTTAAATCGCGAAAAATGCAATAAAAACATGCCTCACCAGGGTAAGGTCTTTAAATACCGAAAAAATTCAGAGTTCGTTGGCGAGAATTATATGAATAATCAATTTACGTCTAGTCTTTGCACACCATTTTGACTGTTTTTCACTTTTGTTTTGGAAACAATTAAGTCGGTGTATATGTTCAGAAAATGCAGAAGCCAACATTTAGTTCATATCGTGATTTTTTTCTAACGTATGGAAATCCCCCTCCCATACCCACCCCCTGCGTACTTTCAATTCGTCCTCAGGCACGCCCCTGTATATCCCGGACAAGATCTAAAGCAATTTTCAGAAATATTAGATGCAAATAAAAACATATCTAGATTGACAGTCTGTTTACACTTCCTTTATCAGATAAGTCTCAGATTATTTAGAGATCGCAAAAACTGTCATTCTGCTGCGCTATGATATTGGTAGAACTTAACAATAATCAAATGAAACTTTGTTGCGTATTTTCATCCTTCAATCATGCATGCACATATCGGAATAAATATCTAGTATTTGCTCTGAGCCTTTATGTCCTCGAGAAATGAAGACTGGTGAGACTGTATGAAAGATGCAGGCTTGTCTGAGCATACGCTGCTCACAAATGCAGTAAGAACCAAATTCCCGTGTGTTGGCCCAAATTATAATGCAAATATGTTTTACATCCTGATGTTTTTGATATTGACAGAAACCAGAATACCGCTTATGCCTGCCTAAGGGAGGATGAGGATCATTTCTTTTTCCACTGACTCTCTTGAAAGGACTCAATAAAACCGGATCTGCTGTTTGCAAATGTTGCAGGTACACTGTATTTCCAGAAGATCAGTGTTAAAATATATAGAGTCTCCTGGAGTTGGCTACATGTAAATGCACACAATTTAAAACTAATAGAGCTAAATATGTTAAGGCTGTATGAATGGCATATGGCATTGCCTTAAAGACTGGAGTATATGTTATTTTTGATAAACAACACAACTGAGAATGTAATGTGTATCATTCTCATAAAAATCAAAATTTTACAAAGTGTTGGAAATTTAACATTTATTAGTTGGATAAGTACAAGACTGAGATTTTAATCAGAAAAAAAATATTTTAAAACATTTTTTCAGTATTTAAAATTTTATGAGCAATTGAAATATCATGTTAAGTCGAGTTGTGCATGAATAAAAGTTTTATAACCTCGAAGCTGGTCTCTATGGATATTTTATACCTGAAAATGTGGTAAGCATCGTTTGATGTGTCTCTTTTTCTCAACTGGTTGCCCTGTTTTAAAAAACCCATCTTAGCACTATGTACTCCATCATACGTAGATGAAGTTATTTACTTATAATCTGCGGGCGGAATACAGACGATTAGATGCACAATGTACGGGAACCAGGTTTCATATCACATTTACCACACGAGTTATTCATGCATTCTCATGAAGCCAGACAATCGAACTCGATTCAAAACTTCAAACTTCAAATATCAACTAAGAAATTAAATCCACAGTTTATACATCACTTCACAATTCGTACTTCACAAATACTTCGAAGTTTCTACTCCAAAGTTAACAGTTAATATTGGTTCAAAGTTCATGCTTCGTGGTTCTTTTTCCTCACTTCAGAGTTCATAATTCACAGTTCAAAGTTCATACTTAATAAGTCAGGAGCTGTAAAATACATGTATGAAGTATGAAGTTTGAACTGTGAATTGGAACGTTACCACTGGTCTTTTGTAGAGTATAACTCTTATTCAAGTGTTTTACCAATCATTTAATTCTTCTGTGTAATCATTCATTTAAAAGGAAATAGAACTGTGTGGCATTAGACTTCTTTCTGAATCAAATCATATATTTTAGTTATAATTTACATCTGTATTGTGTTATAATATGTCAAAGGATTATGAATTAAAATGTTTAGACTGAAACAGGCTTTCTTATGGCTTTAAATAATCTAGAAATGGTATTCTGTTTTCTGTCTGAACACATTATTGATAATAGACCATGATTATATAATGTTTACATTCATGGGAGAATGATAGTCAAACTTGTTATATGACTAGAGAGAATCCTGCCTCCTGATTGGCCAAATCTGTCTTCATAAATCTAAATGTTTACATGAAAACTGGACAACTAGCTGGCTTCCAGGTTGTGGTAATATGCAAACTAGCTCAAAATAGTTTCCAGAACCCTCTAGAGAGCTAAACTAGCTTGATGGGTATGAAATTAGAATTAGCTGTATGCTATTGACATGATCTGCTGTTTCACCTCCCATGGGTAAAGTAAAAGTAAGAAAGGAGGCGAAATTCAGGAACTGATACAATCAAGTACCACACCTGACCCAGGATACCACATGGGAAAGTAGCAAAATTACAATAAACATCGCCAACAAGAGCCAAGAGGTCAGCCCTTTCCAAGCAGGTGACCACAAGGCAGCAATGAACAGACGCAAAAGCATGAGAAACACAAAAAACAAAACACCCAAATAATCCACTTTAAATGAATTTTAACATCAGTTTTGTTTTGTTTGTATACACAAAATGTACAAAAGTGTTTTTTGATTTACATTCTGCATTTAGAGAATTTATATACGTTTTAAAATGCAAAACACTACATAGAAATATTTTGAAAACAGTTGGTAAAACTTGGGAGAAAGTCCGTAGGTTGACCATGTCAAACAATACAAATCTAGATACAAAAGTTAAAGTAGAAAATGTGCATGTATAGTTGAAAAGTCATATCAGTATCTAAACAGTTATTGACTTCAATTTCGGTAGATATAAGGATTTATCTACCCTTAATAGTCATATTTACTTTGGCTTTGCGACCTCGTGTATATCCCTTTTTCAGGCTGATAAATCCTTATGTTTACATCATTGAAGTCAATAATTGCATAATATCTACCCTCGAAATATTAATTTCGATTTTTCTATGAGCGTGACTAGCGAAATAGGTATATGACGCGAGAGCATCATGTTTCCTGATTGGCATAATTTGTCTTTATACATGGAAACTGGCCTACAAGTTGATACAGGATAGAAACTAGCTCAAACTAGTTTCCAGGGGTGAATTTTTTGACACAGTTCTTATATTATCCTCTAGACAGCTAATGTGGCATAATCTTGAAATTAACATGGAATGCATGGCATTTGCATGGTTTGCTGTTTCATAAAGCACCTGGTAAATTGATATACAATTATTGACGATTGATGCATTGGACATCTCAAGGTTATTTTTGGAAATTTTAAACTGTTGCCCCTCGAATTATCCAAAATACTATTCTAAGTGTATTACACTAATCCAGAAGGAAGAGCCAAATAGTGCATAAATTTCAATCAACTTGCTATGAATGACAGTTTATATCTATGAAATTTTATTGCAATCGATAAAAGCAATGCGATTTAATAACACTTTTCCGCGAACTTTCTGATCATCCCTCGTAGATATATGACTTGAGGGAATCCTGTCTCCTAATTGGCCCAATTCATTTTCATAAACATTAATGTCTACTGAAAAGTATGATCAAGAAGACCACAATTACACACCACAGAACAACCCCTGGCACCGCCAGGAAGAGCCAAAGAACACTGACTGGCACAAGACTTTAAGAAGCCAGTTAGAGTAAAGCAACCAGCTTTCTTTTCCAAAACTAGACGGGCACAAAGTACTGATAACAAAGATTGAAACGACAACCCCCCCCCCCCCCCCCCCCCAAAAAAAAAACAAAAAAACAAAAAACAATGGGAGCAGAAATAAACAATTTCAACTGGTCTAAATGACCTGATAAAAACCAACTTAAACTAGTTTTCAAAGGTAAATATTTTGACAGTTGTCTGTTATCTCTATTTAGAGAGCTAAAGATAGCATTATCATGAAATTAGTGTATAGGGTGCATGAATTTGACATTATTTACCGTTTCAACACCTCAACGGATTAATTTATATACACATTGTTTTATTATATGCTTTTTTTAATCAGAAAGCAACAGCAACAACAACAGCAGCAGCAGCAACATTGTAATCTTGGTCAAGGACTGTTACTTAGACAGGCTTGTTTTGTTTCACTCAAAGCAGGTATCGCAATGCATTGTTCTTCAATCTTAAAGAAAACAGCATTCTGCCATGATGATATAGTCTGGCCTGGGCACACAAAGCACCAAAGCATAAAAAATGGTAACTATTAAACAAAAAAAATAAAGCATGGCCATAAAATTGAATGTGGAAATCATGGCTTTTAAGAACTTTTTTTCAAATCATGGGCGTGACTACCATTAAACATTCACAAAGTCTGGCCATTAAGCCAGCACATACTAAAAACATGGCCATAAAACATTTGTATAAACTATGGGCATTAAATTCAATTTCCCAAGACATGATCATAAAACCACCATTTAACCATTACATAAGTCAGGGTAATTACAATATCTTTGTAGTAGCCCATGGCAATAGGAACAGCCCTTTAAACAAAGAAAGCCATGTCCATTGAAAAGGATATAAAACTTTATGCCTTACTATCATTTAGTAATTTATGGGCATTATTAATATTAAAAAAAAACTCAATTTTAATTGGCGTTATTTTAATTTAATGACAATTAATGATTCAGTAACTATATTAACCATCAAATGGAAATTAAAGACATGCTTTTGAAATTAATAAAAATAAAGAAAATTAATGGAACCCTGAAAAATGCTTCCTTAGACTGGCATCAATGTTCTTTATAGCCAGTAGTTTTGCCCCATTACTTAAAGAGGAGAGAATTCCAATGAAAAGCAACAGATTATGTATCGGCCTTTATATAATGTTGCCTTTAATGTTTATTATTCTTTTTATGGCTAATACCTAAAATGCCCAATTATTTCAAAAATAGCTAATGGGAATTAAAAATAATTATTGACATTTATTTTATGCTTATGGAATCATTGGTCTTTTGATGGCATTATTTAATGCCTAGATGGCTATTTTATGCCCATTAATAATGTCGCATGTAATGACCATGATAAATAGGTGATACTCTTACTTTATTCAAGGCTAATTCATGCCTGTTTCTGCTGTGGTAATAACAAAGGCGATGGCCATTGCATTGTGTGGTGAATACACAGCATCAAAACACATCTTCTAGAAAAGGCGTGTATTGTCTCATTGGATGGTAATAAAACTCTTCAATCGTCCACCGAAATCAATCATTTAGCCACGACATGAAATTTCCAAAAATGTGGCATTTTGACAAGTGTAGACTTAGAGGAGCCTGTGCTGCCTTCTTTCAAGCTTAGAAACTCCAAATAATGTTTTATGAGTCATAGAATATTCTAGCGACTAGCACAGACTCTGATCAGACTGCGCGTATGCGCAAGCTGGAATGAGCCTTTGCTGGTCGCACATACCACATTGTTGGAAATATCATGTCACGGCTCATATCTAACATGTATTACGCCTATTTAACTGGTCATTTCGTGCTTCACGACCATATGACATCATCTGTGTTGCACATTTTCTCTTCGTGCTTTACGAAAATTACTAAGATCAATCGACGTAAAGTAGAAACCATCTTGTCTGGTACCCTGTCGCCACGAATATGTCTATAGAACCTCGTTTTTATAAGAAATGCATTCTAATATCCATCGCAACTCAGGTGAAAGTGCTGGTATTGTGGATATGGCATTGTGCGTTGAATCAGAAGGTCGTGGGTTCGGGTCCCTCCAGCAGATCTCTTTTTCATATTTTTTTTTTGCGCAAAGGCCTGAATATTGCTCAAAACATCAAAAATGTTATTTTTATTACTATTATTTTTATTATTTTCTCATCATGTTGCATCAAAGTGGAGCGGTCATTTCACGAGACTTATGCACCAGTCATTTGTAACCACGGCCCCCCAGACCTGGGGAAGGGCGGGGGATAGCAGAGCAAATGAGCCGTTTTTTCTACGGCGTTACTTATTAATTCATAAGTAACTAATATTAGTTCATTTATGAAACAGTGGTTACTTAGCCTATAATTGTAATTGGTTTTGAAATGGACTATTTCGAAGAGGGGTGTGATCAAAGTTATTGTTCAATGAATAACGTTTTGATTAAATTTTTCGTTTTTCCAAGGGTAAAGTAAAAACAAATGTAGACTTCTCTTATTAAAAGAGTATCTAAAACGTCTAAAATCGGGTGTCTTTTCAGTGTAAATGTCGGATGTTCAACATCTGTTCTCCCAACGGGCTGTACTTATTTTTCACTCTCGCCAGCTGGTCAAATGGTCTAACTTAGAATAACTTAGAATTGTAATTAATATTTCTACCAAGAAAATATTTCCAATTATGTGTTATCAGCGGTTTTCTGGGCGAACTTATTGATAAATTCATTACTGTAGATACGAAATTCTTAAATAAGTATATTATATAAGTATTCTGTAAATCATTGTGACGTCATTCATTCTATAATTAGCCGTGTGCGTGGTTAATTATTTCGTGCCACGATAAAACAGAAACGAACTTTTCATTTTATTAGAAAATAGGAGCAAGAAAATGTTAAACAAACAAACAGAACGGACAACGGGCATACAAGCAGAAAATATGATAAGCAAAGAAAAACCTTAGAAAGATTAAAGGCAAAACGCGGAAAATAGGTCATTCGATTGGTTTGACCTGAGGTTCAAAACGCGGATCATATTAGTAGATTTTTTCTATCACTCGCAAATTCATGACTGGGTTTGGATTTATTTCTATCTGAAGGAGGAAAATGCATGAGATATCATTTTGGAACTCACAAAAGTTGACTTTTTCTTAGACTTTTTCTAGGCGTTGATTATTCAATAAGTATATATTCAATTGTATACTTCTATTGTGCTTTCAAAGATGCATAGTAATGAGGCTATTCTATTTTTCTTATAAACAGGTAAAGCGTGATTATTCACTGCTACGCGCATATGCAATAATCTGTGGAAGTTTAATATAACTGTAAACTGAGACTACCTGCACGCCCAAAATCAAGGTAAACTTGCCCGTGTTTGTTTACATCGATTCTCATCTATCTTTGAAAGTACAATAAGTATTGATATTCATAATGCCTATATTTGTATTCAAAATTCAATTGGTATGTTCCAAGTGGGTGTTGAGCGTTGGTTTGTTTTATCTATCGAGGCTATTTGAAAAAGGTTTTCGTTCTAAGGTTAATAAAAGATAAGAAGTTAATTAACTTTGTTCTGTTTCAGCGAATTAATGCTTTTTGACAATCTTCAAATTTCTTAAAACAATTGTGAAATAACGTAAGGATATCCTAAATCCCCTTCAAATAATGGGATGTTCGGTCAATGCGAAAGTGAGGGTTTCTAGCATTGTCATCGACCGGAAGCATTTTATCAAATACTGTCGATTCTTTAGTATCGCGCCTGCGCAAGACAATGGGGTTTCTAGGCTACATTCATGATATTGTTCTATTTTAGTAAATGAGAAGTCGTATTAGATTAGAACACTGTAGATTTAATTGCTTTTTGCAGAGGCGAGTTGTTTTGAGCGCATTCTTTTCGTATTCTGTTTTAATACTGTTTTTATCGGCACCAGGGACCTAGACCGATGACCTACATTCGGCGGTTCCACGACTTCTATCTATTTTAAACTGGGCTTGGCTTTTAAAGTGATCTAAAGTAGCTTCTAATTAGCGATTCGTCATCGTAAGGAATGTATCTCTCATATACAAAAGGTTTGCACTATTAAAAATTGAATTAAAATCGGAATCAAACAATTCAGGGCATTATATTCCGATAGGGGACATAATCGGTCAATAAAATATTAGATGCATACTAAAGTATTGACAATAGTAACCTGCAGTCTGGCGCAGTTAGTAGAATCGCTGACTCTTAAGGTGGATTTTGCTGGTTCGAGACCCATCGTTAGCACTTGTTTTTTTTTCCATGCAAATTATCTTTTTAAATTTATCTTACCTACTATTGATGTACATTTCGGAAGTTTTTGAATTTAAGCACGTTTTCTCCCTTTTTTACCAGTTGTAGAAATCGCTGATATTGGATGTATCTGGTGACAAATAGATGGGCCAGTATCATATAAGTTGATTTACAATATTGAATATGCATATGTCACGATAATTAAAATCTAACTTTCTTACTTTCACAATTATATAAATATACTGACGGGCTTTAAAAACGCTACTCTAACTTCCAGTTAAATATCTCAAAAGACAGTTGAATGTAAACTTCCTATGCTTCGATGATGTCATCATGAGGTGGCTTCTTCAGCCAACTCTTAAATTCTAATCGTTTAGCTAAACTCGACGACGTTATAGAGATTTTAAGTCATCGAATGAACGGGTACATACAGATTAACTTAAAAAAAGCAAACATGCCATATCACAAACCTGCCAATCAAAATGAATGCATTTTCTTGATGACTAACAAAGTTCACGGCACACATTTGATGCTTCTCGGGTTTCTAGGAGGAGATATTTCACTTATGAAATTTTGTCATATGAAACAGTTGACCCCCATCCTAAATATTTTACATTTTCACTGTTTTTAATTAATTTGAAGTGGACAATTTTTCATGTGTTATTCACAAATGCATACTCTTTAATATGCAATCAAATTGTTTGCTTTGCATTCATTAACGCTGCTATCCTAGTGTAGTGTTCTTAAAGCCCGTCAGTTTATTTTCACAGGCGATGTTATTCAAAGGTTGTGTATTGCTTACATGTACATGTTATCCTGTCGTTAGCATTCTCTTTCCTGTGCAAATGCACAATCTACTTTGGGCATGCTCATTTGTAGGTACAGAAGCTGGGATTTCGCATGATGTAGTACCTTTTCTTTCTTAAAACGGATTTGATGGTTTCGAGATTATCCATCTGGCACCGAGTTTTGAACAGGCACTAGCAAATCAGGCGCAATTTCCATTACACGTATATAATCATATATTTGAACTTTATGTAGCTGGTAAATTAGGGCGGTGCTATGTTAACTGCACATAACTGTTGGTGCAATTTTGGTAGAGGGCATTATGAGGAACATATCTTTGAAATAATGATTATTTGAGTATAGGAGATTCAGCGGATGTGGTTTAAGATGTTTCTATTTTAAGCGCGTGTGGTCATTATTTTCAGTAGAGCATAAACAATTTAGTGCTATTCCATAGAAAATATCACGAACTCTTCAGTGATTAACCACACCAGGACCAACGGACAAAGCTCCGGACCGAGAGTCACTAGGGTTAGGTAAAGCCTGTCTTTTTTTTTTATAAACCCTTGCTACAGATCAATCACCACTGTGACAACTGGGTTATTTTGACGAGTAAGGTAAATATATAGCATTCATAAGATTCATTGGATGGGGCAATATTTTCCATGGAGCTAAGAACACCATTTTTGGGAACGTTTGTGTGAAATTATTTTTTGTTATGGGTCAGTGGTTCAGAATAAGTTGTTGTTTGAAGTTTTATTTAGTTTTAGTACTGGTGGCTGGCTATACCGTTCAACTGTCCATATCGGTTTGCGCAATTTTGGTATCTAGGGAGTTTTGAGGAACATTTTCTGTGACATTATTTGGGCCACAGATTCAGAGAGTTGTTTGAATATATAGCGGCCAATTGTTATCAATTGAGCAATTTGGTAGAGGTGTATCATGAGGAACATTGCTGAGTTTGTATCAAAACAGCACGAAGAAATAACTAATAAATTTAAATTACATGTAGCAACGCCTTTATATAACATGTAATAACATGTTATGCTTTTTCTTGTTCTTTTTTTAAATACTGTATATCAAGGGACGTAATGCAGTCTAACTTTTTCTTTCCCCGCGGACAAGCAATGGTTTTCATAAAAGACTGAAGATAACAAGTATTCACAAAAGCTTGCTTCCCCATCACCGTCTGATTGAATAGTTTATTAACGAAACGTCAAGCATTTAATGACTCATTTCAAAGCCGCTTTAATGTATATCTCATTGCGAAAAAAAAACTTCATTATTATCCTTCATCTATTAATACTCATAAGAACCTTTCAACAACGCCGTTTATAACATGTAATACATGTTATAGTTGTTCTTGTTACTTTTACATTGAATTCGATGAATTAGACATACCAATGCACACATGGCAGTGCAATGTAAAACATACTAGACTACGGGGCAAAAACTGCCATGGTTTTACCAGCTTGCTGTCCCTGCAGTGCGGGGGTCATAGCAGGGAACTGCAGATAAAAGTCTAAATCACTGCTGTCCCCGGGGCTGGAGGAGGGACGTGGTTACAGATGACTGGTACATTACAATAGACCTGTTTTCCAGCATATAATAAGCAAAAATGTGGATAGCAACGTGCAGTCTGGTCAGCACCTATGTTTCCACCGCTTGGATATGTTTAATAATTATAATTTGTATGAATACTCTTTGTAAATGAGTAGAAGTTGATTGGAATCTCCAAACAAAGATTTTTACACGAGCAGGTGCATGCATGCAGATCGATGCATTTTTTGCATATAAATGGCATTGAAGTTGTAAATAAGATAACAAAAAAGATAAAGAATTTCGTAATTATTCTAAAAACATTATGGAATGAAATAAATTAAATGGAACAAAAGCAACAACAACAAAAATAATAATAGTAGTAAAAAAACCGTGATAATTCTCAGAAATCTGTCCAGAAACAGTGTGATATAACCCACTGGCAATCTACTAAAAACGACCTTATTTCGCACATGATTCATGTCAACGTTACCCTAAACAAACTCGTCAATTTTTCACATGGGTGGTGGAGGTGTGGATGGGGGCACTCACTGTTTAAGTGTGGATAGAGACGTGCCCATCAAAGAGATCCTGTTTTCAGCGTCTGTCTTGAACGTTGATGTTTCATCAGTAAAAATCTGGAAAGGGATTTAACAATATTTGGCTGAAAAAGGGTTCATGCCTATCTGATAAACTATGGGGTACATGTATAAACATATATTTTCAAGGGGTCTCAATCGTGGCTGGGTCCCGAACCCTGTTGGTACACCCCTACTCATTTTGATATTGATTGTCCTCCCCCCCCCCCCCCCACCCAACTACCGGGTTTCTTCCTTCGATGTATATCTTACATGTATATGTAAAAATATTATGGGTATATATTAAACTTAATTAGAAATAGAAACAAAAGGACAGTATTTAGATCGAATAAGAAATCTCAAGAAACAAAATCACATCTACCTGAGATTCGAACCACAGACCCTGAGTAATACACCTTGCCCCCTTATCCACTCGGCTATTTTCGAATGCTTATATTCCGTTATAATATCAAGTGTACTTCTTAAATGTACATGTATCCTGTGCCCTTTATTTACATCCCTGCCAACGTTTTGTGAATGACACTGTAAATGTCCAATATTGCATTTTTATTGTCTATAACTGGAGAGTAGGTTTCCTCTTGTTTTGTTTTATTTTATTGTTTTAGAGTCAAGGTCGCCCCAATTTAGCGGGTGTGTAGCACGCTTTTGTTCGACTGGTCAATATTCGTGAAGTACGCTTTTGTCACTGCGCAAGTGGGCGGAGCTCGGTATTCATATAACGTGAAGCACGAAAATTTACCAGTCGAATACGGCTATTATATATTTTACAACCTGTATATTTTAATGTTGTAGCTGTTCCCTGTAGCTGAACAACCCTGAAGACAGGTTTTCTCACGGCGAGGCCAATCAAGTGCACATGAAACAACTTGTCAACTCCCCACACTCAAATGGCTTTTTTGTTGCCTCCAGGTTGCCGACTGCATGTTGAATTCAAATAAACTTGACTGCATCCAGCATACTTTAGCTTAATTAAAATAGAGCGAACAAGAACTAGAAAATTTATTCATGAAACTAGGATCTCTATGCAACTCAGCATTAACCGGATATTGCATCTGAAAAAAAAACGCATTACGGTATATATTCTGCTGAAAGTCATCCGACGATCCAGAAGATTTCGATAAGGGGAGGGGGTCAAGGTTTAAAGTAATAGTTTTTAAGTTGTTTTATTATAGTATTTTTAAGAAAAACTATAAACAGTAAACAAAGCAGCCCGCCAGCGAAATGAAATATAAATAGTGTTTTGCTGGCGGGCCGATAATGGCCCCATACTGAATGCTGGCTGGGTAGCTGTGTTATCTGGGTAGCTGTGTCAGCCATAACAACACCATGGATTTTATAATGTTTGTCAATTGTCCATGACGTTTCTAAATGTTCAGACAATCATCAAAGATATGAAATAGAATTGGCACACTTTTAAGAAAAGTTCATTTGTCCTTTTATATTTTAACAATTTACAGCCATGCCACATGAAAAAGGAGTTCATATTGTCAGTAACTTAAACCTCGGACCGCTACATGCGCGGATCCAGGAATTTTCGTCAGGGGGAAGGCAGGTCAGGCTGACAAAAACAGCTCTGACAACGTTTTTTTTTTTTTTTGTTTTTTTCTTTTTTTTAACCTAAGTTCATTTTACCGAAGTCCAATCGTCAATTTCAAAGAAATCTATCATTTTTCAAGGTTCCAGAGGGGGTCCAACATTTTCCAGGGGGTCCAATCGCTTATTCCCTATAGAAACCCATATAACTTGTGATTTTCCAGGGTGGGGGATCCGGAACCCCTGTCCCCCCTCTGGATCCGCACTTGCGCTTACTTTATGAATGGTTTATTCTGTTCTTCTTGTGACTTGCTTATACATCATAAATATACTTTATGAGTGTTCTACAATTTAGTTATTGCTAAAAATTTTCTTTTTGTTATAAAACAAGATAATAGATTTATTTATTCAATCTGACATAATCTCCCTTGTAACTTGATTAGCTAAGAACCATCCAAAACTACATTGTACTTTGTAATCTGAGAGTAAGTATGTGATTGAATGTACCTTAAAACATGCCAATCAAATATGAAAATTTAGTTTGATGGTGCGTTATTTTCTGCTCTGTATTCAAAATAATTGTATTTAATGACCTAGCTTTCTTCTCTTATCATTTTTAAAGTGTTGTATTTATCATTTCTGGAGTAGCAGTCCTTCCAGGATGGGCGTCAACAACAAGGCTCTGTCCGCCATGCTTAAACTATTTCACCCACAATTTCACTGTAGCATCATTCCTTACTGTTGTTGACATCCTTAGATGCTAGACATTTCTTTTTTAAATATAGAATCACTAATTTTCAGCGACTTTGTCCATTCTGCAAAAGTAACTTGCCGTGTTATTTTAGAGTACTACCATTTCAATATATATCAAACTGGCCAAATGACACAGGTCTTCTGGTACACATCCTTAAATTGTCAGGGAATGGTAGGGCAGAACAATAGCATTCCTGCTTAATTCCTTCAATAGAAGGCTCACAACTAATCAATCATCACACGAATATTCGCTTTTCTCATCAGATTCAAATATTCATGATTCTATATAGTCTTCGTAGCTCCAAAGATTGGTTTCCTTGCGACCACTATCTGTAGGACTAGAAACTGTAAAGAACAGGGTCTTGTGTTTGTTCAAGGTGTACAACCCCGTGAAATCTTCAAGCTTTCCCTCGATTGTGATAGCAATGTAGAACAACTTCATGTATTAAAAGCTGATTATTTTACTTTGTTTATTTATTCAAAATGCTGTTAGCCCATTTTTAGAGGATCTTACATGAGTGCTCATGTTTTATTGAATTATTAAGCGAGTTTGTGAAAAGATATAAAATGCGAGGTGGTTTGCCGAGCATTTTTATCTCTTTTTCGCAACTCATTTAATAAATTCAATAATACAGGAGTACGAATGTTAGATTCTATTTATCATTTGACATTGAAATTACTGTGCGATCATTAAAATCTCATTTTGGCGTGAAAACGTTAGGGTTTTGCCATATGCGTGACTTTGTTAAATACGCTAGCCAAAAATCTGAAAGCCACTAGTGGTTTATCGATTTTAATGCATGGCGTTGTATCATTCTTAGACGCGACGTCCAATTAAAATCGTCAGCTTTATCGTCTGTTGCTGTATTTGGTAAGGCTTTGCAGCAACGTTGTAGACTCTTATAAGACTATTCCTCATGACAGTGTCGTCATTTCTGCTCACGTGAGTCGAATTTATATTAGCGAAGTTTTCAACTGCGTTTGCAGCTGGCATTGAATCGAGAAACGCTAAATTGTGACGCGATAGCTACTGAGGTTTAACTCTTTGCATGCGTATAACGGTTTTTATGAGGTTTGTCGTCTGCAAATTGTTCTTTTAAGATTTATGTTCATGAATATCACAAGGGTGCCAAACAGTTTGGATCATATAAGGTCCGACATTCTGTCGTGCCTGATCTGTATACAAAACTATTTGCAAACTTCATCATCAGACGACAGAATATGTCGCTGGCAGGTGACAGTTTAAACATACTGAAGAACGTCCATCTTGACTTAGGTTGATTTCTTATTTGAAACTTTGAATACTGGGCAATTTTGCGTGCAGTTATTTGCTTCTTCCCTTTTTTCATAAACACCTTTTCGAAAAATTCTTTCGGGAATACCATCAGAGTGTCAAACGGTTTAGATCCCGATTAGGCCCGACGTTCTGTCGGGCCTGGTCTGGACCCAAAACGTTTGCAAAATGTATCAGCAGACGACACTAGAATGCAAAGAATTAATTGTGAAGACATGATTCCAATATTTTGTTATTAATGAAAAATATAGATTGGGAGAGGAAAACCATTTTTTCCACCGATGCAAAGGTCATCAACCCTTAATCCACCAATCACTACAAAAGTCGTCTGCTTTTTTCGTCTGCTGAAATGTTTAAGAAGCCTCTATGACAAACAGTGTGGACCCAGATCAGACTGCTCCTATAGGAGCAGTCTGTTCTGGGTCCACGCTGTTTGCTTCTATACTTAATTCGTCAGTAATGCTATGCAGTTATTTGCAGCAGACGAATTCAGCAGACGACAATTTCAGATTATTTTTTTCTTGGCACTTTAAGGGTTAAGGGGCGCTGAAAGAAGAAGTGAATTCCTGGCAATGAATGGACATCAAAGACGCATCCATCAGACTTAAACATGGCTAGTGAGCATGTTGATGGAATCTAATTGTGGGCAGTTAATGAAGAGCAAGAAAGATTATATCAGCCGCCGCACAAGAAAAGAGTTTCTTCGGCCATCTAAGTACTCATCGATCCATAGGCTCTCGGCTAGACTGGCATTTGTCCACTAAATGCATATAATTACATTTATGATTATTTCAAACTATGAAAAATCATCTTAAAATTCTATCCTCTCTGATTGTGTTGTCCGAACCCAGAACTATTACAAGTCCAGAACAATTCCAAGTAAAGCTTATAATTTGCTATCTTAGAGAGAATATTAGTTTTACTAGAAAATGACATTAGAGACTGGGGCCAGTCTAGCTCTAGGACAGTGACTACTATATGTCCCAGTAATTATCAAACAGCGGGTCTCTCTCGACTCGCCAGCGAAACGCCATTAAAATGGCGTTTCGCTGGTGGGTCGATAGAGACCTGAGCAGTTTGTTGGCCGGAATAAATGACATAAGGGCATGGTGTCTAGGATCGTATTCTTTCTGAATAGTGCATACAAATAACTCCTAAGCTTAGCATGAAATCGAAGAAATAAGCCAACACAAATCAAAGCGTGGTACTGGTCATGTATTTAAATGTACCAGTAAGTTTTATTTTTTACGCACACAAAGGAGGATCGAGTGGTAGAGTGGTAGATTTAAGGTCGAAGGGCCTCTTGTTCAATACTCACCGGAGGCACTGCGCGATATGTACTTTGACAAGACAATTTATTCTCTTCTTAGTACTGGTCAAATCCAGGAAGACATGACATCGTCTCGACATGACTGAAAATTAATGACTGGGACGTAACGCAACAGCACAAACAAACACACACACAAAGAATGGAAATGGGTGAAGGTTCATATTTTAAGAATTGATTAAGGGGGAGGGGGTGAGAGGATGGATATAAAAGTACGTGTAGTCCCAACAATCGCAATTTTGCATACCAATGCTTACAACTTCCCAGCACTGGCCAGTCAGGACGCGTAGTGAAGGCGTATGAATATTATCAATCATGCATAGCAACAAAAACGTTCGAATTTTTCGGCTTTGGCCACTTGTGTTCGTCGTTTGTTCAAGTTTTCCCATAGCGTATGATTTTTAATCTACGACAACGCTCTTAAACAACGAGATGGGCGAAACAGAAAACTTGCAAGATGGATGTGACTGTAAAAAAATGGTTCACGTTTGATGTCAAATTTCTCATTTTTTCGACTTGGTCCCGCTGTGGCATATATGTCATGAAAAAAATATAGGGTTTCAACTACCAATGTGCCAATTTTTTTATCGAAATTCGTTCTGGAGACAAAATTCGTTCCATTATCTTCGAGAGGTCATACGGTCTTCAAACGGCCAAACTTCCAAGATGGCGGAAAACGGGGATTGGGTGCGACTGGCAAAGCCAGTTCATATCGCGCAAAACCAATCTAGACCATAATAAATGTATTAAAATTCAAATGAAAATATAGATCTATTTAATATATTGGATATCTGGGCCTTATTTACCTCTACTCGGATAAATTCATGTTTCACTAGGGGAGACCGGGGCAAAATGATCCACTTTTTTTAAATATTTTTTTCCTGCTTTTATGGCTGGATATATCTTATTGTTTTTAAATGTATAATACACTGTCAAGTAGAGAGAAAGAAAAACAGGCATAAAGTGACATTAGTGCTTGAAATCAAGCATTCAAAATGTGTGGTCAGCTGTATCATTTTGCCCCGTGCTCGGGGCAAAATGATACAGTACACGGGGCAAAATGATACAGTAACACTTTTCTCATCTCAGATTCAAATATTCAAGACGTAGCACAGAAATAACTATTAACACAGTTAAACAATTTAAAATGCTATATATCGCCACGGAAATATGATTGAACACAAACAGTTTTCTGAATTTTCTGAGGAACATTTGTTACCATTCATGTTTTATGTTTCGCCACGGGGCAAAATGATACAGTTGACCGCCCATTTTTAACATTCTGAAAAATAAAATGGTACTTTTCTGACATAGCAGTATCATTTAATTTGATTTTGATAGGAATAGACAGTTTCGATAAGAATATCTTGAAAAGGCTTTAAAACAGAGTCAAATTAGATTATTTCAGACTGTATCATTTTGCCCCAACCACGCTGTATCATTTTGCCCCAGTGACCTCTTGTTTACTGTTTTCGTAACACTTCAAAAATACGACACCCCACAATAATTCTGATTATTTGGAGACATATCAGTATCAATATAGTTCAATTTACACGATACAATTAAAATATATATCTACCACATTCTTCACAATCATAAATTAACTGATACCTCCGAAATTTACTCAGGGTGCCTCAAAAGTCAATTGTTTATATAAAAAGCTTAACTTTGCTTTGTTTTGGCTGAGCCTTTCTTAAAATATAGCGGATTTCAAAATGCGCATTCAGTTTGAGTAAGAAACGTCATATATGGCATCATCGTTTGAAAAATCGCGCTGTTTCATTTTGCCCCGTGGATCATTTTGCCCCGATCTCCCCTAATTTTCTCAATCAATGACAACGGTATCTTTCCTGACCGTCTGGTTAATGACGACAACATCGATAAATAAATGACGTAAGCAATCTTTTTTTAGTGCACACGGTATAGAAAGCCGTTCCTGTTGCCTTATTGATTTTCAATAATCTTGCTTACAATCAGGAAATGTCTTGCACTATTCAAATATAACCCGCAGATTGTTTCTATGGGGGTTGATAAAACTTGAGATAGTCCATTTTACACCCAATTATGCACTAATTAATACTTTACAAACTACTGATGAGGCCCTCCCAGGGAGGAAAGATGGTACCTGTTCCCTTGTTCCCCACATTTTCCCTGTTCCCGAATGTTCCCCTTCCCCTCAAAATTAATTGGACCCTTTGTTCTTCTGTTACCCTGAGATGAATGCTCTTTTCCCCCTGTACCCCAACCCCTGGGAGGGCTTCAGTGATGGACCCCCCCCCCCCCCCAAATAACACAGACGTTGAATCGACATGAAAATAGTATACCAAAACATATTTGATTTCATTTTCAGAACAGGTTACGTGTAAGTCACAACGTTGTTACAGTCCCTATTATTAAAAGTGACCCAGGGGTTTTTCTCTCTATTTTGGGAACATGACCCAATCCCCAGAATTGGGAATGTTTCACATTAGTTTTATACAAATTGGGGAAAAACTCACACCATATATTATAATCAAATCAAACAAAAGTTAGCTAATAAGAACATTTCAACATTATGAATTTAACAGGTACTATTCATTGGAGTACATTGTCACAAAATAGTGACATTTTTTTGTTTCTTAAATTGGGAATATTCTCCTTGATATTGAAAAAAACATACTTTTTTGCAATTGGGAACATAACCCAAAATTGGTCTTCAAAATGTGCCAAAAAACCCTGTTTAGTTTATCAGAAATATCAAGAAAACAATTACATCTGTATCACTATACAAACTCTAGAAAGATTTACATTGCAAGACAAAGAATTTTCCGGTCCAAGTTACTGCCCGATTCTTTAAATAGGATAAATACCCATGCCCTAATCATATTTTAGTGTTTACCTGACCCCAACAAATACAGAAGTTATATGATCCAAATATCATATAAACATATGACACTGTGTTTAGGGTGCTCTTTGAGACGGTTCTTTTGAGTACCCACAACATATGTTAGATTAAGAAATAATTCAATCACACATTAATAGTCTTATCTTGGGGATAGGTGCTTTGGGGAGGAAATGCTATAGAAGCTTGGGGTATAAAGTATCCTTCATAATAAGCATACTTAAATTCATTTAAATAGATACATGTCTTTATTGTAAAAGACCTCCTAAATGATGAAAAAAATCTACAAATATATTCTTCCTAGAGTTTGGTTTAACTCAAAATATGTGTTACACACCCTTTTTTGGACAAAAACAATTCAGTTTACTCTTTTATCATCTTAATCCTTTACTTCATAGGCTATATTTAGATCATGACATTATTTTCTATTTTAGACAACATTGAAAAAATTCAAGAAAATTGAAGCTAATTAGTCTTGAATATGAAAATATAATGGAAAATGGAGCATTATCTCCAAAAGAGCAAATGCTTTATTTTCTAAAATATTTTCAAATACATGATATTTTAAAGGTGTAAAAGGTTAAATCTGGTTAGATCTTTCTCAAACTTCGAGACCATAACTAGCTGGCATCAGTTTTTGATTCCTATGACCAATTTTGGGGGTCTCTGACTCTCAGAAGCACTGTGTAAAACTAACAGATCATTGAAAAAAAAATTAACAAAACAGACTTAATACTGATATAACAGACTTATTCTGTAATTTGCAGTAAATGAAAGTAAACAAGTTATTTTGACATCTAATACTCTCATAGGGCCAGTTAAGCACAAAAAATTGCATAAAATTGTGATTATTTTCTTATCCATCAGTTTAAACATGTGTTTTGTGTGCTCCAAAGAACTGTCTCATCGAGACTGTTCTTTTGAGTACCCACAACATATGTTTTGGTTGAGAAATAAGAAAATAAATTTCAGTTACGCACTCTTATCTGGGGGCCTTAAGTCTCTTATAAATATTGGTGATAGATGCTGTGGGGAGGGGGGGCTATAGTAGCTTAAGGTGTAAAGTACCATATTCTTCATCATAAGCATACTTTTGTACAAATGATGTAACTATTTCAAAAATGATGGAAATTAGTGTTCCAGAATAGCTGGCTTCAATCTGATTAACTGTTAATTTTACAGGAACTTTATTCTGTGTAAACAATCATCAGATCAGTTAACAGCTGATGAAATCTCTCTAAAATTTGAAACCAGTGTTGAATTATACTGTCATCCAGTTTTTGAAGTTCAAGGCCAATTAATGTTTGGGAGTCTGACTAAGATTCCTGTAAGACAGTTAAAAATTCTTATTTTGAATCCTTTATCATTGTTGGTTTATGATAAGAACATGTATGCTTATTACATGTATATAGTGGTTGGTTTGCTGCAACTTGGAATACATACTTAAACCTCCTTTTATCCAGATTGAAAGCAATCTCAGTCTACACTTTACAAAAATGATATTAATGAGGTCTAGCCAGTGGGGTTTGTGATATGTTACATAATGTTTACCTGCTTACATTAGCCTGCTTCCCTTTCCCCAAGAAATAGTTATGTTTTCTTACTAAAGTTGTCTTTATTCCAAACCCCAAGCACCTCATTTTTTTAAAAAAAAAAAAAAAATGAAATAAAAATAAAGCATTTTTTTTTTCTTTTTTTAGGGTTAGGTCTAGTTAGAAGGCTGAATATTGTATGATTCAATATTAATGATGTATTAATTGGGGTCTGGGTCATAATGGGATGCTTTTATCAATAAATTGTATTTTAATTTCATATTTATATATTAATAGCAAAGTTCCCACTGACTCTGAAATAAGGGTTTTTTCTTAGTTTTGTACACCCCAATAAAATGTGAGCTCTGCTATTATGCTTTTTATAAAATTTACTTTGGGGGAGGGAGGGAGTTTATGAATGGGTCAACTTTCTGTGAAATCAAGTATATAAAGAAATATTTTTGTATATGATTCGGATTGGGGTTGGTCTGAAAATACTGGCTCGCACACCCATACCAAAATTACCCACAAGTTACTCCCCCATGCCCACACCCCCTCCCCCAGAAGAGATTTATACCTTTCTAAAAATGTTCCCTAAAAGTAAAGTTTTTAATTATCAAAAGAATCAATGGTTATTTATTTAAGAGAAAAAGATAAAGTTTAGTAAACAAAAACAGAGATAATCCTTGCCCAATATGATGATGGGCCTTAAAATGGGCCAATGACCCATATATCCCATTCAAAGTCATGCAAATTTCAATGGGCCTTTTAAGATTTTTATGGGACCTTTGCAAAATTTGATGGGCCCAAGAATCCTTAAGTTAATATCCACATTAGAGCAAAATTGACATGAAATTTGAATATTTTATATGGGGCCAAGCCAAAAGTAAAGTCCATTTTCTAAAAGCAATAAAACTTTCTCACAAAATGGATTAGGCCCATCCAGGATTATCCCTGCAAAAATAAAGAATATTGGGGAACAGCTGGGGAAAAAGAAGACATTAGAGCAAGAGGAGGGTTGAGGGTGGGGTGTAGGTTAGTAGTTGGTGAGGCCTTCCATGGGTTTTTGGAAACAGGGTAAAGGGGCATTTGTTTCAAGGGAACAGAGGAGGTAAGTGCAACTTTTGAGGGTAACAAGCAAACAAAGAAAATGTTGGGGAACATGGAACCCAGGAAAACAAATTTCGATTTTTGGGGAACAAGCAAGTTTATTACAGCCCCCCCCACCCCCCCCCCCCCCCTGAGGGCCTCGATGGTTAGTGGATAATTCAGCCAAGGTACAGACATAACCGCATATAGTTCCTTCTGACATTGGGTGAGTCCGGGGGTGAACGGTTGAATGGTCAATGCATGTGCAGATCCAGATTTTTTGTCAGAGATGGGGGGGGGGGGGGGGGGGGGGGGGTCCAAGCCCAACGGCGAGAAAACAGCCTTAATTTTTTATGTTTGTTTTTTGGTTTTTTAGTCCAAAATTTTCCGGGGATGCGGGGGGATGTCCAACTAATTACGGGGGGGGGGGGTCCAAATGCTAATTTCTATAGAATTTGATAGAACTTGTGATTTACCAGGGATGGGGGTCCGGACCCCCTACCCCCCCCCCCCCCTCTGGATCCGCACATGCATGACATTTAAAGACTAAAGAATAAAGTCGAAAGGGGAAGAATCGGCAGCCTGGGAAGAAGGGAACATTTAAGATTTCTCATTTCAAAGTAACGGGAAAGCCCATTTTCAGGCGAACGAAACGAATTAAAAATGAAATCTGCATACCTAGGATGCACCTCTGAGGCCCCAGAGATAAGGTAGTTGAACATCACAGTTCTTCGCCATTTTACAGAAGAATATGCATTGGCATTATTCCTTTAGAATTGCATTTTTATAGATAAAACATATCGATTACAACACGTTTTCTCAATATTGTGACGTAAATATGGGACAACTTTGACTAGTGACTACGTCATTTTAGAGCTTTGTCCCGCGTTTATACTCAGCTGAAAGATGGACGGGGCAAGGTGAATATGTTTTAATTTATTTCATCAAAATCGGTTCTGGAGACAAAAAACGTTCCATTATATGCCAGAGCTTATATTTCATTTCCGTTTTTAAGCGCCTGACGGTGGTGCATTTCAGAGCTTGAATTCATTGCAAAGCAATATATCATTAAACACTTTCAAAAAAGGAAATTGGCGATTAAAGGTTGCAGAATCTAAATATATAGCGAGAATACACTGTCATTAATTACAAATTAAGAATAAAGAGCGTTTAAAAAAGGGAATTTTTGGCGCCATTTTTCGGCCGCCATTTTGAGGGAATATTTTGCGTCGCGCATTTTTACAATTTTAAAATACTTTAACTCAAAATACGCTCTTTGCGTTCCTATTGAGCTTAGAATTTGTCATCACTAGGATTTTGACGTTTATTGGCGTTTCAACTTTTACAGGAAGATATTCGAAATTACGGCCTCCAGTGGAATTTGATTTTGATTTTGGAATTGCTGTGCACTGTGATTTTTTCATTTTGATATCTGATCGGCAGATTGCATTGTTGAATTGCATTTCAGATATAATTTAATTGCTTTCCCGTTAAGAAATTGATCTCTTATTTGTGCATTTGTTTATTATTTTTTAATTTCGTATTAGAAACGTAGCCAGCGACTTACCCATAGTATGTTAATTTTACGCAATTTGTTTCATCGTTGGTATAGCAGTGGTTAGACGAGCTATGATTGGTTGTTCGGCCAGGACCCGGCAGATACGTGTACCTGTCACTCCACTCCTTCCTAGCCGTATCAAATGTGTTCAATCTTGTGTTTCTTTGTTTCTGACTGCCAGTGTCTACACCGCTTTAATGAACACGTTTATTTTCATTTAAGTTAAATGCCTATTTCCAAGGGCAACTTTCAGCTCTACAGCCGTTCAGCCACCCTTTGACACAACCCCCTGATCATTGGGCTACCTGTGAAACCTACAGTCGAGTCTCCCCAGCTCCCCCTTTCAATGAGCGTACATCGAGATATCGCACTTAGGGAATAGCAGACTGAACAAACACCAGGCCGGGCCAGAAATAAGTACATGCCCAAATTCATTGGTACAACACAGTATTTAAAGCAGGTCATGTGTCTATTTGCTTCTTTATCAGATATACAATTTGCAACTTTAGGCGAAATTGTGAAATGCGAGAACGTGTCTCTTAGGGTTGCAATCATTTAAGACTCAAACTAACAGCTGCAATGTACTTGGACTGTAACTATAGAATTTTAGAGCTTTCTACATGTTCTACATACATCGCAACATGTACATGTAGCTATAAATCTATTTATCCATTGAATAACAATGCCACTGATAAACCTTTTCTGATGGGCGGTCTGATAAGTACCATTGTTGTTGCTGTCAAACGAGTATGGCATTAACGTCCACTTCTTTTTTAGGTTGAAAATTGAGTTTTAGCGCCTTCTTGCCCAAGCGTTTAAAAGGGGCGGAAAAAATGTCTAAGTCCTAATTTGTTTGCGGGTGTATAATGCTCCCGCACTATTCGATACGCTTAGATAATGTCGAGAAATCTTAACATCATTTTTAAAAGAAAGGGAAAGCTCAGCTGATTGGGAGACATGATTGTGAAAAATTTATATTATTTGTTGTAAAATGTAGGAAGTAAAATACCACTGACCATGACAAATCGCCGAAATAAAAATCTTTTTATTACAAGCTGCTTCATTTTTTTTTCTTTTTTTTTATTATTTAAGTATAGCAATTACTATTATTATTATTATTATTATTATTATTATTATTATTATTATTATTAACAACGCCTTTTTATTACAAAAGAAATTAATTTGAAGACTTCATCAGGCAGAATATTCGTACTTCATTTTCACACCGGATAGGCGACATTCGCAAACGTAAATATGATCGGCGAACGTAGATCAGAATAGTTAGAAACAGGGTTTTTGATTGCTATTTGACTGGTGACAAATGGCAATCGAAAACACTGTTTCTAGCGATTTTTGATCCGCGTTCGTCGATTGTTAAGGTCGTTTTCGATTGTCACCTATCCGGTGTGACTCAGGTGACAAAAAAATTTGAGACGCTCATAACGGGATAGACGATAATCCAAAGGTGTCAGATAATCCCTGAGGCTAAATGTCTTATCTTGTACTGATTTTACGGGTTTTACTGAATATACGACTCTGTGTATACGACTCTGTATAAACTGTACTTATGCATAAATAAATGCGACATGGTTATGCATCAGACACCCAGGCTGACCTCAGTCTCAATTCACTGTACACCTATCCAGTGACCTATATAAGATCTTATATAGGTCACTGACCTATCTTACTAGTTTTGTCGTGCTGCTTCTCGTTTAGGGTCTTTACTGTTCAGTATAATAACCTGTTTCAGTCATACTACCAAAACAGTCACTTCATGGGCAGATGCTCAGACTGCGCAAATAATTTCGTTTGCAATTCTACTATTGTTTAAGCTTTGGCAGCTGTGCAAGAATTGTAAAAGACATGCATATATTATGCCGAAGATTCCTATAAATGAATAATCTGGAAAACGGATCCCGCATAAGCAACAGTGTAGATCCAGATACTTCATATCAAGACATCTCTCCGGGCCTGTATCGTTAGCAATAATTAACACTTAAATAAATTGTAAACTTATGATAGAATATTTAGTGAGGCCATTTAACTCTTCGGGGAATTTTCAACTTGAGCGAACGGCAAAGGTCCTGGTGAGATTGCACAGCGCAGACTGCTGTTTTCAGAATGCAAATATTTAAACAAATCCCTTCACACCGGCCTGATCGGGACCAGTAAGAAGCAGATCTGACCAAAAACAATTTACAAAAGGTAACGCTATTTCAGCAGCAAACAGCAATCGGGCTGATCAGACTGCGCAGATAAACTATTATGCGCATTTGTTGTTCGCATATGGTTATCTGAAAATTCATGCATCTAGGGAGTGGTGACAAGAATCTGCCATGAACATGTTATATATGCATGGACTGACCTGCTCAAGCGTTTTATGATGTGGTCATTTTCACGTTGACACAGCGGGAACTCAGTGGGAGTTCGCTCATCTGCTGACAAGGATCTGGCCTATGGCAACTGCTCTCATGAATTTTGGTGCATTTTTCTGTCTGCATTTTATTTCTGTATTATATGTATTTTTTTAAACTTGAAGCGAATACGCTGATCAGACCTTTTTGTCAAACTCAATGTCCTTTACCTCGGCCCAGTGACGTATTCTTATATAGGTAACGGGCACATGTACTCGAATAACTGTCTCAATGAGACGGTTCTTTTGAGCGCCCAAAGCGAATGTTAAAATGGTGATAAGAAAACATTCACAATATTCTGCTGGATTTATTTATCGTATAATCTAGACCGCGAAAGTAAATAGAGATACTAGGTATTGGCTCGAGTCTAGACCTATGATTCTTTACCGAGAGAAGACTCAGATAAGGCTTTGCATCAACATTACTGATACGGGTAAACATGAAAAAATATAACATTTTGGAAAACATTATTGCTTCTCACATCGTAGAGATATGCCTTATTGGTCTGATATAAACTACTATTTTCGGTTATATTGACGGTGTGCCGTGGTCCTTCGCTCATTTACATATAAAGCACTCATGACACACCCAGTTTATGCACCCACTTAGGCTTTAATAAGGGAGTTATGACTGTATCCCGTCAATGTCCCACGCCTATTTGTATTGAGTAAAAGTGTGGGGCATTTGTAATTTGAATTTTGAAAATGGTCTAAAGTAAGTACCAATCTTGTAGGAGTCGACGTGAAAATTCCGTCTGCACAATGTCACCCCTACTGTTGAAAGTGTAAGTTATTCCGCCTGGAAGGGCTAGGAGGTGTATTATTGTTTGTTTATGTTTGCCGCTCTTATATAGTGAGCTATACGTTGATGTTTTTGAGGTAACATCACGGTCTGATATAAAAAGAACATTCAAATTAAAGAACGTTCTGCTGCGTGATCACTCCAAACGATATTCCTAATTATAATTGCTGCCGTTAACACAGGTGTCAATTTTCTTAATCTTGTTTTTATGACGACCATAAAACACTGGGGGTAAACGCTTCAATTATCACCAACGCGAGACGAATACCATCGATACCTGGACTCTGATACAATCGATTTCGTAACATAGTCGCCACGGTGTAAGGGGGACAATTGACTTATCGATTATTTAGGTGATCAAGAACCACAACTGACGGGTTAAGTCGGGCCATAGTTCTATTTGAACAGTTTGGACTCAGATCAGACCAGACAAAGGGTCAAGTTTGGCCTGGATTCAAACCGTTTGATGGTTTTCCTGGAATAATTAAAAAATGATTTGAAAAAGAAAATCTTTGCAGACGGCAAAAATCACAATGAAAGGATCCAATCACGACTGCAGCAGACGACAAATCTTGTGACATCTTTCTTCATTTTCGAAAGAAATAAGGATTGACATTTCATTAGAATCGTCTGCTTTCATGAGAATCGTCTGCCAGCAGACGATTCTCTTGTAATATCATGTTTTATATTTTTATTTTTGTAAAAGCAGCAAAATTTGAAACTGTCGTCTGCTGCAAATTATAGGTGGCGCTTTAACGGTTTACAGATTTTCTTATGACGTAGTAGCTTAACTCTTTCCTTGCTAGCGTCTACTGATAACCTTTGCAAACAGTTTGGATCCAGATCAGGACCGACACAACGTTGGTCCTGATCTGGATCCAAATGGTTCAAGGACCTGAAACATTTTTTTTTTTTTTTTTTGAAAACCTTATTTTTGCAAAAGCTTAAACACATGAAAAAACACCAGCATGCAAAGAGTTGCATTGTAATAAGACAAAATAAGTCAACTTGGGATCGGGCGACAGTTGTCTCTGTATTCTTCATAATAATTGAAAACCTGTCAGCGATTTGTTAAGGTCCATCTGACTCAAGAAGACTGAACTAAAAGACTTAATGAGGATTGAGAGTGATACTAGTTGGGTAAATAACAGGACAGATGTCACATTTAGGACACAAATCGTTCGCACTAGGAATCTGCAGTTCAAATAGCCCCCTTCAGGAGAAAACTGAGCCAGCACTTTATAGTTTTATAGTTTGGTACACATCGCATTCGCGGATCCAGAGGGTGAGGGGGTCCGGACCCCCACCCCTCGCCTGAAAAATCACAAAGTTATAGGGTTTCTTATCAAATCTGGTTCAGATCTCCTGAAAAATCACAAAGCTACCGAGCCAGAATTCAATGTTGGGCCATCATTGCAAAAAGAACTATGGCCCGGCTTAACGGGTAAGTTGTGGTTCTTGGTCACCTAGATAATCGATAAGTCAATTGTCCCCCTTACACCGCGGCGACTATATCGCGAAATCGATTGTATCTGAGTCCAGGTATCCATGGTATTAGTCTGGCATTGAGTGTATAGTATTTGCTGTATAGTTTTGTGTGCTGACGAAAGAGGTCTAAGAGGGTACCCAATTTCATTTATGTTACATAAATAGTTAAAATTGGAGTATGCATGCTCAACTAATTGAAATCAAGAAAAAGATTTTTCATCTCCAAACGCAAAACATGTACGTCCACTATTCGTGTGTTCTGAATTGAGTACATGAGCACTTGAGTACTGAATTTCTTAATGTTCAGAAAACATAATATGGACCTCGATGTGAGAAAACTGTCTTGCGGGGTTTTGCGAACAACAAATGCGCAGACCAGCCTGCGCATCCGCAGTGATTTAGAAATAACACAGCTTCACCAAACAAGGCCGTCGGCGGCGGTATGGTCAAATGTGCTTATTTGGTCTGGTCTGGTCATTTTTTCAGTTTCCTCTAGACTTTTTAATGCGGTGTTTTTTCATGTTTACCCGTATCAGTATTGTAGATGCGCAGCTTGATTTGGGTCTTCTCTCGGCATAGGTCTTGATAAGAGAAAATCCAGCATAATATTGTTCCAACATTTTAGCATTTGCTTAGAGCACTCAAAAGAACCGTCTCATTGAGACCATTCTTTGAGTACACGTACCCACAGTATTTTCATGTTCAGGTTGAAAAACTGAGAGTGGGTAAGCGGATAATTACTCAGGCTTAATTTATCAACATAATCAGTAAACGAATTATCAGAAATGTGGTGAGCTCGATCTTTATCTGGATCCACACTCTACACTTTTTTCGAAAATAAAATCAGCCGACATCTGTAAAGACTCGGACTGGGTCCGAGGTAAAGAACATTGAGTTTGACAAAAAGGGTCTGATCAGCGTCTTCGCTTCAAGTTAAAAAAACATAATACAGGATTATAACGCAGTCAAAATTAATGAGAACAGTCGCTTTAGGCCAAATCCTTATCAACTATTTTCACACTTTTAACGCAGATGAGCGAACTCCTACTGAGTTCCCGCTGTGTCAATAAGATGACCACACCATAAAACGTCTGCATGATTTTATGTTTCAGCTCTCCAACAGCGACATTAATGGAGCCGGCCAGTATGTGCATATATTACATGCTCATCGCAGTTTCGTGTGTTCACTGCTCAGATGCTACTGTTAAGCATGAATTCTCGGAACAACATTATGTGCTTAGTAAATTATCAGCGCAGTCTGATCAGTCCCATTGCTGTTTACGGTTGAAATTATAAATTATTTTTTGGTCAGTTCTGGTTCTTACTGGTCCCGATCAGCTCGGTGTGAAGAGATTTGTTTAAATCTGTGTATTTTGGGAATTTTTAACTGAGAGATATGGAACGAAAACAGCAATGGATCAGGCCTGACCGCGCTGTGCCATCTCACCCGAACCTTTGCTGTTCGTTCAAGTTTAACCTTCTCCGGAAGAAAAATGGCATCACTTAAAACTTAATTATTAGTTTACAATTTATTTAAATATTCAATTATTACAAAAATACAGGTACGGAGAGACATCATGTTATAAAGTATCTGGATCTACACTGTTGATTTACTTCATTTTTAGTACTCTTCTTCATTATATATGCATGTCTTTTACTGTAATTGCAAAGCCTAAACATTAGTAGAATTTCAAACGACACCATTTGCGCAGTCTGAGCATCTACCCATAAAGTGACAGTTTTTGTAGTATGACCGAAAAAGGTTGTTATACTGAACAGTAAAGACCCTGACGAGACGCCGCATGACAAACTAGTAAGAAGGGTGTACAGAGCACGAACACTGTGATCAGCCTGTGTATCTGATACACACCATTTTATTTATGCATATGTTTTTAGTAGAATGCCAAGGCTTCCACACAGGACACTTTATGCAGGGTCGTTTATTCGGTAAACGTAAAATCAGTATTTTATGACCGAGATAAGACCTTAGCCCGAGGGATTATCTGACACCTAGGATTATCGCATATCCCGTTATGAACGTCTCAAAATCGTTTCTCACCAGAGGCACACCGAATAGGTGGCAATCGAAAACGCTCTTAACAATCGATAGACGCCGATCAAAAACTGATAGAAACAGTGTTTTAAATTGCCATTTGTCACCATTCGGGCCACGATTAGCAATTGAAAACTCTGGTTCTAAATATTTTGATCTTCGTTCGCCGATTATATAAGTGTATTCGATTGCCGCCTATCCGGTGTGAGAATGAAGTACGAATATACTGCCAGATGAAAGTCTTCGAATAAATTTAGGCATTAATAATAATAATAATAATAATAATAATAATAATAATAAGTATTATTATTATAAAAATGATAATTGTTATATTTAAAATAAAAATAAATTGAAGCAACTTGTAATAAAATGATTTTTATTTCGGTGTGATAAGTTATGGTAATGTTATTTTCTAACAATTTCCTTTAAGATTTTTTTTTCATTTTCTTGTCTCCCATTCAGCAAAGTTTTCCCCTTAAATTTCTATTTAAAAATGATGTTAGGTTTCTCGACATTATCGGCATACTGAATAGTGCGGAAGCATAATAGACACAAGCTATGAGAACTTAGACATTTTCTCCGCCCTTTCAAGAAGGCGCTTAAACTCAATTTTCAACCTAAAAATGACAGAACTAAAATTTATTTTATTTTTGTGAAACTTATATGGTTGATATCGTTGGGTGATCGAGATACCATTTATAACTTATAAAACATTGAGAAAATATCAGAACATGATTATTTTGGGGTCATAAAAGGCTCACCAAGGGCATTTCCAGTCAGTTTACATAGAAATGAATGGGATTTTACCAGTCAAAAAGATGAACAATTTGACAAAACTAAATATTAAGTTATTTCGTATTTGTTTATATCATTATAAAGATAAAACATTAAATTTTCTTTTGATAACTTATAAAATAATGGCAACTTAATAATAAGTTAGTTATTTATAATTTATTTTAAGGGTTGCATACTTTTCTGTGTAATTGATGCCACAGATTTCAACAGGTAAGTTGCGGGAGTGGTCAATATTCAAGAGAGATAATCGGGCAGATAAAACCGATAACAGCTAATATTGTCCCATATGGGCACGCCAGCCATTTCGCTGGCGTACCGATGATGGCGTTTCGCTGGCCTGCCGATGATGGCCCGCTCATATTGGCATTTGGATCCTACCTCCCCTCATAAACTAAAAAACAAAACAACCAAAAGTCCTTGTTAAAGTTGGATCCCCTCTGACAAAACTAACTGGATCCGTGCATGTTACATGTAAATATCTAATGCGTTAAATTCCTTATTTTGGGTCCAGGCCATCATCTACTCCCATATTTTGTGAATTTATGCGTTGTATGCTTTGGCGAGACTGGCATGTCCGGGTCTTAGATGCTCGCCGAAGCGACATGTGCTTGCCAGAATGCCCCTATTATTGAATATGTGAGATTCGATAAACTGTAAGGGACTAAGAGATTGGACTCGAGTCTTAAACATATTTTTCTACAAAGTCAGCATATTTAAGTCGAATGGATTCAATCGCACTAGTCCAATTATACCAATTATAAAGAGTTGGTCGCTGAAGTGGTACTTATTATTTCCCACCCTTCTTTACGTTTGAACGCTGCGATGAAGCGGGCTGAGTATTGCCATTTTCATATGGCATGGTTACATTTACACTGGTGCATATAGTTTGCTGCGTACTGTGTGCAATGCTGTTTGATTCAGTTTGTACACTCACTTTCAATAGCGTATTGCTATTCTATTCTATTCTTTATTTCAACATATTACATTAAATGCTTAATAAGTGCCAGGATCGATGCTGTACTTCTGGTCAAAGATATCATTGTGATATACAGAAAAAATAAAACTATTTTTGATTTTAATCAGTTTGAAACGTTATTTTTCGCATCCTGAATGATCAATACTTTACTTAAGTCTTCCTTATTTTTAAGGAAGCATTGTAATTCTGGGCCTTGAATGTCATGTTTTGTCCAGATTGCCCAACTATGAAATGACAATAAAAGCTAGGGCATGGCTCTAAAGATCCAACATGGACAATTATGCAGTCAAAGAACGGCTGATTATTGTCAAAGCGTCTATTATGATTTAGAAGGTCTCCGAAATAGAGCTTATTGGAGACGGAAGACATTACACTACTAATGGAAATGGACACAAATTGAAAATGAACTCATTGCATGCTGTGTACTTTTTCACATTATGTCGTTTACCGATTCCTCTTAAAAATAAGGTTTTTCGAAATTTATTTCAGGATTACCAACCAGAGAGTCAAACACATTGGATCCAGATCAGGCCCGACTTAATGTCTGGCCTGATCTGGATCCAAACTGTTTGCAAAGGTACCAGATGGCACTATCATGTAAAGAGTTCAAGCTTGTTGTCTGTGAATAATTCACGACTTATATGTTCTTCCTTGGGTAAAGAATGAAACATAGCACATACATGTAAGACTCGCGTAAAAGTATGTCAATATGAGAAATACGAATCATGACAAAGTAAGTAAGGGCCCTTTAATTAGGATGGATTCTTTTACCCTTATCAAGTGTATGTGCGGACCCAAAAAATCCGTCAGGGTGGGTGGGGTCCTGACCTGACAACGTTTTTGTTTGTTTGTTTTAGTGATCAACGTATTTACTGGGGGGCGTACGAACCTCCCTCGAGAAGTAATTGAAATGGAACTTCTCGAGCGGGGTCCGTACCAGTATTTCTATGGAATCCGTCTTTCATGAATGGTCACTTGTGATTTTTCAGAGGGGATCCGGACCCGCCCTACCCACCATCCCCTCCTAATGATCCGTACATGAATTGGGCGAGTCCAATTAACTGCTTAAGGCCGTCGTGTACATCTATTATTTTATGTTAAAACAGGCTTTCATTGGGCAATGACCTGTATTTTTATTATTTTGGTGACTATCAAGAGATTTTCAACAAAAAAAATAAAATTAAAAGAATAAACCATCACTATTTAAATTCAGAATAGGTATTACTATACAGCAATCAGAAAAAAAAAACAATTGAAGGATACTTAGACCAACTTTCATCTCTAACATTCAATACAATAAAAACTCAACTAAATATACGTACAGTTGAATGTTTAAATTAAAACCACGCGTCAATGGTTAGAATACAGTACAGTTCCAAATGCGTTGACCCTCTATACTGAAAAGTCACAAACATTCAAAATTTATTAAAACCTAGTTTTATAGTTTGTATTCCCTAATGATTGGCTCCAAAATAATTGCTGGCTCAGTCAAAAGTATGACACCTAATTTTGTAGTCGGTGTCACTGTTTCAATGCCAATATGTTGTCATATTGGATTGGGTATGCCATATCTGCGCATTTTTGTTGAAGGAATTATCGCTTTATTATGTGCAATGACTGATAAATGTGCGTGAAAATATTTCTGAGGTCGGAATTAGGAAATAAGCAATGACCAGGTCAAGTTTGCAGCAAGAAATATACAAGCAATTTTTTTGCTTGTGAACTTTCGTCAAAGAAGGTTGTTTAAATACATTTGGCACAACCAATTACCCGTAAATTTCATTTTGAATTTTGATGAATTGTTGATTGGTAGTTCTATCAAATACAAAAGTACTTTGTTTGGAAATTGTTCCTCAAATGTTATAAAGTCAAAAAAAAATATAATATCCTTCAATTTTTTTTCTGAGAAAGTATCATAGATATAAAACGGGTCGGTTATGCATACTGGAACTATATTAACCAGGACCCAAAAATTGTCGTATAAGGGGTGCATTGTTTTCATAACTCAGCTATCGTCCAAGTTTCTGTTTTGGAGGTATCTGGCTATTATTTTAGGTTTTATCTTTATGTACAGTAAAACATTGTACATGTGCATTGTAGCCTAGATGTTGTTCGTTAGATACGTGATTTATAACACAGGTTGCATGTTATTTGGCGTCAGAACGTAATAAGGAGATAAATACTGAACTTTCAAAAATCTTGATTTTTTACAAACTTGCCCTATAATGAAATAGTTGGATTAATCGTAAACAAGCTTAAAACATTCTTGCCAATCAAACAGTAGGTGGTAGTTTGAAACATCATAATACTTTTTTTGCAGTTTCGTAAAAAACGTTGTTTGTGTAATATTCTCACCTGTCTATACATATCAAATACCGATATGAGGGCCGATCAACAAATCAGCATATTTTAAAACTTTTCAAGTCAATGTTATATTCCATAAAGCTATATTCAACACAGTCATAATGGTTCATTGTATGCTTTGAGGGGTCGCAGATTATACTCGAAAACTATTGTTTTTCATTCTTTAAAGATCGATTTTGTCTTAGCTGTTAGTTTACTCCGCCCCTTCCTGTGCTTCACAACCAATCAGATAGCAAAGAAATTCAAATTTTTGGCTAACTTTATCGCTTATTCAGTCAATATGTGTAATATCTATTGAGTAAATCATTAAGTAAATCCATGAAGTGGCCAATGCGACCACCTCCATAGGAGCAGTCAGGAAATGGGAGAAAACTATAAGTAGGTCATAGATCATATATTAAAATCGTTTAGCTGGAATAGGTGTCCTTTCGTATTCAATGTATCATTACAGAGAAACAATAAAACGTTTAGACGGAATAAAGATGTCCTTTTGTTTTCAATGCACCACTACAGTGAAACAATAAAACCGTTTAGTTGGCATGGAGGCTTGTATCATCATATGGAAACAATAAAAACTCACTAAATGTGATTGAACAAAGAAATGGCTAAACACATACAGCTGGAGCGACAAAAATCAGCAGCTGAGACAGAGTGGGTCCAGTCAAAGAAATACATTTCGCACCAATAAACTGATAAATATTTTATGTCAGGGTCTTCATCGATCCAGAGACCTGACCCGCCGTCGTGCATTAAAAGAGGAAACAATAGTTATAAAACGGTTATTGAGTTCAAAAACAGACATGCAGACAACCGAATAATACCTACTTTTTTATATTTGATTTAATTTCAGAACCGATCAGTGTGTGAACTTGGCTTTGTATATTGCCGGGTATATTAACGTATGAGAATAACTTAAGTAGGCCTACATAGTTTGCACGTATTGAACATCCCTCTTAATGATCTTGCCAGAAATTAAGAGTAAATGAGGTGTAGAGAATGCTATGCCAAGGCTTTGATTCGTATTAATGTACGTTCAGGCAGCTTAGAACAGGTGGCATGACTCTGTAGTCTTATGACAGTGATTAGTTGTCTACACACAATTTATTTACCATTGTTCTGCGGATTTAAAGGTTGACGACCGCGAGAAATGTACAACATATGAATTCATATTTTGCAAATTTCCCGCATGTAGGACAGTAAATAAGAACAATGTCATACATTTCAAGACGTGCTGCCAAATCATTCCTAAAATTATTGTCAAATTATTTCTGGTTTCCCACTATCCTTACTTTTGTAAATACAGTCAAAAATAGTAAATGATTATGATCAGGAAATACCACAATCACAAACTGCAGACAAACCCATGGCACCTTGAGGAAGAGCCACACAACAAGCACAAGACTCCAGGAAGACAAACTAAGCACACCATCCCTCTATACAATGATTAATAGATAGTGTTTATCCCCAGATAAGTAGACGTTAAACTGAATTCTTTTGTAATGAAGTCAAATTCAATCTGAACTATTACATTTGTGAAAAAAAAACAACTGCCATTTTAAAGAATTTTGCTGCGATAAAAAGTGTAAATATAAAGAGGTTTGACTGAATATGTAAAACAACCCGCGTATTAGGCAAAATTGATTTAAAAAAATGCAATTTTGGCGGGAAATATGGCCCACAGTTTTAGTATTTTTGACATTATTATAAATCGTTACATTTACAAGAGCAGGCCTCCATAATGACATGATTAGTTGATTAGTTTAAGACGACAAACATTATTTTGCTGTTATGTCAAAAGCGTTTTTTTCTCGTTGAATATCATGATACATATTGCGTATATACGAGGGTCATCCAATAAATAGAGAGAAATACCTTATAATATAAGAGTTTGTACCACTTTAACACCACAAATATAACCATAAGGTGGCATAACTTGTTGTGTATGCAACAGCATATCTAAAAGTTTGACAGAATGTGATGTCGCTTGTTGCTTAGCAAAGCATACACGTACTTAAAGCTTACCTGGCCGGATGCCTAAAATTGGTTTCCATGGTTACTGGCATGTGCAGATCAGTTCCAAAAAGCATATATTCTATAAACTACAGCATAAGGCAATTACTCTGTAAAATCCATTGACTTCTTATGAAAAATGTCAAATTAACAGGTACATTTAGCATAAAAAAGCGACAAAAATGCAAAATTGTGGAACCAGAAATTGGGGTATGGGTCATGAATTTGCCTTTGAATTATTGTTGGTAGGTATATAAGTTTTAAATTACCCTAAAATAATTAAATATATTCTATATTTTAAAACAGTATCGTTAAAAAACATGTATTCCATGTATCCATTGTTGCCTAGCAACAGAAAAATATAGACTTAAAAATTAGTCCATTTATTCACAATTACCTGGTTGCTAGGCATCCAAGACTAACTGGTACATGTTAATGACCATATTTTGTATGAAACATTGAGAACAATTAAACTATAACAGATTTAATTAGTATGTGGAAAATCTGGCCAGGCTAGCTTTAGTATCACTTTTTCGTTGCTAGGCAACAAGCGACCTCACTCTCCAACAAAATTTTGAAATGCTGCTGCATGCCCAACAGGTTATGCCATCTAATAATTACATTTGCCATGTTCTAATGGTACAAACTGTTGCAGTATAAGGAAATTCTCTCTATTTATTGGATGACCCTCGTACAAAACATCGTGCTTCAAATATGGATGCGTCGTTATCTAGTAGAGTTTCAAACATGAACTAAGCCATCTACGCCTGTATGCGCAGTAGAGGCCCTATCGAGACTCTCCGTATGCATAGGCTTGCCCGACCTATCAGTTACTACTAAAATAGCATGTACTAGCTACATGCATGTACTGGCAGGAGCGCGGATGGGTTGTGGGTTCGAGCCTCACCGGAGGAACTACGTTATGTCCTTGAGCAAGACACTATATCCTCTGCTTAGTACTGGTTCAGCATTGGAATACCTGTCCCCACATGACTGAAAAGAAATGTTGACGTGGACGTAAAGAATCAAAACAAACAAAAGCAAGTACTAGCTCAATTAATATGTTTTCCAGCAATCCAATTAGTGTAGACTTTATGATTAGGCCAGAATGTTCTTATTATTTGATTTTAAAAATGTCAGATTTAAGGTCGGGGTACAAAAAAAAGCTCTGAAAATGACTGGTCATTTTCAGAGCTTTTTTAATATCTCCAGAACAAACAGTAAAAAACTAGTAAGTTATTAAAGACAACAGTCTGTATTAAATCTTTAAATATTTCATATTTTTTTCTAAAAATCTGAACAGGATAATCACTTTTAACAGTGTCACTCTCAAAAATACACAGACCGAACCTTCATTTTTTTCAGTGAAACAAATGATTTAGAGTGGGTGGATAAAATAAAAAAAAAATAGATTTTTCTACTTTCCGGAAAATTATAATAGGAGAGTTTGTAAATCAACTAAATAAAAAAAATCAGGCTGGCTGGCCTTACATGTAATAAAAAGTATGTTGGCTGATTAGACGAACAATTAGACCATTAGACCATTAGCTCCTCGCATACGCCAGCATTGGCGTTAAAGGGAGGCTTTTGCGCATATGTGATAAGTACCGGGTCACTCATGAACTGCTTCATATGCTGTTATTTTGTGTCGAGAAAAGCTATTTACTAGATACATGTATATGATTGCCTGCTTTGGCCTCATCTAACATTGAGAGATTTTTTCTCATTTGAGGGAAGAATTTCGGTCATTAGTACAAATCGAAACATTCGAAAGACAGTGAATGGCATTGATCTAATGTTATACGATTTCTGTTCAGTTTTTCACCCTATTTTAAGCCACCTTTCAGACATTTTCGCTCATAAACATTGTGATAAACTTCAATATACGGAATCCACTGACATAAACAAATAAAATCGCGCTTCAAACAATATTTTATTACCATTATCTGTAAATTAGGTGTCAAATCTCTAGAATAAAACAATAAAACAAAGCAAACACAGAGAACATGCTCTGACAAATCAATGGTTTCAATCCGAAGATGGGTAGATAGGGTGATGGTTTCCTATATCTGGTCATTAAACGCAATTGTAGTAGCATCGAACAATTGACTATTTAAAATACAGCAACATCAAGTAAATGTTGGTACATCATGGTTCAAATTTAAGAAATGTATTCACTTGCTAGAATCAGCATTTTTTTCTCACTTGCCAAAGGTGTTGTTACTAAAAACAAATGTAAAAAAACTGAAAGGGTTTCTAGCGAGAAGGTGGGACATTTCCCTGTAATGATACGTTCATTTTATCTTGTTGAAATAACGTCTTGAGACGCTTTATGTATTCAACAAATAAATATAGATCAGTAGTCCTTGCACTCCAGCTCATCTATCTAAAATGAAAAAGAGTTTCCTTTTCCTTAATAATATCACTGCTTCGTTTGAATGAGAATTACTTTTGACCATCAACTGCTTGCTATTTTAGTAGCATGAATATAGGAAAATGACCGATAATCCAAGGTAAACAACCGTCTCATGATCAGTTTTATATAAATATACAGTTGATGTGCTATAAGGACGTCCATTTTGCAAAGCGGGCTTGTACAGCCTTGTCCCCCCCCTAGACCTAGGACTCCCTTTACATATGTTGCGTATGTAACGACAATACATTGGCCAAAGGGCAACTTGGGTATACGAGGGGGAGAGAGGCATCGGAACACAAACTGAAAGGCGCAATTTCAACTTTCATTGACAAACGTTACGTTTTTAAATATACCGTAAGCATGCGAAGATTTGCAGACCTTAAACTTTTGGAATTGAATTCCACTTCTATCCTTAATATGTTAGCACTTTTACTCTTTGGAAAATGGCAATGCACCCACTCGTGATTTGTTGGAAATTGTACTCAGTATAAAGACGTAAAATGAGGGGTAGGAGTAGAAAATGCCAGTTTTCACGGTTGTGTAAATGATGAGTTGCTTTGGAAAGCATTTTGATGCTTAGCATGTATATTTTACTGCCGAGGTTATAACACTTTTTTCAGGATCAACTCGGCTGAGCACAAAATTTACCCTTCTCAAAAATGTTAAAATGCTAAAAATTGTTGGCATTTTACATTTATTAGCATGATAAATACATCTGAGAGACCTAAAGCATGAAACGTCTTTATTTGTCAGTTTTTTAGTTTTTATTAGCAGTTGAACTTTCGTTGCTCAGTTGAGTTGAGCATGAAAAAGTTTTATAACCTCGGGACCAGGCTTGACGTCAAGCTGGCTGATCAGGATCCTACCGTTTATCATGCACCATATGTAATATGTTGCATGGTTTGGTTGATTTTATATTGACTTGTTTTGCACATGCTCCAAATAGGAATAGGTGACAATTTCATCTTGCTTGTGGGGAAAACTACGTAGTCTAGCATTAGCAAATGCTAAATTTGACTCCTGTTGCATGTATACATGTAAGTCGTACTCTCCCTTGAATATACTAATCGCGTTCGCCCTATCACACCCGGTAGGCGGCAATTGAAAACGTCAATACTATCGACGAACGTAGATAAAAAAATAGTTAGAAACCGAGTTTTTGATTGTCATTGGTCTCCCTACTGGCGACAAATGGCAATCGAAAACACTGTTTCTAGCGATTTTTTATCCGCGTTCGTCGATTGTTAAGAGTGTTTTCGATTGCCGCCTACCCGGTGTGCCTATGCATAGGTCAAATACAAGAGGCCCACTTTCACAAGATGACGCACATTAATCTTTTTTCCCCTGATTTTCATTAGCAGCTCCGCAGTTTTTTTATTTGATGAATGATGTTGGTCATCTGGCTTTGATTGCAATAAATTAGAAATCTTAATCTCCGGTTATGGACAGAATTTAATGTCATTGTGTTTGGCGACACCGAGGCACATAAAATGTAATCTATTGGGTTTTTTAACATTCGTTTCATCACATTTTCCGGTTGAGATAGCATAGAAGTCATCGCATGGCTTTTTGAGCGTTTACAAAAGTCAAATGAGCCAATTCTTGAGAGTATGAACTTAGACTGGCTATAGTTTGAAACATTAATATGGTAAGAAGAAAAGCAAAAAATGGGCCTACCTGTCTTCGGGGCTCTGCGAACAACAAAGGCGCAGACCAGCCTGCGCATCCGCGCAGTCTGATCAGCGCCTTTGTTATTTGCGTTTTGTAAAGTTCAATATATAAGCTTGCTACAAGCGAAAATTTCATTTTTTTCTAGCTAGCCTCTGTAGCTGAGGAGACTGGTTTGTGTCTCGCTTTTTCAGAAACCCCAAATACAGGTTTTGTCGCGACGAGGCCCAAATATTTACAATCATAATGAGAGGAGCGCAGTGGCCCAGTGGTAGAGTGCTGTACTCGAGTCAGAGGGGCTGCACTTTATCCTCTCCTCAGTACTGGTTCAACCAAGGTAGACCCGGCGATCCCGACATGACTGAAAAAAGTGGTGACTCGGACGTTAAGAATCAAATCAAACAAACAAAAAAGCAAGGCAGTCATAATGAAATTTCTTCTTTTATCGACAAGTTCTGAGGGTCTCAAAGGGGTACCTCTGAAATCAGTAATCAAGAAAATTTAGACCCGAAATTGATACTCAGTAAATTTTAGGCCAAACAACAAGTAATCAATAAAAACAATAGCCAAAATCAGTGAATTATACTTACATACCAGTGTCTTGACAATGTTAAATTGTATAGGTATGCCAAATTTTGATCAAAACAAACCATGTGGTTCAAGATTTATGAACATCTGACCACGGCCTGCCAGATTTATCCTCGACAAAGCCTCACCGTTTTGCATACCAGTGTCTCGACAATGTTAAATTTATAAGTATGCAAAGTTTGATCAAATATATGGTGTAGTTCAAGAGCATTTTCAATTAAAGGCCTGGACCGGCCGAAATGATGATTGGCAAAGTCTCGTCAGCATTTTGCACACCAGTGGCTGGAAAATGTTAAAATAGATAACTTTGATCTAAATAAATCATGCAGTTTAAGAGTTATGAGCATTTTCACTGACTGAAATGATACTCAGCTAACCCCCATCCACCAAAAAGGCTGTAAGACATACCAGTGGTTAGAATAATGTTGACACGCAGTTGTATGTACAATTAGACCAAATTATACCATGTGGTTCAAGAGTCATGAGTATTTTCACTAACTGACCAGGGACGGACTGACTGACTCACATAGTGATTATAAGGCAAACTCTCGTGAAATTTATTGAATAAGATGCATTAACAAAATACCCACTATCAGCGTCACATTCATGCCATTAGATTGAAAAACACAGCACAAACTTAGAAGAAGAATTAATCTAAGCATGCCAATTAATGCGCTTGTGGCATTTCCTGGCCATACTCACTTTTGACATGATCTATTTATTTGGTTAATGCAGTATTACTTGAATAAGGAACATTTATTTACACAACCTTTCAAAAGTGTTAAATATCTCACCAGAATTGACAGGCTTATTAACATGATCTTTCTGAACCAACAACAAGTTAGTCTAAAATTTCCCTAAAAATATAAAGACAGTCACAAGTATCAACACCATTCATGTTACAATGCAGTTAATAAGCCAAGCAATCACAAATATTGTACATCCCCAAAGCGGAATTAAAAAACATTATGAATCCTCTTAGATAAAACCTACTATTCCTAGACACAAAGCTACAAAACTATTTTAGTTATATACCATTGATTTTAAAACGAATGGACCTTGTTCAAATTTAACGTTCATCTAAACCTTCACCCTACCGACTGGGGTCCAAACGGATCCCCAAGGGGTATTTTTCTTTCAACGCGTCAAAACGTAATGTGTAATGTCTAATGGATGAAGGCTTTTATGACTATTTGTTAGTGTAAGAGCATGGTTGTACTTATTTATGCAACAATATAACCCCGACAAGCTAATGTTGCCTTGGGGTCCAAATGGATCCCAACTTAACAGTTAACAGTTGGATTTTATACCACGTATATATGTGCACAGCTTTATTACTTTTTTCAGTACCGTGAATAATTGCTGCATCAAATATAAGGGTAAAATACACTGCTGTAGAGGCTGTTAGTGCCATATAACAGGACGATGTAGACTCAGACCTGGAAGATTCTGAGACGTCGTAGGGAGAGAATGATCATATCTCAGTACCATCTGCATGACCATAAAGTAATTCAGGGTTAATAGAACACTCCCGAAATACGAAACCAGGCTCCACGGCCCAATCCCCACAGCCCATTAGAGGTAGAGATAGTAGCAGAGGCATGCGAAGGGGCAGAAGTGATAGAAGATGGGTGACAGCAACCGCCAGAAGAATTGAACCGACGGTCGATTTTATTGATTGGGAACTGTGTAGATGTAACTGCTGCGACTCAATTTATCGTTTAGAAGATAAAGTGTCCCCAATGGTCGTTGGCAGAAGGCAGAGGCTGACCTTGAATATTTCTTCAGCAGTTGGGTCAAAGGTTTGTTTTGGCTCAAATTGAGCGACACATAGCAACACCTTAAACACTGACATCTCCAATTCAGACAGCCATGAAGCTGGTTGGTGTTGACCCAGCCTCAGCAGTCCACCACAAAAACCCTGCTGGTGGCAACAAAATGAATAGATGTACCTGCTGACATCGGCATCTTGATAAAAAGGTTCGTCTGATTTGCCAAGCTTGGCGATAGCTTGAGTGTGTTCAGTGCACAGCATTCAAAACACCACGTGTGAACAGTACCTGTAAAACGTAAAACCGTGACTGTGGTTTGAGTCTATAATGGACCATGATTTCATTATCTAAACTGCAATCTGGAAACTGAGAAGTCTGTTTGTGTTTGCTGCGTAACTTTGTTGAATACACAACACCTTCTAATTAATGTGTTTCCAGGTTTTAAGTGACCCCCGTTTTCTTTTTTAAGCAGCTTTACAATGGACTTAGAAGAACGGCACTTCGCATGTGGATTTAAATGCACACCGCATAACTTAAACCGCCCTTATTTGTAAATGAAACCCAAATCCCCTGTACAAAATAATAACTTAGTTTTTTCCCTGTGAATATACCCATGTGTACCCCCAATAGATACACGTGGTATATTTGCATTGTTATGATGATATATACTAGCCTACAGGAAAATCTATATCCGCTGATTCAACGAAAATCAATTCCACAAACCTCACTCGTCATCATTTTGGCACACACATTCACGCACACACGCAATTGTAAAAGTCTATAGGGGTCCTAGACCGTGCTGTATTGAAAGCAGGTAAAGCATGAAACATGCATGTGCATGTAGCATCCCTGACATTTCAGTTCATTGACTCCTTTGCCTACGAGGTAATTTGTCAGTTTAGTTTATACATATTTTATTGCCACAAATTACAGCAATGGGGTTGGGTCACAAGTTCTCGCAACATTAGTTACAACCCTCCCCCTTCATATACAGATCAATCAAAGCATGTAAACATGGCTACAAAACATATCTTCAACTATACAAACTCATAAAGAATAAATAATAAATAAACTGTCTATGAGTGCGTTTTTGAGTGCAGGTTAGCATCATTCTGATTCTTAAAGGCAAAAAATCTGTCTACCAATCCTAGTGGATCGACATCCATACCGCTTGTCTTTAATTATCTGATATGCATCTATTGTATTTTTTTCCACACTCGGGAAAATATATTACAATATAGTCAATTTGTCATGATTTTGTCGTCTGCTGATATTTTTTTTCAAAATCAGTTTACTTGAAAGAAATATTTTGGGAATATCAGTAGGGTGTCAAGCAGTTTGGATCCAGGTAATGCCCGACGTTTTGTCGTGCCTGATCTGGGTCCAAATTGTTTGCAAAGATTATCAGCAGACGACACTATATATCACAGTATGTAAACTGAAATAAACATCCTGTACCCGTTCCTCCTAGCTCACGCCTTATACATTATGAATTACAGCACTCGTGCGTAACCAGTTGTCGGAAATCATGATGTGAGAGTTGTTGGTACAGCTGTAATTGCAAGGGCCCACCTATTAAAATTCATTTTTTCCATAGATCTAAGTAACTGTTACAGTTATAACCATGTAATCATGTATACATGTGATTGCCAATTCCACTAAAACCGTGCAATCTGGCATTCAAGCTAGTTTTCGACACAGAACGGCTCTGATTGTGAGCAAGTCGTTTTTTAACAAAGCAAAATGTCAAGGAGGAAACCGTTAAAATCATGGAATAAAACCGAATAAAATAGATAAAATGGCTTTTCTTACCTTGTTCGAATGTGTATTGTCTGTATCGCTAACAATATAAATTGAAACGTGTACATGTACCTAAATACACGCATTTTCCAACTACTGGTTTCGCACGAGTGCTGTTATTCATGTTTATAAGGCGTGAGCTAGCGGAGGAACGGTACAGGATGTTTATTTCAGTTTACATACTGTGTATATAGTAAGTAAAGAGTTTATGACGACAATTCAAGCAAATTAAAGAGTTGAGAAAATAGCGAATCAGGGATATATATTAAACTTAAAGAGCATCACATATTTGCCTGCTAAAGCTATTTAACTGATCAACTTTGTCAACAGCCGAATCCAAGCTCAGGCTAAAATGTTGGGCATTATCTGGACCCATACTGATTGATATTCTACTTGTAGTCCCGAAAGACATATTTTTGAAAACAATAATCTTGAAAGAAAATTCAGCAGAGGACAGAAACCCAGCATTTAAGGTTCAGACAATACTGTTTTGAACACAGGCCATTTCAATGCATCGGTTTTAGATGTACAGTGATGTTTATGAGTCAGTATAAGCAGTGAATCATAACCTAATGCACGAAGATTGGGTCAGTTAAAGCTGCATAGTCTGTACTTTTTGATCATTTAATTTTAGAAATAATGTTTCTAATTTTCAAGAACACAGCAAAAAAATAAAATTCAGGTATATATTTGACCAATTTCGTAAATCTTAACAAATTATCAGTATCAAAGCAACAGCATTATGCTAAATATTAACTGTCTTTAATTATTGGAGGGACGCAAATAATTACCAACAAAAGAAAAACACCTGTTTTTACAAGATAATTCACTTTTCCATGCGGTTTTCAGCTATGCTGAACATATTTATTGTGTAAACATAACTTAATTCCTCTTTTACAAATGATTTAAAAAGAAAATATATTTTTTCGAAAAATGTTCATAGTTGCATATTTAGCCTCTTTAAGCACTTTTAGCGTGAAGTTTCGATTGTCTTAATCAGTTTAAACACGTATTGTGGGTGCTCAAAAGCACAATATTAACGAGACTGTTGTTTTGAGTACACACAACATAATTTTGGGTTGAGAAATAGGAAAAATGATTTTCTGCTACGTATTCTTATCTGTGGGACTGACGAATCAACTCCACTGACCTGTATAAGCCATATTTTATTTATATCGTTAGGTTCACTTGGGGACAAATTCAAAGAGGAGCAACAAAAGCACACCAAAATTCCATCTAATCCCAGCCGATACAAAAACTCATATTAACGTGGAAAAATAAATTCAATTACGCGGTCCTTATCTTAATTCATTTCTCAAATTTATTTTTCAATTAAAATCACCATTAAGGTAAAAATTAGCAAAGAACGGGGGTCACTTAAGACATGGAAACACAGTAGTGTTAACATACATTTAGTTGCCCAGTAAGTAAATGCGGAAATATGCATAAAATGTCTATTTTATTGTTAAGTTCATTGAATACTATCCAAACAAGGTGAAGAGATGCTCTATATCAAGTTTTTCTTTTATGTTGTGTTGATATTGTGCTAATAAAGCCTTCGCTTAATACAATATGTGAAGTTTTTGGACTCCAGTTTACTGTATTGTATGTCAAATATGTTAGTAGAATGAAAGTTAACCTTGTCAAACTTTCTGCGCTCCAATTATAATTTGCTGTTTGAAGGAGAGTGACAAAGAAAAACAGGTGTCAAAAATAAGTCATCTCATGTATGCATATTTGGCACTTCACTGTAATTAGGGGTGTTTAAATTGATAACAGTTTGTAATCAAGTTGTCACGGCACTGTTAGCATAGACAATTTAGCCACTATTGTTTTAAAGTTAGAAAGGCGACAAGGATCAGAAATCGATACAATTAAGTACCACACCTACCCAAGAGTTTTTCTTTGTTGTTGCTCCTCTTTCTATTTTGTATAGTCCTGATTTTGTGATGTAGTTTTTTGTTCCTTTTCCTTGTTGAGCAACCAGCACGTTGATGAAGAGAGAGAAAGAGAGAGAGAGAGAGAGAGCGCTGGTCCCGAGGTTATAAAACTTGAGTACAGTCTCAAACTCAAAATAAAGCTCAATGATTGGCTGATTGCGGACACGTGTCCGCAAGCAGCCAATCATTGCGCTTTATTTTGAATTTGAGAATGAACTAACGTTTTATAACATTGAGGCCTGGGTCATTTGATTGATTAGTATGTTCTTACTTTTTATACATGGGGTCTTTTTTTCTTATTTTAATGTATTTCCCTCTATGTGCCATAGGATGGTCACTTATCTGCGAGTGTGGTGTTTGCTGGTTATATTCACTTGTTTTAGGCTGCGCTTCTAAGAGAGAGAGAGAGAGAGAGAGAGAGAGAGAGAGAGAGAGCAGCAGCAGCATTCAACAACCAATGGAAGTTCTAGACTAACGCTACATCAATTTTATTTCACATGTTGATGAAATTATATGAATTAAGCGTCTACTTTTGTACAAAACTAATTGTCTGTGTCTTACTAATGAAGAATTATATTCAGCTTTCATTGTACGGCAATCACAAAACTGGTGTTTGTTTAAAGTAGAACAGTGATTAATTTGTCTAGTGCAGTAATTATAAGTAACAAACTGCGCCACAAAACCATTCATGCTGGTATTCTTACAGATAATCAAATAAACAGGTTATTAGCTTCCTCTAGCTGGTTCCTAGTTTTACTTCAAGCTGTTTGGTACGCTTACATGTCCAGCGCTTTCAATGTCACCGGTTGTTTCATTTTACAAAGGAACGACGTTAGCAAAGCTCTGTGCAAAGGAGTAGCAGTTTGGATACACATCATGACCAACAACCTGCTCTGTGTCTAAACTGTTTGCAAATGGTAGCAAGAGACGACACTAGTAGGCAAAGAGATGATAGACAAATCTCAGAATAAGCCAATATTTGCCTCCTGATAATGTCGCCTGCTTATGACAACTGCTACATATACTCAAATGCACTCCAAAATATTGTTTTTATCATGTAGGCAAGCACGTGTGAATCCTGATTAGCCTACTGATCTGTGTCATTAGTGTTTACAATTTAGGCAGCCAAAGCACATAAGCAGATAGGAGAGCAGACATCAATAAGAGCCAGTACATGAGATTTCCAACAATGTGGTATGCGCGACCAGCAAAGCCTCAGATCAGCCTGCGCATACGCGCAGTCTGATCAGAGCCTTTGCTAATCGCTTGAGTATTCTACGATTGTTAAGCTACTGACTGAACACCATTTGGAGTTTCTACGCTTAAAAGGAGGCTGCACAGGCTCGTCTGAGTCTACACTTGTCAAAATGCCACATTGTTGGAAATCTCATGCCATGGATTATTATTACTTTGTTGTGAATGGTGAAAAAAGTTTCAATTTATCAACGTCTGGATCTGAGGTGGATTGAGATATAGAGGTATAACCTCTAATTTCGTAATGGCCTAACTAAGGTCTTGATATCCTTTGTATAGTTTCATTAGTGAATAAATACTAATGCATAGCCATAATGGACACTTTGTTCTCTTTGGCTCTGTTTAGAGAGCCCTGGTCGTGGACTTGATAAAAGGGCCCATTCATAACTCCAACAAATAACTAATCTAGAAAAATGGATCCTTCAGAAATAGAGAGAACCTACCATATTAGAAAACAGAAGACTAGGCTTTAGTGAGTCTATTCATGCACTTAAATGTCTTTTCTGGAAATATTTCAAAGTTTTTACAGCCTGGACTAACATCACATTCAACACATGGGTCTTAGACATTGTATGCATGGCCAACACATGGGTCTTAGACATTGTATGCATGGCTACACAATTGATATCTAGACATTCAATCGCACCTATAAAGAAACACATAAAGTATAATACATGTACTCCGGTCTTCTCGTATTATCTCAAGTAAAATTGACCAACTCTACCAAAAGGGAGTTATCAGACTTACACCTTTAACTAATGTTTAATTTGTATCCTCTCTTTTTGTAAAACCACGGTCTGATAATCGGCGTATTCATTCTTTACTAGCATGATCTTAACCAATATTTCTCAACTTATCATTTTAACCTGGAATCTTTTAAGATGGCTTCAACATTGATAACGATAACCAAAGACTGTTGTTTTTCTTGTTTGGATTTAAAATAGCCTTAGTTCTCAATCCTTATAAATCATAGTAGCCAAGGGTGGTTTGTTTTCTGTAAAAATGACACGTTCGTTGCCTTTATGTCGCTATTAAGTGGCTTGGCTTCAGCCCCTATGGTTTATACTAAAATGCTTAAACCTATTTTTTTCATCAATGAGGAACATTGGGAATAGTAATGTCATATATATTGATGATAGTTTATTCAAAACCAATGTAAATGATGATTGCACAGAAAATACCTTGTTAACAGTAAAACTAGTAGATAGTTTAGGTTTTCATCAAGAGAAGTCACTTTTCTTTGTCTTGGACTAGCTGGAATGCTTACGTTTTCTCTATCTTCAGTTTGAGTGGGATGGTTCTACAGACGATTCAACATGACCGTGCAACAGCCACCTTGCTAGCCCAAATATTTCATACTTAGCCTTGATTACAAACACTGCTGAGTCTATTGTGTCAACAGCCATACTACATTTTTTCTTCTCAATTAGAACGTTGCGAGTAAGACACGGCATATTTTGGTAATATTGCGCCGATGGTTGTCACCTGTCGATAAGAACCATTTGATAAAAGTTGCAGGATGTCGAAATTCTATACCCAACATTCTCATGCTCTTACAAAAGGTTAACGTCATGCTTACATGTAGTTAACATATGTATATGGTTGATGTGCTCATGAATGTTATTTGTAGAATTATTTTTAAGATTTATTTCTTTTTAAGAGTCAAACAATTCAGTCATCGAATTTTCGCTTGACAGTGGAAAGATTTAAGTTCTATTCAATGCTGGGCAACCAGGAAAATAAGCAAAGACGTCGTTACTCTGCTGTTACCAACATTGATATAGTGCATATATTACATATGCGACCAGCGAAGCCCCAGACGAGCCTAGGCATCCGCGCAGTCTCGCCTGAGCCTTCACTGCCCGTGCATATAAAGTTTCGTTGCAGATGAAGGTTCAGGCCAAGATTTAGATCTCTGGCCCCACTAGATAGATGTGCAAGTCCGATTAAATTATAACTTTACGCATATAAGTATTTGATAAGTACCATTTTCTGATGGGGTGGATCATTTTACGCTTTCAGATTTGTCATACATCTTGTCAAACTACAAAATGCATTCAAACTTGATATAGTAGTTAAAATTGCGCCAAGGGATATTGCACAATGCTTTATCAATTTGGTTTCTAAGGGGCTGTAAAGTGAGCGTAAGGTGGCCAATATGGCTCTATTGTCATTTCCATTATTCGGTACTGTCAAGCGAATTCGACAGCAAATTAATGTCCCCCGCCGAAATTATGTATCAGAAAATAAACATCCAAAGAGTAATAACTCCTTAGTTTTGCATAATTTACTGACGCGACTGCTATACATACACTTACATAGAAATGCATGTTATCCAAATACAAACAACTCATGCACCACCACAATCATGTTGACCAAATTTCAAGGGTAACACCATAACATAGTGATGCATATTCATTAAGATTTAATACAGTTTGGTTTATAATTTACTAAATTCTAGTTCATGTCAAATATTTTCCTGAAATATAAGCAATCAGGGACAATGACTCAGTGTTTCAGGAAAAAAAAACATTCTGACAAAACATCAAACACTTCGCCTTACCACTTGCAATAAATATTCATAATGGTCATCCACTACTATGCTATAGCTCTGAAAACACAAACCAATCAGAAATTAAGCAAGTGAAGGGCAATGATTCCTCAATGTTGGTAGATTTACTGATGAAACTGCTCAAGTACCATCACACCATAGTGATCATTATTTAGTATAATATTCATGAAGATCCATTCATATATTGCAACGTTTGGGGTTTTTGTTAGACCATTAAGACAATCAAAGGGCAATAACTCCTGTTTATCTAAACACAGTCTAATGAAACTTCATAGGCGAACAGCGACGGGTCTGACTACACTGCGCTTTTGGACAGGTTCGCTGCTGCCACAAATGATACGTACATTTTTGTACCTAAAGCCAGGGCTTCGGCTCATTTTGCATTCATGAACTTTATCAGCACCATTTTAGTTACCTTTCATCGTTAAACATCAAAAACGAAAAAGGATGCACCAATCTGGAATTATAGTACTTGATATTAGACGAAATATGTTTTAAATTATTTTCAGTAATTCATATAATTCAAAATATCACTGAGTAAGCACTCGTGATTAAATATCTATAATTGCTGATTATTTTTCTTCAAGAAATTTATTTTTTATAAAGATAATGTATTCATCTTATGCCAAGAATGCGCTCTAGAAATTAGAAGATATTATAAAGAATTACTCATATTTCAATTCACCCTTACCATGCTAAAGCAATATACATTATGTTTTGAAAACATTGTAGATCCAGATCATCTGGGTACTCAGCAGGCAGCTGATCAGGATACATACTACTTTCCACTCTGATTGTAAAATGCATGCTAATTACTGAAATTCTGCATTATAATTGGATAAAATGGGTGGATTGTAGTAAATAAAAAAAATCCAGCATGATAATGGTTAATAAGAAAAAAAATATGAGGAGAACTGCCTGAAAAAAAGACAACTACGATGAGATGAAGCTCAATAACAAATGCTGAGATCAGACTGACAAACATAGGTTCAAATTGTCACAACCCCGATAATAAAGTGACTTTTACCATTTTATAATTTGCCCGGTCCCAGTGAACATGTATATTATGTCCACTGCAAGAAATTGTGAGCCATTTAAATATAGCATGTGCGACTGACTTCATTAGGAACTTGCAATACCATGGCTTTTGATATGAAATAATGAAAAAAATCCAAGTATACATGTTCGCTATCTATATCCCAAACCCTTCGACTTAAGGAGGTACTTCCCAGTACAACATGTAAGCATAAATAAACGGACCACTAATGACCCACCAGCAAAATGTCATTCTTATGGCGTTTCGCTGGCGGACCGATAGTGGTCACGAATCTGTACGCCACTTGTAGCTGTGAAGTTTCAACTACTACATGTACAATGATCGATTTATTGGGGGCAACAAGATTCGATCGCCTACATGCCACTATCACCACAGTATGTAAACTGAAATAAACATCCTGTACCCGTTTCTCCTAGCTCACGCCTTATACATTATGAATAACAGCACTCGTGCGTAACCAAATGTCGGAAATCGTGAAGTGAGAGTTGTTGGTACAGCTGTAATTCCCAGGGCCCACCTCTTAAAATTCATTTTTCCATAGATCTAAGTAACTGTTACAGTTACAACCATGTAATCATGTATACATCTGATTGCCAATTCCACTAAAACCGTGCAATCTGGCATTTAAGCTCGTTTTCGACACAGAACGGCTCTGATTGTGAGCAAGTCGTTTTTTAACAAAGCAAAGTGCAAAGGAGGAAACCGTTAAAATCATGGAATAAAACGGAATAAAATAGATAAAATGGCTTTTCTTACCTTGTTCGAATGTGTGTTGTCTGTATCGCTAACAATATAAATCGAAACGTGTACATGTACCTAAATACACATATTTTTCCGACTACTGGTTACGCACGAGTGCTGTTATTCATGTTCATAAGGCGTGAGCTAGGAGGAACGGGTACAGGATGTTTATTTCAGTTTACATACTGTGATCACGGTTATATTATTCATTTAAAGGCAGATTAACTGGCGGATAAGAAACTTGCGTAACAGTTGCATGAATTATTGACATAAGGCTATATAAAGTTACAGTTCTGCCTCAAGTGAGCAAGACAATACTTGCAGAATTAAGATTGACGCGAAGATAAGAACGGATAAATCCGTCTTCTTAGAAATAAGAAGAAAATGAACCAGTTCATAAGAATCTGGTACTTATTGGACAATGCAAACAGCGAAGGCTCGAGCGCGCCTGCGCAAAGGCGCAGGCTCGCCTGAGCCCTTGCTGCCCGTATGCCAAGAGTATTGAAGCAGATGATAGGTCAGACAAAATATTGGACGTCTAGCCCCACTGGATAGCTGCACATACGTGTTTAAAGACCTATATTCCTGTCTAATATAGATCATCAAAATATTACAGTAACTGATAAGGGACAGTTTCAGTATCTCATAGACTGTAAGGGGCCTCGAGAGGGGACTTACGTGTACCTGTATACAACACAAATTCTCTCACTGAGATAAATATAAATATATTATCAGAAAGTATCTAAATAAGTAAGGGTGCAAACCCTTATCTGCCCACTTAATTGCCCCCTGTAAGGAAGTCATAACCCTGCTAACACAAAAACGTTTTGAAAATGTTTTAAAAACGTTATAGATAACGTAACATAACGCTTTTATGAGACGTCTGAATGACGTTAAAATGGCAAGTTTTTTGTACGGCCTAATAACGTTTTATAAAGACGTTATGGAAACGTTATATAATGTTCTTATAACGTTATGGTTTTGTCTTTTGAAAACATTATTGGAACGTTTTCCAAGACATTCTGGGGATGTTTTATATTTAAATACGCAGGTAGAATCTGCAGAGTCTGCTTATCAAGCAAATATTTAAAACAAAACATATCCAACGTGTTAGCGGTATATTAACAACTTTAAAGCAAGTCCAATTTCGTTATGTAAAGGAAAACACTCCTCAAAATTATCAAGACTGTGTCAGTCTTTGTTCTCAAAACCACGTGTTTAAATTGGTGGGAAAGAATGACTGGTGGATTCGGATACAAAACATATGATAAAGATGGATAGAGTGGAGTGTGTGTACACAACGTATTTATCACAATAGCAAATTAATTTAGAATACGAATAATAAATAAGGTTTTGTTACTTTAAAACATATTTGAAAAAATGCGAAACTCAGATATGGTTAGTCAAGAACGTCTTTTGGACGTCAATATGACGTTTTTTTTTGTTTTTTTTTCTTGATACAACACTATTAATGGCCCCTTCCGTGCAAATAAACTCGTTTCTAAATGATTTTAGACTTTGTTTTATATATCAGAACGTTGTTCTAATCATTGTTTAATCTGATGCAGGCTAAAACATCATTTTGAGCAAGTACCCATACTGACGTGATAATAATGTTATTAAACCGTTGCACTCGAGCATTCGAGAAACATTTATAAAAACAGTTTAAACGGTCTTTCAAACGTCGCTTAAAAACTTTTTTATCAGATACTTCGATTTTTAAATTACTACAAACGTTTTTTGTGTATTTTAGCACGATTTAAAGTTACATGCGGGTTTTTTTTTTCTAAATAGTATAAGTAAAATAATAATCAGAGTTACGACTTCGAAGCGTTATCAAAACGTTAGGTCCGACCTTACCATTTTGGGACCTTTTGAAAACGTTACATTAACGTTATGTGTTAGCTGGGAATCACCTCATAAAGATTAGCCTTTGATATGTCTGGAATAGCCCTAAGGCAGTGGTACTACTTTTATTGTCTAAGATATTACCCCTTTAAATAGCAACTTTACGCCAATATGTAGAAAGTACCAGTATCCCATGAGCTGGCTCAAACCTCCTGGTCTATAATTTACTGAATGCTTTACTTGTATGCACTCTATGACAGAGAATGATTTGTGGACAAATAAGTGGACGGAGAAACGATGGCTGCATCTTTAGAGCTTGCGATCGGATTTAGATATCTTTGTCTTATTTCTTCATGAAAACTAACGTGATAATACTCATTGAAACCAATATTGTTCATTGTTTACAGTTTGGGAAAGGGGCAGCCATTACTGAGCCTCGTTGTAGGACTTTATCAATAAGTTTTTATACTCCGTCAGATTGACTTAGAATTTGGGCTGCTCATTTGGGCGCTATACAATCAAGATCTACACTGTTTTTAGCTCCAGCGCTCGTTGAAGTACTGTGGAGTTAATCGATTGCAATTATAACACTATTGTGTTTCCAGGATTGAAGTGACCCCCGTTTTTCTTTTATTTAACAACTTTAATGCATACTAATACAATCGACGTTTAGCATGTGGATATAAATGTATACCGCGTAACTAAAACTTATTTTTGGGAGCATCCCTTATTTTGAACTAAGGCCCAGATGCCCTGCAATTCAGAATAACTTAGTCTTTTTCCTTGAGATAAATACCCATTTGCGCCTTTATATTAGTAATCGTAAGCATAACCCACGAATTTGAAACTTCCGATCCGCAGTTTATTTATATATCGATAAGGTACACTTGGGGAACGATCAAAAGTGGAGGAACAAAAACGCGCAGAAATTCCATGTAATCCCAGCCTATATAAAAGCTCATACTTAAGTGAGAAAAATATTCTAATTACGCGGTCTATATCTGAATTCATTTCTGTAAAATATTTTTCAATTAAGATAACCATTAAGGAATAAATGGCAAAAAACGGGGGTCACGTTCAGCCTGGAAGCACAATAGTTTTGACATTGCTTAGGAAAACAACTGTATAATCTGCACGCTTCCGCTGAAACCAGTAGAGAACTTAGATAGGTTTCACATTTGGTACCAGTAAACGCTTTTAAGCCCCCCCCCCCCCCCCCCACACACACACACTTCCAGTGGTCAAGGCTGCTCTCCGTTCTAAGGCGGTGGTTCTGTTGTTGTTGATTCATTGTTATTTTTTTGCTACAATTATTTAAGTGTGTTCCGTGTTTGATTCTTGTTTTGTCATTTGGTACTAGATGCCTTTCTAGTTTTGCAATCATCTTATGAGAAAGAGAGAGTTGGTTGCTGTACTTTAACTGTCTTCCTGATGTCTTGTGACTGTTAGTGATCTGTGGCTTTTCCTCACGGTGTCGTGGGGTGGTTTGCAGTGTGTGATTGTAGTATTTCCTGATCATACTCACTTTTTTTAAGATTATCTAAGCTGATGTTATCACGGATCCTAGTTACGAAGGTGTAAAACGAACGAACACATCTCCTACCAAAAGTGACCCCAAGATGGATCACATATATAGTCAAAAAGGGAAACCTAGGGTGAGTTTTTGATTGTAAACTTAATAATCTTACCCTTTTTTATATTCTCCGAGAATCTTTTTTTTTGTTGTTGAAAATATGCTTTGGATCATGATTCTACGAGCACAGAGAATGATTCGTAATGTATTACCACTGTCAGGCACAGCTGATCCGAATAAAATCTTTTCCCAAATGTAGATTGAGAATAATCCTTTTCGTTTCTTATCTATAAATATTTTATAAAATGTTGTTCACATATCACGCCTATAGAAACTGGACCGTCGACCGGATTGTAAGAATCGAAACGATTTGGTCCTAGGTGGAGTTAAAATTATAATAACCTTAGTCTTATTGGTAAACAATAGGCTAATTGTGTTGGTTATAGAGATTAATGATTGTGGTGTAGCATTACGGATTTGACTAAACCAAACATTACGAGGAACACAGTTATAATTGACTAGGTTTGCAACCTGTATGGTAGTACCGGTTTATAAAATGGTTTAGCATGAGATAGCCCATTCTGTGAAATTACATAATGTCCCTTGGTGTCACAACGTCAAAATGAAACACCCAACTCATCGCCATATACGCTTGCAGAGATGGCGATTAGCTGGTTGTGCCATTTAATAGATCATTTTCTTGAAACCATACTTGTATTATCATATAGTGGGCAGGAAAATGTAGAAAAAAAACATACTACCTGACATATTTTGTAATGCTTATTTCAGATGGTATGGCTGAGGGATTTTGTAACTTATATTCGATGCCAAACAAGACATTTATGAAGAAAGCTCTAGGTGAGGTCTGACATCAGACCTGAGAATATGATCAATGACTGCTTCATTATGTTGGCGTTATCAATGGTTGGCTGGAACGTTCTAATAGTTATACACACTTCGAAGGGAAATGATTCTCATCAATTGAGCCCCGGCATGAGACTTTCAACAATTTTACATGTTGACAAGTGTAGACTCGGACGAGCCTTGCAGCCTTATTTTAAGCCTGGAAACTCCAAATGGTGTTCAGTCAGTAGCTTAACAATCATAAAATACTCAAGCAACTAGCAAAGGCTCTGATTAGACTGCGCGTATGCGCAGGCTGATCTGAGACTTTGCTGTTCGCACATACCACATTGTTGGAAATCTCATGCACTGGCTCATTTGCGTCTCTTTTATAAATTGGAGGTTAGCGCAGTTTGTCGGTTGCACATACATAAACAGTTTAACCTTGTCAGGACATGGCATAGGCCTAACATCCAGGTTGTTCGTAATAATTAGCATGCTAAAACGATCTGGTATACCACTATTATAAATGGCTTTCAGATCGCTGGTCCCAACCTCGTGAGCTTTAGTGAAAAGAAACCAGCGTAAAACAGGTGAAAATGCACTCCTTGTCGTGACCCCCTCCCCTATCCCCAATGAGGCTTAGAAAAGCATGTGACCTAGACTTCGAGCTAAAAAAGGTCCTGCTCCCCCCCCCCTAGGGAATTTTGCAGACATATCCTATCTTAAAGAGAATTTCAAGCCGCATATTTTAAGAGATGTTTGCACTCTGTGCTCCGGGGCGTTAGTCTCTGACAGCCTGTTACATATGTTACTGTAACAAACTACGGGAAAAATCGAAATGAAAGTTTGAGCTACAGAAAGAAGACATTAAACTATCTAATTATTCAAATTTCTTATGTAGTTTGCAAGCTGGATGCCTAAGCTACATAAAAGCAGCATTTTAGATAAAAATACAGCCTTCAATGGTGTTATATGCGTTACGTAGATTAAATTTCCCTTTGAAAGTTGAAATCGTGACCAACATCATTTAATTTTACAGACAATTTGTGCATTTTTGCAAGTATTTTTAATCTTAGTGTACTAAAATACTTATTTGACTAATAGAAAAAACAAAGTTTGCTTTTCTATCTCAAATACATTGTTTTATATGAGCTATTAAACAACCCTACCCCCAATTTTAAGTATCCAATTTTGGTATCTATTATTGAAGAAAAATATATATGAAAATATTTGACACTCGTAGATATCTTACATTTTTGGCACTGTCTTGCTAATGCAATAAAGAATCATACATTTGCAAGTTTGACATCAGGTTCAGAGCACTTATTGAAGTATGTAACGTATGTTACATGACATAATAGGTGAGGAAGGAATTTGTCTTGGAAATAAGAGATGATATTTCAGAAAAAATACCATTTTTTACACGTTTTCCTATTAATCTCTAGCCTCTGGTGCCTTAGTCTTAGTAATTACAGTCATTGCTGATAACAAGCCCATGGAATTTTGTTACCTATGTTATATATAACCTTTTTAATCACATATTTCCTAATGCCTATAATATTAAAATATATAGACAAAGAGATAGAAAATAATAGTTCTCATTTAAATGACACAATTTAATAAATATTCCTATTAAATAAAATTATTTAAAAACAAACTTTATTCAAGTCAACCTCACAATGTATATCATTGTGTCTGCTTCCATGGCAAAATAATCACCCATTTCATCACAACCAGTAGAATCATGGCATAGTATTAGGACTGCAAACTGAGTACAATCCTGTTCCTCTCCACCCCTTTGGGAATTGTGCAGACATATCCTACATTAAAGAACAATTCAAGCTGCATCAAATAAGAGATGTTTGCACTCTATTAACTAGAGAGTTAGCCTGTAGTGGTATGATACGTATGTTACAATATCAATTTAAGAATAAATGAATTGAAAGTCTGAGAAACAGAAAGAAGACATAAAACTATCTAATTATTTGAATTATTCATTTAGTTTCCATGCTGAATACCTTTGATACAAAAGAAACTGTTTTTTTTTTAAATATATAGCTTCCTATGGTGTTATATGTGTAACATTAATTAAGATTACTTTTTAAAATTGGTAATTGTGACAAACATCACTTATAAGCATTTCGTGTGATCCTCCTCTTTTGCCATCAAAAGACTTAATTTTCTTTGTATGTGTGGCCAGTGCCAGCGTCAAACAAATTGACTCAGCTATAACTTGAATCCTTAGCATTCTTCAAAAGCAGAAACAGCATGTCTGTCATGGGATCAAACACCTGATTAAATATGGGTTTAATGCCATTTCACATATATGCATACAATGGAGTATGACTCTGGTATATGTCACTTCCTGTGGAGTGGCAAAAGCAATCTTACTGCAGCTGCCTCTGCATTCTTGCTAGTCAAATGATAACTTTGCTCTGATTTTGCAAAATCTATGTCTCTACCGTGTACCTCTAAGAATACTTTAAGATTTCTGACATTGGTCAAACAGAAATTTGATAGGCTGCTTTTTTGCATCATTTGCCATGGAACCTATCCAGTCCATTGGTGCAAAAGTCCTCAGGTCTTAGATCAATAGTATTTTGCTGCGCCCAAAGAACTTTATAAGTTTTCTTTAGTTACAATGTTGACTCTTGATGGTTTTGGCAGACGTCTGAAACAATTTCTTTTACACCTTGAAAGTTATCTGGTATATGAGAAAGAACATGAAGTTGGACATTGCCATCAATAATGTTTGCAGCTGGTTGTTTTTTTATGTCAGTACATTGAAGCAAGTCTTAAAATAATGTAAAACCTATGATTTCACAGTTTTTGCAGCCCTATCATTAGCTGTTGCATTTAAAAGAAGAAAAGTGGACTATAGGTAGAATAGGATAACCAGCAGTTCTATATTATGCTCTATTGAAGATTTATACAGAATAAACAAGTTGATAAGGTGCCTCTTTTCATGATCCATTGAAAACACTGAAATTGAAAACACTTGCCTCTGACTGTGTAATCAAAATTGATGTCAAGACAATGCCCTTGCTCATTTATTATGACGAGTTATATGTGTTACGTCCTTTAATAAGCGCTCTAATCTTAGAAACTTAGTGAATCATTGAATTGAAAGGGTCTAATTTGCGCTCTGTTCATCCTGCATTTCATTGCTTTACCTACTGTGATACATCTAGTTCGTTTATCTGAAGGGGAATAGTTACCGCAGTTTCAGCACTTCAGAAGTTCTAAGGCTTCAAATAAGTTTTTGAATGCTTGGGGAAAGATAATAAGTGCAGAGACATTTTTAGATGAAAAAATGTTTGTTGCATGTATGGAAAGGCTACATTTATAAAAGTTAACCAGCTAAGATATGATTCTTTATCACAGAAATACCAAGGTACATCAGTCCATGTACTCTTTGCTTTTAATGGCATAGTTTTCCTCCTTGTAAAGCTTTAGCCTTTCTCCTACTTGCAGAGTATCACTTAAAACACATATTCAAAGAGCCAACTATTAGAAATTCATATCAGTTTCAGAATGTTCCAAGCCATGAAATGCAAAATTGGAAAGTTGATAATGGCTCATCAATTTTGAGAGGACTGGTGGTAAAATTGTTTAACAGTAAATGATTGAAATATTGTGTGATGATTCTACTAGTTGCAAGGAGGTGTGTGATAATAATGATTACCACAGAAGTAGACACTGACAAACGTATAACATGAGTGTTAAATCAAAGAGAAATAGTTTGGACCATTTCATTTATCGTATTTTCTTGTACAAATGTAAAACTATTTTTTCTATTTGTGGCTCTATATTCAGCATTATATGCACAATATTATAGAAATGTGTCCAAAAGGTCATTGATAACATCTGTAACAACAGTCCATGGGCTTGATAATCAGAACTGAATATAATTTCTAGTGTTTTCGCACCAAAGACTTATAAGTACACATTAAGTGTCCTGATCTTAAACTTAATGACATCTTGCAGATATTTGAGCAAGACAGACTAAGAAAATTTAAAATATCCACACGCTGTAATCGCTTGCATGTGTTTTCCTTAAACGGTAATGACAAACTTCGCTTCTCTGTAAAACTGGGAGTAGGGCTGTGTATTACCTCCTATAAGACAATATATATAAGATAGAAAAGCAAACTTGATTTTCCTATTCATCAATTGAGTATATGTTTGTAAAATATAATAAAACAGTTTGAAACCAAGTCATAGTAGTTGTTTAACTAAATGACGATAGCCACAATTATAGCTTTTAAAATATAATTAGGTTCATGTAACGCACATAACACCACAGTTAACTGTATTAATGTTAAACAGCTTCCATATGTAGTAAAGACATCCAGTATAAAGACAATAAGAATGTCAATTTATTAGATAATTTTAATGTCTTCTTTCTGTAGCTCAAACATTCAAATTTCTTATTCTCAAATTGATATAGTAACATATGTAACAAGCTGTGACAGGCTAACGCCCTGACTTACAGAGTGCAAACATTTCTTATTAAATGCACCTTGAATGGTTACATAAGATGTAATATGTCTGCAGAATTCCAAAGGGGATTGAGATGGAGCAGTCCCTTACTCAGCTTGATGTCAAAATACTGTTTGATAATTTTACTTATCACCTTAACATATGTAACGCTCTCTGATCTTTAAAACTTGGTGCCAACTAGCAGATCTATAAGTATTTATCATACGAGCCAGCTTAAAATCCCTAAACAATGTAAAATATCCAACAGCTGCAAGTTTTTTCACAATTTTAGCTCAAACTTTCAAAGTAAGTAAGGTTGCAAAGATCAGGAATCGATACAATCAAGTACCACACCTGACCCAGGATACCAATGGGAAAGTGACAAACTCACAGAAGACACCACAAACGAGAGCCAAGAGGTCAGCCCTTTCCCAGCAGGTGACCACGAAGCACATATAAACAGATGCGCACAAAACATAGCAAACACAAGACAGAACAAAAACATAAAAGATCCACAAAAGAAGTACCGCCTGGGAACGGTCAGTAAAACATTTTACTGGAGGGCTTAAACCGGTTTAATGGCGCAAACCTCACCCTTAATTCAGATGTGGATCAAGACACATAGATATTAGGTTTGCATGAAAGACCCCTAACTTATCAATGCATCATCTCCTAAACTACATTTCCTTTATTTGATATAGTAACGCATGTAACACCCTGTTATAGACTAACACCCCAACATAGAGAGTGCAAACATCCCTTATACGATGCAGCTTGAGTTGTACTATAAGATGGAGTATGTCTGCAAAATTCCCTCTATGAGATTAAATCATTTTTAGGCATATCTTACGTAAAGACAATGAGCTTGTCCATTTATTACATCAGGTAACATATGTTACTGGCTCTGATATTAAAAATTTTGCAACAAACTTGCAGATTTATGAGTCTTTTCATATAAGCAAATAAATCCCAAACAATGAAACTCATTCATCAACTGCAAATATCTTTTAACTATTTTTACTTAAGTTTTAATACCAAACATTTCACCTTAAAACCGGGTAGGGGTAGGGTTGTTTAATTGCTTATCCCAGAAAAAATATTTAAGCTAGGGAAACAAACTTTAATTTTTCTGTTAGCCAATTGCATAAGCTAGTCAGACATGGTTAAAAACATTTTGCAAAACACACAGAGAGATTGTGAATGTAAATGATGTTAGCCACACTTGCAAATTTTAATGGGTTATCTGATTTATGTAACGCATATGACACCTTAGAAAGCCGCAATTTTGTTCAAATGGCTGTCATATGTAGCTAAGATATCCAGTATGCAGACTATATGAATAATTTTAAAAATTAAATATTTTAATGTCTTAAATTTGTAGCCCAAACTTTCAATTTACTTTTTCTTAATTTGATAAAGTAACGTATGTTACAGGCTCTTACAGACTAACGCCCAAACGCACAGAGTGCAAACATGTCTTAAAAGACTCGGCTTTTAATTCTCTACAAGATAGGATATGTCTGCAAAATTCCCTAGGGGGGGGGGATCAAACCCATTCTCAGCCATCCGTCTAACCTTCTTAGACTCTAAACTCTGGGCACGACAGATTTTTAAAAGTATGCCCTAGGGAAACTAGAAGTGGAGTAATTATGTTTTAACTAAAAAGAGGGTCTGTATTTTACTAAACTGCACCATTACACTTTGTTGAGGTAAAATAAGGGAAATTATGGTATGAAAGTTATTTCTTATTTATTTCATGTTGAACCAAAAAATAATAAAATAAGTTACGCTTTTAATATTAGGCCAAATAAAAATACCCTTTTTTATGGTAACTCGAGCTTACCTAAATTTACTGATGAAGCCAAGAATTTTTCAGGTTTTCTGAAAAAAAAATTAATTATATGTACTTTGCCTTTCAAAATGCATACAATCATGTCTGTTGTTAATTTTTCAGAAAAAAAAAATAATCAAAAAAATATGTGTACCTACCCTACCTAAATTTTTCAGACCCCTTACCCAAAACACATTTATTTTTATTTATTTGGCTTTATATTCATGTTAGAATTGTAACACAAAATAACAAGTCTAAGCAAAATGTAGCTTATCATGCAATTTACCTCCACATTTGTAAATGCTAAATGTAGGCTATGCTTTTGACTTTAAACTTTACTGCTTACTTGCATATGTTATTTGCTGTACTTTTTGTATGTATATCAACTCGCTCAGGCCATGGGTACTTTCCTATCCTTATCCGTCAGGCGAGTCCATTCACTAGTTTCAATGGGTTGATGGGTGATACTTTCCTATTTTTCATCTTTTGAAATTATGTAAGCAAACAATGAAAATGGCATGCACTGCATGCCCTTAAAGAAAGCTAAGCTTAAATTGCTGAATGTATAAATTTTCACATCTCAAATAATAAAGTGAAACCAAAAAGGCCATGTTAACATGACCAGTAAATACCACAATCCTCTATATATTGTTTATTACGTAAAAGCTCACATATCAAATATATAAGTGAAACATATGCATAGAAAAGCCAAGTTAACATGACTAGAAATTACCACACTCCTCTATATATTGTTTTGTGTATAAATGCTCATATGTGAAAAATAAAATCAAACCCAGAATAGCCAAGTAAGTATGACCAGTAAATGCCACAATCCTCTATACATTGTTTATTGTATAAAAGCTCAAATATGAAATATAAAAGTGAACCAAGAAAAGCCAAGTTAACATGACAAGTAAATGCCACAATGCTCCATATATTGTTTAATGTATAAATATTCAAATATAAAAAAATAAAAATGAAAAATAGTAAAGCCAAATTAACATGACCAGTAAATGCCCAATCCTCTATATATTGTTTAATGTATAAATGCCCACATATCAAATATAAAAGTAAAAAATAGAAACGCCAAGTTAACATGACCAGTAAATACCACAATCCTATATAAAGTGTTTAATGTATAAATGCTCATATATAAAACATAAAAGTGAAACATAGTAAAGCCGAATTATCATGACCAGGCAATGCCACAATTTTGTATATATTGCTTAATGTATAAATGTCCACATATCAAATATAAAAGTGAAACATGGAAAAAACCAAACCAAGTTAACATGAGCAGTAAATGCCACAATTCTATTTATTATATTGTTAAATGGATAAATGCTCACATATTAAATATCAAATAGAAACATAGTAAAGGACCTCTGACACTTTGATAGGGTATCTGCCTATTTTTCAGATGCTTCCCAAAATTTCCCTATGCATAAGATATTTCTGGCATCCGTTTGAATAGGAAGCTTGATGTATTAGGAACGAACTCAGGTCATAATAAGACAGACAGATCCCTACGACAAAACAGGAGACCGTACCAAAGGGGGTAAGGGTTGCATAATTTGACTTCACCAAAACATTTATATTCAACCTTGATGCCAATGTATTTACCCAGTGCAATATTATGCAGCAATGCACTTTAACCATTCAGCCATGCATAAAGTACACCGAGTCAATGGCCATGTGATTTATGTGTATTGGATAGATACAGTATATGTGCAAAAAATATATACCAACTGAATTTAGTAAAATGACAATTTTCATAATCTTAAGAAAATTATGCTAAAACGTTGTAATATTCCAAGACTAATGGGTTATGAAGAGGAAGCTCACTTGTACTAATTATTTCATTATACTGGGAAAAAAAGATTTTCAAGAGAGCACACCAAAAATTTAAATGCTATTGTTCGGGTCGCCCAGACGTCACATTTTGGGCTGTGGAATATCATCCCCCCCACCCGAGTTCCAACTAGCTTTTCACATATATTATGTAAAATATGAGAACACACTTACGTGCAAAAGGATAATTTGGTACTCAGGGGAATGGTGTTTTAAAAATATTTTTCTATTTCCTATATTTATAATACAAAAAGTAACCATTCTAGCCCAAAATTAAAGCAGTACATTTATGGAAACAGGAATTCAAATGCAAAATCATAAAATAGAGACCAACAGCGAGCTTATATATGAAGATGGAAGCATTTGATCTACTTAAATTTTTATCACTATTATAGGCAGCGATACACTTTGATTCCCATTGCATGAAAGACCCCTAACTTATCAATGCATCATCTCCTAGAACATATAAATCAAGATATAAAAAGGAGATAAAGTAAAGATAAGGACTCAACAGTAAATAAAACTGAATACCAGAGCAAAAGGAATCCAACAGGTAAACCCTGGTGGGGCTGACAACAGCCAAAGCATCAGACCCCTACAATCTCATCAATAGATAAGTCTTTAAGTCAGAGCCGTCATAGAGTCTGAGGTACGACCCATCGGCATGCAATTAAAGAGGAAAGCAAAGTCGCTAAACGTGATTGGGTTGACCACCAAGCATGCAGTCTGTTGCAATACATTAATGTTATAGCCATCTTTTTTGTAATTGGAAATTAATTTAATGAACTGCGCTGAAAAATATTAGAGCCAATAATCTTCTTCAATTTATACACAAAATCAACATAGAATTTAGGTTCTGAAAGTCCTTTGTACAAGTGAGTTTGAAGTTGAATTTTGAATTTAGAGATCAAATCATAGTATCGTCAATAAAATTTTAAAAAAAGGTTTTGAGAAGTTAATGATACCGCTAGCTTTGTTTAAGAAGTTTCTGAGTTAACAATTTATTGCAAGTGTTGAAGTCAGCAACATGGCTAGATGCTCTTGTAAAATGAATGAGCTGAGAATTATAGACTCCATAGGATGAAGAGGTAGGAACATCACCATCTAAAGATCGGAAATTGACGATTTCAAAATCAAAGTCGTCACGTTTATCATAAATTTTGGTAGAAACATTATCATTAGAAATTGACAAAAGCAAGTCTAAATATGCAGCTTTGGTCTCAGAGGTATAAGCTGTATTAACTTGGAGCTCTGAAGGGTATATGACTTACCATATTGTCAAAATAGCCATGATTAATGTTTAAAATATCGTCTAAATATCTGGATGCTTCAATAATATCAGCCTGCTTATTATCAGAAAAAGATATCATAAAGTCCCTCTCATTACAAAACAGGAATAAATCGGCTACCAGGGGTGCATAATTAGTGCCCATAGGAATCCCAACTACTTGTCTATATAACGTGGTGCCAAATCGAATACAAATGTTGTCCAACAAAAAGGTCAGCAGATCACAAACATTATGGCAAGACAACGCATGATATTTTTTTTCTCGAAGAAAACAAAAATGCGTTTCTGTCGTTACATGCAAGGTAAGGAGAGCCTTCTCTATTGAAGTTTTTTTTTCAATAAAGTTATAATTAATTAAATAATGAGGTAAAATAGTGTTAAGAGTAGAAAAAGCATTAGTAGACAAACTGGTAGCATTGAAATCTCTAGCTTTAAATTTTTCTAAAATTTCACCTGCATTTTTAATAAAATAAAATCGATTTTTACCGAATCTCCCACATACCTTTTCACAGTACTTGATAACATGTTTTTAACAGCTGTAAGACATGAGGTTAAAAATTTAGAAAGTTCTCTTGTCGTACAAGAACTACGACCGTGCACTATAATGACTTTTGCTCGTGTTTATCAGTTTACACTTATGCCTTACGTCCTATACAACAATTTATCAGTCTTGTCGGGAGGCTTACCTGTCTCCCTGGGTTGATACAGTACTGATAAGAAAAGAATAAAAAAATGATTCCTGTGAGTCTCGAACCAGCGACCCTTCGATCTCAATTCTAACACTCTACCAACTGAGCCACTGGTTTAGAATAAAGAATGACACACACACCTTTAAACATCTATCGTTTTCACTTTGCCACAGTCCCCAAAAGATTAGCCGTTTTCAGTTTCTATAATACTTTATAAAGTTCTAGGGGTGCATCGAAAACGTTTTTGTAAATTATCCTTGGCACATCGAATCATAATCCGAACAGTGTGAAAGGCACTACAAAAATGAATAAATGCCAACGTGGAGGGCAAAATAGTGCAGGGAAAAATGCAAGTTTTAACCATGCAGATGTTTAACACAGCTATTAATGTACATGTGGTTTTACACCACGAAATCCACGCATGTTTCGCTTGAATGCAAACACTGTTTTCTTTAATGGGCGGCCCATGGGGGAAATTAGGTTTTGTTGAAATATAAAAATGATCCAATGACAGGAATGTTGCATTCATTTTTGGAATTCTTAGTGCTATAATACAACGACTTATTAAAGTGTATTTTAAGTAGCAGAAACTCCTCATATCTGGCCATTCCTGAAATATAATGATTACTGGGCCCCTTCGGGGCCTCGTAATATATTATATTTCAGGAATGGCCAGATATTCGTAGTTTCTCCTACACTTAGCAAAAAATCTTGCTTTATAGGGTTTTTATGGAGCTTATGTAACCAGTACACCGTAGGAACTTTGTCTTGGGTTTCTTTAGCTGTGCCACCAAAATGTAGGGCTGCATGACAACCATGCCCATCGACAACCACCCTCTCACTCAAAGAAGTCTGCAGTTTATAGACTTTGGTGCCAACAAGCTTACGCTAAAGAGTATTAATATAACACAATCGTCAAACAACTACAAACATTGTTAGCAGCTTTATCTGCTGAAACCAAAACATAGTTCATATGAAAATCCTGGATACCTCAATTAAGATTACGAAAAGAAGATTAAGGTTTAGGGGGTAAAATATGTGTATTACGAGAGTAAAACTAAATACAAGTATCAATATTTCTAAAAATGTTAAATCTCCATTCCTTTAAGGCATAAGGTTCAACGTCTTCTAGTTTACACCAACGGTTACTGAAGTCATTTAAAGAAGCAGCGATCTCTCTACGACATTTAGGGAAATCAGTTTTAGAGAGAAATCTATGTTTAGGGCCTATTGCTGAGATAGACAAGGAACTTAAAAATGAAAGGAAGCAATGCCGACCATGATTATTTAAAGTTATAGAAGGATCCTTAAGAGAAGTATTTATGCGTTTTTCAGTAAAAATTTTGCGCTTAATGTTGCCATTTTTACGTTTACCATGGGATCTACTTATACGTTTTTTTTTTAAATCATTATCTGGCATTTTAGAAATATTATCTTCATAGTTTATATTATCATAAGTGTCTAAAGGAAAAGGAAAGGTGATTGCAAAAATTTAATCCACTTCAGTTAAGTTTCAAGCCAAATTAACATGACTAGTAAATTCCACAATTCTATATATATTATTTTATGAATTAATGCCCACATATCAAATGTAAAAGTGAAACGTTAACATGACTAGTAAAAGCCAAAATCCTATATAATTATATTGTTTAATGTATAAACGCTCACATGTAAACTATAAAAGTGACACATAGTAAAGTCAAATAAACATGACAAGTAAATGCCACAATCCTCTAAATATTGTTAATGACGATGCACGTGGCAGTTGGCGTTTGGCACAAGACGTTATCACTTCGTGACGTAACGTTTTAAGAATAGTGACGTCACGTCATGGGGATCACACAGCTGCTTGATTGAGAGAGCTATCATTGACGTCCAAGCTCCTGCTGATCGAACAATCCTTCAGTCTTATGGCTAAAATATAACTTAAATATCAACAAAAGCGGCATCTTCGCGATTCAATTTTACTTTCTGTATTACTACAATAGTAATGATGATCCGGCACATTTTTCAACAGTAGAATAAGGTTCTTACTTTGATCGAATCGACTCCGTATAGATACCGAAACTGGGCGATTTTGAAAAAAATCAGGCCTTCATACTGTAGATGAATAGAACAGAAGAAAGCCTCTATTCGTAACAGCAACCAACGCTCGCTGTTGCCGCCAAAGCGGCAACAACTCGTTGTATGCGTTGGTTGCTATTAGTAATTACTTGCTTCGTCATCCTTTCCGTACATGTCCCAGTATTGTAGTGTTTTCATACCAATACTTTAGAGTATTTGATTTCCTGTCTGTGTGTTCTTTATGTGCTCCTAGTTTATTATGCTGCCACAGCAAGAATTAATATCCTCTGTAAAACATGATGATGTTTTCATTAGCAAGGCGTCCAAATGAGCCACTCATAACCGTCCCGCTACAGCTATTAGTAATAATTCGTCATTGCATTTAGGCTGGGTCAAGTGAAAATGTGGTTCCAATAGAAGCATTGATTTGGAATGATTAAGTAAGAAAGGCGATCAAGTACCACATCTGACCCAGGTTTCCACATGGGAAAATGACAAAAACACAATTAAACATCACAAACAAGACCCAAGAGGTCTGCCCTTGCAAAATCTATCGACTTTATTCTTTATTGGACCAAGTCCAGGAGATTCTAGTACTCATCTCATTTTAGTTAAATCACGTTTCGAACGTATATGAGCAGCTTTCTAGTGGGGTTGGAAATCTAATTTATGGTCTGAGACTTTATCTGTAACCATAATTTGCGTATGCGAGCAGCGGAGGTTTTTGCGAGTCTAATTCGCCTGAGCCATCGGTGCTCGACAATATGGTAACAGCATCTTTTGTGCTGACCTGGTTCTTTGTATGAGGGTCTCTATGGGGTACCTCTGCAATCGCTATTCAGTAAAATTTAGGAATAAAATCGCTAATCAGTACAATTTAGACCCAAAAATCGCTATTTGAAAAAATTTTGGCCCAAATCTCGCTAATTGGTAAAATGTAGACAAAAAAACGCTAATTGGTCAAATTTAGCCCCAAAAACCGCTAATTTTGGCACAAAAGTCAGTAATCGGTATAATGTAGACCCAAAAATCAGTAGTCAGTATAAATTAGACCCCCCCCCCTCGAAATCAATAATCAGTAACTGTTTCCTGTAAAAACGAACAGCAATAACTATTTCCCATCGAATGCGCTACATTCCTCTATTCGGTAATTGTTTCACCCACAAATCGCTAATCATTATATTTTTAGGCCGAAATTCGCTAATCACTAGCACCTCTCATTCAGTTATTCGATAAAAGTAACCCTAAAAATTCGCTAAACGTTAAATTTTAGGGCCAAAATTCCCTAATCGTTAAATTTTAGGGCCATAATTCGCTAATAAGTAAAACCCATTGACACCCTCTTGTATAACATGTATTTTCTACATTACATATCAGATTTCATAGCATCTCATGGTTTGAATTATGAAGTCCCTTATAACTTGGGACCGTCCTGTTTGCGATATTAAGCATCATGTTTTCAGTTTCATTTTCCAGCTTCATTTGTTGATGTGATTTCTCATATTTGCAGGAAATGAGCGTGGAGATTGGTTAATTCCCATTCAACATGGTCAATGACGCACATCATCGAATTAGTTTCATTTTGATGTCACAAACACATGTATATACATATGGCTTCACCCAGATTCCGTTTTGTACAAAACTTAATACGGACGATACCCTGAAGCGAAATCGGTAGCGAGTCCGATTGCTGACCCATGTCCCATCCCAGCCAACACTTTAGTGGAGACAGATCACGAATTATTGTCTACTGTCCATGGGCCCGGATGGGTCAACATAAACCCCCTAAGGGCTCTCTGGGAGTGGTATAATATTGTTCATTGGACATCCCTGATTAAGAATCAATGTGTTAACACTCGATATCTTGGGTCCCACTCGCCATTTTGGATGGTTTCAAATGATGGCCGCCTTGAAAAAAAAGACAAAAAGCCCATATAGAGTAATATTAGCCTCCAACCATATGTAATGCTTACTTTTATGAGCGAACCAACTATATTTAAGATCCTCAGCTCCATTTCTAGTATAAAAGCTAAATATACGGTCTTTACATACTATATTTAATATGGCGGCCAATTTGAAATACTAATTTTGCATATTTTCAGTTATCTTAAAAAAAGTTTCCATGAGTATTTTACAATACAAATTATAGTTAGATGTTTAAATCATTGTTAATTTTGGAGATACTTTTACTGTCAGCATTACTTTAATCATGGGGTATTGTATTTATCCCAAAGACATCATCTTCATAATAATGGATAGTCTGCATACAAGGTCAGTCCATCCATTTAAATAAGTAGACATTTTCATGTAAATAAACATAGCTACACTTTTGTATGCATCTTCCCAACTGATAGTAAAATGAAGTTTACTTGGTTATATTCAGAATAGTTATTTTAATGCAGCATACATTTTTGAAAGTTTACTTGGGCCACTAAGGGTGTAGCATAAGTTACATTTTTCATCAAACGCAACGAAATAGACACCTGAGTCCAAAATAGCCTCTGCAGAATCTGTACAATGTATCATTTATAAATGGGTCTATGCTTTGAACTTACCTGATAGACAATCGATTTGTTTTTCACAAATTGCATTAATCACAAAGTCTTCTTCAGAATGGTGAAAAAAGAATTAATAAGAACACTTCATATAATGGTGTTTTTGGTGATTTTATGGTGATATTAATAATTGTATTTGTCTTAACTACTATTACTTTACTGATTTTTTTTCGATGGGAGAATTAGGAGAACGCATCTCATTGCTAATAAAAAGATCACTCAAAATACACCTAATCTTCAAATTTAGATAAGTTCATTGAAGTTATAAATAACTTTTGCATATTCTGAGCTACTTTTATCTGTTCTAGCTTCCCCAGCTAGCAATCTTTATGGGTCCCATATGGGCACCCATATGGGACCTATATGGGCAGTGCAACCGGGTTCCATATGGGTCCCATATGGGCTGGCCCATGAAATAAAATAAAATAAATGGTAGAAGCAGGGGCGGATCCAGGATTTCCTGCTAGGAGGTTCAAATTTACAAAGGAGACTTCGATTTGAAAATTGTACATGATTATTAGATAGTTTATGCTGATTTTGCTTGAAATTCCTCATAAAAATGGAATAATTTTGTCTCAAATGGTGGTTCAAGCGAACCACATGAATCCCCTTTGTATCCACAACTGTAGAAGCTAGCCATTCATTATAAACAAGGAAATAAGTTTATATGAACATGATTATAGCATTTCTTTTTTCTTTATGTGACTGTTATATGGGACCCATATGGAACCCATCTGGGCAACCCGCATATGGGTAGCACATAAGGGACCCATATAGGCATGTTTGCTGGGTATCTGTCGCTTAATGAAAACACTGAAGAGGACACTCTCAGTTCCTATTCATGAAATATCTAAATGTATCAACTTTTGAATTTAGTTTAAATATAGTCAATTTATATTATGTGTACCAAGACTCTCTAAATAACATGTGCAACATGGCCATTTGGAGAAGGACAGATACCCCCATAAGGAAAGTTTACATCCAACAAATGAACATGAATGTTTGACAGATGATGATAGCAATATGATGCCCCTTTGGTTTCATGGAGACTGTATGCCAAAGGTGTTGATTGACAATGATGACCTGTCCAATAAAGAGAAGTCTTACAATGATTATGAAGAGGACTTTGTGATTAATGCAAAATAATGTCAAGTATGCTACAACCTTAATGGCCCAAATAAACTTTCAAAAATGTATGTTGCAATATCAATTCTTTTTACACCATTAACATTATCGTTTATTATTGTTTTAATAGAGTGCATAACAATATTTCACACCCTCATATTGGTGGCAGCGATGGGTATTTTAGATATTGCACTGATACATATATGCCCATAAGTGTGCATAAAACGACCACAACAAACTTCTTACATACCTATACCCTATCCATACATTAGGATATGAGTTAGGTTTGGGTATAAGAATAGTAGGATTTGAGTAGATAGCCCAACTATACCCTAGTCTCTTCCATACTATTACCCTACCCGTACCTCCCATACACTAGTCATAACCATATGGGGTCATAACATCTACCTACATGACACATTGTTTATGGTAGATATGCGTGGAGGTAAGGGAAGGGTTTGCGTTGGTGCAGGGTAGGTAGGGTAGGAGTATATTAATGAGTAGTGTATGAGTACATGCTTTGGTAGGGTCACTCCAAAGGATGGGGTATTCTACTCTTGGACCTACTCTAGTTTCTACAGTTTCTACCCAATCCTCTCTCATCCCTAACAGAACCATACCCTAAGAAGATATAATTAAATGTCAGACAGGTTGTGAGTAGGGGTAGATAAAGTATGAAATTGTTTCTGGGTCAGGACTTTGGTAGGTCAGGACTAATGGTAGCGTAGCTTACTTTACCTGCATATAAATACTTTACTCTACAACCCATACCCAGATATACATCCTACACACACATCTATTCATAGTTTAATACCCATATGTTTATGGGTAGATATATGGAGGGGTAGGGCAGTGTATGAGTATGGATGTATATGTGAGAGTTGGGTATGTATGGCGAATAAGCAAACCTTACCCTACCATACCTGAGCAGGCCTTACTCGCATTCTACCCATATTTACTACTCAAATTCAAGTTTTACCCTATTCCAAATCAGTCAATCCACCCTACTGCTGCACAGTGCCTTACCATACATTTACTCAAACCTTTCCTTACCCTACCCATAACCCCCTCCTAACTTGTCATGCCTTGCTCTACCCACTTCTCTATATCAGTAGAAGTGAGATGAATTATAGTATGGAAAAGTGGGACAGGGTAGTGTTACTAAATGATTATGAGTTAGTTACCAGTATATTACATGTATTGTACGTTATAAATTAAGGTAGGGTAAACATAGGAGAAGGTAAGGAATTGGTTTGGTTATGTAGAGTTGGTGATGACTATGGGTATGGTATGGTAGTTGAGGGTAAGGTGGGGTTGCGTAAGATATATATTGTAGCACAATGATGGGTAAGGAAGGATAAAGAGTAGGATACCCATAGGCTAGGGTTGTTTAGTGCAGGAAAGTGCAGCATTGGTTCACCTAATGAGAACGGAGGGTATGGTAGTGCAGAATGGAGAAGAGCAGTGAATGGCGAATCAACCCAGGACATAGATATTTAGAATCAAGTAAATATCATTCAGCCATATTGTTGTTGTTGTTGTTGTTGTTCATAGATTCTGCCTGTCTCAGCACACCTCTTTACGGAGTAAATTTCTTACTTATAAAGATACAGTTCAAACTGTCTCCACCAAATTATTAATACACCACCACCATAAATTGGAGCTACAGTTTCTTTGGAATATCTGGTTATTACTATCTACTAAAATCAGCTACTTTACTTGTTTCTTCCAGGTTTTGCCTAACTACTTATGTTAGGTTCAAACATTTAAAATGTCGATAGAACTCTTAAATAATAGATATTTATTAAACATTAAAATGTATCAAAGTGGGTTGTGAGGAGAAAAAATTACATTAATTTCAAGCAAAAGTCATATAACATTGCATGAAAGTTTGAGTCATTTTCATTATTGTGTTTATGTGGCTATTAAAATAGAGTTGAGTAGCAGCAAATAATTCAAATTAAACATTCAGAATATATTAACATATTATAAATATATTACTTACATTGTTTTCCTAAGTACAGTTATACTTTAATATCTGGGGAAAATCTGCAATCAAAGTTTGATAGATCAGAAATTTGATGAGGCTTCTGTGTAAGATTGTCGAAACTCTAAAGATTGATGAAGAGTCCAATGCTGATAACCAAAGCCATTGAATTAAAAATGTGCTGGTGTTATATACCGGTATGTCACTAATGTTATGGGTACGTTCCTTATATTGCGACACGTCTCAGCTGTTTGTGATTTTAGCATTTCGGAAAGTCTCAGGCCTTAATAAGTTAGAAACATTTATCATTTTTGGTTACAATTCGCAGCTTTATTTCACGTTTTATTGTATTAAAGTGGCCTTTCTGATGAGCATTTTACAGTGTGCTACTAGGTCTAAATGTCAAATACTGGTACATTATACAAAACAGAAAAAATACTCCTTGCAGTTTGTGAAGGACAAATCAATTTTCTATTAAGTAAATGCAAAGTATAGACCCAATCGAAAATAAAACATAGTACCGATTCTGAAGAAGCTATTTGGTACTCAGTCTCAACATGTTTATTTTGTTGAATTTGATGTAATATGTAACGTACGTTACACTCTAAAGACCCATATATACCTTAAAAAATGTCTGCTGCAATAAATGATAATTCTGAAGATAACCAAGTAAACTTCATTTCAAGATCAGCGAGGTAGACACATACAGAAGTGTAGTTATGTTTACTACAGTTAAATGTGTCTATTAATTAAAATGGGTGGGGTACCCTTGTATGCAGCCTATATATCATTACGAAGATGATGACTTTGTGAAAATGAAATACTCCATGGCTAAAGAAATGCTGACAGTAAATATCCAAAATTAATAATGACTGAAACAGGAAACATATATAAATTGTATTGAAAACAATCATGGAAACTTTTTTAAGATTAATGAAAATATCCGAAATTTGTATTTCAAATTGGCCGCCATATTGAGTAAAGTATGTTAAGACCTTATGTTTAGCTATATATATCATAAATGGAGTTATGTATCTTAAATAAAGCTTGTCCGCATAAAAGTAAGGACAACAGATGGTAGGAGGCTGATATTACATTATATAGGCATTTTTTCTTTTCTCGTGGTTGCCATCTTGATACCATCCAAAATGGCGGGTGGGACCCAAGATATCGAGTGTTAACATCTTGATTCTTAACCAGGGATTTCCAATGAACAATATGATACCACTCCCAGAGAGCCCTTAGGGGGTGCATGGTGACCCCTCTGGGCCCATGGGCTATTACCTTATACTTTATCCTTCGACCCACCATGCTCATCCTAAGAGATGATTCTCACCTCAATACAATAAGCCAAAAAACAAGTTGTGTGTTTGAGCCGGAAGAGGTGACCGATTTCTCCTTATGTCTTACCATAACCAACAAACATGCAAAGTTAACCTGTTCTATGCTACCTTTAAAAAGCATATCCATGAACAGACAGCCTACTTAAAGAAGTATTTGAGCAGATCAAATGTATTTGAACGATTATTAGCCATATACTAGTACATAAATCTCCCCGTTCGAGATACTCGCCGCACAGCGAAACTCCACTCCTATGCATGAGGGAAAAAGCTGTGGATTACACTCATTGCAATATATATCTGCGAGGTCGGTGGCAATCCAACAGGGCATCTGCGAAATTTAGTTTAAGTCGTAACTCATATCACACATAAAGCATGAAAGCAGGTGATTGATCGCGACACTAAGCTTTTGTTTCTATATGCGGATAATGCTAACAATTGTCCTGTTGAACCTGGATATATCCTGCCTTGGCTTTCATGCAGTTTCACCAAGTATTTCTGTATTTTAAAACAAAACGCTATATATGTCAAGACACTAAGCTATTCTGTATTAGCCTGGGTCCAGTCGTCAGTATTTTGGCAATATTTTCTAATGTTAATATTCTTAAAATAAGAGAATAAAAGATACCATATCAAAGGTATCGGTTGTCCGTTATTGATTTCCGTTAACATTTTTGACCAAGAAACGGAAAAATGAAAAAATGATCAGATTGGAACCCAGGCTAATTCTGTATATGCACATACACTTTATCCCATGTCCCGCTGGACCCGGATATACATGTATCCTGTATTATTGCATGAAAAGCCGTGCCGCTCGCTATTAACAGTCATGTTTTAACCGGCAAAAACCCAGGTATTAATCAGGCAATTCTCCGGCTTTTGTACTTTACATATACGCATTCTAGGCCGTCACAAAAATTGACGTCATCAACAGTAACGTGCATGGAAATGAACGTCATTTAGTGACATTATGATGACGCAAGTCTTTGCTCTGGAACAGGCTTTTTCAAAACCTACGAATCCTTCATGCTTTTGCGCACCGTAGATCCAGATCAGCTGTTTTCCACTCTGCGTGTAAGGATATGCTTACATGTACAACTGGAATGCTGAAGATTAACCATGTGTATTCTGATGGATTATCCCATACGTGTTAATACAATAAGAATTGGGGCTGGACATTGTGTACCTTAGTTGGTCACAGGTAGAAATGTGAAAATCATAATGCATTTGTCGTTTTAATGATAAGCAAACAGTGCAGACTCTGATAAATGCAGCATTGCTGCATTTCATCAGGGTCTTCACTGTTTGTCCAGGTACCCGTTAAGGTGTTTCCAGTATACAAAGGAATAACAGAATTCAAGTTGGGGAGGAGTGTGTAGTACATTAAATATTCAGCATGACAAGGGTTCAAAGAGTTATTTTATGTGCATTGTACGCTATAAGTACAATTATCCCAAGGAAAGCTCCATTAACAAACTGTCTCGGGTTTTCGCAAAGTTAAATGAAAACTTCAAAACTATCGTATATTAAATATTTCATCCTCACTTTGAGCCGAAAAATTGATAGCAAATGTCATATTACCACAATGAGAATGAAGACCAGTGTTTCTCAAATTTAATCGAATTCCGTTAAAGTTGTTTAGCTTGCGCAAAACATCCTTACATTATGCTCGAAAATTCCAAGGCTGTGCATCTGAACTTCACATATATCCCCCTATAGCATCCCCATTACGCTCTACCCGGTCCCATTACAACACCATTTCTATGTATCTCGTCCCTTACAACAAGTAGCTGCGACATCGGTCCTGATCTGGATCCAATCCGCTTGACACTCTTATAGTGTTCTGAACTAGTAAGTAAAGTAAACAAACGATAACAAGGCATGAAATATTCCCCAGTAAGCGCGGCGAAGACCTAGGACTATATGAAGCATGTTATAACAGCATGCGTCCATTGGCATGCACATTATGCACATACGTGTATTAAATTATAGCTTGACATGTACATTTGAGCCATTACATGTGATTTCCAACAATGTAGCATTTTGACAAGTGTAGACTCAGGCGAGCCTGTGCAGCCTCCTTTTAAGCTTGTAAACACCAAATGATGTTCAATTAGTAGCTCAACAGTTAAAGAGTGTTCAAGAGACTAGCGAAGGCTCTGATCAGACTGTGCGTATGCGCCGGCTGATCTGAGGCTTTCTGGCTGCACTTACCACATTATTTGAAATCTCATGTCGCGGCTCATTTGTATTTTTTCGGTTCTGCCAGCTGGGGGTTAACATAATTATATACTCAGAAAAACAATTGAAGAATATTAGACTAAATTTCCTCTCAAGCATTCAATACAATAAAACCTAAACTAAATATACATGCAGTTCATAGTTCCAGATGTCTGCAATCAAAATTGATGTTTAATTGAAGTCACATTTCAAAAGTTTAAATACAGTACAATTCCAAATGGGTAAACCCTATATATTGGAAAGGCGCAAACATTCAAAGTTGGTTAAAACCTATTTTTATCGTTTGTATTCCATAATGATTTGCTTCAAAATAGTTGCTGGCTCTCAGTCAAAAGTATGACACCTAATTTTGTAGCTGGTGTCAATGTCCCAATGCCAATATGTTGTCATATTGGATTGGGTATGCCATATTTGCACATTTTTGTTGAAGAAATTGTCGCCTTATAAGGTGCAATGACTGATTTATGTGCGAGAAAAATTTCTGTTGTCAGAATTCGAAAATAAGCAATGACCAGCCTGGCAGGTCAAGTTTACAGCAAAAATTTAAAAGCAATTTTTGCTTGTGAACGTTCAGTTAAGCGGGTTGTTACATTTGAGTTGGTACCTGTGCTGTCTTGTAAATTTCATTTTGCATTTTGATAAATTGATGATCGGTAGTTCTATCAAATACAAAAATACTTTGTTTGGATTTTTTTTTCTCAAATGCTATAAAGTCAAAAGAATATTAAAATCCTTTGATCGTTTTTCTGAGTATATTACTTTAAATATTAATGATACGATTCGAAAACTATGCTAAACTTCCACGCACTATTATTTGTTCACGTTCTAAGAAAACATCGATTTTCCTTTTGTTCGACAGTAATCTATATACATTGGAGAAATTGTCTGGAATGAGAGACATCTCTGAGAATAACATTCATAAAGGGTGACAGTTATATGCGTAGATTATGAATCTATTTATATTTTTCTGTTTCCTTTTCTAGCTTTAAGCCGGAATCCAGCATAAGGGACAAGTTGGCATTAATCGGAACTGCCTCAGCCGATTCCGTGGATTTCCGTGAAATCAGACCTCAGATGTACATCGAGGATCTACTTTGATAACGGGACGTTGACGTTACATAACGAGACGCTGGCGTCACAGAAACCATGCCGACACAATAACAAGTGTGCTTGCAGCACAACAAATGTTTATAGATGAAGTTTATGTGTGTGTCTTTTCAATAAAATATCGCTAGCTGTGTAAAACTTTTTTGGTAATCAGGAAAAAATGGATTTTAATAGGCAACAGAACTAAATTACCTTATGCCAGTTCGGCTAACAAAATGGTGCTTTTTCGAGGCTTGATTCGATTCTCGAATTGTGCCGCAATTTCCCGATTGAGTGAAAATCCAAACCAGTTTGTGTCTCCGCACAGTCTGATCATATTGTTAGTTTTCCATCTGATGAGCGTCCATTAAAGATCAATAAGGCTTATAGGAGTCTTCAATGGGCGCAAATGTCAATTTGTACTTTTTTCTGGGTTTCCATACCGTCAAAAAATAGTGAGTATGATATCGATCAATCCATGCATTTTATCGCTTTTCCCCAACTCGTTTAATAAACTCAATAACCATTAGCAATTTGGTTAACTTTCTGAACTTAAAAAAAGTAGACCGTCTCATTCAATTCGTTGTACTATTATACTATTTGTACATGTTTTGGGGAGAGGATTTTCTAATGTTGTTATAACTTGTATCCAATCCCTTTGTTTATGCACAATAAAATATGTTTAATCTAAAACATGAGCACGCATGTAAGATCCTCTCTTAATACGACGCTGTTTCGACGCCATGTGCTTGCTGGGCGAATGCTAGATGATATGAACCGTGACATGTGATCTCCAACAATGTGACATTTGGCCAATGTATACTCAGACGAGCCTGTGCAGACTCCTTTTAAGCTTAGAAACTCCAAACGATTTTCAGTCAGTAGCTGAACTCTCATAGTATATTCTAGCGACTAACCAAGACTCTGATTAGACTGCGCTTATGCGCAGGCTGATCTGAGGCTTTGCTGGTCGCACACACCACATTGTTGGAAATATCATGTCACGGCTCATATGATGACAGCAAAGATGAACGGGTGACTATGCCTAAAATGTTTTATTAACGTATATATCGTGCAATGTTTGAATGACGTCCCAAAGAGCACACCAAGTGTATGGCCAACTGAAATTTTGGAAAGGCGTGAGGCCAAGGCAGCCAAGATGTGTAAACAATAATGGCATTAAATTGTTTTAAAACAATAGCAGACAGCGTGGAGAGTATCACACTCACACACTACAGACCAACCAACGCCACCATGAGGAAGAGCAACAGAACAGTAACAGTCACAAGGCACCAGGAAGACAATTAAAGCAAAGCAACCAGCTTTCTCTTCCTCATCAAGATGATTGCAAAATTAGAAAGGACACAAAGTAATGCAAACCAAAACACAGAACCCCAACAAACAATGGGAGGAAAACAAAGCAATGAATAAACAACAACAGAACTGTTACGTAATCAAATTTCAAATTTTAGGCAAACGAAAAAAAGAGTGAGTATGATCGTAGAATGTCACAATCTCAATCATATATTACAAGACACCGTGAGGAAGGTGCGTAGGAAACAGACACACAGCTAAACCATATATTGGTGGACGAGGTTATTTACCACAAGTTACTCTGATGATAAAATGTGTGATAAAAAGACCCATACCGCGCCCTGTGGCAGTTATATATATTTGTTTTCACCAGACAGTTAATGCAATAAAACCAACCCCGTTGCGTCCAGCTCTGGGAACGAATAAAAACTACAATTAATGCTGTTTGATAACTTCGAAATCATGGTCGGAGCATTGACATTGTCTAGACGTCATAAAACACCGGCATAAATATAAAATCAAAGTATTGAGTATCGTTGATGAGTGTCATTTGAAAGCAAAGTGAGCCATTTGTTGCTAATCCTTGCAGATTTGAATATATAAGTAGACATTTCAGGTTTGCCGACAGATACGTCGTCAAAAGATATGATGCAAAAATGTGTACAAATTATTGCCTTCCAAAGAAGAAATTTGAACTTAAAGGCTCCCCCCCCCCGCACACACACAAATACACATGTATTGGGGTTATTTCTCAATAGTCATTTAGGTAGGCCAAATTTATTCCTCACACCCTATAAATTTCATGTAGAATTTTATATATAAGAAGATCATGTGTGACCATTTCTGTCATTTGAAATAATTACTCAGCTTTAAAATATATGCGTTTGGTAATTAATTCAAGCTTAAGTGACTGCAACAGTTTTATGCGCAGTACATGTGTTGATAAAAGCTAAGAATAGCCAAGAAATATAGGTAATTGAATGTAGCCGTGGCTAGATATTCTTTTCAACACACTTACCCTCCCCCTTCGCATTCCTTAAAATGCTAACAAAAGAAAAAAACATTTGCCCACCAGGGAATGGATCGCTGGACCACTGGGGTTCAGTCCAACACGCTAACCATAACCTGGCTTCAGGCTCCAAGAAAATAGGACTGAAGTTAAGAAGGTGTTTTTATAACAAGCTGAATATTTTGCTATATGATAAAATTATCACTTAGACAGGGGTCAGTCTACGCTAATCATTAAGTCACATAGTTAATTTCGTCTATGGCTCGCAATAAAAGTACAGATAGCGGAGACAATCTTAGTGTCGGCCTCTTTGGTAAATGCAACCACATTTAAAACATGAAACCATGTACATCGCTTGATTTCGCCTTCGCCTGTTACTAGCATATTTCGGACACATTGTATCTACATTGTACTTTGTAGTCAAGAGAATATCAGAACGTCGTCCTCAAGAGTATCTGAAAACGGTTTTGATCCGAATTCGAAAATGGTCGAAAGACAGGTGGGTTTAACATTCTCAAGGGATTTCCGAGATTCCCCGACGCAGGAATGGTGTGCATGGGAATAGCCGTATACATGCATTTAAGCAAGTCTCGGATTAAGATAGAAATTCGACTGCTTATAATTCCATAGCTAGACATGAACAACAGTTTATAGTTCTTATCCATTCCTAAGCCAGTTTTAAGCATTGTATTAAAGTTTTAAAAGGCAGTACGAGTACAACGCGTAGAAAACGACATATTTATTTTCTTTGGAAACTAACTTTAATGAGCTTTGAGACTCCTCGTGGCATTTAAGGCCGGATATCAATTTAGCGTGGTTGGAATTAAGAAACGGAATCGCTTGCAACTTTTGTGCATTTCACAACTCTGCATGAAAATATAGACGGTCGGATCATGTGAAACAGAAATCTAACCCGAATAGTCTAGAAAAGGCGGAGAACCTACCACATATCTCTTTAGTTAGTAGCGAGTCAGTTCACGAATCATGGCTAAAACGCTATTGACCCTTTGTATACTAGTGACTCCTAAATGCGTACTTTGGCAAACAGTGAAGACCCAGTTTTTTACCAGGGTCTACACAGTTTGTCACAACAAAATATGAATTATTGTATTAGCATTTATAATATGTATTAGCAACAACACAATCGTATTTTCTAATTATGTCATTCAGTGCATTTTTGATGAGCGTTTGTAAGTTTAACCACAGTTAGGGAGTATAAAAACATCACTTATTTGCGGTCCATTTACAAGCGATGTTTGCTGATTATATCAGAAATCGACAGCTATTAGTTTGTAGCATGTGTTTATTTGCTTCAAAACCTCTCCGCCAAATAACAACCAGGGAACGACACATTTACCTGTTAAATATAAAAGGAGTTCCCACTTCACCAAAAAGTCTCAGTAATACAAATAATGTTTTCGATTATTTTGCATAAATTTGTAGACACCTTACCCTCATAGTAATACGAAGTAAAAAGAAATATGAAAGGGAACTACCAGACTCATTGGGAACATTTTAAAGCGTAAAATTGAATTTTATTACTCATCAATTTAAACATATGTTTAAGGTCTCACTGACACGGTTCTTTTGAGTACCCACAAAGTAGTGCTTTGTTGAAAAACACAAGTACACTAAAACCTGTGTAAAACGGTCACTCAAAAATAAACAAAACAAAGATCTTAATGACTAATGGCAGCTTAATGAAGGTCGGAAGTATTGCAGAATGCTCCCCTTAGAGCATTCAGCAATACTTTTGCCCTGCATTAAGCGATAATTGGCCTTGAAAAGTAAGAAAGACGGCAAAAATCAGGAAACGATACAAAATCAAGTACCACACCTGACCCTGGATACCACATGCGAAAGTGGCAAAAATACAATAAACATCACCAACAAGAAGAGCCAAGAGGTCAGCCCTTTCCCAGCAGGTGACCACAAGGCAGCAATGTACAGACGCGTAAGCGTGACAAAGACAAGACATAAATAAATAACACAAATGATCCACAAAAGAAGTACCGCTTTGGAACGGTCAGTAAAAATATTTTACTGGAGGGCTTAAACCGGTTTCACGGCGCCAACCTCACACATAGTTCAGATGTGGATCAAGACACATACGTGTAAATGTTTGGTTTGCATGAAAGACCCTTGTTAATCAATGCATCATCTCCAAAAACATAAAAATCAAGATATAAAAAAGAGATACAGAAAGATAAGGACTCAACAGTACATAAATTGAATACCGGAGCAAAAGATAGCCAACAGGTACATGTAAACCCCGGAGGGTCTGACAACAGCCAAAGCATCAGGTCCCTACCATCTCATCAATAGATTCTTTAAGTCGGAACCGTTATAGAATCTGAAGTCCGATCCACATGCAAGCAATTAAAGAGGAAAACAAAGTTGCCATTTTTTTTTACTTTTTGAGAGTGGCCGTTTTACACAGGTTTTAATGTAGGCACTCTTATCGGGAGGCCTGACAATGACAGATCAGAGACCAACATAAGGGAACAAAAGGACGACGTATAAGAACAAAGCGGAACTACGAGGGCTGTTCAAATATGAATGCAAGTAGCTTCATAACTTTCATTACGTATATGCTACGACAAAATGGCATACCTTTATGGAAAAGAACTATTTGTTGCCGCCTTTAAAATGGCACCAAACATAAAGAAACACGCACTATATTTCTTGAGTTACAGACCCTTATATAAAGGCCATTCCTGTATACTGAAGTTTTCCTGAAGCAAATTGCACTGCAGGATTTGGTAGGTGTGCGGATATAGTGTCATATCTTTGTAAGTTTTAGACAAAATGGCACCAAATTTTAGATGCAAGTTTAAGTAACAATCCAAAAGTTGCTTGCAGGAAAAAGTTTATATAATCCTGTTTCAATCTCGAGAAAATAGGCACGTTTGTGACATCATTAATTTTATGATAAACGTCATTTTGAGTTATCTACTGGTGATGTTATAATGAACATAGCAGTGTCGTTTTCTTTGCGTTTTGCTGAAAACATGCTAAATATGTCATAAGGGAGTTTTCATAACGCGCCGTCCTCTATTTACAGAGTTATCACATTTTATATCATTTTTCAAGCATTTTTCTGCTTCTTAATGACTTGTTTACATTAATTAAAATATGTTCAATCTGTCTAGTCCTCAAGACCAGGTGAGTAATGTTATTGTAAATAATGCCTTTAGTCGTCAAACTTAAAGTTTACGTTCAATTTTAGAATAAAGCCGCAATGTTATGACAAAAAAAAATAAGTATAATTTCTATAACCCCTTCAATTAAGGCATTTTTGAATAAGTAAAAATGCTTTGCAGCGTTTAAAAATTACTCACTATCCATCAATAATTTGTAGCAACAACACAGTATGAGCGATCAACATACTGTCTCTGAGTTAAAACTAGTTTAAATGTTGCTTCGTGCATTTTGTTAGAGATAAGTTTAACTGAAAACTGAAAGGTGGTGTTTTGTTTACCATTTATTTCCAAACATAAGGAGACTTTAGTGAAAACGATTCGTTGTAATTTAACAAAAGCATGTCCGATTTTCGCAACTTTCACAGAATCATTATATAAGAATGTGGGGATACTTCCTTAAAAATTTCAAGAAATTTCACTTGTTTATCGAAGAATTATACGCTCGTCTATATCACTAGTATATGTTCGAAGCATTGAGTTTGTTAGTAAACTAACGTGACCCTCATTCAAAGGGCTATAGCTCAATAAATATATTGTATTTTTCTTTAGGTCTGGTGCCAGTTTAAAGGTGACATATAGTCCTTTATAGAAACGGTTACCATTTTGTCGTAGCATAAATGTGAAGAAAGCTATGAAGCTACTTGCATTCATATTTGAACAGCCCTCGTATATCAACATAACATAACTTAACATAACTTTATTAAGCAATTAAGGTATAGTGTGTATGAATATAGCTTGTATTAAATTTAATAAAGTTTATTAATCTCCCCACAGATATATGCATATGGAAGCACTTCAAATTCACAATAAGATAAAATATCGCATGGAATTCCTACTGCCTTTGCTGCTAAGAGGTGTCAAATACCGTTTTGGAACCTTACACCGCACAAGTCGAAAAAGTAAGCAGCATAGCAGGATGAAATTGGTAAGTTGGCAGCATGGCAGTACGGCTGAAAATGGTTAAGTTCGCATCTTGGCAGTACGGTCTATAAATGATATATTCAGCAGTATAGCAGTATTGCAAATTGTCAAATTAGCAGCATGTACGACCTGTTGTACTGTTATTCTGCTAACTTTACCACCAGCTGTATTGACATGCTGCTAACTTTAATTGGCCAGTAGCCATACTGCTGTGCTTCTAACTTTACCAATTATTCTGCTATGTTGCTATGCTACTAACTTTACCAGTTACATTCTGCTTTGCTGCTAACTTTTCCGAGCCAGACTAGTTAAGCCAAAATGGGCCTAGGCACAGGCATGCAGTCATCAAAATTTTAGCCTAATGTCGTCAGTAGTCATTATGTCTGAAGCCTGATCGTTCGCATGCAATAAAGATAATTGCAAAGTTAAAAACAGTAATTGTCGTGCAGTTTAATACAATACAGTAAAACCTGTGTTAAAACAGACACTCTCAAAAAGACCGAAAATTGGTTTTCAAGACCAATTATCGCTTAATGTAGGTCAAAAGTATTGCAGAATGCTCCAAGGGGAACATTCTGCAATACTTTCGACCTTCTGTCATTAAGATCTTTGTTTTGTCTATTTTTGAGTATCCATTTTACACAGGTTTTACAGTATACCCTGGCTTTAACCCATTTTGATTATATTATTATATTCGGCCGGGAAGAGTAAACTTTTCTCAGAATATATTCAATTTTAATATAAACCAACTCAACATGAAATACAGGAATTCATCAGGGTCTTCACAGTCTGCCAAGGAACTTTGCTTTTCTGTATATATGTATAATGTATTTAACAAGATTTCCCAATCCGCTCTCTGTGCGTGTGTGCATGCGTGCGTGCGTGCGTGCGTGCGCGCGCGTGCGTGTGTGTGTGTGTGTGTGTGTGTGTGTGTGTGTGAAAGTGTGTAGGTATGTATGCATATATACCACCCAGTCACTTAAGTCACATCTTAAACGCCATGCTTATTGTTTCTTATGTTTCTTCCTTCTTTCTTTTGTATCTCAATCTATACCTATTGACTGACTCCTACCCATTGGATACCACAATCTATAACTTTAAGCAAAACAGAATCCCACAATTGCATCCTGCCTGGCCACCATGCTTCGTCTTGTGTATATTTTTGCAGTTTTTGCGAAGTAGTATATGACCAGTTATAAATATATGTCTGACGGACTTGGTGGTCATGTTGGATTGTCATGTTCACCTGGGTTGGGTTCAAGATTTTATTGTTAATTCTGGAAGATTTCCCTAACTCTGCCCAGCATAATTACACTTTTGTTATGGTCCCCAATGGTAGGAGTTCAGTCACTTCTTAAATTAATCTGTTCATTTATGCTTCCCGACTATTGCTGTAACCACTGAATACGCCACATCATGGGAGACAGTCCTCAACCACGAGCTAACAAATAATTATAGATCATTCAGCACCTCCTCCCATTTTTGTTAGAATACATAGTGCTCCTGTGATGTGGCGCATCTAGTGGTACCTACCTACTGGATATATGTAAACCTGATTAAATGTAAAAAGAAATAATCTATCTATCTATCTATCTATCTATCTATCTATCTATCTATCTATCTATCTCTCTCTCTCTCTCTCTCTCTCTCTAAATGTTTAGACTACTTATACCATTCATATATGTTGCAAGATCCACAAGTATTAGGAAATGACCACAATAAGCCTCACAGCTTAATGTCAGATCCTATTTCTACTATGTACTTTCATAACATGTTTTGTGATTTATTGAATAAAATATTGTTTAAAACCAAATACAGGTAAAATGCTTACGGTATGCGTTGATTAAAGTTTGCATACTAATACATTTTAAAGAGTCATTTAAACGGCACTACTGAAATATTCACCTGGGCTAGATGTCTAAAATTTGCTCAGATTCTTCATCAACTTCAAAACTTTATATATTGAAGCAGCGAAGGCTCTGGCGGGTCTTCGCATATGTGCAGGCTCGCATGATACTTCGATGCGCCACAATGCGATAAGTAACACAGTTTATATGTTGGCTCATTTCTTCCATGGAATAACTACCAAAGCAAGCTATATAAAGGCACCATGGACTTTTAGCGTGAAAAAATGGACTTCTTTATTGAATACATTTAGGTCTACTGAGGTCATGCTTTTAAACAAATCAAACCTATTCCTAACGTTAATGGAACTATTGGCCATAATGGACGCTCAATCAACACTTAGTTTTAATTAATCTATTCTGATGGGCTCCGAATAAAGGACATTGTCAGCCAACTTGTGTATAAGGATGCCATGTATGTTTCCCCGTGGCAGACAACCTTGCGAGCACAATTGAGCCGCGACATCAGATATTCAACAATGTGGTTAGTGCGACCAGCAAAGCCTCAGATCAGCCTTGCATAGGCGCAGTCTGATCAGAGCCTTTACTTGTCGCTTAAATATATTATGAATATTAAGCTATTGACCAAACATCATTTGGAGTTTGTCAGCTCAAAAGGAGACTGTACAGGCTCGTCTGAGTCTCAATTTGTCAAAATGCCACATTGTTGATAATCACATGTCATGGCTCAATTAAATTTAACAGCTGAAGTGTAGTGCACAAGCAAAGAGACACTGAGTTCACTTTTCTTATTTCTAAACTAAAACAAATGCTGTGGGAACTCAAAAGAACGGCTCATTGGGTCCGTCTCAACGAGGCGGTAGCTTTAGCACCCCAAAATATGTTTAAACTGATAAGTAAGAAAATATTGGCAATTTTAGCTCGACTAGACCTATCACATTTTATGCTGAATCAAGCTCGATAAATTTGAAAGGTTCTTTCTTGTTTGTTGCTCATTTAATCAAAACAGCGCGTAAACGTAATCGTATAAAAATAAAGCTAGATTTAGAATCTTTGATTATTATTATTATTAATCAAGCCTCAGTTTTGATCTATATGTCACATGCTGTGAACAGCCGCTTTCCTATATACCATACCAATGTATTTTGGGATCAAAAGTGTGCGACTTGAAAGTAAGCGATTTCTTTCCTTCAAGAGTACATCATGTAACGGAAACCGTGTTATGCATTTGATTTGTTATACTTTCTACACATCATAGAAATGTTATCACGACCTGTTTTCCAAATAGGTGGAGGTCCATTACATGTAGTACCATAGGAGCTGTCTCGTCTTTCCAATGATGTACCCAGAGCACTACCATCTAAGTCATAACCAGCCTGAACATTCTAGAAAAAACTTTTGAACCTGAAACGTCGACTGACTACAAAACGACCGGAATTCCAGAGAGACTCTGATAAAAGCTCACTGAAGAAAAAGGGAGGCTTAAAAAAACTATATTTAGAAGCATATTCCCGAATTACAGGCTTTAAAAAAGTAATAATGTGTGTGTATTGGCAAGCCAAGCTGGGCAATAATTTCTTTCTTTCTTTTTTCAAAATAAGTCAGTTTATGACTATCATGATGTGGAATGCGCGGATCCAGAAAGTTTTGTCAGAGGGGGTCCAACTTTGACAATTTTTAGAGGGGAGAGAGGATCCAAACCAAACAAATACCAGTATAAGCGGGCCATCATCGACCCGCTAGCGAAACGCCATTTAAATGGCGTTTCGCTGGCGTGCCGATAATGGCCCAAAATTGAATGCTGGCTTGGTAGATCGGTGATTTTCAGAGGATCCGGACCAGCATTGCTACGAAACCCTATATTTGTGATTTTTCAGGGGGGGTCCAGACCCCCTCCCCCCCCCCCCCCTCTGGCTCCGCCCATGTGTGTTACCAGATACGAGCATGTACTCTACTACTATAAGTTTGATGAAATTAATTTACTCGTATAATTATATATACGTATGGCTGGTCATATTTTGCATTATCAAAAGTAGTCCATTTGTTGTATAGACGTATTATTATAATGACATTAAACGCTTCAAAACGTTCTCAGAATCTAATTGTTGCTATTGAATATTCATTTCCCTATCTAGGATTTCCTCGCAACCGCTTAGAGCAATACTACTCAATTCAAGCATTATTTCAATCACGTTTGATTAGAATTAAGTATGCTCGGATTGAAATAGTTATGATCAATTTGATAATATCTGGTTGACTATTTCATTAGGCGATTAGACAGCATTTCGGACGAGTGTTGGCTGGTATTTGAGTAAAAAATTCTTGTTGATTGGACCAATAAATGAAATCCGACTGTTGCTAATTGGGGAAATTATTTCGTTCAAACCGTCTTGTAATGTTTAATTTTTTATTATGTCAATGTTGCAACAGGGCATATCAGAAATAGTATTTTATGGTGATTTATTTTATAAATTCATAAAAATCGTTGAGATATATTATAAGTGAAATACAACATTGATATTATGCGACAATCCGCATGCTGCGTTGTAAACTCATTCGCGTTTCCTCTTCAGTTGCACGAGGGTGGCTCTGAAAGTAAGTGAGTATGATCAGGGAATAGCACAATCACACACTCTAGACCAACACACGGCACCGTGAGGAAGACCTCATACGCAATGATGACCCTGACTTAAAACACCCATCGATGGCTTGGTACCTGACAGGCCCAACGTCGCTTAATCTTAGGGTTTATTTAGCTCTGGCTATCTGCGAGCTTTACTCCATCATAGTATGTTAATTTGATTATATTGTTACTCTGTGATGATGTAATGCATAAGTTAGGGAACTTCTATGTGAGCCAAACATTATTTGTGTTTAAACAACAGCAGAGTATAGGGCGAATATTTGGCCAGTAAAATACATTTACCCCGTCCAAAGTGGCTTAGACTGCTGTCCGTCCTAAGGCTGTGGTTCTGTTGTTGTTAATTCATTGTTTATTGTTGCTCCCATTTCTTATGTGTGTTCTATGTTGGTCCTTGTTTTGTACATGTAATGCAGTACCCGTATTACTGTTATTTCTATTTTTGCAATCATCTTGCTGAGGAAGAGAGAACTGATTCCTTTTATTTTAATTGTGTTATTGCTGTCATGTGACTGTTAATGTCCTGTGTCTCTCCTCACGGTGCCATGGCAATTTGCACGCACATCGGCCAATTCCGTGGAATCAACCTCTGCCGTCCATAAAGGTTCTACTTTTCATGGACTTCGAAAACGTGAAGTTGATGTCACAGAATCCATGCGAGCACAATAACAAGTTTAATTGCAGCGAAACAAACGGTTGTAGCATTACAGATTTAACGTCGACAAAAGAAGATGCAATAGTGGCATTCTATGGAAACAAATAATCTTTATTTATCCTGCTGATAAAACTTTTCGGATAATCAGAATAATCGATTTTTAACAGGGCTGAACCCACATGCTACATAACTAATTTTCACTGCGCCATTTCCGGCGAACAAAATGGAGTTTTTGGTACATAGTATTACGCATAATGCTCCTAACGTACACCCGGGCCATGAATTGTGGCAGACTTTCCCGAATGGGTGCCGTGGGTTACCCAACTGTGTATGATTGTGGTATTTCCTGATCATACTTACCTTTTTAAACGAAAATCGTATAAAAAGACCGCGAAATGTAGTTTTGAATTTATCTGGATAACATGCAATAAATGGACACTCACCCATGATACATTTACATGTACAGTGTAGGTTGTTATCTGTATCAAGAAAACGACGTATGTTAACTCGATGAACAAAGCCCTCCTTAAAGGGGCTACTTATGAAGGGGGCTACTTATGAAGCAAAGAATTTGCTCCCTTAAGGAGCAAATTCTTTTCTTTATGAGTACCCTTTAATAAGAGAAAAGTGCTTTTAAGGGCATACATAAGTAAACTGAGCCCGTTTGTCAAAAGTCAGTGTTTGAAAAATCGTCAATTTGTTATGCCGCGAACATTAGGTGTGTTACAGTATCTGCTCGTGTCTTTCTCTCTTTTCATGCTATGTTTATAACTCTTCTACAGAGCTGCATGAATATTACTATTTTCTGATTGCTGGTCAAACATATAAACCAATTGCCTTCCCAAAATACAGTGGATAATTGTACACAAGTTCTGGTCTAATAAACGACACCAGGGCAGAACTGTCAGTCGTCTTAAGGGTGCCCTGAAAGACACTTACTGCTTATTGATAGCATTAGTATCGATACGGAGCAGGTGGTGCTAGTGAACGTCACTTCCATGGCTAAAAGAATATGGGCCGAGGTCGTAATCAGTCAGGAACATATTCTATAGTTAATATAGTTCTTTACGGGTGTTCCAGTAATCATATGCTCATAATACCAGTATGTTACCTAAATTACTTGAAATAGTTAAATTTGTGCCTTTTCAACAACGATTTAAAGTGAGGCTACAGACAGTAACTTATTCAGGCCATGTCTGAAACTTTCATGGCCAAGGTCAAAACTCCATTCTCAAACATGTAACTGGTATGCGTTAAAAAAATACTGATCTTCAATGGCCTTGTGTTATGTATTAGGCCTTTCAGAAAAACAAATATCCACATTACCATGTAAATAACGATAACTCGTGAATATGAAAATAAAAAAGACATGTTCACTCAAATAGGTTTCTTTTTCTGATGTTGCAAAAACAACAATATGGCTGCAAGTTATCTATTTTTATGACGCTTTAATGGTCAAGCCATCGTCAGTATTTGTTACAAGATCTCCTCTAATTGGGTGAAACTAGCTTTCATCCGTTGTGACATACATGTATCTTGGTGTGTACCAGTGAAGAGCTAAATTTAGCCCAGGACATGTATTCATCAGATTTGTCAATGCTGCCAGACAGCTTAAAATAGATTGAGGAAAATTTAGCCCAGGACAGGTAGACATCACCTTTTCACTGCTGTCTGACAGCTATTAAAATAGATCATACACCAGATGTATCAGAGAGGGATTTAACAGACAAGCACGATTTCTAGTATATTTCACAGGTCAAATGCTTTTTGAATTAATAATTTGATCATTTTATGAGACTAGTAGTTTAACAAATGCAATTCTTTAGCACATCTCATAAAATGATCAGAAACTTGAAAAGCAATTGTTGAAATAATCTTGCTTTCAGTGCACTTTGAACACCTGACTTGAGTTAATTTATAAATAAGAAAAGACTTGATACACAAGTAAGAAAAGAAAAACAGTGTCATAGAACAAAACAATTGGTGCATTCTTTTTATAGCATTACTTTTATGGCGTTTTTGTGCTCAAACTCCCGTCAGAATATGGTAATTATATCTTCGAGCCCTGACAGATATTCTTATTTACTATTTCCGATAGAAGACAATTCCTAGATAGGCTTCTTCATTAAATATTGATAAACAGTAATCTGTAAGAAACTATAGCACTTTGTTTCTCTGAGGGCTTCTCGGATTCCGTTTGCTAATATAGCTGGCTCAGACTGGTTTATGGCGTTAACACTTGTGCGGGCCTCACGATAAATAACACTCTTATTTCTCAACCAAAATATATTGAACAAATGTTTAAACTAATGGATCGGAAAGTGTTCTCAATTTTACGCTGAAAGATTTTGCCTATCTGGACTTTTGCCTGCGTATTTTTTTCTATCCTTGATTGCTGAATGTTTACGCCAATAAAAGACAATCTGCACGGTCCATAGGCTGATTGTGGAAGAATTATGCATTTGGTGTAAAAAAAATATCATAAAACTTGGTAGACAGTTAGATAATTTCACTGATGCAAAAGTTTTCGGTGCTACTACTACGTTCTGTGTGGGCCGCTATCCTGATATTAAAATGACGGTCTATTTTCACTTATAAATTGATCAAAGTTCTCCTTATTTGTCCGTCGATTCTGTTTATTTTACCCATGTCTTTTGAAACAATAAAACAACTCTAAGTATCACGGAACATTAATGTATAGTAACTTTCTAAGATCGCCACGGTTTTCCAAGATGTCCATTGGTACTCAGAGTATTTTATCAAAACATAAATTATATTGACTTAACTCTGAAAGCACCAAGAAAGCTGCATCTGAAAATGTCGTCTGCTCAAGTCGTCTGCTGAAAATAATTGCCTAGCATTAGTGACGAATTTAGTACAGAAGCAAACAGCGTGGACCCAGAACAGACTGCTCCTATAGGAGAAGTCTGATCTGGGTTCACACTGTTTGCGATAGAGGCTTCTTAAATATATTAGCAGATGAGAAAAGCAGACGACTTTTGTTGCGATTGGCGCTTTAAGGATTACAATAAGATGTTGGCTCCTCTTAAAGTTTATGAAAATGCTTAAGGTAGTACAGGACTCACCGGCATATGTCCAAAAGTGTTTTATCTTTTATTATATTATAATATAGACTTATACTTATAATCTAAGACAAAAAAAATAATACCTCACCGTTCTTTTTAAAAAGTTATTTGATTTCAAAAACTGCAGAATCGCAGGTTTTTGAAATAAACAAACACAGATTTTGTTAACAAATTAGCAAGAAACGCAATACAGTTTTTTCAGAACAAATGCTACTCACACCAGAGATATAAATAAAAACAAAAAATAGTGAAATAACATGTATTTACACAATTTATTAAGCAAAATCCTAATTAAGTCAAACGAATAAATGCCAAAAAAACATTTATATTCAAAATAAACATATTAGAGAATGTAACTGGAACAACAAAAACATATTTTTACAAAGATATTTTCATGAAGAATCTAATGATCGAATAAAAAATATGTGTCACCGTGCTCGTTTTTTTGTTTTGGTGACTTTTCTGAAAAATCCTGAAAAAAATAAAGACTATAATAAGTGTTGTCTCCCCTTTCAACCAATTTTTTTGCTTGTCTACGCCCTATGTATATCACTGGGCGGAGACATAGCTATTATTGATTAAGCACTGACAAATGGGCGTAGAAAATGACAAAAAAGATTTTGACCTAGCATATGTGACCCAGTACATTACATTATGATTCTCATTAAAACATGGCTATAGCATGTCTTGATTCTTTGATGCTTTCTTACACGTAGGATTTATGTAGATAAAAGCTAAAAATTATAGCTTTATTCCTAATGCATAGATCTAAATGTCATTTAAAGAATAAACTTACAAATATGCAATAAGAGGATAAAACATTCTTTTCGTGATGTGTTGCAACCAGAACCACACAGCGGTGAGGCCTGCAACACATTATCGCACAAGGGCTTGACAAACGTTAATATACAGAAAGGAATGTTATATTGTCATTGTTATATATTATAGGACTTTTTGGGTACTGTAAAGGTGGCAACTTTAATTTTCATATCTGGGCGTGGTTCGGTTATTTCAACTGCTCAAGAATGAAAATCAGGTTCTATCCATTGGTTAAGCGTTTAAAAGTTGCTTGAGCCGCGCAGGTCTGCGTGCATTTCATGAAAGTCCTGTCCGTTAATGCACTGAACCCACATTTATTAAACCTTAAAGCGTATATTACAACACAATCGTATGTTTTTATCGTCTATTGAAATATTATGAAGCCTCTTAAACAAACAGTGTAGATCTAGAGCAGTCTGATCTGGGTCCACACTGTTTGCCTCTATACTAATGTTAAACAATAAACAAACACTTTCGAATGTAGTTATAACGCCTCATTTTCAGATTTTACCTATGTCTAAAGTAGACTAATAAGGCAGTCATGAGGTGCCGCCTTTACAGTATGAAAAGTTCTAGAATACTTTCCTTTCAAGCAAAAGCATTTCCAAAATAAATGTCCACTGTAACATCATGAAGCATACAACAAAACCACACCTTATAGGCGCAATCGAAAACATCAATACTATCGACGATTATAGACCAAAATAGTTAGAATCATAGCTTTTTTTTATATAAGCAACACTCATCGAACAGGCGACACTTTGCAATCAAAACTCTGTTTCTAGCGAGTTTTGATCCGCGTTCGTCAATGGTTAAGAGTGATTTCGATTGCTCACTATCCGGTGTGGAAACAAATTTTTTTTCAACAGAAACATGACTGAAAAATGTAGATAACTCCTAGCTCTTGTTTCAGATTGTTTTGGTTACGTATTCATTGTATCAATACACATACCGGATAGGTGGCAACCGAAAACGTTGATGCTACCGACGAACGTAGATCAAATACCGTCAGAAACAGACTTTTTGGATTGCAGTTTGTTTGCCTGACTGGCGACAAATGGTAAATTCTAGCGATTTGCGATCCATGTTCATCGATTGTTCAGAGCCTTCTCGATTGTCGCCTATCTGATGCAATAAAGTAGCGTATCTTATGATAATTGAATATTTTGGTCATGTCACAATAAAGCATAAGCGACGGTATCTTAACTCGCAGAGGATATCCGTGAGCAGGTTGAAATGGCAATTAAGCCCTCTGCAGTTATGTTTTATCGGAAATAAAGCCCGCGGTCAGTGATTGGTCAACGATCAACCAAAATATGACACATTATTAAATAAAATGTACAATTGTCAGCGATTGAAACACCTCAAGTTTCGATAGTAAACACTTATTATAAGGTATATAACAATAAAAGGATGATACATTCTTCTGTCTATTAACGTTTGCCAAGCCCAAATGAGATAATGTATTGTAGCCTTAACCATGAAGCTGTGAGGGCTGCACCAAGTGCGGATCCAGAGGGGGGGGGCAGGGGGTCCGGACCCCCTCTGGAAAATCACAAATTAAATGGGTTTCTATAGGGAATAAGCAATTGGACACCCCCTGGAAAAAGTTGGACCCCCTGGAAAATATTGGACCCCATCTGGAGCCTTGAAAAACGATAGATTTCTTTGAAATTGACCATTTGACTTCTGTAAAATAAGCTGAGGACTAAAAAATCGTTGTCAGAGCTTTTTTGTCAGACTGACCTGGACCCTCCCCCCCCCCCCCCTGATGAAAATTCCTGGATCCGTGCATCTGGCCATGCTTGCCAACCGTTAATATACAGAAAAGAATGTTATATTGTCATATATCTTCCTTTCAGGCACATGCAGTTCCAATTAATTTTATTAAAATGTATGCAGAAATGGCCATTTTATCATCATGAAACATGCAACGAAACAAAATAATTTTTGTAACAGAAACATGAAATAACTCCTAGCCCTTGTATCAGATTGTTTTGGCTACGTCTTCAGTATATCAAAAACATACTAGATAGGCGGCAATCGAAAACGTTAATGCTATCGACGAACGTAGTTAAATATTGTAAGTAACAGAATTTTGGATTGTTGTTTGTAGTCCGATAGGCAACAAATGGCAATCACAAACACTGTTTCTAGCAATTTGTTATCAGCATTCATCGATTGTTTAGACTGTTTTTATTGCTGCCTATCCGGTGTGATAAGGTAATTGAAATAGTTACGCCATTTCTACTTAAAACATTAGTGACCATGTACCTCCATGGGACCTAAAACATGAGAATGTCACATACAAGGCATGTGCACGTCTACAACCCCCCCCCCCTTTGGGGTGGGATGGGTCTTAGGTTAGTGGCAGCATGCAGAAATAGCAACCGAGACATGTATATAGTAAGTATATTTATACGGTCCGCAACTTTTAACCATCAAAATACTGAATGACTTCATACTCTGGGTGATGTTTTTAAAAGCTAATACTTGCATTCCTTCTTTTTGTGAAAGCAAAATACTTACAGAATTACGTTTCAGGCATCAAAGAGTTGTCAGGGGAGAATAATATCTACCGTCTTACAAATAAGTATTCTCTTTTAAAAACAAGATTCAGGAACGATAACTCTTACACTCTTACTTTTAAGTAAAAGTAAGGTTATCTTTTGACATGGGTCCCGCACTACCTTAATGGCAGCCACACCTCAGTTTTCACACAAGTATAAGCTTTCACAAAAAGCTGGCCTTACCGTAAGCAACGTATTTATATGACCAACATGTATATGTACACACTGCCTTTCGCTCATTATCTGGGTCGTCAAGATGTTATAGGGGATACTGCACATAGATTTTTCTTGGAGCAAGACATGTATACTGTTTGGTGCGAAACGACCAGGAAGCGCAGTAGCTCAGTGGTACAAAATGTAGAGTGCTTGACTCAAGACTAAGGGGTTGCGGGTTCAAGCCTTACCGGCGTCATTGCGCTGTATCCTTGACACATTAATCTTTGCTTAGTACTGGTTTAACCTAGAAAGACCTGTTCTGACAAAATTGAAAAATTGTTGACTTGTACGTTAAGAAATATATCGAAAAGAAACGACCAGGGTGCGTGGCACTGCGTTCTGCCATTCGCGGACAATCTTTAACCGTTGCGTAAAAGTGTGAACGTTATACTGGCACATGTTAAACTGCGCTGTGTCCTTGAGCAAGTTATTTCATCCTCTGAAAGTACCGGTTCAACCAAAGATGACCCATCCCGACATACATGTAACTGACCAAATTGTGTTGACTGGGACGTGAATAATCAAATCAAACAATATCAAGAGTTATGACCACTTTTACCTACTCACCACGGACGGACGGACACACAGAGCGATTATAGTGCACATCTGTACCGGTTAGGGCTGTTACAGATAAATTGTTTGGGGTTGGGGAGGCGGGAGCGGCGGTCGAATTTTTCGGCACTGAAACTATGTCCCCGTTTCGCATACCAGCGGCCAGACAATGTTTAAACGTAAGCAAAATACATTTTATCAAAATAGATGTATACCATGCGATTCAAGAGTTATGGGCATTTTCACTAATTTACCATGAGCCTGTTCGCCCATCGCATATTCTATTTGGTGCCTTTTCGTGCGGTACGTGTCCTATCTCCATGTATCTGCATAATGCCAAACATATTTAGCGTTTATGGCCGTAAAGTTTCATAGCTGTATTTAACATGTATCAGTTTAAATCTAATAATCTTTGTCGTAAATATCTTGTTTCTCATTTTAATAACTCCTCGTGTAAAGTTCTCCGCATATTAATGAGTCTAATCGCAATGACACATGTATTAGCAATGATCCAGGCTCCAGTAAAAGGTACAAGTTGGCATGCTCGCCCATCGAAGACTCAGATCAGCCTGCGCATTGGCGCAGTCTGATCAGAGTATTCGATTGGCGCACTTGGTAGCTAAGGGTCCAACGAATTTTCAGGCTGAAAACTAAGGTTCTGGTCAGAGTGTACGAATGCCCGACTGATTTGAGTCTTCGCTGTGCACATATGGAAACGTGTGCCGGCTCATTTATAATAGACGAAAGTGCACCTTTGTCAATGATGCTTGACACCGTGCTGGTATTCCTGAAAGTTTGATTCTTTTAAAAATGGGACAGTAAGCAACATTTACATTTTAGCCAATACTGAATATGAGCCATTAATTTTACTTGCTTGCCTTTTAAATTTGAATAAAACATCTAAAACAGACTCAATTTGGCAGTTCTTTACATGCCATTTCGGCTGCTTAATGTCTTAAAAGTTAAGCTTTTTGGCTCGGAAAAATGCCATGGAGGCAAGTTAAGGCTATTCTCTTAGTTCTTTTCTTTCAACATATTCTTTTTATATAGTATATAGACAGCAGTTTGCAGAGTCCCCCTCGATTGTAATATCGTCGAGATAACTAGAGTCCGTGATGATGTCATTGTGACAGTGAACAGTTCAACCACATGACCACTTACCCTTTACTAAAAATACTACCCCCGCGTATGATAATGGACAGGTACTAGTATAACCCTTTGTAAAGTGATAACCCCTAATTGTGTTCTTTGGCAAACAGTGAATCGCAACCAAAGTACAATCAATAAAACCTGTCTAAAGCGGCCACTCAAAATGAAGACCAGAAATGGTTTTCAAGACCGATTATCGCTTAATGCAGGTCAAAAGTATTGCAGAATGCTCCCCTTGGAACATTCTGCAATACTTTCGACCCTCATTAGGCTACCAGTTGTCTTTAAGACCTTTGTTTTAATTATTTTTGAGTGATCTCTTAAGACAGGTTTAACTGCACATGTATCAAATTTCCTGTTAAAGGTAAACTTCTAGTACATTTCGAAATCTTGCTAGATCCGCCGAACTTTTTATCATGGTGCATCATTTTTTTGCTCACCTCAACAGTCATCAGCGGGATATAGTTCTGATATATGTATCATTGCGTCTTTAATAGGAAGTTGCTTCCTCTCAACAAAGTTATCTTTCAATGAAAATCCTCATGGGATCTTAGTAATTCATTATCTTAGGAAATTAGTTTTGTTCGCTTTTTTTCTACGGTAAGTGAACTATTTCAGCATATATTTCGCAGCCAACGATCGCGGACGTCATGAGCAGGAGAGACGTATGAACATGAGCACATATAGTATATCGATCTATAATGGGCACATGGTGCGCATTGTAGACCATTCACTTTTCAGACATTGCTTGGCTGATCTGTCTTTTCAGTCGTCAAGCATACTCACTTCAACAATATAAGGAAAGCATAATGTCAAAGCAATTTAATCTACGTATCACAAGGGCAAACGTTTTCAAAAGTACTCATGAATTCAGGATTTTTAAACAGCTTCCAAATCATGAATTCAAGAATGAGCAAACCTCAGAATACATATAGTTAGATAGGTTGTATTAGTGTTTCTTATATATTTTCGGTTTGTTAAAAGTTAACGCAACATTTTAATATAAGTACTATATACTTGTTTGACAAAACCACGCCCACTTTAACATTTTGTTTACTAAGTCTGCAAACAGTTTTGGACCAAGATCAGGCCAAGCAAAATGTCTGGCCTGATCTGGATCCAAACTATTTGACACTCTGACGGTATTCGTGAAAGTTGTGTTTTTTTTCGAAAAAGATGAAATTGAAGAAAAAAATTAGCAGACGGAAAAACATAAAAATTACCAAGCATGTTATGCATCCATAAAACTTAGTAAATCTCGAATTAAATATGGCAGATCAAACACGTGCGATTTTGTTTGTGAGACTACATGTATGTCACCGTGCTAATTCGTCATTGCACTGATCAGTTATACACCATCAGGTGGCATCTGAGTAACTTTCAGGGCCCGGAATTACAATACCTCCTTAAGGAAGACTTAAGTTAAGTACTGATATTTCAACATGCTATATTAGATTCTAAATAAAATTGCCTGGATCGATGCAGTACTTGTGGTCAAAGATATCATTGTGATCTACAGAAAAAATGAAACTATTTTGATTTTAATCAGTTTGAAACGTTATTTTGCGCATCCTGAAAAATCAATACTTAACCCTAAAAGCGCCACCTATAATTTGCAGCAGACAACAAGGACCTCGGACACTCTCCTATTCAATCTGCCCAAATTTTAAAAGCCTGTAGCTAGGATAATGCATTACGGACAACTTTATTTTTGTGCTTAAATCAAACCCATACATTTAGTGTACCTAACAAAGTAAAAAATATTTGGAAAATAGTGCATATTAATGCCAGGATTTTAGGGTTTAGAGGGTGGGGGTATTTTTGTGACCAAATTTTATTTCACAGAAATTCAAAGTTTCGCCAGGTATTCACCTAAATACATGGAAATATAATGTTTGCAGCATAAATCTTAAGACAAAAATGACCAGTTTGCATAAAATTGAGGTTGAGAAGATTTCATCTTTTCTGCTAAATAAGTATGCAGTCCATGACTTTTGACTATTACCTGTAATAATATGTTTCAAGTGCAATTCACTGAGGTGTATCATATCTGCATACTATATACAGCATACTCTAGATAAACACAGTTTTTGAGCGTAAAATTATAAATGTTTTCTTACTCAATCGATTTAACCTATAATTTGGTGCTCAAAAGAACCGTCTCATTTGGACGGTTCTTATGAGTACCCACAACATATGTTTTGGTCGAGAAATAAGACAATTTATGGCTTTGTACACAATCATAACTAAAGCCCTGAAATATGCCATTGTAAATTGATTTACCTATAGGTTTGTACAAAACAAGTTCCGAATAAGTTTTTATAATCAATTGTTTTTGAGCATTTTGACAGCGTTCCCCCCCCCCCCTCCCCGTGACCAATCACGCCATTTTTATATGATGTGTGAAATGTACAACTACAACTATATGCAAAAGGAATAGTTTGGTCACGGGGGGAAAGCACTTCAGTTAAACTTTTTCTATTTCCTATTTGTTGAATAGCAAAAACAGTGTTTTCAACCCATATTTTTTTAATTGGTACTTGTCCAAGGAGAAAACACTTTTGTGGATAATACGAGTGTTGAACCTACTATCTTATGCACGGAAAAAATATCATTTTCTATGAAACTTTTCTCTGGCCATTTTTATGGGCAATCCTTCATGAAGACTGTCCGAGGTCCTTTCAAATTTTGCCGCTTTTTCAAAAATAACAAATAAGGCATGATATTTAATGAGAATCGTCTGCTGGCAGAATTTTTCTCATGAAATATCATACCTTATTTTTTCGAAAATTGGAAATGATTTCGTAAAATCTGCTGCAGTCGTGATTGGCGCTTTAAGGGTTAACTTAAGTCTTCCTTAACTTTAAGGAGACAATGTAATTCCGGGCCCTGGGCGTTTGTTATTGATAATATATGTTTAATGCTGTATTACGTTCCATTTTACAAATGTAACTTGTACACGATTGTTATGTCAATCACAAAAGGGAAATGACAAACATTAACATAGCTAGTCATATGGATCAATCCATACCATAATAGCAATCATCGCATCTGTAGACAGCATGCGCGGATCCAGAGCGGGCCAGAGGGTCCGGACCCTCCTCATCCCCCATCCCTTAAAAATGACAAAGATATAGGGTTCCTTAGTAATACTGGTCCAGATCCCTGGAAACAAGCCAGCATTCAATGATGGGGCGTTGATGGTCCGCTTTTAGTGGTACATTGTATTTTGATCCTCTCTCCCTTTATCAACTAAATAACACAACACAAAACGTCCTCGAAACTGAGTTGGAGCCCCTCTGACAATACTTTTTGGATCTGAGCATACATGGACTTTCATTTATGCACCTGATTCTTCACCGACTTGCCTGTTTGCGTATGTAAATTGCGAAGGCGACTAGCTTAGGGTATAAATTTTTTAAAAAAATGTTGGTACTCATAATTTTTCAGCGTATTTTAGTATTGTAATTTTTCATTATAAAAAATGATTATTACCTTGATTTATTGCAACAGACTGCATGCTTGGTGGTCAACCCAATCATGGGCGACAACTTTGCTTTGTTCAATTGCATGCAGCGGGTCGCACCTCATACTCTATGACGAGATGATGCTTCGATAACTTAGGGATTATTCATGCGAATTAAACATCTTTGTGTCTCGATCAGCATCATAATAAAGGGCGAGGTTAGCACCGTTGTACATGTTTAAGCCGTCCAGTAATTTAACTGAACGTTCCAAGGCGGTGCTTTTTGTGGATCCTTTTTGTTATCTATGTTTCATGTTTGTCTTTATTATGATGCCTTGTCTGTTCCTTGCACCCTTGTGATCACCTGCTTAGAAAGGGCTGGCCTCTTTGCTCTCTTTTGTGTTGCGTTTTCTTCTTGTGTTTGGTCACGTTCCTATCACGTATGGTAGTTGATTGTATATATTCCTGATCTTTGCCTTCCAGTCTTTACTTTTGCTAATAAGACTGCGCTTATGTGCGTGCATGTTGGCCTGATCGTTCCCAAATCGCATAAACGATATGGCCAATACCAAAACGGCATACCATGGCTGCTTCATTCTTAAATTGTTTGCGCTCGTAGAACAGGGGTGATGATTTATAAATGGGATTGGTACATGTAGAAAATGGGCATGAACATAACAAAACAAGTACTGCAGCCTGTTTGTTGAATATTTACAGTCTCTATCTAAGACTTCGCTTCAAAATAACGGTCATGCCCAAAACTTTGAAGAAGTTAAGGGGTTTATTACTTTTGAACTGTCTTTCCGTCCGTCCGTCCGTCCGTGCGTGCGTCGGGCGAACGGACGGACGGACGAGCCAAAAGCAATACGTCCAGCCTTTCTTCGGTTCGTCTACCACACGTTTTTTACAACCAGCATCTTTGGAACCGTATATGCTAGGGTCTTTAAATTTCAAGTTTGAAATTTGATTTCTTATGAAATAGTAGCTGATCCGTTTTTATCTTGAGTAATCTCCCATTCTTGAGTTATGCTCCCAAGATTATAATAAGGTGGCAATCTTGTTGGCAAAATATTTCAAAAAAGTATTAAACCTAGAATATTTATACTTGGTAAACTGTTTTTGGCCGAGAGGTAGGTTTAAAAAAAGTTTTACATGTAATTGGATTCCATAAAAAAGACGAAGACATACACCTGTCAAACCTTTACACCATACTAACGCCTTTGACGCCTTTGAAACATCATAAAAATAGTAAGTGAGTAGGATCAGGAAATACCACAATCACAAAATGCAGACAAATCAACCCATGGCACCGCGAGGAAGAGCCATACAACAATCACGAGACAACAGGAAAACAAACTAAGCAAAGCAACCAGCTCTCTCTTTCCCACCAAGATGATTGCTGAACTAGAAGGGACATAAAGTAACGTACAACAAAACATAGAACAATTACAGACTCCCACAATGGGAGTAACAATAAACAACAAGTCAACAACAACACAACCACCGCCTTAGAACGGACAGCTCCATTAGAATGCTCCATTTTCCATAATATTTTCAAAAGCAATCAAAACTTAACTGAAATTTTTCTTGATTTTTTTTTCAATCTTGTTTAAAATAGAAAATGATGTCATGATCTAAAAATAACCTATGGAGTAAAAGGTTAAGACTGATTTTATATCTTTGGGCCCACTTGACCAAGACTGCTGTCTTCTGTATATTAAGAGTATTTGATGTGTGTATACTATCTCGATGAGGCAGACCTGCGGGCCGTGCAATAACTGATTGACTGTAGTTGGACCGCCTAGTCCGTCTTGGTGTTCAGTTTACATTCAAATCGAGTATTATACCCGATAGCAAGAAATCTAAGACATGTAGCTAGCTATGCTGTAAACAAGAGCCAACTTTGATTTCTCTGATTATTCAGCACCATTATTTGTAGAAAGCAATTCCTATGCGCGTTTCCTTATCTCGTGTTCTTATCAAACGTCTATGGGAATTGTCTTTCTAACTTTAGGCTGTTGTTTGACACTATCCTGCTCCTCATCTATCAGGCATTTCAGTAATACAGATACCAACTCATATGTTTCATACCTTTGGAATACCGCCTGTATGTTTTTTTTTGTTTTTTTTTTTCAAATTTGAAATAAAAAAAAAACAAAGGGGTCGTAAATTCAATTTAAGCCTGATCAGTAATTCCGTTGATAACGTGATAAATTCGTTAAAGGGAATTCTACAGTTTATGAAATTGACTAATCATCGTAAGCAGCAGCAGCATCGTCAACATCGTCGTCGTCATCATCATCGCGCCGTCGTCGCCGTCACCATCATTATCGACTTCGTCATAATCATCATCGCCGCCGTCGTCGTCGTCATCATCATCATCATCATCATCATCATCATCATCATCGTCATCGCCATCGTCATCATCATCATCGGCGTAGCCCCCATTAGGCAGTTACGCACATAGGGAATGGCAATTGTACTGGTACGGAAACTAGTTTTTCCAACCATAAGGGACTTCTCTTTAATGAAATAATTCGCTCCTGGATAAGGGATGGCTCAAAGGAAAGAATTCGTTCCCTCAAGGAGCGAATTCTTTCCTTTCAGAGAAGTCCCTTTTATGAAATTGGACGCAACTGATAAGAATCACAACTCGTTTCAATATACTCCCTCCGATGTGCGTAATTATTACAGCGTTCTGGCTACGCCTATCATCATCATCAGCATACGCATCAGCATCATCATTATCATTATCATTTTATACAGACTAAAATTGATCTTCTCTCGAGGGTGAAGCCTATCAGACTTGTCTTCCTCGAAGGCACCCTCTCAACTCAGGGTACGGTAAATATTCGAAACTTTTGAACACTTTTCTCTCTTTCTATTCTAAAATTAGTTATTGGTTTTCAGGACAAGTGTTTGTCAGAATAAGACACAGGGTAAACTCTGATCAGACTTCTTCTTCTTTGCCTTCCTCTTTAATTGCACGTCGATTGGTCGGACTTCAGACTCTATGGCGGTTCCGACTTAAAGACTTATCTATTGATGAGATGGTAGGGGTCTGTCTACTCATTTTAGTTCTGGCACTCAAATAAAGTAGAGTCAAATGTGCCTGGTGATCATAGTGACACAGTTCACGCCCACCCTGTCTGTTCAAAACGAAAATTTTTCTTCCGTGATCATGATTTTAAGTGTCAGACACATGTACCATGCCACCAAAACATATTATAATGGGGGAAAATGAGGTTTGGCAATGCCATGTGACTACAATGAATTGCAAAACAAGAAACCGGTCCCTGTCTCTGTTGTTTATTCCAAAAGTATTTCCCGTCAACTTTATTTAAATGTTTGTACCGTGTATTACCAAAACCATTCACCAATTTTTCTTTTGCACATTTCTACTTGTTTAGGAACATAATCGTGTATGGCTGAGCTTTATTTGTTTTTCATTGTTAATATTCTTCTACAACGCCGACACGAAAATAAAATTTGGTCTTAATTCAGAACCCGTGCACGCACGCTGTCAGTCATTTAACAGCCTAACCTTGAATATCTTAGGTCCCAGTGCAACAATTATTTTAACTATATGCACTTAATAATGCTATCCATGCATTTAACCCTTAACTTGCTAGTGGTGAATTTTTTCGTCTGCTAATATCGTTTGCAAACAGTTTGAAGCCAGATCAGGACCGACATTATGTCAGTCCTGATCTGGATACAAACCGTTTTACACTGTATCTCTAAAAAAGTTCTTGAAATAGTTAATTTTGAAAGACAAAAAAAAGCATGAAAATTACACAGGATGCAAAGAGTTAAAAATCCTTAATCAAGAAAGACAGACCTACACAAAACCAAAGAGCAAAGCCCAAACCGGTTTCAAATGCTAATACCGTCATAGTCCAATAACTGCTTTGCCATCAGTTAAGACAGTAGGATAGCGCTGTCTTATGGAAGTTTATGTCATATATAAGGCTATGTCCATTGAAGACTATGCATTTTTTGAAGACATAGTCTGATCTTTTCACTATCTGCAAAATCAGACTGCTGTTTTGTTGTCGCGCGGCTTAATCCCACTGGGTAAAACTGACGTCAAAAGGCATTGTTTGCCTTATCTTGGTATCTTTTTGCCATCTCGTGCTCATCCTGAACATCTGATTTTATAATTGAGAGAAGAATTCTGAGAGAATATAGTATTAAAGGGTACAGTAAAGATATAACGTGCCAAACCTACCCATTTGCATTGTGTCCCCGATTGGTCTGCGGAACAGAGGAGATTTTGAAATCCTCAAAGCATCATAGGTTTGAGCCGAGGACCATCAGGACATGTTTTCTGTTATTTCGTAATCATCGTTTATTGCATTTTTGAACAGTATACGATTACTTTGACACTCAATCTCATTAGATTCACAGTGTTAAAACATCGTCCTATCAACGTCGCATCGGCGTAGCTACGACGATGCTCCCAACTTCCATGTGTTGCTGGAAATATTGACTCAACTCAAAGATCTGCTCTGCTTTCCTGGATAAATCTTTATTCAGCATATTAAAAAACGATATAAAATAGTTAGAGTAGGTTCAGCGCTATTAGAATATGCATTTGCGCTACACGATTGCCCTTCCAATATTGACTGGACTTGTGAACTCACAATCTTTGACCACAATACTGATCTCACAATGGTCACCAACGCTCTTTGACAATGCTTTTGATCTTACAATGGTCATCGGTTATCTTTGAGAATACTATTTACCTCAAAATAGTCGCTACAGCGATAACCTCCAATTATTATTAGACAATTTACCTTAGAGTGGTCATCAATATTTTGACTAGATTATTGACCTCACAATGGTCATAAGTACTCATCTTCACAGTGGTGATCAATATTTTTGACTAGACTATGACTTCATAATGACCATCTCTCATGTTTGACTACAGCCTTTCTGAGCAATGATATTCAAATAAACTTGGTCTAAAGTATTGACCTCACAATGGTTGACATCATTGTTCTTGGTCTTAGCAATTTGCCTCACAATAGTTGTCAAATTGAATACTGTTCCTTTTTCTACACTATTGCACTCATTCTGGGTTTCATCACTGTTCTTTATCTAAATGATTTCCTTATCAATGACTGTCATTGTTTCTCTTTGTCTAGACTATTGGCATCACAGTGGTTGACATGACTGTTCTTGGTCTAAACTTCCAAAACTATTTACATCATAATGATTGACATTACTGTTTTCCATCTAAAGTATTAACCTCACAATGGTTGAATTCACTGTCTTTGTCTAAACTACTGCAATCACAATGATTGACACACTATTCGTTGTCCAAACTATTGACCTCTTAATATTGCCACACTGTTCTTTGTCTAAACTATTGACATCACACTAATTGATATCACCATCCTTTGTCTGAACTCTTGACCTCAGAGTGATTGAGATCACCGTTCTTTGCTTAACCATTAACCTCACAGTTGTTAACACCACTGTTCTGTGTCTAAACTATTGGCGTAACAAGGTAAAATCACTGTTGTTTGTCTAAAATATTGGCGTAACAAGGTTAAATCACTGTTGTTTGTCTAAAATATTGGCGTAACAAGGTTAAATCACAATTATCTGTCTATACTATTGGCGTAACAAGGTAAAATCACTGTTGTTTGTCTATACTATTGGCGTAACAAGGTAAAATCACTGTTGTTTGTCTAAAATATTGGCGTAACAAGGTTAAATCACTGTTGTTTGTCTAAAATATTGGCGTAACAAGGTTAAATCACAATTATCTGTCTATACTATTGGCGTAACAAGGTAAAATCACTGTTGTTTGTCTATACTATTGGCGTAACAAGGTAAAATCACTGTTGTTTGTCTAAAATATTGGCGTAACAAGGTTAAATCACAATTATCTGTCTATACTATTGGCGTAACAAGGTAAAATCACTATTGTCTGTCTAAACTATTGGCGTAACAAGGTAAAGTCACTAGTATTTATCTAAACTATTGACCTCGCAATGATTGGCATCACTGTAGTTTTCTCAACCATTTACATCAAATGGCTGACACCACTATTTATGTCTGTACTATCGACATCACAATTGTTGACACACTGTTTTTGTCTAAACTATAGACCTTACAATGATTGGCATCACCGGTATTTGTCTTAACCATTGACCTCACAATTGTTTATATCACTGTTCTTTGTCTAAACTAATGGCATAACGAGGTAAAATCACTGTTGTTTGTTAAACTATTGACCCCACAATGATTGGCATCACCGGTCTTTGTCTGAACTATTTACCTTACACTTATTGACATCAACATTCTTTGTCTTAACCATTGACCTCACAAATGTTTACATCAATGTTCTTTGTCTAAACTATTGGCTTAACAGGGGAATAATCAATGTTGTTTGTCTAAACTATTGACCCCACAATAATTGGGAGCACTGGTCTTTGTCTGAACTTTTGACCTCTTAATTATTGACATTAACGTTCTTTGTCTTAACCATTGACCTCACAATTGTTTACGTCACTGTTCTTTGTATAAACTATTGGCATATCAAGGTAAAATCACTGTTGTTTGTCTAAACTATAGACCCAACAATGGCTGGCATCACTGGTCTTTGTCTGCACTGTTGACCTCACAATATATGACATCAATGTTCTTTGTGATAACCATTGACCTCACAAAATATTATTGTTTACATCACTGTTTTTGTATAAACTATTGGCGTATCAAGGTAAAATCACTGTTGTTTGTCTAAATTATTGACCCCACATTACTTGGCATCACTGGTCTTTGTCTAAACTATTGAACTCACAATTATTGACATCAACAATTTTTGTCTTAACCATTGACCTCACAATTGCTTACATCGCTGTTTTTTCTAAACTATTGGCATAACACGGTAAAAATCACTGTTGCTTGTCTGAACTATTGACCTCACCATGGTTAGCATCACTGTTTTTGTCTTAACCATTAACCTCAAAATGACAGACATCACTTTTTTTGTCTGAACCTCACAATTGTTGACACACTGTTTTAGTCTAAACAATTAACCTAACAGTGATTTGCATCACTGGTCTTTGTCTAAACTATTGACATCACAATGATTGGCATCACTGGTCTTTGTCTGAACTATTGACCTCACAATAAATGATACAAGGTTCTATGTCTTAACCATTGACCTCACCATTGTTTAAATCACTGTTTCTGTCTAAACTATTGACCCCACAATGATTGGCATCCATTATCTTTGTCTGAACTATTGACTTCACAATTGTTTACATCACTGTTTTTTGTCTAAACTATTGGCTTAACAAGGTTAAATCACTGGTGTTTGTCTAAACCATTGGCTTTACCATGGTTGACCTCACTGTTTTTATTATAACCATTTACCTCAAGATGGCTGACATCAATATTTTTGTCTAACTATTGACCTAACATGCTCTAGAAGGATTCACGTTAACCATGTGAATAGTGATGGTGTTGTTTTATTGTGCTTGTTTATTTGTGCTTTGTTTGTTTGTTTGTTATACCCGTTTTTTTTCTATACTTGCTTTTTCTTAAGAAAGAGGGTAAATTGATTTCATACCAATTGATTCCATCCATTCGTCCCTGCATCCATCACGTTTTTTGTAACTGTATCTTCCCCTGAACCGTTGGATGTAGCAACTTCAAACTTTGCAGGTGCATAGGTCACAAAATGTAGATGGAACCGGGTAATGTTTCGTGAGACCTTGAGCCAAAGTGTAGGCCAAGGGTCAAGTTATGTATTTTCTTGTAAATGCATCTCCTCCTGAACTATTGGGCGTCGCAACTTCAAACTTTGCAGGTGTATAGGTAGAGAGTATTGGGCAATGTTTTGCGGGTATTTTCGATGATGTGCCATCGACTGCAGTCTAGTTTGTTTCTGTTTTCTCTTCTTTATTCTTTTTTTTAATTATGCTTTAGTTGTTGTTGTTGTTGTTGTTGTTGTTGTTGTTGTTGTTGTTGTTGTTGTTGTTGTTGTTGTTGTTGTTGTTTGCACATATTGGTAATGTTTGATAGTGGCTAATGGTCACTTTCAGTTAATGAAGCAAAAAAGCTTGATCCATACAGCCATTGCAAAGCGGTATATCATATCAAACACAGTATCAAGATCCCGAAGGAAATTTTGAGACGTTTTTCTGTCGGTGCTTTCTCTACGTGGTGATAAAGTGCTTAGTTTATTTCTGTTCTTTAACCAGGTGTGCTTGTTTATCATTCTCCTCATTAATCATTACAAAACTATATACTTTAATATCCATACCATCAATGAATTGGCTTTACAGTGCGATGATATCTGAAATCTAGTCCTGTTGAAGAAACAATAATTGGGTATAAGAATTCATCATGAGTGTGAGGGTGGGATAGAAAATCCGTCCAGAGGATCACCGATTGGTATCACGAGGCTTGCCGAATGATGACAAACGGTGATCGCTAGGGACGGATTTTTCTATCCCATTCTCACAGGAATAATGGATTCTTTTTCTTGCTCACCACTAAATATCTCATTTTATATTGACAAAACATGAAAAAGAATTCCAGAAAATCCTTACTACGCTGAGATGCGACATGTTGACATAAATTTAATATTACAGTGACGTCACGGATCAGCGGCCAACGTGCGGCTGTTAGATTTTTTTATCTTTCCCACGGGCTGGTAGGGGTATACGTGTGAGATAGATAGAATCCATCGTTGGCGTTCATTGGGGACAGGAATATGCCAACCCGAGAGCCCACCGTTCCATTAGGAAACGAGGCCTGCCAAGTTTCCCACTTAATGGTCGACCCGAGGGTTGGGATTTTTTCTGGAACCACTAAACAGTAATGATCGATTTTTTCTCACCTACCATTTAGCGAGGTACTGTATAATAGGTGTTGATGACGTCACTGAGTTGATGTTTACAGTCAATGACGCGCACTGTGCAAACTTGGGCTTGAACAGCACTTTGAACAATGACAAAAGCATCAAAATGGATTTACAAGAACTACCTTATCAGCAGCAGAAAGTAAGTTTGTTGAGGTGAATCAGTTTCTTTTTTAAGATCGGCAAGAATCCCCGCCCCCCCCCAACACCTTCCCCCCCCCCCCCCCAAGTCCGATGCAGTCAGTCAATCATTGTACAATATATCAAAACATGTCAATCGCATTTGCATTCAACATGTACAAAAGATGGAATTAATGTGCAAAGTAAAAATGCACAGGTTAAGTTTATACCAAGTGAGCCTGCCTACTTTAATCGTTGTAATTTTAACAGCCATGAGCCAAAAATGTCACATGTAGGTTATCTCGCATTATCAACCAGCGCCGTGTGGTTTATCTCGTATAAGTTACGCTTATCTCACATGGGTAGTGATATGGGACAGATTTTTCCAACAGCGAGCTAAAAGAACCTATCTTTAGCCATTTGTATACTAATGAATTCTCCCAAGTGGTTTGGTAAAATGATTCTGTGATAGTCCATGATTGGGTAAAAAGCCTATCTTTAGCCATTTGTATACTAATGAATTCTCCCAACTGGTTTGGTAAAATGATTCTGTGATAGTCCATGATTGGGTAAAAAGAACTTTGCTATTATCTTAGAAAACAGTGCATACCCTGTGAAAATACCGCGTCCGTGGCATTTCATCTGGGTATACTACTTGTATGCACGTTTTGCTAAAGTACCTGTTTAGGGATTTCGAGTATACGAATGGTTACATGTAATACAGTTTGTATAACTTTTTGGAACGTTCTATTTGTCATTATTCGAGGGGCGGTTGATGGAGCATTCCAAATAAGTATGCTTGTTGAATCGGACTTTACAACGTTTGCGAAAGCCAATTTAAATATAGAAGGCTAAGGCTTAAATGTCAACCGTATGTTATGTCAGGTTAAGGCCCTCAAAAGTGGGAGCACACAGTAACAATGTATAAAATTTTATGAATAAATAGTAACTAAAACATGATAACACATTTAATGACAACATTTTACATGGTTTATATCGCTTAATGTTTTTGGTTGCATTAGCAAAATGAATTTTCAAAGATACAGACAATCATTTTGGCCGATATAGTGGGGTCAATGATCCCAAAGTTTCGGGAAATGTTTAGTGGCGTGAGCACTAGTCATTGTCTAGTTACAGAACATTTCTAACATAATTTATTTAGATGTGAACAAAAGCCTTACCACGATTAAATTGGAAATGGATTGGTCCAATTGATAAGGGTTATAGAGTTCACACGAAATAAATGGGTTAATTTCTTTAAATTTTCAAGATTTTACGTAGCCTGCCTTGATCCTCAGCATTTCTGTGCAATTCTCCAAGAAGGCAACATAGATGGATAATGATTACTTAGCTGCTCGTCAGGATATAATCAAATTTAGCAGCTTTTAATAATTTAACTAGCGAACTTTTCTTTCTCGGTAGATTGGTGCTTACAGAATTGCTTCGTTTGTGCTGGTTGCATTATTATTGTGGAGTCTGTAAATTTTTCTCCCGTACTTCGTTGGACAAGAGCATTTAGCTTTTTGGGTTGGATTATATATTTTATTCTGGTCTTGTGGACAGTTGGTTTGAGGTAATTATATGAAAAATAAGGTGTATTACCAAAGTATAATGCACAAAATATGAAATTATATGTTGTACATGTATGTGGTTATGACCCCAAGGCTATAAAACTTTTTTTTTATTCTCAACTCAGCTGAGCATGAAATTTCTACAGCTCATTCAAACCAGAAAACAAAGACTTTTCTTGCTTTCAAACTCTCGTATGTTGTATTTATCATGCTTATAAATTTTAAAATGCCAACAATTGTTGGCATTTTAACATTTATGAGCATGATACATTACTTGCTCAGTTCAGTTGAACATAGACAAAGGTGTATAACCTCGGAACTAGAACTGTTATATGCTTTTCAGCAGTTTATTGTTCAAGCTTTCTGTGAGAAAGTAATGATAGTGTACACTTCTATTTTCACAGAAGGGCAACTTTTCCACTAACATTGTAGAAGAAATATAAAAGTTTTGCCTAGAAATGCGACTTTACTTTCTACTTAAGATTTTTCTACTCTTTATACTACTTTACCTCATAATTTAATTAAAGATAACCTTATTGATCTTATTGAAAGTACCTTCAATAGAGAAGGCTCTCCTTTACCTTGCATGTAACGACAGAAACGCATTTTTACTTCACAAAAACCTAAAAAATATCATGCATGGTCTCGTCAAAATGTATGTGATGCGCTGACCTTTTTGTTAGAATACATTTTTATTCGATTTGGCACCAAGTTGTATAGACAAGTAGTTGGGATTCCTATGGGCACTAATTGTGCTCCCTTGGTTGTAGATTTATTCCTGTTTTGTGATGAAAGGGGCTTTATGATGTCTCTTTCTGATGATAAGCAGGCTGATATTATTGATGCTTTTAACACTACATCCATATATTTGGACGATATTTTAAACATTAATAATGTTTATTTTGACACTGTGGTGAGACAAATATACCCTTCAGAGCTCCAATTTAATAGTACCTCTGATGCCGAAGCCGCGTTTTTAGACTTGCATTTGTCAATTTCTAAATTGCTATTGTTTTACCAAAAATTATGATAAACGTGACGAATTAGATTTTGAAATTTTCTATTTTTATGCCCCCAAAGGAACTTTGGGAGGCATATAGTAATCGCACTGTCCGTCCGTCCGTCCGTCCGTCAGTCCGTCCGTCCGTCCGTCAGTCCGTCCGTCCCACTTCGTGTCCGGTGCATATCTCTTATATTCTTTGAGGTAGGAATTCCAAATTTGGTGTGTGGATGCATCTTGGGATGACGGAGTGTCGCGTACCATATTCAGGTCACTGTGACCTTGACCTTGACCTCTGACCTAGATTTTAGAATAATCGTGTCCGGAGCATATCTTTTATATTATTTGAGGTAGGAATTTCAAATTTGGTGTGTGGATGCGTCTTGGGATGACAAAGTGTCGCGTACCATAATTGGGTCACTGTGACCTTGAACTTGACCTCTGACCTAGTTTCTAGAAACTGCATTGAGTCTGGTGCATATCTCCTATATTCTATGAGATAGGAATTCCAAATTTGGTGTGTAAATGCATCTTGGGATGGCAAGGTGTCACATACCATTTTTGGGTCACTGTGACCTTGACCTTGAACTCTGACCTAGTTATTAGAATTATCGTGTCCGGAGCATATCTTTAATAATATTTGAGCTAGGAATCTCAAATTTGGTGTGATGATGCATCTTGAGATGACAAAGTGTCGCGTACCATAATTGGGTCACTGTGACCTTGAACTTGACCTATGACCTAGTTTTTAGAATTATTGTGTCCGGAGCATGTCTCTTATATTATTTGAGGTAGGAATCTCAAATTTGGTGTGTGAATGCATCTTGGGATGGGGAAGTGTCACGTACCATAATTGGGTCACTGTGACCTTGAATTTGACCTCTGACCTAATTTCTAGAAACTGCATTGTGTCTGGTGCATATCTCCTATATTCTTTTAGATAGGAATTCCAAATTTGGTGTCTAAATGCATCTTGAGATGACAGAGTGTCACACATACCATTTCGGGTCACTGTGACCTTGACCTCTGACCTAGTTTTATGAATTTTTGTGTTAGGAGCATATCTCTTATATTCTTTGAGGTAGGAATTCCAAATTTGGTGTGCATATGCATCTTGGGATGGTGGAGTCTCACATATTATTTTCTGGCCACTGTGACCTTGACCTCTGACCTAGTTTTAATAATAATTGTGTCAGGAGCATATCATTTATATTATTTGAGAAGGGAATCCCAAATGTGGTGTGTGAATGCATCTTTGGATGGTTGAGTGTCTTGTACCATTTACGGGTCACTGTGACCTTGACCTCTGACCTAGTTTTAATAATAATTGTGTCAGGAGCATATCTCTTTTATTAATTAAGATAGGAATCCCAAATTTGGTGTGTGAATGCATCTTGGGATGGTGGAGTGTCTTGTACCATTTACAGGTCACTGTGACCTTGACCTCTGGCCTAGTTTTTAGAAAAATCATGTCCAGAGCATATCTCTTATATTATTAAAGGTATGAATCCCAAATTTGGTGGGTGGATGCAACTTTGGATGGTGGAGTGTCACGTACCATTTTTGGGTCACTATGACCTTGACCTCTGACCTAGTTTGTAGAATAATCGTGTCCAGAACATATCTCTTATATTATTTGAGATGGGAATCCCAAATTTGCTGTATGGATAAATCTTTAGATGCTGATGTGTCGCGTACCATTTTTAGGTCACTGTGATCTTGACCTATGACCTAGTTTCTAGAATAATCGTGTCTGGAGCATATCTCCTATATTATTTGATGTAGGAATCCCAAATTTGGTGTGTTGATTCCTCTTGGGATGGTGGAGTGGTGCGTACCATTTTGGGTCACTTTGACCTTGACATTGACTTCTGGCCTCGTTTCTAGATTTATCGTGTCTGGAGCATATCTCCTATATTACAGCTAACTTTCCTCAAATGTGTCTTATGCTTAACCAATTCCTTTGGGGGCATTCGTCACGTGACTGTGACATTTCTTGTTAGATGGTGATGTTCCTCGCTCTACATCCTATGGAGTCTATATCTCCCGACTCATTCGTTTTGCTAGAGCATCTAGCCATGTTGCTGAATTCAAAACTCGCAATAAATTGTTAACTCAGAAACTTCTTAAACAAGGCTATCGTTATTATAAACTTCGCAAAACATTTTCTAAATTTTATAGACGATACTATGATTTGATATCTAATCGTCCAAATTGGACTTAAATCTCTGTTGGGCCAAGGACTTTCGGAATCTGAATTCTATGGTGACTTGATGTATAAATTGAAAAGGAGTGTTGGCTCTAGTAATTTTTCAGCGCAGTTCATTAAAATAATTTCCCATAATAAAAAGATTGCCACTTACATTCATGTATTGCAGCAGACTGCATGCTTGGTGGTCAAGCCAATCACGGTTGGCAACTTTGCTTTCCTCTTTAATTGCACGCCGGTGGGTCGGACTTCAGACTCTATGACGGTTCCGACTTAAAGACTTATCTATTGATGTGATGGTAGGGGCCTGATGCTTTGGCTGTTGTCAGGCCCACCTGGGTTTAACTGTTGGATTTCTTTTGCTCAGGTATTCAGTTTTGTTTACTGTTGAGTCCTTATCTTTGCTTTATCTCCTTTTTATATCTTGATTTATATGTTCTAGGAGATGATGCATTGATAAGTTAGGGGTCTTTCATGCAAACCAAACAACTTTGTGTCTTGATCCACATCTGAACTAAGGGTGAGGTTGGTGCACCGTTAAACCGGTTTAAGCCCTCCAGTAAAATATTTTTACTGACCGTTCCAAGGCGGTGTTTCTTTGATGATCATATATATGATAATATGTTAGTTTTTGTCTTGTTTTGTTATGCTTTCATGCACGTCTGCTTGTTGATGTCTCGGGGTCACCTGCTGGGAAAGGGCTGACCTCTTGACTCTCGTTTGTGATGTCTAATTGTGACGTTGTCTCTTTCCCATTGGTATCTTGGGTCAGGTGTGGTGCTTGATTGTATCGATTCCTGATCTTTGCCCTCTTTCTTACTTTGATAACAAAATATGATTGCACTACTAGGCAAAGGGTTGAAGTGCAATATATTTGTGTAGTTTAGAGTTGCCAAGCTTGTAAGCAAGATGCTACTGGCATTAACTGAGTGCCTATCAGTGGAGGAAGGTTCAGACATAATATAGATCTCTAGTCCCACAAGATAGCTGCTATTGTATCGTAAAATGTGAGTTTTCTGCATACATGTACCATGTGATAAAAGGCCATGCGTAACTGGCTCATTTGCTGTTTTATCCTGCTTGTGCGAGGGCCACCTATTTTACAATGTACATAAAACGTCAAGAGAATCTGTTTCTCTGAGAAAATGCTGAAAGAATCATCACTCAGAGCTTTACAATCCATTTCATCTAACGAGCTACTATCTTATTATGATCAATCATAGCAGGCTTTTAATCTAGACTCGTAATTGCATGTATAAACGTAAACATTGAGTTCATGTGTGGTATTGGACTTCTGAGAACATGTACTGTCGTGCCAGCCAAGAGTGACAGTGGCGTAATATTTTGTTACAATCGTTCAATAAAACATTAACTTGTACACGCCACTTGAAATGCTTAAGCTCACGCGAATCGGTAGATCACTTGTGTATTAATCCTATCCTGCGGATAGGATTAATGCACAAGTGATCTAACGATTATAAACAAAACATGACGTAACTGTTACTCTTGCTTGGCATGACAGTCTCTATATGCCAAGTACGTATTTTTGCAGGGACAGAATACGGAAAAATTATTACAGAAAAGTATACGTGTCGATGAACACCACACTTGTGCCACATTAGATGAACTCTTTCAAGAACTCATGACACTTAACAGTCCCTAATTTACCTTTTGATGGATAAAATCCCAATCATTTGATACAATAAGTCTAGAAATGCCCATTTTGTATTTTAAGGGGTTGGCAGTCTACGTTTCTATAAAATGGAATATTTCTGTCGCTTAGGATTTTTTTCTTCTCTTAGCAAACAGTGCAGATCCTGATGAATTGCCGCCTGCCGCCTTGTGTGGCATTTCATTCGGGTCTTTACTGTTTGCCAAAGTAACAATTTTCAGAATGAAAAGAAATTATTAGCAAACAATTGTGTATGAAAACCAACACAGCGAAAACTACTAATATTGTATAATATAATTGCAAGTGGACACCGATTGTCTACGACTAGCAAATACAACTGACCGCGACAGCTGGTTCAAAAAGTACTTTAAAAACGCACCATTTTACATTCTCTGTCTTTTCCACATGATTAATTTGAGGATGCTTCCTTTATCAATTTTTATCCTCTTGCAAAATGGACCATGATTTGCCATTATTTCGATTTGCTCATGCTGTTCATTCTGACGTAATATTGACGTAAGTGTTTTTCAACAATTGTCGTCTGACAAATGTGAATTTGATTCAATTTGAAAACAAACACTTTTAGAGGGTAGCCAGATGTCTTAACAAATGGAAAAACACAAAAGTTTTCAGAAATAATCGTTTTATTACCCTCCAACTCGCAGCGTTTCTTTGCTAACGTCAGTCTTAAATTTTCAAACATCAATAACAGACGGGTGACGTCCGCGTATGTCGCGATACTTTTTGTCTTTTATGCAACTGATTAGGTTGTATCTGTTGGTAATAAAAAGATTTTGATTATTCTTGATACTTGGGATATAAACGGCCAATTACGTTAAAAATCAATGACGTCATGTAGACGTAATGAACGTTGCCAGGGGCCTAAAACTTCGTGATTTGATTTTGCCTTTCCTTTTGCTTTCAAGAACAAACATCAGTTCGAAAACTTTTTTTTCGTTCATAGTGGAAGGTATGTGGACTCTGTGACTTTTTGAATTTGAGTTGTCTCAGAATTATCGCGACGTCACGGCAAACATAAGCCACAGCGGTTCGATTTTCTTATTGAATGCAAGCTAAACGACGGAACTTGTCAATTTTATTTTTCACATAATGAAAATATCCAATTTTCGACATAAATTAGCATTTAAGTAGGTGGTGCGTTTTTAAAGTCCTTCAGTATATCAAAATATATCCACATACCATCAGGAAGTTTCGCTTTGAATTTGTTAAAAATGTAATGTTGGCTCTGCTCTAATCGATTGAGAAAACAACGCTGGAAACCTATAGCTATCAGTTTAAACATAAATAAAAGGGGGCCATACAATGGCACACATACTACAGAAAAAGTTAAGCTTCAGCATATAGCCTTTGTATATCTCCTGTTTCTCAAATATTTGGGACATTTGATTCTTATCGCATATGGTTCAAGTTTCCTTTAAATGTCCAGCGCGGCTAGAAGTCTTTATTCTGGTCTCAGTCTCATGTTACGGTGCATAATGAACTCACGTGCATGCATGCGCAGATCCAGAAAATTTCGCCAGAGGGTCCTGACTTTCTTTTTGTCATCAATATATTTCCCAGCGGGTATTATGGACCCAAGGGGCTCAATTGCTTCTCGAGCGGCTACGTACCAGCATTGCTTGAGAAACCTTTAACCACTTGTGATTTTCCAGGGATACATGGATCCCCTGCCCTCTCTGGATCAACCCAAGTGTGCATGAGAGCTTGGTGCTTATGGACTGGCGAGCAACAACGACTCAGGCGAACATGCATATTCGCGTAACCTCACCAGAGCTCACCTACAGTCAAACCTCCAGATCGACAAAAAGACCTACAGGCAGACAATCAGACCCACTTGATAGCTGTTACCCATGGGGGTGCTCTGATATTTTCATACATATGCAAGTAGGCTCGGGTCATTTTTTGGGGTTCAAACATTTGAAAATGGGGTATGAAGATTTGGTGGATATTTTTAGGGTCATTATAAAATTGGACTATATTTATGGGTCATTTCTATGCATTTTAGGGTCTTTTCTTAAGGTCAAGGTACAGAATGGGGGATACTTTTTTGGTTTGCTAAAATTTCAAATAATTGTAAGGGTGCTTGAAATTCCTGATATTTTTGGGGGTGAAGGGTTGATGCTGGACCCGAGCCTACTAATGAAGAAATATATGAGAGTACCATCCCCCTCTGGAGCTGTACACTGGATTTTACGATTATTCGATAAGTTCCATCATATCATGTACTGGTCTGTTTATGTTGAGTACATGTTGTTGGGAACACACATGTACCATAGTAGCTTACGCTCATTTAATTACTTTTCACAAAACAAGGAACAGCTGTGAAGAGAAAAAGACATCTTTCATTTCCTAGTACGTCGTGTTGAGTGTTTATTACATGTGCAGCTTCTGAAGTCTACATTCAAATCGGATAGTTTTTGTATTCGTTGGACATATTCAGATAATTCGATTCGGCTGATTGAACTTTTGTTCCTGTAAATTCTGTGGTAGTTTGAAATTATTTCTGGCATTTGGTTCAATGTTTGTGAGGTAGTGATTCTTTATTTTTGTTTTATTTTTAAACTATCTCAGGGGAACGGAGAGCTGGTTGTTTTGCCCAGTTCTTGCATGCATGTGTGACGTGTTAGCTGAACTTTCTTGGTGCTATGTGCTGGATGAGAACTGTGATTGTGATTATTTCTTGATCAAACTCTTTAGTTGTTGTTGTTGTTGTCTTCCTCGGACCCAGTGGTTGGGTCCGAGTTGTCTTCAGCGAATATTCATACAGTTTTACCAGCAACCGCGGTATTTCATCTGGACTCCACTATGTAGGGTTTTCCAGTCCTAAATGCAATCGGAACTGCCTCGGCCAATTCCGCGAAATTCCGTGGAATCAGACCACGAATGTACATCGAGGATCTACTTTAATAACGCGGGTGATAATGTGACGCTGTCGTCACAGAAACCATGTTAACACCATAACAAGTGTGATTGCAGCAATTTTTTTTCAATAAAATTTTATTTAAAAAAATACGTAAACTTCATTTATTCTGCTGATAAACTTTTCTGATAATCATAATAATCAATTCAAAGCTGAACCCACATGCTACAGAACTAATTTATCATACGCCAGATGGAGATTTTTGGTGCATTGTACTACGCGTTATGCTCCTAATAGATTCGATTCTCGAATTGTGACGGACTTTCCCGAATGTCCTAAAAGGGTTAAATGAGTTTTTTTGTTAGGTGCGAGAAGTACCAAAATCTCATGTGCTGGCCTAAATAGATTTGTGTAGCGGGACAAAGGTAAGCACAAAAACTTCAAGTATCAAAATTGTCACTGATGGTCTTTGGAGCGTTCTAGCAAAATAACCAAACAAAAACTGTGCAATAAGCGTGGGTTCGTGGAGTGTTCCTCCTCGGTATATAATAACTACAAGATAGGATACGTACCTTGATTATATATCTGTTAATCTACCTGGAATTACATTGAAAGACGAATTAATACTCAGGTAAGCGGAGTCACGAGAAATTTACTACCAGAAAAGTAAACCCCTTGAATTACCTTAATCAAACCTGTCCTTGAGGTTATAAAACTGTTTTTTTTTTTTTTCATTCTCAACTCACTTTAAGCATGAACTCCAATTGCTCATAAAAATAAACTTCTTAAAAATAAGTTCGGATTTTGTATTTTTCGCGCTTATAAATAAGTGTTGCAAACTTAACATGCATGAGCCTGAACTTAGTTGAGTTGGGTTTTAAAATCTCGAAGCCTGGGCCCGGAATTACAATGCCTCCTTAAAGTTAAGAAAAACTTAAGTTAAGTATTGATTTTTCACAATGCCAAAAATAACGTTTCAAACTGATTAAAATCCAAATAGTTTAATTTCTTCCGTAGACCACAATGAAATCTTTTAACCACAAGTACTGCATCGATCCTGGCAATTTATTTAACCTTTAATATATCATGTTGAAACATAAATACTTAACTTAAGTCTTCCTTAACTTTAAGGAGGCATTGTAATTCCGGGCCCAGGGCCCGGAATTACAATGCCTCCTTAAAGTTAAGGAAGACTTAAGCTAAGTATTGATTTTTCAGGTTGCGAAAATTAACGTTTTAAACTGATTAAAATCAAAATTGTTTCATTTTTTTCTGAAGATCACAATGATATCTTTGACCATAAGTACCACATTGATCCACGCAATTTAATTTGTATTTAATATAGCATGTTGAAATATCAATACTTAACTTAAGTCTTGCTTAACTTTAAGAAGCATTGTAATTCCGGGCCCTGGTCTGCAGTTTTCATTTATTTTAAGATTTTCTCTAGTTTCTTCCTATTTTCAGTGATTTTGGAAGGACCCTGATATTTTTACATTTTTTTAAATCCACAATAGCTGTTATTGTGCCGCGTAGTATTGGTAGAATTCCTTGCTGTACTTCGACATAGTGTTCAAGCTTAGGGCCAGTTAAGCAAATATTTTCAGCGAAAAATTGTGATTATTGTCTTATACATTAGTTTAAATATGTGTTTTTGGTATACACAATCAGAAAACAAACATTAAAATGGCGTACTATCCCTTTTCACAAAAATTATTTCTTCATTGTGAGAGAGTTTATTAATCCTATGCCTGCTAGTGCTGTCTGCTGATATTAAACGTTTACAATCAATTTGGACCCAGACCAAGAACGACAGAACGTCGGGCTTGATCTAGATACACTCTGTTTGACACTCTGGTGATGTTCCTAAGATATACTTTTGAAAAAGTCAATTTTGCAAAATATTCAGTTCAATACCAAAAAATCCTAAAAATATACCAGCATGCAAAAAGTTAAGACAATAATCGAGCCCCTGCACCCATAATCCAGCTATATGAAAAGATTCAGATCATCATCGTGTTCTGAGTAACCAGTAACGTCATCCAGCATCGAATATGTTTCATGTGGATAGCAAAGACTGGGCTAATCAGAGTATTTGCTTAGTGGAAATGTCATTTTGTTGTGTGTTTTTATTTAGTCCTGATGCGGCCGTTTGTTATTAATGAGCTGGTATCCAATATAATGTACGAGTTTGCATGCACGTACAGCAAAGCTTCAAATCAGTTTGCGCGTTCGTACAGTCTTATCACAGCCGAAGAAACGTTTGACCCTCGGCTATCCATAGAGCGTGCATCGAAGACTCTGATCAGACTGTGCGGATGCGCAGTCTGATCTGAGTCTTCAATGAGCACATATGCCAACCTGTACCTTTTGCTGACTCCTGGCTCCATTTGAAATTTACATTGTTTTTATTTCAGGTTAATTCTTCACAATTTCCACAGAAAAGAAAATAAATATGATATATGAGTATGTGATTGAAAACCTGTTATAATGTTATTAAACATGCAGGATGTGATGTGTAATTAAAATTGTATTGAACTTTTAAAAAAAACAACTGTTATAATATTATTAAACGAGAAAGATGTGATGCGTAATTAAATTGATATTGAGCTTACAAAAACAATTGAACAAGCAAGATGTGATGTGTTACTAGCGAAGAAGGAATGAGAATTATCCAAGTTCAGGATGGATTTTAAATGGATTTTCAGTTTCTTCTTTCATTCTTGCCTCTTTACACACGGACTTCTCGGCTATCTGTCGAATCTTCTGATGCTGAGTGATCAACTCGCTGTCGCAGGTAAGATTAGTTGTGCTTTATTTAATAGCTTAGGCGCCTTCTAAATACTTTATCTGAACATTTTGATGAATCCGAAGTACATGTACGTGTACAAGTCTATTTCAGGCATGCTTTTAGTAATATGTCATAAAACAAACTAGTTTTGGTGAAACTATGCATTTAAATAAATGATTCTAATGCACTTGATTTGTAACGTGACGTCTGATTGGATAACGTCAACAATTTGCGACAGTATATTTAGGGGATAACTGTATTCAAAATTTTCATTTGGGAAGGTATATCGTCGGATATACGGTCGGAAATTTAGTTTTACGGCGACGCGTGATTTCCGAACGTATATCCGACGATATACCCCCCCCCCCCCCCAAATGAAAATTTTGAATATGGTTATCCCCATTCTAATGCTATTAACATTTTTCTTTCAAAAAGACAGTGAAAATGTACTTTGTTCCGCCTATACGTTCAGCGGCTGCCAGCTGCATAAATCCGCTTGCCAGCTGCATATATACACTTGTCAACCAATGAAAAGCGACGTTACGTAATGACGTCGGGTTTCCGACAGTATATCGCAGGATATACTGTCGCAAATTTATGACGTTATCCAATCAGACGTCGCGTTGCATTTGCAAGTGCATTAGAATCTGCGATATACGGTCGGAAATAGTTAAATGTCACTAATTACGTCACATATGGTTGGATGACGTGCGGCTTTTGCGGCTTGCAACGCTCCAATTTGAGACGAAACTGCAGAAATGCATTAGAATCAATAATTTCCTTTGGGGAGGTATATCGTCGGATATACGTTCGGAAATCACGTTTTACGGCTTCGCCTTAAAACTAAATTTTCGACCGTATATCCGACGTCATACCTCCACAAATGAAAATTTTGAATACAGTTATCCCCCAAATAAAACTCTTTGTGTATTAGCAATGAATTACTATAGTATAAAAGCATGTGCAAACAGCATTTTCCAGACCATACGTTAGCATTTTAACAAGTCGTACTGGTTGCCTTACTTTAATTGTGTGGTTGTCTTTTCTGTTAAAACAATCTTCAGAGAAAAAAGCAAACACTTTTATTTTGAAATTATTACGTTTGACTATAGGAACATCACAAGTTGAGTGTATCAAACCAAAGGGACGAATCCATTAGTACATAAAGGGTTAATCAGCATGATTACTGTCCAGTCAATAGTTTATCAAACTAAATCCAATTAAGGGCAGAATCAAAGAACATTCTCCAAACTATAAATACATGGGTGAAAGTTTTCAGGACTATACCTGAATTAATGATTTTGAGGCTGACTTTCCACAGAAAGTCAGCCTCAAAATGCTGAATTAGGGAGATCATAATAGCTTCTCTGATTATTTTCAGTCTGTCAAAGGACAATTGACCATTTAACCTTGAAATTGTGAATATGTAGTGGGGGCATACTGCAAGTTTTAAGATTGGGGTTTCGAAAGTTTTGGATTTTGGAAATTTTGAACTTTCGCCCATGTGAATAAACATCATTCTGATAACTAAAAAGTACTTTATCAACTCCATCAAGAGCATCTATGAACATATCATAGTTATTTCTTTGAACCTCTACGTTACTATATAGAAGAAACTGAAATATTCCACTGGTAAACATTTCACAGGTTAACTTCTCTAGGCTTCCTTTTCGCAGGGCATGTGTGGTTTATATCCGTCACACATCGTTTAGTTGAGTGACATTGTGCCTGATACAGAGACATCAGTAAACGATATACCAGAGAAACTTACAACGAAACAAAACCACCCTTCATCAGATCCTAAATTTCCAGCTTCACTTGAGTCTATACATGGAAAAAGAGAGCTCGGTGCACCGTTAAATTATTTTTACTGACCGTTCCAAGGTGGTGCTTCTTTTGTGGATCATTTATGCTATTTCTGTCTTGTTTTTGTTATGCTTTCGTGCACGTCTGTTTGTTGTTGCCTTGTGGTCACTTGCTGGGAAAGGGATGACCTCTTGGCTCTCGTTTGCTATGTCTAATTGTGACCGTGTCACTTTACTATTGGTATCTTGGGTCAGGTGTGGTGCTTAATTGTATCAATTCCTGATCTTTGCCCTCTTTCTTACCTTGTATTGTATGGCCAAGTAATGGGATTGTAGTACATACACTCTGTGTTATCAAAGCTTGCTAGAGCGCACTGCTTTTCCCTACTTTTCCCTTCAGTTTTAATGTGCACCAGCCTAACCCTACTTTTACTATAACTACTATCCCCTAGTTTTTCACAATCAAATGCAATTGACGCGATAAGCATACGATTTATTTCTCACATTTTTTAATTGCAATTTTCTGTCAGCGTGGTCAGTGAGCAGCCAAGAGTAAGTCTCTAGTTGCAGCAGTATTGTCAACCTTAAAGACTATCCTATAGATCCATTAAATTAATTAATGTTTTATTGTTTCGACTTAATGTGAACTCAGAACTTTTCACTATGCTGTGAAAATCTATTTCGCGATTAAACCGAATAATACTTGGGAAAACATAGGTGTTAGTTTCAAGTTTCAAGATTATTATAATTTTCTCAGGTTTACAATAGCAAACAACATGAGATGCATGCACAACATTTCAAATATTTCAGTATGGCGGTAACTTTACAGTTGGACTACTGACAGTGATTTACTTTTCGTGGATTTAGTACAGCTATTCGAAACCATCCTTTTATTGTCAAATGATATTTATTATAAGAATGGTTATTGAGTTATTAGTGTTTTTGTGAATGAAAAAGATCGTGGTCGCTATTTGGCTGTTATTCAGTCGTTTCAGGAACAGTAAGTTTTTAAGGTTCACATGAAAGTTTCTTTACTTATCGATGTTTCATCTCCTATTACATACAAATCTAGATATAAAAAGGAGATACTAGCAAAGATAAGGACTTAACAGTACATACAACTGAATACCAGAGCAAAATAAATCCAGCAGTTATACCCTGGTGGGCCTGACCAAAGACAGGACATCAGGCCGCAACCCTCTCATCTATAGATAAGTCTTTAAATCGGAACTGTCATAGAGTCTGAGCTCTGACCCGCCGGCGTCTAATTTAAGAGGAAAGCAAAGCAGTCAACCGTGATTGGGTTGGCCACCAAGCATGCAGTCTGTTGCAATACATTAATATTATAACCAATATTTTTATAATGAGAAATTATTTTGATAGACTGAGCTGAAAAATTGTTAATGTCAACAAATTTCTTTAATTCATACACTAAGTCACCATTAAATTCTGATTCTGAAAGTCCCTGGGCACGGGAGAGTTTTATTCGGACAAGGAATTTAGATGTCAAAGCAAGGAAGAAGGCAAATATCTGGAATCCATAGTATTCAATGTCACTCAATATATAAGACAAGATAATGCATTTTTTCTAAAACTGCTCAGAGCAGACCTTGTAGCTACTAGCTTGTGTTATAATTAAAGATTGTTTTTCTTCATTGATATGGCAATTTATGCCATATCGTTTCCTAGTTACTTGGATAATCTTACTTTCCTTTCTTTTTATATACTAGAAACATTATTGACCAAGTTGTTGAAGAACGCTTAAAAGCCTGTGTCCAGTTTAAAACATACCATTTTAGGAGCAATTCTAGAAGTTCAACCATTAACCAACATAGCGATTGGTTATTTTTCTCACTTGGTCAACATGCTGATTAACCGTGATGGAGTCCTTAAACATTTTCATGTATGTGTGTTGAACAGTTCATTTATTTTCTAATCAATATAAGGACACTAGACTGGAATACATTCGATACAAATTGACATAAGATACGTTTTATGAAAATCTCAAAGCAAATGGGTGTGACCACACTGTATAATTACGTGTTAGTTTACACTAAAAGTGGTGACAGCTGAGCTTCCACCTCTCTTGACGCAAACTTACACATACATGTACATTTCCAGCTTTAGAAAGACCAACTCTTCCCCATTGATAAATGTATACATGTAATTATGTAATACAATCAAACAGAACATAGTTTTTAAAGTTATTGAAAGGTTACACCATATCATCTGCAACCAAATATGGTGTAAAGTGAATTATTGTTTACAGTGCAAGAAATGCCACAATCACAGATCAAAAACCAAGCAATGGTACCCAAGGAAAGAGGTAAAAGAACACAGAAAACAAAGACATAAACACAATTAAGATAAAGCAACAAGCCCCATCTTCCCCAGCAAGATGATTGCCGAACTAAATATAAAAAAAACAGAATACAATAAATGTTCTAAAAGTTCGAACCAACGGGACTATATTTTCCCTGATTGCGTTTCAGGCAAGCACTGTGTGAATCCCAGCCTTGATAACCAACATTTCATTTGAGAACAGAATGAAAAAGGTGTTGGTACATTTCCCGTTAGGGCTTCTTTGAAAGCCGAAAATAAGCTACATGATAGAGAAGTCTGACTACATGTTAGAGAAGTCTGACTACATGTTAGAGAAGTCTGACTGAAGTGACAACTTGATAAATCTGTTCACAGCACATTAAGTGCATATCTTTAGAGGATGAAATTAAAGCTTCAAACTGATAGGAAAAATATCAACACATGGTATTTTGGATTATAAGGTTATTTTGTTCTCGCAGAATAGGCTACATGTTCACATCATATTTAGTGCATATCTTTCCATATCGAAATTTAAGCAATTGGTGATGATTCTACCAAAAAAGCACCCTCAACTCATCGAAATGCTGTGCAAATTCACACCTAAGAGGGCCTCTAGTTAAGAGTGCGTAATTCAAAATTAATTTTCCAACTCAATAAGTCGGTGCTCTGGATGTTAAAAGTAATGGATAAGAAAAGAAGCATTAAACCTGTCTTAAGAAGCGGCCACTCAAAAATAGACAAAACAAAGATCTTAATGACAAATGGTAGCTTAATGCAGGTCGAAAGTATTGCAGAAAGCTCCCCTTGGAGCATTCTCCAATACTTTTGACCTGCATTAAGCGATAATATTAATCTCGAAAACCAAGTGTTGGTCCTTTTGAGAGTGGTCATTTTAGACAGGGTTAACTGTATTCACATTTTTACGGTGAAAAAAATGTGTGTTTTTTTTTTTTTCAAGTTTCAAGTTACGCCTGTGCGATAGGTATTATTTTCTCAGGGGCGGGTACCTTTTAAGAAATTTCGCGGACGATCAATAGTTAATTTCTTACATATTAAAGAAATTAATTAATTACAGCAGCAGCTAGTCATTTACATTTAAAGTTTACTGTATGTAGCGGATCAATGTTTAACCCTTTGTCGATTGATTGAAGTCTTATTTGAGCCAGCACATGTCACTTTTTGCTTATTACAAACGCACAAAAGCATTCTTTAAACAAAAATGTTGACGTTTTGGGCTGAGCTAGAGGTGTGCAATTTGGCCTAAAATTTCATGTACGTCCATGCTTTGAGTTAACAATCGAAAAAACTTCGGGTGAGTTCGAGTATTGAACGCACTCCGTCAAAATTGTAAGAGACAGGTTTTACGTATATTTTGCCTTTGGCTCAACTGTCATATTAACGATCCGAAACATAGCCATACTTTGTCATTTACATGTCATAGGCAATTGTTAGGCCAAATTTAAAAAAATAATGTGTTTTGCGTAACGGGTCTGATAATTTTGGGTTGGGTAGGCACACATATTTAAATCTGGAAAAATTTAATTTTATGCATTTTGAAAGGCATATTGCCTTTCAAAATGCATACAATTATATTGATTCCAGAAAACCTATTAAGAAAAATCTAGGTTTCACCAATAAATTAAGGTAGGGTCCGGTTACCCTAAACACAGGTATTTTTTTATTTAGTCTTATAGTAAATGTGAACCACCTGCATCAACAATTGTGAGAACAGTTTCAAAAATATTTTAATCTAGTGTATGGCTAATACAGGCATATTTTAAGTATGTTTGACATTGACCTTTTAATCCAAGGTCATACCTGCGATCAGAAATAGCTGTTGTAACCTGCATCATTGGCATTGATTGTGCCAGATATCAGTACCTTTATCAAAATATGAAAGTAGGTTCGCGTTGAGAACAATAAATACGGATTCTAAGTTGTTTGTTATTTTGACCTTGAGCTTTAAGGCCATATAGGGCCCGAAACCCACTACACACCATAACCATACATTGTGTCAAATATTTGATCACCCCCAAACGAAGCTAAAGTAAGAGGACTTCACGTTACATTTTCTTAGACAGATTTTAAGTACGTTTGTCCTTGACTTTAAAATCCAAGGTCATAGTGCTGATCCGAAAACTTTGATTAAAACCTTATTTGACATTGACCGTTGACTCAAATACCATATTGTATTGATAAACTCTTGTATTCAACACACAATAAGTATTTATTGTGCCAAGTATGAACACAACCACTCGTAAAATGTAAGACCATATCGCAATTTTTTCTAAATATGTAGTTTTCACAAATTTTTAACACTACTGCCCCTCTCTGAAAAAGTAATTACAGCGATCAAAAAAAGTTCAACATCTTCCCGTAACTTCATACATTTTTTTCCATTTTACGGGTGGGGAGGGTTTATAGGTCAATTTTCGATATTTTTGCTCAACCATCGTCTCAATGAGATACAGGTGTGTGTGTGTTTTTATAAATGTGTGGAAAGTAAATTGGTCATTTTCAGCAGAATGATGCTTAATTTGGTCAAATATACCTTTAATATGGTTGAATTTCTCTAAAGAAACATGTGTTTTTTGTGTGTTTTTTGTGCTTGTAGCATGGCACTGCATGGGTAAGCGTGCTTATGGCATGAACACTGATAACGTTTTTTATAGCTTCAGCTAATATGGACATTCCATATAATGCTATTCTGTAAAGATCAGAAAAGGCTTTGCATACCAGTGTCTTGAATAAGTATGCCAACTTTGATCAGAATATACCATGCCGTTTCAGAGTTTTGAGCATTTTTACTAAAAGACCTCGACATTGCAGAATGAAGCTCGGCCAAGCCTCGCCACTAGCTGGACAATGTAAAAATAAATCAGCATGCAAAATCTAATTTGAATATACCATGTGATTCAAGAGTTATGAACATTTTTACTAACTGACCAAAGACGGACAGACAGGCGGACCCACATAGTGATTATAGTGCAGACCAAAGGGTTTCGCAAAATATAGTGCAGAGTCAGATCCAAGGGTCGTGCAAGATTCACATTGTGATTATAGTGCATACCTAAGGATCGTGCAATATAATGCAGACACAAGGGTCATGCAGTTTAAAAGGGTTGTGCAATATAGTGCGGACCCAAGGGTCGTGCAATATTAATCTGATGAGCATAGGTAATATAATAAATAAATTGATATAGTGTTATTCAGTGAATAACGCCATGTCATAAAAAATGCTATGTCTACACGTTATGACACTTTCGGTGTAGGAACACCCGGAACTGCTTAGCAGTCGTCCTTGGCAAAAATGCAAATTTTGATTGTAATAATCAACTTAAAATCTTACACGAGTGATCATTTTATATCAAAACTTGCCGAAAGCTCCTTAAATGGTTACATTTGAAGTGATTACTTGTGAAAGCGCCTATATTTATGTCAGCATCAAGTACATGCAGCAGAACAAAGACACGTGAACGCAAAAGAAGAAGCAACCCCGAACTAGACGAGCTATTGCATAAAATTAATCAGCAGATCGATTGCAGTTAAAATTAATTTCATCTCAAAGCGGTGAACCTTTCAAAATCTAGCAATTCTTCAATGTTTTAATTGTTTCATTTTCAAGTAATTAAAACAAATGCCAAAGAATTGATATCTGGTTATGGAGCTCTCAGCTTAATGCCACAGGAGTATACGTGTCACCATAGAAAATATCACCGTAAGGATTCATGGGCGGATCCAGAGGGGGGGGGGGGGGGGGGGGGGCAGGGGGTCCGGACCCCCCCCCCCTGAAAAAATACAAAAATATAGGATTTCTTAGCAATACTGGTCCAGATCCCCTGAAAAGTCACAAAGCTACCAAACCAGCATTCAATGTTTGGCCATCATCGGCTCGCCAGCGAAACGCCATTTAAATGGCGTTTCGCTGGCGGGCCGATGATGACCCATTTATAATGATATATGGATCCTCTATTCCCTCATCAATTAAAAATCAAAAACGTTATTAAATTTGGACCCCTCTGACAAAACTCTGAATCCGCGCATGGGATTTGTTATATTTGAAAATATTGTCAATGCAGATAGCACCCCGCATACGCAAGTTGGCCAGCACGTGATATACGAAGGTACAGCCGAGTCTGCGCAAAACTGGCCGGGGTCGTCGCTGTCCGCATACAATTTTAGATCACCTTAGCCATGTGTCCCGTTTTAAACAAATTGTCCTCCAAAACTACTGGATGGATTTGTACCAAACTTCACATGAATGATCCTTGGATGGCCACATTTTATAGTTTTGTTGTTGTTTTTTCAAAAAAAGAATAATTTCATGCAGAATTCTGGTTGCCATGACAACCAAAAGGAAAAACTTTAAAACGCCTTCCAGTCGAAAACTACTGGTCAGATTTCAAAATAATTTGGTTAAGACCTACTTCCAAAGTTATTCAAATTATTTTGATGAGTTATAAAACATGGCCGCCAGGGGCCGGGCCAGTTTTTCCTATGTTTATATAGGTAAAACTTTAAAATGTATCTTCTTGTCCGAAACCACAAGGCCTAGAGACTTAAAATTAAGTATGGTGCATCATCTAGTGAACCTCTACCAAGTTTATTCGAATTGTGCTCCTGGGACCAAAAATGGTTCCGCCCTGGGGGTGACATGTTTTACATAGCCTTATAAGGTTAAGGGACTTGAACTTTGATATGTAGCATCACCTATTAATCTATAAAAACAGTGGTTAGCAAGAAAAAGAATCCGTTATTCGAGTGAGGGTAGGATAGAAAAATCCGTCCCTCGGGATCACCGTTTGTCTTCACTCGGCAAGCCTCGTGATGCCAAACGATGATCCTCGGGACGAATTTTTCTATCCTTCCCTCACACTCATGATAGATTCTAATAATCTAAGAGTAACTATTGCAGAGGATTTATGTTAAGCAACTCATGCATTTGCACAAAAGCTAGCAGAATCATTGGTTTCCTTGGGCAAAACCCATATCCCTGTCGTCAAGATGAAAAGTATGTACTTTGCAAATATACCAAATAAAAGCAAGTAACGCATTTTGCTTACGTAAGAACATTTCTGCATTAATCCCACAGTGACAGTCTAAATTAGCATTTTCAAGTTGAGATGATCCTTTTAATTCAAGACAAGTCTTGGAATTACATGCAAACAGACATTTCATATCACATTTTAAGAATGAAATTTTTTTCAAGAAAATAATTCAATGTGTCGCAAATATTGTCGCGTGCTGAGTCGTAATTGGTATCGCAAAGAGCAAACGTACAATTGGTATGCATTACCTGCATTAAACATGCAACCACATATTGATTAGGATACTTCGAGCAGTATTCAGATTTTAATGGCATACGTACTCTCTTCATTATTCGTTTGAAATGGGGGATTCAGTAATTACTAATGCATTTTATACCACATCTATATAACTTTGAATTGATAAGCATAATCATTAACTCAATATGAACCGTGCAGTACGGGACAGAATTTTTCACAAGGTGTCTTGAATATTTTTCAGTTAAACATGTTAAATATCAAAAATTGTTTAATATCTCTTATATTAATTGGGCTTCGTGCCGAGAAAACCTGGCTTCGAGCTCTACGACAGAGTCGGTTATACACAGTGTATCAAGGTTCGACAGGAGAAAGACTAACAGGGATCTTTATAGAACACTGCACGGTAGAGAGGGATAGAAGAATTCCGCCGTCCTGATACGCTTTGTGCACGCAATTTCTCACTCAGCTAAATAGGAATTGTTTTAGACGTCCATTTCCAGAGTTCATATCAGCGTAGTCATTTTTTGGGACTGGTTAATATCGCATATGCGCAAAAAGCCAACAAACGGCCATGCTAACATATCGAATGAGGCTAGAGGTCTAAATTTTGGTCTGAGTCACCATCTACATCCATACTTTATGTACGTGAGCAACGAAGGCTCAGACGAGTCTTCGCATATGCGCAGACTCGCTTGAGCCTTCGTTGCTCCACAAAGCGATAAGTACCAAATTCCCATGTGCTGGCTCTTTGTTTTTTCCTGCCTTTTGCTTGCGTGTATGTATGTTAGCGTGATGAATGACTGACTTACGTGACGTGAAAATCAAGCACAGGAGTTTCATACTGCGATGCAATTCAAAACGCATTAACCTTAGATGAGATGAAAATAAAAAAAATAAAAGGTTTTACATATGAAACGCGCTGTCTAATGTGTAAAATGCTAACTGCAAGACCCAGGCACTTTAGAAGATGACGTTTCAAGAAACAAAAGACATCTGGGATTTTTGAACTGATCGACTAGTTGGCGAGTAGTTAGGCGATCAAAAAATGTTCAATCAAGTCTGCGCATGCGTGCTGCATCATCTGAGCCTTCACGATTGGCAAACAAGAATAATGTGAGTAGATGACACAGACCAAACATTAGTGCTCTAGCCCCACTCGATAGTTGCCAGTGCATGTTTAAAGAGACACTTAAAGCATGTATATGTAGATAGAAAGTGAATCCGAAACGCAAACCCTTATTAAACCATGCAATGCGCCACAAACCCGATGAAAATCGGATGTAAATTAAGAAAGTTATAGTAATCCGAAAATCAAAATTCTTACTTCTGATAAGCCCATGGAGGTCGCCATTTGACTATTCAATAAATTTTCTGTTAATTATAAAATGCTTATGAAATCCCAAATGTGCAGGGGTTTTTTTTGTTGTTGTTTTAAAACAATCCACTATTCAGTCAACAGAAGAAATGACTGACCGTATTTGTGCGACCCATGGTAAACGTAGATCTATGAAACAACATTTTATAAGTTGAAATCAGTTTGTACTTCTCTGACTGTGCCGAGACTTAATAAAGGGTGATAAATTGCAGTTGACGTTATACATTCCATACGAAATTTGTAGGAGTTATTTTTTTCTTGCTATGACACTGAGACGCTAATCGTTGAGAAAGGAAAATAGACTATACAACAAGTTTCTTCAATGATTGAAATGAGACAGTTTTGCTGACTGTGCGTACATGCACTACACAAAAGGCAATCACAGACACTTTTGTTACTGTGGTAGTGTACGAAAGTTAAATATTTTGAAAGTCTCCACCAATGATACTGGGTCTGGGTCTGGACTTTATGCCATGTTTGTAAGCATAGATCAAGTGTTGCGGTGATGCTAAATGAGCCGTGGCATGAGATTTCCAACAATGTGGTATGTGCGACCAGCAAAGCCTCATATCAGCCAGCGCATACGCGCAGTCTGATTAGAGCCTTTGCCAGTCGCTTAAATATTCTATGAGTGTTAAGCTACTGACTGAATATCATTTGGAGTTTCTAAGCTTAAAAGGGGGATGTACAGGCTCATCTGAGTCTACACTTGTCAAAATACCACATTGTTGGAAATCACATGTCACGGCTCAAATGTCTGTGCAAAAACACATATACAGTCACTGAGCTGTTGTGGTGATGTCAGGCTGCTGGGATTACGATTTAACCAGAAACCTTTTCTAGATTCCGCGATGTTAGACTGGCTCCAGTCCTTAAAACAATTTTTCATCAATGTGTCATATATACTTGAAGACAGTCTAACTGTGATGGCTCTGTTTAGACTGGCTCCAGTCCTTAAAACAATTTTTCATCAATGTGTCATATCATATACTTGTAGACAGTCTTACTGTGATGGCTCTGTTTTAAAACAGAGCCATCAGAGTAAGACTGGCTACAAGTATATGATATGAGCTGTGACACGTGATTTCCAACAATGTGGCATTTTGACAATTTTAGACTCAGACAAGCCTGTGCAGCCTCTTTTAAAGCTTAGAAACTCCAAATGATGTTCAGTCAGTAGCTTAACACTCATAGAATATTAAAGTGACAAGCAAAGTCTCTGATCAGACTGTGGGTATGCGCAGGCTGATCTGAGGCTTTGCTGGTTGCACATACCACATTGTTGGAAATCTCATGCACTGGCTCATATGACACATTGATGTAAAATTGTTTTAAGGACTGGATCCAGTCTACCACGATGTATGCTACATCAAAGTCACACCGAAAGTGACGACAACACAGATTCTGATATATACTTCCAGACGCGCCTTTTTGCATTAGAAGCTTTATTTGATCCGAAAATAACCTGGAATAATGAATCACTGATTCAATTTTGATATTTTCAAAGTTTTTGTGCCAAATAGCAAGTTTGGACCTCACAAGTAAAATACGACCTTACAAATATACAAGCTGGTAGTTTTACTTTAATTATTTTACTGCTGTCATTTGGCTGTTAGTGTTCGGTGTCTCTTCATGCACGGATCCAGAAAGTTTAGTCAGAGGATAGAAGATAATGAGGGTGAGACGACCAAATACCACTAAAAGTGAGCCATCATCGGCCCACCACCGAAACGCCATTTAGAGAATCAAAAAGAGAAATACAAATAACAAAGAGAATCACAAATCACAAAGAGATTTACAAAGAGAAACATAAATCACAAAGAGAATCACAAAAAGAAACCCGACGAGAGACACTAGTCACAAAGAAAACCAGAAATCACACAGAGATTTATAAAGAGAAACCAAAATCACAAAGAAACCCACAAACATCATAAGCCAAACTGTTTATGATATATGCGAACAACAGATTCGCAGCAGATTAGCCTGTTTCATCTGCACAGGCTTACCAGTACTATTGCTGCTTGCTGTCTTCGTTGTATAATGATTTGTTCTGTCCAAAACAAAATCAAGGTTTGAGCTGCACTCTGCAGCTGAGCCAGCAGGTTGAGGCGCATGTTTTGTGGTTTTATTTTCGCGTGGCTAGGTCTCCATTAAAATTTATTATAGGAAGAGTTTATTGTCTGTCTTAATGTTGTTGTGAAAGAAGTATTATATGCGATTTTATCAGCCTTTCAGACTGCACAAATTTAATATAATGGAATTACTGTACAAATCTTATCATACGGAAGTGTTTTAAGCTCAGAAAAAACGTATGACGTAAAAATATTCGACACAGAAGTCACATTTTCTAGGTTTCTATGAGTTCAGAAAAATTTTGACACAGATATCAACTTTTCAAGTTTTCCGAAAGAAAAAACTATGATTTTAGAAATCCAACATTAGCGAGTAACGACATAAAAATATCTTGTTATTGTTGTGCTTGGGTATTACCTGTATCTGACAAAGGTGAATTTTTCAGGATTATTCCTAAATTCAGGGTTTTGAGGCTTACATTCAATAGAAATTATAGTGACTTTTCTGATTTATTTTCAGTTTATCTAACGGCATAGAACCATTTAATTTAAACATGAATTGTTTTAAAATACTTTATAGACATTCTGCAAATATAAGGATTTTTTTTTAGTTTAGGATTTTGAAAAATTTGACCTTCCACCCAAGATCTGAGTAATTCCGGGTCACGATATATGCGTAAAGTACAGAAATCTCAAGTTATTACCCATACATGTATGTTTAGCAGCCTCGTTTGTTCGAATCATAGTATGCCATGATGCTTTAGTCATATGCTTTCTCTTTTTTCAAAACCTAGCAGATTTATTTTATTAACAATGTTTTCAGAGGGTTATCACATTTAGCCTGGCAGCTATTCTACCATGTGGTCCTCCATAAAAGACATGAAATATATACATTATATACAAACATCAAATAAAACAGTATGATTTTATTAATAATCTAGCAACTGCCCAATGCAGACATTATCTTTCCAGTCTTATCCCTGCACCAAAAAGATTGTATGTGAACAACCCAGTCCCAAACAAATATGGTATTACACTGAGTTGAAGGTGGAAGATGAATTTGAGTGAAAACTTATTGAGTTGTTCAAGTATATTGCATAAGTTTATCTTTTAGATTTGTCTAAAAACAAGGTAGAGGAGGTGCATTTTTGATATAAGAAGGAAGTTGGTGCTAAAATTGAAAATGAGTTATCATATAAATAGGTACATGTACGTGAGTTTGGTACTGCTAATGTGCCATCGACTGGTGATCCAAGTGTTCGATCATGAAACCTTATTATTTGGTGTCAACATATTTGTGATATATCCAGGAGAAAGGCCATTTATATACGTTAACGTTCCTTTGTTATAAAGTAATCCTTTGTGTATTGGCATCGAACATGCAAGCTGTCTGTTTTTTTGAAGTTTTAATAATCTGGGTTAGCTAAAGCTGTTTCTCCTCGTGTTTATAGGTCCGTAGTCAATTAGTGGTTGTATTTATCCCTAATAAACTGTCTGTTGGGCTTTGATAGTTACATGTACATATGTTGACAGTTTTTGCAGAAGTGTTATTTTCGATGTTATCACATAGCATAGTTTATCGACATGGCTTTGTCATAAATTTGCAAGCCAAGTATTTTGTTGAGACACATGTTTAACATCGTGATTATCAATTATGAGATTTAAAATTTGCGCATCTTGTAAATTTATATCAAATACATAGAACGATGTATGTTGTTTGTCAAACTTTTTATCCATTTTATTTTGTTTGAACCACACTTTCGCAGAGTTAGCGTCCAATGGGAGATTCTCTTTGATTGTTTTAATACTTTACTACTTTTATAAATAGTAGCATCATCAGCGAAGAAATCAGAATAACAATAATGCAGGAAAAAAGCCAGATCAATTTTGAATAATAAAACATAATAGTGAAACTAATATAGATAACGGAGGAATACCTGCATTATCCGTTTTAAACTCAGAGAGACTTTTGTCGTTTGAAACTGCCTGTCTTCGTCCCTATAGTATTTAGTATTTAAACCATAAGAGATGAATTACTAAAGTATACAAGCTTACTCACGTTCTGTATCCATCACGGGCTGTAGGGGGAAGGTAATACTGGGTGTTGAAGGCTCCTAGTTGCTCTATGTTTCAGCCAGCGGTCTAATCGGATATTAGTACACTTCGTCCCCCCCCCTGCCACACACATGCGTTCCGCCACACACACACACACACACACACACACACACACACACACACACACACACACACACACACACACACACACACACACACACACACACACACACACACACGTTCTGGTCCCTCCATCACGTTTTGCACAACGTGTTGAACCTATGACACGTTTCATATACTTGATAAATACTGTCAACACACCCTGGGCACAAACATGTCCATAAGCTAGCCGTGTCCACCTTGAGCACAAACATGCCCAAAAGTTAGCTGTAATCCACCTTGAGCACAAATATGCCTAAAAGTTAGCTGTGATCCACATAAAGCACAAATATGCCCATAAGCTAGTCATGTCCACCTTGAGACCAAACATGCCCCTAAGCTAGCCATGTCCACCTTGACCACAAACATGCCCATAAGTTAGATGTGATCCAACTTGAGGAAAAATATGCCCATAAGCTAGCCATGTCCACCTTGGTCACAAACATGCCCATTAGCTTGCCGTGTCCACCTTAATCACAAACATGCCCCTTAGCTAGCCATGTCCACCTTAATCACAATCATGCCCCTTAGCTAGCCATGTCCACCTTAATCACAAACATGCCCCTTAGCTAGCCGTTTCAACCTTGAGCACAAACATGCCTATAAGCTAGCCATGTCCACCTTAATCACAAACATGCCCCTTAGCTAGCCATGTCCACCTTAATCACAAACATGCCCCTTAGCTAGCCGTTTCAACCTTGAGCACAAACATGCCTCTAAGCTAGCCGTGTCCACCTTGAGCACAAACATGCCTCTAAGCTAGCCGTGTCCAACTTGAGCACAAACATGCCCCCTAGCTAGCCGTGTCCACCTTGAGCACAAACATGCCCATTAGCTAGCCGTGTCCACCTTGAGCACAAACATGCCTCTAAGCTAGCCATGTCCACCTTGAGCACAAACATGCCTCTAAGCTAGCCGTGTCCACCTTGAGCACAAACATGCCTCTAAGCTAGCCGTGTCCACCTTGAGCACAAACATGCCTCTAAGCTAGCCATGTCCACCTTGAGCACAAACATGCCTCTAAGCTAGCCATGTCCACTTTGAGCACAAACATGCCCCTAAGCTAGCCATGTCCACTTTGAGCCCAAACATGCCCCTTAGCTAGCCATGTCCACTTCGAGCAAAAACATGCCCCTTAGCTAGCCATGTCCACTTTGAGCACAGACATGCCCCTAAGCTAGTCATGTCCACATTGAGCCCAAGCATGCCCCTAAGCTAGCCATGTACACTTTGAGCACAGACACGCCCCGTGTGCACTTTGAGCATGTAAGCATACATTTACATTGCTGCATTATAATTGGGCCTCGACGCGAGGAAACCAGTCTTCAGAGGTTTGCGAACAACATAGGCGCAGACCAGCCTGCGCATCCGCGCAGACTGATCAGCGCCTATGTCATTCGCTTATCGAGAAGTATCATATCTAGAATTGCCACGAGCGAAATTTCAATTTTCTAGCTAGTCTCTGTAGTTGAAGAGACTGGTTTGAAACTCGCTTTGTCGGAAACACCGAAGACAGGTGTCGAGTGTCGAGGCCCATATGTTGTTGTTGTTATTTCAGGTAGACTATTCACAGCAAGTCCAGACTTTCTCCCAGCTCCGGCCAACGTTTCCTATCACAGAGGAGAATTAGCTGTGTTACGATGCACTGTATTCAATCTAGGTACCAAAAATGTAAGTTAGATAAACCACTTGAAATGGTTTTAATTAACAAGTGCATTAAATTAAAACTCTCACGTGCATGCTTAATTTGAGCTATAGTGTTTCCAGGACTTTAGTGACCCCCGTTTTTTGCTAATTATTCTTTAATGGTGATTTTAATTGAAAAATAAATTAGAGAAATGAATTTAGATATAGACCGCGTAATTGAATTAATTTTTCCACATAAATGTGAGTTTTTGTATAGGCTTGGATTAGATGGAATTTTGGTGTGTTTTTGCCGCTCCTCTTTGTATTAGTCCCCAAGTGAACCTAGCGATATAAATGAAACATGGCTTATACGGGTCAGTGGAGGTAAATATGTCAGTCCTACAGATAAGAGTGCATAACAGAAAATTAATTTTCCTATTTCTCGACCAAAAATATTTGCAAAAAATATTTGGTGTGTGCTCATAACAACCGTCTCGAAGATACGGTTCTTTTGAGCACCCAAAACACGTGTTTAAACTGATGAAGACAGTCGCAGCTTCACGCTAAAATTGCTTAAGTGGACCAATCTTCGCGCATTAGGCTATGATTCACTGCTTATACTGACTTACATCTAAAACCGATGCATTGAAATGGCCTGTGTTAAAAAGAGATTCAAAAAATGGTATTGTCTAAACCTTAAATGCTGGGTTGTTGTTGTCCTCTGCTGAATTTTCTTTCGAGATAATTATTTTCTAATAATATGTCATTCAGGAATACAAGTAGGTTTTCAAACAGTATGGATCCAGATAATGCCCAACATTTTAGCCTGAACTTGGCTTCGACTGTTGACAAAAATTATCAGCGAAATATCTTAAGCAGGCAAATATTTGATGCTCTTGAAGTTTAATGTATATTCCCGTTTCGCTATTTCTCGTCATCTCTCTAATTTGCTTGAATTGTCGTCATAATTTCTTTACTTACTAGTGTCGCCTGCTGATAACCTTTGCAAACAATTTAGACCCAGATCAGACCCGACGGGCAAGATCTGGATCCAAACTGCTCGACACTCTTCTGATATTACTGGGGAAAAAAATGAAAAACAACAACAACAAAAAAACGGAAAATATCAGCAGACGACAAAACCATGGCAAATTACCTCGTAGGCAAAAAGAGTCGATTGATGAATTGAAATGGAAGTTGCTACACTGTACATGCAGGTTTCATGCTTAAGCGTTCTATTTGCCTGCTTTCAATACGGCACGATCTAGGACCCATATAGACTTTTACATTTAGGTGTGTGTGTGGGGGTGTGTGTCAAAGTGATGACGAGTGAGGTTTGCGGAATAGATTTTCGTTGAATCAGCGGATATAGATATTCCTGTAAGCTAGTATATTTCATCATAGCAATGCAAATATACCACGTGTATCTATAGGGGTACACACGGGTATTTTCATAGGGAAAAACAACTAAGTTATTCTTTTGTATAGGGGATTTGGGCTTCATTCACAAATAAGGGCGTCTCCCAAAAATAAGTTTTAGTTACGCGGTGTGCATTTAAGTCCACATGCTAAGTGCCGTTCTTCTAGGTTCAATTTAAAGCTGTTTAAAAAAAGAAAAACGGAGGTCACTTACACTCTGGAAATACATTAGTACACGAGATGAAAACGTGCGGAGATAAAGTGTTAATCGCTCTCAACCATTGGTTTCGTCTCCTATTAGGCCCCCTTTGATGGTTTAGGACTCAGTCTGAATGAGGCCTTTATCAGTTACCTCTCATATAACTGCATTGTTGCGCGTTGTCTGATAACGTTGTCTATCTCACCGCATGCGCCTTTATCAGGTCATGATGACGTTGCAGTTCTTAAATGACGTCGCTAATTACGTTGAATCAACACAAAAATCGAAAATTACGTCATAATCGCTAGTTTGCAAATTGAATCAGTGGGTAAACTGATGAATAGAATACCAGCGCCCGGAATTACAATGCCTCCTTAAACTTAAAGAAGACTTAAGTTAAGTATTGATATTTCAACATGATATATTCTTAGGTATACTAAATTGCAGATTACGAGATATTTATGTAGGAGAATGGAATCAAGGAGTAAACCTTTCTACTACATTAACTATCTATAGGGAACTTAAGCAATCCATCACTATTTCACCTTATTTATCAATTATGCACAGCAGAAAATTAAGAAATGCAATTGCAAAATTACGTCTGTCTTCCCACAATTTATGTATTGAAACAGGTCGTCATAGGAATATAGCTCGAGAAAATAGAACATGTGTCTTTTGCGACCTTAACGATTTGGAGGACGAATATCATTTCACATTAGTTTGTCTAGTTTATATTGATATTAGAAATAAATATATACAGAAATATTTCTACGACAAGCCAAGCGTTTATAAATATATTACATTGCTTAACTCTACCAAACCAAAAGTTTTGAATAATTTAGCATTGTATATAATCAAATCCTTTAAACTGCGAGATAGCCTAGTAAATCAGATTGATTAGTTTATCATAATGCAACTCAATTTAGCCGTATCGCACTCGGAATGGCGGAACCTCTTTGGATGTTTGTCCATTCCGAGTGTTATATGGTGAAATTGATCAAATTGCCTGTTAGCCAAATCACACTCGGAATGGTGAACCCTCAATAGATGATTGGCCATCCCGAATGTTATATGGTAAAACAGACGCTGTAAGCAGGTTTCAACATTACTGTTTAAAACAACAACAACAACAGCAGCAGTCGTACCAACATGGCAATATTACTAGCACCTTTTTGCACTAAAGCAATCGGAATGGCGAGGCCTCTTTTAAGAGGTTTGGCCATTTTGGTTGTTGTAGGGCTTAAAGGCGCGATTGTCCTGTGTGTAAATATGCCTTTTTGGCTGCCAACATTTGTTACTAGTTAGCTAAATGCTACTATATTTTGTCCTTCTACTTAAAAATGTTTTTCACTCTCAGTACATTCCATATGTATCATACTTTCACATATATGTATTTTTGTTTTGTGACGATGAGCTGTATATTCTTAAGTCTAATAAAACTTCTGTTCTGTTCTGTTCTGTATAAAATGCTAAACAAATTGCCAGGATCGATGCAGTACTTGTAGTCAAAGATATCATTGTAATCTACAGAAAAAGTGAAACTATTTTGATTATAATCAGTTTGAAACGTTATATTTTGCATCCTGAAAAATCAATTCTTGTCTTCCTTAACTTTAAGGAAACATTGTAATTTTGTGCCCTGGTTTGCGTCTTTTCATATCAAGTTTACCAGGCTCGACTTTGAGAATGCTTAATGAATCGATCGGCAATCCTCTCGATGTCAAGAAGCGATCTCAAAGCCTTGCCTGGCAAGACACTCACCCAGTATTCTCTATATATCATATATTTTATTTTGTCTATGGCTGCAGCTCTATGAGCACTTATTTCCATAGCAATTTCTTTTCACTTTCATCTTAAATCCTTCTGGAAGAACATGTTTTGATGGTTTCTATGAGTGAAGCGATGGTCAGTTTTCTTTTGGTCGGCTTCATAGAAAGTTAATCTTACAGGTCTTATTTAATTCCTTGTTCCTTGACCATTTCTTTCATCATCAAAAAGTGCAGCACCACCTTATGAATCGACTGCTTTGTTTTGACTTTCTTGCAATATTGGTAGCCTTACTTATACATGTCCCGAAATTTTCCTCATCTTCTAGAACTACAATCTACAAGCCCAAAACACATTATCTGTTTTCCTTTCCCTTATGCGCTGTATTCCTCAAACTCCTCACTTACCATTTCTTCATTTTTTTTCCTGGAAGCACCACTAGTTACACCTGAAACAGTTTTTTCTTCTTCAGCATTTCAACTGACACAAGTACAGCGTTAGGCTTAATATACAGCAAAGGCGTGGGTGTTGTCGCACTAACAAACATTTTCACGAGCAGACTAAATGACACCCAATTCTGCTGTTTTAAAATTATGAAGGTTTCGATTTCTTGTATTTTGGGGATAGTTATTGTGGCTTTTTTGTATTTTTTTTTTGTTTGTTTGTTTTTTGGTTGTTTGTTTTTGGTTTGTTTTTTTTCGTTTCGTGTTGTGTTATTTTCATTCTGATTATATATGTAAGATGTACTAGTAAGCATTGGTAAGCCTCATTTTGTGGAGCTATAATACTGCAGATTTACATGTTCACCTTTATGTATTGTTTTCTCGCGCCAAGCAGTTGTACGATCTTAGAAGATAAGCCAGTTCTGACAAGAAGAGGCTCTAAATAAACTAAGGCTGCATTAACAATTAATTTTCTTGCCACTTCACTTAAGAAGCTGCTTGAAGAGATAACTTAAATATATTACATTTTGTATCACATGGCGTCGTATCTAATAGTGTAATAACGCCATTTATTGCATGTTTTACAAAAAAGTGACAGTTAGTTGAGTTACTCAGGCTGAAAATGGCTCGCGATTCCAAACACATAATACGTGAGCACATAATACCATGCATGCGCGTCAGCACATAATAAAAAGTTTAAGACACGCATTGAATTGGTCCGGCAATCAATATTTGACCTCAGACAAAAAGGCCATGGTGCTAATATGGATGCAAACCGATATGCCTGATAGCATGACGGTGTTCATATATAGACTACCGCTCGCGTATTTGTACTGCAAAAATGCCTTACGTGCGCGTTTCCAATGCGATGTACACGCGCTGGGTTTAAACTGCGTTGAAAATGCGAATCAACGCACATATTATATGCAATGTATGATTCATGGATATTGATAAGCGATGAGAAACGCTGATGCGTTAACCAATCAAATTTCTTTTAAAAATAGATATTGAAAATCGATATTGAAATTGGTTGAATCTCTTGATGCTAAATCTGGATTATGATTGTAAAATCGATAATTCATCGCATACAAAACAATGTCAATTCTTATCTCAATATGCTATCTGGCTTGAAAATTGCACGACCCTTGGGTCTGCACTATATACACTATGTTAGTCCCCATCATCTGTCACCCCATTCGTTTGTTACCAGTTAGTGAAACTGTTCATAGCTCTTGAACCCCATGGTATATTTTTATCATATTTTACATACATATGCATGTCAACATGCTCTAACCACTGGCATGCGAACCAACCCATTTTTGATAGATTTGGGTTTGCGGAGCAATTGTCCAGCCTGTTGTGGTCAGTTAGTGAATATCCTTAGAACTCTTTAACCTTATATGATATTTAAATCAAATTTTGCATACTTGTCTATTGTAATATTGTCAATCTACACTGATATGCAAAACTGTGGCGAGGGTCTGCCAAGCATCATTTTGGTCGGTCAATGTTGTTTAGTAAAAATGCTCATAACTCTTGAACCGCACTATATATTTTAATCAAATTTTGCATACCAATGCGTTATAATATTATCGAGGCACAGGTATACAAAACGGTATAAGGTTCTGCGAAGAATTTTTTGTGGCAAAGCATGGTCACCGTTTGACACACCTGTGTCTCAATAATGTTATAAGTATTAGAACCCACTTTCGTATAGATGGGTTTACAATTTATGGAGCGACCACTTGATTTTATTGGGTGGTGGAGGGGGTAGGGGAGGTTGGCTGGAAGATGTACAGGTCCATTATAAAAGTTATTTCACTACGTAATATTTCAAAAGTTTTTTCACATTTTATAATACGTTAATGGTCTATGTTTTACCATACATGTTATTTAATTCATATGCCATTTTATTTCTATATATCATATCAACGTATTTAATCAGACAACATTTGTATATTAATGTCAAAAACATTCCAAGGAAAACACAACAACAGACTTTAATACATTCCAATGACACAACAACATACTTGTACACCTACATCATAAAGTCAGTATTTCGTTGCACGCCCTTTTGCTTTAATAAGATCTTCAATTTTGCTTGGCATTGAATTGTAAAGTTCTTCCAGGACGTTCTGTGCTTCATTATTCCACGCCTTACATACTCGCTTTCACATATCTTTTTTACACGACATTTGGTTAACAATCTTTTTCTTCATTATGTTCGAAACGGTCTCTATGGAATTCATGTCTGGAGAATTCCCTGCTCATTCTAGAATAGGTATTCCTTTACATTCTACAAATGTTCAAGTACTTTTAGAGTTATGGCAAGGCCCAAGTTCATGCATACAGATATATCCCTTCTGTGAGAACCCAAAGCATTCACATGAGTTGGTATTTCGCAGTCATAACAATGGACGTCATTGTCGTGTTTGGCGCAATCAGAATGAGAAATATCATGACTAGTGAATTCAGACTACTATAAAATCTTGAGGAAGTGTGTAAGTTTGGGGAGCTATTAACAGTAGAGGCCTTGTCTTCTGAGAAAAGTGAATGGTAACACAGATAGTGCAAAATACCAGAGTGATATTGTTCTTGATATTGAAATGACATGTAAATGAGTTGTGTTCCTACACAAGCATACTAGCTTCCACATTCCTTTATGTATGGTCTCCCGTCGTGCCACAATTCTAAAAGTACTTTAACATTCATAGAATGTAAAGGAATACCCATGCTGGAATGGCAAGGGAATCTGCCAGCCACGAATCCCATAGAGAACGTTCAGAGTATAATGAAGAAAGAGCCTTGCACTCTTTCTTACTTTGTCAAAATGAAGAGATGTGGAAGCAAGTATGTGACGCGTTGTATTGTGAAGCATCGAACGTCCTGGTAGAACTTAACAATTTAATGCCAAGGAGAAATGCAGATTTTATTAAAGCGAAGGGAGGTGCAACAAAATACTGACTTTATGATGTAGGCATATGCGTATTTTGTTGTGTTTTCATTGGAATGCATTTAAAGTAGGATGTGTTTTTATCGGAATTTATTTGATATTTATATACTAATGTTGTCTGAAGATTTATAGAAACAAGATGGCTTAAAAATTTAATTACATGCATGGTAAAACAAAGATCATTAATGTATTGCAAAAATGTGAAAAAACTTTTGAAATTTTGCGTAGTGAAATAACTTTTTTAATGGACCTGTAGATTATTTTGGCCCAGGGTATTTCTTTCTGCATGCGCAGTAGCTTGCTATTATGTCGTTGGGTCCTTGATTTGATTCCGTATAACAATTTAAAGAAAATGTTGATTATAAATTCGTTGATGGCGACAGGGATATGGATTGGATAATAATTAAAAGTATTGTTTTGTTAGCTCACATGAGCACGAAGTGCTCAAATGAGCTATAAGGACCAGTCAATGTCCGTCGTCTGTTGTCGTCGTGCGTCGTCAACATTTTGCTTTATATTGCAACTCCTCCTATACCACTGGGCCAATTTTAACCAAACTTCACAAGAATATTTCGTGGTTGACCCTCTACAAAAACATGGCGGTACGAGGGCGTGGCTTATCGCAGTAACAATAACTGCTTATCCTTAACTTTACATAATGTTATTTTGGCTCCATTCTTATTTTGGTTAATTGTAGCTTGCGCCAAATTCTTGTTCTTAACATTCATAACTAATATGATAGGTCCTTTTGTTATTTATGGACATGAACAGAGAAACGTGGGCATTGGCTGGTCGACATTACGCGGCAAACAAATATAAGCGGGAGTTATCAAAATGTCAAATTTTATTGTTACAAAACACAGAAATTCTTATATAAACATCATTGTATGAGAATTTGATAAAGCTAACAAAGTGGGTACTTAATTCATTACATTGCCCTTGTAAATGTTCTAAAAATACGAACACTTCAAATAAAATAAATTATTGGTTATCAGGGCTGGGACTGACAAAAGCAAACAGGGAATATTCTGATCAACCTGGAGGTAGTCTGATATGAAGAAGCAGTCTGACGCGGGTCTGCCCAGTTTGTATAGGCTTTTGTGGCAGGCAACATACTGTTCATCGAGCAACCGAATTACTCAAGAAAATGGCACATACCAAAACTTTTAGTTGGTCTATTAAAAACTGAGCGACACGACCACACCGGGGAGGCGGCAATCGAAAAAGCTCTCAACAATCGATGAACGTGGATCAAAAATAAATAGAAAAGTGTTTTCGACTGCCATTTGCCGCCAGTGTGGCGATAAATGGCAATCAAAAACTCTGTTTCTAACGTTTTTTGTTCTTCGTTCCTCGGTAGTATTGGCGTTTTCGATTGCCGCCTACCCGACGTGACGACCTTTCTTGGAAAATTGCAAATTGCTAAGTAATTAAAAGTGACTGCTCACGTACCTTTTGGCGGATCTGTAAAGCTTAAATAAATTAGCGAGAAACACCCATAGTTTAACACTGGCTCCGTTTGATTTCGTATGTATTGATATATATACTGAACAAAAGTGAAAACGCTACACTACAATTATCTATATTTTGTGAGAAAGTATTGGACAAAAGTATTTACTAAAGCTTAATAATGTTTCCCAGACATTCAGCAAACGATTCGTTGAAACTCCACCAATTTGTCTCGTTTGATGTCTGAGTTATGCTCCTTTAAGTGTTTAAATCTTTATTCACTGAATTTTGCTATTGCGCATGCGCAAATTTAAAGTGTTATGCTTATCAAAATTGGTCATGATTGTGCTGCATAAAAACGCAAGAAAATTGATAAATCACTTGAAACAAGCTCTTGAAATCAATTTCGAATTTATCAAATTTGTAAAAAAATTGTCTCCCTTTGACAAAAACAAATAGGGAATATCAAATGTTTGGTAATCTTTGATTTATCACGATTTTCGATAATTTTCTTTTGCCAATTCAGGTAGACCTCTCAGCACATTGCTTCTCCCATTTCTCGACTAGTAATGTCCTCATATTAAGATGCAACAACACATTGATTTTCCTATGGAGATTTCAGTGTTAAAATTTCAAATTTGGCAATTTGATGGAAAATCCGCTTTTTAAGATTGCTTTTCTAAACGATCAAACACGCTTGAGATAAGTCCTTCACATGTCTGATTGTCACATTCCTAGACTACCATTACGTGCAGTCAGATCTCGTAGGTAGTGAATTTCTAAGGCCTAAACCGTTTGAGATTTCTGTTCAAATTTGCAACCTGAAAAATTAGACCCCTGGCTTTCATGTGTTTCCTCGTGACAACATCCGTAAAATTTTTACTGTTATGCATATCCCAGTATTTGAACACTAAGATACACTTTCATTTGCATTATAGTTTGCACAATTTTGTATATAGATGGCAAACAATTCAGGTGTAGTGTTTTCACTTTTGTTCAGTATATTATAGACTTAGATGAACTTTGGAACCGCTTCGTCTCAACTAGGTTTGTACTGTTTTATTTTACATGGTATTATATTCGACCTTCATGGTTTGAACTGCATTGGCAGTGGTTCATTTATCTCTTGCACATCGGATACGGACATCTTGGAAATTCGTATCTGCTCATAATTTTGTTAGGTAAACCTGAGCAAAACGCTCTCATTTAGAGCTTTTGTGATCGTTTGATGTCCGTCCTGTGTACAATTATAACAACGGTACCACTGAAAATCAGATGAACGAATTGAGCTCTCTTACTTGCTTACACCAGTTACATGTACGACCACTTGCTATTTTTACCAAGCAAATACGCTGTTTTCCCTCTAAGTATTAGCGCAATTGTATATGTACGGAAGCCCTGGAGGGACATTTTTACTTATTACTTATCACTTACGGAAGCCCTGGAGGGACATTTTTACTTATTACTTATCACTTATTACTTACTACTTATTACTTATCACTTATTACTTATTACTTATTACTTACTACTTATCACTTATTACTTACTACTTATTACTTATCATATCAAGGAGGGCAGTGGCTCATTGGTTGAGTGCTTGACTCGAGACCGAGGGGCCGCAGGTTTGAGCCTCACCGGCGTCACTACGTTGTGTCCTTGAGCAAGAACATTAATCCTAGCTTAGTACTGGTTCAACCCAGGAAGACCCTTTCATTTATAACTGAAAGATTGTTGATGGGACGTAAAGAATCAAACAAACTTATCATATCATTTATAACCCCTATAACGGCGGGAAGCTCCTTTGTACATTCCCTGTAATAGCCGTAGCTGTAGTAGTAGTAGTTAAAGTATTAGTATTAGTAGTTGTAGAATATGTGTAGTTGGTGTTGTTGTTTTTGCTGTAGTAGTAGTAGTAGTAGTAGTAGTAGTAGTAGTAGTAGTAGTAGTAGTAGTAGTAGTAGTAGTAGTAGTAACAAACAAGTAGTAATAGTAGAATAGCTATAGTAAAAGTCGTTGCTGTAATATTACTACTACTACTACTACTTCTACTCTACTACAACTACTACTACTATCATTACCACCATCACTACTACTACTGTTACTACTATTACTACCACTATTACTACTACTTCTAAGGGAGTGCAGTGGCTCTGTGGTAGAGTGCTTGATTCGAGACCGAGAGGCCGCGGGTTTGAGCCTCATCTGTATCACTGCATTGTGGTCCTTGAGCAAGACACATTTATAATAGCTTAGTACTGGATCAACCCAGGAAGACCGCCCCTATTTAACTGAAAGATTGTTGATCGGACGTAAAGAATCAAATCAAACAAAACAAAGGACCTCGGACAGTTTCCTATTCAATCTGCCCAAGTTTTGACAGCCTGTTGTTAGGATAATGCATAAATGACAACTTTAGCTTTGTGCTTAAATCAAATCCTTACATTTAGTGCACCTAGCAAAAAAAAAAAGATTTTGAAAATATTGCATACTTATGCCAGGACTCTATGGTTTAGGGGGTGGGGGTATTTTTTGTGACCAACTTTTATTTCACAGAAAGTCAAAGTTTCATCGAGTATTCACCTAAATACATGTAAATATTATGTTTACTGCATAAAAGTTGAGACGAAAGTGATGCGTTTGCATAAAATTTGGGTTGAGAAGATTTCATTGTTTCATCTAAAGAAGTGTGCTGTAAATTACTTTTGACTATTACCTGTAATACCAAGTCAACCAGTTTGGCTTGTGCACTGAGGTGTATCATATCTGCATACTGTATAAATCATAGTCTAGATAAACACAGTTTTTGAGCGTAAAATCGTTAATATCTACTTACATATCAGATTTAACCTATCATTTGGTGCTTAAAAGAACCGTCTCATTGAGACGGTTCTTTTGAGTATCAAAAACATATGTTTTGGTTGAGAAATGAGACAATTAATTACTTTGTAAGCACTCATAACTAAAGCCCTGATACATGCCATTGCAAATTGATATCTACCTACAGGTTTGTACAAAATAAGGTTCTAATAAGTTTTTATAATAAGGTGTTTTTGAGCATTTCGACAACGTTCCCCCCCCCATGACCAATCATGTCGTTTTTATATGATGTGTGAAATGTAAAACTACAACTGTATGCAAAAGGATTAGTTTAGTCACGGGGGGGAAAGCCCTTCAGTAAAATGTTTTCTATTTTCTATATGTTGAATAGCAAAAACAGAGTTTTCAACCCATATTTTTCAATTGGTACTTGTCCAATGGGAAAACTGCTTTTGTGGATAAGTCGAGGGTTGAACCTTATATCTTTTGCATAGAAAAAATATTGTTCTCTTTGAAACTTTTCTCTTGTCATTTTTGTGGGCAATCCTTCATTAAGATTGTCCGAGGGCCTTACTACTTCTTCTACTACTACTACTACTACTACTACTACTACTACTACTACTACTACTACTACTACTACTACAATACTACTTCTACTACTACTACTTTACTACTATCACTACTCATACTACTACTACTCCTACTTCTGCTGCTGCTGCTACTGCTACTGCTACTGCTACTACTACAACAGCAAAAACAGCAACAGCAACAACACTACTACTACAACTACTACATTATTCACTACCACCAATAATACTACTGCTGCTGCCGCTACTACTACTTCTTCTTCTTCTTCTACTACACTGCTACTACTACTACCACTACTACTACTACTACTACTACTACTACTACTACTACTACTACTACTACTACTACTACTACTACTACTACAGTCACTACCACCAATAATACATCTGCTGCTGCTGCTGCTGCTGCTGCTACTACTACTACTACTACTACTACTACTACTACTACTACTACTACTACTGCTGCTACTACTACTACTACTACTACTACTACTACTACTACTACTACTACTACAGCAAAAACAACAACACCAACTACACATATTCTACAACTACTAATACTAATACTTTAACTACTACTACCACAGCTACGGCTATTACAGGGAATGTACAAAGGAGCTTCCCGCCGTTATAGGGGTTATAAATGATATGATAAGTTTGTTTGTTTGATTCTTTCCGTCCCATCAACAATCTTTCAGTTATGAATGGACGGGTCTTCCTGGGTTGAACCAGTACTAAGCTAGGATTAATGTTTTTGCTCAAGAACACAACGCAGTGACGGCGGTAAGGCTCAAACCCGCGGCCCCTCGGTCTCGAGTCAAGCACTCAACCAATGACCCACTGCGCTCCCTGATATGAAAAGTAATAAGTAGTAATTAATAAGTAGTAAGTAATAAGTAATAAGTGATAAGTAATAAGTAGCAAGTAATAAGTGATAAGTAATAACTAGTAAGTAATAAGTGATAAGTAATAAGTAAAAATGTCCCTCCAGGGCTTCCGTATATATGCCTATTTGCTGTAGCGCTTTGCACTTCATAATTCGATGTCTCCCATTGCAGAGATTATCATAATCTATTTTGGTTCAAACATTTTTTTAAAATAAATACATATGATACAATATAATTTCCAATCATACAAATATTAGGATTAAAACGGAAGCAAGAGCTCCATAACTACAATAATTTGACAAAGGGAAGAAAGCAACATCTTCGGTAACCCAGGCGTGACCCATTGAATGCAGTGAGTACGGAATGGGTTGATGAAAGCAGTGGGTACGGAATGGGTCATGCCTGGGTTACCGAGGATGTGAAGGCAATGACTATATACTAATAAACTGTATAAATTGTTTTAAGCCTTTGTTTAAGCCCCTTTATTCAAATATGAAAATTCCACTTTGTTTTTATGTGTTTATTTGTTTGTTTGTCTTTGCTCTTTTATCAATTTCTGTGAATGGTATGTTACGTGATATAACTTCACAAGTTTACCCCTCCATGTACTGGTGTCTCCAGCAAACAGTGAAGACTCAGATGGAATGCCGCAGGTGCATAATGCGATATTTTACCAGGATCTACAATGTTTCTAAAAACAAAGACAAGCTTCATAGAAAGATGGAAACTACAGACCATCCCAAGTCTATTGTGCATGTATCAAATCCGACGGCAGTCAAAACGGGTTGAGATACGTTTTCGGATATGCTATTTCATGAAATACGTGCGTTTATTGGCGTTTTGATAAATTGGATAAAATTATTTTAAGAGTTTCTAATGGATCGAGGTTTTTATATTACCAGATCGGCTATGTCTGTATAAACATAGATCTAACTTTTATTGTTTTCCGGAACAAATCAACTCATCAATTATTTTATGGATTGCTGTTAAGTGGTGTTATACATGGAAGCCCAGATTATTCTGATAAACAGAGTTGGCTTGATTATTTTCACCTATTTTATGTCGCATAGAACCTTCCACTTTTGCTGATTTGTTTATCTTTTGTGCCTTGTTGCGAGAAAAAAACTGGACCATTCCAAGATTTACTGTAAAACCAGTCTAAAACGATCACTCTCAAAAAGACTAAAAATTGGTTTTCAAGACCAATTATCGCTTAATGCAGGTCAAAAGTATTGCACCATTTGTCATTAAGATCAATGTTTTGTCTATTTTTGAGTGGCCGCTAAAGACAGGTTTATTGTAGTTAGTTTGCTGAATAAAATGGATTTATGAGTTAGCTTTAACGAATAGACAGAAGGTCGAAATGAAAAACAGATAGACGGGCGCACAGGGAGATGTCATATCATTTAAAAAACAGCGTATAAAATAGGATTTAAAATATAGATGAATTAACAGAGGCTTTGTCCTTACTGAAATAATCCGTTTTATTCTGACTCTGACAAACGGTGAAGACACAGCTGAAACTCCGCATGATGTGGCTACACTGTTTGCTAAGACAAAAACAATATCCCGAGAAAGAAAAACAATTCTATATGGGAATAATAGCATGTGGCCCTTCGTATACAAATGACCATCCCAAATTTATTCAAACTAGAAGGAAATATCCATTAGTTTATAAAGGTTTAATTAAAGCCGCATTTTTTTCTGTTATCTTTTAGGTAATATGGCGGCGTATAGACCAATCATTTCCCTTAACAGTAGGCGCTGTGACTGTCGCATCAGATGATAGGCTACAAGTAGGTCACGTGGGTTACAAGAGCCAATGGGATTTGATGATCAAGAATGTGCAGCCAGAGGACGAAGGAGTCTATGAGTGTCAGATACCATCAAGAGATAAGACCATGAGACGACAGGTGGCGCTAACTGTTTTAGGTAAGAGTATTTCCCTAACTAAAGTGAATCAATATTGACTTGCGGTTAACAATATTAGTCTGAGGTCAGCTGAAATTAAGATGAGGTCAAACCGGATGTAAAAGAGTTATAACTAAGAAGTTAATTAATAAAAATGTCATTAATCAAGTGATTTCGTATTGACCCTGTCACAGGTCCTTTGTCAAGTGTATTGGGTTGAGGCCGACCTCGGGCCAATACAGAGATCATGGACCAGACTTATCTATTGATGAAATAGTAGGGGCCTGATACTTTGGCTGTTTATCTGGCCCACCGGGGTTTACCTGTTCGATTTCTTTAGCTCTGGTATTCAGTTTTATTTACTGTTGAGTCCTTATCTTTGCTTCATCTCCTTGTTAAATCTTGATTTATATGTTCTGGGAGATGATGCATTGATAAGCTAGGGGTCTTTCATGCAAACTAAATATCTATGTGTCTTGATCCACATCTGAATTAAGGGTGAGGTTTGCGCCTTTACACTGGTTTAAGCCCTCCAGTAAAATATTTTACTGACCGTTCCAAGGCGGTAGCTCTTTTGTGGATCTTTTATGTTTTTTCTGTCTTGTGTTTGCTATACCTTTGTGAGTTTCTGTTTATATTTGCCTTGTGGTCACCTGCTGGGAAAGGGCTGACCTCTTGGCTCTCGTTTGTGGTATCCAGCTGTAAGTTTATCACTTTCCCATTGGTATCCTGGGTCAGGTGTGGTATATGATTGTATCGATTTCTGATCTTTTCACCCTTACTTACTTTGATGACCTAACTTTCTTGTCTTATCATCTTTGAAAATGTCATGCTTAAATGGTAAAGGTTATATCTCCGGTCTTCACTTCGTGTTTGATTTCTGTCTCCTACACAAGCATTGATCTGTGTATAAAGACGAATCACAATGATTTTGGAGAGGATAATTTTAATTTTAATTATGTTTTTTTCCAGATTATTTATAGCTAGCCCTACTTTGTTCTACCTTTTACAACATGTTACTTGTCTCATTGGACCGCTGCTATACTACTTATGACCTAAATGGATTAGAGAAAAGGCGATTGAATCACTATCCCTAGAGATGACAAAACGAAATATGACGCTAAGCAGATTTGGCTCTTACTCAGACTCGATCAATGATGGTCCGAAGCAAACCTTTCATCACTGGGTTAGAGCTTGGCGCTTGTCATTGACTGGGTCCACCGTCGCTCAACGTGAGATTTTTTTTAGCTCCGAATATCTGTGAGGCATGAGCCTTTTTCTTTGTTTCATCATAGTGCGTATTTGATTGGATTATTTCTCTGTGCTGTTACATTGCATAAGCTAGGAAGCATATACGCCAGCTTAACATTTTGTTCTTAAACACTAACTGAAACCAGGGTGGGGGCAAGATAAACCGGGACAGCTTGCCCCCTGGGAGCAAGTTAACCGCATTTGTCTTGACCCCGCAGGGGGACAAGCTGTTCAGAGGGCAATGTAAACTGGGACACCAGCTAGTAGAATGCATTTAAGCTCCTCCTCTACCCCCTTCCCGTCAGTGGCTTGGGCTGCTGTCTAAGGCGGTGGTTCTGTTGTTGTTGATTCACTGTTTATTGTTCTTCCTTTGATTGTGGTGGTTCTGTGTTTGGTCCTTGTTTTATTATGCAGTACTTAAAGCTGCATACTCTGTAACTATGAACATTTTTCGAAAAAAAATATTTTCTTTTTAAATCATTTGCAAAAGTAGAATAAAGTTATGTTGTCACAATAAATCTAATTTCTACAGTTGAAAACTGCATGAAAAAGTGAATTATCTTATAAAAACAGGTGTATTTTCTCATGTTTGTAATTATTTGCGTCCCTCCAATAATTCTAGACAGTTAATTTTTAACATAAATGCTGTTGTTTTGGCACTAATAATGTGTTAATTATTACGAAAAAGGTAAAATGTATACCTGAATTTTAGTATTTTTACTGTGTTCTTGAAAAATATCAAAAGTTACAGATTATGCAGCTTTAATTTCCTTTCTAGTTTTGCAATCATCTTGATAGCGAAGACAGAGCTGATTGCTTTACTTTGTTTGGCTTTCTATTGTTTTGAGACTGTGTTAATGGCTCTTCCTCCTGTGGCTGTGGGTTGGTCTACAGTGCGTAAGTGTGGTATTTACTGTCCACACTTGCATGTTTTTTAATCGAAAGTTTAAGTAGTTTTTCAATTAACAATACACAGCTTAATTACCACATATGCAATATTTAAATTGTAATTTGATGCTTGTTGAAATAATTAATAATTTGAGCCAGTGCATGAGATTCCATACCATGTGGTATGTGCGACCAGCAAAGCCTCAGATCAGCCTGCGCATACGCGCAGTCTGATCAGAGCCTTTGCTATTCGCTTGAGTATTCTATGATTGTTAAGCTACTAACTGAAGACAATTTGGATCTTCTAAGATTAAAAGGAGGCTGCAGAGCCTCGTCCGAGTCTACATATGTCAAAGTGTCACATTGTTGGAAATCTCATGCACTGATTCATTTCTATTGTTCTTTTTTCAGATCCTGAAACGGATTCACCAGGTTTGTAGTAGTGATAATATTTATTCTCCACTGTCTTCTGGGCCTTATAATCTGGACCCCGGTCCTATGTTCATATAATATACATATTATGTATTACTATGGTTTTAAAAAGTTAAACTGATAAGCGCCTTTGTGGTTCGTGTTCTAAAACGTATAATAGCTAAACTTCCTAAGGTATAATTACAAAAATCTAGCTAGTCTATGAAGCTAAGCAGGCCCGTTTCAACCTTTCCAGGTCGCAAACTCCAAAGACCAGGTTTATCACAGAGAGGCCAAACTTTATCTAGACTTTTTCTAATAAACTTTTATCATTATATTAACAGTGTTGAGACCCTGGAAGGGGGAACCCAGTATCCCATATCCCTAAAACTATTTTGAAAAATATCCCAAATCCCTAAACGAAATATGACAAATATCCCCAAAATTCAGAAGGCATTGTATCCCCATATCCCTAAAATTGATCCAAGTATTCCTTATCCCTTTAAATACTTACAAAATTATCCCGTATCCCTTTAAGTTTCTGGCCAATATCCCTGTATCCCTGAAAACCCTTCCAGGGCCTCAGTATTTGAGCGGCGACATGAGATTTCCAACAATGTGTCAGTTTGACATGAATAGACTCGGACAAGTCTTTGCAGATTCATTTTTAGCTTAGAAACGCCTAATGAAGTTCGGTCAGTAGCTTATCACTCATAGAATATTCAAGCACCTAGCAAAGGCTCTGATCAGTCTGCGCTTATGCGCAGGCTGATCTGATCCTTTGCTGGTCGCACATACCACATTGTTGGAAATCTCATGTCACAGCTGATTTGTTATTTTACATACTTTGCCAGTTATTTAAATACAAACCAATTCAACCATGTAATAAACACATGGGCTCTACTAAATAAAAAAGAAATTAAAAAACTTCTCAAGCACCAATGATGTTTTCAAATACAGTGAAACCTGTCTAAAGCGACCACTTAAAATAGACAAAACAAAGGTCTTTTAAAAAGACAGGTGGTAGCTTCGTGCAAGTCGGAAGTATTTTCGACTTGCATTGAGCGATTATCGACTTTGAACATATTTTGTATCTTCCTTTGAGTGACCGCTAAAGACGGGTTTTACTGTATCTGAATATGCAAATAAAGGGATGTAAATCAGTAAATGATACCAGTAGCGTGAATTCAACACAAAGATTGAGGTCCTGTGGGGATATCAATAACGTCGTTGTCCGCATTTCTATATGAGCCAGTGCATGAGATTTCCAACAATTTGGCATTTTGACAAGTGTAGACTCAGACGAGCCTGGACAGCCTCCTTTTAAGCTTAGAAACCCCAAATAGTGTTCAGTCAGTAGCTTAACAATCATAGAATACTCAAGCGACTAGCAAAGGCTCTGATCAGACTGCGCTTATGCGCAGGCTGATCTGAGGTTTTGCTGGTCGCACATACCACAATGTTGGAAATCTCATGCACTGGCCCATATTCTATGGTAGACCCTTAAATCATAATTTAAGTATGCTCGCTGGGTATTCAAATCTCAAACATGATGCGACCAGATAATGAGCTAGCTATTGCACATAAAGTATGTTCTTTCTTTATAACTCTCAAATGTTTTATAATTCCTGCTAATAAATAGTCTGGAGAAACGGATCCTTCAGTAATAGAGAGAACCTATAATATAAGAAAACAGCAGACTCATGAGAACTAATAGAAAGTGCTAAAATTCCCACGCCCCTTTTCAACGGCTTAATCGGTATTCTGCTGTCCTTCAGAACACATTATTCCTGAAAGACCAGAATATAAAAAAATATCAACGCTATATCGCTGCATGGGGAGAAATTTTACCAACTCCACGCAGTATTAACGACAGCTCTTGCGACCTCTGATTCTGGGAAAACGGATCCTTCAGAAGTAGAGAGAACCTCAATATAAGAAAACAGCAGACTCGGTTTTATTGTGTCTGTTCATGATAACTAATGGAAAGATCAACAATTCTCACCATAACTACCATTACCTCCTGGACTGATCCACTTATTAATGGCACCAAATTTATACAAGAATAGACACTTGAACTACCATACAATGTTCCACATTTACAGACGGGCAAAACTTATATCAATGATAATTGACGTTTCTGAACCATGCCCAGAATGTCACTAAAAAGTCACCTGATAGTGTATAACTAACCGGTGACGACTTCGCACGTGACATAGTCCCTTTAACAAAATCACACGTGTTCAATCTCTGACAATTAAATATTTAGTGGATTTATTGGTAAATTTCCATGCTTTTTTTTCATTTTTCGAAAAAATCTTTCAGAAATACTACAGGAGTGTCAAATAGATAGCCCTGATAGGCCAACATATTTGGGCCTGATAAGGGTCCAAACCGTCAACTAAGGTTATCATATTCTGGAAACAATTAAAGTAGGCATTGTTTTCAGAAAGACGAGTTGAGCCAAGTTCTACAAATGAGTTAAATATGTAGGCACATACTCTTAGCAATGTAAATTAAATAAAACGTGTTTTGTTCTTATTTCAGAAATTCAAATTACTGGATCACAGTTTGTAGAAAAAGGAGAACGCATTGTGTTACAGTGTAATGCTACAGGAGAATATTACCCACCAGATGAAATGGACTGGTTTAGAAATGGTGAACGTCTTTCTTCACAAAGACATCGTGGTGTTCGTATAACTAAACAATATTCCATTTCAAAAAGAACTTTCACAAGTGTGCTGGTGGTTGACAGAGCTGATATGGCGGATCAAGGAACTTACGTGTGTAGGTCATCTAATATGCAAATTTCAAGTATTAAAGTGCACGTTCTGAACGGTAAGTACGCTGCGATTCCATGGGCGGATCCAGAGGGGGGGCGAGGCACAGGGAGTCCAGATCCACCTGGAAAATCACATATGGCTATAGATTCCCTTCAAAATTCTGGTACGGATCCCCATCGAGAAGCAATACTCGAGGGAGCTTCGTACTGCCCTCTGTTAAATACATCTGTGACTGAAAAATCATATCAGATAATTTCTACTGTTGCTGAGAAGATTTGACATAAGTTGCATTGTTATATGACTGCCAGCAAAGTCCTTCTCTCATTTGCTGAAACTGCCTGCAAAGTCCTTCTCTAATTGGGTGAAACCGCCTGCAAAGTCCTTCTCTCATTGGCTCAAACTACCTGCACAGTCCTTCTCTCATTGGTTAAAACTGCATGCAAAGTCATTCTCTCATTGGCTGAAACTGCCTGCAGAGTCCTTCTCTCATTGGCTGAAACTGCCTGCAACAGCCTTGTACAAAAAAAGTACAAGCTTGATCGTTTTTGCTAAATATAGCTCTCTGTTATGTAAAAGAATCTTGTGTCAGGAATGCAAAAAACGATTTAGCTGTCAGGCTGCCTTGACTACAATCATGTCTACCCAACCACAACTATTTTTAGATCTGATGTCAGGAATCCCAAAACTTAATTTAGCTGATAGGACGCATTGATGAAAGTCATGTCTACATGTCCACGGCTAATTTTAGTGTGTTTTTAATACAGCTAAAAAGTCATTAACAAAACAATCGATGCATTATTTGAGGTAACATCAGGATTTGTCAACCTGTGAAAGTGATGTTCACCGAATCCAAATGTTAACCTCAAAAGAATGCATCAGTTGTATGATGTTACTCTTTGGTGAGGGAAAGAAAGAAAAAATCAGTATTCTGTTTAACTGACTTGAAGAATTTTATTTTAACTGAGCCCTATAATTCTCTGACAGCAGTTCTGAGTATGCAAATAAAAGAATTTAAATCATAAAAAGATACACTAGTCACAAGTTTTGATATCCATATATCACTTAAAGGAATCTCATCAACTTTGTAAAGTGTTATTTTGGATGTGTTTTTTTATTTACTTTTATGGAAGACACTGAGTTGATTGGTAAATATAAGCACAGGTTAGATAAACAAAAACTTTTAGCGTAAAAATGTAAATATTTTCGTACCTATCAGTTTTATCATATATTTTGGGTGCTCAAAAGAACCGTCTCAGTGAGACGGTTCTTTTGAGTACTCACAACATATGGTTTGGTTGAGAAATAAGAAAATTAAATTTTCGTGACGCACTCTTAACTAAAGTCCTGTTAAGGTTGAGCTAAATATAAGGATGAGTTGAAAACTCTTCTTGGAGCATAGTAAATCAGGACCAGTTTTCCATAGTGAGCTGTGCATACAGAAAAAAAAGATGTATGATGGAATGAAATAGAATCAATTCAAGACCTAGTTTAACGCATATAAGCATAGCGTCCTTTTAGTGAGACATATACAACCAGTGCAGACCCAGATCAGACACCACAGAATTTGGCGTCGTCTGATAAGGGATTAAACTATTTGCTTACGGAACGTTCTATCAAAATTCGAATAGAAATGAAAAATACCACTTAGCAACCCTTAAAACGGAAATGGACTGGTCTTATTGTTGATGAGATTTGGATATTCAATTTGGCTTAAATTGGTTAAACAAACGACTAACACTAGTTTACAAGTATTAAGGAGTTAATCCATGTAAACGATGTATTCTTCTTTACTGAGATGATAGCACAACTAGACAGCACACTAGAGTAGTCCGGTTAAGTCCAGTAAATCATGAAAACTTATGAAACAATAAAACCTGAAGTTGATTTTTCATGGGTCGTTCGCCACAACGTACTGTGACTGTCTTTAGTAGTTACAGCTTCATCCTAGAAATTATTTCTAAAATACACAAAAACGTAGATCGCAAAGAGGCAATTATAGCCTACCTAAATTAACATTTTCCCACCACAATTTATCAAATATTATTTCAAAAACAATATACTTCATTTAATGGATACAATACTTTTTGAGTTATGCTTAAGTGAAAATAAAGAAGACTCTGCACACAAAAGAATAAGCAAATGAATAAATACAGAGAACAACGGTCTTTAAATGTGTTGTTCTACCGTGCTTGTTAAATTTGAATACCGTGGAATATGCGTTTAGCTCACTCACTATTACGTTCGTTCTAATTTTATAATTAAAACATACGCCAACTCATTATGAAGCAAAGGTACTTATCGTATATGCATAATATCATTTTAAACGTGCAGGAACAGAGCCCAAGGTTATAAAAAAATTCATGCTCCACTCAGCTGAGCACGAGATTTATCTTGCTCATAATGTTAAAATGCCTACAAATGTTGGCATTTTAACATTCATTAGCATGATAAATACAACATCTGAGGGACTTAAAGCAAGAACCTTCTTTATTTGTCGGTATTTTAGTTTTCATGAGCAGTTGAAATTTCGTGCTCAGTTGAGTTGAGCATGTCAACAAATTTTTAACCTCTGGGCCAGATATGCAGTATAGATAGAAGTCTGCCATTAGAATCTTTATACACGCCTATACAGTATGCATACTAGCAGCGCATCCTTTGACCGAGCATTGGCTGTAGACTGATAAGACAAATATCAATATCTCAAGTGCTGGTACCATTTATTTTAGTAGACTGGCATCAGTCCACTAAATAAATGTGATAACATTTACAATTATATTTCAGCTATGAAAAAATCTTCATATAAAATTATATCGTCTCTGATAGCCAAAATTTGTGTCAAGAACTACTCCAAGTAAAGTTTTAACTTCGCTATCTTAGAGAGAATATCAGTTTTACTAGAAAAAATGACATTAGAAACTGGGACCAGTCTACTATTTTGGATATTTTCTAAATGCTGTTTGTATTTTTGACTTTAACATAGACACTTTTTCATCCATTTCAGCGGAAACATTCAACAAGAAGCGGGGTAAGTGTCTAATCATTTTTATTTAAAACAACTATAAGCAGTTACTTTCGCTAACAGTGAAGACCCAGATAAAATGCTGCTTAATGAGACATTTTATCAAGGTCTGCACTGTTTGCTTATATTGAAAAACAATCTTATGAGACATAAATATATCATGATTTAGTAATTTCGACATGTGACTTCTTAAAATGGTAGATAGATAAATAGATTATTATATTGTACCCATATGTTTTAGAAAATCCATCATAATGGAAAAATGGTAAGTGTGAACATTGTTAAGGTTAATCTTAGTATCCATAATTAGTTTAAACTATTGATTTAAAGGTGACAGGCAATTGAAGGTAATCAAACACAAGACAAATAGGCTGCTAGATCACGTGTTTTTTGTGTTGGTATTCGTTTCTTCCAATAAGTTATATTTAACTCTCTGTTTTTGCGACGGTATCCATCGACTTACATATTTATTTGTAGCTCTATTTATCAAATCCAGTGATTAAAATATTGATGTAAAAATGGTTTGAGCAAATACTCTGTCTCAAAATATCTAGGGAAACTGTCAGTTTGTCTGTCTGTCAATCTGCTAAACCGATAATAGTTTGGGAGAAATGGGGCTGAATCATCTGAGCCATTGCATGAGATTTCCAACAATGTGGTATGTGCGACCAACATATGCGCAGACTGATCAGAGCCTTTGCTAGTCGCTTAAATATTCTATGACTGTTAAGCTACTAACCGAACAAAATTTGGAATTTCTAAGCTTAATAGGAGGTTGCGCAGGCTCGTCTGAGTCTACACTCTTTGTTGGAAATTACATGTCATGACTCAATTATTATTCTAAGCTAAAGTAGCAAAGCCTGTCAAGGGAAGTAACCTGTATACTACTTAACGAAATCTCCATTACGTTGTCCCTTATGTGGAATCCTCATCAAGTTGAAAAACAAACGAGAATGTTTTTAAATTCAACACCGTTATAAATTGGATTATACAAAGCACTGATAATGACCAGCAGACATTAACCTGCACTAGTTCATTTTCATTATACTACACGAATGCATAAAACAAACTAATACAGTGTTAGGGTATCATAAAATGCTTTGCACTATTTTCTTTGCTTCATCAGAACATTTGCATAATTCAGGTTCGATTCCCGGCTTCTCCATAAAACCACTTTTGGTTGAGCCTTTGGGAGGTCCCGTCATAAAATAAACACACAAATCATAAACCCTCCAAGCCAAGTACTGGTTACTACCCATGGAAAAGCCGCAAAAAAAAAAAAACCATTTGCATAATGCAATGATAGCACATCTTCTTTACGATGACATTTTGCCATGAAGCTTTTACAAAAAGTTACTGGACATATTGACATCCATTTGCTTGACATTTTGACATCAATTAACTACGCATAACTCGTGTATTAATCTTTCATTTGATTTTGCAGGTACAGTGAACGAACAGCAGAAAGCAGAAATAAAACAGCCCTCAAACATGTCAGAGAGGTTACAGACATTTTCATCAACAGCATTTATTATCATCATTGTATCAGCATTGCATTTAATTTGATATCTTAAACTTCCACTGTAACAATTGAAGACTTCAGCATCTTGTTATAGCCACTTCATGAGATTACTCGTTAGTCACGAGCAGGCAACTATGTAAGGCAGAAACCATCCTGCTGAGGGACAGTCTACTGGCCTCCATATAAAAGTGTACAATTGGTAATTACTTTTCTTATTTCTCAGCCAGAACATATGTTGTGAATACACAAAAGAACCGTCTCAATGAGACGGTTCTTTTGAGCATCCAAAACTTATGTCAAAACTGATGTGAAAGGATATAGATACAATTTTCCTCTCAAAGGTTTTCCTATGATAACAGAAACATTGGTGCAGCATTAGTTTCTCGTGACGTGGTATGCTATATTGGTGAGCAGGACAAGTTAACTCGACAGCAGCTTATGTAGGGTAGAAAATATATCTGCCCAACAGGATCTATCTGACTCAACTCTTACAATCTATGTACAACACTGTTTACTACTTCAGTGAAATACAATGAGCAAGCTAATGAGAGCTTGGCACTTATCACATAGGCGGTGCCAAACCTACAAATATGTGCAGTCTCAATAGATCCTTTGCTTCTCTCATGCACAAAGTATTGGAGTAGATAAGCTGTTGTGTGAAATAGAATCCTTGCATGTTTTGTTATTTGTGGCGTATACAATTCATACGTTTCTAAAGTATACGGAACATTTTGATAAATCAACCAGTGATTCATGGGTCTATACTGTAAATTCGGAACGTTTTGTGAGGGTTTTATTTTTGCTTTGAAAATAAAACACTCGCATAGTGACGGAACAATTCTGTCGTCAATCGTGCTCTAGTCGCGATTTTTTTTTAATTGAAAATACTTTAACGCTATTTGTGAAAATTGAAAATAAAATTCTCGTGAAAATTTCTGAATTTACAGTAATTTTTACATTTATTGTGCCATTTTCTGTCCTTGTTTAATTTCTCATAGAAGTATATTAGTTCTAGCAAGAAAATGCATAAGCAAACTAGGAAATAATATAAGAATCTACCAGTGTAATATGAGGGTGGGATAGAAAAAGCTGTCCTGAGGATCACCATTTGGCATCAGGAGGCTGGCCAAGTGATGATAAACGATGATGGTAAGGGACAGATTTTTCTATCCCATCCTCACACAAATAATAGATTCCTTTTCTTGCCCACCATTAAATACCGCTTTTTCATATTTCTAAAAAAGGTTTCCTGAGGTTCCTGAACAGGCTAAGATTAGACATAACATGATGATATCATTTTACATAAAAATGACGTCACTTGTCTATCAACCTTTTTCTTTTCCACATGCTGGTATGGGGTTTGTTAGATAGAATTCTCTGAAATAGGTAAAACAGTGAAAAACTCGATCTGATGTGCAAGAAAATATAAGGGCAATCTAGGAGATTTTGTTTGTTTAGTTAAAGGTTTTATGTCCCAGTCAACAGCTATACTCATGTCAAGATGGTATGTTGGCCTAACCACACTTTTTTCTTCGGCAAGCTTGGCTAAGCGATTAACCAGTACTTCGTGCACAAACTTTTGCATATGACCTTGAATCAGCGGCAGGAGAAGAATGACAATAGAAATTATTTCATGATCAATCTACACTAACGTATAAGATCAGGCTGGGGTCGAACTTGCGACCCTAGATCTGCAGTCAGACTCGCTATAGACTATGCTATCGGGCCTGGTAAATCGATCAAGGAGATAATGTTAATACTTGTACACTTGACAAGGATATCAGATATTTTATCCTGGGATAGATAATCTTATCTTACCCATGTCATCTTACCAAGGTCGTCACTTGAGGACTGTACATTGGTCATATAATGTCACATCTCAGCGTATTTAGGAACTTCTGTGATACTTTTTAAAGCATAAAATGCAATACCTAATGGTTGGCAAGAGAAAGAAACCATTATTCGTGTGAGGGTGGGATATAAAATTCATCTCTAGGGATCACCGTTTGTCTTTACTCTTGATGTCAAATGGTGATCCTTTGGATAGGTTTTCCTTTCCAACCCTCACGCTCATGATAGATTCTTATATTATCGCACATACATACATTTGACTGCATCTAGTTCTTGGTCTGAGTATGCATCATTTCCTCTTTATATACATTTACAGTGAATCTACTGGTGAGAATGTGCTATGCCATAGAATTGTCTATGCCTATATTGCTTGCATGGGCGATAAAAAGTCAACATATAAGGTGCTGGCTGATGATGTTTGGAAAAGACAAAGTAAAGAGAAAGGCCAAGATCAGGATTCGATACAAACAAATTCAACACCTGACACAGGCTACCATAAAGGAAATCGACAAAAAACACAACGCACAAGAGAGCCAAAATGTCAGCCTTGTACCAGCAGGTGATGATAAGGCTGCAAGGAATAGGCAAGGCAGCATTAAAAAGACAAACATGCAATATAAAGGCTTAAACATGTTTCACAAGTTTAACTGTTCGCATGAATGAGATCCCTTACTTATAGATGCATCATTTCCACGAACGTGCAAATCAAAATATAACTAGAATGCAGTCGATGGTACACCATCGTAAATACCTGCTTTTTTCACTTTTGACCTTGACCTTTGGGTCATGGTTACGCAAAATATTGCCGAGTACCCTCGACATCATGTGACCCATGGACCTGGGACATTTTAAGTGGCTATGTAAAACGGTAAAGATGTATTTTAAAGAAAATACATTCTTTGACCTTGACCTTGTCATTAAGGTCACACTTAATAATGTCCAGCACCCTCTACATCATATGACCTATTCACCTTCGCAGTTTAAAGTTGCAATATCCTTCAGTTTAGGAAGAAAAAAATTATTTGACCTTTGACCTTCTGCGTCAAGGTCACATGAAATGTTGCCCAGTACCCTCTACATCATGTCACCTATGCAGCTGCAAAGTTTGAAGCTGCTAAGTCTAACAGTTAAGGAGGAGATGCATTTACATGAAAATACATTATTTGACCTTGACCTTGGGGCTAAGGTCACACAAGATGTTGCCCAGTACCCTCAACATCATGTGACCTATTCACCTGCAAAAATTTAAGTTGCAATATCCTACAGTTTAGGAAGAAAATAATTATATGACCTTTGCCTTTGACCTCTTGGTCACATGAAATGTTGCCAAGTACCCTCTACATCATGTGACCTATGCAGCTGCAAAGTTTGAAGCTGCTACATCAAACGGTTTATGGGGAGAATCAGCTAGAGCTCGTATATTTCTTTTTAAAACACGTGAGTTCAGCCATAGTCTACAAGCTGCTATATAATAAAATGGATATAGATGATGCACTCAATACGTGTCCATGGGTGGATCCAGAGGGGGAAAGTGGGTCCGGACCCCACCTGGAAAATAACAAGCTGCAATATGTTTCCATTAAGAATACTAGAAGCAATTGGATCCCTTGAGGGAGATCCGCACGGCGACTGTGAAATAGTTTGATTGCTTAACCAATTTCAGGCTCCCGTGATGGAGTGATTTGGACCTGGGCATGCTGGTTGATGTGAAGACCATTTCTGTTCTGTTTTACTTTTTATTTGTTCTTTCTTTTGTTTATACTATGAGAGCGAGCTTTCTAATCTCTGTGTCAGTATGTAATCTACTAGCTGCAATAGCACAAAATTGGCATTTTGTTTACATTCTCTAAAAATACTAGATATTGATTGTTTGTTATTTTCACATTGAAAACTCATGATTGTTTATCTACATGTAACTCTCATTCTGAATAAGTGACACTCTGATAATGATAGAGGGTGTAAGCCATTACGTCGTTTGTCGTTTTCGTTGCATTTCGCAAGATGTCTTTATGTTGTAATTTATGAGTTTGTTATATATATTAAAGTTTATACCTAAATGCTATGGGGTTTTTTTTATTTATTTCTTAAAAGTTAAACCTGTGAGATGAGCAACTTAACTTAGTCTATAAGTGTCAGCTAGGTGTATTACAAACTACATGAAAACTTGTTTATTTATACACGTTAATTTAACTAAAATGAAAGTAGTTGAGGAATTGTCCAAAATAAGCTTATGGTGGGAATCTCATTCATAGAAAAAACACAATTATGTTGGTATACATTGGAGTTGCCTTTATGAGACAATTCATATGTCTACCACTGATATCGATTATAGAAAAAAAGAAAGGCTATTCTGAAGTTTACACTTATCAAATAGTATGTCCATTTTCTTTGCTTTGGCCCTTTTAAACATCTCAAACTGCCAATCTGTATTAAAATACCTATCAACTGTCACCATACCTGAAATTGTTTTAATTTGCATTATAGCTATATTATTCTCTAATTCGATTTCATGAACTACATATTTGGTAACCTGGTAGTTGCGTGGTTGCAAATGTGATGTTGTTCCAACGTTGCTGTTTTTAATGTATAGTTTATAAGCATCTTGTATTGAAGTGAGCAATAAGGCAAAGATCAGGAATCAATACAATTAAGTACCACACCGGACAACGGACACCACATGGGAAAGTGACAAAAACGGTAGAAATCATCACAAACAAGACATGGAAGGGGCTTGCCCTTTCCCAGCAGATGACTACAAGGCTGCATTGAACAGACAAGAAAGCATCACAAACACGAAACATAAATAACAAAAAAGATCCACAAAAGAAGCACTGCCATGGAACAGTCGGTATTTTCTTTTACTAGAGGGCTTAAACTGGTTTTATGGTGCCAACCTCACCCTTTTTCCTGCGTGGATAAAGACAAATAGAACACCAAAAACGAATGTTGAAACTGATGGATAAGAAAAAAGATCACAATTGTTTCGCTTATTAAATTTGTTTATCTGGACCTATGTATAATGCATATTAACATATGGAATTATTTGATATAAACATATCAACTTAGCCGTCAGTACAGCTTCAGCTTTAGATCTAATAGTCCAGGCGCTGATTTCTGTACAGGCCTTAGTTTTTTTACTTGGCACAACTTACCTGCCAGAAAAGGTTTGACTGCAGAAATGCAATCCTGGGGTCTTCTGCAATACTCCTAGGTACGTCGTAGAAATAAATTGTGGTAGCAGTTTTGCTGTAGGGCGTCATCTTTGAAAGTACCCAACGCCAAATGAGGCTTAGGTAAATTGAGAGGAAAAAACGCCTAACGCTCAACCATTACTTCCTATTCAGGATATTTCCCTTTAAATTTATACATTACATGTATGCAATGGCATACGACAGTAAAGCAATATAAAAAATGTATATATGGTATATTAAACGTGAAAATGTCCAACGGAAGGGTTGATTTACCCCTACCCTTGAATATAATGTATCCAAATTCAAAAAGAAATGAAATCTTCCCCATTTCTTAATTTATCAAGTAAAATAGCATACTTATAATTTTATTCAAACATTATTCTTATAGTATGTTTGTCATGTTTTACATTTGTTACAAATCAAAGAAAGAACGTACCATCTGAAAGGACAATTCAGGAATGCGTGTATTACATAATTTTCTGTGTAATATATTGTATCTGCGACTTATACTAAATTCTTATATATGGACATGACGATAGCTTTAAAACCATTAAATGAAATGCAACAAACAGCCAGTATGCGTTTAACCATAATACAACATGATATTACAGTTACATACGTTACTTACTTTCAAATGTATTACTATTTAATGCAGTAATATCATTAGATTATGGGCTACCAAACGACCTCCACAAACTGAGGTTTGTGGACTGTAAATTTCTAAAACCAAATTATTAGCCACATAATGAAGTGCGTTTGCTTTTCAGCGGATAAGGCATTACCCTGCAATAGCCCAAAATTCACTACCTTACCCTAAAATAATAGGAATTCCTATAGTGTTAATATCCGGTTATTTCTTATTCTTACATATCAATATTAACTTTTATTTGAAAGAAAATTACTAGCAATATAATTTTTAAACTTATTTTGGCACCTGTTATTACAGTTATATATGTTACTTTCTGCTAAATATAATATTTAATGAAATGACAGCACTGTATCACCAATTATGTAAGCCACCAAAATACATGCAATTATAGCTTGTCAGCTATTGACTACAATAACTATATTGATAGCTATGATTCGGGAAAAACTTACACTTAATTCCTAAAATTACTTTTTTTATTTACAATATTGGTTGAAATCAAGAAATGAACCATTAAAGCTAACTTTAATCCTTGCCATAGCAAAAAACTGTTTTAATCGTAATGGTTTCTGTCCCACACATGGCAAACGCCATGCCTGTTCATATGGTTAAAACTGCTCTATATTCAATCATTATCCAGTTCGATGAAGAAACAATACAACTGATGTCAGTAACATATACAACAAAGTATTTAACCCATATTAGACTAGCGTTCTTTTTGTGGGACATAGACAAATAGTACAGACCAAGATCAGACGCCACAGACTGCAATCTCTGATCAGGTTCTCTACTGTTTGCTTACAGGATGTTATATTAAAATTTGAATAAGAATAAAAAACAACACCCAACAACCCTGAAGACGAAAATGGACTGGTCCATTTGATAAAAGTGGGAAGTTTCATTCGACTTAAAAGGGTTAAGGAGATTGTGACATTTATCAAACGGCATATCTGGTTCTGCAATGTAATAGAGCATTGAAACAGGATATTTGTCCAAGGTTATTAATGGTTATGTAATTATACATTTTAGAGGTCAAGGCTTATCTTAGAACAACTCTCTTGCATTGTAAAGATTATATTGTAGCTGTTGCAAAATGGATGGACTCAAATCAATTATTGGAAATTTATTTTGTTTTGCATTATTTCTATCAATTAGACTTAAGTCTAAACGTGGAATTTGTTCATATAAAATCAGTACGATATTCAGCATGTCAAATGAGGACATAATCATTGATGCAAGAACGGCATCCCATTAATCCTTTGTATATTCAAATCAAAATAAAATGATGATAAATAGTAACGTAAATAAAATATCAAATTAGTAAGCACATTTGATTTTAGCTCAGCAATGAAGGCTCATGACAGCCTGTAAAAATATGTAATTAGACTCATCAGAGCATTTGCTGCTTGTATATCTAGATGAAGACAAACGCTAGCTCCACTGCATCAGCATGGGGGATTAAACGGTGCATTTGCCCATGTGAGGCAGGTACCAAAATCACAAATGGTGGTTAAAATCTTTAATTGAGCATGTATAAATTACATATAAGGGGTCAACAATTGTTGTTGTTTTTTTATTTTATGGCAACGAAATTCACACTGTGCTACTGTCAAAGATCATATCGAAGATTAGATATTCAAAACCTTGTATATTATATCAGATAACATACACAACAATAGAGGCACTGCTTTATCAACCTCTAAGATTTTTACTTACCTTTAAAAGTAATAGAAGTATGATTTCTTTTGGAAGGAAGCATTGCAAATATGACATGAATATCGTGGGTCATCGCAAAACTGTCGTAACAATACGATAAATAATAAGGAGATACGACAGTGTTGCTTTGACCCCCACGATATATACTTTCATGCATCATTTCTATGCGATGCATTTAAGTCTTTCATTGGTAGCAAAGACTACTGCACCAAATGTTTGTAAGAACAATTGACTCTTTGTATGTCTCTATAAATCACTACCCTCGACATGGTTTGTGCTTTTATATAATTTCCATTTTATATGTAATGCATTTGTTTTCTGTCTCAAGAAGCAAGATATTTTTTTAGAAAAGCTGTGTTGATTTTAATTTTATATCACTTATTCATGCTTATGTTTATATACATATAGCACTTTGCTATCAAGAATTATATTTACAAGACTCTTGTAATAATTTGGCCATGCCACATTCTGTATAGTGAAAATTATCATCAGTTGGTTAAGCATTGATTGCTAAAACTGAGTAAGATCACATGACTGCATGTTTTTAAACGTTTTGTTTCCCATCCAATATCTTAAAAAAACATTTTAAAGTATATTTTACATTACCTGAGTGTCACAAAATCTTATTCAGCCTGACATAGCTCTTGACTGATAATGTCATATGTGTTAAAATAATTTCTTAAGCAGCAATTACCATGTGTTCCTTGGGTATGATCATATCACATGAGATCGTTGTCATCCATTATAACTGATTTTACCCATTTTTAGGGAAACGTTTCTTCAATATAAAATCTCTCCTTATAAAGTGATATTAGTTTGGTTTAATGATCGAAGGTACTAAAAGTAATATTAGTTTAGTTTAATGATCAAAGGTACTAACAGTTCAATTAAATAAACAATAAAAGGCATGTTGAAAATAAACTAAAATCTATTTAAACGCTGAAACAAGTAATGTGTCATCATCTGCATATGCATGTAAATGTCAGTATATAATTTGATTTTTAGAGAGTATCATTTAAAAAGTAACTGATTACAGTCACGTAATCAGTTACTTTTTAAATTCTATTCTATAACCTCTATTGTAAAAAATATAAATATTATCCTACCAACTCTTAGGTGATTGATTTTGTCTGGAATGTAAGCAAGAAAAATAGTATAATTTTATTACCATCTCTCTAAGTATTCAGTAATTTGTATTTTTTTCTATGGGAAATTAACCTAGGTATTATACAAGGAGCTAACCTATATTATGTTACTGACTTTGTTTGCATAATCTGTACAATAGTTAACTGGGTAGATAAAATAATTTCAAATGACTGATGAGACTTCATTCAATAAAACTTAGTTGTGTTGTTTTTCTCCTGCGATAAATATTACAATATTCTACATCCTTAATATTCTAGCTTTTCAGGGCCCGATCGTATGCTGTCTTCGATAACATTGAGGACAAATATAGGACATAATGATATTTGATATGGTTATATATGTTACTTTGATAAATTTTTAAGAAATGTAATGTATTCTTCTACTACTAAAGAACTGTCTACTTCTTTGTTTATGTGTTTTAGAATCTTTAATTTTGAACAAATCAAAATGACATTTCGTGGAGATGAAAACTTAAAAAAACTCCTATATTGCAAATGTAAATGTTTATAGATATAGTAAGATAATAAAACTAATAAACATTTTAGAACAAACTGCTGTCTTGTTATAAATTTAAATCAAAACAGGTTTGCAATTTAATAAAATACCATATGACATATAACATAAGGTATTTAGCAATATATATAGGAAGTCTTAAAGTTTGTAATGTACGTTACATATTGTCATACAGGCATTTAAATATGGAACTTTACTTCAGAAACGCAGTAATGTATAGCTTTTTACTATCGTTTATCAATATAATGCTCAATTATTGTTTAAAAAGTCAGCAGATGGTATTGCATGCTAACTTGCATAGTAAAATGGTTCTAACCGTATTCATTTTTTTTTTTTTTTTTTTTTATAGGTGGGAGAGGGTTATCATATTCAACAGCTTATAATTCTTAAAGTAATTATGATAGAAACAAGATGTTTGCAGTTTTGAAACAGTCAGGTAATTATCTTTTCCAAACATGGTATGTAAAACGTATATACCAATTATAGAACTTATGAAATTCAGCTTTGACCTAAATTAATTGATTTTATAAGGCGTAATTGAATATATAACGTAAATGACAGTTATAACATAAAAGTTGTGCTTCTGGATGCAAACAATTTATTTTCATAATTGTGCAGATCCTTATCGAGGTTTTGGCAGTATATTAAGACCGTATGCACCATCTGGATCCAACTTGGATACCATTTCTTATTCAAATGTCGCCATTATGTTTTATAGTAAAATGGGATAGGTAAAACTTTGAGATTGTTAATGCCAGTTTTTGATCAAAAAATCGTATTCCTATTTAGGGGGAAATACCAAAATATGTCATTCAGTATCTTGTCACGGCTTGGGAAAACAAATAAGTTTTCACTTTTCCTATTAAGCTTGATGTCGTGAGTAATAATTAAACTAGAATAAAGAAGCTTGATGGCGATTACAACTATTTTAACTCAATATTAAGGACTTGTTTTTTTTTGTTTTTTTTTTCAGAAGATTGGTAAATATTGAAAAAATCCATGCCAGAATGAATATTTTACAAATTACAGTTATCCTTGTTGTCTCCACGGGGTTTGGAGATGATAAATTCTTGGGGGGGGGGGGGGGGGGGGGTATGGTCGTTGCCCCTATGTACCCAGCTAGCAGAATAAAATTAATTAAGGACCCAGACCAACTCGCGGCACCACGTTTGTAATGGGTAAAATAATCAGGCTTTACAGTAAGATTATCTTAGACATGGAAAACTACAGTTGTGTGTGTTTGTCAGAACCTCCCTTGCGATCCAGAATACGCGTGTCATATCACATCAGTAAAAACCTGTCTTAAGCAGCCACTCAAAAAGAACACAAAAAATTGGTTTTCATTACCAATTATCGCTTAATGCAGGTCAAATGTATTTCAGAATGCTCCAAGGGGAGCATTCTGCAATACTTTTGACCTTCATTAAGCTACCATTTGTCATTAAGATCTCTGTTTGTCTATTTTTGAGTGGCCGCTCAAGACAGGTTGTAATGTACTTACACTCTATACTTCACACTTCATAGTTTATATTTCATACTATATACTTCTAACTTCACATGTCCTACTTCTCATGACAAGTTTTCTCGCGACGGGGCGCTGCAATAGAAGAATTCACTGGAGATGTTTTTGTGTCTTACAATTATCTTGAGAAACTGTTACATCATATAAACCTGTATCCACTATAAGGTACAAAATTGTATGTGCGAACAGCGAGCATCTAATCAGTCTGTGCATCCACACAGTCTGGTCAGAGTCTTCATTTTCCGCCTGGAGAAACTTTAGACCCTTGGCTACCCATCGGGCATCCATCGAAGACTCTGATCAAACTGCGCAGACGCGCAGGCTGATCTGAGTCTTCGATGGGTGCACATGCCAACTTGTACATTTTGCCGGTCACCGATCCAATTATCGACTATTGGAAAATTTATGATTCAATTAAACAACCACCCATTATGCATGTCTGTTATAACTTCCGGCGCCGCTAATGGAACAGGCTCGCTTGTATTAGATTATTAAAACGTTTCCTTTTAATAAAGGAAATTTTAATCTAATTTGTCAGCTGGAAATTGTCATGTCAACTAAAGGGCTGAGAAACTTATGCTGGAAAATCAATCGTACAAAAACAGGAAATATCCGTACTATCGTACTACTGATACATGTGAGCACATTTAGTTCTTTGTTTTGCCGCTGTTCTTGTGTTTAAGTTGTTGTTGTTGTTGTTGTTGTTGTTGTTGTTGTTGTTGTTGTTGTTGTTGTTGTTGTTGTTGTTGTTGTTGTTGTTGTTGTTGTTGTTGTTGTTGTTGTTGTTGATGTTGTTGTTGTTGTTGTTGTTGTTGTTGTTGTTGTTGTTGTTGTTGTTGTTGTTGTTGTTGTTGCCGCCGCCGCCGTTGTTGTTGTTGTTGTTGTTGTTGTCAACCCATATCTGCATGTGGCATGTGCAAACAGTGCTGACCTAATGCTTACATAATGTGCTGTTGAAATTTGAATAAGAATGGGAAAATATCATCCAAAAACCGTTGAAATAGACATGGAGTGGTTCAATTGATAAGAGAATGGGAGTAAGGGTCTGTTGCCTTCCTTGTTTACATATCCCGCTACTGTACGCTTTATTTATTGTGCGTTACTCTTTCATCCGCGCAGTCTGATCAGAGTCTTCTGTGAGTTTGTCACTTTCCCATTGGTATCCTGGGTCAGGTGTGGTACTTGATTGTATCGATTCCTGATCTTTGCAACCTTACTTACTTCGATGAGCATTCTATAGGTAGCCAAGGGTCTGATGCTTCCCCAGACGGAAAATTAAGACTCTGAACAGACTGTGTGGATGCACAGACTGATTTGAATTTTCTCTGTACGTACATACAACTTTGTACCTTATGCTGGGTACAGGTTTATATGATGTAATAGTTAAAAGCAACTTCAGAGCATCTCGATGGAGAAGAGAGAGCTTGTTACTTCGCTTTGTTTGTCTTCCTTGTGTCTCGTGATTGTTGTGTGGCTCTTCCTCACGATGCTACGGGTTTGTCTGCAGTTTGTGATTGTGGTATTTCCTGATCATACTCAGTTACTTTTGTAATAAGTGGCATTGTCAAATACTGTAAATTTCGCTGAAATAGTGCACAAATGAGTCGTGACATGTGATTACCAAGAATGTTGCATTTGACATGTGTAGACTCAGACGAGCCTGTGTAGCCTCCTTTTAAGCTTAGAATAGAAACTCCAAATGATGTAAGTTCAGTAGCTTAACACTCCTATATTATTAAAGCGACTAGAAACTTCTGAACAAGGCTATCGTTATCACAAACTTCGTAAAATCCTTATCTAAATTTTATAGACGATACTAGGATTAATTCAAAGTTGGACTTTAATCTCTCTTGCGCCAAGGACTTTCGGAACCTGAATTCTATGGTGACTTGGTGTATAAATTACAAAAGATTGTTAGCTCTAATAATTTTTCAGCGCATTTCATTAATATCATTTCCCATTATAAAAAGATTGGCTATAACATTAATGTATTGTAACAGACTGCATGCTTGGTGTTCAACCCAATCATAGTTTGAAACTTTGTTTTCCTCTTTAATTGCACGCCGGTGTGTCGGACTTCAGACTCTACGTCGGCTCCGACCTAAATAATAATCTGTTTATGAGATGGTAGGGGCCTGATGTTTTGGCTGTTTGTCGAGCCCACAGGGTTTACCCGTTGGATTTCTTTTGCTCCGGAATTTATATAGTTTGTTTTACTGTTGAGTCCTTATCTTTGCTTTATCTCCTTTTTATATCTTCATTTATATGTTCTAGGAGATGATGCAATGATAAAATAGGGGTCTTTCATGCAAACCAAATATATATGTGTCTTGATCCACATCTGAATTAAGGGTGAGGATGGCGCCGTGTAAATTTTAAAATGTAGTTTATTTACCTCTCATTTGATTTGAGCATGAACAAAGTTATATCCGCTGGCTCGCTTTTAAAATCATCCTTGAATTTTACTTGTTGTTATCTTGGTGAAATAATACCTTACTTGCTTCTGTTGTGATTGTTCGACCAGAAGTTCAGGACAAAAGCTCTGCTACGTCACCATTCTTGTTTCCCTTAAGTGTCTCTGAACACAGAGCACTTACCTGTCAATCTGCTCATTAATTGGTGGACATTTTCATAATGCATATTTCATAAAAGTATACTAAACTATCAGTTCTATCTAAAAAATTTCCTGTAATATCTAAATTGATTTGTATTTCTCAGACACACCGGATAGGCGGCAATCGAAAACGCTCTTAACAATCGACGAGCGTGGATCAAAAATCGCCAGAAACAGCGTTTTCGATTGTCATTTGTCGCCACTCTGGCGCCAAATGGCAATCGAAAACTCTGTTTCTAACTATTTTTATCTACGTTTGTCGATAGTATTAACGTTTTCGATCGACGGCTATCATGTGTGTTAGAGGTACCTCATGTAAGGTGATCGATGTAGAACACTTTGCTCACAAGTGTCGTATGCTGATAACCATTGCAAAAAGTTTGGTTCCAGACCAGGGTTGACACAACTTTGTGCCTGATCTTGATTCAAACTGTTTGACACTCTATTGACATTCCTGAAATGTAGATTTTGAAGAAAAAAAAACAATCAAGAGACGACAAAAGAAAACTTAAAAAGTATTACCAAGTATATACATATAAGCGAATAAAATGCCAAAATAAAATTGTACATGTATTTCTTTCTGTGAAAGTTGTTTTTGTGAATCCTGATGAATGCATATTATGCGGCATTTCATCTGGATTTTCACTGTTTGCCAAACTACGCATATATGATTCGGTTAGCAAAGCAAACGACCAGTATACAAGCTAATGCAAGCGAATATGCGTGAAAGGTTTTACAAGTTGCCAAAACATGAATGTATATTTGCAGTCACTGTGTGCTGCTATCAATCTACTGTGGTTGTGGGTACATTGGGTGACATTGTCATTGTATATAGAGCTTGCATACTCTCTAGTATCTTATTTTAAGTAGCTTATGATCACAAAATCCCATCTTCCTTAAATTTGGGGCTGGGACATTTTTCATGACACGACATACTTTAGCAAAAGCGTGACAGCCTGTCTTCTTCACGCAATGCCTATAACAGAATTTTTAATTACTATTATTACCCATTTTAATTTTGAATAGACTTCTCAAGTACTTCTGACGAGAATAGTTTGTCATAATTGCCAGTGGCCCAAAATAGCTTTTTAAATGCCAGTTGCAGATTGACAGAAACAAGATAACTTCAGTTTATTTAAGTTCTGAAAATGAAGAAAGAGGTTTATCCTATGACCCGCCCACTTCTTTTTGTTTTGATCCAAACTGATGCAAGAAATCCTCCATAACTCATACTTTTTGAGGTCACCTCTCATAACTTGATGAGAGGAAATTGCAGTCTGAAAATGTCAATACCAACATTTTTTTATTTTTTTTTTGAATCAAAAAGAAAACTAAATGTGAAAATAGTATTGGCACAAAATGATATAAATTTCAAATTTTATCTGGTTAACGGAAAAAGTGGAAAATGCAGAAAACAAAACTGACCAAGCTTTATACCTTAAACTTGGTCAGAAATTACACTACTTGCCCAAACATGATATTAAATAAAGAGAAATCAAACGCCACATGGATATATACGTTGATCTGATGATGTCTCCACTGCTTGCATATCAACGTAGAATGCACAAACGGTGGATATTATCTGTAAAGTGTGATCAGTGAAATGTATTCCAGATGGTATAGTAAAAAATCTAACTGAAGAGAAATAGCAAACACTTCAATTAAATGCAGCATAATGTTACACAATATGTCTATTTCAAGATATGACACAGACGTGTCAGCAACACAGGAAACAGCTGGGTCAGGGTTAGTAAGCGACCGAGTGTATATTTCATAACCAATACAAAATAAATGTATATGTTATATAAATCATATATTACAATTATAAAGGAATCAAATGGAACGAGCGCAGCGAATTAACCACTTAATTTCTTTATAATTGTAATATATGATCTATTACCTACTTATGGTTTTCTCCTTCTTTTTCATGATTGCGCCTTTAGAAATGGTCGCATCGCCACTTCATGGATTTATTTAATGATTTACTAAATAGATATTACAAATATTGACAAAAAATGTGATTAAGTTGGCCAAAAATTTGAATCTATACAAAATAATTGGTTGTGAAGCACACGAAGGGAGGAGTAAACTATAATATACTAGGCCAAAAAAGAAACGCCGCATATAAAGATTAAAAATATTACGCGTTAAATGAGAGTTACAAAATTTCATCTGCCATCTATGTTTCGCTACTATTCCTGGCACACATTATTTTCATCGTTTTATTGGGCTCAGTCAACCCAAACCAGTGTACTGGTTGTCTTTTTATTTTCAAGTTTTTCACGTGCACATTCACTTTAGTTAGATTTACACTTGTAATAACTACTGAAATCACTAGACTAATATCCGATTTGCTTGAAAACATTTTAAAAATTTAAAATTAAAAGTTACACATTGCTAATTTACGATGCCAAAACGGAGACATGTTGAACGCGAAAAGGCGATACGAATGTTACAAGCTAACGTGACGCCATCGGTGATAGCCCAATAATTTCGATGCCATGTAAGGATGATCGAACGTCTTAGAAAACGCTTCTGACAAATTGGAACAATGTCAGACCGTGCGCATTCATGACGTCATCGCCTATAGACGCGACGTTAAGATCGATAAAAACGTAGGTTTAAACTGGTGAATCAATTTCGTCCGGTGACAATGATAGCTAGGAAAACCCCAGGAACTCATAATCCAAGAATCAGCGCTCAAACTGTGACACATCGTTTGCGAGAGATTGGTGAAAGACCCCCATATACAAATGTATGTTTTACATGCGGCGTTTCTTTTTTGGCCTAGTATATAACCTATTTGGCCCTGACAAGCTCACACCCTGTAAACTGACAAATCGTCAACAAAAGTGGTGAATAGAAAACAATTGGACTTCCTTCCTGTGGTCAACTAAAACAGTTATTGTCATTAGCTCGAGGAAAAGACAGGGGTAACAGGTAAAAAAAATTTTGACCAAGGCATATTCTAAAATCTAAGAATGCCACACTTTTAGTTTTTAGCCAAATGTATGTTGACTCAATTATTGGGACAAGAAGTGTAACATTAGACCAAGCTTCAATGTACAGCCTGCTAAGATATTTCTACATTGCTGCTTTTTCCGTTAACCATCTGAAATTTGAAATTCACATCATTTGTGTTGATATTCTTATCACACTCCGCTTTCTTTTTGAGTTCTAAGAATAAAATAATTGATGTGAAATTGACATTTATAGACTGCAATTTCCTCTCATTAAGTTTTGGGAAGTGATCTTGGGCAAAGTTTAAATGCATTAAGCGCATTATCTTTTTAAGTATTTGTAATCACCAGTGAATTTTCTTCTAGCCAATAACCCGCCTTTTAAGCCAGTCAGATGCAAGAAAAAGAGCTTATTCAGCATTGTATATTTCGCATACCCGACACTGTTTTAGGTCACCACCCATAGGTTGATGAGGGGAATTTGCAGTACCAACTGTTATTTTTATTTTTATAGTTTACTCTGCCCCTTCCTGTGCTTCACAACCAAACGATTTGCACAGAAATTAAAATATTGGCCATCGTAATCACATATTTTGTCAATATGTGTAATATCTATTAAGTAAAATCATGAAGTAAATCAATGAAGTGGTCAATGCGGCTATTTCCAATGAACTTTAAATAGATCGTAGATCATATATTACAATTATTAGAGACTACAGTCACACCATAAGTCACGTGGATTTTTGACGACCACACCTACAAAAAATGGAAGAAATATTCTGAAACCGGAAGTGAACACAAGTACATGTTTTTCCTGATTTAGGGGGTGCGCCTTCAAAGTAAAACGCTTAGATAGTGTTATTTTCGTTCTTGGATTCTAGCGGTAATTGGTTTACTTTGTCAGGCCGTAAGATTGAGTAAATATGTTGTTTTTTCTTTTTTCTGCATTTAGGCTCCATTGCTTCCCATTACCATGACCGGTTGCATTATTATGTATTATGCTAAAATGTTTTTTACTGGACAAATTAGAAAGTTCGGTGAGCAGCGAAATGCATGCCCTACATTCGCAAAATGAAAGTATGTCACAATTTCGTCTGTTTTCTATATCTTACCTCATATTTTTACACAAGCATGGAGTACACACATTTCTTTCTTCTATTTGTTGAAGCAGACTATAGTTATTGAAGGGCAATGCCAAGCGCAGCACTAGGAATATTATACAATTATGGACTATTGAGGCATTGGACATGATGTGATATCGACCTGGGAGTACCAATATTGACCGAGGCGGAGCTGGGGTCAATATTGGTATTCTCAGGTCGATATCACATCATGTCCAATGCCTCAATAATCAACAATTGTTTTATTAAATACTTCTCTTAACAAAAAAAAGCAACAACAAGAACCTAATCTTGGCTATGGACTATGTCTTGGACAGTCTTGAATATCTTTTTTTACATGATGACTAACTGATTTCATTCGGTTTAAAGAGGAATGAATGCATATTGTATTTGTAACTACAAATGCAGACAGAGAAGATCCAGATTAAATGCCGCATAGTGTGGCATTTCATCAAGGTCTACACTGTTTGCTAAGATAAAAATAATCTTCAGGGAAAAAAACGGCTTTTTTGTTTAGAAATTAAAACCTGTGACCCCTTGAATTATACAATGGACCATTCCAAGTTTATTGCATCAATCCAGAAGGTAGAATTCATTGGTTCATTTAAGAGTGCTGCTAATTACTATTCAACGGCAAAGTCTGAATTGCACACCAAATCTTGTGAATTTCATGCTGCTGCCACTCACTGAATTGTATTTACAGCAAATCATGCAATTTTCATGCTGAAAGCACACCTGTTATGGAAAGTTTCTATGGAGTCTATTTTCAGTAACTAATATTGAATGGGAAAAACAGCAGCCCATGTGATATGTAGTTTTATGGACTAGAGTGGATAGGCATCTGAGGCAATCAAAAGATGTCTATTTATAGGTTATATAATAATTACTGTTGTTTTCTGTCGTTGTTGATGAAATATCTAACAACAGTAATATTTTAAGCCTATTTTGCTAACTCAACCTTATCAAATTGGTTCCACACATATGCCAACACTTAGACTTGAAAACAAAACTGAAATAAATTAAAATTTAAAGGGTCTGCTTTTTTGTTCTAAAAATATACCAGTTTCACTTTCCGGTTTGTTTATACTGGTAATTAGGGGAATAAATATCAAATAATACAGCATGGACGGGGGTTTTATTTTATGATCAGTCAATATAAAGTTCATATGAAATCACTGGGCTTTTTATAGCCAATATATTGTTACACTCGCTACAAGTATAAAGAAATTAAGTGGTTCACTCGCTGCGCTCGTTCCCGCATAATTCCTTTTTAATTGGAATACTGTATATAATCTATAACATATACGTGGAACTACAAAGAACACTAAATGTGGTAAAAATATCGCTTATAATGATGTAAATTTCAAATTTTAGCTGGTTCACAGAAAATTTGACAAAAATAATGCAGAAAAAAAATCTGACCAATGTGCCTATTGAAGCTTGGGTAGAAATTACTCTGCTTGTCCCAACATTCTGATTGGTAAAGACAGATTAAACAGCGGATGGATATACACGCTGATCTACGGAGTCTCCATTTTTTGTGCACCAGAGTAGAATGTGCAAACAATGGGAACTGATCAACCCATACTTTTGTAACTTGTGATCAGTGAAATGTTTCCCAGATAATATTGCCCAAAGAATAATTAAAAAAATGCTCCTAAAATCTATTTGTTCCATTTGAACAATAAGCGAGAGTTGAGAGGTTATAACACACTTATCAACTTTAGCACGATTTATTTCGTGATTTGCAAGGTCTACACTGATGTAGGTGGTATAAAATAATTATACCATGTTTTATGCACCTGTACATAAAATAATCCACTCGCTAAAGCTCGTGGATTATCTCAAAGTACAGGCGGACAACCCATGGTATAACTACTTGTATTACTTGGCCCTTTTGTTTCCAGCCAATCAGTTGCAAGAAAAGGACCATATTCAGCGTGGTATATTTCCCATACCTCATAGTTTGTTTTAGATCACTCCCATAACTTGATGAGAGGAAATTGCAAAAAGTAAGTTAGTATAATCAGGAAATACCACAATCACACACTGCAGACCAATCCATGGCACCGTGAGGAAGAGTCACAGAACATTTGCAGTCTGAAATGATAAGTTCACCAAATTGATTTTATATTTTTAGAACCCTTAAGAAAACTGTCTAGCTCATACTTGTTCGTGAGTAAATAATAAAGACGCTGATCAGACTCCATCGGATATGCAGGCTGGTCTGCACCCTTGATGTTCGCGTACAACAAAATTAGGGTTTCCCATGATGTGGACCATTGTAGAGTTTCAGCTTCGTGATGAAATGATATCAATTATTTACAGAAGAGCAGCCAAGTACTTTAATTGAAAAAGACGTGCCATTATTAACTCACAGTAGTAGACATTTTTGGACAAGATTTAGACCATAACAACTTGAGCAACTAGTAATTAAGTTCTAGTTATACCATGGGTTGTCCGCCTGTACGTGTAGATAATCCACGAGCTTTAGCGAGTGGATTATCTTACGAACAGGTGGACAGACATGGTATAACTATTTTATACCACCTACATCAGTGTTGACCCCGCACATCAAGTGATATTTCATGCTAAAGTTGGTAAAGGTGGTATAAGAATATGCTATTTTTATACATCATGAACAATGGAATATCAAATCTATGAACTTTTCTAAGAAATAGATATGCATATAGTTCTGAGAGACCATTCGCATGAAATCTTCTAGTTTCAGGTCACATGAAAACTAAATAATGAAGATGTCTAATTCTGGTCGTCTGTCTGGGTTGCGTTTCAAGAGCTAATATAATGATAATCCGATTTTAGATAGATATTGTAACGAAGCCACTTAATTTAAAGACATTATTAGATTCTGTCATTTTATTCCGGACCGATAGTTCTAGATCTTTGTAATCTCAAATAATGCCAATGATACGAAGAGTGCTGCAACGCGTAACGCGGTATGACCGGGTGTACCAGGTGCTACATCTCAGCCAGAAAACAGTTTCGGGACACTGTCAGCCTGTCAGCGAAACGCCATTCAAATGGCGTTTCGCTTACAGGCCGATAGTAGTTCGCTTTTTATAATTATTGGGAATCTGAAGCGCGATAATTTAAACCCAAGCTCACGTATTTGTACTACCCCAGTGAACCATTCGACGTCATCTGAACGTGACAATGGCGTTCCCAGGTAAAACGTGTTTAAGACGTGATCGTCACCCCAAAAGCGTTACATTTTAAACGTCCAGAACCTTTAAATTTCATTTTCAAAACGTGCAGAAGACTAAATAAACACCCTACATGAACACGTTTTTGTAACGTTTTGTTTAGCGTTCAAGATGTTTTTGTAACCCCATACCTGCCGTGGAACATTGCAAACCTGTAAGGAAAACGTTTTGAAAGTTGTAACTGTCTTTCTATATACATACCATGAACGCGATGAAGACGTTTCCACTAACACTATTGAAGATGTTTCCATATAACACGTGTTCGTCACTCACAAAACGTTACTAATTGAAGACGTCAAATACGTTCGCATTTATTTTTTAAAACGTGTTAAAGACCTAGCGAAACCCTTGCACGAGGATGAGGACGCTTTTATACCGTTTTGATTCGTGTTTATGATGTGATGGTAATCCCAAAACAATGACGTCTTCGTTTGGTATTCAAACTGTTTTCACAACTGCATCAAAACATTATAAATTTGCAGTGAAATCGTTTTAAAACCGTGTGCTAGTGATTCCTAACGTGACTGAGACGTTTTACTATTCGAGACGTGTGCGTCTCTCCAAAAGCGGACGCCAAACACATTTGCATCTAGTTTTCAAATCGTGACGAAGACCTAACAAAGCCCTTGCGTGGGGTGTTTTTATTACGTTTTAATTCGTGTTTAAGACGTGATGGTAATCCCAAGACAATGACGTCTTTGTTTGGTGTTCAAACTGTGTTTAAAACTATATCAAAAAAATATAAATCTGCAGTGAACTCGTTTTAAAAACGTTTGCTAGTGATACCTGAATGTGACCAAGACGTTCTTTACACAAGTCGTGTGCGTCACCCCAAAAGCGTTACAAATTGAAGACGTCAAACACGTTTGCATTTAGTTTTCAAAACGTTTTTGAGATGTCCTGCAGACGTCAGTTTTGCTGATAAACGCCTGAAACACGTGTCTCAGACGTCCTCGTCACCAAGACTTACAAAAGACGTCTTCGTCACCAAAACGTATGGTTCACTGGGACTAAACCGGTGCTACATCCCAGCCAGAAAACAGTCCCGGGCACTCTCGGTCCGTCAGCGAAATGCCATTCTAATGGCGTTTCGCTGACAGGCCGATAATAGCCCGCTTTTTTATTATTATTGGGAATGTGAAGCGCGATAATTGAAACCCCAGCTCACGTATTTGTACCAATAAACCGCGTACTGCACGCGTTGTACGCGGGTTGAATTTGAACTGCGTTTGAAACACAAATCAACACATTTCAATATCCATGGATATTCATTAATTATTTCTTACTTCAAACCCCTCATCTGTTGTATTTATCCTGCTAATAATGTTAAAATGCCAATATTTGCTGGCATTTTAACATTATGAGCAGGATAAATTTCATGCTTAGTTGAGTTGAGTATGAAAAATGTTTTGTAACATCGAGACCTGGTTATCATGTTACATCTCAGCAGACTACATTCGTCCGATATGGTCGCGAACTTATGTATCCTTATGGTGTTTGATGTGAAATTTCGGCGAACCACCCTTTGTTTATAGGGTCGCAAACCGGTGCATCATGCTTCTTCACTGCTGACGGACCTATGTAGATAGGACCACAAACAAGTGTATCATGTAACCTCTCAGCAGACTTTAGATACGTCTGCTATCTGGTGTATCATGTTACATCTCAACATATTGTTCTCTGGAAATAAGGCCTCAATCCAGTGTATCAAATTGCATCTCAATGGACTGCCCTCCGTATATAATGCCTCAATCGAGAGCATCAAATTGCATGTCAACCGACTGCCCTCTGTAGTTAAAGCCTAAATCCAGTGTATCATGTTACAGCTCAAAAGACAACCCTCTTTAGTTAAGTAAGAAAGGTGACAAAGATCATCAATCGATACAATCAAGTATCACACCTGACCCAGGGTACCACATGGGAAAGTGACAAAAATACAATAAACATCACAAACCAGAGCCAAGTGGTAAGACCCTTCCCAGCAGGTGACCACAAGGCAGCAATGAACAGACGCGAAAACATGACCAACACAAGACCAAAATAACACGAATGACCTACAAAAGAAGTACCGCCTTGGAATGGTCAGTAAAAAAATACTGGAGGGCTTAAACCGGTTTCATGGCGCCAACCTTACCCTTAGTTCAGATGTGGATCAAGACACATAGATGTTTGGTTTGCGTGAAAGACCCCCAACTTATCCATCCATCATCTCCTAGAGCATACAAATCAAGATATAAAAAGGAGATAAAGCAAAGATAAGGACTCAACAGTGCATAAATCTGAATTATCAAAGCAAAAGAAATCTAACAGGTAAACCCCGGTGAGCCTGACAACAGCCAAAGCATCAGGCCCCTACCATCTCATCAGCCAGCAATCTTCTTCAATTTATACACCAAGTCACCATATAACTCGGGTTCGGAAAGACCTTGGCGCATGAGAGGTTTAAGTCCAACTTGGAATTTAGATATCAAATCATAGTATCGTCAATAAGATTTAGAAAAGGTTCTTCGAAGTATATGATACCGATAGCCTTGTTTAAGAAGTTTCTAAGTTAACAATTTATTGCGAGTGTTGAAATCAACAATATGGCTGGATGCTCCAGCAAAACGAATTAGTTGAGAGATATAGACTCCATAGGATGTAAAGCGAGGAACACCACCATCTAAAAAAACAGAAATTAACAATTTCAAAATCAAAATCGTCAAATTTTGGTAGAAACAATATCATTAGAAATGGACATATGCAGGTCTAAAAACGCGGCTTTGGTATCAGAGGTATTAGCATTATTAAGTTGGATCTAAGAAGGGTATATTTGACTTACCATATTGTCAAAATAAACCTTATTAATGTTTAAAATATTATCAAAATATCTCGATGTAGTCTTTAAAACGTCAATGATATCAGCCTGCTTATCATCAGAAAGAGACATCATAAAGTCCCTCTCATAGCAAAACAAGAACAAATCAGCAACCTGGGGAGCACAATTAGTGCCCATAGGAATCCCAACTACATGTCTATACAACTTGGTGCCTAATCGAATAAAGATGGGCAAAAGATCAGCGCATCACATACATTTTGACAAGACCGTGCATGATATTTTTTAGGCTTTGTCGTAACATGCAAGGTAGGGAAAGCCTTCACTATTGAAGGTTCTTTCAATAATATCAATACGTTAATTATGAGGTAAAGTAATGTAAAGAGTAGAAAAATCATATGTAGACAAACTGGTCGAATTGAAATTTCTAGCTTTAAGTTTATCTAAAACTTCACCTGAATTTTCAATAGACCAAAATAGATTCTTACCAGATCTTTCACAGTACTTAATAGCCATAAGACATGAGGTCAACTATTTAGAAAAGTCTGTTGTCGTAAGACCTCAATTCAGTGGCTCATGTTACTGCTCAAAAGACTGCCCTCTATTTATAAGGCCTCAATCCAGTGTACCAAATTACAGCTAAGCATACTGCCCTCTGTAGATAAGGCCTCGATCCAGTGTATCAAATTGCATCTCAACGGACTGCCCTCTGTATATACGGCCTCAATCCAGAGTATCAAATTACATATCAACAGACTCCTCTCTGTAGATATCGTCGTTAACCGGTGCATCCTTATACATCTCAGCAGACTGCTCTCTGTAGATAGCGTCGTTAACCGGCGTATCCTTATACATCTCAGCAGACTCCTCTCTGTAGATAGCGTCGTTAACCGGTGTATCATGATACATCTCAGCAGACTCCTCTCTGAAGATAGCGTCATTAACCGGTGTATCCTGATACATCTCTGCAGACTGCTCTCTGTAGATAGCGTCGTTAACCGGCATATCCTTATACATCTCAGCAGACTGCTCTCTGTAGATAGCGTCGATAACCGGTGTATCATGATACATCTCAGCAGACTGCTCTCTGTAGATAGCGTCGTTAACCGGTGTATCATGATACATCTCAGCAGACTCCTCTCTGTAGATAGCGTCGTTAACGGGTGTATCCATATACATCTCAGCAGACTCCTCTCTGTAGATAGCGTCGTTAGCCGGTGTATCCTTATACATCTCAGCAGACTGCTCTCTGTAGATAGCGTCCTTAACCGGCGTATCCTTATACATCTCAGCAGACTGCTCTCTGTAGATAGCGTCGTTAACCGGCGTATCCTTATACATCTCAGCAGACTCCTCTCTGTAGATAGCGTCGTTAACCGGTGTATCCTTATACATCTCAGCAGACTCCTCTCTTTAGATAGCGTCGTTAACTGGTGTTTCCTTATACATCTCAGCAGACTCCTCTCTGTAGATAGTGTCGTTAACCGGTGTATCCATATACATCTCAGCAGACTCCTCTCTGTAGATAGCGTCGATAACCGGTGTATCCTGATACGTCTCAGCAGACTGCTCTCTGTAGATAGCGTCGTTCACCGGTGTATCCATATACATCTCAGCAAACTGTTCTCTGTAGATAGCGTCGTTAACCGGTGTATCCTGATAGGTCTCAGCAGACTGCTCTCTGTAGATAGCGTCATTAACCTGTGTATCGTTATACATCTCAGCAGACTCCTCTCTGTATATAGTGTTGTTAACCGGTGTATCCTTATACATCTCAGCGGGCTGCTCTCTGTAGATAGCGTCGTTAACCAGTGTATCCTTATGCATCTCAGCAGACTGCTCTCTGTAGATAGCGTCGTTAACCGATGTATCATGGTACATCTCAGCAGACTGCCCTCTGTAGATAGCGTCGTTAACTGGTGTATCATGATACATCTCAGAAAACTGCTCTCTGTAGATGGCGTCGTTAACCGGCGTATCCTTATACATCTCAGCAGACTGATCTCTGAAGAAAGCGTCGTTAACCAGTGTATCCTGATACATCTCAGCAGACTGCTCTCTGTAGATAGCGTCGTTAACCGGTGTATCATGATACATCTCAGCAGACTCCTCTCTGTAGATGGCGTCGTTAACCGGTGTATCCATATACATCTCAGCAGACTCCTCTCTGTAGATAGCATCGTTAACCGGTGTATCCTTATACATCTCAGCAGACTGCTCTCTGTAGATAGCGTCCTTAACCGGCGTATCCTTATACATCTCAGCAGACTGCTCTCTGTAGATAGCGTTGTTAACCGGTGTATCCTTATACATCTCAGCAGACTCCTCTCTGTAGATAGCGTCGTTAACCGGTGTATCCTTATTCATCTCAGCAGACTCCTCTCTGTAGATAGTGTCGTTAACCGGTGTATCCATATACATCTCAGCAGACTCCTCTCTGTAGATAGCGTCGTTAACCGGTGTATCCTGATACGTCTCAGCAGACTGCTCTCTGTAGATAGCGTCGTTAACCGGTGTATCCATATACATCTCAGCAGACTGCTCTCTGTAGATAGCGTCGTAAACCGGTGTATCCTGATATGTCTCAGCAGACTGCTCTCTTTAGATAGCGTCGTTAACAGGTGTATCCTGATACGTCTCAGCAGACTGCTCTCTGTAGATAGCGTCATTACCCTGTGTATCGTTATACATCTCAGCAGACTCCTCTCTGTAGATAGTGTCGTTAACCGGTGTATCCTTATACATCTCAGCGGGCTGCTCTCTGTAGATAGCGTCGTTAACCAGTGTATCCTTATACATCTCAGCAGACTGCTCTCTGTAGATAGCGTCGTTAACCGGTGTATCCTGATACATCTAAGCAGACTGCTCTCTGTAGATAGCGTCGTTAACCGGTGTATCCTTATACATCTCAGCAGACTGCTCTCTGTAGATAGCGTCGTTAACCGCTGTATCATGATACATCTCAGCAGACTGCTCTCTGTAGATAGCGTCGTTAACCGGTGTATCATGATACATCTCAGCAGACTCCTCTCTGTAGATAGCGTCGTTAACCGGTGTAACATGATACATCTCAGCAGACTGCCCTCTGTAGATAGTGTCGTTAACGGGTGTATCCTTATACATCTCAGCAGACTGCTCTCTGTAGATAGCGTCGTTAACCGGTGTATCCTTATACATCTCAGCAGACTGCTCTCTGTAGATAGCGTCGTTAACCGGCGTATCCTTATACATCTCAGCAGACTCCTCTCTGTAGATAGTGTCGTTAACCGGTGTATCCTTATACATCTCAGCGGGCTGCTCTCTGTAGATAGCGTCGTTAACCAGTGTATCCTTATACATCTCAACACACTGCTCTCTGTAGATAGCGTCGTTAACCGGTGTATCATGATACATCTCAGCAGACTGCCCTCTGTAGATAGTGTCGTTAACGGGTGTATCCTTATACATCTCAGCAGACTGCTCTCTGTAAATAGTGTCGTTAACCGGTGTATCCTTGTACATCTCAGCAGACTGCTCTCTGTAGATAGCGTCGTTAACAGGTGTATCATGATACATCTCAGCAGGCTCCTCTCTGTTGATAGCGTCGTTAACCGGTGTATCATGATACATCTCAGTAGACTCCTCTCTGTAGATAGCGTTGTTAACCGGTGTATCATGATACATCTCAGCAGACTGCCCTCTGTAGATAGTGTCGTTAACGGGTGTATCCTTATACATCTCAGCAGACTGCTCTCTGTAGATAGCGTCGTTAACCAGTGTATCATGATACATCTCAGCAGACTGCTCTCTGTAGATAGCGTCGTTAACCAGTGTATCATGATGCATCTCAGCAAACTCCTTTCTGTAGAATCCTTATATATCTCAGCAGACTCCTCTCTGAAGATAGCGTCGTTAACCGGTGTATCCTGATACGTCTCAGCAGACTGCTCTCTGTAGATAGCGTCGTTAACCGGTGTATCCATATACATCTCAGCAGACCGCTCTCTGTAGATAGCGTCGTTATCCGGTGTATCCTAATATGTCTCAGCAGACTGCTCTCTTTAGATAGCGTCGTTAACCGGTGTATCATGATACATCTCAGCAGACTGCTCTCCGTAGATAGCGTCATTAACCTGTGTATCGTTATACATCTCAGCAGACTCCTCTCTGTAGATAGTGTCGTTAACCGGTGTATCCTTATACATCTCAGCGGGCTGCTCTCTGTAGATAGCGTCGTTAACCAGTGTATCCTTATACATCTCAGCAGACTGCTCTCTGTAGATAGCAACGTAAACGGGTGTATCATGATACATCTCAGCAGACTGCCCTCCGTAGATAGTGTCGTTAACGTGTGTATCCTTATACATCTTAGCAGACTGCTCTCTGTAAATAGTGTCGTTAACCGGTGTATCCTTATACATCTCAGCAGACTGCTCTCTGTAGATAGCGTCGTTAACCGATGTATCATGATACATCTCAGCAGACTCCTCTCTGTAGATAGCGTTGTTAACCGGTGTATCATGATACATCTCAGCAGACTCCTCTCTGTAGATAGCGTCATTAACCGGTGTATCCTGATACGTCTCAGCAGACTGCTCTCTGTAGATAGCGTCGTTAACCGGCGTATCCTTATACATCTCAGCAGACTGCTCTCTGTAGAAAGCGTCTTTAACCGGTGTATCATGATACATCTCAGCAGACTGCTCTCTGTAGATAGCGTCGTTAACCAGTGTATCCTTATACATCTTAGCAGACTGCTCTCTGTAAATAGCGTCTGTAACGGGCGTATCCTTATACATCTCAGCAGACTGATCTCTGTAGATAGCGTCGTTAACCGGTGTATCATGATACATTTCAGCAGACTCCTCTCTGTAGATAGCGTCATTAACCGGTGTATCATGATACATCTCAGCAGACTCCTCTCTGTAGATGGCGTCGTTAACCGGTGTATCCATATACATCTCAGCAGACTCCTCTCTGTAGATAGCGTCGTTAACCGGCGTATCCTTATACATCTCAGCAGACTGCTCTCTGTAGATAGCGTCGTTAACCGGTGTATCCTTATACATCTCAGCAGACTGCTCTCTGTAGATAGCATCGTTAACGGGTGTATACTTATACATCTCAGCAGACTCCTCTCTGTAGATAGCGTCGTTAACCGGTGTAACCATATACATCTCAGCAGACTGCTCTCTGTAGATAGCGTTGTTAACCGGTGTATCATGATACATCTCAGGAGACTCCTCTCTGTAGATAGCGTTGTTAACCGGTGTATCCATATACATCTCAGCAGACTGCTCTCTGTAGATAGCGTTGTTAACCGGTGTATCCATATACATCTCAGCAGACTGCTCTCTGTAGATAGCGTCGTTAACCGGTGTATCCTTATACATCTCAGCAGACTGCCCCCTGTAGATAGCCTCGTTAACCGGTGTATACTGATACATCTCAGCAGACTGCTCTCTTTAGATAGCGTCGTTAACCGGTGTATCCTGATACGTCTCAGCAGACTGTCCGCTGTAGATAGCGTCGTTAACCTGTGTATCGTGATACATCTCAGCAGACTCCTCTCTGTAGATAGCGTCGTTAACTGGTGAATCATGATACATCTCAGCAGACTGCTCTCTGTAGATAGCGTCGTTAACCAGTGTATCATGATACATCTAAACAGACTCCTCTCTGTAGATAGAGTCTTTAACCGGAGTATCATGATACATCTCAGCAGACTGCCCTCTGTAGATTTTGTCGTTAACGGGTGTATCCTTATACATCTCAGCAGACTGCTCTCTGTAAATAATGTTGTTTACCGGTGTATCCTTAAACATCTCAGCAGACTGCTCTCTGTAGATACTGTCGTTAACCGGTGTATCCTTATACATCTCAGCAGACTGCTCTCTGTAGATAGCGCCGTTAACCGGTGTATCCTTATACATCTCAGCAGACTGCCCTCTGTAGATAGTGTCGTTAATGGGTGTATCCTTATACATCTCAGCAGACTGCTCTCTGTAAATAGTGTCGTTAACCGTGTATCCTTAAACATCTCAGCAGACTGCTCTCTATATATACTTTCGTTAACCGGTGTATCCTTATACATCTCAGCAGACTGCTATCTGTAGATAGTGTCGTTAACCGGTTTATCCTTATACATCTCAGCAGGCTGCTCTCTGTAGATAGCGTCGTTAATTGGTGTATCCTTATACATCTCAGCAGACTGCTCTCTGTAGATAGCGTCGTTAACCGGTGTACCCTTATACATCCCAGCAGACTGCCCTCTTTTAGATACTGTCGTTAACCGGTGTTTCCTTATACATCTCAGCAGACTGCCCCCTGTAGATAGCGCCGTTAACCGGTGTATCCTTATACATCTCAGCAGACTGCTCTCTGTAGATAGCGTCGTTAATCGTTGTATCCTTATACATCTCAGCAGGCTGCTCTCTGTAGATAGCGTCGTTAACCAGTGTATCCTTATACATCTTTGCAGACTGCTCTCTGTAAATAGCGTCTGTAACGGGTGTATACTGATACATCTCAGCAGACTGCTCTCTGTAGATAGCGTCGTTAACTGGTGTATCCTGATACATCTAAGCAGACTGCTCTCTGTAGATAGCGTCGTTAACCGGTGTGTCCTTATACATCTCAGCAGACTGCTCTCTGTAGATAGCGTCGTTAACCGGTGTATCCTTAAAAATCTCAGCAGACTCCTCTCTGTAGATAGCGTCGTTAACCGGTGTATCCTTAAAAATCTCAGCAGACTCCTCTCTGTAGATAGCGTCGTTAACCAGTGTATCATGATACATCTAAACAGACTCCTCTCTGTAGATAGCGTCGTTAACCGGAGTATCATGATACATCTCAGCAGACTGCCCTCTGTAGATTTTGTCGTTAACGGGTGTATCCTTATACATCTCAGCAGACTGCTCTCTGTAAATAATGTTGTTTACCGGTGTATCCTTAAACATCTCAGCAGACTGCTCTCTGTAGATACTGTCGTTAACCGGTGTATCCTTATACATCTCAGCAGACTGCTCTCTGTAGATAGCGTCGTTAACCGGTGTATCCTTATACATCTCAGCAGACTGCCCTCTGTAGATAGTGTCGTTAATGGGTGTATCCTTATACATCTCAGCAGACTGCTCTCTGTAAATAGTGTCGTTAACCGTGTATCCTTAAACATCTCAGCAGACTGCTCTCTATAGATACTTTCGTTAACTGGTGTATCCTTATACATCTCAGCAGACTGCTATCTGTAGATAGTGTCGTTAACCGGTTTATCCTTATACATCTCAGCAGGCTGCTCTCTGTAGATAGCGTCGTTAATTGGTGTATCCTTATACATCTCAGCAGACTGCTCTCTGTAGATAGCGTCGTTAACCGGTGTACCCTTATACATCCCAGCAGACTGCCCTCTTTTAGATACTGTTGTTAACCGGTGTTTCCTTATACATCTCAGCAGACTGCCCCCTGTAGATAGCGCCGTTAACCGGTGTATCCTTATACATCTCAGCAGACTGCTCTCTGTAGATAGCGTCGTTAATCGGTGTATCCTTATACATCTCAGCAGGCTGCTCTCTGTAGATAGCGTCGTTAACCAGTGTATCCTTATACATCTTTGCAGACTGCTCTCTGTAAATAGCGTCTGTAACGGGTGTATACTGATACATCTCAGCAGACTGCTCTCTGTAGATAGCGTCGTTAACTGGTGTATCCTGATACATCTAAGCAGACTGCTCTCTGTAGATAGCGTCGTTAACCGGTGTATCCTTATACATCTCAGCAGACTGCTCTCTGTAGATAGCGTCGTTAACCGGTGTATCCTTAAAAATCTCAGCAGACTGCTCTCTGTAGATAGCGTCGTTAACTGGTGTATCCTGATACATCTAAGCAGACTGCTCTCTGTAGATAGCGTCGTTAACCGGTGTATCCTTATACATCTCAGCAGACTGCTCTCTGTAGATAGCGTCGTTAACCGGTGTATCCTTAAAAATCTCAGCAGACTCCTCTCTGTAGATAGCGTCGTTCACGGGTGTATCCTTATACATCTCAGCAGACTGCCCTCTGTAAATAGCGTCGTTAACCGGTGTATCCTTATACATCTTAGCAGACTGCCCTCTGTAAATAGCGTCGTTAACCGGTGTATCCTTATACATCTTAGCAGACTGCCCTCTGTAGATAGCGTCGTTAACCGGTGTACCCTTATACATCTCAGCAGACTGCCCTCTGTAAATAGCGTCGTTAACCGGTGTACCCTTATACATCTTAGCAGACTGCCCTCTGTAAATAGCGTCGTTAACCGGTGTATCCTTATATCTCTCAGCAGACTGCCCTCTGTAGATATGGCTGCAAGCTGATACATGTTAGGCCGCTAACTGGAGTATCCGTTTACATCTCAGCAAACTGCCCTCTGTAGATTAGATCACACACAGATGCATCATATTACATCTCTATAGATAGGGCCACACACTGGTGATAAGGCTTGCCAAACGCTATGGATAAATAAAAGAACAAATGTTGTACTTTATCCTCCATAGTGTTTGGCAAGCCTTATACCCATATTCCACACAGGCCTCGAATCCCACGACTTGACACAAATTGACAATTATTTGGATTCGTGGCTGCATCGTACTCAGTTCGTGAATATCTTAAAAGATTCGCACAGTCCGTAGTGAGTTCTTGCAATTCGTAGGTCTATCGGGAATTCGGCTCAAAAGTATTGAACTTTTCAAAACTTTGGCCACGAATTCCCCGATTCGAAAAATCGTACGTGATTCGTACCAAATTCCTAAGGCATTCTTGGATATCGCAACTGAATCGTAATCGATTCGGGGGCGTTTTTGCATTGTTTTGGGCATTCGTAGCTACTCTTAGCTCATTCGTGTGGAATCGGGAGATGAAGCCAAGCAATAAAACCAAGGAAGAGATAGTAGAGGGATTTTCCCTAAGATTTATTACCCTGTCACGCGCATGTGAGCAGTCCTAAAAGTTGAAACAGATTTGGCAGATTCTGGAGCACAATCAGGATCAGTCAGTAGCTCCTGGCTGGTGAGTTCGCCAATGGCGAACTGCAATATTTGCCCAAGTCAGAGTCTGGGTCAGGGTCTCTCGACTTTAACGTAGTTGTTTTCTTCTAGCTATGTAAGAAGCCGTTTTCAACACTCAAGTTGCAGGATCAATTCTTCTGCTGCCTTACGAGGAACATTCATTTTGGAACTGATGCCCCGAAGCATGTATGGGCCTTTTTCATAACTATCGTGAGAGAAAATCTCGTGAATCGTGTCGAATCGTCACGGATTTCTGTTAATTCGTGCCCAATTCGTGCTGCATTCCGCATATTCTTAACTGATTCGTAATTGATTCCTTAACTTTCGTGCAGCATGTTTCTAATGTTATTACGCTAATCGTAATGAATTCTTGCGCGATTCCAGCCGAATTGAGCCGACTCCCCCGAATATTCGTAACGACATCGTATCTGAATCGGGACTGACTCGTAGACCATCACGATTGGAGAATTTTTTTTTAATGAAACCTCACGAATCCCCCCGAATAAAGAGAAAATCAATTCGTGGCGATTCGGGCGATTCGTGGCCTGTGTGGAATAGGGGTATTATCCAACGCGTCTGGTAAGGTGATTGGTTTTCGATTGCCAATAGCGCAATACATGCCACAGCCGCCATTTGCATGTTGATTAATACACCTTTTAAATGTTTCACGTGTCTTTTTGTATCTCTTTTATTTGCTTTTGTCGTCTTGGTAAAACTTTAGATTTGTGAATCAATACACCCCACACCATTTGTGTAACTCACAAATCTAAAGATTGAATCACGTGACTTTCAGGAGTTGATACTTTTGTCCAATCTGTAGGTTGCATTGCAGAAAAAATATCATTTAGGGGTAATGCACAAACCCCAATCGAACTCTTTTTCAGCCATTCTTGATTTGACCAATAAAGTCATGCGACCCCAATGGAACCTTCCCATTTTAGGTCGGTGATTCCCTTAAAGCCCCAGTTACACTGTCACGATTCAAGCCCCGATACACTACGACTCATCCCGATTTGAGACAGATGGTAAAATCGGGTTGCATCGGGATGCGTCGGGATGGAAAAAAAGAAATTCCAGCATCAATACGATGTCTCACGATGCTCCTACGGTGTCTACACGATTCATCTACGGATCCACTACGACTCAAAACGGCAGCGCTACGATTCACCACGGTGGAGCAACGAATGCTCGCGATGCCTCCACGATTCGATACGGTGCTAGTACGATTCAAGCCGGTAGCGCCAAGGTAGCGTCACGACCTCCCACGAATGTGCACGATTTAGTGGTTTGCATGTGACAGTTGGCCAAATTATGATACCAAATAGCATTATCTCTTCGACCTTTGACGAAGCCAGTCATGCCAAAAAGAAACACTTCAGCAAAATCAAAAAAGTCACCTGACCCACCGGCTAGGCTCAGTCCTGTCCCAAGTCTGGTTGTATCAGATGATGAGTCAACTCTGGGACAGGCTGATCGTGATCCCCCTGCGGAAGAGGGACAGACAGATCTGACAAGCGAGGAACAGACTGACAGGCAGCCAGCCTGTGCAACTACTATGTTCACTTGTGCGGCATTTCTGTCCAGTTCAAGCTGCAAATTAGCCATTTGAAGTCCCTGGACATAATCCATAATGCTAACTCAAATTCACTTTTGAAAATGATTTTTCAGCAATGATACCTCTGTTTTTATACCAGAATCCTGTGTCAGTGATAACCCTATTCACCACGAACGCCCACGAACGCCCACGAATTACCACGAATACTACCACGGTGCCACTAGGAATGACACCGATCCCGCTACGGTAGAGCTACGATTTAGGCCACGCCCACAACCGAACACGATTCACCCCGACGAGTTTAAACGGTTTAAACTCGTCGTAGCCTGTCGTGGAGGATGCCGAATCACCAGGAGTCTTCACGAATCATCACGGTACTACTAGGATTCGAGCCGATCTCTCTACGGTGTTGCTACGACTCATGCCGATGCATCACGACTTGATAAATCGGGGTGAGTCGTAGCTCCATCGTGGCCAAAATCGTGACAGTGTAACTGGGGCTTAACAGCATGTGAAGTTTCTGTATTACCTCTGGCGGTATGTATTCAAATGTAGCTGAGTCACATACATTATGATATATATGCCCACCAGAGACAGCCTAATCAAGCCTGCTAGTGATAATGTCACTGCAAATATAATCAAAGCAGATTGCGAGAAACACCAGAACGAGCTTTATTGGAAATTGTATCGCTGAGATTATCAAATGAAGCATATTTAATTAGAGATCTGTTCACAGTGACAATTGGCCTTTCACAACACGACAGTTTGTCCATAAAACTGATCTTACCTCGACAGGATTATTTTCTGTTGCCCACCCAGAACACAGCTTCAGTTTTTTTGTTATTGTTATATAAGCAATGTACATTTCCCAGCAAACACCTAACGTCGAAACAACGCCGTATCAGCGTCGATGCTACTGGGAAATCTCCTGATCGGCACCATGGTATTCACTTCAAGTAAAACTTAATCACAAAGCGCACAGCCAAGAGGATAATAACCCTTTTCTTATACTGTAGGATATGTGATAAGATTTCTATCAGATATTTCGTTCAATGACACGGTCACATATCTATTGGGACCAGATTCCAATTCGCAAACTGATTATTTGACCGTTATGAAAATTTAGGAGGTGAATGGCTGTTCAAACTGATTGAACTTGTCTCATTGGAATGTGCAGAATGATCTATGTATTACATCTGGAGAATTTGCCCAACTGTCAATTTGTCTTTTGAATTAATAGATAGATCAGATTACTTATGATTTTTAAGGAAATGCGAACACGAAAAGCAATGGGTGATGTGGCCCCTACACGTAGCTCTTCTAAAACACTTTGTGACTAATAGAATATCTCCTGATGACACAACACAACTCAACATGTACAGTGACTCCGGCAAGCTGGATTAATCATTGCCTTTGAGTAAGCCATGTAGACAAGTGTATTGTGACGAATGTAACGTAGTAGTTGATTTTTCTCTTCTAAATTCGTGTTGTGTTTTCAAAGTCCTTTAATAATTTTTAAGTCTTATAAATTTCAGCAACATTTTCCACAATTTATAATTAATTGAATCTTCTTAAGTCCAACTAAAATACTTCTGGAAACTAACTTTAACCCAAAGATCTGGAATCTTACCAAAATTTGTCCAAAGTCTCAGGCTTTGATGATTTTTCAGTTATTGTGACGGTGTGCCGCGGTCCCTGCGCACTAGGCATATATAAGTCTCAGGCTTTGACACTGGGCTTCATCTTATATACCATGAAGTCATGTGATAGAAGCTGACCACAGCGCCACCTAATGACATCATCATTAACCAATCATATTCCAAGTTACCCATTAAGCGCCCTCTACATAGGTAAGCTTCCATTTATATCAACCAATCAGAAGATACAAAAGTGACTCATAGTCATACAAGTTGCACAATCTCCCAAAGGTCATACGACTAGTTGTATTGCACAATCTTGCCAATCAATGTCAGAATTGGCATGATCTTTTTATTGGGCTTATGTATTTTTACTAAACTAAGTAACATCTATCAACACGATCTTTCCAAAGCGTTAAAACATCCCTTCAGAATTGACAGGCTTATCAAAATGACCTTTAAGAAACAATAACAAATTGGTGTCAGAATTCCATGTCAATCACAAATGTTAACAGCACACCTGCTCTGAACATCAAGCATTCACAAATAGTGTAAATCCTCACAGGCAGGGAATATTCGCTTTCTGGAATGTTCAGTAGTCAGTCAAATTTGTTCCATGCAAATGGTCAATATTCCAGCTAGTCTCTGTAGATGAGCAGGTTCGTTTCGGAAACATCGCCAACAGGGTTTCTCGCGACGAGGCCCACTTCTAGGGAACATTGTAGCCTTAATACAAGAAGTCATGCCTTGAGTTTTCATCTCTCAACGAAAACGTAATTTGAGCCAGTGCATGTGATTTCCAACAATGTGGCATTTTGACATGTGTAGACTCAGACGAGCCTGTGCAGCCTCCTGTTAAGCTTTGAAACTCCAAGTGGTGTTCAGTTAGAAGCTTAACAATCATAGAATACTCAAGCGACTAGCAAAGGCTCTGATCAGACTGCGCGTATGCGCAGGCTGGTCTGAGGCTTTGCTGATCGCACATACCACATTGTTGGAAATCTCAGGCACTGGCTCATTTCTCAGATGGAGCATCACTTCTAATTTTTGGCAAACATAGGGTATTTTGGTACTTATTGAATATTCTCAAAAGCCTCCTTTACTGACGATGCCCAGACCAAAACTGATACCTCTAGCCCCGACAGATACTATCGAGGCTAGAGGTCACAATTTGGTCTGAGCCTTTCTCTTCTTCCATACCGAGTGTCAGTGAGAAGTGGACTGTGTGTATTTTCAGGCTAGTCTGTGCCTTCACTGCCTACATATGCAATAAGTACCAATTTTCCACGTGCTGGCCCATCAATTACTTCAAACATGCGTTGATCTGATACATGAGCGTTGGAATGAAAAAATAGACGGAGCTTTGCAAACCCAGTGTCCTTTATGTGGAACATAGGAAAACAGAGCAGTTCTAGAACGCGGCGTCTGATCAGGGTCTCTACTGTTTGCTTTAAAAATGTTCTATTAAAATTTGAATGAAATTGAAAAATACCACCAAATAACCTTTAAATCGGAAATTAACTGATCCAACACTTTGATAAATTGCGCTTGGATCAGAGGGGCCCCCAGGGGTTTTGGGTATCTGGGGAGAATGGCTATTTATTTTCAGGGATTTGGGGAGAACTGGTAATTATTTTCGGGGAGCTGGGGAGCAAGCACAAAGTTTTGGGATCTAGGGAGCCCTGCCAAAAAGCAAAAAAATAAAGGAAAAACCTCCATTTTGTTTGATTTTTTTAAAATTTTCTTCTGCTTCTGGGGGGATAGCCCCCCCAACCCCCCCCCCCCCTCCCCTGTCAATTCTAAAAGTAATTATTTTCGTATTATATGTACATCTAGATTGAGCGCGGGGGAAAATATGGCAATTTTGTTGTTGATTTATTAACCTTAAAATTGTTCATTTTTAGCTTAGTAATAGCAGACTTTGGAACGCCCATATTGCACCATTTTTATCAAAATTTTCCCAGGGGAGCATGCCCCCGGACCCCCTAGCACGAGTCTGGCTGCGTATTGTTACAGTGCTACCATATGCACCTGCTATGTAATCCTCTTTTTAGATAATAAGCTCACTTATATAAAGGTGACTTAAGAATGCTGATCAGATAAATATACTTATTTGATGAAACAGAAGTTAAACAAGTGTATAGGGGCTAATTCCAATTGTAGACAATTGTATTACATAAAATACTTTAACTTTGTCTATAAATCTTGTTTCAGCTGTTGGAAAAAATCAGCCCCTGCCCCCCCCCCCCCTAACCAGAAAAACAAATGGTATGTCTTAAATCAAAAAAATCAAATCTTGAGAGCATTCCGCCATGCCCACTCTACCAGGTACAGCAGCAGCATTTTAAAGAATGGCCGCATACTTTGAGCCATATACCATGCATTTCATTAAAATTATTATATGTCATGTATTCCATGACTAATGCCACGGTTACATTTGCCACGGTCGTCGTACGATTTAGTTGTCTACTTACGATTTTCTCTACGATTTTTTTGGCATCGTAGGCGGCTATAAGCTACGACGTATGCGTTTACATTGCTTACGATCACCTTACGATTTTTTTCGGCGACAAACTAGGACAAACCCTTACAGAGACCTTGCGGATATCGTGCGACAACCGCAAGGTTATCGTACAATCATCGTGTTATCTTCACGACCTCCCTATATTAATCGCACGATGCCCGTACGATGACCTTGCGGAAGTCGCAAGGAGTCGGTACGCTGACTGTGCAATTGTCGTGTAACTATGTGCATGCCATGGATTTAAACGGCTATCAATGTTCATTTTTGCATTTCATTTGAACTGTGTTTCAAAGTTATGTGATCACAAATCGTGCTATGAAGATGCTACTGTTTTAGTTGAACATGGTCCCAAGGTATGGAACAGCGTGATACGTTTGTGGATATTTTAATGTGGATTTCTAAGTTCTGCAGTTTTCATAAAGTTTAAATCACAGAATATTACAATCACTCCTTTATAGTACACTTTTATAATTCAAAAAGTATCACTTTAATTGAAAATATAAAGATGCTTTAATTGTATCAGCGTAGACTATAACGCTTATTTTTGTTTTATTCAGTTTAATCATCCAAAGGCACTCTACGGCCAGTATGGCAAGCCAAGTGCATATTAATTCTTTAAACCTAAGTTTGAACTTCAAACCCAGGTTTAAAAATCTTAAACCTAGGTTTAAAAACTTTAAACCTAGGTTTGAAAGAAAAAGTGCACATTAATTCTTTAAACCAGGGTTTGAAGTTTTAAACAGGGGTTTTAGCTGGCCAAATGCATAAGCAAATTGAAGTCGTTGCATGCGAACAACAAAGATACTGACCAGAATGCACTTTCTTCCACCCGGCCTGGTCAGCACATTTGCCATTTGTTTTCAGTAAAATACATTTTGTAGAAGAATTATTCATTCAAATTTCAATGTTCGAACTAGTCACATGTCCTCACTATGAGACCCATACACACATGTACATGTATTTTATTCCTTGACGTAATATTCAAATTCAAATCCCAGAGTTATAAATCACAAAAAAAATCTGGACTTTTTATTAATCTTATCTAATTTTTTAAACCCCTTATCCAACCAGCATTTTATATACTGAAAATGCACATGCATTTCACGTTAGGTGCATATTTTGAATTGCACCTCAGACAATTTTATCATGGAAGCATACTCTATTGGTCCTGATTAGACTGTTTCCATCAGCAAACTGAACTGGGTCCATATTGAGTCACAATGACTGGTGGTATTAGAGACATCGCCTGTTCTAAGACAAATATTGAAATGAAACAAACAGCTAATAATAAGTGTGGAAATTGTTGACACGTCGCAAGGCGACCGCACGATCATCGTACCATCGCCTTGGGGTTACCACAGGATGACCGTCCGATGTCCGTACGATTTTATGGGCCCTGCAAAAGCATCGTGCGGCGACCTTGCGGGCTCCTTACGACTATCGCAAGAGTCTACGATCATTTTTGGACCAGGATGACAATCTAAAACCCTGCGTTGTCCTCAAGATCATCGTGCGGTGCCCGTACGGGGATCGTACGATGTCACTGCGATGTGTCTACGGGCAACGGGCTTACGATTTTTTCGAATTTGTCATTGTGAGGAGTTAAACAAAATCGTAGAGGCCACGATGCCCGTAAATCCGTACGATGATCGCAAGGTCTCCCTGCGGAGGCCGCAAGGAAACGGTGATTTGGACATCGTACGGGCATCGTATACTCGTCGTAAGGCAAATGTAACCGAGGCATAAGTCCTGTCTTTGCATGTATAAGGCAAAATATTAAGTTATCATTAAGTCATACGCTGTTATATAGCTTCATAGTTTTTAAGTATGTGATTTTAATCCTACGAAAAGAAAATTACATTTTAGGGAGAATTGACTTATATTTTTGGGGATTTGGGGAGAAGCTGGTCTATTTTTGGGGATCTGGGGAGCAAAGGCAAAATACTTTTAGGGAGCTGAGGCAATTATTTTCAGGGATCTGGGGAGATCAATGCATTATTTTCAGGGATCAAGGGAGCACAGACCCCCCTACCCCCCCCCCTGGGGGGCCTCATCAGAGTCACCACCGTTTGCTTACAAAATTCTCTATTAAAATTTAAATATAATTGAAATATACCACCAAATAACCCTTAAACCGACGGAAATGGACTGGTCCAACACTTTGATAAAAGTGGGAAATTCAATTCGGCTTAAAGCTGCATAGTCTGTAACTTTTGATCTTTAAATTTTTGAAATAATTTTTCTATTTTTCAAGAACACAGTAAAAAACTAACATTCAGTTATACATTTTACCAATTTCGTAAATTTTTACAAATTATCAGTATCAAACAACAGCATTTCTGTTAATACTTGACTGTCTATAATTATTGGAGGGACGCAAATAATTACCAACAAGAGAAAAAACTGTCTTTATAAGATAATTCACTTTTCCATGCAGTTTTCAGCTATAGTGAACAGACTTATTGTGAAAACTTAACTTAATTCTGCTTTTACAAATGATTTAAAAAGAAAAGATTTTTTTTCGAAAAATGTTCACAATAGTTGTAGACTTAGTCTCTTTAAATGGATGTTGCAAGGGTATGCATGCTGGAGAAGATTTACTGCTGTCTCCCTTTTCTAAGAGCTGTCTCCCTTTTCTAAGAGGCACATGGTGCTTGTAGATCTAATTTCATTGAATGATTGAGTGCCATACTGTAAGCTCCTGTAAGTGTCTTTAAGTGTCTGACGGGAATCTGATCACAGTGATCAATAATGATACCCATAGAAGAGGAGACATCAATCAGTTCTAAGGGCTTGAGTGCTGTCTATCACGACTTTATAATCTAGATTTTCTTTAGGGAGTTCAAGAGTTTATCATCGCACTACAGAAACGATTATGTTTTCTAACTTTGATTTTTCGAAATACTTGCTAGTTCGAAATAAATTTGGGATACACTAAATTCAGAGAATATGGCTTAATCATTATCTTATTTTGATAACTGTCTATTATAACATATGTTTCGGGAGCGTAAAAGATACGCGCCCAAAATTTATGTTAGACAGAAAAACTGATTTTTTAGTGGGGGGTGGGGGTTTATGATTTATTGTCTACCTCCTTATAATTCGAACTACTGATTATTCGAAATAATACCTCTAGTCCCGAGGTCTTCGAATTGACGAGATTCAACCTTGTACACAAGAACAATCTTTAATTCATGACAAAAGTTTTGTCCGAACCTTTATCAAAGTCCCATTTTTGACTATATCTCCCAAGTAGCGGGTAGCACAATTTGCAAAGCGGAGCGCAGTGGCTTTGTGGTGGAGTGTTTGACTCGAGACTGAGAGGCCGCGGGTTTCAGCCTCACCGGCGTCACTCCATTGTGTCCTCGAGCAAGACACATTTAACCTAGCTTAGTACTGGTTTAACCCAGGAATACCCGTCCCAAAATAACTGAAAGATTGTTGATGGGACGTAAAGAATCAAACAAACAAACAAATAATTTTCAAAGGGACCCACTTTTAACTATTTCCTTAGTAGCGGCGACTTTTGTCGCCTACTTATAACCTTTACCGTCATTTGGGACACCGATCAGGATAAACAAAACGTCTGTCCATATCTGCCGGATCCAAACGGTTTGATACTCTGATAGTGTTCCTGAACAAATATTTTTGATAAAAGAGCATTGAGATGAGATTTCAAACAAGGTGGTCCCGTATGTGCGATCGGCAACGGCTCAGACCAGCCTGCGCATACACGCAGACTGATCAGAGCCTTTGCTAGTCATTCTATGTGTGTTTAGCTACTGACGGAAAATCATTTGGAGTTTCTAAGCTTAAGAGGGGACTGCAAAGGCTCGTCTGAGTCTACACATGTCAAAATGCCACGTTATTTGAAAGGTTGCAAAATTTTGAATTGTCGTCTGCTGCAAATTATAGGTGGCGCTTTATGGGTTAAGTTTGAAAAAAGTCATCAAACGACAACGAAAACATCAGAATGTACCCAGCAAACAAAGAACAGATATGCGTCTACTCTAGATGTTTGTTGTCTTGTATACTTGTGTCTAAAGTATCGAGGATCTGTCAAAGACAGCAGACGACACCAAACAGAGGCTAATGGCTATGTCAGAAACAATATTTCCCTGTGCTTTCAAGCAATGCCTTACATATGAAAATATGACATTTGCCAGTAAAGTATACCTTAAAGACACGACTCAATAACTCTGTATGCTTTGCTAGATTCTCTGATGTCAGAATTCTATCTTATGGTCGACGACCACAAAATCGAACTTACCTGTATTTAATCTGTGTAAAAGCACTCTTTTAAGACATAAATTCTGAGACAATACAAGTGGTACCACTGCCTGATGGCTTTTCCAGGCAGATCAAAGGCTACTCTTTATGAGTGATCATGACCTCAGTTCAGGGGAGAATAAAGTGGTCCCATAAGGTATTTTCTGATAAAATATTGATATTAATCTAAGTGAGAGAAATTTTGATTAATACAGGTAAGTCCCCTCTTTAGCCCCTTTAATCCATTGAAATACTGAAACTGTCCCTTATCAGTTATTCCACTAATGACCTCTATTGGACATGAGTATATGCCTTTAAGCATATTATCTACGTAGCTACCTAGTGAGATTGATCATTTCTTCTTTTTTGATCTTCTGTGTATGTATGAGCAGTGAAAGTGTCGCAGCTTTCGATGTTCATAATGTGATCAGTACCAACTTGAATCTCACGGGCGGCCTGGTTGATCAGATCCATTTGAATGTTGGGAGACCATGCGCGGATCCCGAAAGTTTTGTCAGGGGGGGGGGGTCTATTTCTGACAACGTTTTTTTATTATTTTTAAAGTTGATGAGTAAAGGAGGGAGGATCCAAATAACACTAAAACACTCTAAGCGGGCCATCATGGGCCCACCAGCCTAACGCCATTTGAATGGCGTTTCGCTGGCATGCCGATAATTGGCCCACATCGATGCTATGGATCTGAGAATGGAGACGATGTTTAAATTTAATATTCCAGTCTGTCGGATGAGACTTAAAGCCGTGGCCCGTCTCCCTATGACCTTAACTGTTATTGGGACGTTAAACACACACTCACGCACACACGCATGCACGCACGCACACACACACACACACATTGAGACAGAATGGGAAAAGAATCAATATTTAGGGTTTCTTTCTTTCTTTCTTTCTTTCTTTCTCTATATACTGCCTGGCGCTCGCTTTCGAGCATTATCGGCAGGTGTACATTGTACACTCCGGGTTGCAGGATGAAAGCCTACAAGTAACCATATCGGAATTACCGTAGGGTTCTTTAACCTGCACAGGGGGTGACTTTCCCTGCACAGGGGACATCCAGTTAACGTCCCGATCCGAAGGACGATGCACTTATCTAGCGTCATCCCTGCAAATGACACTAGAGAAAGCGTGTTCGGTCACCGAAATTTTTCTCGCCGCGAGCGGGAATCGAACCTGGGACCTCTAGCACCAGAGGCAAGTGCCTAACCACTGAGCTACCACGCTTTCATGCCAGGGTTGAAATGGTACTCAGGTTCATATAGGGTAAAGTCGGGTAAATTTGGATAGTCAGCTAAATTCGGGCACCGACCTTGTTTGTTTCATATTTTAATTCTAGTAATAAAAATTAATTAAATTAGCAAATAGTGAAAATCCTGATGAGACCTATCATCAGGATTTTCACTGTTTGCAAATGCATATCCGAATTTTACCTGATGTCCGAAGTTACCCGACTTTACCCTAATGAGCAATCATACAATAGTATGGCATTTATCGCAACTGCGAGCTTCTCGCATGTATGGAGGCAGAGAAGGGCTCTTGCAAAACTAGACCTCTGACTCCGGTAGATACCCCAGCATGGTCGTTTAAAGTAGGATATGTGATAAGTACCAATATCTCATGTGCTGGCCCATATATGGTTTTTAAAAAGTTTTGTATTCGTTTTTATGGTACTCAACTTCGTGAGATTTGCATATTGATCATGATGTCTTTCCCGATAGTGCGATCCAAGTACAAAATGTATTATTCTGCTATCAATCAGAACGCTTGGACAGCCTAATCTCTAAATGCCGTTAATAAACCGCTGGAAATGACAAAATAACCAGTGTAATACGGCATGTCAATCATCAATGTTTATTCAGACTGACCATCATACCAATCAAGGGCAAAATGGATCTTTTATATTTTATATTATAGAGAATATTAAGCTTCTACTCTGCAGACAGAAACGCCGGACAACTGACAATCAATGCGTCAAGGTAAGAATAAAACCCACTAATAAACCCCGACCCACAGCCCAAAAATCTACCGCCACAAATGACTCCATGCAACGAACCATCCACCCACAAACCGCTCCGCTCACTAATCAAAATCCCACCTTTACACAACCCCTTTATCTACTAAACCAATCGTGCGACCCGCTTGTCCAACCCAACCACAAGCTCACTTGTCCCTGAAACCCACTTACCGAACCGCGAATTCAACTTATCTAACTCCCTCCCCCACCCCCACTCCCAACAAAAAAAAACGCACTTAAAATCAGCAAGGAGTTATCAGGACTGTAAATACAAATGTACTTGCAATGGACGACAGCTTTTTTTGTGAATTTGGTTTTGACAAGATCATGCATATTTAACATAATAGATTTCTTTCTGGCTATGAAAATGAAAATACATTTATTCATGTGAGAAATTGTGATCTTTTTTTCTTATCTGTGCTTCCTACAGCTTTGGGTACTCAAATCTACCATCGTCTATCATCATTGACAGAGCTTTTGTTTTCTGTTCTCCACCCACCCAATCAACAGTCTCAGACTCAAAATAAAGCGAAATGATCTGATGCTTGCGGACACGTGTCCGCAAGCAGCCAATCATTGCGCTTTATTTTGAGTCTGAGAATAAAAGTAAGTAAGGGTGCAAAGATCAGGAATCGATACAATCAAGTACCACACCTGACCTGAGGTATTAACGGGAAAGTAACAAACTCAGTTGGACACAACAAGCGAGAACCAAGAGGTCAGCCCTTTCTCAGCAGGTGACCACAAGGCACAAAAACAGACGCGTACAAAGGCATAGCAAACACAAGATAGAAAAAACATAAAAGATCCACAAAAGAAGTACCGCCTTGGAAAATCAAGTTTCATAACCTCGAGGCCTGATATAATTGTCCTTCTTCCTCAACGATATGACCTCATTCATACTTGTCTGTGATCAGAATGGCTAACATAAGCCATGCTTTTGGCATTTCATCCTACAACAGTTTACAGTTTTATCTTGGTCAAGCAACATTTTTAAACAGGACTGTGCAGGAGTTGTGACCTTGGTATATTTGGACCACGCTGAAGTTGTGACCATCATCATATACCGAAGGAATGTTCATAAGCGGATAGATGTCTTGATAAGACATTTTTGTACAATTGTGCCAAAAATGTAGTAAGAAGTTTTGCTTTATATGCGTGATGCATGTTCAATGAACGTTTTAACCATTAACCACATACATTTGATTGTAAAAATGCCAATAATATTTCAGGAAATTGACAATTCAACACTTTTTTTTTCAAATTGAATATCTTGAGACTCGTATTACAAATGCTTTAAGCCCTCCAGTAAAGTATTTTTTCTGACCGTTCCAAGGCGGTACTTCTTTTGTTGACCACTTGTGTTATTTAATGCTTGTGTTTATCATGCTTTTGCGTCTGTTCATTGCTGCCTTGTGGTCACCTGCTGGGAAAGGGTTGGCTTCTTGGCTCTCGTTTGTGATGTCTAATTGTGATTTTGTCACTTTCCCATGTGGTAATCTGGGTCAGGTGTGTTACTTGATCGGGTTGATTCCTGATCTTTGCCGCCTTGCTTACTTTAAGAATACCATGAATTGGTTTTAAGCTGTATTTATATATCATCAGAACACAGTGTAGCCTTCAAGAAGACAGGGTTTTCTTAATCCAGTTCAATCATGCACCATTTGTAACATTTACATAAGCAGTTACCCTTTGAAATCGTTATTAACCAGCCATGCTATGTGCTACTGTGTTTCCAGGACTTAAGTGACCCCAATTTTTGCTAATTATTCTTTAATGGTGATTTTAATTGAAAAATTAATTAGAGAAATGCATTTAGATATATACCGCGTAATTGAATTTATTTTTTCCACATAAATATGAGTTTTTGTATAGGCTGGGATTAGATGGAATTTTGGTGTGTTTTTGCTGCTCTTCTTTGAATTAGTCCAGAAGTGAACCTAGCGATATAAATAAAACATGGCTTATACAGGTCAGTGGAGGTAACTCGTCAGTCCCACAGATAAGAGTGCGTAACAGAGAATTATTTTTCCAAATTTCTCAACCAAAAAATAAGTTGTGTGTACTCAAAACAACCGTCTCGATGATATGGTTCTTTTGAGCACCCAAAACACGTGTTTAAACTGATAAAAACAATCGCAACTTCACGCTTAAATTGCTTACCTGGCCCAATCTTCGTGCATTAAGCTATGATTCACTGCTTATACTGACTCATAAACTTCACTGTACATCTAAAGGCGATGCATTGAAATGGCCCGTGTTAAAAAACGTTTCAAGTAACAGTATTGTCTGAACCTTAAATAATGGATGAATTTTCTTTCGAGATCATTGTTTCCTAAAAATATGTCTTTCAGGAATACAAGTAGGTTATCAAACAGTATGGGTGCGGATAATGCCCAACATTTTAGCCTGAACTTGGCCTTCGGTTGTTGACAAAGATTATCAGCGAAATATCTTTAGCAGGCAAATATTTGATGTTCAATAAGTTTAATGTATATTTCTTGTCAACTCTCTAATTTGCTTGAATTGTCGTCATAAACTCTTTACTTACTAGTGTCGTCTGCTTATTACCTTTGCAAACAATTTAGACCCAGATCAGGCTTGACAAAACATCGGGCCTGATCTGGATCAAAACTGCTTGGCACTCTATTGATATTCCCAAAAGAGCAACAAGAAACAAACTGATTTTGTAAAAATATAAGCAGACGACAAAATCATGAAAAATTACCTCGTAGGCAAAAAGAGTCAATGAATTGAAATGGAAGGTGCTACATGTACATGCATGTTTCATGCTTAAGCCTTATATTTGCCTACTTTCAATACGACACAGTCTAGGACCCCTATAGACTTTTACAATTGCGTGTGTGCGTGTTTGTGTGTGTGTGTGTCAAAATGATGACTAGTGAGGTTTGCGGAACAGATTTTCGTTGAATCATCGGGTATAGGATATAGATAGTCCTGTAGGCTAGTACATATCATCATAGCAATGCAAATATACCACGTGTATCTATTGGGGTACACATAGGTATATTCACAGGGAAAAGCAACTAAGTTATTCTTTTGTACAGGGGACTGGGGGTTCAGTTACAAATAAGGGCGTCTCCCAAAAATAAGTTTTAGTTACGCGGTGTGCATTTAAATCCACATGCTAAGTGCCGTTCTTCTAAGTTAAAATTAAAGCTGTTTAAAAAAAGAAAAACGAGGGTCACTTATAACCTGGAAACACTATAATTGTTATTTCATGCCGAGACATCAAACGATAACGTTTTCAAATAATTTTAAAGCTAAAAGATACAATGTGAATTTGATGAACAAAAAATCAATCGGAACCCAAGCATTTTGGGGCATTTATCTGTGATTAAATGAAGAATTGAACATGATGAGAAAGTTACCTTAAACCGATATAAGTGACGAGACCCAAATTGCCGTAGTGGTATGACCACAGTTTTAGGTGTCAACATGAATATATTAAGCCAATGCAATATTTCTGTCTACACTGAACGACGCTGTGTTCGCAAACTGTTCCTCCAGATAAGACTCAAACAGTTTCCGATGCGACAAGTCTTGCGCCATGTGATTTTGTTTTTTCATTTTCATGAATACATGTATATTGTTAAATGGTAGATTCTTTAGCTGAGCTTTTGCTTAAAATAGAAGAGGAAGGGTTTGTTTTGGAGAAGCGACTGCAGCAACAAATGGATCTACACCATTATCAAACGTGAAACATCAGCAGTCGCACCAACATATAATTTGGTCATCTGGAGCCGTTTTGATAAATGAATGCTTTTTAAAGCAAAGAAGAAGTCAAAGATCATCATTCGATACAATCAAGTACCACCCCTTACCTGAGATGCCATATGAGAAAGTGACAAAAACACAAGAGGGCCAAGAGGTCAGCCCTTTCCCAGGAGGTGATCTCAAGGCTGCAAGGAACAGAGAAGACAGTATATTAAAGACAAACGTGAAACATAAATAACTAAACGGATCCACAAAAAAAGATGTTTGATTCGCATGAACATCCCTTACTTATCGATGCATCATTTCCTACTACATACCCATCTAGATAAAGGGATATAAAACCGAGAGAAGTACATGCAACTAAATACCGGAGCATAAGAAAAACAAGTAATCCCCGGTGGGCTTGACCAAAGACATGGCCTCTCATCTACAGATAAATCTGTAAGTCGGAACCATCATAGAGTCTGAGCTCCGACCTACCAGCGTGGGTACCATAAAGCGGAAAGCAAAGTTGCCAACCGCGATTGGGTTGATCACCATGGTTGCAGTATGTCGTAATACATTAGTGTTATAACCATTTTTTTTATAATGAGAAAATATTTAAATAAACTGCGTTCAAAATAATTAGTGCCAACACTTTTCTCAAGCTGCATTTCGACAATTGCACAATATAGCATCGTAAAACAACAGCCAATGGGTGTGTTTCTGTAGCGTTATTTCCTATATGACCATTTGATAGACCCTTAACTAGGGAGACTTTATCAACTGTCCCCGTGGTTCCATCACGAATGAGCTGCAACTTTTACATGTACACTATCCAGGAGGGTTTGCCCAACACAAAGTATACTGTATACAATGTCAACGATTTCCCTTTATGGTCGTTTAAACCCATTTAGCTCATTGATTACCCAACAGCGCTGCTTCAGCGTTTACAGACTGAGGGAGGCCATGCTGTTGGTTGAAACGGCAATGGCCGCTTTCGATTATTTCTCTTAGCGAAAACGCAGCCATTGGTGTGAGATAGTAAGCTGTAGATGGGGGCAATAATTGACTGAAAAGGTGGGAGTTACATATAAGTAAGGGCTAATTGGCAGTAATTTCACTGATTTTGATGATTTTGTTTACTGTCAATGCTTAGAATACAAGATCGTACATCTTGATGTTTTTTGTGTGTGTGGTTTTTTTTTAATTTTTGTTGTTGTTTTTTTCAGTGAAAATGTCCTCCTATGTATGGTGTTCACTGTCAGGGGCCAGTAGGTGGTAAAACATGGCGATCACCAGGGTACCTCATTCTTGTTTATTGATTAAACTGGGTACGATCTGTAATTTATTATGGAAAATGCATTAGGATTTAGGAGTTGTGAGAACTTCAACTTTCTAAACAGCAATAATGGAGGGATATGGATAAACATTTACAGGTCTGGGACCTAAGGAAGAAATATCAACAACAGCAGAATCTAGGGCGAAGATTTGGTACCAGTAAAATGCATTTAAAGGCGATGGTTCTGTTGTAGTTTACTTTTTGTTTATTGTTACTCTCATTGTGGGAGTCAGTAATTGTTCTATGTTTTGTTGTACGTTACTTTTGATGGGGAAGAGAGAGCTGGTTGTTTTGCTTAATTTGTCTTCCCGGTGTCTCGTGAAGGTTGAGTGGCTCTTCCTCACGGTGCCATGGGATTGTCTGTGGTTTGTGATTGTGTTATTTACTGATCATACTCACTTACTATTTTTGTTGGATATCTTTGCTGCTATGTATGTGACCTGTTGTGTATTTTTGACGTTTTGTTTATATTTCAGCCATATTTTATATTCCTCCTTTTTAAAACAAAAAGCATTTAAGCCTGCAAAGGAAGAGCCTGGCTATTGATTACGGGGTGATGGGTGGTTCAGTTAGCACTTAGTACTGGGCTCTGAAGCATTTGGGTTGTAATTCTGTATTATGAGGCCTCTTAGATAGAGGATCTTACAGGAGTGCTCCTCTTGTTGCAGATATAGAGGATCTTCCATGAGTGATCATGTTTTATAGAATTTATTAAACGGGTAGAGGAAAAGAGATAAAATGCGAGGCTTGCCGAGCATTTTATCTCTTTTTTCGCAACTAGTTTAATAAATTTAATAACACATGAGCAAGAATGTCAAGTTCTGGTTATCATATGACATTAAGATTACTCTAAAATTTCTGTCGTAAAAAAGTTAAAATTGCGTCATTATGTAAGTAACGTTGTGATGGACGTCATAACGTTTCCCGTAAATCTGTAAACCACTAGTGGTTTATCGATTTTATTGCATGGCGTTATTTCACTCCCAGACTCGTCGTCATATGATAACATCATTTAATTCATACAATCTAGTATCACTGGACCCCATATCAGAGCATGAGTATATTCGCATGTTGAATATTTTCTTTAAGTGTTTGTTCTTGTAATTTTCAAAACATGGTCAATCGGGCCCTTTCGCAAGTTTCTGTATACCTAATGGCCACTTGATTCAGCTATATGCAATTGAGTTGAAAAGTATTATATGTGGCAAGTCAACACTTGCATGTTCATGGATTGTCATGTTTCTTAGGTAAACTTAGATATAGCAGGAAGAAACTGTCATAAGATGCAATATGACATTGACCTTCCACCATTTGGCCTATCGATTGAGCAAGATTGAAGAATAACGTTCAGGAAGTTTGGTTGATGTAGTGCTTCCCCTTTTGAAATAATTAAGTAATCCAGTTGGGTCATATTTAGTTGAGTTTGTGTCACAGGTTGACCCTTGACCTTAGATTGACCTTTACCTTAATAAGAAAGTACATTTCAGATGGATATAAGCATGCGTATTAATCAGTAATATTATTCGATTATTAAATCTTGCAAAATTAATGATACTCTGAAATAATTTAGCACAATGAAACTGCATCAACATACCGATCCACAGACATACTTTTACAAAATTTATAGGCTGCCATTTAAATCAAAATGAGTATGTTAGGCTAGTGTGTTTTGTTTTTTAATTTTGTCAATTATTAGATGTTTTCCTCAGACCATTTGACCTCAGTTTGAGACAAATATGCCATTAATTGTAGAAAATGTTACCTTTCTGATAAAAAACAAAGCATTAATTACCTTGAACTTTGACCTCTAAGACCTTGACGTTTACTGACCTTGTCCTTGCCAAAACCTCTAGTTGTTGCAGCGTTATTCTCTAACTAGTCCATAGGTAAAAAATGTAAGCTGTCAATATGCCATGGTGGTGACCTTAGCCCCTTGGCATAGTTAAACGGGTTATAATCTTTGTCAGATTCAGCTGTTTTGTCCCCTAAATTATCAGAAGAAGCTTCTGTTTGCACGAATAACTTTTCATATGATTTGAAGTCGATTTAATGTGTAAACATGATTTTTTATCCCATGGCTAGGATCAAGTAATTTTGGCCTTGTCAGTGTGGAATGGTGGGGTAACTCCATATTAGCTTGATAATGGCAAAACACATGCAACCTCTAGGTAAAGTATATTATAATTTAAAGTGGTGTAATAAGCTTGTATGTGTGACGTTTAATTCATATCTAATAAAAATGATGGATTTATAAGAAACTTAGTAATTTCACTTCTCCATTTTTTTCTTTTGCATTGTCATGCTTTTGTCAGTAAAATATATAGGTGGTAGGGTTGTTAAAATATTTTGTGAATCATGCAAACAAATATATAAATGTGTTTTAAAATGCTCATTGAGTTTGGAATAAAGGATTACTTTTGCCATTTATCTGAAAAGGGTCAGGTCTTTAAAAACGGTAAATTCCAGTGGGATTCTTAGATCTTTTCATCATTGGCATGCAAGACAAATTTGTCATGAATATGACATTTACTTCATTCCCACATGAAATATATATATTTTCTTCACTTTACTCCAAAGTTTATATATCTTCTATAAACTCTCTTCATTTGGTCCAAGAAAACGTTTTATGCAGAACTAGAATCTCTGTCACAGACTGTGCACTCTGCGTAGTTGCTCATGACTTCACTGTGTGCCTCTTAACATCATCCTTCCATTGCTGAATAGACAAGACTGTGTTTCTCCTAAAATGTGAGAAATCTTCCCTAATACCCCCAATGTGAGCCAAAGTCAACTCTTCTAATTATAATCTAACCGCTCTGAGATCAAGAAAGGCCTCCTCTCACATTAAAAAGGTTCACTTACAAGTAACAAGCATCACAGTTACATGTAGGATTCAGTCTCGACCAATATTAGTTCGCCAGAAAAACTCCATTGTAACAATGGCGTTTTGGTGGCGAACTAATGGTGACCTGGTTGGGCCCATCAGGGTTTAACTGTTGGGTTAAGTTTGCTCCGGTATTCATTTGTATGTATTGTTGATAATTCTTTTATATCTCGATTTGTAAGTACTAGAAGATGGTACATCGATTAGTTAGGGATTTTTCAAGCTAATCAAACATCTATGTGTCTTGATCCACATCAGAAATAAGGAAGAGGTTGGTGCCATCAAAAATGATTAAGCCCTCCAGTAATTTTCTGACTGACGGTTCCAAGGCGGTGCTTCTTTTGTGGATCCTTTTTGGTTATTTGTGATTTGTGTACTGTCTTGTCTGTTCTTTGCACCCAATGTGGGATTCTGTAATTGTTCTTTGTTTTGTTGTGCGTTACTTAATGTCTATTCTAGTTTTGCAATCATCTCGATGGGGAAGAGAGAGCTGGTTGCTTTGCTTTGTCTTACTGGTGTCTAATGATTGTTATGTGGCTCCTCCCCACGATGCCATGGTTGTGTCTGCAGTTAGTGATTGTGGTATTTCCTGATCATACTCACTTACTATTTGTGTGGTTACATGCTGGGAAAAATTTGATATCTTGGCTCTCTTGTGTGTGATGTTTTCTTGTGATTTTGTTATTTCCCATATGGCATCCTGGGTTACGTGTGGTACTTGATTGTATCGATTACTGATCTGTGCCTTCTTCCTTCCTTTTATATGCTTTGCTAGGGATGTATCGGATTGTGATCGTAATTTTAAGCTAGTGCGAACTGCAGCCACCATCCTGACTTTCTTACTCACGAAAAGATAGTTTCCTTTAACAAAGATGAATTCAGCCTGATTTGGGACAAATGCGTATCTAACAATTATTTTAGAATGGTCAAGATGTCAGGCAAGTTTTTTTTTTATTTTTGAACTGTTCTCAATAATCCTCTAGTAATAAGGCTGCTGCACTTATAGGGCTACCTTATTAAATCGGGACAAAACATATCACCTTCCTGAAAAGATTGGCGACTCCCATTCTCCTCCTTTGGTTATATAGTATATGCTGACTTGGTTGCTTTTGCTTTTATATGTTCTTGTGTCTCTTTCTCGCGGTGTATGTGGCCTGTGTTTCTGTGGTCTGTGATTGCAGTATTTCCTGGTCACGCTCTTTCGTCGTTGGGAAACAGCTAACCTCATTGGCTAGCTCCTCAAGAGGTTAGCTGAATACCGCTTCAGCCGGTGCTAGGGGCGTGAGAATTGTTTCACTTTCCATTTGTTCTCATAAACATACTCAATAAAACCGAGTCTGTTGTTTTCTAATATTGCAGGTTCTCTCTATTTTAGAAAGATGAATCCGTTTTTCCAGATTACTTATGGCTTGACCTTCAGGTTTTTTATACTTGAGCCCTTGAGCGTCAATATATTATACTACATGTGCACTGTGTAAATTTTTAAGGGCGTCAGTCCTCTGCTGCAAATTTTACTACTCATGAAGTTATCACCACAACTTTCTCAGGAGTAGATTTGCATCCGATGATATTTGCTCTGAAATATTATTACATTTCTAACATTTTTTTCTTGCACACTGGATAAGAAGCTTTGATCTCAGAGATTTTATCCATCCTGGTGTTCCACCCTAACATATCTATTCAAGGGCAAAACCTCACATATTCTTATCCAATGTGCAAGAATCTTTATTCTCCCCCTCTCTCTGGACTTTAGTATGTTCAGTTACATTTTTTTCAGCTGGGGTCTGGACAGATGGAGCAGGTGTGAGAAAATCTATCTTCCGGTTTACAACCAACTATAGGACTCAAGCCAGCTGGCTCGGGTAAAGAGATTATCCAAAACATTGCTTTTTAGTATATATCATGTTAAACTATACACAGCGGAAAAAATTAGGAAGTACTTTTTGTTCTGACGAAATGTTTTTGAAACTTTCAATTTTCCATAGCCTTGTGATGCTGATCATATATATAGATCTGATATGGCATATACCTCAATGGATCCTCTAGCTGAATTATTGAAGTCCACTATTTTTCATTATTTGGGCTACGGAGGATACAATTTGCCACACGTGGTTAATATCAACTTTCCTGAAAATAACTTTGTCTTTTTGCTTCTGCACACAACAAAAACAATTTTGGAGAGCACAAAGAGCACGAAATGAAATAATGGAGCATTCCAATGAATCTACGAGTTTGGGTTTGAAAACTAGTATATATATAAGCTCTGAACGGCATTACCATTCATTTTCTGCATTTTGCAAAGATTTTTATTGAAGCAGAAATTCTTTGATAATTTCCAAATTAAGCATGGACTGGATCATTCTACCGCGACTCTATGACCAGAAAGTGTGCTATGAAAGTCTAAAAAGAACATGTTCAATATCTGGCCAAAATTTAACAACCTGCAACATGTATAGGTCCGAGATGATAGCTAGTCGGCTAAGAGCCGATATAAGCTATTTAGGATACAAGCATGAAACTTTCCACATATGTTAAGGTTGGTGAGCTGATAGTTTTTAGATATAGAACCACTTCAATAAATTTCCACTGCGCATGCGAAAGACAAAATTCACTTCCGTTATAAGACAATTAGGTCCTACTTGACTACACAGACCAGTATTTACGTTTAACATGGTAAAATGGGCCCACTGTATCTCTAGATGTCCTTAAAGACATCAACAAATATATTTTAAAATGTCTTCCATTGTTACACATGGGCAAACTAAAAAATAATTATTGTTAAACTCATCATTGAAGTCAAAATGGTAAAAAATATAGAATAAATGGAATACTTTTATCTTTTGACTGGGAAATAAATGGGTTTCTGCATAATCATTTATCCGATCATTATCCTGCACATGCATTCACGCTAGAGAACCTCTGCCCTCGAACAGTGCAGTCATCGCGGACGAGGGCACAAAATATACTATTTTGGTTTACTGTGATCCATTCTATGAGCAAGTTCCTTAAAGCTATTAATTTTTACGATGATGGCTCATAAGCTGACACAAACTCTTAATTTGTTAAACACCTCGTCTTAACAAATTTATTTTCTATCTGTGAGAAGCAAAATATTCACAGTTTATAGCTTTTTTGCATACGAGTATCCTTTATATTATGGGCTGGTGCATTTAACCCTTTGAGGACCTGGACTGGAAGCCCCTAAACGGGTACTTAGGCAACCAGTGAAGACACAGATAAAATGCCACATAATGCGACATTTCATCAGGGTCTGCGCTGTTTGCTAAGACAAATTTGATCTTCAGAGAAAGAAATATAATATTTGTTTGGAAATTATAACCTGTAACCCCAACCCCCATATTTATAGACCATACTGTCTTAACTATATCAAACTACATGTATAAGGAAAAATCCAAAGGTCTTAAAAGGGTTAACGCAACAGCACTCCAAAGAAGTGGTTCCAGCAATAGTTATCATAATTATAGAGAGTCTGTGTAGACCCTGAGTTATGGTATGACACGACCCAAGCCCTCTCTCCTTCTTTCAGATGGTATGCCACGCTGTCCGAGGAAGTAGTAGCTGAGGCACCGTGTGTGTAGTGAGATATGGTCAAAAGGATGTTGTTACTGTTTCCTGCTACCAGTTGAAAACGTGCGTACTGACTGGACACAGTACAAGCCTGAACACTGAACAGATAGGTACCAGTGACCGGAGCCTCGAAGATTCCAGTCACCGGGTCATAGGCATCTCCGATGTTCTGTCTGGCGTCGTAGAACACAACAACTTGGCTGCTTTCTGGTGATAGGTCTCTCACAGATCTCGCACTGAACAGAACTATTGGAGTTGAGGTCCGCTCTACAAGAAAGAAACGAGGTTTTATAGTTAAACCTGTGTATAACGACCACTCAAAAATAGACATAACGACCACTCACAAATAGACAAATTGTAGGTAAGCTATATCCTACTGAACTTCAGTTAAATAGGGCGAATTCTTCTGATACTGAAGCTCTGTTTTTGGACTTGAACTTGTCCGTAACAAATGGCATAGTTTCTTCTAAAATGTATGATAAACGGGATGATTTTAATTTTGAAATAATAAATTTCCCATTTCTTGATGGATATGTTCCTTGTCCCCTTCCTATGGCGTATTTATTTCTCAGCTTATTCGTTTTGCAAGAGTGTGTTCTAATGTTGATGACTTCAACAACAGAAACTTATTTTTAACTGCTAAGTTATAAAGCCAAGGTTATAGATATCATATTTTCTAAATTCTACCACTGACACTCAGAGTGAATTGTTAAATTCAACATATGGGTAAAAACTCTTCTGCAACAAGGCATATCAGAACCTATATTTTATGGTGATTTAGTTTATAAATTCAAACAAATTGTTGGAAAACTTAATTGTTGTGATCAATTCAAAAAGATTATCAAACGTTATATACAGGTTGGATATAACTTGGATGTCATGCGACAGTCTGTATGCCTGGCTTTAAACCAAATCACGGTTTATAGCGATGGTTTCCTCTTTAATTGCACGAAGGTGGGTCAGGCCTCAGACTTTATGACGGCTCTGACGAAAAGCTTTAATAGGTGGGTTGGTGCCTGATGCTTATCTGTAGCTGGACCCATCATGGCTCTGACTACCTGTGAGTCGTGAGCCCTTTTCTTTGTTTCATCAAAGTGTGTTAATTTGATAACAGTGTTTTTCCATGATGATACAATGCAATAATTAGAAGGCTTCCATGAGAGCTGAACATTTCTTGTACTTCAACAACAGTGGAATCTAGGGCGAAGATTTGGTACTAGTAAAATGCATTTAAGCCCTCCAGTGGCTTAGGCTGCTGTCTGTTCTAAGGGGGTGGTTCTGTTGTTGTTGACTTCTTATTTATTGTTACTCCCATTGTGGGAGTCTGTAATTGTTCTATGTTTTGTAGTTCGCTGCTTTATGTCCATTCTAGTTTTGCAATCATCTCAATGGGGAAGAGAGAGCTGGTTACTTTGCTTAATTTGTCTTCCTGGTGTCTCGTGATTGTTGTGTGGCTCTTCCTCGCAGTGCCATTGGTTTTTCTGCAGTTTGTGATTGTGGTATTTCCTGATCATACTCACTTACTATTTTTGAAATTTCAGAATGGCATCTTGAATTTCAAATTGATATCTTGGAAGAAAAAACAATTTGTATTTTGTTAATTTAGATTGAGACTTGTCACTTTCCCAAATGGTGTCCTCGGTCAGTAGTGGTACTTGATTGTATCGATTCCTGATCTTTGTCTTCTTCATTTTTTTTAAAAGTTTAAAAGTATAAGCGTCTTTAAAATTCAGAGTGGCAACATGAATATAACAGATTCCCATCTTGATATAACCAATTAACAACTTGAAATTTCAGATTGATATTTTATAAATCTGATTCACAACTTTAAAACAGATTCAAAACTTGTAAAATCACATTTTAAAATATCGAATTGACATTTTGAAATTAAATTAATTTATAGTATGAAAAAAAGATTCGCATCTTGAAAAAAACGCAACATGAAAAAAATTCACAACTTGAAGTAACAGATAAACATCTTGAAATTCCAGATTGATATCTTAAAAAAACATATCGTATCTTGTTATTTCATAATGAAAACTTGAAATTTCAGTTTAATATCATGAAAATCAGATTTACAACTTGAAATATCAAATTGCCATCTTGAAATTTCAAATTTATGTCTAGAAAAAAAACAAATTTACAACTTAAAGAAAAACAGATTCAGAGTTTGAAATAACAGATAAACATCTTAAAATTTCAGACTAATATTTTGAAAAATCAGATTCACAATTTGAAAACGTAAAAACAAAATTTCACAACTTGAAAAAACAGATTTATATTTTGAAATATCAGGATACATCTTCTTATTCCTGATTGCTAGCTTGAAAAAAACATATTTATATCTTTTAAGACAATTGATCTAAAATTATAAATAAAAGATAGACATCTTGACATTTCTGATTGATATTTTGAAAAAACGAATCTGCAACTACAAAAATCAGATTCATATCTTGAAGTAACAGATTCACATTTTGAAATTTCGGATTGATATCATTATAAACAGATTCATAACCTAAAAAATACACATCTGGATATTCAAATCCTTATTGTAATAATTTGTATGTGAAAATTCCTAAGTTTATAAATGGTTCAAATTCGTACCCTGAAGCTGTGAGACATTCTGTATGACTTGCTCCATCTGAGTTCCAATGCTGGTCTTAAACTCGTCAACTGTTCCTTCAATGTTGGTTTTCATGGCCTTAAACTCCTCCTTATGTACTGAAAAAAACAAGCGATGACTTTAAGAACTATGAGTGTGATGTCGGGATAGAAAAATCTGTCCCGAGGGTCGCCATTTGCCATCAAAAGCTTGCCGAATGATGACAAACGGTGATCCCTAGGGACATGGTGTTTTTTTATCCCACCCTCACACAAATAATGGAATCTTTTTCTTGCTTACCACCCCACGAATAATGGATGTTTTCTTGCTGGCCATTTAATACTGCATTTTATGTTTTTAAATAGGCTCACAGAAGTTCCTGAATACGCTGAGATGCGACATTACCTGATGGCGTCACTTAAACATAACAATGACGTCACTTGATGACCGTGCGTTTGAGTTTCAATACAAACCTTTCGTGACAGCCTGGGTAAGATAACGTGGGTAGCATTAGAATTTCCGACCCATGATATATCATTATCAGATATCCCTATCCAGTGTGCAAGAATCTATATTAATCGTTTTGGGAGTCAATTATTTAATATATTTGGACAATCACCGTGCGTTTGGAAGGTCAAATTTGATTGTATCAAAGATACATTTTCCTTCACAAACAGTGAATGTCCAAGTGATATGCCACATTCTTTTGTTTCTACAATAGGTATATACACTGTTTATAAATGCAAGAAGTCAGATAATTGTGAAATAGATAATTTATCCTTGCATGATTATTATGCAAATCAAATATTTTACTTTCTGTTCCAAATGGCTACTTCTTTTGTGGATCTTTTATGTGTTTTTTTCTGTCTTGTATTTGCTATGCCTTTGTGCGCATCTGTTTATATGTGCCTTGCGGTCACCTGCTGGGAAAGGGCTGACCTCTTGGCTCTCGTTTGTGGTGTCTAGCTGTGAGTTTGTCACTTTACCATTGGTATCCTGGGTCAGGTGTGGTACTTGATTGTTTCGATTCCTGATCTTTGCACCCTTACTTACTTCATAGTGTTAAGGCAAAGAGCATGTCAAGATGAAAGCCTTAACTAATTTTGTTGTATAGGATGTAATTGGCAATCATTTCTTTTCTTTCAGAACTTTTTATAAATATTTTTCAAGTCAATAACTTCAACAACAGAAAAAGGTTTGGCCAGAAGTGTAACAATCGATTTTCGTATTCTTTTTCGCAATACAATCGTTCACGCAAAAACTACTCTGAAAACCGAACTCCAGAGAATGTAGCATCAAGACGGATTTAAAATGGCGCCTCATTATTTCTTTGAATATTTAAAGCAATATCAGAGATTGTCATGTATTAATCACCAACATATGAATATAACAGGCTGAAAATACCCTTAGCTCACGTAGTTTTCACTTTTAGACACTGTATCATTTCATATTGTAGTGTATTTCAGTACCCTATCATGAAAGCGGCTTGTGTCAATTAGGAGCTGGACAACTGCAATTTTATATTTGCTTGGCCAAGTAGAAGACCTTTTTAAGAAAGTAATTACAATGCGTGCAAGTATAAAATACTTTAATTAATAGACCTGTTTCGATTCATATTCAACGCGCCCCCCCCCCCCCCCCCCTTGTACAAGGTGTTATCAAAAATTCTCAATTCTCAGGCTGATATGCTTCGATGAGATTCATTGAATTAAAATCTTTGTTAGTCGGTCATTTGATCTAATTGAAGGCCATTGGGAGTGTGAAAAGCATGCAGACATGCTTGATTGCTTATGTAAAGCACTTTTAAGAGAGGAGGGTGTGACACATTTGCAAAATGGAAAAACTTGAAATCAGAATGGTTATCAAGTTCTTCTGTAAGAAAGGAATGCCTCCCACGGAAATTCATGAAGACTTCATGGAAACCCTTTTCTTATAGCACAGTGAAAAAATGGGCAGCAGGGTTAAAGAGGAGGAGAGAGAGCGTTGATGATGATGAACGGTCTGGCCGCCCCAAAGATGCAACCACTGATGGAAATGTAAAAGGCGTGCATACCCCGGCTATGTGTGATAGGAGGCGAGACCTTCGAAGCATAGCTAGCAAGGTGGGCATAAGTTTTGGGGCAGTACAATCAATCTTAACCGATATCTTAGGTATGTCAAAGGTTTTGGCAAGAATGGTGAGGGGAATGTTGATCAGAAAAGGACTCGGCTAAATATTTCTAAGTAGCTCATGTCTCGCTAATAAGATGATCCTGGGAATTTTTTCGAGCGAGTTGTAACCTAAGATGAGGCATGGGTTCACCGCTTTGACCCAGAGTCGAAAATGCAGAGCAAACAATGGTAGCACCCTGGCCCACTCCTCCTGAGAAATTCATGAGGGTTCATTCAGCAGGGAAGGTGATGGCCTGAATCTTTTGAGATAGTCAAGGGGTGATCATGATTGATTATGTTGAGCGAGGTCGCATGATAAACGGTGCATACTATGCAGGCGAATTGAGGCCTACGCCAGGAAATCGCAAGAAAGAGGCGACAAAAACTGACTCGCGGTGTTCTGCTCTTGAGGGCAACGCCCCTGCCTACACGTTACAATTTGCCATGACTGCTGCGACTGAATGTGGATTCAAATCTTTCCTCACCCCCCTTATTCTCCTGATATGGCTCCTTCGGACTTCAATCTGTTCCCAAAACCGAAATCCCATCTTCGTGGTACACGGCATGGAAGCAATGAAGGCTTGATAGAGGCAGTAAACGAGTACTTGGGGGACCAGACAAATGCCTTAAACTTTAAAGGGATAGGAAATCATTGTCGAACAGAGATGAGCTAAGTGCATTGTCTTGAAGGTAGATTATATTGAAAAGTTATGGTCAAATTTTCATTCCCATTGCGCGAAGTACAAGGGGCCGATAACGTTTTGATCATCCCTCGTATATTTAACAAAGGTATACGTGCTTTGTATTAATTCAATAAGGTTTGTGCTTTAATTGCGCGATAGTGGATCAACCGCATCTGCTTTAATGACGACCCTGACGTAAAACATTTATTGGTGTGTTGATACCTTATTTTTAAATTCGGCTGGGCCTACCATACTCAGTGTTTACTTCAGCCATGACTGTATGTAGGTTTTTTCTTTGTTTTTGTTTTTCATATTGGTAATTTCTCTGATATGTATGTGCTTTAACAAAAAAAGAATATAGTAAAAGATTTGTCCTGTAGGTGTATTCAAGCTCTGTGTGGCTGTAGATGCTGTCATTTCTAATGCAGTGCTCCTGTGATGTCCTGCTTATATGATATAGTTCTTCTTGTCCTTTCACTCATACCACTAGGAAGGATAGGTCTGGCCTCTAGCTTTAATATAAAACTGTTTCATGTTTAACTCAAGTAAGCATGAAATTCATCCTGCTCATAATGTTAAAATGCCAACAAAAGTTGGCATTTTAAAATTTTATTAGCAGGATAAATACCATAGCTGAGAGTTTTAAAGCAAGAAAAATCTTCAATTTTAACATTTCAATATTTTATCTTTTAAGGACAATCAAACCGTCATGCTCAGTTGAGACGGACAGGAAGTTTTTTTTTATAATAATTTCTGGGCAAGGTTGTTTTGTTTTTTGCGTTTAGACTGTTTGTGTGTTTGTGTGTGAATGTATGCTCTGAGAATTCAATTCTTTGTACAATCTGGCTACGCTAGCAACGGAAAGGAAACCAATCTTCAAATTAGTCTGTCAAAAGAATGCTTGCACGATTCAAAAATTATTTGGCATAATTGGTCCTCAGATGATCCTCTTTCAGGCTTGCCAAAGTTATTAGTGATCTTTTAAACATGGCCGTAAGGGAGTGTGACAAATTCTCCTATGCATCTTGTCAATACGAGTCTGAATGACTAGGAAATGCCACAATCACTGCTCATAGACCAACACATGGCACCGTGGAGAAAAGACATTTGGACAAAACAAAAAAAACACACATAAAAACAAGAGCACAATTGAATTAAAGCAATCGGCTCTCTCTTTTCCAGCAAGATGATTGCATAACTAGAAAGAATACCAAGAACAATGACCTAAAACAGCACCATATACAAAACCTACACACATAATTAGATTACCTGTAATATCAAAAATGAAATGACAGCAACAGAATCACTGTTTTGGAACTGACACTACCGCAACCACCTAGGCTCATATATAGTTAACTGGCCTACACTCCACCATGGATTCTGCTATTGGTAGAGAGAGAGAGAGAGAGAGAGAGAGAGAGAGAGAGAGAGAGAGAGAGAGAGAGAGAGTTCTACTGATGGCAGGAAAAATTACCTCTAATTGATTCCATAGCTTTCTCCAGCTGCTTAACATATTCTCCCATCTGTATGTCTGTTTTCACAGTTTTCTCCAACAATTTTTCTTGCCAGTCAAACCTGTTCAAATATGCTTTGAAAAATAAACATTTCTCCAACCACTATATTACACACAAACAAACAACAAAACAAACTAACAAGTTGTTACATATGAGCATATATAACATATATATTAATCTTACATAGCGTAGTGGTTATGCCAAAAATTAAATTTCAAAGAAGACTCATCTGACACGCAGAGGCCTATGTTGAAAAACATCAAAGCTTTGTCATATTTTCTAAACCATTATAATATTACTTTGCATGCTCTGTGATATTCTATGTTTGTTCTCTTTAAATTTGTTTGTCGAAGTAAAAGCCCTACAGGGCTTATGTTACTTGTTATATGTATATTCGACGTAAAATAAATCTTCTATGTCTATGTCTATGTCTATGTCACCACGCCGTAGGCCTACTTAGATATTAATAAGAATGTAAGCCCTGAGTAGATGCAATAATGTCTTTGTCTTCAAAGGTCTGGTATATCCTTTCTGGATAGGGAATAGAAAATCAAAAGATATTTCTAAGAATATTTGTTCTTAATCAATAAAGGAAATATTTGAACCTTTCAGTCAATGTTATTTGTCATGAAAAACCTTGATAAAGTTCATCTTAATTTCCACTTTCCCAAATGCTAGGAGGACAAATCTTTCTCACACACCAGATCGGGATTTCTGTTGACTTTACCCATGTGAGATAATTCTTCCTCACATACCAATGCATACAAGATCGAGTGATCCATATGTTGGCTGGCTGTCGTAAAAATCTGTCCCACATCGCTACCCATGACTTATACGAGATAAGCTACACGAGGCCCGTTGCAAATGCAGGATAACCTACACTAGATTTTAGGCGCATGGCTGTATTATTTCGGTATTATTTTTGAATTGCTGATGTTGAGACAGGCAAATGTTCAATGTTGAAATTTCCGCGATTAAAGTCGGCCTTAAGCGTGGTATAAAGTTTGTTTTTTCGGCGGAATATTCACCAATCAGAAGTATTCTTAAATTGTAATATTCATCACACCAGCTAAAAAACAATGCCCTCATTGGTTAATACTCAGACTGACCACACGATCTTATTATAGATGCAATTTAACTTGAAAACTTCCATGTAAATGGCTGAGAACCAGTCTGTGCACTAGTCCTACCTGACATTGATCTCTAATATAGGTCAACCCCGCTGTACAGCATTTCTAATATGCTTTATTACCATTCTATGCATGCCTTGCATAATTGCACATAGTAAATAAGTGCAATATACAAGAAAAGGTATGACAGTGAACTGCCATATCAAAGACCCGACCTCATTGAAGTGATGGAAATTGAAATTGATTTTACTACATCAACAAATGTTCATACTAGTTTCTATATAAGTGTAAGGGAATGCCTAGATTGATGAAGAAATGGCGTAAAAGCTAACACCAATTGTAATTATAGTGTGTCCCTGTTTTCACAGTGTCACAAGCTTCCTATAATTCGAATTTTCGATAATTTGAAATTAAATCTCCAGTACCTTTGACTTCGAAATTACGAGATTCGACTGTATTTATATTTTATATTTATCAGTCAAGTGTCCATTTTCAATTTTACCGAACATGGCTGGTTTTCCAGTTATTTTGAATTATTTCAGACATAACGGAGTTTTTGGAACAGGCAAAACTCCAAAGTCCCGCGCTCAGCATCATTGCGATAAATGTTTCGCGTCATATAAACGTATAAGTAAACATAAAGCGTTATTGGAGAAGCACAAAACAGGCGTGCAAACGGGCATCAGAGTGGAAAACAGAGGTTCGCCGTTTTGTTAGGGTCTGATCTGGATCTAAACAGTTTGCAAAGCACTAGTAGACACAGCCACTTTTTACTTAGTGCTGGTTCAACCCATCCCAACATAACTGAAAAAACTGTTGACTAGGTTTAACTCATTACCACACATTTTTCCGCACTGCGAAATTACCAGCATGCAAAGAGTATTCCACTTTGTGTTAGCCTGGCCTAGGCTCTGAGTTCAAGGAAAACTACTGCTACTGGACACAAATTTTCTCTGCATAATCTCCCTTCTTTGCTCAAACTCAGAGCCTGCAAAGTCTGCAGAGCTGGTCCCAGAAATTCCTGGGACCTTTAGTTCCACTGTCATGCTAATGGCTCATATAAAATTGCTAGCTCTATTATCAGAATTTATGACTTAACCTGTGTTCATAGAAACATTTTATCCCCAGAGTGAAATGGATGAAAAAAATGAGTTTGGAAGTTTTTAGATAGCATACAGCCAAAAATCAGAAATGTTAAAGAACAATTTGCAGGGGAATGATGATCTGTCCTGCTCGACATCCCGAAGTAGTAAAAGTCTGACATGCCTGCGTGTACCATGGCTGTTAAAGTCCTTAAGCTCTGATCAGCCTGCACAAGTGACGGTGATCTATGTTTCTCATTTGGTCGCCTTGATGCAGTTCCAAGAAATAAAAAAAAAAACATAATTCAGTATGGGAGCGCAGTGGCTCAATATTAGAGTGTTTGACCCGAGACCAATTCAAGCGGTTGTGAGTTCGAGCATCACCGGCTTCACTGTATTGTGTCCTTTAGCAAGACACATCAATCCTTGCTTAGTACTGGTTAAACCCAGGACGACACGCCCGGACTTAACTGAAAAAATGTTCTCTTGGACATAAAGAATCAAATCAATCAATAAAGGTATGTGTAGTATATTCATGAATTCAGCTACCGGACAAATTGATGTCATATATACATCAGCATGGAATCATTGCTCCAGAAATAATGCTCAGCTGTGATTGAACCATTGAGGAAAAGGAATATTGTGGAATTCAATCTGGTCTGCATTGTTTACTAAGATACCTAAACAGAAATATATCTCATTTTATAGAAATTATGACCGGCAGCCCCTTAAAAATATGTGATTCTATACTTGTTCAATATGTATGACATAATGCATCAAAAATAGTTAATCTTCTGAGTGTTTGCAATTGCAATTGTCAAATTACGCTAGCAGATGAGAAAGCAGACAATGTTTGTTGTGGAGTATGTGGAGAGCCATATGCTTCACAAAATATAGGCATCTAAAGCTGGCGCTTCACCAGGGTCTGCACCATTTTCTATGACAAACACTATTTATATTAAAACTTAGAAATTTCAATGTGTGGCCAATATAAAATGGACTTTCCCATACTTTTCCATTATTAAGCTACTTGGTCACTGCATATATGCGGCAACTTTAATATTCATATCTGGGCGTGATTCGACTATTTCATTGCCCAAGAAGGGAGATCTGATAATATTTTATTAAGAGTTAACCTGTTTAATACGTTGTTTGAGCCGCGCAGACGTGCATGCATTTTATGAAAATCGTTACTTGTGACTAAAAACTACAACAATTTTAAAGATCATCTGCTTTTGTCATCTGTTGAAACTGTTTTTGAAGCTTCGTCGACAGAGTAGATCAAGCTCAGACTGCTCCTGTGGTCAGACTGCACCTGTGGGAGCAGTCTGATCTGGGCATACACTGTTTACCTAATCATATATATATAGCTGGCATTTTATGGTTTAAATGATAATATTAGCCACGAAATAAGATTTCCAACAATGTGGTATGTCCGACCAGCAAAAGCTCTGACCAGTATGAGCATCTGCCCGTCCTGATAAGAGCATTTGCTAGTCGCTTGAATATTCAATGACAGTTAAGCCACTGACTGAACAGCATTTGGAGTTTCTAAGCTTAAAAGGAGTCTGAGTCTACCCTTGTCAAAATGACACATTGTAGGAAATCACATGTCACGGCTCATGCGTTTTGTGCCATGGTGCAAGGTGATACTTTTTGCATGCTTGGTAATTCAGCTTGCTTTTTGTTGTCTGCTGATTTTTTTTCATGTTTTCCCTCAAAATTATGACCAAAAAAAGTTGAATGCAGACATAAGCAACATGAAAAGTAGTCCACACCCTCACTACATATTTTTTGTGAAAGAAAAGAAATTTCAGTACCTAAACTCTTTGCATGCTGGGAAACTTTGCTATTGTGTCGTCTGCCGATTTCTTTTCTAAAATTAACTTTTTAAATACTTTCAGAAGCAGCTTTAGTATCAAACAATTTGAATTCACATCAGGCAGGATGTAGTGCGTTAACTATATTGGTCTAAACTAGATGCGATAGCACTAGCATGCAAAGGGTGAATGCTGGCCTGAATTGTGTTGGAATAACCATTTTATGTAATATTTCCCCAGTACTTCTCAAAAGATTAACCAAAACGAATTTGACCAGCAGTGGATAATTATCTAATAATTATTTGAGATTTAATGTTCTAATCAGGTAACAGTACATCACTTAATGGGTTCTTCAAACTAATAGCCCTTCAGAGACTACTTTTGTGTTGGGTCGCCGTATCAAATGAAAACGCATTATCAGTAACCTTTACCTGGAGAGCTTGTCTGTGTTTTGATAAAATTGGCTGTAATAAAAGAATTTCGCATTGAATTTTAATACCAATATGATTTCCAAACTATGACATCGGTTTCCAAATAGACAATTGTCGGTTTTCAGTGTTACATGTAATATATGTGGATATATTAAACGTTTAGCCAGGAACCTTTTCCCAAGGCCAGTTAGACTGACAGTCCGTGTAGGAATTATTTTAGTCTGATTCCATCCCCTAGATATACCTATCAACAGGGCACCAGATTAGAATTATTTGTGTAAGTCTTCTTTACCCTAAAGTAATTACAAATAAAAAAAATAAATAGATCTAAATAATAATAATAAGATATAACTTAATATAAATAAAACAGATTGTATAATAAAAATGCATTTCGATTCGACCATCAAAGACACATTTCCCATGAAACGATTCTGTGTATAGCCCTGAAACTGTGCAACTTTTGACCGGAACTACTTGTGTAAGTCTCATTTAGCCGATTACAATTATAGAGACATATGAATGTTTAGGGAACGATTTGATCGGGTCTCAAAAATAACTCACTAAATCCTAAAGGACTTTAACAGCATTATATAAAGCAAATACTTGTGTGTGTTTTTAAAGCCATAATGGTTTCCCACACGATTATAGTCTTTTTCATAAATTTCGACAATAGGTCTAGTCTATTAACAAGTGTATTTAATGTGTTACACTACAATGGCGTAAAATTTATCGCGAATTAGAGAGAAAACTTTGGGTTCAGGCGAGTAAATACCTGCAAAGCTTGCTCTGATCGGCAAATGCATTAAGTGTAGCTATCGGCAGTCTCTTTAATCAGACAACATGGTGCGTTATAAATAGTCAGCCAAAAAAAACACGTTGTAATGTCTATTAATAGCGCTTAATAAGATACATCTTTTAAAAAAAATGGGGAAGGCCGTTTAATGTAAATAACGGCACATTATTATGTGCCCACAACCCCCAATCCTCCACTTAGACTCAGATCAACCTGCGTAGGTGTACATACTATCAGCGTATTTTGCTATTTCCTTTAGGAAGATGACAGTTTCTTTAACTATGTTTAGTCGCTGTCATCAGGCGAACATGTATCATATAAGGCTAACTTGCAAACAGCCAGCACCAAATCTTCGGCCACTATCGGCCCGCTAGCGAAACGCTTTTAGGATGGTGCTTTTTCTGGCAGGCTGATATGGCCCGATTTTACGTGCTTAGTGGGAGCAAGTCAATCAGGTTTTGAGTCTACATGCATTTATTCCACGACCCCGGCTATGGTGACGTGCCAGAGGAAATAGAAACGTTATAGGAATTAGTCTCACACAAAAGCGATTTGGTATATCAGCATTTTTTCTGTAAATAGAGACATTCCTAATATGTAAATAGAGTGGTGGAAGTATAAACCATTTACTCCCAGAATCTAGTCTATATGACAACAACAACAACAACAATATTAGGACTAATAACATCGTTCCCTAACCTTTGCTGGTGAAGTGCCTAAAATTTGGAAAGATTCAGATGCATATCGCTCAGCGAAAAGAGCACCAAGCAAAAGAGAGACCAGAAACATAACCACAACTTCCAAATTCGCTGGTTTTAGATGGAACATCCTTTTCCAGCATGCAAAGACAGGGGGTGGGGGGTATAAGGGAATTTCGTCATTTGGTTGTGTTAAAATTGTCAGTATTTGAGAGCCGCCGAACATCTTTTTTAAAGATATTTCTTGTTACTTTAAACATATATTCAATGCTTTGAGCATGTTGAGTGCATTGCAATTGACATGTTTTGAGTGTTGGCCAATGAGTGATTGAATGCACCAGGTACTGTAATCCGAGGCTTCTCTGATGATAAAAGCCTTTATAATTTCTGATTCTGCGGTATTTTAAAAGAAAAAAAAATAGCAGCCAGTGGAAGCTCGGGATACAGGAACTGGTGAGTCTTGACGATTGGAAAAAAGAAACACATTTTCCTCAACAAACTTACCTACTGTTGCTGATAAGCTAGTTCTTGTAATCCATTTTGATAAAATAACCATTTGTTCATCTTTTAATGTGCTGTTTATTCGCTGTTTCAAGTTGATATGTGCAGCGCGCGTCATTGACTGTAAACATCAACCTCGGTGACGTCACCAACTAATATTATACAGTACACCGCTAAAATCGGTATGTAAGAAAAAATAATTGATCATTACTGTTCAGTGGTTCCGGAAAACCCCAACACTCAGCCCAACCTTCCAGCCCGAGGGGAAAGATGAAAAACGAACAGTCGCACGTCGACCGCACGCTGGCCACAAGTCGATCGGTGACATCATTGTAATGCTTAAATTACGTTTCCATGTCGCATCTCGGTTATTCAGGATTTTCTAGAAGTCTTTTTCATGTTTTTTTTTCTAATATAAAGTGGGGTTTTAGTGGTGAGCAAGAAAAAGAAATTATTATTCGTGTGAGGATGGGATAAAAAAAATCCGTCCCGACAAGCCTTGTGATGCCAATCGGTGATTTTCGGGACGGATTTTTTTATCCCACACACTCATGATAGATTATTATAATCCATATAAAACGGGTGCATGTACCTGTGATAGAGAGGATCTTACATGTTTTATTGAATCTTTTAAACGAGTTGAGGAAAAGCCATATTTAATTGCTTATTCGCATTGAGTTTAATAAAAGTAATAAGGTTGCAAAGATCAGGAATCGATACAATCAAGTACCACACCTGCAATACTTACGATCTTCATTAAGCTACCATTTGTCATTAAGACTTTTGATTCGTCTATATTAGAGTGGTCGCTTAAGACAGGTATTACTGTAATTGCAATATACTTTTTTCAGCAATCCTCCGACTATTTGGGTTATCCTGAGTGACCTACTGGAGATTGCAAGTCCTATCTTGTGGGGAAGAATTAAAATTTTCGTCTTAAAAAATGATCACTTTTATGCTTAAAGCGGCCGTTGAAGATTCTTAATATTCAATGGGACATTTCTTCTGCATTTGTTTGAAGTTCTTTATGCTTTGCTTATAGAAATTGTTTTGATAATATGAGCTTAACGCATGATTAAAAACATTATGAAATCATATCAAAGATTTTTTTTAGATGTTTACGTTATACGACATTCTATTTATAAACCTATATTTTAGTTAAAGGAGACGGCATCCCTGATGATTACTACAATTTATATGAAAGATCGTAATAAACCATGATTTATGATACCAGTTTCATCTTAATCGGTTGAAAAATGTGGAAGTTGTGGGCGTTTGAATATTTTCAAATGGACTGTAATGGAAGCGGCCATATTGTAGGCTAAGTGACGTCACTCAGCCTAATTAAATATGCCTTATCAAAATAAAAGACACACCAATGGATTATTTTCAATGAACACGTGCTTATATTCATGAGGGGCGGGGTCATCATGACAGAACTTCTTTTGTGATACTTTGCAATGCTTCTATGAAGAGAAATGGACAGTCGGCAAGTACTTACACTTTACATAACATTTACACCGATAATTTCAGATGGAAGCAAATATTTACTAACATACAACACATAAATTAACAGTATTCATGCCGATCAGCTGTCTAATGCGATCTCGCCGCAATCTTTTTAACGTCGTGACGTCTACGTACGCGTCATAGTGTACGTCATAGTCTATATGAACTGGAAACGTAATTTTAAGGAAGACATGACTAAAAATACTTAGGAGAAAGAATAACGAACGAAATTGTAATTATAAGAATTGATAGTTATTTTTCTGTGTATCACTGAGGTATGAAATGTCGTTTAAATTACAACTAATTTTAGCATGAAAAACTTCGGTTTGCATATGCAAATTAGATGTAATTTTCCCAACATTTCATACCTCAGTCAAACGCAGAAAAACAACTTTCAATTCTTAAATAATTCTAAAAAATAACTTCATTATCTTATTTATTTCAAACAGAATCATACATCATTTGGTAGCGTGCCGATTCGTGACAAAGGTGGTGCTTCGGTGCGATGTTGTGTTCTCTATTTAGACACTTTCTCCCCTTGTGTACATGTTCATGTTACCCGAAATGAATGAATTTTGACAAAACGTGGCAGGAATGATCCTTATAAGGCCCTCTTTAATAATTGTTCAAAATGGTTCCAGTCTGTTGCATATTTAGGTCACACAGGCTAAAACTTTTTTTTAAAAAAACTTCTTGTCTGAAACCGCAAGGCCTAGAGCCTTGATTTTTGGTATGCAGCATCATTTAGTGGACCACTACCATGTTTGTTCAAATTAGACCCCTGGGGCAAAAATGGCCTCACCCCAGGGTCACTTGTTTTACATAGCCTTATATGGGGAAAATAAGAAAAAATCTTCTTGTCTGAAACCACAAGGTCTAGTACCTTGATATTTGGTATGTAGTGTCAACTAGTAAATCTCTACCAAGTTTATATAAATTATACCCCTGGGGCCAATAACGGACCGCCCCAGGGGTCACATGTTTTACATATGATTATATAGGGAAAGCATGAAAAAAATATACTAGTCTAAAACCACAAAGACTAGAGCCTTAATATTTGATGTGTAGCATCACCTAGTAGATCTCTACCAAGTATGTTCAAATTATGTCGCTGGGACCAAATAGGCCCGCTGCAGGGGTCACATAGTCTTTTATAAAATCAACTTTTTCAGAATATGGTCATATTGCATATCAAATTAAAGCAAATGAAGCATACAATCTAGCAAATGTTTTGGCCTTACACACACCCTCCCCTTGATCCCTGGGGTGGGGCCAAAATATCATTTTATTTCTTTTTTGAAAGTAGTCAGATTGCTTATCAAATTAACGAGAATGAAGCAGAGAAAACACTACAAGCAAATATTTACCTTTTCATACACCCAAGACCCCCTTAAAGGATCAAAATGTCAAAACGGTATATTTCTGAAGGAGGCCATGTTGCATATCAAATAAAAGGGAAAGAAGTGTAGAAGTTGCATTAAGCAAGTTAGACCTTATGTACACCCCTGGCCTTTTGGGTGGGTATAAAGGTCAGACATCGAAATCGTGCGGATAAGTATATTTTGATTGAACTTAGTGAATTAATAGGCTTTGTCTATTATTTTAGTGATACCCAAGATGAACTTAGGGATTTATAGTTTATGGTTAACATCCCCTCGTCGTGACAAGGATTCAGGTGAGCAATCCAGGGCCCATGGGCACTCTTAATTTTAAATTCTGTCAAATATGAACTTGTACACGATTTAGAACATCCTGAAATCTGAGATTCTCGGTTGAAATATGATTGATGCCTCCAAAACTTCAATATTTTTCAATGATTTTTGTTGTGAGACATTGGCTAAACGCAGTCTCCATAAATTACAATAGGTCATATATGACGACACCGATTAAATCAAATTAAATCTGACTATATGTGAGTCATCAGCCCTATTCTTTGTTTCATCATAGTGTATTAATTTGATTAGATTGTTTCTTTGTGATGATGCATTGCATTAGTTAGGAAGCCTTCATACGAGCTAAATAATGTTTGTGCGTTAGCAACAACAACAGAATTAAGGGCGAAGTTTGACTACAGTAAAATGCATTTAAGCCCCACCCCCCCCCCCCTCCCACACACACACACACCAGTAGCTTATGCCATTGTCCGTTCTAAAGTAGTGGTTCTGTTGTTGTTGATTTATTATTTTATGTATTTCCCATAGTTTGTAGGGGTTCGGTGTTGGTCTTTGTTTGGTATGGATTACTTTATATCCTTTCTAGTTTGCAATCATCTTGACGAGGAAAGGAGTTGGTTGCTTTGCTTTTTTTTTTCTTTTGGATGTCTTGTTAATGTAAATGTCCTGTAGCTCTTGCTCACGGTGCCGTGGGTTGATCTGCAGTTTGTGATTGTAGTATTTCCTGATCATTTATAAGTTGAAAAAGTTGACCGCAAAACACACAATATGTTTCACAACGACGTGATTATAATAGCCTTCTCTTTTCGATAAATCATTGATGTTATGTATCTTATGTTGGCTCCTAAAATTGCAAATTGATTACACTTTTTATGATTTTATAGAATCTTAACATGCTATACTTACTTTGAGAAATATTTTGGTGGATCAAGTACTTCTGATATGTTCAAACAATGAATCACAGCTATGGAATAAATGACAGTTAGTATCAGTTCACAAAACGCCATTTTAATGTTTAATTCACTTTTAGACCATATATATATTCACAACTATCAGATTATTAACGTACATAAATCGCAGCTTAAGGTGGTGCCTGTTATTTATAAGAATCTATAGTTATGACGTCACGTTTCGTCGTGGGCTATATCATGTAAAAAGGGTTATTTTCGTATAATTGACAAGCGAAGGTTCAGGTGAGCCTTCGCCATTTGTTACACAGCCTATGCAATGACGAAACCATTTTTGAACTACATTTTTGAAGTAATTTTATTGAACATGGAAAATCTTTATCTGTTGTGAAACTCTGCATAAATATTTAAGTGAAAATTTAAAAATACAGAACAGAACAGAACAGAACAGAACAGAAGTTTATTAGACTTAAGCATATACAGCTCATCGTCACAAAACAAAAATACATATATGTGAAAGTATGATACATATGGAATGTACTGAGAGTGAAAAACATTTTCAAGTAGAAGGACAAAATATAGTAGCATTTAGCTAACTAGTAACAAATGTTGGCAGCCAAAAAGGCATATTTACCCACAGGACCATCGCGCCTTTCAGCCCTACAACAACCAAAATGGCCAAACCTCTTGAAAGAGGCCTCGCCATTCCGAGTGCTTTAGTGCAAAAAGGTGCTAGTAATATTGCCATGTTGGTACGACTGCTGCTGCTGTTGTTGTTGTTGTTTTAAACAGTAATGTTGAAACCTGCTTACAGCGTCTGTTTTACCATATAACACTCGGGATGGCCAATCATCTATTGAGGGTTCACCATTCCGAGTATGATTTGGCTAACAGGCAATTTGATCAATTTCACCATATAACACTCGGAATGGACAAACATCCAAAGAGGTTCCGCCATTCCGAGTGCGATACAGCTAAATTGAGTTGCATTATGATAAACTAATCAATCTGATTTACTAGGTTATCTCGCAGTTTAAAGGATTTTGCTATATACAATGCTAAATTATTCAAAACTTTTGGTTTGGTAGAGTTAAGCAATGTAATATATTTATAAACGCTTGGCTTGTCGTAGAAATATTTCTGTATATATTGTCTTCTAATATTAATATAAACTGGACAAACTAATGTGAAATGATATTCGTCCTCCAAATCGTTAAGGTCGCAAAAAACATGTTCTATTTTCTCGAGCTATATTCCTATGACGACCTGTTTCAATACATAAATTGTGGGAAGACAGACGCAATTTTGCAATTGCATTTCTTAATTTTCTGCTGTGCATAATTGATAAATAAGGTGAAATAGTGATGGATTGCTTAAGTTCCCTATAGATAGTTAATGTAGTAGAAAGGTTTATTCCTTGTATCCATTCTCCTACATAAATATCTCGTAATCTGCAATTTAGTATACTTAAGAATAATTTTGTGTTAACAGATTCCGGATATAACAGGACATCATGAAAGCCGCTACGTTCCAGTAATGATTTAATCTTATTTGACCAATTTGAGGCACTTGGTGATATTTCCACTTCTTGTCTTTGTTCAAGAGTTTGGTTCTTAAAATACAGTTTTCTTGTTTTGTTTGGTATAAACTTAGCCAGTATTTGATTATTCTAGTATGGCGAGCTATAGAGAGAGGAAATCGCCCAAGTTCTGCATGCGGTATTCAGTAGTAACCCCAAGAAACGAATTGTGTCCCTTTTTCAGACAAAATTTTCATCATTTATTCATGAAGACAAAGATGCAATGAAAATAACTGGCCCCTTTGTGCTTTTTCTTGAATATTTTTGGCAAAATAGCCTGATTATTTCACTATCTTATACCTATATGATGCATTTATCTTTATTTATAAGGTCTATTCGCATCACATAACCTTGCTCTGAAAAAAAGCTACCAAGTTTGTGGTGCTTAACTTTTGTTATTGTGTATTCAAACATTATAAACATGTTGATAAGCTTATTGTTGCAGAATCCAAGATTGACGAATCGTTCAACATAAACCTCTTCAAATCTGAGGACTGCAAGATATAGAAACAAGACAGAACCGCCCATGGAGAAGGTCTCATGACATTTCCTCGTTTCGATTTGCCTTTCAAACGAGGGAAAGATCAAGAATGTGAAGCGGTAGAAACGATTTGCTATGAACTATCCATGTCCAAAAGAAAATGGTGCTCTCCTGGTGCATACAGACGCGCCTCGATGCATAACCGAACTTTGAATCAGATCTCACCAAATGACTGATTAAGATGTTCACAAACTATGTAAAGCTGATTTGTATTGGTATCTTAAATTATGACCTACTCATAAAAGAAAAAAAAAGCAAGCCCTTCACGATCAATATGACAATTTTAACCTTCACTGTATTGTTAAAGAACTAACTTGCTTCAATAAAAACCCAACCCCAACTCTGATTTATGTGATTCTCACTAATTCCAAAGCTCTATTGTGCAATACAGTGAATATTCAACTGTGGCCTGAGTGACTGCCACAACATGATTGCTACTTCGTTGCGAGAATCTTGCAACGTAACTGAGAAAAAGAGAGAAACCTTGAGAAGTTACAAGGATTTCAATGAGGCACAACTGAACAGTTATCTCTCCTGGGTTCCTTTCCATGTGGCCCACATCTTTGATGATGTTGATGACATATATTGGGCCCAAGAATTGCTTCTTAGAGAGGTCGTTGATGAATATACCTAAAGCAAAATCCACCACCGTACATGATCACGCAAATTTCAGACCAAAACATTTGGAACGTGGTTAGCTCATGGACAAAAGCCATCAAGGCAAACCAACAGTGCTCAATCCATCCTTGGGCCTCTGACATTCAACAGTTTTATAAATTATATTTTATTTCATCACTCAGAGCAAGATCTACAACTATGCAGATGATAATACAGCCTCGTACTGGTACAAGGAAGTCAACACTCTGAAAGAAACCCTGGAAAAGGAGGGCTCACTTTGATCGACTGATTTGATTCAAACCAAATGCAACCAAATTCAGGCAAACCCTGATAATTTCCAGGCTGTTGCAGTTAGAGTGAAATCATTGAAACAGTTTACTTTGGTCTGTGTTGTTATTCCCTGTTAAGAAAATGTAAAGATTTTGTGTGTCGAGCTGGACTTCATGCTCAATTATGACAAACAAATAAAAACATGTGCACGAAGGCGGTGCGACAGTTAAATGTTATTACAGAGGCTCAGTAAATTCATGTCCAATGATACTAGACTTTTAATCTTCATAAATTTTATTCAGTCAAGTTTTTACTATTGTCCTCATGTTTTACATGTTCCATGCAACTGAAGGAAATAAAGTTTGTAAAGTTGTAAAGTTTTTTGCATTTCTATAGCAAGACAAACACAGAGAAATCGGAGAGTTCTCATGATTGTTTTTAATGATTATGCTTCTTGCTATGAGAGCCTTCTGAGCAAGGTAAATCTCCCAACACTTCATATGAACAGACTGGGATGCATTGCTGCAGACACATGTAAATGAATTAATAACATATCCCCAGAATACCTCAGAGATTTATCAAATATTATTTCAGGTATGAAGCCACAGTCAAGATACCAACAGTCAGGATTGTCACATGTGGCTGGGATCATTTAGGTTCGAGTCTGCCAATGTGGGGAACAGCTTACCCAAAGAGCTCAGAACAGCGACTAGCTTCCAGGAGTTCAAAAGACTTATCCACACATAACTAGGCCTGAGATGCAACTATGTCATGTGTGCTAGCTGAGAAGGCCAGGTTAGTAAGCTGTGTTGTTTTTATGTTATGTTCCATGTTACGTTTTTATGCTTCGCTTTTTGTATCTGTATGTGCTATGCTTGCTTTCTGCTTGATTTTATTGCTACAAATGCACAATCATTGAGTTTTCTTATTTTTAACCTGATGCATGGCCGCTGGTCCGCAACACCTTTCAATCATTTTGCCACGTAGTTTATCATATTAGGAATTACTTCTGGTGGTGATTCTAAATATGTCATTGAAGCACTTTTGTTTTCAATGAAAGGCCTCGAGGCTATTAATTGACCTCATTGTCTTGTTTTATTTTCGACCTTTTTCGGTTTCAAGAGCCACAAATGGGGTGCATAAACATTATTAAGATATTGTGGATGTAAATATATGTTTATAGGTTTAATATTGACCCTTATTTATATATATGCCAATCATATTGCATGCTTAAAATGTAGATATAAATTTCTTTTTTTATTATCAATATGTTTATGCTCAAATAATATACTAGCTGTCTGAAAATGCTTGTGATATAATTGATTGTGACTTTCAGCTGTATCACATTTATTATTTTTATACCCGTGTTTTGTTGGAAAATAGTTCATGTAAATAATGTTATTTGACGTTAAAAAAATCTTGTATCTTCTTCAGACAAAAGTCAGCTCACCTAGCATTTACATTAAAATGTTATATTTTTAATAAAGTCGTTATTACGACAGTATCTCCTGGTAAAAATTCCAAGTGGCAGATTTTATCGAGATTTTGCGAATAGCTGGCAGTTGCATAGCAAAACTTTCGAGGGCCAATGCAATCCAGATCTTACAGAAATTTTGCCATATTTTCACCTGGTATATTGGCTAATAAATGAACAAAGCAAACGGCTGAGACTGCTCTTGCCAGATTTGTAGGGTCTCCGATATGCATGATATGCTTGTTAATTCAGTGCCTACATTAACAAAACCTTATTTACATATCAACAATAATAAATGTTATTATCTAATTTCATTATGACAGAGGTGAAGAGTACATAGCACATTTCAATGCAATGTCAATGGTTGAATAGAAAAATTGTAAGCCAGTACGAGTAAGTTGTTAATAGGCATCTAAATTATTATTATTTAAATATTTATTTTACCACACTATATCGCCAGTTACAAGTTATAAACAGCTTCAACTATTTACAAATGGAAATTTACCATTAGAATAGAGATCTATATTATATATCTAAAGTTGGGGAACATAGTTTATTCAAATATGTTATATACAAAGTCATTATCGTCAATTTCGCATAAAATATAACATAAGTAACGCTGATGAGCGGAAATACATCTCACAGATGTCTGCAATTGATGTTTATGTCTAGCTCAAACACTTAAAGCTCAAATAATTCCTTTGATACTATGGAAAAGTATCCTAGTAGTCATGTATTTTATGTACTGCTATTTTCAATGTTAGTAGGTTATCGTTGATTACAGGCCATTTTTGGAAAAGTTACCACAGAAAACGTAGTAAAACATGAATAGCTAAGGCCCAAAGACATGTCCCTGACTGAAAATAGTAACCATGTTTTTCTTCCTGGGCGGGGATGCAACAGAACTAAATATTTGAGATTTAGCCCCTGGACCAAACTCAATATTACAAATAACGTATGTTAGGTTCATTATATCATTTAAAATAAGGATTGCTTTGAAATCTCATTTCTGGCCTTAAAAAGTTAAGATATTTTCATTATGTCCTCCACGTTGTTGTGGATGGCATTTAATAACGTTACCAAAATCTGTATACCACTAGTGGCTTATCAATTTTAATGTATGGGGTTATTTCACTCCCAGGCGCGACGCCATATGAAAATTGAAGTTATGTTTTATTTAGTTGACATTTATTTACATGTAAAATTGTTGGGTTTGAAATTTGACAGAATTTGATATAGTATCAACGTATAGGAATTGAGGGAAGCATATTTAGCACTTGAGAATAATTAGATCAAAAAGTGTGGTTGTTTTAGTTGTTGTTTTTTTCGTATCGTTCTCGATTATATATTACGTGGGTATCAAAACTAATTATGTTAGACTCCATATCAAGCTGAAACTAGACAAACTTTAGACACGACGTAATGCATTTTTGTAAGTTATTGATGTTTCACGAGACTCACTAATGCTGTAAATTGTGCAGCTATGTTTTGCAAGACTCACTAACGTTAACTTATGCTGTAATGTGAAGCTTTGGTTTACAAGACTCACAAATGGAAATGTATGCTGTAAATATGCAGCTATCCTTTACAAGACACACTTATGGTTACTTATGCTGTTAAATGTGTAACTATGTTTTACAAGACTCACAAATGGTAACTTATTCTGCAAAATATGCAGCTATGTTTCACAAGACTCACTTGTGGTACCAAATGCTGCAAATTGTGCAGATATATTTTACAAGACTCGCTCATGACAACTTATGCTGTAAAAGGAGCAGCTTTGCTTTACAAGTCTCACCAATGGTAACTTAATCTATTGCATGAATAGCTATGATTTACAAGACTCGATGATGGCAACTAATTAATGTGGAGCTATGTTATACAAGACTTACTAATGGTAAATGATGCTGTTTAATGTGAAGCTATGCTTTACAAGACTCAAAAATGGTAACTTATGCTGTAAAATATGCAGCTATGGTTTACAATACTCATTAATTGTAAGTTATGCTGTTAAATGTGTAGCTATGTTTTACAAGACTCACTAATGGTAACTCATGATGTTAAATGTCTAGCTATGTTATACAAGACTCACTAATGATAACTTATGCTGTTAAATGTGAAGATATGTTTTACAAGACTCACTGTGCAGCTGTGTTTATAAGACTCATAAATGGCAACTTATGCATAAAACTTGCAGCTTTGTTTTGCAAGACTCACTAATTTTTACTTATGCTGTAAAATGTGTAGCTATGTTTCACCAGACTCACTGATGGAAACTCATGCTGTTCAATGTCTAGCTATGGTTAACAATACTCACTAATTGTAACTTATGCTGCAAAAAGTGTAGCTATATTTTATCAGACTCACTAATGGTAACTCATGCTGTTAAATGTCTAGCTATGTTTTACAATACTCATTAATGGTAACTTATGCTGTTAAATGTGTAGCTTTGTTTTACCAGACTCACTAATGGTAACTCATGCTGTTAAATGTCTAGATATGTTTTACATTTTTAGACTTGCATTTGTCAATTTCTAATGATATTGTTTCTACCAAAATTTATGATAAACGTGACGACTTTGATTTTGAAATTGTCAATTTCCCATTTTTAGATGGTGATGTTCCTCGTTCTACATCCTATGGAATCTATATCTCTCAACTCATTCGTCTTGCTAGAGCATCTAGCTATGTTGCTGACTTCAACACTCACAATAAATTGTTAACTCAGAAACTTCTTAAACAAGGCTATCGGTATCATAAACTTCGCAAAACATTTTCAAAATTTTATTGACGATACTATGATTTGATTTCTAAATTCCAAGTTGGACTAAAATCTCTCTTGCGCCAAGGACTTTCGGAACCTGATTTTTATGGTGACTTGGTGTATAAATTGAAGAAGATTGTTGGCTCTAATAATTTTTCAGCGCAGTTCATTAAAATAATTTCCCATTATAAAAAGATTGGCTATAACATTAATGTATTGCAACAGACTGCATGCTTGGTAGTCAACCCAATCACGGTTGGCAACTTTGCTTTCCTCTTTAATTGCACGCCGGTGGGTCGGACTTCAGACTCTATGATGGTTCCGACTTAAAGACTTATCTATTGATGAGATGGTAGGGGCCTGATGCTTTGGCTGTTTGTCGGGCCCACCGGGGTTTACCTGTTGGATTTCTTTTGCTCCGGTATTCAGTTTAATTTACTGTTGAGTCCTTTTCCTTGCTTTATTTCCTTGTTATATCTTGATTTATATGTTTTAGGAGATGATGCATTGATAAGTTAGGGGTCTTTCATGCAAACCAAATATCTATGTGTCTTGATCCACATCTGAATTAAGGGTGAGGTTGGCGCCGTTTCCTGGTTTAAGCCCTCCAGTAAAATATTTTACTGACTGTTCCAAGGCGGTACTTCTTTTGTGGATCTTTTATGTTTTTGTTCTGTCTTGTGTTTGCTATGTCTTTGTGCACGTCTGTTTATATGTGCTTTGTGGTCACCTGCTGGGAAAGGGCTGACCTCTTGGCTCTCGTTTGTGGTGTCTTCTGTGAGTTTGTCACTTTCCCATTGGTATCCTGGGTCAGGTGTGGTACTTGATTGTATCGATTCCTAATCTTTGCACCCTTACTTACTTTTACTAATGGTTACTTATGCTGTAAAATGTGTAGCTATGTTTTACCAGACTCACTAATGGTAACTCATGCTGATTGATAAATTTCTAGCTATGTTTTACAATTCTCACTAATCTTATCTTATGCTTTTAAATGTGAAGATATGTAATGGTTAGTTATGCTGTAAAATGTACACCTTTGTTTATTAGACTCATAAATGGCAACTTATGCATAAAACTTGCAGCTTTGTTTTTCAAGACTCACTAATTCTAACTTAAGCTGTAAAATGTGCAGCTATAGTTTACAAGACCCACAAATAGTAAAATTATGCTGTACATTTGCAGCTATCATTTACCAGGCTCACTAATGGTTACTTATGTTGTTAAATGTGTAGCTTTGTTTTACCAGACTTTTATAACTCACAGATGGTAACTAAAACTGCAAAATATGCAGCTATGGTTTACAAGATTCACTAATGGTAACTTATGCTGTAAAATGTGAAGCCATGTTTTACCAGACTCACTTATGGCAATTTATGCTGTAAAATGTGCAGTTATGGTTTACAAGACTCGCTAATGGTAACTTATTGTATAAAATGTGCAGCTATGCTTAACAAGAATTACTTATTGTAACTTATGCTGTCAAACGTGCAGCTACATGTATGTACAGCAAAATTCACTAATGGTATCCTATGCTGTTAAATGTTAAGTTATGTCTTACAAGACTCATCAATGGTAACTTGTGCTTTAAAATTTGCAACTGAAGTTAAGCTGCAAAGCAATTTATACATTATAATATTGACCATTCAACCCTTCTATCATCGTTACATGGACAATTTAAGTGATGATCATAAATTGCAAAATTTACAATACGGTGGATCAGGCCTCAGACTCAATGACGGCCCTGACGTAAAGTTTAAATCTGTTAATTGGTGCCTGATGCTTGTCCTTGGCTGGGCCGTCCGTAGCTCAACTTGAGGTTTCCTATAGCTCTGACTATCTGTTAGCCATGAGCTCTTTTCTGTGTTTCATCATAGTGTGTTAATTTGAATTGATCTGTGGTGATACACTGTATTAGTTAAGAAGCTTCCATGCGAGCTAAACAATTTTGTGAAACCAGTGAAATGCATTTATGCGCCCCCGCCCACGCCCCTCCCTCCCCCGGTGGCTAAGGCTTATGTTCGTTCTAAGGCGGCGGCTTTGTTATTGTTGGTCTGTTGTTTGGTGTGTTTTCCATTGGTTGTGGGGGTTCTGTGTTTGTATTTTGTTTTATTATGCATTACTTTGTGTCCGTTCTAGTTTTGCAGTCATCTTGAAGAGGAAGAGAGAGCTGGTTGATATGCTTTTATTGTCTTACGGATGTCGTGTTACTGTAAATATTCTGTGACTCTTCCTCAAGGTACCGTGGGTTGGTCTGCGGTGTGTGATTGTGGTATTTCCTGATCATACTCACTTACTTTTTTATGGTAAGTTGTCAGATTGAGTTGGTTCACTGACATGAAATACTAATTTCATGCGCGGTTACCGAAAATTCCGTCAGTGTGGGATCCTTTTTTATTCATAAACGTATTTCACAATTGACCCAAGAGGGTTCAATTGCTTTTTGAGTGGGGTCCGTACCAGTACTTTTAAGGCCACTTGTGATTTTCCAGAGGGGTCCGGACCCCCTGCCCCCACCCCCTCTGTATCCCAACCACCCATGAAATTGGTTGTTGTTCGGTTGTAATAGCTATGTAGTATGCATCCAAATAATCGCTAGAGACTGATTTGAGTAGCCTATTATTTAGGTTTTCCTTTGAAGTTGCTCATATTAGGCAACGCTTTTTCGTATCCGTGTAGCAATGATAAACCACAATATCTTGATGATTAATGAAATCAAACTCGGCGGTGCGTAACATTTAACTGATCTATAAGAATCGAATATCAGAATAGAAATTCCTAGAAAATATATTGGCCAATCGACACGAACTCAATCTTCGTATGTCCTTTATGTACCTGCGTATGTGCGAAGTACAATTTAATGATGCCGAGTTTTATTATATACCCACAAAAGAACAGGAAACTTCCTATTATGCGACACAAAAATACAAAACCCTGTATCACCTTACTAGCGTTCTGGATCCGTAACACCATCTTACATGTTTTACCTACGGTACTGTATTAGGGTTAATCCCCTAACTGACTTGAGAACCTGAAGGGAATCTGAGCGGTATCAGCCTAACGATTTCACAGACAATTACTTCTTTGCTTGGTATTTTCGAAGCGCTTCGAGTTTGTTTCGTCAGGTAACTACTGTTATCGATATTTTTGTGGTTTTCACATTAATTTTTTTCAGGAAACCTGATCCTCATACCTTAAAAAAGCAAGCACATACTCGGCTTCAAAATCTTCCAATTTATTGGAGAATGGAAGAGAATACCTGTCATAATTAAACTTGGAACTGTCATCGAACGCGCGTCAAAGCAAGTTGTACTTTAAATTGAGGATTTACCGGATCACATTCGACTCGTCTCGCGTGACCCGGTCGCTCCCTGCACACCCACTCGACGTGACCCGACTGATCGATCAAGTTATAACCTATAATAGTGTGTACCCAATTTAACGAGGAACGTTGTAGCGTAGTGGCAGAGTGCCAGGGTCGCTGGCTCGAGCTATCGAAATGTCGCCGGCACGAGTAGCGTTGTCTCCTTGAGCACAGGGGTGAGAACAGGATTTTTTCAAAAAAGAGGAATTCCTGTCAAAAAAGTGGAAACCCCCTATAACCCCTTCAAAATGCAACAGATTTGAACATATTGGGTCAAACCTGCTCAATCCAACCCAGAAAATATTTCGACATTACTGACACATTGTTGGCTGGACATAAAGTATCAATACAAACAATCAAAGTCGATCTAAGAAGGGCACATGTTCTTATAAGCCCACGTTGAGTAGTTTAAAGGTGGTTTACAAACTTCTGCATTCCAGCTAATCCAGTGAAGTAATTATCAACAGAAGCAGGTGACGAAGCTGAGCTCGCTCTATACTGTCCTGCTAGCCAAAAGTGACAGTGACGTCATGTTTTGTTGACAATGAAATCAGGGACTTATAATCGATAGATCACTTGTGTATCAATCCTATCCACAGGATAGGATTAATACACAAGTGGTCTATCGATTCGTGTTGACACAAGTGGAGTGTACAAGTTAATGTTTTACGTAACAATTGTAAACAAAATATTACGTCACTGTCACTCCTGGTTGGTACGACAGTACGTGTTTTTGGGTGTCCACTGCGACTGGTTTTCTTAGGGGTTTTTTTGCGCTCTTCTTTATCTTATTGTAAAAAACCCTAGTACCATTTGAATACCAGCTCTATAGCTTCGTACTCGTAATTGAGCTACGTGCCTTTCTTGCTTTCTTTTTTTTTTTTTTTTTTTTTTTTTTTGAAAAAAAGTAGCTTACTGTCATAGGTAGATCCAAGGGGTAGGGAGACAATGGAACCGGATACCCCTACCCTGGGAAATTACTAGTTGCTATAGGTTTCCTCAGAAATACTGGTACGGATCCCCTCGAGAAGCAATTGGACCCATTCGGTACACTTCCTTCTCGAGAGAGGGCTGTACGGCCCTCTGTGAAATACGCTGTCGACTATAAAAAGATTTCAGCCCCACCCCCACCCCAACATAATTTTCTGACTGTCTTGGCGTCGTTGGCAAGTGTCAACATGATAATCCTCTGGTCCTTCGTGGTTCTTGATGCCGTTACACATTATAGTGTATAACAACAATCAAATACACTTGAAAAATGAAAATAATATTGTTTAGTTAAAATCAGTTTACACTGCCTAGACTGGGGCGAGACGGACGAAAGCCTTGATGAAAGCCTTGGCAGTTGAGGTTATTCATTTCACCTGAGAGTTGTATGCTTTTTCATGCATAACGAACGTGTCCCTGGTATTACCAAGAAGACAAGATGGCAATTTAAAGCATAGCCATAACACAGCGGCCCTAAATACATCCCCTACCCCCCTTTTACTGATTTTAAGAAGTAAACCGGTTGTATCTTCTAAGAAAATACGTATTTAAGTGTGAGATTTTCTTTTATGTTTAGAGGAACACTCAGTATATTTTTCAAATGTAAAACAGCCTTTGTGTGCCTGTTTTTGCTTGGAAACTGGGCTTAACAAGTTCTTCCGTACAAGTGCCCAAATGGGTATCTCATGTATAAAATGTGTCTTGGAAGAATTTTGAGAAACAAATTCTCAAACCTCACAACCGACTCAGTTTCTTAGATATTTTAAGTACCTATCGCCGATAAAACTGATCACCAAATATTGCAATTGAGTATTTTGCGTACAATTTAGTGTTGCTATGGAAACTGTAAACCCTAAAATTTGATGTTCAAGTCGCTCCCAAAAAGTAAATATCCAACTGTAATGCTTTATTTTCTAACAGAACACACTTTAATTATTTGTGTACAATATATTAAAGGTTCCAAGAGAAAAACTTCATATCGTTTAGAGAAATTGTTCGAGAAAGATTTAGTACATTTCGTTTCAGACAGCATTTTTAAACGCTTAAAATTTGACCACTCATCTTCAGAGATTGTTTCAAACCAGAAAATAAAAATTAATGACAGTTTTTTTTATGACTGCATATTTTTGGAGATCAGACTAACCCATTGAAATCAATTATTACCAAATATAACGAGAAATAAATGAGTAACGGCACTTTCAAATTTGTTCAAATAAACATGGAACACCTCTTGTAGTCAAGCAATCTTCCACTGAGCCATTGCGCTCCCCAAAAAATTATTTCTTATATAATCATGTCCAACTATCCGAGCATCTGACCGTGCCACTGACTGTGTATCAATCGACATAATCAATCCAAAGGCACAAGGAGACAGAGAGAACTTATATCATGAACAAGGATTAGTTTAAACATAATTTATTCAATATACACAAATGATATACAACAAACGTACTTTGTAAACATACCGAGGATTAGAACGAAAGCATAAATGCTTACAGTAAAACGTGAAAATTGCCACTCACAAAAAGACCAAAACTTGGTTTCCTTTTTATATCTTGATTTATATTTTCTAGGAGATGATGCATTAGGGGACTTTTATGCAAACCAAATATCTATGTCTTTATCCACATCTGAATTAAGGCTGAGGTTGGCCCCGTGAAACGTTTTGAGCCCTCCAGTTAAATATTTTTACTGACCATTCCGAGGCGGTACTTCTTTTGTGGATCATTTATGTTTTTCTGTCTTGTGTTTGCTATGCCTTTGTGCGCGTCTGTTTATTTGTGCCTTGTGGTCACCTGCTGGGAAAGGGCTGACCTCTTGGCTCTCGTTTGTGGTGTCTAACTGTGAGCGGTCACTTTCCCATTGGCATCCTGGGCCAGGTGTGGTACTTGATTGTATCGATTCATGATCTTTGCACCCTTACTTACTTTTCAAGTCTAATTATCGCTTAATGCAAGTCAAAAGTATTTCAGAATGCTCCAATACTTTCGACCTTAATTAAGCTACCATTTGTCATAAATATCTCTGTTTTGTCTATTAGTGAGTAGCCGTTTTACACAGATTTTACTTGATATAGTTCTTTTCCTGAAACAAGGATTGATTATTTATATATATACAACTCATTTGTCCTTATGATTTATCACAGGAGTAAAATATGGACAAACTCACTAGCTCTTTGTCGAGCGCACTATCTCCCCTCAGGAGCACTAGCACAGACAGTAATTTTGTCAATATTCTCCAGGTAAGTTTTCTCAACCATTACATTTTGGTTATTTATCTCTTTTCATGCTTGATTTTTGCAGGGGTCGGAAGGCTATAGATTGGAAAGACAATGGGGGGGGGGGGGGGGGAGTGGGCACCAAAATCTCCGTGTTGACAGAATCTGATGGATTTTTAGTTTGGTGTTTCAAAGTTATGGCAAAATTAAATTCAACCCCTGGATATATCTTCGGCGAATTATGATGGAGAATAACGTTAAATTTATATCAACACATGATAGCATTGCCGGATTTTTCAATAGATTGCCGTTTTTCTGTTGAGAGTTCTAGCTCGCAAGTTCCCGGATGTGTCGAGGGAACTAAATTTCGTTGACTCTTTTCCAAGCTAATGCATTTGATTACCACACATGTTGCAGGTTAATAAAATTTAGTGGTATCCAATTTTCTAGGTAGATACAAAAGTTATTTTTATTTCTTTTTTGTCCATCTTAGAAAAATAAAAATAAAAAATGTAACAGCTCTTCCAAATTATTTATTTTCCATCATAGAGGGCGCTGCCATTGTTCATATTTGGGCCTCGTCGCGAGAAAACCTGTCTTCGGGGTTTCCGACAAAGCTAGTTTCAAACCAGTCTCCTCAGCTACAGAGACTAGCTAGAAAATTGAAATTTCGCTTGTAGCATGTTTACATGTGAAACTTTCCAAAAAGCAAATAACAAAGGTGCTGATCAGACTGTGCGTATGCGCAGGCTGGTCTGCGCCTTTGATGTTCGCAAACCTCCGAAGACAGGTTTTCTCGCGTCGAGGCCCATTTTATCCTAACGTAAGTGACATCACATTGTTTAACATGTTGTTTTGTGTAACACTGTAACTTGCCATTTTACAGAATATGGTACTAGATGCCCCTACATAAGCTCTTCCATTGCACTTCTTTGGTTGATTGTAAACTTATGCTCTTACCAAAGCTAGATGGGCCAGATTTTTTTATTCAGATGCATTAGCAGAAGACTTGTTGCATTATTATTATTATTATTATTATTATTATTATTATTATTATTATTATTATTATGTAATAAAACATTTATTATGGACTTTCAGCTGATGTTCATGGCGTGATATGTACCAGGAAAGTGTACACTATAGTCTATTTAATCTGATTATGACATGACGTTACAGTTTAATTTACCCTATTTTATTTGGGTTATAATAAACCAATGATCATGCACAATATAAACATGCTGCTAAATTAGGAATGGTTATGTCTTTAGTTCGTCAATAATGTATTAGAGCGCCACTGAACTGGTTCCAGCAGTTGCCGCTATCGCACAGAGTATGTGAGGAGCCAGAGTTAAAATGGGACTTCACCCAGAGTCGCTGTCCTTCAGTAAGATAGTAAGACACACTGTTTGACACAGTAGTATAGCTTGCATCGCCATTGTAGCTCGAAACAGTCATAATAACATTGTCAATCCTGTCAAGTGCCAGCTTAAAAGCCGCGTGTTTATTCACGTGGGTACAAGCTTGAACGTTAAAGGTGTATGTGCCGTCAACAGGTGTGGTAAAAATGCCAGTCACGCTGTCGTATGCATCTCCTCTGTTTTGAATAACATGGTTGAAGATAACGATCTGATCGTGCTCTGGGGAAAGATCCACTGCATTTCTGGCATTGAATGTTATTGACAATCTCCGTTCTGAAAAAAAATGGGTACATGGGAGAGTTATAGTAAATTGTATTCATTACTCATGCTTATAACATCGGACCCAGTGTAATATTTGTACTGGGTCAGAGTTATGACTAAAATTCGATTACAATTTCAAAAGGTTTATAATTATCTGGAAATGAATAACTATTGAAATATTTTTCATTCTTTGGTAAAAAATATTTGGAGCAGTCTGGGAATGCCTCACGAAAATATGTATTCCTATATGTGTAGACTCTGACAAAAGTCAAACTATATATATATATATTGAGCCAAAGTTATAACGGAACTCGTTAAGTGTCAGAATTTTGCTGTAGAACATTCAGTTTGCTAGAGAAATTGGAGGAATCTTTAGTGCAGTGAGAATATGTTGTCTGCAGCATCGCTGGTGAGCTTTTGTCTGATTGGTCAAAAGGCTTCTGGGGTCCTAGAATCTTGTGAGAGGACATACATCAAAAAAGTCCACAATAGCCCACACTCAAACGTTAGGTCAATAAGATGAGGGGTAATGCTTGAAAATCGTTCGATTGAAATTCACAAAATCAACTTGTCGAATTCCACTTAATTGAGATTTGCTAAAAAGGTCCTGCTCCCGCTCCCTAGGAAATTTTAAAGCATAACCTATCTTTAAGAGAATTTCAAGTTGCGTCTTTTAAGAGATCTTTGCCTTCTGTAAGCGTGGGCGTTAGACTCTAACACCCTATTACATATGTTACTGTAACGAACTAAGAAGAAAAGTAAAATGAAAGTTTGAGCTACAGAAAGAAGACATTAAACTATCTAATTATTCAAATTACGTATGTAGTCAGCAAATTGGGTGCTTAAGCTACGTAAAAGAAGCATTTTGAACAAAATTACAGCTTACAATGGTGTTAAGTGTGATGATTCTACTGGTTCCACGGAGGCGGGAAAAATGATGATTATTACAGAAGCAGACAACGGCAAACGTTTAAAATGAGTATTACATGAATGAGATTTAACTTTAGCCATTTACTATAAACAGGAACATTTATTGTGTTGTCTTGTATAAATGTAAAACTATCTTGTCTATTTGTGGCTCTATATATACAGGTTATTATATGGCCGAGGTGTGCCTCTAGGTCATATTGGCACTGTATAGCCATATAGGCCCTCAGGCTTTTAACCTTTTTATTGCATCCGCGTAAACTATTTTGCCTTTTTAACCAGTAGCGCCAGTGAGTCCGAAAAACTGGCGAGATGAAAATTGCTGCAACAAATAGGGTGACATAGAAAATGACGTCATAAGAAGATAGCTTAACATTGTTTACATTGTCATTGACGACAAGCCCTTTCAACATACTTTTGTCAATAAAACAATCAAAGACAGCCTTAAGATTAGCATTTATGCATATCTAGATACGTGGTAATACGGGTATGTCTTTCTTCTTTCACTGTATTTCATGACCTTTCATGGAAAGTCAACCTTTTCCCAAAAAAGTGTTTTATTTGAAGAGTTAACAGGAACTTAACGATCCCCGATCGCTAATCGATCCGGTCAGCTTGACACAATATCAACCTCAGGGCTAGTCATTTTGTTTGTTTAACCAGAAACTGGCGAAAATCCTAGAACTGTTCCTTGTTCTGATATCCCATTCTTATTTATTCTGGCATTTCGCCCGAATCGAGCGTAAAATACATCGGAAAACAGGTTCTCGTAACGATTCTAAATCTACTCTGCCATGTTGAAACGAATAGCCTAGCCTAGTTTTAATCGAAAAAGTGCACGATTCCTATACGTCATCACTATGAGGCAGTGCCAAAAATCCATAAGGAGGCCCCAATATGGATTTTTGGCATCGTCATGTGACTGTGCCATTATGGATTCAGCCCAATCGAAAATAGTACCGAGTGCTAACGGCAATTTTACTATGCAAAATGTAGAAGGCATGTAATAATTAACGTTATATGCACAGTATTAGGAAATGTGTCAATAAATTTATTGATAACATCTGTAACAAGAGCTCATGGGCTAGATAATCAGAAATGAATATCATACAATTATTGACTTATGTTGAGGTGGACAAGGAGTGTTATAGAACAGTAAACTTCATATTGACTTGACCGATGCGGAGCAGAGGTCAATATGATTAAGTTTACTGTTCAATAACTCTCCATGTCTACCGAAACATAAGTCAACAATTGTTTAATTATATAATACATGTATTTTATGCTTTTCCTGCCATTTCGGACTATCAAAATCATTAACGTTATGGATTGATCATGCGAAATTACTTGACGTTCTGACGTCACTTCCTGTAAGCCATGCAATATAACCTCTTGCCATATGCTTTGTCACTTCTGGAAAACAATACGACAAGAAGTTGTATCAGCAGAAGTGGATAGGCATCTGAGCCAATCAGAAGATGATTATTTATATACTAGGCCAAAAAAGAAACATCGCACATAAAAATTAAAAATATTGCGTGCTAAATTATATTAAGAAAAGTTTACCTGCTATATATGTTTCGCTACTATTCCTGCCACACATTATTCCCATTGTTTTTAGCTAATTCAACCCAAACCAGTGCACTGGCTGTTTTTTTATTTTCCAGTTCTTCACGTGCACATTCATTTTATTTAGATGTACACGTGTACTAAGTACCGAAATCTCTAGTAGAATATCCAGTTTGCTTGAAAACATTTTAAAATTTTAAAATTAAAGATTACACATTGCTAATATACGATACCAAGATTGACACATGTTGATCGCGAAAGGGCGATAAGAATGTTAAAGCAATGCAAGAATGATTGAACGTCTTAGGAAGGTTTCCTACAAATTGGAACAATGCCAGACCGTGCGAGTTCATGACAAGATCGATAAAACCGCAGGTTAGGCCAGTACATTTAGCCCAAAATGACCCTTGACCCACAACTAATTCCTTGAGAAATGTAATCAACAGTTTTAGCATCAGGAATGTGTCCTGTTTTGTAGAAAAAAAAGTCCTCAAAAAAAATGAGGGGAAATGGTATTTTTGGGGCGTGAAAAAAAAAATACGAAAAATGAAGAAAAATCGCTGAAAACAGGCAATTGATATCATGTTACTGGCACTATAGGATCTAATTTGACCTACCTTGCTACCCCAGTACAAGTTTCCATGTGTGTTGAATTGTTCATCGGAACCCCAGTCATGCCCCGAAAATTTGTCCCTAGAAAAAACTTATTCTAGCTATGTCTGAATGCATGGTTTTCATGGCAACCCATAATGCTATTCTCCTGAATGGGGGTGTACCTACTAAAACAGCCATATCTCAGCAGCTTCTCAGTCTAGACTACTAGCATTGATTAAAGCCTAGGCATAGACACTTCATTACATGGCCAGACATTTTAGTTTTCTAATCTGAATATTCAGGAATATTAATGAGAATTTTAAAATATGGGAAAGCTGAAAAAATTACCTGTGGATTAACTGATTTCTGCCCCAAAACATCACTGATGTACATTGTATATTATTATATCATAAGTGATACAAATTGACATGTTCTTTCATCCGGTGGTTCTAGATGTAAATTATCACAGTTGCATATTCATGAATATTTATGAAAACTTGAAAAATGATAGGAAAATCATTAGAGAGAAAACCAGGAAGCAAGGACTAGGAATTTGGACCCTGTGATAGTAGATCTACCTTACACCATATGACGATTTCTACTGGATGCCAACGACTAGAAATTTGGAACATGTGATAGAAGACCTACCTTACACCCTATGACGATTTCTACTGGATGCCAACGACTAGAAATTTGGACCCTGTGACAGAAGACCTACCTTACTCCCTATGACGATTTCTACTGGATGCCAATGACTAGAAATTTGGACCCTGTGATAGAAGACCTACCTTACACCCTATGACGATTTCTACTGGATGCCTACGACTAGAAATTTGGACCCTGTGACAGAAGATCTACCTTACACCCTATGATGATTTCTACTGGATGCTAAAGACTAGAAATTTGGACCCTGTGACAGAAGACCTACCTTACACCCAATGACGATTTCTACTGGATGCCTACGACTAGAAATTTAGACCCTGTGATAAAAGACCTACCTAACACCCTATGACGATTTCTACTGGATGCCTACGACTAGAAATTTGGACCCTGCGACAGAAGACCTACCTTACACTCTATGATGATTTCTACTGGATGCCAACGACTAGAAATTTGGACCCTGTGACAGAAGACCTACCTTACACCCTATGACGATTTCTACTGGATGCCTACGACTAGAAATTTGGACCCTGTGACAGAAGACCTACCTTACACCCTATGACGATTTCTACTGGATGCCTACGACTAGAAATTTAGACCCTATGCCAGAAGACCTACCTTACACCCTATGACGATTTCTACTGGATGCCAACGACTAGAAATTTGGACCCTGTGATAGAAGACCTACCTTACACCCTATGACGATTTCTACTGGATGCCTACGACTAGAAATTTGGACCCTGTGACAGAAGACCTACCTTACACCCTATGACGATTTCTACTGGATGCCAATGACTAGAAATTTGGATCCTGTGATAGAAGACCTACCTTACACCCTATGATGATTTCTACTGGATGCCTACGACTAGAAATTTGGACCCTGTGACAGAAGACCTACCTTACACCCTATGATGATTTCTCTAGGATGCCAACGACTAGAAATTTGGACCCTGTGACAGAAGACCTACCTAACACCCTATGACGATTTCTACTGGATACCTACAACTAGAAATTAAGACCCTGTGACAGAAGACCTACCTTTCACCCTATGACGATTTCTACTGGATGCCTACGACTAGAAATTTAGACCCTGTGACAGAAGACCTACCTTACACCCTATGATGTTTTCTACTGGATGCCAACGACTAGAAATTTGGACCCTGTGACAGAAGACCTACCTAACACCCTATGACGATTTCTACTGGATGGCTACGACTAGAAATTTGGACCCTGTGACAGAAGACCTACCTTACACCCTATGATGATTTCTACTGGATGCCAACGACTAGAAATTTGGACCCTGTGACAGAAGACCTACCTTACACCCTATGACGATTTCTACTGGATGCCTACGACTAGAAATTTGGACCCTTTGACAGAAGACCTACCTTACACCCTATGACGATTTCTACTGGATGCCAACGACTAGAAATTTGGACCCTGTGACAGAAGACCTACCTTACACCCTATGACGATTTCTACTGGATGCCAACGACTAGAAGTTTGAACCCTGTGATAGAAGACCTACCTTACACCCTATGACGATTTCTACTGTTTCCAATGACTAGAAATTTGGATCCTGTGATAGAAGACCTACCTTACACCCCTATGAAGATTTCTACTGGATGCCAAATTGTTCATTTGGGCCTCCAAAATGCAAAAGTATTGTCCTCAAAATTAAACCATTTGAGTTATGTGAAATTGAATGGTTTCCATGACAACCAATAAAATAACTCTAAGGTATAGAATGTACCTACAGAAATACTCATATCTCAGCAGCAACTCGCCCAAGAAAACAAAACTTGGTATCAAGCTAAATCTTAGTCATAGATTTTTTTCTTGACTGTCCAGTATTACTTGACTTTTCGCTTACTGTAAGGCGGCGCCTCATGAATGCGTAATTAGGACTGGTCAACCTTGGGCAAAGGTAAAAGCTGAAAATGAGGCGTGGTTTTATTCAAAAGTAACTGTATCATCTTGTGCCACCACCTCAGTCATTTAGTCCCTAAAATGCCAGCAAAATATCTGCATCTGAAAATGTCTATTTAACATTAGCAGGGAGTCAAACATTGTGCACCCGATCAGACTGCTCCTATAGAAGCAGTCTGATCTGGGTCCACACTGTTATCAATGAGGCTTCAAATAGTTTAGTGGATGACAAAAAAAACATACATTTTGTGATTATGCGCTTAAAGAGTTAATAAATGTGAGTTTAGTCAGTATACGGTTAGGATTTTCATGAAATGCACGCACATTTGCGCGGCTCAAAAAGCCAATTAACTCTTTGCCAAATTATAAATTAAACCTGATTTCCCTTCTTTAAAAGATGAAATAGCCGAATCAAGCCCAGATATGAATATTTAAGTTGCCGCCTTTACAGTAAGAGAAAAGTCAAGTAATATGCAAATTATCTCATTTTGTATTCATGATTATTTACAAAAACCTGAGAAATTAGAGAGAAAACTCAGTAAAATTGGGTATATAACTCAGCTGCTTATTGTTCTAGTATACAAAACTGGTACAAAATTAATGGTGAGACAAAGCTATTCTACTCTGATTAAATATGTAGACTACTTAATTGTCATATCCATCAATATTAATGAAAATTGTAGAAGTAAGAGAAAATTTGTCAAAAAGAAAGACAAGGAAAAAAGGCGTAGTAAACTTATATCTCAGAATTATTTTATCCACTTGTTCAACATTCAAATGACTTGATTTATTCACAGATATCAATGAAATATTGGAAATATTAGACAAATATCAGAAAAAATAAGTGGGTATGCTTTCAAAATTACTTAATCACAGCTGCTAGATGCCCTAGATGCCCTAAATTACCTAACTGGGTCCTTAATTGATGCTTAGACATAGCCCTTATACCATGTGGTTCAATATGCATAATCTAATTTTATGTTCATACGAAGGGGCTCTTGCATGATATGGGAAATTAACATGGGAGTCTGCCCACGCTTGGATTTTGATAATATTATGTTATTTAATTGTCTGGGGCATAACTTTAATATTTATGGTGCGTTTGAGTTTTTATGCAATTTCATTGCTAATTTATGACGTCATAAATGATATCACTATAATACCTTAGGGTACCCAGTTATAATAATTTCTAAAGTAATTGACATATCATGTAAGGGGCTGAGAAATGTTTTATTAAATAGCTATATCATTGATAAGTTCGTTGTTACTTAAAATGGCTTTGTATGTATTAGGATATTGGGCGGGCATTCATTTTTATAGCATGGTACCCCAATTTTCGACTGTATATTTTGTATTCAGTCAAATTTGGAATTAACATTTTTAAAGGTTGCGGTCTTTGTCAAGATACCATTTCAACATATAAACTATCTATATATGTTAAGAATATGTAGACCAAATTTCATGAAATTCAAGGGCAAGTAACATATTTTTTCAACTTGATGTAAACACATGGCCCTAATTCATCGAAATGTAAAAAAAAAATACAATAATTATGTTTCAGTGTAAAACATACTTGAATACTTGCTTAGTTTGAATCATCATGCTAGTACATTTATTGGTAGAAGTTGATTTGTTCAGTGTTTTCCCCTATTATGGATTGGAAAAAAATTCTTTGATATTAAGTGCCACGATTCTTATTTAATGAAGTGCTTACAAATAATATTAGCCCAAATGATACAATATGTTGACACCTGTACTTACCACATCTAGTTTCTAACATTAAAACTACATCTAGCAAATGTTACACTTGCTATGTAACATTATTAAGAGTTTTTATTCATACAGAAGAGAAACCTTATGACAAGTCAGTTCATACAGGAGAAGAACCTTATATCTATGATTTTATAATTGCAAGACTCATCCATAAACCTGCTTCACAAAAATAACCCTCTGTCAAACCTATTGGTTAAAATTAACCATTTCGGTCACAGATAACTCTTGGTTTCAAAGGTATTGCTAATTCAATGCTTAAATCTTCTCTGTTCATTCTGTTTTGTAAAACTGATGCTGATTTCCATCAAATAGCAACATTTATACTTTAGCTGGCTGTATATTCTAGGCATACAGTTTCGTTTCTGGACCTAACTTATTCATGTAGAACACTGTTTTATGATACCTTTGATAAGGCTCTGTTACACATAATCCTGGTCACGGCACCAAAATGTGGTTCCTCTAGTACAATTGGGATGTAAAGGAAATATTTAGTCTTCTTGTTTTCAAATGTTTATTGTTAGAATATTATGTCTCTTAAACAATATCTTGCAGGACTTGAGGAAGTGATACACATTGCCTTGGCACCATAGTGCTATGACACAGGGCCCTGACTTTGGGCATTTCTGACCATTGAATCATTTAAAATTGTCTAAACATGTCTTTCTTTATAAAAAGTGGAAGTAGATTTAAAAAACAACCTCCTTATGTCGAGTTATTGAATCATTTGAACTAAATAATTATTTTGCTAAAACTGACCTATACCCATAAGAGGTAGGAAATGACAAAGTTACCGGTTTTGGATTTTCATGTAATTTGGCTCAGATCAGCAGTATATATGTTCTGCGCAAAGTGAGAATCTGGGCAATTCCGGAATCGCTCTGCGCAAAGTGAGAATTCCTAAATTGGCGGACAGAGTGAGAATTCTTACTTTGCACGGTACAATTCCGGAATTGTCCGTGCGCAAAGTGAGAATCGGGACAAAGTGAGAATCGTATATTCGTAATATGTTTTGCGGGTAAAATTGTTTCCAAACTTTTACAAGTAGTTCAATTGCATATTCGCATTGAAGGGTAAGGTTATCGTTAATCAGCTGAGATGAGGGAGGGGTAAACTGTATTATGACAGGAGGACAGGGTACAAATTCTAACTTTACTGTGTTCTGGGTGCTGCGGTGTCAAAATAGAAGGGGAAAACCATTAGTCTATTAAAAAACTTTTTGTGGCTTTTCCATGGGTAGGAACCAGTACTGGGCCGGGAGGGTTTATGATTTGTGTGTTTATTATATGACGGGAACTCATGAAGGCTCAACCAAAAGTGGTTTTATGGAGAAGCCGGGATTCGAACCTGCGACCCCTGGTTTACTAGGCATAGCGCTTATCCACGGGGGCTTCTCAAAATCTATTAAAATGATGATCAACAAAGAAAATTTGCAGCAAAAACCTGATTTGTTTCACACTCGCAGTGCTAATTATTATAAATATTATTTATCTTCATGCACTCACTGTATTTACGCAAATTGCCGAGGTCGAACTCTAAAGTATATGTAGAGGATAAGTGTTGTGTAAAATATCAGACTGCTCACTTTGAAGCATGCGACTGACGAGAAAAGAGTTAATATTTACGGTAGGTCTGACTACCAACTTCGATGCATGTATGCTGAATGTTGTGGGTAACTACTAATGTCCGCATCGGCTTGTTCATACATGTGGGCATGTCAGCGTGTTTTGCTCGTCCTTTTGTCTTCTGTTCGTCTGTCTGTGCGTCTTATGATTGTATATCATTGTGTTCGTCGTTTTATCTTCTGTCCGTCCATTTGTCTGATATTCCGTCTGTCCGTACGTATGAAGGCTACGTATGAAGAACAAATCAGAGTAGCGCCCACCGCCCCCTTCCTGTGGTCTCCGTGCGGTGTTATGTCGACTGAAGGTCCCATTTGAATGTGAAACAGAATGTGGATCCTGATGAGCTGACTTATAAAAATTGCTTTTAAAAAACGGTAAAAACTGAGTAACCAATACTTTTTTTGATGTTCGGTATTCAACATTCAAGTTTTGAATGTAGATTATCTAATCTTAATCAAACCAATTTTGGTTAAACAGGATTTAGATTTATTTTCTAATACACCTCTAAACGGATAACGAAGACCCTTATCAGTCCGACATACATGGGGCTGATGATTAGCTTGGGACTAAATTACATACTTAGGATCACATCCCAGCAAAAGTGCCTAAGTGGCAGGGAACCGGAACTAATTGCTATAATGGCACCATGGACCTGGCTCCATAATAATACTGATTTACAATTTCACAGGACATTTAGCAAATACATTCCAGCTTTGAGATTCCCTTTAAAATTTACAACCTCTCTCATTGCAGAGCCAAGTGTCCATAATGTATTTAAACTCTTTGCATACTGGGTAATTTTGTATTTTTTTTGTCGCCTACCGATTTTTTTCCCCCAAAATCAACTTCTTTGAAAATTCTGCAAGGAAAACCACCAGAATGCTATACAGTTTGGATCCAGATCAGATCCAAACTTTTGTCGGGCCTGATCTGGGTCCAGGCTGTTTCAAACAGTTATCAACGGACGACACTAGTAGGCAAAAGAAAGTTTGAAAATGTGTGGAAAAATACTGGGTGGTCTGTCAAGCTGAAATTTGGCTTCAAGAGCGGTGGTGTGCATGTGTGGTTGGGGGTCGACCATGGTTTACACAAACAAGTCTGCTAAGTAGAATCTTGAATGTTTGCCTCTAAACTTTATATCTCAACCAACGCATATCTTGTATGTGCTCAAAAAACCCGTCTCAATTTGGGAGAGAGAGAGAGGGGGGAGAGAGAGAGAAGAAAATAATCGCTGGGCAAGTGGTGACCATAAGCACAAATGTTTAAACAAGACTGTACTTCCAATCACCATAAATGAAGTGTTCGATCCCACAAATAGATCTGCAAATCTTTCCTATCAATAATGTTATTACTTTCGATCGAAATCGCTGGGTTTTTTTGCGATTGAAAACACAGATTGGAATCATGTGTTACCCAGCATGGAAATCGCTGAATCCTTTGACGCATTGTACACTATCAAACTCGATTTTTTTATGTTTTTCACATTGATTTTCGGCGATAACTTTTAATTTTAGCAAATAAAAGTTGAAAAAAATAATAGCGCCCATTTCAAAGCCCCTGCGAAATAGAGTTCTTAATTCAAGAGCAAGTTAAGAACAGATCTTGAATTTAGCAAGAGTTCTTGAACTGTTCAAGAACAACTGTACTTGGACCTTTCAAGAACATAAATTAGGAACAGTAAGAACTTTTCAAGAATTTGTGATGTTCTTGAATTTTTCATAGAATGTTCTTGAACATTCTAATAACTTTTCTTGAACGTTGTGTTGACTCTGGTGTTCTTGAACTGTTCTTAAGTGTGTTCTTGATTATTTTAAAGACTTTTCATGAACATAATGTGTTCTTGACCTGTTCATAAATTTTCAAAGACTTTCCTGATTCGCTTGTGCGTTAAACTAGTGGGGTTATCTCGAAACCGTCCATTTTAGAGCATGTGCATAGAGGAAATTGGGACGTCATGCGAAATCCCTGCTTCTGTATCTACAAATGATGATGCTCAAAGTAGATTCTACATATGTACGGTAAATTATCGGAAAACAAACAACAATTTTTTATACTATACACAACCGTTGAAGAATGGGAAATTTGCCGCCTGTGAAAATTTCTTTTGAGACGAACCCTTTCTGTCATGCTTCTGCGAAAAAAGACAGAAAATATAGTCGAATTCCAGTAATTGCAAAATTTTCATCTGTGTACACAAAGATCTGTATGTGCCATAAACTTCGGACCCGTTGGAGGAATCGGCGCTACTTTCATCGCAAACACAGTTTGCTAAAATTAAAAAAATATCATCGAAAATCAGTGTGAAAAACATACAAAAAATTGAATCGCTGCAGAGTTTGCAGGTAAAATCACACCTTATTCTACATGTATAGCATATGAATAGCACAGTCTCTTTAGTTTCTCTCTATATATATAACTTGAAAGTTTTATGAATTAGTTTGTGCAGTTGAGCCAACTGTCACAAGAAACCTCAAAGACAGCTTTTCTACTTTCAATATCCCTTAAACAAATTATTTATTAACCTTGCCAGCTGATAACCTTTGCAAACTGTTTGGACCCAGATTACGAAGATCGGTCCTGATCTGGATCCAAGTCGTTTGGTGCTTTAATAGTGTTCCTGAAAGAATGCTTTAGAGCCATTAAATAAAACAGAGGACGCAGCTTCAAGTTGATGATCACTTGCTGATACCTATGCTTAGACCATTCCTCTAAGAGCAGGCTTGTCTTAGACTATTTTGTTTGCTTATGCTTTTTTCCAAAAGATATATCTGTCTGGACCACAGTCTGACCTCAAACCAAATGACCAGCTGATTTGCTGCAGCTCATTAAACCTAGGTTACCAAAGTTTAATAGACTTCTTAGCAGATTTTTGATGCCGCTTTTCTGACCACATTGATGTAAGTACTAATCTGTGTAAATAATCAATTTCACACCTCTCCTGAGTAAAATCTTGAACTGGTGCTTGTAAGCTAAAGTATACATTGCGTTTAAGGTCATCAAAGATCCCGAGCAGCCCAACTCAGAGTGCCGGCTGACCTTGGCCTCACAGGTCTTTTTGGTAAATTTGGTAGTTTCTAATAAACACCGATTAACAGGTAACATTTCAGGGAGACAACACCGAAACTCCGCCCACAATTGAGAGATTAACTGGCCATGTGACCTTCATGCCACGCCTTAAGCATCGTTTCATTGGTTCCAGTTATTTCATTTTCACACCTAAATTATTTTATCATGTCTCAAAAATGAGATAAGCAATAAAGACAAATAAATGCTAAATTAGCAAGCTGTACAGATTGCCGATATATTCGTACTAAAATTATTTTGATGAGTTCTAGGATTTTATTTATTCGATTCTTTTGACATTTACTGAAAAATGTAAAAAGATAAAAAAAATCTATCAACATTGTATCCAAAACTTGGGTGAATAAATTTTGACTCCCCCATGGTGATTGAAACGGCAGTGTAAACCCTGATCAAATTGCATTCTAATTTGCGCTTAGACTATATGATAAGGCATATTTATCGGAATATTTAGGGTAAATGCGGAAACTGATCACAAAAAAATCTGTCATAAGCAAACATTCTTCAAGTCAGCTAGATGGGTTTGAAATCACTTGTACTTTTATTAAATAAAACTACACTCAAAACGCTTATTGTCTTAAAAAATACATTTTTGAACCCAAAAATCGTGAAGTGATAGTAAATTATTTCAAAGCTTCGCTTAATTTTAGCCGATTGAAAGGCACACATTTGGGCAAAATTAAATTCAATATCATAATTGGGGCATCCGGAAAATGAAATTGAAAAGCGGCGACACAACTTCTGTGCATACCGTTTACAATAGAATGGGGTAATCTCTGTCAAACTTCCCAGGATGCACGTAAAATCGGGGCACTACCGGTCTGTTAGCGAAACGCCATCCGAATGGCGTTTTGCTGGTGGGCCGATAGTGGCCCTGTGATTGGATTCTGGGTGGGTTTACTCTCGGATCATATATCAAATAAAAACAAACTAATCTTTTGCGATGGATGGCGATAAAAATGAATGGACAATCCTACGCATGTATATTAAAACAAACAGGATAGACCAATCCATGTGAGTTGAATTCAAAGTTTTGTTTGATTTGATTCTTGATGTCCCATCACCAATCATTTACGGGTCTTCCTGGTTTGAACCAGTACTAAGGTAGGGTAAATGTGTCTTGCTAAAGGACCACAACGCAGTGACGCCGGTGAGGCTCGAACCCGCGGCCTCTCCGTCTCTGAATTCAAAGTAATGTTTGATTTAAAATCTAATATTTTTCTTGTGACGATTTCATTGTGTTTTAAATTATGGTTATTTTATGGGGTGTGCGTGTGTTCTGGAAGCTAACTCATGGGCTTAAGAGAGAGGAGTATCGCTCGTACATGCGATAAACCACACATAAACTTGCGTAATGAACCGGCATTGACATGCACTGTGTCCGTTGCGTGATATATTATGATAAATGAAATAATGAAGCCAACATTATGTATCGAGTTAACATGCGATTTTTCTCTTTTCGGCACCATTTCGTCTGCCCAGTACATCCATCCGTCCGTCTTAGACAAACACTCAAAATATTATTTAATTTACTGACTTCTCGGATAAATGATATTTATGTTTTCATCAAAAGGTTGTCGCTATTTAAAAAAAAGCGTGCTGTTTTCCTTATCATAATCGTTCTCTCTCTCTCTCTCTCTCTCTCTCTCTCTCTCTCTCTCTCTCTCTCTCTCTCTCTCTCTCTGGCTGTAACGTGTTATGATTCTTCTCAAGGACAGTCGTTTTATTCTAAGCCAAAATTTTGCTGACATCATCTATAAACTAGTGATGCCCGGAAAACTGTTGAATAAAGGACTTACGGGCATCGCTCACATTTAGACTGTTTATTTAAATAATAAAGTGTTAACTGCCCATCTCTCTCTCTCTCTCTCTCTCTCTCTCTCTCTCTCTCTCTCTCTCTCTCTCTCACAACAGGCGAATTTTATACATATTAAGCGATACCCGGATTAACCTAACTCAATATATCGCCTCTCTCTCTGTCTCTCTCTCTCTCTCTCTCTCTCTCTCTCTCTCTCTCTCTCTCTCAAATAGTCACATACAGGATAATCCCGGTAATGCAGAACATGCTAACAGTGCAAACAAAATGTAATGTGTTGGAAGTGGCTGCCGTCGGATTACATTCCGAATTTCGAGTTTGAAAACGAGAAAACACCTCTCTGCAAACGGTCAAAGTCAAAAATGGGACTCCCATGCATGTTCAGCCGATTCTCACTTTGTCCAGCCCATTTCTACTTTGCGCAGGGCCTGGTTGTAGCAAAAATCGATAAAATACCCCTTGCGCGATTCTAGAATTGTCCGGTACAATTCCGGAATCGGCGGACAAAGTAGGAATTCTCACAATGCGCAGGTACAATTCCGGAATTGTACCGATTCTCACTTTGCGCTGAACATATATATATATATATATATATATATATATATATATATATATATATATATATATATATATATATATATATATATATATATATATATATATATATATATATATATATATATATATATATATATATATATATATATATATATATATATATATATATATATATATATATATGAGAGTTATCGGTTTCAATGCCGCCAGTCGTGAATTTTGAAAGCTGTGAGAGAAAATCAGAAAATTGCTAATGTTTCAGTTGTCAAGTGCTCACATTTTGTAAAACGAACATAATTATGGCACATTAAACTCCCTTTATTGGAATATTCATATGAGCCAGTGCATGAGATTTCCAACAATGTGGTATGTGCGATCAGCAAAGCCTCAGATCAGCATGTGCATATGCGCAGTCTGATCAGAGCCTTTGCTTGTCGCTTGAATATTCTATGACTATGAAGCTACTGGGCAAACATCACTTAGAGATTATTAGCTGAAAAGGAGGCTGCACAGGCTCGTCTAAGTCTACACTTGTCAAAATACCACATTGTTTGAAATCACCTGTCGCGGCTCATATATGTATTGTCATATGTGCTATGTACGGTATGTTTTACTTATGCCACTCATGAGCATGTTTTTGCTAAATGTGAATAAAACTATTTCTTATATGCCAATATAAACCAAAAGGAGTGCAATTTGGCGGTTTTGTTGGTCAATTCGCATGTTCTCAGGCAGGGGCGGATCCAGAAAATATCGTATCGGGGTGTGGAGAGTGGGGTGGAAGAGGTCTAAGCCTGACTGACATTTTAGTCGTCCTTTGCATACTTTTTACAGAGTGTTCCAATTGACCATTCGAAGGAAACTTAAATTTCCTAGGAGAGAGGGAAAGTCCATGTTTTAGGCGCTGTGAGGGTCAGGGTAGGGGTGGGGTGTGCAGGTCCTTATACTTATTCTTAAAGAAACCTATAATACTTGTAATTTTCTGGGGAGGGGGGGTAGGGGGTCTGGATCTCCTGATCCCCACCTCTCTATGGATTCATAAATCAGAAATCAAGAGAATCACTGTAGAAACGATAGATGCACCCCAAATACACGGGGATTAACAGATAAGGGCTGCAAAGTGATATCTTTAATAGTGTTGATGTATTGCTCTGGACAAAATTCAACTTTAACAAAGGGCAATAACATCTAAATTATGCAAAAAAAGAGTTATGGTTCTTGTACACTGTATCACTCCTCATCGAGATCTACATTTCTCTACCATTAAAGTTTCAAGTTGATACTCCTCTTATAAGTGTGGTCATTGTGGTATGCTCCGCATATTTTTAAGTGTGACAATTAACAAAGGGCAACAACTCCTAAATTATGCAAAAGAGAGGTACCGTTCTTGTACGCTGCACTTCTCCGCATCGAGATGTACCTGCCAGTGAAGTTTCAAGTTGATACAGTTTCTGTGTTATGCTGCTCTGGACAGAATATTCGTAAATGCTCAGTGAAACAACTGGGCCAACAGAAGCCAAATTTCATGTGGCATCGCCATGGTATAGGGGTAAAGATGGAAACCTTATTCAAATGATTAGGTCATTTGTTTTTATTCATCATAGTCAACCCCCGGTGGCGGGGACATTTAGCAGGGATTTTACTATAAATTTGGCACCACAGTGCAGGGCTTTTGCTTCCAAAAATTAACCTTGTTAAGTTGAAAATTTAAAAACCACGCTATTCCGCGGCCCGAGGGGCGGGGATTGCAAATGACTGACGCATTAATTTTGCATCGTAACTTTTATTTATTAGTTGTTTTAGCGTCGATGTTCCGATTACAGCAGGGCGCTGGAAAAGTCACACTGGTCAATGTAAATGCACCGGTGGTTGCTACAACGAGCTGGTGGTTGCATTTTCAGCACAAGTGGTGGCGTAAAAGGTAAAAAGTTTATACCTGCTGACTTTATGATTTATTTATAAACTTACATATATTTTATTTGTGATGCCACCTGGCGCACAGACCACCGGTAACATTGCAGTTTATGGCTCTGCCAAGCATTTGGTGATTTAATTCATGGTTTGGACTGCAAATCCAACAAAGTTCTGGAGTTTTGCCGTGACAGGTGCTTTTTTTGAGTGACTGCCTAAATTGAGGGGAATATGCATGTCTAAGCACAGCTGTTATCATATTTACATGTAATAACATCCAAAAAAAAGATTACCACTTTTTATCTTTTTTCTTGGTAAACTAGCTAACGTTTTATTGAGGAATTTTATTACAACGCACTGGGAGCATTTTTGACGCATTAATACAACGCACTGATGGTTGCCTTGGTGTGCCATGGTTGCTGGTGCAGCCTTACCACAGCGTTCACTGTTCTTATAAACGGTACATAAATCGTTATTTGAGCCAGCACATGATATTTCAGTACCAGGACGAAGCCTCAGGTGAGCCTGTGCAAATGATTCTCACTTGCTATTTTGGGTGTCATTCATGCGAACAGCGATGGCTTTGGCGAGTCTGCACATTGCTTGGTCTAGTTTGAGCCTTCGTCACAGTTCAAAATTCTCATGTGGTGACTCAAATGGCGATTGAATGTCATTTTGTGCGTGCAGCGAAGGATCTGGCGGGTCTGCACATTTGCACAGCCTTCGTCACTGTACAAAATCTCTTGTGCTGCCTTTAATGGCGATTTGTGTGCTATTCACGCCAGCAGCGAATACTCTGATGAGTCTGCACATTTGCGCAGGCTCTCACTGGACAATGTAATAAATATCAAGATCTCTTGTGCTGGCAGCAAAGGCTCTTGGGAGTCTGCATGTTTGCACAGGTTCGCCTGAGCCTTCTTCACAGTATCGAAATATCATGTGCTGGTTGAAATAGCGATTTTTGTAACGTTTATGTTAACAGCGAATGATGTGGTGAGTCTGCACCAGCAACCACAAGACTTCTGTGCAACCATCAGTGCGTTGTATCAATGCTTTAAAAATGCTCCCAGTGCGTTGTAATAAAATTCCTCAATAAAACATTTGCTAGTTTACCAAGAAAAAAAATACAAAGTAGTAATCGTTTTTTGGATGTTATTTCATGGGAATATGACAAAAGCTGCGCTTAGACATGCCGATTTCCCTCAATTCAGGCAGTTACACTAGAAAAAAAAACACCTGTCACGGCAAAACTCCAGAACTTTGTTGGACTTGCAGTCCAAACCATGAATTAAATCACCAATTGCTTGACAGAGCCATAAACTGCACTGTTACCGGTGGTCTGTGCGCCAGGTGTCATCACAAATGAAATAAATGCAAGTTTATAAATAAATAATCAAGTCAACAGGTATTAATTTTTTTTACCTTTTACGCCACCACCTGTGCTGAAAAATGCAACCACCAGCTCGTTGTAGCAACCACCTGTGCGTTTACATTGATCAGTGTGAAAGTATGGACACAGTTTCATCACAAATATCTGCATGTTAATAATATCATGCATATGCATATATCTAATATGCACACGAATATACATCGCATACGTTCGTAAAGAAGAATTCATTAGACGACTGCAGTATATATGAAGTCGAAATCAAAGTGCGCTATCATGCTTTAACCCCAATGTATTAATCTTTTAGTGAAGGTGTTGTTTAATGTCCCAGTCAACAGCTATGGCCATGTCGAGACGGTCATTGACTCGATTACACTTTTTCCTGGGCAAGCTAAGACTAAGCAGTTAACAGTACTCCCTCCTTGAACTAGCGAGGCAGGTTGATCATAGAAATTAGTTAATAATCAATCTTAATGAAAGTATGGGACCGGGCCATGATCGAACTCACGAACTCTTAGATCAGCGTATGGTGATATTAAACCTCTACAATCAGTTGAAATTTCGATAAGGACACAACTATCGTCTGACCCGGTATGGATCCAAACTGTTTGACAATACAATATAATATTGTAAATTCGAAGTATTAGGTACTAGAGATTTTGCTTGGACGTGTCTAAAGTTCGAATTATAGGTAGGTAGACCTATAAGAATATATACCCGAACCCCCAAAAAATATCATTATCAGTATTTTCTCTACATATGGTGTTTTTTGTAAAAGACACATCTCAGGGAGACTACTAAAGAGTGAAACAGCCTGTGCAGCATCAGTGGTTAGTTAGAATGTTCGTTTTGCCAAGAAACAGATTAAAATATCATACTTACAAATACGCAAATAAAAAAGGCGTTGATCAGACTGACCGTATATATACAGGCTGGTCTGCGCCTTTGTTGTTTACATACACCAAAGTCAAGGTTTCCCTCGTCGAGGCATATGATATATACTTAAACGCAAAAGAAACGCAACTCTTTCTAAAATGGTAGTTCCTTCTTTTTAATCAAAAAAATCAGCCAGCGATAATGAAATCGCTAAGTACCGTTATTTGCCTTGCATACAGCACCAAAATCAGACCGCTGTGACTTATGGTTGGCGAGCTGCAACGAGAAATGTAAGGCAACCCACATTATTGAAGTCACAAAGTTCAAAAATTGTGACTATTTTGCGAAAAAACGTTTTAAACCAATATCGGTTTTTTGAAAGCAAAAGGGTAGACAAAATCAAATCAAGTACTTTTTTGTTTCTGTCAACGTTCATTTTGTCAAAATGACGTCTTTAATTTTATGCGTAATTGGCCATTTTTATCCAAAAGAATGTTAATAATCGAAAACTTTTAATGTCACCATATAGCCCTCAATACATTGCATAGAAGACATAAGTATCGCGACATGATCAAACAAAATGCGACTGTAATGACTGTTTAAAAAAAAAAAGTAGGTTGACGTCAATAAAGAAACACAGCAACGCAGCAACTGGTAGCGTTGGTAATCAATAACTTCCTAGCCGTTTTAGTGTTTTCCTATAGTTAGGACATCTGGCTATCAGATCAAGCTGTTTATTTTCAAATCGAATGAAACGTCACTTTTTTAGACTCAATTTGTTGAAATTTACTGACGTCGTTAAAACGTCAGAATGGAAATCGTGATCAAAACCATTTAATGGCAAATCATAACTCAATGTGCAAGAACACAGGATAAAATTAAGAAATTAGCCTCATGTGATCCATGTGGAAGAAAAAGTGGATTGAAAACGGTTGTGTAACTTTTGCGTTTAATTATAATTAACCTTATTATACATGTAGTGATCAATTGGGCAGAACGTGAAAATCAATGCCTGGTTTAAAACCCAAACACGGTTTATAGCTTTGGTTTTCTCTGTAATCACACGACGGTGGGTCAGACCTTCCACTTTATGATAGTTCTGAGGTAAAGCTTTAACCTGTGGGTTGGTGCCTGATGCTTATCTGTAGCTGGACCCACCATGGCTCAACTATTTGTGAGTCGTGATTCATTATAAAGTGTTCGTTTGATTTGATTGTTTCTCCATGGTGATGCATTGCAGTAGTTGGGAAGCCTCCATGCGAGCATTAACATTTTTATGCTTCAACAACAGCAGAATCTAGGGTGAAGATTTTATTCCAGTGGAATACATTTGGGTCCCCCAGTGGCTTGGTCTGCTGTCCGTTCTTGGGCGGTGGTTCTGTTGTGTTTTATCTATTGTATAATGTATTTCTTAAACTGTGTGGGGATTCTGTGTTTGTCTTTGTTTTGTTATGTACTACTTTGTGTCCATACTACTTTTGCAATCGTCTTGAAGAGGAAGAGAACTTTGCTTTTGTTGTCTTACCAATGTCTTGTTAATGTAAATGTTGTGCGGCTCTTCCTCACGGTGCCGTGGGATGGCCCGGTCTGCAGTGTGTGATTGTGGTATCCCCTGACCATACTCACTTTTATCGCGTCCATGTCAATGTCGATATGACGTAGCTCAAATAAAGTTCAGTTCTGACGGCTCAGACTAGCCTGGCCACCTGAGCTGTCTCGCAATAACTGCTTAAACACAAAAACTAACACTCTAAGTACGTAGAGAGTTTGTTTTCTTGTTTCATTGGAGGTTACATCCTGTTAGAACCGAAAACCTCTAAACGGATACTTCAGCAAACAGCGAGGACCCAGATGTAATGTCTCAGAAATCGGCATTTCATTAGGGTATGCACTGTTTTTATAAGACAAAATCGATCTCCAGAGAAAGAGATATACATTATTTGTAACCGCTTTAAATATACACTGCTCAAAATATTTAAAGGAACACCTGATAGTTTTGCATAGTTTATAATGTTAACCCCTGTCCTATAGAAAAGCCATACATTTCACTAGACAATAAGGTAGGCAGCCAGTTTCTTTTGTTATCTTTGCAAAGAGAGTCAAAGTATTTGATCAAAAAAAGTTTTTGACAAAACAATCACTGCTCAAGTTCATGGCTCAAATTTTGTAATTTTTAATTTTGTTAGGAACGACGGATTTTTTTCTGGAATTCTGTAGAATCTTTGGATTTTTTTAAAGCTTAACCTAATGATTTCTGCAACATTAAAATGCTATTAAATGTACAGAAATGATGGTGTTTGTGGTGTTTGGTTGAAAATACCTTCTTTAAATTTGGTTTTGAAAAAGTGGTATTTTTAGCAAAATTCAGTTTTTACATAAAGCGTTCCATGGGGATTTCTGGAAAGGGAGAACTTCATTTTCATCAAGAAACACCACCCTTGATCGGTTACCAAACTAATAACAAAACAAACATGTTTTGCCTTATCAATTCAACTCTTGCTATGAGTCGGGCTATGAGTGCATTTGTATTGTGATCAATGCCAAAAGTGCGCAGTGTTCCTTTAAATATTTTGAGCAGTGTATATTTGACTATCCTGTCTTTACTGTATCAAAATTTATGGAAATTTAATTGGTCTTCAAGGGGTTAAGTACATATATCATTGGCGCTGGTGTATTATTGCGAAATCTCGAGCCAAAGAAAAGCAACAACAAGAAAAGAAATTATATCTTTTTCTATTTAGAAAGTATATAAATGTATACGAGTAGGGGCTTGATTGTATCGAATCCTGATCTTAGCCGCCTTTCTTACTTCAAAGTATACTGAGTAACGGCAACTTGTCAGTGAGCAAAAAAAAACTATAATCACATGACGTCGCATCTTGAAGTATTAAAAGTCATGTCATCGTTGCATAAATACAGGGATCACACATGTTTTTTCATGCATTAACATTTGCCAGGTTCCGAGGAAGTTGTTTGAACACGAGACCATCAGGCTGATTGTTCAAACATCTCCTGAGGCATTGAAACAAACATGTCTGATCATTATGCTGGCATATTTTACCGGATTTCAACCAAAAGCAAACCGAAAACACAGCTTAAAACTTAAAATGCCATTTTTTTCTTATACTGGTTTTCTCCAAACAAAATGACACCAGCGTTAAACTTTCGATTGTCATAACGCAAAATATGAACATTCATGTAAGATATATTCAATGAAATTATATCACACTCGAACTTCACCAGCTCGAAGTCTCTTCTACATTTTTATAATTATCGTACGAATGGGCGGGTAGGAACTGTCTCCAAACTGTCTCGTCAGAGCACTCATTATTAGATGATGGTGAGAAAAGATAGTAACTATTTTTCAACCACTGACCTAATCGTTTTCTATCGCACTTGAAAAAAATTGGCGATGTTGAATCAGAATGTACAGTTGCTGATAAATCACGTCACTGACGTTATGTCAATGTACCTTTCTTGCACCTACAGAATTAGGGAAATAATCTAGAGGAATACTTCGGTGATTAAATAGATAGTTTTATACAGCGTTTCTATTTATGCAGATAAAGTAGATATGGACCTGCATGATATTTTAGTATGGATCGCATGTATGCAAAACGCTTGTACTGAAGTAATTTGGTGAGGGCCGAGAGCTAGAAGTCTAATATATGGTCTGTGGATCTTTCTCTATGTTCACACTATGTGTAGGTGAGAAGCGACGGCTCTGGCGAGACTGGGTTTAGGCAAAGATTCATATGAGTTTTTGTTGTTCGCCGATGCTGTATGTACCAAAATCTTGTGGGCTGGCCTATATAATTTCGAAACATGCGAGCTTGCTGCAAACAAACTTTCGTTTCGCGATTGGCCCATTTATCCACTAGCTATATGAACCTATATCTAAAAGAAACATATCCTATAGAGTGCGGTAGGGTGTAGTTTGATATGTTTACGGGGAATGAACTTACACTTCAAATGTTTTCAAACTCGGTAAAAATCACAATGCCTTCCGTCATGTTTGAAACATAACTCAATAGCGGGCTTTGCAAGACACACGGAGAGTGAAATATGTGCAACCTATTGTAAAGGATGCAGAAATCTTGATCATATTAAACGTGAACCTCGTTTGTTCATGTCGTTTATTTTAATCAGTCTAATAACAATTTATTTGCCATCTAACCGACTACATTATAAAACAAAATTTATTTTTAAACGTAATTTTCATACCATATTTGAGCCGCGGCATGAGATTTCCAACAGCAAAGCCTCAAATCAGCCTGTGCCTACGCGCAGTCTGATCAGAGCCTTCGCTAGTCGCTTGGATATTCTACGACGAGCCTACACTTGTCAAAATGCCACATTGTTGGAAATCACATGTCACAGCTCATTCATCCTTACTACAAGGCTGAAGAATGATTCCTACCATCAAAGAATCAAGATTTTAGTATATTTATGTTTTATAAGTAAGTAAAGACTTTATTTTTATGAGGGTGACTCAGTTGTGATCAAAGTGACCATTTATTGCCTGGTGGACAGACTGTCAGATAACCTTCAGTACATTAATATTATGTGAAACAAGTGTGACTCTGCGGAGGAATCCGTCCTTTATCCGACAGAGTCCCGTCACAGGGACTAGTCCAGCTTTACAACATGTCAGAACATGTAGACTCACGCATAGGGATGTCAGTTACAACGCAAGGTGGTTCTGGACGACAACTCGTTACGGGCCCATGACGACTGCTTACCTGTGCTGGACGACAGGTAACGGGTTTTAGATGACAGATTTAGTGTTTTGGACGACAGTGGAAAGGGGCAACACACACAGACGTTGCAGAAAATGATAATAATGTGTGTTTGGCTATTTCAAATAATTCCTGTCATTAAGTGTTTGTAAGTTTGACATTAGAAGTACGAGGGGCATTTGGAAAGTTCTTAGCACGGTCTTTTATCTCAGTAACCGATTTATAAAACCTACCATGTTTGGTATCATTTTAAAGAGCTATCTTTCCTCTATGTTATGGCACAAATTTCATGAGGATATTTTAATGCAGACATGAATAATATTATTGTGAATACATGTACTGTTTGTATACTGGAAAACGCAAAATTTCAGTGGAAAATATAACATTTTACCTTTTGAAAAGTGTGCAGAACATTAACAATAATTCATGAAATTAGATAATTTTGCATCATTTGGTAGGCCACAATCTGGTACAGTTGTTTTACAATTGATGACCGAGTTGGATGTTTCTAATAACTAAATACCAGAACAGCAATTCCAAAGCCGTCTAGAAAGCAAAGCAATGCGCTAATTTTTTCGACTAAAAATCGCATGTCACAATGCACATATTTTGAAAATATTTTACTGACAGTAGTTTGTTTGTTTATTTGTTTTTGTTGCTTTACGTCCCAAGTCAACAGCTATGGTCATTGCGGGACGGTCAGTTCACCTTACCACACTTTTTCCTGGGCAGGCTTGAACAAGCGGTTAACCAGTAATTCATGCACATACTTTCGCTTGTAACTGACAACAACCCGTCTTGAATAAATCAGCGGAAGGGAGGAGAATGACCGTAGAAATTATTTCATGATCAATCTCCATGAAAGTATGGGACCGGACCGGGATCAAAGTCGCGACGCCTGGATCTGCAGTCAGACACGCATCTGTAGTCAGACACGTTACCGACTGCGCTATGCGGCCCGGTCCGACAGTAGGTTAAAAATGCCATGCGTTGGTATTTTTGTCAAGCACACTTTATGTGCTTTGTATTGAAACCAAAATAAATTTTGTAAACCGGAACAAAGGGAAGATAACTCTTATAATCTTCCCATGGGGTAGAGTAAGTTTAGCGATGAGTTGACGTTCTGGTTCATTTCAATTGAAAACGGTGGCAAGCAAAAAATTAAAAACACCTTGAGAGTAGAAATCAATCAATTTTGTGAGGGTTAACGCGATACCATGAGAATTTTTTACGCCATGGACAAAATGTGAGGGGTTAAGTTACCCCACCCACTTCTTGAAAAGTAGGGGTAGTGTTATTAGGAATAACTTTCTTGAATACAGAACAACACAAGCCACACTTTTTGCGCGACGAAATGATCTTTATGCATTGTTCGCTACAAATAAAGCAAAAAGCATACTCAATAGGCATTTTTTGTGCTCCTGTAGTGACATAATTTATAGTAAAAGTATAAAGAAAAATCGAAAAAGGTCCCATTTTTGAAAGTTTATCATTTCTCTATTAGTCAACATTTTCCGAATGTAAAGGTGGTAGTCGTGCAAGCAGTGATCGCATAATATATTTTAATAAAAAATTAGTTGGCACTAAATCGTTAATTTGTCAAATCATGATCGCTAATAAGGTCCCCAATTTTCCTTCGCTTTTTTCCAAGTATTTGCTTAAAATTTCCGCCAGTATATAAACCCCTACTCATTTCGAGCATGTGCTGCATGTACACGCCGAGTCCTTTTTTGACAAAAATTAAACCATCAAGTAGCCGTTGAATTCTAGTTTCCAAAAATGTATAATTTGATAGCATTTTATCAACGCATTGTGAAGTTATGATGCCATGCTAAGAACTTTCCAAATGACCCTCGTACAAACACCATAGATGTTTGTAGTTAAATTGTAAAACTCTGGTCTGGAAAAGGAACTTCATAAATGTGTAATTTGTGATTAATTACTTGCGTTCTCATCACGAAATAAGCATAAATGGTCAGACAATAGATCTCACATGATTTTCAGTCAATTTTAGCATGTCCTTCTTAAAAGAAAACTGAAAACCTCAAAATTTCATTTTTCTAATGTTACTGGTTAGAGACGACTGTGTAACAGGCAATAGACGACGTCAGTTTTTCTGTAACAGATGTGAGACGACATTTTTTCTTCTTTCATGAACACTTGAGTAGATGTAAATACTGCTCTGAAGCCTATTTAACGCCTGAAGAAGTAGTTCAGCATTGTGCGACCTCCCATCGAATGTCCATACCAAGCCCCAGGTAATCAGAAGAATTTAAAGGTTAATACCATATATGGGATTGGTGGCATTTTAGTCTTCTGGTTCCAGAGAATATTTAAAAGGGGGTTTACCTTATTTGAGCATGGCGGCATCTTGGTCATAAGACCAAGAAGTAACTGAGTATGATCAGGAAATAAAACAATCATAAACTCCAGACCAACCCACTACATCATGAGAAAAAGCCACTGAACATTTACAGTAACAAGATATCAGTAAGACAGTAAAAACAAAGCTACCAGCTCTCTCTTCCTCTTCAATATGATTGCAAAACTAAGGAGGGTGCAAAGTAATGCATACCAAAACAAAGACAAACACAGAACCCCTATAATGAGAAGTACATTAAACAATAGATCAACAACAAGAGAATCACCGCCTCAGAAGGGACAGCAGCCAAACAATGGGGGTGGGGGCTTAGATGCATTCTAAGATCATTCGAATAACTTTCGTCCCTCCATCCTAAGAAGTCTCCATATGAAATACGATTGACATTGTGGTTTCAAAGATGTTTGAAAATGTTGACGAACAGACAGACAGATGGAGGCTGGAGTCATTTGTATACTATTAGCTCACCTCGGAGCCATCAGCTTTGGTATGCTAAAAATGTTATTTTATTCGACCATGTATGATATGTGACTTACACTTTGTCCGACCTGGAGCTTATTAAGGCCAATTGCGGCAGCGGGTAATACTTCCCACATTAAAATCTTTTAAATTGTTTGCATACAGTTTGTTTTATGTATGGACTGTCAATTTATGAAATATAAAGGATATGTCACCACACTCAATTTTTCATAATCTCACATGGAAGTTTTCAGCATTTTACAAATTTTCTGAAAAAAATCCAAGTCCTTAATATTAAGCTAAAATATTTGTAATCGCTATTCAGCTTCTTTAGTTTAATTTTAATGACTGCTCATGACCTCAAGCTTTTTAGAAAATGTGAAAATGAATTTGTTTTCCCAAGCCATGTCAAGATACTGCATGATATATTTTGGTTATTCCCCCATAAAAGGATTTCGATTTTTGGAGTAAAGTATATATAAAAAGCTGACATCAAAAATCTTTTTATTGTTAATTTTCATAGACTATCACTTGGCATTTTTGGAAAAAGAAAAAATGGGGTCACCAGACTAATTATCTTGCAGGAGGGCCAAAGTTATCCCCATCCCCACAAATTTCGAGGATAATTCAATTTTAGATTTAAGGAGTGTAATTTTTGTCATTTATATAATTCCATATTCTTGTATATAGTAATTTTGCATTACGAGAGGAAAAAAGAAAAAGAAAAAAAATGTTATAGGTGCCCACCCTCTGGTTCCAAAGTCTGACACGCTAAGCACAAGGCCACGATGTCAAGTCGTGCGCGTCTCAAAATAACAGTACATGTTCCGAGTATTGGCCATATTCGTATACTCATACAGGGTAAATGACATTTCACCCTCAGTTAAAACAGATGATTCTTCGGTGTAAGATATATTTAATAAATCCATCACTGTCGTCTCCACCTGCTACACTGTCAACAATAACCTGTTACAAAATATTTGCAGTCGTTACACATCTGTAACATGGAAAAATGACTGCAGTACATTCGTTTGGTTTTAAAAAACGCGTTTGTCTAAAGTAAGCAGATTTATAAGAAAGTTCTTTCTTGGTCTTTGTGATAGACAATGCAATGTCTAATCATATCAAGTCATAAAATGTTCAAAGAAAACGAAAGTGAAAGTACTAAATAAGGATATGAGGACAGTGCAGTAGTAAAATGCAGTTTCAAGAATAATAATGTATCATATATGCGTTAACTGGATACAGTTGCCATGTTCTACAGGATTGATTAAGTTTAGATAAGTGTCGTGGACAAATTTACAATGGCAAATTAAGCTACTTGTGGTTTATTATGTCTTAAGTCTCCCGAAAACGATACACATTCAATAGCACAAACCTATGATTAGAAAGATTTCGTCTTGAACCCGTAAAGTACTGTCGTCCAGAACCACATTGCGTTGTAACAGATATCCCTAAGCGTGAGACTGGCATATTGTAATCACTTGACTTGACCTTATGTTCGAGTGTGAATAATATGAGAAAATGGAGAAAAAGCGTTTTCAGCTAACAAAGACAGATGATTTGAAAGACAAATTAACAGACCACGTTAATTAAATGCCGTGCTTGTCCCTACTTAGACGTTTTGTCGTCAATAGCGTTGTTTTTGATAGCAGGTATCTCCACTTATTTTGAGAAAGTCCCTCAACTACATATCTAAAGTCAGTGTCAGGTGTAAGCGTAAGGTGTCAGTCTGTGGGTAAAAATTTCTAATACTGGGTTGTCAACATTATCTGCTGGACAAAGGTTAGACTCTTGACATCATCTCATAAGAGGCCACCTACAAATTGTAAGCCAGTATAAGTATACTAAATTACAACAGCCTCGATTGCAAATTTCTAAATTTCAGTATTTCCAAACTGCAATATAATTGACAAAATCCAGCAGAAAACGATAACCACCAGAAAAGTTTACTTACAGCATTGAAATAAAAGAAAGTCCAATATACACACAATCTGCAGGACCCTAAAGCTTTATAACATCTTCTCCTACTTTAACATGTATGCTCATTGAGAGTCCAAATTATAAAGATTAAATAACTGTTTCATAATTCACTTCATCATGCTTAAAACCGCTCACTCTAGATTAAATAATCCCCTATTATTGAAGATTGGCTTCGATGTAGTGAATTGTAAAGAACAGGTATGAGTAAAAACAGTTCATCCACAGTAAAAAGCAAGCTATTCTTTTCATAAAAACCAACATCAGCAATCTGAGAGCTTCTATTCCTGACACATCTCCATCCTTCAAAAGAAAAAAATGATTATAATCATTTTTTTCACGTTCAGTATGTATTTTTTCATCCACTGTGGCCACTATACCTTCAACCTTCTGTTCAAAAGTCAGCAGCAAATTTGTCACAGCTCTTGGTACTTCCAGTTTCATTTTGAATTGCTGTAGGGCTAATGTATATTCCATTAACCTCACATTATATACCTTTGCCGTGTTATACAAACTCTGCCTCATGAAATACTTAACAGTTGATTGGTCTCTGCAAGCTTTTACTTCACCTGTACTTTCTATAGGTCGTAAATCACTGAGTGTCTTATCTGACTCTTGACACTGTCTGGCTTGTTCATAACCTACCTCTCTATTTAGCTCCAGTACTTCTAAGAATGTTTCCATACGATTCTTTATCTGTTGGGCATTGGTTCCTCCTTCATTCACCTTCTGCTGTACCATTACTTTATTGAGATTACTCTGTGAAGAACTTACCTTGTTTGGGTCATCACAACTTACCTAATCCTTCCAATCTAGGTTTGGGTTATCTGCAGATCTTGCACCGGTAATATTATCAATGATTAGGTCATAAACAGAATTATCCATAATGAGTGCTTCTACTTGCCCTACGTAAAAGGGTGTACTCACATTTATTCTTGCTACAGGACAAAGTCTCATGGTACCATCTGCTAGAATACATGTTACCTTTTCTCTGTATATTCTTTTGCTTCTACTAAGTTGTCTTTAATAAGAACAGAGTTGCACCCACTATCACGTAGAACCGATACTCTCATCTTACCCACTAAGCCTTCTCTGACTGGCATAAAGGTTAAACAATTTGATTCATGATGTGAATTGCAATTTTTTTTCAACATCAGTAGCATTTTCTTTCTTAGTATCAGACTTAGATTGTGATTGTGTAGTTGAGCAATAATAATTAAATGGAAGCACTATGCAAGTGGCAACTGATTTTTTTTTGCATTGGTCCTATCTCAGTTATTTCTTTTTCTGTTTAATTTTCCTCTTCACTATGACTTACCTTTGCTTCTACCAAAGCAGCTTTGAGGTTTGAATTTGGTCTTGTGAAAGTTTTATGTGGACAATCTTGGATGAAATGATCTAAACTACCACATCCATAGCAAACTCTAGTATCTTTAAATACCTTTTGTTGCCTAAATCCTTCCGGTCCTTGACTTCTGAAATTATCTTTCCTTATCACATCTGACCTACCCTCATTTGTATTAACAAAAGGTTGCTTGAAAGGATTCTCATTTACTGAGTGAGCCTCATTGTATTGCTCAGCCAACTCAATCATCTCTGTTATGGACTTAATTTTTCTTTCTTTAAGAAAGAGCACAAGATATCTGTTTGATACTGTAAGGAATTGTTCCCTAAGAATTAAATCTCCTAAGCCAGCATAATTTTCTGTAACCTTACCTAGCTCCATCCACCTTGAGAGATAATTTGACAATCTAGCTACAAACTGACCTGCAGTCTCCCCAATTTCTTGCTTACTAGATCTAAACTTCTGCCGAAAACCTTCCTCAGTCAGCTGGTACCTTTTTAAAAGAGCATCAGATAATTTGTCATAATCAGTGGCTTCTTCAGACGAGAGGCGTGAATAGACATCCAAAGCCGTACCTTGCAACAAAGATGATAAATTAGTAGCCCATTCTTCTTTCGGCCATTTAGCATTTATTGCAAATCTTTCAAACCTCTTCAAGTATGAATCCATATTATCTCTTTCTTCATTAAATGATGGTAATTTTGGAATTTTTGCTTTAACATCAGGGCTCTTTGCTGCCAACCCTGTTTTACTATCTGCATTTATTTTAGCTAATTCAATCTGTTTTTGAGCTAATTCTATTATTAGCAGAGCCTGCCTTTCATTGTCTTTATATTCTTTGTCTTTCATTCTCTCCTCCCTTTCCTTTGCGCTCTCCTCTCTCTCTCAATATTTTGCTTTTGTTTTTCAGCTTCCCTTATCATGGTTTCCCTTTTATTGACAAAATCAGCCAACTCACTTCCCTTCAAACCCATGTCTTTACCTAAATCTATTAATTTGGCAATATCTTCCATATCGAAAATTGGCAGGTGCTTGTCATACACTATCCTATATCCTCAACTAGATCCTGCCGAGATCGCCATTGTCAGGAAATATTTTATACTTATACAAAGAATCTAGTTCAGGATATTTATACTGGATAGAATATACAAACTTAACTTCTTGTTCTTCCACCACACAGCCGATCCTTTAATATGTATGTTCGTACAGTAACATTTCATAACCTCTATCTACAATAACTAAGCAATTCCTTACCAATATCCAGTTCAGTATAGAACAAACAACATTCAATTGTCGAATACCTTTAATAATAAATCACTAAGAATTCCACAAAGACATTTTTTTCCAAGTGGCCACTTATTCCACAAAGCTAAATATTCCACAAAGACAAAACATTTGTTTTCCAACTTAAACAAAATGTTTTAATAATTTCCACAAAGATCACTCTTAAGATTTATCGGACAATTAAATTAGCAATACTTGACAGCCCATGTCTAATATTACTAATAGTGCTATATTTGGAACAGTATAGCTTGTGAAACCTCAACCTTGTATTGTAGATCCAATATGACCTTTTCACCCATATATGTTAACCTGTACAAATATCTCTACTTATAAATCTGCACTATACAATTCTTTGCATTAATGTTGCTTTGAGAATCAAATAAAAATAGCTGTCCCTTCTGATACACCATAGCTTTACACAATTATTTGAATCAATATCTTTGACAGGCTTTCACGTCTATATCAAAAGTCAAATCCACTTTAGTGTCTGTTTGTATATGAACTATTAACAGATTGCATTTGGTAAACCAATACATCAGTTTACTAGTCTATCTGAAGTTCTCACCTCTAGAAGTGTCCATGCAAAATGCAATGAAACATATTTTATACGTTCAAGTGTCACTAAAACAAAGTTCTAACTATCATTTAGGCTCCAAATGAATAATTATTTGTAGCTTATTAGATTCGGCTGCACTAAGCTTTATGTATTTTAACTATCAAGTTTGTATTTTATGACTCATATGGAGCACCATATATATGTAGTTTCCATATTCCAGCGTAAACAATCAAACGACCCATCATAGACTATGCCAATCTAAGTACTGGGTTGTCAACATCATCTGCTGGACAAAGGTTAGACTCTTGACATCATCTCAAAAGAGGCCACCTACAAATTGTAAGCCAGTATAAAAGCAAGCTATTCTTTTCATAAAAACCAACATCAGCAATCTGAGAGCTTCTATTCCTGACATATATGTTTATATGCGACTTTTCTTGTTTGGCCTAGTATAGATTATATAATATAATGTCTCGGCACCAATGACCAGAGATTTATAAGTTCACATTCGAAATATATTGGTTCTTTCTGAAATATTATCTATCTCATCAAACATGTAACTTGCTCATTGATTACATCATGTTATATATGTTACATCTTAAATAAATGTCCTGATCTTAGAAATTCGGCGACAACTTGTAGGTTTATGAGCAAGACTGTCTTAGTAAATGTAAAATATCCAAACACTGAAATTGTTTTCACATGTGTTTTACGGTAATTACAAAAATTGCTTCTCAGTAAACAGGGGGTAGGGTTGTGTATTAGCTCATTTAAGACAATATATTTAAGATAGAAAAGTATTTTTTTTTGTATTCGTCACTTGAGTATATGTCTGCAAAACATAATCTAAAACGGTTTGAAACCAACACAGAGCAGTTGTTAAGCTAAATGATGATAGCCACAATTACCAGTTAAAATTATTACTAAGTCCATGTAATACACATAACACCACAGGTAGCAGTTTAAATGTTAAACAACTTCCATATGTAGTAAAAACATCCAGTATGCAGACTATTAATTGATAAGATAGTTTTAATGACTTCTATCTGTAGCTCAAACTTATAGTTTTCTTATACTCAAATTGATATACAAACATATGTTACAAGCTGTTACAAGCTTATGCTCCTGCTTGCAGAGTACAAAGATCTCTTATTCGATGCACATAGATTTGTTATGTAATATATAATTCCAAAGTGGCTTGGGATGAAGCGGGCCCTATAACTCAGCTTGCAGTCAAATTACTGTTGATTCTACTGGTTTTGGTGAGATGAGGTGGTAAACTATTTTGCTAGAGAAGCAGAAAATTAATAATAGAAATTGTATATGACTTGGATAAGCATTAGTTTAGAATATTTACATTTGATAGGAACATTTACTAAATTGTCTTGTTTGAATATGAAACTATTATTTTCTATGTCCCTCTACGCTCTATCTATATTTCTGGTATTACACATATAAGAAATATTGAACATATATTTATTTATAACATCTGTAACAAATATGCATGGGCTTGATAATCATCGATGAATTAAAACCGAAATTTTAGGTACCAGAGACTAGAGACTTTTAGGAAAACATGAGAATTTTTTTTCTAAAATACAATCCCTTACACCAAGTGAATGTCCTGGCTCATTCATCATGTTATGTAACATATGTTACAGCCTTAAACAAGTGTTCCAATCTTGTTGTTTAACCTGCAAAATCTATAATTCTTTATAATATGAGCAAGATTATCCAAAATATGCAAGACATCCAGCAGCAGCAAATGTTTTCATATATTTATAGCCCCGCTTTGAAAAAGGGGGCTATATAGGATGTGGGTTGTCTGTCTGTCCATCCGTCTGTTCGTCTGTCATGATTTCGTTTCGCACAATATCTTGAGTACAAATCGATAGATTTTCACCAAATTTAATATATGCATTTATATTGACAATATCTAGCTTGGGATTGTTAAAAGTCCTATTTCGCATATTTGTACTAGTTAAATGGCCTTTAATTTACGCCCAAATTTCGTTTCCGCTCAATATCTTGAGAACAAATTGACAATTTTTCACTAAATTTTATACATGCATTCATATTGACAATATCTTGGTTAGGGTTGTTAAATGTCATTTCCCAAACATTTGTACCAGAGTTATGGCCCTTGATTTATGCCAGAATGTAGTTTCCACTCTATATCTTGAGAACAAATTGACAGATTTTCACCAAATATTATATATGCATTGATATTGACAAGATGTAGTTTAAGATTGTTTCTCCTCATTTTTGCACGTTTGTACTAGAGTTATGGCCCTTTATTTATGGTAGAATTTGACCAAATTTTATAAATTCATTTATATTGACAAGATCTTGGCAAATAGGATTTTTCCTGTCATTTTTTACAAATTTGTTACAGAGTTATAGCCCTTGATATACGTCAGAATTTCTTTGAGAACAAACGCATATAATTGCACCAAATTTTGTTAATGCGTTAATATTTATAAGATCTAGGTTAGGATTGCTATCTCCCACATTTTGTTTATTTGCAGCAGAGTTAAAGCCCTTGGTTGATGTCAGAAATTTGTTTCTACTCAATATCATTTGAACTTGGCCTTTTTAAAGCATGAAAAGAGCTGCAGCGAGGCTATAGTCAGATTGTCTGACTAAAATAATACTAACCGAATTGGGCTCCTAAAACTGAGGGTAGGGTTGTTTAATTGCTCATATAAGACAATATATTTAAGATAGAAAATCAAACTTTAGTTTTTCTAGAAGCCAAATAAGAATGTTAGTATACCATAATCAAAATCATTTTAAAAAAATGCACAGATCAGCTGTAATAGTAAATGATATTGGTCACAATTATCATTTTAAAGGGTTATCTAATAACAGTAACACACATTACACCTTAGAAAGTGGTAAGTTTGCTCTAAACGCTTTCATGTGTAACTAAGGTAGCCAGCATGCAGACTTTATAAAATAATGAGACAGTTTAGTACCTTCTTTCTGTAGCTCAAATTTTTATTTTTATTTTTTCTAAATTTGATATGGTAACATGTGTAACAGGCTGTCAGAGACTAGTGCCCCAGTGTACAGAGTAAAAATCTCTTAAACGACGCAGCTTGAAATTTTTCTTTAAGATACGATATGTCTGCAAAATGCGCTAGGGTGAGGATCAAAACCATTCTCAGCCATCAGTCTAATTTCATAAACGTCCAAAAGCATGGAAATTATTCAAAGAATTATGAACATGATTGTGTCACTACTGCTACTTGGAAATGGTAAAGAACATAAATAAATCAAAGATTTACCGGTGCGGCTTCATGTTCACTCTGACAATAATTGCATCTTTCTGACGAATGGCTAAATTCTATTTATTGATGAACAACCGGAACTAACGCTTTGCCAAATTAAAGAATAATGATTTATGGCTAATATTGAAAGAATGAGGACAATCCAAGAAGTCAACTAAGTTTCAAGATGCTGAAATGCATGTCACACATCAAATATTGGAGCATTGCATTACCATGCATTCCAATTATTTGAACCACCCTTCCTCAATGGAATGCTTTGCTTCTTGATAAACAGTTTGAGACATATTGTTAAAGCCAAAGTAAGCTTGGATGCTTTATGATGAACTTTGCTTTAGGCGAACCAGCTAGCATAGTGCACGAGTTCAGACAAAGAATTTATCGTAGCTAACAATTGATAAGCATAAAAATTAAAGCCAAGCGCTTAAACAAATTGCGTTATTCATTTTTAAAACCTAGAGAACCTTGATGTACATATGTCAAAGAAAACGCCTGACTAAAATATCCTTTGTGGACGTGACTCATCAATATCGTGGGCTGATCCAGAGGGGGGACAGGGGGTCCGGACCACTGGAGAATCACAATAGCTATAAGGTTCCTTAGAAATAATAGTACGGACTCCCCTCTTCAAGAAGCAATTGGACCCCTTGGGTCTTATTGCTTTTTGAGTGAGGTCCGTACGCCCCTCTGTAAAATACGTTTATAACTAAAAACATTGTCATGAACCCCCTTACGGGATTTTCTAGATCCGCGCATAAATATATATAATTTTGTTGCTGTTGGTGGTAGTGTTGGTCTTTGTTTGTTTGTTTTGTTGCTTTACGTCCCAAGTCAACAGCTATGGTCATGGCGGGACGGTCAGTTCACCTAACCACACTTTTTCCCGGGCAAGCTTGAACAAGCAGTTAACCAATACTTCGTGCACATACTTTCGCTTGTAACTGACAGCAAGCCTTCTTGAATGATTCAGCGGAAGGGAGGAGAATGATCGTAGAAATTATTTCATGATCAATCTCCACGAAAGAACGGGATCCGGCCGGGATCGAACTCGCGATCCTTTGATCTGCAGTCAGACTCGCATCTGTTGCCAGACACGTTACCGACTGCGCTACCCGGCCCAGTGTAGTAGTGGTGGTGTTATTGTTTGTCTTTTGACTGAGTAAAATTAATATATGCATTTAGAATGTTAGTAGTTGTATTTGGGTGATGACGTAGGGATAGTACTTTTATGCTGACGTCAGCAGATATCAAACAACATCTAGATCAGCATATATGATATCTGCTGACGTCAGCATAAAAGTACTATCACATGTAATCCCCAAAATACTAGTTCAAAAATAACTAAGTCATTTCAACTAAGCCTTCATCCGGCTGCTGAAGCAGAAACTGAAAAGTTCATTTTTATCAAGGAGTCATATAGAGTAAACATCGTGCATCCCTCTGCTGCATCAGCAATAATATGGATAATATCCTGCATCCCTGTGCTGAATCCGCAAAAGGTAATTTCTTTCATCCCGCTGCTGAATTAGTTCATTTTATCAGGGTGTCATATTGAGTAAACATCATGCATCCCTCTGCTGCATCAGCAAACATACTGTGTTAGCTGATGCTGGCATAAATTTTAATTTTGTGTTAAGGTACTTTGATAAGTTGGTGGCTCTGCATTCACATTACGAGTTTATCTCAGCAAATCTACGTAAATAGCCTGATGGCTTGGGGGATGCTGACTTGCATAATTCCTGCAAAACAGAAAATGTGCTGACTTGCGTAAAAAAATCACTATGCTTAGCATGATGATGGGAAAAATGCTGCCTTGCATAATATAAAAATTCACTGGCTTGCAACATGTTTAGCTTGATGACATAAAAATTGACTTGCATGAAAAAAAAACAATTTAACAACATAGAAAACCTAATGCAAATATAAGCTAAAAGTCTAACAGGGTATTTGATTTTTATCAACGCTGATTGTTTAACCAAAATATAACCGTCTTTTCTAAAATATAACCGGCTATATGCTTTGACTTGCTTTTTTGAAGTCATCGCCCTTTTTTGTTTTGTTTTTTCACTGAACAAACAGGTTATTGTGCAAATATTGTTTATAACGAGCTAAAGCGTCAGCTGCCGTAGGCAGCTGCGCCGCCAGCGAAGCTGGTGGAGAGCGTAGCTCGTACTATACATACCGCGAGGCATTCAGTAATCTAACAAAAAAAGTTGCAGGGTCAAATCAACTGGTTTTCATTGTCAACTGCGGTCCTCTTTAACTCTTTAGAAAAACCTGGTACCATGTTAATACTAGCTTTAGTTTCGTATAGACTGCCCATTGTTGTTGTTAAGGTGTCCAGCCTATACAGGCTCAGCAACTCTTGGAGCTGACAAGGTTATTGGCAAAAACCACTATATTGTTCATTTAATTGCCACAAGCGTATATAATATATTGATGATACAATAAATGTTAAAATTCCATATTCTGGCCTTTACACATATATCAATATATATCACCATCCATAAATCTGAATATGTCGGTTCTAGCTGTTCTTCTTATTACTCTGAATACAGTTCATCAGTTGATTATATATCATTAGTGATAATAATAATAATGATAATATTATTAGAAAGCCCCTCCACCAGATTCTTTATACAAGTAGTGCAGCACACACATATATGTACACGATTATGCTAACTAACTGGATATCTTGCTTGCCACTGAGTGCTAAGTCTATGGTTTTGAAATTTCACTTCCTTAGGATAAGGCCCAGAATCTCACAACGTTTCTGATGTAGAGAATAGCCCATATTCCTTGAAAGTTGTTCAACTTCTCTGATCACGTCTTCATCTAACTTAAGAGTTTGTCTGTTGACAGTCACTGAGCAATCCAATATTAACTCAACAAGCATATTTGGGTTTGACAAGACTTCATTCACAACATTTAGAGGGTTCTTACGACTTCGGATGGTAATTAATTGAGCCTTAATATTCACTCTTACAGCCTCAAGCCTAGAGCACCCTGCAATAAAGTGCACACGAGTCTCAGCCCCCTCCCCACAAAGTAGTCAACACTCCCGGATCGAGCACCCACCGAATCTGGCCCGGTTTTCCTGCAGAATGTATGTTCGTGTAAATAGTCTGAGTTTTGGGTACGCCCTTTTGATTGTCCTTACGTCATGGGGAATAAACTTGGTGAACCTGTCCTACACGCATGGACTGCATATTCAGCCATTGTAATGAGACCTTTTGCATCCGACGCCCACTCTTTTTCAACATTAGAGTCAATCTGCTTCTTTATCAGGACTTTCCACCCCTCCAAGGACTCAATATTGTCAATGACATGATAAATGTTTAGGAGGTTATACTTGTATAAGAGGCGGTTACAGTCAGCAAACCAGCTCTTGCTTTCTATAGATTTGACGCGAAAGCAAGCGACTTTCATGACGCCGTTTCCAATTGAGAAATAAGCATCATTCGCGGCTCTAGATACCGTGACACCTTCCTACTTCATAGCATTGATCAAATGCAATTGAAAAGCAACTTGAGTTCATTCAGTTCGAATTGCCGTATAGGCACTGTATTTATTACAAATTGCAGTTGCAGCTATATGTTGCTGTTGTTGTATTAGGGATCAAGCCTGAGAAGGCTCAAATTCCCATAGCCTGGGAGAGGCCCGCCACACTAGCATCTGACACCCCGAAACCATTGTACGGTCAAAAAACTCCCAAAAAACTAGTGGGGTTTAATGTGAGTTTCCGAACCGTACACCGGACACGAATAGGTCATGCCAGCGTAACGGTCGGAGTCTGTTTTTACCTTGTGGAAAGAAGCCAGAGTGCCCGGAGAAAAGAACCACGGCGAGCTTGCTCGGAACAGACAAACCGGAACAAGCCACTTTGAAGCTGGAGGGGTACACTGCATCATCAGCTCGACTAAATTTACACAGGAGCCTCAGCGTATGCGTCATAGAACAACACTGTTCTCAGCAAGAACCCCAAATGTCGCACGTGCTCGGAAAACCCCCCACCCACTAAAAAAGAAAGAAAAGTCCGAAAATTGAATACATTCAAATAAAGCGCTAAGATGTAGAGAAACCACTTCTTTTACAATAATGTAACACTCAGGTTACTAGATTGAATGCCAGTCGCAGATAATACATAAAATAGACAGCCAGGCACTAAAGCCAGATGTTGGAACATTCGACAACAACATGGCGGTTGGCCCACGTGGCTTCACAAAATATTTTTCGCTAAGGCATTTTACAAAAATACGGATATAATTATCCTTCCTAAATAAGAAGCAGTTTACAGATAACATCTAAAGCGCATATCCCTTTAAAATCAGTAAAAGAGAATAAAATATAAGCCTCATTTTACTGATAATTTTACTATACATTTTTTGTCTTGCGTGAGTTCTCTCCTTTAATTCCGATTGTAAACTTTAAAGATGGCCGAACTCGCTAAGAGCAACAGTCTGTAAGCTCTTCTGAGTCCTCTCCCAAGTTTATTACCGGTGATGCTATGAATTGAGATTCTTGACTTCGCTCCAAGATTCACAAGATCTAGCTGAGGTACTTTCTGCTGAGATTTAACGTCAATTCTGACGCAGCCTTCAAGTTTTGTGTAAGAGAAAAATCATACCATGTCAGAGCAAAATGTACCTACATTTACGTGCGTACATAATCCTGTGTTAGATGAAATACTTGAAGAATTGCGCCGGTGATTTACACAGCACAAGAATTCTGTTGGTCAGCAACATATTGCCATATGTCAACAACACCATCAAAATCACCATTGGATTCACTTTCTTGGTGAGTTATCTTTCTTCAGTTTTTTACAAAATCTATAGTCTGCCCAGATCGACTTTAGACTGATTAACTTTCGCCAAAATCTTCATGATAATCATGCGTTCATGAAGTACTCCGACCTCTGTCATGCTTTTACTAAAATTATAAAAATAGTGACAATTTATTAATTTAAATGGACTGATAGCCAAGTGGTTACTATAAAAACATAACATTCTTGAGAGGGTGCTAGTCGAAAATATCATCCCGAGGAATGTGATTATCAACCGAGGCGCAGCCGAGGTTGATAATCATATTTCGAGGGATGATTTTTCGACTAGCACCCTCTCAAGAATGTTATATTTATTTTATTATACCGAACATTATTCCTTTATTTTCTAACCATGGTGCGAGAGTTCCAAAGACAACGCAATGCGTAAATGCTACGAATGATTGAATTATCTTTCACAAAAGGGTAGTGTTTGTAAACAGCTTGAATGCTCAAACTGGTCGTGATCGCCGTTTAAACAAATCGTGTCATAATCACTAATGGCATCAAACACTTTAGGCTACTTCGCTTGTAGCTTCGCTTAAATCAAAAATGTAAATGGAGCTGCTGTAGATGATGCGGTTTTGTTGCAAAACAGAAAATTTCGCCAAATATGCTTAAATTTGGTTTCAAAGTGTTCAGCTTGTTTTAACTAAGAAAACGAGTACCCACACTTTATGTTTCTGTCCACAAATAACGAAGTTATTAGGAGTTTAAAGTGACACGGCCATGGCTCATTCATGTACATGTATCCGCCATTGTAGGTTATCGTCTCCTCGTGTAAACGAACCGTACGCGCATCGGCGGCGCGCATGTGATAGTCGAAACTATCGCAGGGTGATAGTCGAAATTAGCACCTACCGGTCTATGGAGGTTTTACATGGGGTTTCTATGTGAGGTATAATAAATGTAGTTAGCAACTTGATATTGATCGCACATACCTGGATTGGTATCGATCGAGCCAGTAACTAAAGAAAGAAAGGTCAAATCTTGGAAAAACCTTTTTTTATATAAAATTGTCAAATGTTGTCAAGACTGCTCTTATATTTTAAGTCATCTCGTGATTAACTTTTTTATAAAAGTACATTCATTATTCCTTATTCAAGGTTCGATAAACTCTTTCCTTGCCAGCGGTGACTTCTGTCGTCTGCTGATAAGCTTTTCAAACAGTTGGGACTCAGGTCAGTGTCGACAGAATGTCCGTCCTAAACTGGATACTGACTGTTTGCCACTCTGACAGTGATCCTTACAATTTTTTTTTTCAAATCTATTTTAACACGGCTGACAATCAGTTGAATGCTTAACTGGTGGTTATACAAGGAAATATGTTTGCTGATGCCGCGCTGTTTGTGTATAAAATGTGAGAGGTCTGTCCTCAATGTTTTGCATAGGATATTGCATTTGCAGATATGTAGGCTAATTCAGTCTCCAAATTTAGATTCTGCATGTAATCAATTATCATCAAAAAGGTAACAAAATATTCCACACAAAAATCATTTTTTAAGTTCAGTTTTCCATTAAAATGTGAACTTGACCTGTTCTTTATGCTTAAGGTAGTGCGGGACACATGTCAAAAGATAACCTTACTTTTACTTAAAAGTAAGAGTGTAAGAGTTATCGTTCCTGAATCTTGTTTTTAAAAGAGAATACTTATTTTCTAAGACGGTATATAGTATTCTCCCCTGACAACTCTTTGATGCTTGAAACGTAATTCTGTAAGTATTTTGCTTTCACAAAAAGAAGGAATGCAAGTATTAGCTTTTAAAAACATCACCCAGAGTATGAAGTCATTCAGTATTTTGATGGTTAAAAATTGTGGACCGTATAAATATACATACTATATACATGTCTCGGTTGCTCTTTCTGCATGCTGCCACTAACCTAAGACCCACCCCAAACCCAAAAAGGGGGGGGGGTTGTAGACCAGCACATGCCTTGTATGTGACATTCTCATGTTTTAGGTCCCATGGAGGTACATGGTCACTAATGTTTTATGGAGAAATGACGTAACTATTTCAATTACCTTATCACACCGGATAGGCAGCAATAAAAAACAGTCTAAACAATCGATGAATGCTGATAACAAATTGCTAGAAACAGTGTTTGTGATTGCCATTTGTTGCCTATCGGACTACAAACAACAATCCAAAATTCTGTTACTAACAAAATTTAACTACGTTCGTCGATAGCATTACCGTTTTCGATTGCCGCCTATCTAGTGTGTTTTTGATATACTAAGCACGTAGCCAAATCAATCTGATACAAGGGCTAGGAGTTTTTTCATGTTACTGTTGAAAAAATTATTTTGTTTCGTTGCATGTTTCATGATGATAAAATGGACATTTCTGCATACATTTTAATAAAATTAATTGGAACTGCATGTGCCTGAAAGGAAGATATATGACAATATAACATTCTTTTCTGTATATTAACGGTTGGCAAGCATGGTACAGATGCGCGGATCCAGGAATTTTCATCAGGGGGGGGAGGGTACAGGTCAGTCTGACAAAAAAGCTCTGATAACGATTTTTTTAGTCCTCAGCTTATTTTACAGAAGTCAAATGGTCAATTTCAAAGAAATCTATCGTTTTTAAAGGCTCCAGATGGGGTCCAATTTTTTCCAGGGGGTCCAACTTATTCCAGGGGTGTCCAATTGATTATTCCCTATAGAAACCCATTTAATTTGTGATTTTCCAGAGGGGGTCCGGACCCCCTGCCCCCCCCCCCTCTGGATCCGCACTTGGTGCAGCCCTCACAGCTTCATGGTTAAGGCTACTATATATACATTATCTCATTTGGGCTTGGCAAACGTTAATAGACAGAAGAATGTATCATCCTTATATTGTTATATACCTTATGATACGTGTTTACTATAGAAACTTGAGGTGTTTCAATCGCTGACAATTGTACATTTTATTTAAAAATGTGTCATATTTTGGTTGATCGTTGGCCAATCACTGACCGCGGGCTTTATTTCCGATAAAACATGACTGCAGAGGGCATAATCGCCATTTCAACCTGCTCACGGATATCCTCTGCGAGTTAAGATACCGTCGCTTATGCTTTATTGAGAAATGACCAAAATATTCAATTATCATAAGATACGCTACTTTATTACATCGGATAGGCGACAATCGAGAAGGCTCTGAACAATCGATGAACGTGGATCGCAAATCGCTAGAATTTTCCATTTGTCGCCAGTCAAGCAAACAAACTGCAATCCAAAAAGTCTGTTTCTGACGGTCGATAGCATCAACGTTTTCGATTGCCACCTATCCGGTATGTGTATTGATACAATGAATACGTAACCAAAACAATCTGAAACAAGAGCTAGGAGTTATCTACATTTTTCAGTCATGTTTCTGTTGAAAAAAAAGTTTGTTTCCACACCGGATAGTGAGCAATCGAAAACACTCTTAACCATTGACGAACGCGGATCAAAACTCGCTAGAAACAGTGTTTTGATTGCAAAGTGTCGCCTGTTCGATGAGTGATGGTAATAAAAAAAACTATGATTCTAACTATTTTTGGTCTATAATCGTCGATAGTATTGATGTTTTCGATTGCGCCTATAAGGTGTGGTTTTGTTGTATGCTTCACGATGTTACAGAGGACATTTTTTTTTGGAAATGCTTTTGCTTGAAAGGAAAGTATTCTAGAACTTTTTGGATACTGTAAAAGCGGCACCTTATGACTGCCATATTAGTCTACTTTAGACATAGGTAAAATCTGAAAATGAGGCGTTATAACTACATTCGAAAGTGTTTGTTTATTGTTTAACATTAGTATAGAGGCAAACAGTGTGGACCCAGATCAGACTGCTCTAGGTTTTGTTTGTTTGTTTGTTTTGTTGCTTTACGTCCCAAGTCAACAGCTATGGTCATTGCGGGACGGTCAGTTCACCTAACCACACTTTTTCCTGGGCAGGCTAGAACAAGCGATTAACCAGTAATTCGTGCACATACTTTCGCTTGTAACTGACAACATTCCTTCTTGAATGAATCGGCGGAAGGGAGGAGAATGATCGTAGAAATCATTTCATGATCAATCTCCACGAAAGTATGGGACCGGACGAGCAGTCTTCTCTAGATCTACACTGTTTGTTTAAGCGGCTTCATAATATTTCAATAGACGATGAAAACATACGATTGTGTTGTAATATACGCTTTAAGGGTTAATAAATGTGGGTTCAGTGCATTAACGGACAGGACTTTCATGAAATGCACGCAGACCTGCGCGGCTCAAGCAATTTTTAAACGCTTAACCAATGGATAGAACCTGATTTCCATTCTTGAGCAGTTGAAATAACCGAACCACGCCCAGATATGAAAATTAAAGTTGCCACATTTATAGTACCCAAAAAGTCCTATAATATATTACAATGACAATATAACATTCCTTTCTGTATATTAACGTTTGTCAAGCCCTTGTGCGATAATGTGTTGCAGGCCTCACCGCTGTGTGGTTCTGGTTGCAACACATCACATTCAGGCTTGCCAAACATTAATACAAGGAAAAGAATGTTTATCCTCTTATTGCATATTTGTAAGATTATTCTTCAAATGACATATAGATTCATGCATCAGGAATAAAGCTATAATTTTTAGCTTTTATCTACATAAATCCTACGTGTAAGAAAGCATCAAAGTATCAAGACATGCTATAGCCATGCTTTAATGAGAATCATAATGTAATGTGCTGGGTAACATATGCTAGGTCAAAATCTTTTTTGTCATTTTCTACGCCCATTTGTCAGTGCTTAATCAATAATAGCTATGTCTCCGCCCAGTGATATTACATAGGGCGTAGACAAACAAAAAAATTGGCTGAAAGGGGAGACAACACTTATTATAGTCTTTATTTTTTTCAGGATTTTTCAGAAAAGTCACCAAAACAAAAAAACGAGCACGGTGACACATATTTTTTATTCAATCATTAGATTCTTCATGAAAATATCTTTGTAAAAATATGTTTTTTGTTGTTCCAGTTACATTCTCTGATATGTTTATTTTGAATATTAATGTTTTTTTTGGCATTTATTCGTTTGGCTTAATTAGGATTTTGCTTAATAAATTGTGCAAATACATGTTATTTCACTATTTTTTGTTTTTATTTATATCTCTGGTGTGAGTAGTATTTGTTCTGAAAAAAACTGTATTGCGTTTCTTGTTAATTTGTTAACAAAATCTGTGTTTGTTTATTTCAAAAACCTGCGATTTTGCAGTTTTTGACATCAAATAACTTTTTAAAAAGAACGGTGAGGTATTGTTTCTTTTTGTCTTAGATTATAAGTATAAGTCTATATTATAATATATTAAAAGATAAAACACTTTTGGACATATGCCGGTGAGTCCGGTACTACCTTAAATTGTGTGCATTTTTTCTGTTTGAAATAAGATCATTCAGCAGAAGCCTTGTGAACGAGAAAACAGGGTTCTTTTTTTTTTGTCCATTTAAATATGTTTTTCACAACAAAAAATTAAAAAAATTCCTTCATATTTTAGGGCCAAGAAAACAAATATGTGTGGTTCAGGTTACCCGACATTCCCTTAATTTTTACCCCAATAGGCCCCTACCCTAAACATTGTTCTCCAATTTCTGAAGTTGGAAGAAAATTGCAGAACAAAATAATTTTGTTTTGCTATTCTCTTCCAACTTAAGAATTTGGATAAAAAATACATATCAAGATGGTCATCTGAAATGGAAATCAAAATTTCAATGCATTCAGTCTTTCGTATTGGAAGTAAAAGGATTAAAACAAAGTCATATCTTTAAAAATACACCCTTTTATTAGCTCACCTGAGCCGAAGGCTAAAGGGAGCACAGTGGCTCAGTTGTAGAGTGCTTGACTCGAGACCGAAGGGCCGCGGGTTTGAGCCTCACCGGCGTCATTGCGTTGTGGTCCTTGAGCAAGACACATTTATCCTAGCTTAAAAATGGTTCAACCCAGGAAGACCCGTCCCTATATAACTGAAAGATTGTTGATGGGACGTTAAGAATCAAATCAAACAAACAAAATGAGCCGAAGGCTCAAGGTGAGGTATTGTGATCGGTCTTCGTCCGGCATGCATCCGGCGTCCGTAAACTTTTTCTTTAAACCACATCTCCTCATGAACCACTAATCCAAATTTCATATAACTTTGCATGAATATTCCCCATGATGCCCTCTTTCAAAATTGCATAAATGGTTCCGCTTCACTGAACAGGAGGGCCGCCAGAGCTCAAATTAAGAAATCTTTTAAACGGCATCTCCTGAACCACTGGTCCTTATTTCATATAACTTCACATGAATGTTCCGCATGATGCCCTCTTTCAAAATTGCATAAATGGTTCTGCTCCACTGAACAGACATCTCCTGAACCACTGGTCCAAATTCAAAATAATTTCACAGAATTGTTCCACTGATACCCTCTACCAAAATATTGCATACATGTTTCGGCTCCACTGAACAAAATGGCCGCCAAAGCTCCAGATAAGAAATGTCTTTAAAAGGCATCTCCTCCTGAACCACTAGATCAAATTCAAAATAATTTCATAGAATCATTCCTCATAAAACCCTCTACCAAAATTGCACAAATGGTCCCGCTCCGCTGAATGAAAGGCTGCGTGAGCTCCAGATAAGGAATATCTTTAAACGACATCTCCTTTTGAACAACTGGTCCAAATTCAAAGTTATTTTATAGAATTGTTCTTCTTGATACCCTCTACCAAAATCCAGAAATGGGTGACCAGAGCTCCAGGATAGAAATATATTTATAAAGGCATCTCCTCCTTAACCACTGGTTCAAATTTAAAATAATAATGTTCATCATAATACCCTCTACCAAAATTTCACAAATGGTTCTGCTCTGCTGAACAAAAGAGCCGCCAAAGCTCCAGATAAGAAATAATTTAAACGACATCTCCTCCTGAACCTTTGGTCCAAAATCAAGATTATTTCACAGATTTTTTTTCTCATGATGCCTTCTACCAAAATTGCACAAATGGTTATGCTTCACCGAACAAGGGGGCTGCCAAGCCTCTAGATAAGAGATGTCTTTTAATGACATTTCCTCCTGAACCACTGGTCCAAATTCAAAATCATTTAACAGAATTGTTCCTCATAATGCCCTTCACCAAGTTGCGCAAATGGTTCCGCTCCACTGAACAAAATGGCCGCCAGAGCTCCAGATATGAAATATCTTTAAACAACATCTTCTGATCCACTGTTCTAAATTCAAAATTATTTCACAGAATTGTTCCTCATGATGCCTTATACAAAACTTACACAAATGGTTCTGCTCCACCAAACAAATGGGCTGTCAGAGCTCTAGATAAGAATGATCTTTAAACGACATCTCCTCCTAAACCACTGGTCCAAATTTAAAATTATTTCACAGAATTGTTCCTCACAATGCCTGCTACCGAAATTGCACAAATGGTTCCGCTCCACTGAACAAAAAAGGGCTGCCAGAGCTCCAGATTAGAAATACCTTTAAACAACATCTCCTGGACCACTGGTCCAAATTCAAAATAATTTGACAGAATTGTTCCTTATGATGCCTTCTACCAAAATTGCACAAATGGTTCCGCTCCATCAAACAAAAGGGCTTTCAGAGCTCTATATAAGAAATGTCCTTGAATGAAATTTTCTCCTGAACCACTGATTCAAATTCAAAATAATTTCAAAGAATTGTTCCTTATGATGGCTTCTACCAAAAATTGCACAAAAAGTTATCTCTAGGCTTAATACAGGGTTTTCCAAAGCTCTGGACGTGATATGTCTTTTAATTACCTCTATTCCTGAACGACTGGCCTTAATGTAAAATACTTTCACAGAAATGTTCCTCAAGATGCCCTGTACCAAAATTGCACAAATGGTTTTGCTCTGCCGAAAAGAGTTGGCTGAGCTTTAGATAAGAAATATTTCATATGAAATCTCCTGAACCAGTGGTCCAAAATCAAAATAGTTTCACAGAAATGGTCCTCATGTTGTCCTCTACCTAAATTGACCAGAAGGTTCAGCTTGGCTGAACAACATGGCTACCAGAGCTGAAAATAGATATACATTTTCAATCATATATCTCCTTAGCCACAGGTCAATACATCATCTACTAGTGTGCCAGGACTCGGGTTAGCGATCCAGGGCCCTGTTCTAAAAGTTTTGTCTTATTTAATACATCTCCAAGCAGGTCTGAATTTTCCAAGAAAAAAGTAAAAAAAAAAAGAACAAAAAAAAGATTCCTACCTTCCTACCCTATTTTTTTTCAGGGTGTAACCTAAATCACACATATTTTTCATTTGGCTTAATAATTGCATGCTGAATCGTACAAATCTTCCCTTTCAATCGTGATTTCTAAAACATGCATGTTTTAATGAAAGAATGATAAATAATAATAGATAGATCTAAGTATCTGCTTGTACACAGGTGTTCAAATATTAATTTTGTTTCTCTGTCCATTTGTTTATAATCAAGTGTTCTGGATGTTGGGTCACTGTGAGGTGCTGTTTCACTGAGGCTGTTCTTTTGAATACTCACAACATACCCCATGATTGAGAATCAAGATAATTACGAAATTTAAGAGTGGTTTCATCATTTTTGGCCACTCACTGAGATGGTTCCTTTATGACACTGAGGTGGTCCCTTTATGAGTATCCAGGGTTCATACAGGCAAGTTTGAAGAAAATTCTAGGACTTTCAAGGACATCTAAAGACTTTCCTACAGCTTCAAGGACTTAAAATGTATGAAAAATCCTGATTTAGGTGTTAAAATTCTCTTTCAGAAATGCTAGACTGGGATAATGGAGAAATTAGTACAAGAAAATTAGTATAAATTTGTTGTGCCTTTATTTTGTGCAACATTTGATGCAACAAATAAAGGCATAACAATTTTATTTTGCTCCACCAAATAAAGGCATAACAATTCTATCTGATTTGGATCTCTATCATGAGTGTTAATTTCTACAGAAAATAGAATTCAAGGACTTTTCAAGGCCTTTTGTGCAATTTTCCAAGTTCTAGGCTTATTTTATTTACAAGGACTTTTCAAGAAAGTCCTCTAACTTCAAGGACTTTTCAAGCCTGTGCGAACCCTGGTATCAGCAACATAAGTTTTGAATGTAAAGTGAGAAAAATGTGCATAAATGGTCAGAGAGGCGGGTGCTTTGAGTAAAAATTTTGATGCTCATGTGGAGCAAGAGCATCTCATTCAAGGTGTTTCTTTTGAGTACCTACAACATGTATTTTGATTTAGAGAATTGTGTTGAAATGTAGAAATATTCCCTTCTGTCTGCTTAAATGGGCAGGTGTTTTGAGCATAAATGTTTTGTTTTTCCTCATGTGTTTTGGAGCTCATGTTAGACCGTTCTTTTGGCTACACACAATTATATTGAAGAAATTGCACATACAATGAGAGTGAGTGATAAGATTTAGATGACCTTGATCTTATTTTCAAACTCACTTTCTTATAAAGACTGTAAAATCAGCCTCACATACACTGTCTTCAGACGACCCCCCCCCCCCCTTTGGGAGAATCTCTTGATACATTTTAAAAGCCGGAAAACATAATTCTGGCAGGTATCGTGGACAACATTTCTAAAACATTCTGTTTTAAATTATGACTTGAAAAGCCGCCCTGCTAGCAGTACACATTTATGTACATTTTATGCGCATGTAACAAGAGGCTTTTGACCTCAAGCTAACAATTGTTAGTTAATAGACCTTTTTTTACATACCTCAACAGATTTTTTTGCCTCAAATTTCAATTTTCTTTTTTCAGCTGATAATGTTTGGAGAAAAAAAAGTATAAGGAAATGGCCTAAAATGTAATGCAATTAAAATGTGTTAATTTTGTATTGTGCAATTTCAAGGTTAAACTTTTTTTAGTACAAACTGACCTTTGATGTAAAAATTTAGATTACACTTAGATACGATCTAGATTTCATTTTATTTTAAACTGTATTTCAAGCCGACACATGAGATCAGTAGCACTGTACATAAGCAAGTCGCTCAAGTTATTGTGAGAAAAAAATAAAGAAACTGGAAGATACAAGCTTAATATCAATATCCCAGAATCAAATGAACGGATGAAAATATATGCTGTTCTGATAGAAATGTAAAAAAAAATTAGATTCATTCCATTCAAATCCAACCCATTGCATATTTTTACACAATGCGAATAGATGAGTCACGAGATTTTCGAAATGTGTTCGAAAAATTCCTTCTTTTATATATTAAAATTGCTGAAAACTTAAGCCACCACCTAACGGAAACGCTTTTTAAAAGCAATTTGATTTTAAAAAGATTTGTTTTGTAAAATAATTTCTCATATATTTTAAACAAGTGAATAAGAAACATCAGGATGAACGAACAGTGCATTGTGTGCGCGAATCAAAGAAGCTACAACTGTCTAAGCTGATACTTCGCTTATCAGCTGAACAACTCCTTGATGACCCTCCCCCCCCCCCCCCCCCCCCCATCAACATGTGTTCAAAAAGATTCCTTCTTTTATATCTTAATTATAGCTGAGCACTTGAACTGTCACCTATTGGAGATTTTTTTTTTAAAAAATAAATTTGATTTTAAAAAGTGTATTTTATAGAATAATTTCTCATATTTTAAACAATTCGACAAGAAACATCCAGACGAACAGATACTTTTGAACGGTCAATTATATGCGCGAGTCAATTAACAATAAATGTCTCAGCTTATATTTCCCTTTTATCAAAGGGGCCACTATGGGCGGGCACCCATCGTCAAACACTGAATAAAATCGTACGTTCGATGATACTCATAAGCGGGCCACTAATAGACATTTTTACCAACATAGCGAACTGCTGATAGCGGATAACTGATTGCGGATAACATTTTAGGGAACATCTCAACATTCATTTTGATGCCAAATAACTAACCCTTAATGCGCCAATCGCAACAAAAGTCGACTGCTTTCCTCGTCTTCTGAAATGTTTAAGAAGCCTCTATGGCAAATAGTGTGGACCCAGATCTGTTCTGGGTTCACGCTGTTTGCTTCTATACATAAATCGTCGGTAATTTAAGGCAATTATTTGCAGCAGACGACTTCAGCAGACGACATTTTCAGATGCATTTTTTCTTGGCGCTTTAAGGGCTAAAACACCAACTCAGGCTTTATATAATGATGTACTGTATATACACACTGGGTTTGCGGCCTTTCTTTTAACAGAACTGTTTTATGCCCCCAAAGGAATTTTTGGAGACATATAGTAATCGCACTGTCAATGCCTACGCCCGTCCGTCCGTGCGTCAGTCCTTCCGTCCCAATGCCTGTCCGGTGCATATCTCCTATATTCTTTGAGGTAGGAAATCCAAATTTTTGGTGTGGATGCATATTGAGATAGCAAAGTGTCTCCGAACATTTTCAGGTCATTGTGACCTTGACCTCGGACCTAGTTTTAGAATGATCGTTTCCGCAGCATATGTCCTATATTATTTGAGGTAGGAATCCCAAACTTGGTATGTGGATGCATCTTGGGATTAAAAAGTGTCGCGCACCATCCTTGAGTCCCTGTGACATTGACCTTGACCTCTGACCTAGTTTCTAGAAACTGCTTTGAGTCTGGTGCATATCTCCTATATTCATTGAGGTAGGAATTCAGGTGTGTAAATGCATCTTGGGATGGCAGAGTGTCACGTACCATATTCGAGTCACTGTGACCTTGACCTCTGAGCTAGTTTTAATAACTATTGAATTATGGAGTACATCTCTGATTTTCTTTGAGGTAGTAATTCCAAATTTGGTGTGTAAATGCATCTTGGATGGCAATTTGGTGTGTGAATGCATCTTGGAATTGCGGGTTGTCCCGTTCCATTTTCCAATCACTGTGACCTTAACCTCTGACCTAGTTTCTATAATTTGCATCAAATCTTGTGCAAAAAATCTATATTCATTGAAGTAGGAATTCCAAATTAGGTCTGTTGATGCATCTTGGGACGGCAGAGTGTCGTGTACCATTTTTCAATCACTGTGATTTTGACTGCTGACCTACACACTGGTAAATGTATACGTCGAATTGCTGGTATTTACGCGTATTGCCGGTACTTCATAAACCGGAAGTGGTAGATATTGGTGTAAATACTATATAGAAAAAAATGATCTAATTCTATAGTCCTTTAGGCATATGGCATGTTTTTCTATATAGTATTTACACCAATATCTACCACTTCCAGTCTATGAAGTACCGGCAATATGCGTAAATACCACCAAATCGACGTATACATTTACCAGTGTGACCTAGTTTTTAGAATAATTGTGTCCGGAGCATTTCACCTTTATTATTTTAGCTAGTGATCCCTAATTTGGTGTGTGGTTGCATCTTAGGATGGCAGAGTATCATGTGGTAAATGTGTTTTAGGTGCGTACTTCTTTCGTTATCACAAGTCAATCACCATCAAGGTAAGCTGGGCTGACCAGGACCTTGCTTGTTCGCCAGAAACAGTGACAGGTAGTTTATTTATTGAAACTATATTGCCACTGTATTGGAGGTCAGCAATTTAATACATTGCGACAGTCAGCATGCCTGGTAGAAAACCAAATCACGGTTAAGCTATGGTTTCCACTTTAATTGCATCACGATGGAGGAGACCTCAGCCTCAGAAGCTTTCGTCTCTATGCTGGCCCTTATGCTTGTTTTCAGCTGGGCCCACCTTGGCTTAGCTTTAGGTACTCTTTAGTTCTAACTCTCTGTGAGCCATTTTCTTTGTTTCATGAAATCATTGATAATTTGTTTCTCTGTGATAATGTTTTGCATAAGTTAGAAATCCTCCATTCGAGCTTAATACGTTTGTTTTTGAAAGAAACCCCGCATAATCCAGAGCAAAGATTTGGCGTCATAACGTATTTAGGCAACCAGTAGCTGCCGCTGCTGTCCGTTCTTTTGCGTTGATTCTGTCGTTGTTGATTTCTCATAATTTTATAATCAGATTGTATAGTTTGATCAAATTTTACATACGTATACATGTCAACATTGTCCAAACACTGACATGCGTAACATATTTGGCGGACAAGGTTTTGCCGAGCATCAGTCAGGCGGGTAATGGTCAGGTCAGTTAGTATAAATGCTCATAAATCTTAAACCGCATGGTATATTTCGATCAAATGTTGCATTCTTATTACTTATTCATTTTAACATTGTTCAGACACTGGTATGCAAAATGGTTTGCCAAGCATCATTTTGGCCGGTGGAGGTATTTTAGTGAAAATGTTCAACAATGTTTAACGGCCTGTTAAACTTGTATTTTGATCATTTTTATCAAACTTATCCTTGACACTGGTATAATATAATTAATTTGAATCTTAAACAATAGCTGAGAAGCTGATGCTGTGTAAAGTGGTGTTCTTCTTTTAACTCTGGTAGTCATATTGTTCAGCTGATCAGAACCGATTGAGAAATTTTACCATACGATCTTAAAATAAACCTTTGTGTGATTTGTGGCTCGAGAAAATATGCCATTTAAAGATATTCTTATCTACAGCTCTGGCAGCCAGCTTGTTAGGCGGAGCAAAATCATTTAGACTATTTTGTTAGAGAGCATTATGAGGAACATTTCTGCGAAATTATTTTGCATTTGTACCAGTGCTGTTTGATATAACCTTAGTTTCGAAATATTCATTTCAAATTGAAGAAATACCCACCCTACAAGACTCTTTAGCTGAAATTTACTCATACATCACGATTTTAAACTCAAATATGATATTTTGGACCACTATACTAGAATATCGTATAATATAAAATTATTTCACTCCCAAATTCAAAACTATCCCTTTCTCAATCAGTCACAGCAAGGAAGAAAACTAATACGAATCTCAGGCGAAATGTCTGTGAACCGCAACTGCAATATATCCCCAATGATGATCTCGCTTTCTCCAGTCTCGGCTCAGTCAGAGCAGTAAAAACTGATTTAACTTTAAATGTTGTCTCTACGATATACGTTCACCAAGGGTCGTGCACATTACGGTCTGTTGATTTTATACTGTAGTGTTGCTCTCATTATGTGTGGGAGTTTTGTGTTTTGTCCTTGTTTTGCTATGCAGAACGATGTATCAATTCTAGTTTTGCAATCATTCCGCTAGGGAAGAGAGAGAGCTGATTGCTTTATTTTAATTGTCTTCTTGCTGTCATGCGACTGTAAGTGTTCCGTGTCACTTCCTCACGGTGTGGTTGGTTGATCTGCAGTGTGTGACAGTGGTATTTTCTGGACTCTTAGTTTTAAGAATTGCGCTCAGTATCGCCGCCTACCCGATGTTATAACTCACAATAGCCTTTAGATAAAAGAAAGATGGACCAAATATCGCTTTTAAATCTGAAATATATTCATTCTAAAAAAAGTTGACGCCACAATTATGTGCATACTATTTCATGAGCACCATAAATCATCACATATATGACTGTGAATGTTTTCACATGCCGTTGAACAGTCTGATAACTTAAAAAAGACCGTAGCTGAATTTCACAACCGACTATTGATACAAAATCACATTAAACCACATTGCCCACCATGTTAAAAACGGAATACTTCTTATTCAGTTAACGTCTTTGCATGCTGGGTAATTTTGCATGCTTTTTTGAAGTCTACTCAGTTCAAAACATAATCCAGAATACCACCAGAATGTCAAATAGTTACAACGTTCATGGTGTCGGTCTGATCTGGCTCTAAACTGTAGCCGAAGACACAACTCGCCACCAGCGCGGTAAGAGTTAATCATGTCAGATACATTGGCAAGATAGAAGCATGTGTGAAATGGTACAAAATCTAGAGCTCACGAGAATAAAAGGCATTCGAGATCGCCATTTCTAAAAAGTGAATTCACCATCCTAATTATGTACAGCTGCTCGGTACATGTACATATAGGTTATTCTACATATTCTATATACGTCCGCTGAGGTAGGGTACATGTACATGTACATGTAGGATATTCCACGTAAGAGGGAAATTATCGGTGCAGCAGTCAATATTTAATGGAAGAATCTCATATTTTAATGTGTCCTAGACAGTATGGGTTAAATTTATAAGGAAAACGGAAACTACTTTCTTTCCGCCAAAAATTGGACGATACAGTCATGACTGTAAAGCATATGAAATGAAGAGCACAGGTTATTGTATCAACAAGTGTAGACAACGGATAGACTCTGCAATACAGTGCCCAGCAATTTTAAACTGCAGACGCATAGACCGTAGGGATGTTCATGTACATTTTGTATGTAAAGTTATCACGCGTATTCTGAGAACAATATCTTAACCAGAGCATGAAATATAGCGATTGTGTTTTTGTGGTCAATAACTCCTATTACCCCAAGATGTCTTGTTTACTCGGAGGTTGTTAAATGTAACCCAGGGCAGAATGTGGGTCTTATATATGAAGTTTTCTAATCGCTAAAAGCACATGAAAATAGTGGCTGAAATATTTGTAATTCCCAGAAACATGTCGTTTGCAGTTAAGCGGTCATCACTCTTAATTCACATTAATTCAGTGGCGATATATACAGTAGAACGTTCTATAAACACAGCCTTTTCATAATGCACTAAAGCATATTAGACAACATATCTGCATATAAGTTTGCTTGGTAAAAATTAAAAAGTTGACCGCAAATGCACAATACACTGCACCCATAAAGTCAGTGTCAGGTGTAAGCGTAAGGTGTCAGTCTGTGGGTAAAAATGTCTATTAAGCCATAAAACAGTCATTCCTTGTTAACAGCGAATTAAACAATTAGTATTGTGGTATGTTCGATGATATTTATAAGAGGGTCACTATTGAGCCATGTACCAGTCATTCCTTCAGTGGTTTAAAAAATAAGTCTTGGGGTATGTTCAATGATACTCATAAGCAGGCGACTATTGAGCCATGTACCAGTCATTCCTTCAGTGGTTTAAAAAATAAGTCTTGGGGTATGTTCAATGATACTCATAAGCAGGCGACTATTGAGCCATGTACCAGTCATTCCTTCAGTGGTTTAAAAAATAAGTCTTGGGGTATGTTCAATGATACTCATAAGCAGGCGACTATTGAGCCATGTACCAGTCATTCCTTCAGTGGTTTAAAAAGTAAGTCTTGGGGTATGTTCAATGATACTCATTAGCAGGCGACTATTGAGCCATGTACCAGTCATTCCTTCAGTGGTTTAAAAAATAAGTCTTGGGGTATGTTCAATGATACTCATAAGCAGGCGACTATTGAGCCATGAACCAGTCATTTCTTGTTAACAGTGGTTTAAAAAAATAGTCTTGAGGTATGTTTGATGAAACTCATAAGCCATCCACTATAAAGCCATGTGCCAGTTATTCCTTGTTAACATCAGGTTAAAAATTAGTCTTGGGGTAAGTTCGATGATACTTATAAGAGGGCCACTATTGAGCCATGTACCAGTCATTCCTTGTTAACAGTGGTTTAAATAATAAGTCTTGGGGGACGTTCGATGATACTCATAAGCAGGCCACTTTTGAGCCATGTACCAGTCATTCCTTGTTAACAGTGGTTTAAACAAATAGTCTCGAGGTAAGTTTGATGATACTTATAAGAGGGCCACTATTGAGCCATGACTAGTCATTCCTTGCTAACAGTGGTTTAAACAATTAGTCTTTGGGTACGTTCGATGTACTTATAAGAGGGCCACTATTAAGCCATGACTAGTCATTCCTTGCTAACAGTGGTTTAAACAATTAGTCTTTGGGTACGTTCGATGTACTTATAAGAGGGCCACTATTGAGCCATGACTAGTCATTCCTTGCTAACAGTGGTTTAAACAATTAGTCTTTGGGTACGTTCGATGTACTTATAAGAGGGCCACTATTGGGCCATGTACCAGTCATTCCTTGCTAACAGTGGTTTAAACAATTAGTCTTGGGTATGTTCGATAATACTCATAAGAGGGCCACTATTGAGCCATGTACCAGCCATTCCTTGTTAACAGTGATTTAATGCTAGGTTTACACTATGTTCCCGGCAGCCACGGCAGTCACGGTAGCCAGAAACGTAGCTCGCCGTGGCGTTTTTAGTCATTTTTGTCTTTGTGTTTAAGTTCTGTTAAGTCTCGCTACGTTTTCTCACGGTCTGTCAAGGTCTGCCGTGACAGAGGCTCGCCGGCGCGCTACGGTCTGTCACGGATGGTTTTACGTTTCATCCCGGCCTGCCACGTTCTGTTGGGACCTCTCACGGTTTGTTACGTTGCGATCAAGTTCTGCTACGTCTATCAAGTTCTGTCAAGGTTTTCTAAGATAAAACGTGGGCGGTGAATGGTGTTTGAGCCCCAATATGCCCACGGTATAAAGAGGAGGTCCACAAAGCTGCTGCAATCGTTATATTATGCACCCTTGATCAAAAACATCATTACATGTAACGACAATAAAGAAGCCGATTTCGTATTTATATAATTGCTAGGAGTGTACATCTAGCCTTTGTGGCAACAAGGAGGCCACCGGCAGCTGTATAGAAGAATGATCGTCTAGCAGGAAGGTTAAAGAAAGACGAATGCAAAGTGCAGGCATGGTTTTCGGAAGAATGAATGCAACAATTGGGATATTTCTCACTTTTTATAGCAAGAGAGCTTCGAATCGAAGATGTTAACACATTTCAGGCCTCCAAAGCTCTTCGAAACTGTACAATGAGATTCTTGAAACAATAACACCAGCCATTGGTATAAGCATTAACCCTTTGTACTCTAGTGACTCATTTATGAGTATTTTTTTTTAAAAAACATAGAAGATTCTAATGAAATGGCGCACAATGCAGCATTTTATCAATGTCTACACTGACTGATTTTCAGAGAAATAAATGCAATATTCTGCCACAGGACATTATAACCTATGACACCTTTATAATACAATGAAACTACTCAAGTCCATTCAATAATGATTATTTCTACCCTTGACACTAATTTCCTCCTCAGATGCATCTATCTGAGATTCTTAAACTCCATGTTCAGGTTTGAGCTGTGGGGTCGGGTAAGGACAACGTGGCAGACCGCAACAGAACTTGATAGACCTTGACAGACCTTGGCAGACCTTGCGTTGCCGTCTCGTAACAAGCCGTCCAGCTACGGACATACTCCAAGTTGTGTTAAGGTCTGTTACGTTTCATCACGTTTTGTTGCGTTCTCCCCGTTCTACTGCGGCACATTTAAGTAGGTCAATCCCGCCGTGGCTGCCGTGGCAAATTTTTTGACTGTTTAAAAATCTGTCCCGGCTATCACGGCAACCACGGCGAGCTACGTTTGTCGACCCCGTTCCCCTACGTTGTGTTACGGTCACCCCGTTTCGTCCACGGTGGCCGAATTCGTGACTGCCGTGGCCGCCGGGGACATAGTGTAAACGTAGCATAAACAATTAGTCTTAGGTATGTTCGATAATACTCATAAGAGGGCAAATATTGAGCCATGTACCAGTCATTCCTTGTTAACAGTGATTTAAACAATTAGTCTTGGGTATGTTCGATAATACTCATAAGAGGGCAAATATTGAGCCATGTACCAGTAATTTCTAATTAACAGTGATTTAAACAAATAGTCTCGAGGTATGTTCGATAATACTTATAAGAGGGCCACTATTGAGCCATGTACCAGTCATTCCCCCTAAGTGTGGTTTAAACAGTTAGTCTTGGGGTACGTTCGATGATATTTATAAAAGGGACACAATTGGGCCATGTACCAGTCATTCCTTGTTAACAGTGGCTTAAACAATTAGTCTTTTGGTACGTTCGATGTACTTATAAGAGGGCCACTATTAAGCCATGTAACAGTCATTCCTTGCTAACAGTGGTTTAAATAATTAGTCTTGGGGGACGTTCGATGATACTTACTGGGCCATGTACCAGTCATTCCTTGTTAACAGTGGTTTAAACAATAAGTATCGGGGTATGTTCGTTGATAGTTATAAGAGGGCCACTATTGAGCCATGTACCAGTCATTCCTTGTTAACAGTGGTTTAAATAATTAGTCTTGGGGGACGTTCGATGATACTTACTGAGCCATGTACCAGTCATTCCTTGTTAACAGTGGTTTAAACAACTAGTCTTGGGGTATGTTCGTTGATAGTTATAAGAGGGCCACTATTGAGCCATGTACCAGTCATTCCTTGTTAACAGTGGTTTAAATAATTAGTCTTGGGGGACGTTCGATGATACTTACTGGGCCATGTATCAGTCATTCCCTGTTAACAGTGGTTTAAACAATAAGTATTGGGGTATGTTCTTTGATAGTTATAAGAGGGCCACTATTGAGCCATGTACCAGTCATTCCTTGTTAAAAATGGTTTAAACAATTAGTCTTTGGGTACGTTCGATGTACTTATAAGAGGGCCACTATTGAGCCATGTACCAGTCATTCCTTGTTAACAGTGGCTTAAACAATTAGTCTCGGGGTATGTTCGACAGCTCCAAAAAAGATCGCTCAGTAATAATACAATTTGTACGCCTACATTTAAAAACCGTTTGATCAAACAGTATATGCACATGTACGTATCCGTTAAGTACGCGATGATATGCGACGACACAGAACTTTATGTATATTTATCAAGTATTGTGTCGCAGTCAACAATATTTCAGTCATTTAGGGACGGTTTCCCATCCAGTAATAAGCAGCGCATACTCAAGGACTCAGTGACTCCGCCATCCCCTTCTATCCCTAGTCTAACGCTCTACAAATTGAGCCACTGTGCTCCTCTTATTTGGTGTGTTTGTTTGTTTGGTTGGTTTGATTCTTTCGTCCAAGTTATTGTTACACTGTTCAGCCATGTCCGGACAGGCCTTCGTGAATTGAACAAGTACTAAGCAGCGGATAAAGTGTCCTGCTCAAGGACAAAATACAGTGATTCCGTCGCATATTGAGACCGTTCTTTTGAGTCCCCACATCATATGTGTTTCGTTAATAATTACAAAATGCACGACCCGTGGTGAACGTACTGATTAATCTGTATCCAGTGCCAGAAGGAATGTGTAGAGAGCAAATTGGCCATTTCTTGTAAAATGATGCATTTTATGGTCAAAATATACCATATGGGTTATTTTCTCTAAAGAAACTTGTGTTTGAATGTTGGGGTGCTGCAGCATAGACACTGATAAAGTTCTGCAAAGTTTCAGCTAATATGTACAATGTTAAAATCAATAAGTATGCAAAATTTGATCCAAAAAATATACGTATGCAAAATTTGATCAAAATATACCTTGAGGTTCAAGAGTCATAAGCATTTTCACTAACTAATAACGGACAAACAGACAGACGGACTCATTTAGTGATTATAGTGCATACCTGCTGGTCATGCAATTATCCCCTCATATCTGGCGTACTTCATTAAAAAACTGATTTCCTATCAATCAGTTCACAACATTTTTCAAAAACCCATCAGAAATAGTAAGTGAGTATAATAAGGAAATATCACAATCATTTTCGGTTTATACAATACGTCTGATATAGTTCTGTATTATGTGTAGAGCATCATACGCAGTGAATTATAAAGAAAAATATTGGTCGAAAAGCATGTGTTTGATAAAAAAAAATGGCCTTAATTGGTCTGAAATTCTATCAAATCACCATGAAAACCATTTTTGGCATTATTTAAAGAAAGTTTTCAAATTGTTCAAAAGAGTTATCTACCTTGGTATGTAATTCCTATCAAGTGACAAATGATTGCTTAATAATAAAAATTTTCGACTTTCCACTCATAGCCTCATGATTTGATGCAGGCTCTCTGATTAATTAAATAAATCATGAGTGCATTTTGAGTGCAGACCAGCACAAATTTGCATTCAGAGTTTTAGAGGCAAACTTGCTCTGATAATCATAACTGATAGACACACATACTGTTTTTCTTTGATAAGCTGATATACAACCTGTTTTAGTTCACGCATCATATTAGGTATTTAGAGCATATTTATTTTGGCCAAATAGAATGTACTGTAATGCAAATAAATACTTATCAAGAATATTTACAGCGTCCATTTCAACTTGGTTTAGAAGCTGCAGTATTCTCTGAGAACGTTTATCTAAAGTTCATAAAAAATTAAAATCGTGATCAAATACTTCACGTCTATTTTCTCTGAATCCAGAGGTTGTTGGAGGATAAATTCATATTCCGTGACAATACGTGACAGTAAGATAAAATTTGCATCTCTTATCTCATGCAAAAGAGGAGTATGTGTCTCTTCCTATACTGAAAGACTATAAGAATCTTACATGAGTGTGAGTATGGAATAGAAAAATCCGTTCCGAGGATCACCGTTTGGCATAAGGTGTGCTACTTGATTGTATTGTTTCCAGATCTTTGCCGTCTTTTATTACTTTGCTGATTGATGACAAACGGTGATCGCGATGGACTGATTTTTCTATCACATCCTCACGCAAATAATGGTTACTATTTTCTTATATTTGAAAAAAACATTAAGAAGGTCTAATACGCTGAGATTCGACATACATGTGACATGGTGACGTCATTCAAAGATTACAATGACGTCACGCCCCAACGTGCGACTGTTCATTTATTATCCCTCCTACGGGTTGGTACGGGGTATGCGATATAGAATTATTTCAAATGGGTATAAATAGCAGAGATCCCGATATGGTGTGCAAGAACTTTTTATATTTCTACCATTGGCAGTTTATTAGTGGGGGGCTTCCCCATTTATACTGATACCAATAAGTAGTGTTGTTTTGCTTGATACTTTGCCATGTTGAATACTTAAAGCTAGACAGGCTGAATGGTCTGTGGCTGCTTAAATTGTTGTGCCAATTTGAACCCTTCACTAGTTATATATGTACAAAAACAAAATACTCTATTCTTGGAAGCTTTGTAACATGATAGCGATCATATGAACAGGATAGAGTCTTTAATGAATGAACTTCCCTCCAATAGATACACATATGTACTTATAAATATTACTTACTAATGTTAATCAATTAATGAACTGTGTTTTTCATAAAAAAATCTTACTATGACTTAAAACAAACTGGAAACACTTTGAAAAAAGTTTTATTTATTTGTCTTCCAACTTAAAGCTGCATAGTCTGTAACTTTTGATCTTCTAATTTTAAAAATAATGTTTTTATTTTTCAAGAACACAGTAAAAATACTTAAATTCAGGTAAACATTTTACCATTTTCGTAAATCTTAACAAGGTAACACTATCAAAACAACTGCATTTATGTTTAAAGGGGACGGCAACCCTGATGATTACTATGTTTTATATGAAAGATCTTAATAAACCATGAATTTTGTTACCAGTTTCGTCTAAATCGGTTGAAAGATATGGAAGTTACGGGTGTTTGAATATTTGCAAATTGACTGTAATGGAAGCGGCCATATTGTAGGCTTAGTGACGTCACTCAGCCTAATTAAATATGCGTAATCAAAATAAAAGACAAACCAATGGATTATTTGCATTAATCTTTAATGAAGCATTGTCCTTGTGTATAAAGCTACATATCTGCTGAAACACAGATGATGTGATAGTAGTGATGACAAAAAATTAAGCAATTAAAAAAATTCTGAAAACTAATTAAATATTCAAAATGGCGGCTAAATGTTGGCCATATTGAATTTTTTTAAATGCCCATAACTTGCCCATTTTTCAACCGATTTTGATGATACTTGTATCAAAATTCATGGGTCATAGAGCTCTTTCTGATAAAACATACTTATCATTAGGGTTGCTGTCCCCTTTAAATTCAACGGTCTAGAATTATTGGAGGGACGCAAATAATTACCAACAAGAGAAAAACACACCTATTTGATGAGATGATTCACTTTTCCATGCAGCTTTCAGCTGTACTGAACATTTTTATTGTGAAAACATAGCTTAATTCTACTTTTACAAATGATTTAAAAAGAAAATATTTTTTTTCGAAAAATGTTCATAGTTACAGAGTATGCAGCTTTAAGCTTAAATATCCCTTGAGAGTGTGCATGCTGCTGTGCGCGTGTGTATGTGATTTACCTCTGTTCTTAATCTCCTCCAAACTGAATTTTAGCTCCTCATTTTCCTTCTTGATAGCTGAAATGATAATAGTAATATTAGACCATCAGTATTCCGTGGCATAAAACAATAACATAATCTATTTAAACATAAAAAATCAAAATCTCATAACATTAAACCTCTTAATTTAACAACAATTTAAGCAACTATGATCTTAAAAGGGTATCCTTTGGAAGCAAAGAATGCACCAAAGAACTGAAACTAGAGTGTGCATACTTTCTGGGCCAGACTAGCTAGTTTCGGTCATTTAGGCCTCATCAGTGACACTCTTATAGTTTCAAAGTTCCATAATGAAACCCATGATCCCAAAGGACAAGAAAATAAAATCTGCACTATAGTGAAGGGCAGGGAGACGTTCTACCGCCGCCACACAGTCCCAGTCACCAGCTGTAGTGAAGTCAAATATGTTCTTAAAAGGGTATCCTTTCTAAGCAAAGAATGCACCAAAGAACTGAAACTAGAGTGTGCATACTTTCTGGGCCAGACAAGCTAGTTTCGGCCATTTAGGCCTCATCAGTGACACTCTTATAGTTTCAAAGTTCCATAATGAAACCCATGATCCCAAAGGACAAGAAAATAAAATCTGCACTATAGTGAAGGGCAGGGAGACGTTCTACCGCCGCCACACAGTCCCAGTCACCAGCTGTAGTGAAGTCAAATATGTTCTTAAAAGGGTATCCTTTCTAAGCAAAGAATGCACCAAAGAACTGAAACTAGAGTGTGCATACTTTCTGGGCCAGACTAGCTAGTTTGTGCCATTTAGGCCTCATCAGTGACCTTCTAATAGTTTCAAAGTTCCATAATGAAACCCAAGGCTGACGCTGCAATGACATTTTGGTGTAAGTCAAGGGCCACAGTTTCCAAATGAACGAAAAGTGGTGGTTGCAATTCCAATCATGATTTTGTCAATTTAAATACAATCTTTGGTTAAAATACATGTACATACATTCATTGTCAAGAAATTCAACAAAAATTTTAACGCATTACATCGGTCACGTTTCTATTGGAAATAAACAGAATCCATGACAACCTACCAAGATCTTGTCACACGTAGCTAATTTACTATAGTTCGTTGTAATCCATGCATCCAGTGTGAAGATACACATTGATATAATGAAATACAAATTGTTTTGGTAAACGTACGTCTTTGGTATTGATCACAAGAAAAGAACTAAGCATTTCCCTTTCTTAAAATAAGAAACAGAACATGCCAACACACAGGTTTTTCGAATGGTGTCTACTTTGATAGATTATTACGAGCCAGTCCATGAGATTTTAGTTCTTATCGCATATGCAAGCAACGACGCTAAGACACTACTCAACCACACAAAGTATGAACATAAATGCATGTTCATGCTTACATTCAGTCCTCATCCAATCTTGATATTTTTACATGCATGCGATAAATCAATCGTCTACGCAGGACCATATCAAGCCGAGTAAACTATATAGGGATCACGTCATGTTTTTTCATGCATTAACATTTGCCGAGTCCCGAGGATGCTGTATGAACACAAGGCCGATAGGCCGAATGTTCAAACATCTTCCGAGGGACCCGGCAAGTGTCAATGCAATGAAATAAACATGTGTGATCGTTATTCTTGCATATTTTACCTTATTCCAACCCAATTCGCACGGAAAACGCTGCTAAACCATTAAATTATCTATTTTCTTACAATGGATTTCTCTAAACAAAATGGCGTCGGCTGTGTACTTTCGAACGTCATAACGTCGTCGTAACGTCATAACAGCACGCAACGTTTTCGCGAACAAAAACATCGGCGAAATGATCAGTCTGGTCCGCAACACTTTCCGTATATAACATCATGCAAATAATGCAGGGCTCATTTTAAGCATTTTCAAGTTCAGACCCATGTTCAAACAGCATGTGAATCTCCTGATTTGAACATGGAATTTCGTTCATTTGACAATGGGTGTAAACAGCTATACGAATAGACATCTATGCAAGAATGATGGTTCAAAACTATTTAGAGATTGTATAGACGATAAATGATGGTTCAAAACAACGACTCGAATCACTAGACTCGTTCACTAGATAGCCACGCCAAGTTGAAGTTTACCTGTAATAGACTCCATAGCCTTTTCCATAGACTTGAGATATTCCTGCATATGAAGGTCTGTTTTGATAGTCTTTTCTAATACCTTCTCGTGCCAGTCAAAACTGGAAATCAAAAAGTGAGGTAGACTGATATGAAAAACACATTTTATCATATAGGCATCTATGAGAAAAATTGCGTCTCTGCGCCTGCAAAACTTTAAATACTATATAGCTAGAGTATAAAAATAGTGTTTATCTGTTAAACTTTTTAAGCGAATTACAAAGGCGCTGATGAGACTGCATACATGTTTTTCCATGCATTAACATTTTCCAAGTCACAAGGAAGTTGTTTGAACACTAGGCTGCCAGGCCGAATGTGCAAACATCTTTCAAGGGACACAACAAGTGTTAATGCAATCAATGAACAATTTGTGGTCTTTATTCGTGCATTTTAACGTTCATCCGCTTCTTACACTGGATCTCTCTAAACATAATGGTTATTGTTATCTTTCGGCCGCCATAACGTTTTCTCCAACAGACGCATATTCAAAAATATCTTACCAAGCTGAAAATCGTCGCGGTGTAACGCCATGCAAACAAATCAGGGCTCACTTCATGTATTCTAAGGTTTAAACCCATTTTCAAACAGCACGTGAACCTCGTGTTTTGATCTTGGATTTTCGCTAATTTGACAATTGCTTCAAACTGCTATTAGCATAGGTATCAAAAACAAGAAATATCTTGAAAAAAGATATTCGGCGGCTCTCAAATACTGACGATAAACGCAACCATATTCGCTGGTTTAGGCGAAATTCCAATCTACCTCTAAGGCCTTTGCATGCTGGAATCTAAAACCAGCGAAGTTGTGGTCCTGTTTCTGTTTCTCTTTTGCTTGGTTTTGTGCACAACTAACTCTTCTAGCTGAGCGATATGCATCTGAATCTTTTTTTTTTTAATTTTAGGCATTCACCAGCAAGGGTTTGGGAACAATGTTTTAAGTCCTAAGTTTTTAGGAAAATGGGGGGTGTTGACAATAAATCAATGTAAAATTAAACGTTCACTGAAACAAACCGAACACCAGAAAAGAACATAGCCAGGATCGAGGAATAAATACATGTAGGATTCATAACTGATCGACACCCAGTAAGCACGTACAATCGGGCCATTATCGGCCTGCCACTGAAACGCCATCCGAATGACATTTTGCTGGCAGGCCGATAGTGGCCCGAGTTTGGATGCTGGCTGACCCATGCGCGGATCCATGAATTTTTGCCAGGGTTGTCCAGGCCCGACTGCCAGAAAACAGCTCTGACAACGGTTTTTGTCTTTCTTTTGTCCTCAATTTTTACAATTATACAGTGGCTTATCAATGGTTTATTTCTAAGAAAACTATAATTTTACAAGGTTTGGGGGGGGGGGGGTCCAACCTATTCCGGGGTCCAAATGCAAATTCTAGAAACCCATAGAACTTTTGATTTTCCAGGAGGGGGTGCGGACCCTCTATCGCCCCTCTGGATCCGCACATGTGACCATTTAAGAGGGTCTGGATGGGGGGGGGGGGGTCTGGTATTCACTATTCATTAAAAATTTAGCCCATTATTCATCTCATTAAAATTGTGGGTTATTCATTAAAATAAGACCAATTATTCATTAAAAGCAAGAAAGGTGGCAAAGAAATCTGATTATTCACTATTCATTAGTTTTTTCTTCAATTAATTAAAAATATAGGAATATTCATTATTTTTTAGGCATCCGGAGAACAAGTTTTAATTGATTGTTGTACTTACAGGGGAAATTACCTGTTGAAGTAAAGAAGTAAACCACGGCTGATATGCCGATCGTTAGAGGGCACAACACCCTTGGGCCCTTATAATGCAACGAGAGGATTTATATCGTAGTAGCACGACTGATATGCCGATAGTCAGCTCGAAATGTCCGAATCCAAATAAACAAACACACAATTTACTCGAAAAAAAACGATGATTTTTTCTTTGATATTTTCCGACTTGAAATTGGGATTTTTTCATCCTAACATAGGAGAAAAGAAACGTTTTGACATTGGGAATACAACCGTATAACGGCCAAAAAAGACTATTGTCGAAATATATGAAACAGACTATAATCATGTCCTGGGAATTGGAAAAGTTACAAATATTTTATTTAAATAGCGTGATATTACTGTAAAACTAAAGTCCTTTCGGATTTAGTGGATTATTTTATAATGCACTTCTTTACTGTGTGCAAGGCATGTAAACCATGATAGTGACAGCAATTTACAAATACTGTACATCGGGGGTTGACCTATATTCGATATTAGGTCGTTTATACATTTGCATTTTTAGACCCAGTGCACAGACGGGTTCTCTGCCATTTACATGTATGTAATCAAGTTTAGTTTCATGTTTAGTAAGATTGTATGGACATTCTGAATATCAACCAATGAGAGCATCTTTTTCCAGTCGGTGTGATGAATATTACAATTTAAAAATGCTTCTGATTGGTGAATAATTTAGAGCTAAAGCGATATTAGAACGGCGGCCTTTTGGCCGCCGTAAAAAGAATAGTGTATTAAATATGCAAATAAGTTAGTTAACTTTGCAATGTATCAAATAGGTGTACGTTTACATCAAAAAAGGTTGGATCTGAGCTGCCACCCTTTACACACCGGCTAGGAAGCAAAAGCGAACTCCGCACAAAATCGAGGAACTCCAATCATTTGAAAGCCGCCATTTTAGGTAGGTCAGTTCATCAGGGATTTTTTTTTATATTTTATAGCGTATTGTAATAAAATTTGTTTCACCTAGCTATTCTCAAATAAATTGTAGTTTATTCTATGCAGTTGTTGTTTCTAATTTCCATTTATAAATGTCGTGATATCAGCTCATCAAGGTTTTTTCAATGTTTACAAGGAAAAAATCAGATTAGTGATGCGATTTCTCTTTTTATGGAAAGGGATAATAAATACGGAGTGGCTGCTGCCAGTTAACTGGTAGCAGCGATTTTACGTTAAAATGGCTGCTGCCAGTTGACTGGTAGCAGCGATTTTAACGTAAAATCGCTGCTGCCAGTTAACTGGTTATAGCCATTTTAACGTTAAATCGCTGCTGCCAGTTCGCTTCAGTATTTTTATTGTAGTGTGTATAGAAAGTTAATTTGCATCGACTGAAGTAGCAAAATGTTAGTGAATGCCTTACTTAATGAGTTGTTTAACGTGTTTCCGAATTTGTTTCATGTTAAGTGTGAGTATGGATTATGTTGAGCTTCCAAAAACGTAAAAGAGTGACTATATAACAAACAAACAAACAAATATGTTGTTGCTAGTTTTGATTAATTTTAAAAGCGCACATCTTATTATTACGGAAAATAATAGTTTTGCTGTTTGAATCCCATGGCCTTTTTAATGGACCCAACAATGCAAGAATTTAAACTAAAACATCTTCTGCTGAAATTATTTGAAATTACAATCTCCTATAATTCTTCAGGAGTTAATACTTTGCAATGTCACTTCATGTACAAAAACCTCTGTAGGTTTTTAGTCGTTAATTTTATTGTTGCTTTCTATACAATGTGTGTACGATATATATATGTTCTTCAAAAGCAAAATAAAATTAATAAAACTTAAAATCCCATTTTGTTTCCAAACCCTCTGTGAATAATTACATGCGCTGATCCAATGGGGGAACTTCGTATCCGGACCTCAGACCCTCCATTTTAAATTGTGCAACTTTGTCTGAACCACCCTGGTCTCCAACTAGACACCCTCTCCCCTCCTGAGACACATTTCTGGATCCAGGTTTACATTATTGCATGTATAAACACTGGTTTGCACCATGCGTCACCGACTCAAACCTTCTTGTCAAAATAAAAATAAAAATTTAACTAGAAGCATCGAATTTACGTTAAAACCGCTGCTACCAGTTAACTGGCAGCAGCGATTTTAACGTAAATTCGCTGCTGTCAGTTAACTGGTAGCAGCGATTTTAACGTAAATTCGCTGCTGCCAGTTAACTGGTAGCAGCGATTTTAACGTAAAATCGCTGCTGCCAGTTAACTGGTAGCAGACCTTGCCTAATAAATAACTGTCTTGTCGGTGAAACATTTGAATGTCCTCCCTAAACCAGCCAAATTTTACCACGTATTGTGAAATTTTAATCGAGCTTCGTACTGTTTTAAAACAGAGGGATCAATCAAAACGGCAATCGAAAACGTCTTTTCAAAAATGCTAATGCAATCGATGAACGCTGATCATTGCAATCGGTGAGCTAAACATTTAAAAAGCCAAACTGTCATAAAATAAGCTTTAAATAATATATTTTGGACCTATACTGCTTTTATATGCTTATAAACCGTGACGCACAAAAAGTAAAAAGAAAGACTCTTATTGTTCAAACAGTTCCGGATTAGACGAGGCATTTTGTTAAGCCTGTCTACTGTCGTGCCAGCCAAGAGTGACAGTGGCGTCATGCTTGTTTACAAAGTTATCAGGGACTTAGAATTGATAGATCACTTGTGTATTAATCCTATCCACAGGATAGGATTAATACACAAATGATCTATCTAAGTGGAGTGTACACGTTTGTATTTTACTTAGCAATTGTAAACCAAGTATTACGTCACTGTCACTTTTGGCTGGCACGACAGTAGGGTCCAAACTGTTTGAAAAGGTTATCACAATAATAATAATAATAATAATAATAATAATAATAATAATAATAATAATAATGATGATGATAATAATAACAGACTTTATATAAGGAGGGTAGCACACAAAATAAGGACAATGTCTATTTATTAGACACATTTTTACTTATTTAACAGTGTGGCTCCAGATTAGGTTCAGCATTTTGTCCAGCCTGACCAGAGTCCGAACTGTTTGAAAAGGTTATTGCAATAAAAATAATAGACTTTACTTAAAGAGGGCAACAAACAAAATAAGGGTTTTTTGCGACAAGGCCTATTTATTAGACACATTTTTACTTATTGAACAGTGTGGCTCCAGATCAGGACCAGTATTTTGTCGAGTCTGACCAGGGTCAAATTTGTTTGAAAAGGTCTTCACCATTATTTTGTTTTGTTTTGTTTGTATGATTTGATTCTTTACGTCCCATGAGCAATCTTTCAGTTATGTAGGAGCGGGTCTTCCTGGGTTGAACCAGTACTAAGCTTGGATTATTGTGCCTTGCTCAAGGACACAACGCAGTGACGTGGGTGCGGCTCGAACCTGCTTATCACAATAATGATAATAATAATAATAATAATAATAGACCTTACTTAAAGAGGGTAACACACAAAATAAGGGTTTCTCGCCACAGGGTCTATTTATCAGACACATTTTACTGTGAACAGTGTGACTTCAGATTAGGTCTAGCATTTTGTAGAGCCTGATCAGGGTCCAAACTGTTTCAAAAGTTATCACAATGCACGGATCGAAAGAGGGGACAGGGTGTCTGGACCCCCTGAAATATCACAAATTCTACAGTTTTCCATAGGAATAAGCAATCAGACCCCCAATCCCCCCCCCCCTTCCGGAAAAGAATGGACCCCCTTGCCCCGGTATATGTTGGACCCTCTTGAAACCTTTGGAAATTATAGTTTCCATGGAAAAACTTCTGGAACCTCTGTAAAATAAGTTGAGGACTAAAAATATATATTAAAAAAACGTTGTTAAAACTGTCTTCTGTTATTTGGGCCAGGCTTAGGGTTAGTTGTCATAGTTTTCGTTTATTAAAATCTATATCTTTTTGTGTTGTGTGTGACCTAGTATATACACGATCCGGGGGATACACTGCTAACGGCATACAGCAAAACTAAAGCCACTTATTTGCGTTTGTATCCATATCTTACGTGGTGGAAGAAACTGGAAAGGCAGGGAAGACCACAGACATTGGAAAGGTTACCAGTACCAGTACCCTGTCGCATGCCTATTTTAGGTGTCACAGGCATACCGTGTGGTCCAATAGCTCAGTGGTCAGAGTAACTGCATGGTCTGCCAAGGCCACTTGGTTCGAGTCCCTGTCGGGTCGTGTGTTTTTCCTCACTTGTGACACTTACCCCCACCCCATGATTTGACTTGACCTGGACCCAAACCCGGGACCCCTCTCAAACCGCGTGAGCACTCTGACCACTGTGCTACCAGACCACATGGTAAGCATGCGACAAAGGGTTTGATCCTGAGCTTTCCGGGTCCAATTTGATAATTGATTAATATAAAACTGAAAACATAGTTCAATCGTCATGGAGAAACATTCATTTTAGGCCGTGAACAAGAACAAAACGGGTGGTAAAAGTAACGAAATAATTTGTTCATCGATTGCCAAAATCGGTGGTTTTTAATGTTAACTTATTGCCATTTTGACAATGTAGCATTATCATCACCCTTTCAAACTGAAACTGTGCTTTTCACTTATCAGAAAGAATCTAATGCACTAAGAATACCCCTAAAATATTGAATTTTATCCTCCTGCCTCTAAAACGATCTAAATACGACACATAATGCGAAAAACTCGGCATATTTATCAGCATTGAGTTGTAAAAAGTAAAGATAAAAAATGAAATGTTATTTTTTAGACAACAAACCCGCAATTTTTGAACACATCTTAGATCTTACCCAAAACTGATATCAAACTTACTTTTACTGAAACGCCAAGAATTCCAATGAAATAAATAAAATTATAACCTAACCCCAAACGGCAGCTTTCAAATTTGATCAGAGTTCCTCGATTGTGTGCGGAGTTTGCTTTTGCCGTCTACCCTGTGTGCTTTAGATGAATACACACACTTTCTTTCCTACTTAAACACCTTTAGTGGCAATAATAAAACAAGTATACAAAAAACATATATCAAACACCTTTGACAACTGATATTTTGAAATAATTAAGTTCCTCAACATAAAACAAAGATTGCCGTATTTGAGCCATCATTCAAAAATGGAGGAATTCGGGTTTTGGGGGATTTTCTTTTAAATCTCAACTCAGAATAATTAGCAACAATAAAACATTCATTTAGACAAGAGAATTTGCATATTTATACATGTGCAATTTAAAAGAAAATGAAGTTTTTTATCTAAAAGCTATCTGCAGCAAAACTAGTATGGTCGTATGCTTAATTATGTGTTACAACATTGCTAAAATTTTACCATAATTGCATATCCATGCTACCAATAGTAAACTTGTATAGCATGTTTTATACAAAAAAATGTCTCAATTGTAACGCTTTTTGTGCGTCATTTGAAAACAACATTAATTTTGTTACTATCACTAGACAAATATTTTTTTAGAGTTAACTATACACAGTAGGGTGGCGCCAAAAGATCGACCCCGTAAGGGGAGGTTCCAGCATTGATGGATTGAGTTGAAATTTGGTCTGGGAATTTTTTAACACTGGAGAACAGTTGGTTAAATTATAAAAGTGATCAGAGAAAAAGTTCAAAAAATAAAACACCCTAATCTACAACTGCATCATATTTCACTATCAGACTTCAAGGTTTTGACAATGGATTAATCTTTCAAAACTATTTTAAAACTGTACTCTTGCCATAAGAATGTACCGCTCGATAATTTTCTGACCCCAAAATCACCAAGATATGAAAGTAGCAGGTCCTGTTTTACTTCTAGTACACATATCTTGGTCAAGATAGCTTTTGTAAGACTTATGTCACACCTTCAAATCAAACTTTACATCACTTTCTCTAGTCTACCAGCATCATAGATATTTTACCCGGAAATGTCCCAAGTGTAACATTTTGTGTTTCAGTGATCCTATTTTCTAGCAACAGAGTTATATCACGTGTTTTATTTCACGATTTGATAAGATTGGTCTATCTAAGTTCATACACATACGTTGGAATCTATGGAAAGCAAAGCTTCCGTTTGACGTTGTATTCAGTGCAGTGTTTTCCCAAGTAAAACGCTTTTCAGAAATTTGGAACTATATCAATACAAAGGTCTAAATAAGTAACATGATACTTAGCTAAATGCACTATTTTTTGAGCATTTGCTTGTGATATTATTTTTTTTAACACTACAGGTCTTGGTTGTATTTGTGCAGGCACCTTGAGTAACTTTCTGAGGTCTGATCTACCTATAGATTTTGTTAGGGGGGGTTTTAAATAAAGAAGAAGGCAAATATCAGGAATCAATACAGTCAAGTACCACACCTGACCCAGGACACCAAATGGGAAAGTGACGAAAACACAAGAAATCATTACATACAAGAAAACCTAGAGGTCAGCCCTTTTCCAACAGGTGGTCACAAGGCTGCAAGAAACAAACATCAGTATGGCAAAGACAAATAACAAAAAAGATCCACAAAAGAAACACCGCCTTGGAACGGTCAATAAGACAATTACCAGAGGGCTTAAACTAGTTTCACGGTACCAAACTCATGTCGATCAAGACAGGCACATATACACAGCGTCAAAAGTTAAGCACCACCCGAACATCCTTTCAGTGACGGTTTTTATGTATAATTTATTCAAAATGACAATAAATTTGTAAAATATTGTTTCCCAAGTATTTCCTTGGTCTGTCAAACCTGCCAGAATGCCATTTGATACTGTTGATAAGACTCTACGGTGTCATCTACGCACTAACCCCCATTTAGGAGGTACACCCTTAAAAGCGTCATAGGGTACCCCAAAGTGCTTCCTTTTAATTCGTTTTAACGCGAAAATAAACAGAACTATTTTCAGACTATTGCCTAAAGGGTTCTGGTGAGCTCCAGGTTTCTTGCCTTCTTAGTTAATCACATGTTTATAATTTTTGCGTTTTCACAATATAACATGCCATTCATTACACCTCCATATTTTTGTTCTATCAAAGATATTCATCTGAAATTTACAGACAGCGTATGCTTTTGGTAACAATTTGACACTAACAATTTTATCTCTTAGTGGTATGAAAATGCCAGGATGGGACAGCGCATATGGACATTTAAGGGTAAGTGTGCATTTGCCATGCCTTTAACATTAATGCTTATCAAATCCAAAGTTGCTGTAAATTGTCACCACTTTATTTTCTTTCATAAATATAACGTGTATAAATTCATATTTAGAAAGCTTCACTGTATTTCTTGGAAAATGTTTAGGTGGTGCTTAACTTTTTACGCCGTATATAGATATTTGGTATTAAAGACCAACTTAAATTATAATTTATGGAAAAATGTGTTGAGACAATGGAATAACACCCATATTTTCTAAAGAGAAACAACAAACCTACATGATTACATTTAAAAAAAACACAACTTCATGAGTTCAAGTTTATTTTGACCCTCTATGTAAAGTTTTGACTTCATTCATTTTAAATCGCCCACATGTAGGCTTATATTATTTTGATGACTGTCCTGTTTTAAAATGTCATCCCTGTTACCACAACAAGAGACCTGATTTCCTAAATAAAATTATTATCGTTGTTTTATTCTTTTTCCATACATGTACTTAAAAGCTTCTTTCGATACCTCCAAGTTTACTTGTTAGGAGGAAAATATATTTGTTATATATATTTATAATCAATAACTTACTTTGCTGAAACAACATGGTTTGAGACAAATACCATCAAGTCTATGTTGTGAAATTGAATGAGTATCTTTATTTCTGCAAAATAAATCTGCAGGCACCAACTTTCAAATTGGTATATAAATGCCTCAGCAGGACACTGGATTAGTTTATATATTTTGCAAAAGTTAAATGGTAACATGTGTGACATTTAGTAACAGGAATGACACCACTAATCTAACTTCAGTAACATGAATGACAACTGTAGATATTGATATCCCTTTTACAACAGCCAACCAAGTAACAGGTTATTATATTCACTTAAACTGTTCTAACGTAAACACTGCACATTCAAAGTAGGCTATTTGAAAGAATTATTAATGGTCAAACATAATAGTAGAGTAACCATGATTAAGAAATTTCCCCAAAAATGGCATTTAGGTATGCACTCTGTTTTGCAAATTTTGTACTAGTTTTATCTTTTAGCACATAGCTAACACAGTGCAAAACCAGATACTGCACTCAATTTAAGTCTTGCAAACATACAGTGCAGGTAAAGAAAAAAAATCCTCTTTCCTACGGGATCGGCAGCCATTTTTCCTCCGCGAAATGGAACGAGAATTTTCTGAATTTCTCGTTACTGTATCGCAAAATTCAGAAGATGTCTCCGAGAAACTCCGCGAAAATAGCGGTTGCAACAGGTAACTTGAACAGGTATTTCTCGGTGAAATATTTTCCACAGTACCTAGTGAAAATCGATTTTAAGTTTGTTCAAACGTGTGATTGTGTTATTTGTTTTTATTGCCTAGTCAACATATTTAGTGATGTCGGGAAAATTTCATGTGTTGAACCATTATTGAACAGCGAATAAAAAGTCTTGCTCAAGGACCCATTACATTGAATCCGCCAGCAGTGAGTCTCGAGCTAGCAACCTTTCAATATCCAGTCTTTCGCTCTACCACCTGAGCCATTTCGTTGTGCTTATAAACTTGACACTCGAAAGAAATAGAACTCCTTCATGTTTTGTGCATCTAAAAGCTGTCTTGGGGTAAATGGCATGTTTACAACAGTCTGCTCAGATACAGAGACTAGTGTATAGATTGGAATTTCGCTTGTTACATGCAACGATATGATGCTTTCAAATAAGCGAATGACAACGGCGCTGATCCGCTATAAACAAAATTACAATCTTTTTGTTAGTCTCTGTAGCTGAGCAGGCTGATTTGTGCATGAATTTCTCGCAAACCGCGAAGAAAGGTTTCATCGTGTTCTGGTCCATTGGTAAGTACATGTAGCCAAACTTAATAAGCCTTCTCGCGAGAAAACCTGTGTTAAGGAGAGAGACAAAGTACTGCACAGCTACAGAAAATAGCAAGAAAGGGGCTCTTGTATGGTATGGGAAATTAACATGGGAGTCTGCCCACGCTTGGATTTTGAAAATATTATGTTGTTTAATTGTCTAGGGTATAACTTTAATATCTATGGTGCGTTTGAGTTTTTATGCAATTCCATTGCTAATTTATGACGTCATGAATGATATCACTATAATACCTTAGGGTACCCAGTTATAATCATTTCTAAAGTAATTGACATATCATGTAACGGGCGGAGAAATGTTTTATTAAATAGCTATATCATTGATAATTTCGCTGTTACTTAAAATGGCTTTGTATGTATTAGGATATTGGGTGGGCATTCATTTTTATAGCATGGTACCCCAATTTTCGACTGTATATTTTGTACTCAGTCAAATTTGGAATTAACATTTTTACAGGTTGTCATCTTTGTCAAGATATCATTTCAACATATAAACTATCCATATACGAGTATGTTAAGAATATGTAGAACAAATTTCATGAAATTCAAGGACTGGTAACATTTTTTTTTAACTTGATGTAAACACATGGCCCTAATTCATCGTAAATGTAAAAAAATACAATAATTATGTTTCAGTGTAAAGCAAACTTGAATACTTGCTTAGTTTGAATCATCATGCTAGTACGTTTATTGGTAGAAGTTGATATGTTCAGTGTTTCCCTATTATGGATTGGAAAAAGAAAAAAAAAAACAATATTCTTTGATATTAAGTGCCACGATTCTTATTTAATGAAGTGCTTACACAATAATATTAGCCAAAATGATACAATATGTTGACACATGTACTTAACACATCTAGTTTCTAACATTAAAACTACATCTAGCCAATGTTACACTTAATATGTAACATTATTAAGAAGTTTAATTCATACAGAAGAGAAACCTTACGACAAGTCAGTTCATACAGGAGAAGAACCTTATATCTATGATTTTGTATTTGTAAGACTCATTAATAAACCAGCTTCACAAAAATACCCCCCTGTCAAACCTATTGGTTAAAATTAACCATTTTGGTCACAGATAACTCTTGGCTTCAACGGTATTGCTAATTTAATGCTTAAATCTTCTCTGTTCATTCTGTTTTGTGAAACTCATGCTGATTTCGATCAAATAGCAACATTTATACTTTAGCTGGCTGTATATTCTAGGCATACAGTTTTGTTTCTGGACCTCACTTATTCATGTAGAACACTGTTTTATGATACCTTTGATAAGACTCTGTTACACATTATCCTGGTCACGGCACCAAATGTGGTTCGCCTAGTTCAGTTGGGATGTAAAGGAAATATCTAGTCTTCTTGTTTTCACATGTTTTTTGTTAGGATATTATGTTTCTTAAACAATATCATGCAGGACTTGAGGAAGTGATGCACATTGTCTTGGCCCGTTAGTGCCATGACACAGGGCCACGACCTTCGGCATTTCTGACCATTGAATCATTTAAAATTGTCTAAACATGTCTTTCTTTAAGAAAAGTGGAAGTAGATTAAAAAAAAACAACCTCCTTATGTCGAGTTACTGATTCATTTGAACTAAATAATGAATTTTGCTAAAACTGACCTATACTCATAAGAGGTAGGAATTGACAAAGTTACCGGTTTTGGATATTCATAATATTTGGCTCAGATCAGCAGTATATATATGGCATGTTCTTGTGATAATATGATATCTTGACAAAGACTAGAACATATCCATCTTTTGAATTGAATGTTGAATGTTTTGTAAATTTTTGAAAAAAAAATTATTGAAATTTTACAATCACTTCTTCTGAAAACGTAAACCATAATTTATCCATATGGTTTCGTGGTATTAAAATAATGTCTATGGTATTTTGGATTCAATCTAGATGACAAATCATAGAAATTAACAAAGCTATAGATTTAGGACATGGAAATTTAGACACAGGTACCACCTCACAGGGGGAGTACGTCAGGGTTGCTTCCTAAGCCTTATTCTTAACTATCTAATTCGATAAATTCATTTTCATAGTTCGTATATAATGAGTTATTAATATGCAAAGTTTGAAGAAAATCCATGCGTGGGCACAGATGAAAGTACCCCTTTGAAACTTCGGTTATGGCAAGCTCGTATATGATACTTTCTAATAAGCGAATAACAAAGGCGCGGATCTGACTGCGCAGTTGCGCAGGCTGGTCCGCGCCTTTGTTGTTTGCAAAACCCGAAGACAGATTTTTCTCGCGTTTAGCTTAGGCCTTTTTGTAAAATTATTGGTTGGATTAAAGCTGCTAATTATTAGTCATTTCAATTTTATAAAATGTTGTCTAAACGTATTGAATCCCCCGTGGGAGTTCTATGGTTGCTTAGTGTAAAAGTTGAAGATTGTTGGCTCTAATAATTTTTCAGCGCAGTTTGTTAAAATAATTTCTCATTATAAAAAAATTGGCTATACAGTGAGCCACTTTAGTTACGCACCACTTTTTAAGGGCCCACATTTTTTCACAAAAAACGCTGGAATCGAACATTCTCTATGATAATTTATATATTGACATTTTATCTGTTTGATGACATCGAAAAAAATATCGGAATCACTCATGTGAATCATTCTGCTACGCCAAAGGCAATTTTGACAAAAGTGCACGACTGCACGTGCAATCTGAACGTCTATATTTTCTATTTGCGCTTTGCGGTAGGCATTATCCATGGTGTGATTGTTGTGACAGAAAAACACCAAAAACAATTATTTTGTCCAAGAAAACCCAATTTTTCGGTCGTTGAAATCAGTAACACTGTTACTGTTCGAAGAAATGCTCGTTTTCACGTCATATTTACGTCAGTTACAATAATCAAACAGATTTTACTTCGTAAATTGTCTTGTTATGAGTCACTTGTGGACATAGAAGTATCAAAACACTAAAACATCTTATCATTAACACGTCTTATAGCCTTGTTAGTAGTGACGTAATCACTAACGTCAACAACGCGACGCCTATAAATCCATTAAATTTTTTTACGAAAAGAAATGACGGATACATGGTTGTGTAAAATGAAATTATAAAAGAAGTGTTTTGATAACTAGTTTACTCAGAATCATATGAAGTTTTATCTAACTTTTAAAAAAAGTACTAAAATCAACTTTTTTCAAACCTTGGCCAGCTGGGAATCAAACTAGTAAAACGTTATTTTTTTATAAAGTTAACAAACACATTCCAGTCTTAGATATTGCCAAGAATAAATCGGTTCTTATCTCTGGAATAGCAGAAATTTGACCCTGAAAAAATTGCAATGTGATCTGAGTTTCATTCGAAATAATGCAATGTAAAATGGTGTTTTGAGGGTAGTGCCCTTCAAGATCCATTTTCTCATTTGTTTCTGATCGGATCACAATAAAATTTCAATGGCTAATGCAACTATAGATGTGCTTTACGCTGGTAGTCACAGATTAAAAATATCCTATTTCTTTTTTGAATAATTTTACATTTTATAAGTGGTGCGTAACTAAAGTGGCTCACTGTAACATGTATGTATTGCAACAGACTGCATGCTTGGTGGTCAACCCAATCACGGTTGGCAACTTTGCTTTCCGTTTTAATTGCACACCGGTGGGACGGATTTCAGACTCTATGACTGTTCTGACTTATACTTATAGATGACATGGTTGTGGCCTAATGCTTTGGCTGTTGTCAGGTCTACCAGGGTTTTACCTGTTGAATTTCCTTTGCACCGGTATTCAGTTTTATATACTGTTGAGTCCTTATCTTTGCTTTATCTTCTTTTTCATATCTTGATTTATATGTTCTAGGAGGTCAGTCATGGATAAGTTAGGAGTATTTCATGCAAACCAAACATCTATGTGTCTTGATCCACATCTGATTTAAGGTTGAAATTAGCGCTGTGAAACTAGTTAAAGCCCTCCTATAAAAGTAATTTTTACTGACCGTTCCAAGGCGGTGCTTCTTTTGTGGATAATTTTTGCTTTCTCTTATTTTCTTGTCTGTTCATTGCAGCCTTGTGGTCACCTGCTGGGAACGGGCTGAACTCTTGGTTCTCTTGTATATGATGTTTTATTGTGTTTTATCACTTTCCGAAGTGGTGTCTTGGGTCAGGTGTGGTGCTTGATTGTATCCAATTATTTGCCTATTTCAAAGCTGCAAACGAATTCATTCTAAAATTAATACTTTGTCAGTTATAAGCTGTTCAATTTGATGATCATGGATAACACGTTGGAATTTGAAATTAAGCATGTAATCATTTCTGTTAGCTTATAAACACCTTATGATCATTGTTTGGATATCACCTAACTTAAAAGTAATACTAAAGGACATTCCAGTGTATAATATAATTGTGTTGTCTCTTTCCAATAGGTCACGTATATAACAAAGTCAAAGATAAGCAACTATAGCCTAATTCCTTAAAATATATACCACTGGGTAGTTTATTTCACTTAAAAATGAAGCTTTGTCCGATAGGCATCAAGTTATCATTTTTTCAAAAGAACTGTAACAGTACTAATTACGAGACTACGTGTATATGGATGCAAATGTTCTTTTTGTGAAACAGTACTGTAACACATCTAAGCTTAAAAACAACAACAATACAGTGTTTATTATTTTGCTCTCGCGTATACCTTATAAAATGTATAAACTAGGAAAATGATAGGATTAAGAAAACATCTCAACTAACGATATATTCCCTTGTTCTGTCAAATTTGCTTAAATAGCATATATAACTGTATTTATATATCAGGATTATTTGTTTGTCTTAACTATTAACAGTAAACAACTAACCCTGTATAGATGATACAATATGTTGCCATATTTTTTTTTCTTCTTCTAATTTGAGGAAATCTAACAATCTATTTAAAAGCAACCAAAGATTTATGTTGTCCAATTCAACACTTGTTCACATTATACAAAAATAGTAAATTACTTATTTATCCTCACCAAATCCAGCTCATTTAAGGCAAACTATTTATGAATTACTAAAATACTGTGTGGACTGTGGAAACTGCAATTGCTATTGCTCCCATCGGTAGTGGGTTTGTTTGCTGTGTCCTTGTTTTATAATTTGGTTTCTGATGCCCTTTCTAGTTTAGCAATCACCTTGCTGAGGAAGAGAGAGCTAGTTGCGTTTCTTTAATTGTGTTGGTATTGTTGTTTGCGTTCTTTAACTCTCCATCATGGTGTCATGGGTTAGTCTGCAGTCTGTGTTTGTAGCAATTTTTGATCATACTCACTTGTAGAAAGAAAAAGTTTGCTGAGAATCCAGATAGCATCAAGCGTTTATAAATATATGAAGTAAAACGTTGTATTTGCTATATTAAATATAAGACAGTATGTGTGTCTGTGATCTGTTATTGTCTAACGAGGATCTAATGCAAATTGTTTGCTTACATCTATTTAACTCAGAAAGGTACTCTTTACTTTATTCCAGCTTCTAATTTTGATTTAAGTTTATTTCTAACATGGCTTCCATTGTTTAATTGAAACTGATAATCGTATTAACATTGTACTAATTAATCATTTGCTGGTTTATTAAAATGAAACATTCCTGTAAAAATGTGGGTAAATCATTGATAATAATGGGGTTTGCATGGCAATGATCACAAATAATATGATAATATCCAAGGAATCGGTTTGATTGTTATTTACGATATACTTCGTTCATTTTGTAATAAATCTGAATTTAGCTGTTGACAGAGAAGCAAAATGCCTTGTACATGTCCTTTTCAGCTTAAAGGTAAGCAAATACATGTCAGTGGCACAGAGATAAAAGATATCATTTCAGCCTTTTAAAAGCATAACTTTATTATGAAAATTAACAGATATTAAAATACAGTTAAGCCTTTTAAAAGCATAAATTGATTATGAAAATTAACAGATATTAAAATGCATTTACACGATTTTTAAAACATTTAATGGCATTTTTGTGTGCCTAAAAGTCAAGTTTATCCTCCCCTTTAAAGCACCCATGATTTTGTGGAAGTTGAATCTCCGTAATATGCTATGTTTAAAAAGATAATTTTCGCCATTTCTGTTATTTTTTAGCACTTAGATTGCACCATTTTCACCTACCTAACTCATATGTCATAACATTGCACTAGATAGTGTTTGTAAAAGAAAGTAACGTGGGTAACGTGCATAAAATTATTATTATAATTCTGCTATAAAAATGCATTCAATTAAATATAATGATGATATGTAAAAATACAAAAAAAAATAATACTAACACTATTATAGGAATTCCTGTTATTTAATGGTAACGTAGTAGACTTGGCTTTTGTGTGGTAATGCCCAAATTTCTAAAGAGCTAACATACATTATTTTTTGTCATATATAATGTGGTTTAGAAAATCATAATGTATAAACATTCCCTGTACACAGGTCTTTTGCAGCCTATGGTCTGGAAATAAATGGTAATTTATTTGAAAGACAGTCACGTATAACAGTTATATCAAAGTAAGTAAGAAGGCAAAGATCAGGAATCAATACAATCAAGTACCATAACTGACCCAGGACACCACATAGGAAAGTGACAAAACCACAAAAACATCACATACAAGAGAGTCAAGAGGTTAGCCCTTTCTCAGCAGGTGACTACAAGGATGAAACGAACACAAGAAAGCATGACAAACACGAAACATAAATAACAAAAATGATCCACAAAAGAAGCACAGCCTTGGAACGGTCAGTAAAAATTGTTCAACTGGAAGGCTTAAACTAGTTTTATGGTACCAACCTCACCCTTATTTCTGATGTGGATGAAAACAACTAGATGTTTGGTTCGCATGAAAGATCCCTAACCTATCGATGCATCATCTCCAAGTGAATTCAAATCAAGATATAAAAAGGAGATAAAACAAAGATAAGGACTCAACAGTATATACATATACAATGGAATACCAGAGTAAAAGCAATCCAACAGATAAACCCTGTGGACCCGACTAAAGATAAAATGTCAGGGCCTAACCCTCTCATCCATAGATAAGTCTTTAAGTCGGAACAGTCATAGAATCTGAGGTCTGACCCGCCGGCGTGCAATTAAAGAGGAAAGCAAAGTTGGCAACCAAGCTTGGGTTGACCAGCCAGCGTGCAGTCTGTTGCAATACATTAATGTTATATCGGAGCGCAGTGGCTCAGTGGTAGAGACTGAGGGGCCGCATGTTCGAGCCTCACCAGCCTCACTGCGTTGTGGTCCTTGAGCAAGACACATTTATCCTAGCTCAGTACTGGTTCAACCCAGGAAGTCAAGACCCTGTTTAACTGAAAGATTGTTGATGGGACGTAAATAATCAAATCAAACAAACAAAAATATTAATGTTATGAACAATTTTCTTATAATGAGATTTATACACTAAGTCGCCATAAATTCTGGTTCCAAAAGCCCCCGGTGCAAGAGAGATTTAAGCTCAATATTGAATTTAGATATTTAATCATAGTATCGGCGGTAAATGTAGAAAAAAAAAATGCGAAGTTTATGATACGGTATGATTTTTTAAATTTATACAGATAGTTTGCTGCACTGAAATAAATGTTATAAGGCAATAATCAATTTAAAAAATGAGACTAATAAATCCCGATAAAGCAACAATTATTGCTAATTCTAGTTCTTGTACGACAACAGAACTTTCTAAATTGTTAACCTCATGTCTTACAGCTGTTAAAATACATGGTATCAAGTACTGTGAAAAGGTTTATGAGAGATCCGGTAAAAATCTATTTTGGTCTGTTAAAAATTTAGGTGAAATTTTAGATAAAATTAAAGCTAGAGATTTCAATGTGACCAGTTTGTCTACTTATGATTTTTCTTTTCTTTACACTACTTTACCTCATAAATTGATTAAAGATAAAGTTATTGATCTTATTGAAAGAACCTTCAATAGAGAAGGCTCTCCATACCTTGCATGTAACGACAGAAACGCATTTTTACATCGGAAATAAAAAAAAACTAAAAAATAGCATGCATGGTCGTGTCAGAATGTATGTTATACGCTGACCTTTTTGTTGGAGAACATTTTTATTTGAGTTGGCACCGAGCTGTATAGACAAGTAGTTGGAATCCGATGGGTACTTATTGTGCTCCCCTGGCTGCTGATTTATTCCTTTTTTGTTATGAGAGGGACTTTATGATGTCTTTTTCTAATGATAAGCAGGCTGATATTATTGATGCTTTTAACACTACATCCAGATATTTGGACGATATTTTAAACATTAAAAATGTTTATTTTGACAACATTGTAAGTCAAATATACCCTCCAGATCTCCAACTTAATAAAGCCAATATCTCTGATACAGGAGCCGCGTTTTTAAACTTGCATTTAACAATTTTTAATGATATTGTTTGTACCAAAATTTATGATAAACGTGACGACTTTGATTTTGCAATCGTCAATTTCCCATTTTTAGATGGTGATTTTCCTAGCTCGTCATCCTATGGCGTCTATATCTCTCAACTCATTCGTTTTGCTAGAGCATCTAGCATAATGTTGCTGACATCAACAGTCGCAATAAATTGTTAACTCAAAAACTTCTTAAACAAGGTTATCGGTATCATAAACTTCGCAAAACCTTTTCTAAATTTTAAGACGAAACTATGAATCAAGTTGGACCTAAATCTCTTTTGCGCCAGGAACTTTCGGAACATGAATTCTATGGTGACTTGGTGTATAAATTGAAGATGATTGTTGGATCTAATAATTTTTCAGCGCAGTTCATTAAAATAATTTCACATTATAAAAAAGATTGGCTATGACATTAATGTATTGCAACAGACTGCATGCTTGGTGGTCAACCCAATCACGGTTGGCAACTTTGTTTTCCCCTTTAATTGCACGTTGATGGGTCGGACTTCAGACTCTATGATGGTTCCGACTTAAAGACTTATTTATTGATGAGATGGTAGGGGCCTGATGCTTTGGCTGTTATCAGGCCCACCAGGGTTTATCTGATGGATTTCTTTTGCTCGGGTATTCAGTTTTAATTACTGTCGAGTTCTTATCTTTGCTTTATCTCCTTGTTATATCTTGATTAATATGTTCTAGGAGATAATGCATTGATAAGTTAGGGGTCTTTCATGCAAACCAAACCTCTTATGTCTTGGTCGACATCTGAATTAAGGGTGAGGTTGGCGCCGTGAAACCGGTTTAAGCCCCCCCAGTAAAATATTTGACTGACCGTTTCAAGGCGGTACTTCTTTTGTGGATCATTTATGTTATTTCTATCTTGTGTTTGTTATGATTTCGTGCGCGTCTGTTTATTGATGTCTTGTGGTCACCTGCTGGGAAAGGGCTGACATCTTGGCTCTCGTTTGTGATGTCTAACTGTGAGTTTGTTACTTTTCCATTGGTATCCTGGGTCAGGTGTGGTACTTGATTGTACCGATTCCTGATCTGTGCCCTCTTTCTTACTTTGTCTGGTCTTAATTACTTTTTTCATTCCTATGAAGTATTACAGTCACTAGCCAACTATGAAACATGCAAGAGGGTAGCTATGGTTACTCCATGATTAAACATTTTGACAAGACTGAATTTTTGTTACAATATCCGTTTTCACACTTCTGAAAAATCAACATAACTCAGAATATAGTCCAAATTTCTGCTACTTTCTGGCCAATTTTACAAACTTAAATTCTCCTCGTCTTCTATTAAATCACATTTCATATTTCACATGTTTAATTTTTTGTTTGAAAATTGTCATCCCTGGTCCTTTTGGTTGGTAACAGGGAATCCAGTAAATGGAATGACAAAAAGTGTGCAAACTAAAACTTACTTTGCTTTCTAGAAGCAAAATCTTGAAAATGTTTACTCACTAATATTGATGTCCCTCATACTTTTTTCAGCATTTGGATTTCTTTTATTTGCACCAATTATTTTTAATGAAAAATGGGTAGCAGGGATGACATACATGTACTTCCTGTTTACCTTTTTAATTACCTTAGTTAATTGTTTCATATTAACCTCTAAGCAAAGTTTTTCTAAAGTAAGTTTATTTTTTTTAAAAAAAAATGGAGCTTCTTACCTCTAAAAAGTCCAGTAAAATGTCATATCATAGGTAGTAACACTGTCTAATCTATAACTGCAACTGTGGTAACAGGGATGAAACAAACTACGTTAAACGCAAAGTGTGTGCAGACAAACGTAAATACTTCTTTAAAGGATCTATCAGTTATTCTAAATGATCATGGTCACCATGGTTTTCTTTCATTCTTTAGTTCTTTAGCTATTTGGGTTTTCCGTACTTTAGAGAAAGAGGGTAATAACTTTTACTATAGAGCTAACAAATCATATAATGCAGCTCTTTTGACAACATTTCCTTAGTCCTTATATCGCCATAAACGCCATTTTATTAAAATTCGATTCATTAACACGGTATGGAATGTATTGATCTTTAAAGATAAATCGGTAATTTCCTCTGCATTGATATTTAAACTCTTAACATTTGCTATAAACATAACAACCCTATTTGACCTATTACATTCAACTTGGATAAAATCGTTACCGCTATGGATATAGATACCAATGCTCCCGACTCCTGGACTTTATTCATATCCCCCTGCAGGCCATGTAATTACAGGTAGTTTAAATGCAATCACTGTTCCTAGAGTTCGCAATAGTTTTTCTAAAGGCCCTAAGATGGGTTTTTGTGTTGTAAATACGATTCTCATGCCGTTTAAGTTTTATTTTAACTTACATTTTCCAGGAGGTCCAACTTTTTCCAGGGGGGTCAAATTGCTCTTTACTATAGAAACCTATAGAACTTGTGATTTTCCAGGGGGTCCGGACCCCTGTCCCCCTCTGAATTCGCGCATGGTCCCTGTGTAAAGGCTTTAAAAGTCACCAAAAACGTAACAGGCAGTTAGTTTTCCAAAGGAATAGGCGCTCATGGTCATTTTAAAATATTATGTCGCAAAAATCATATTTTTATTAGGTTTGGTCTTGGAAGTACCTCTCGTTACCACTAAGACGACGCTAAGGTGACTCTATCATGACCGTAACTTAACAATGATCTTAAGTTGTGTGCGAGTTAATGGCCATAAACGTTATGGTTAACTTAAGTTGGTCTGAAGTCGACCTTAAGGCTTAAGATGTTACGAGTACGTTGCACTGACCTTTAGCCTTTCCGCCAGTGGTTCTAATCAGATTTTAGAATAAAAAATCTGAAATATGAGAATATGCATTTCACTTTTATGAAAAAAAAATGCATGACGTTATATACTAGGCCAAATAAGAAACGCCGCATATAAAAATTTAAAATAATGCGTGTTAAATTAGATTAACAAAATTTCATCTGCTATGTTTCGCTATTATTTCTGCCGAACATTATGCCTATTGTTTTATTGAGCTCAGTCAACCCAAACCAGTGTACTGGCTGATTTTCATTATACAGGTTTTCACGTGCACATCCATTTTATCTAGATGTACACATTTACTAACTACTGAAATCTCTCGTCGAATAACCAGTTTGCTTGAAAACATTTTAAAATTTTAAATAAAAGATTACACGTTGATAATTTACGATACAAAGATGGACACATGTTGATCGCGAAAGGGCGATAAGAATGTTACAAGCTAAAGTGATGCCATCGGTGATGGCCCAACAATTTCGCTGCCATACAAGAACGATTGAACGTCTAAGGACGGTTTTTGACAAATTGGAACAATGCCAGACCGTGCAAGTTCAAGGCGTCATCGTGTAATGACGCGACGTCAAGATCGATAAAACTGCAGGCGTAAACTGTTCAATCAATTTTGTCCGGTGACTATGGGAGCTAGACAAACCCCAACCGAGGCGCAGCGGAGATTGATAATCATATTTCGAGGGATGATTTTTTCGACTATCACCCTCTCAGGGAATGTAATATCTATTTTATTATACCAAACAGAACATTCTAGATCCTTTATTTTCTAACGTTTTCTCTTAGACTTACCATGGTGAGGGGAGTTCCAAATTGAATGCATGAATGAAAGATATATTTTTCACAAAAATGGTTCTGTTTTTAACAGTTTGAATGCTCGAACTGATCACTGACGTTCGGTTAAATAAATTACGTCATAAAAACTGATGACGTCAAACTTCATACCAAGCAGCGTCATTTAAATGGAGATACTTTACCGAATGCGATTTTGATGCAAACTAGAAAATTTCGCCTAATCCGCCCAAATTTGGTCTCAACATGTTCCGCTCGTCCTAACTAAGAAAACGAGTACCCTCACTTTATGTTTTTGAACATGAACAACGAAGTTATCGGGATTTGAAAGTGGCCAAAATCATGTCTCATGTCCGCCATTGCTGTAGAACGTATCCAGACGTGAACGAACCGTACGCGCATTGCCGTTGCGCTTCAGACGAACGACTGATATCTTACAATACCACCCGCTGCTATGGCAAACGAGTGACAGTGTTCGCCGTCACTAAAGCAGAGGGTGATATTATAAAATATCAGTCGTTCGTCTATGGAAGTTTTGTATAGGGAATTCACGTGAGGTATAATAAAAGATAATACAATACTGAAAAATTAGGCAGCGCATAACACCATATAATTTTTCGTCAAAAGTCATTGCAAGAAATTTTAGAAAGATAAACAAGTACAACGTAATAAATATTACATGCTATCTTCATTTTTATATAATGATTACGCTAAATATTTTGTCGTCACAACCCGACCTTTTCATGACCAAAAACAATGTGGCGTAAAAAAAGTATTAGGTGGGATACCTCCATAGATAAGTTGCTTCCACTCTTTGCTGAGAAATTCCAATGAAAAAAATGAAAAAAAACCAATATGCTCACTTCGAGTAACAACGTGGCTCTTGCTTGGTACAACAACATATTCCTAGGAAGAGAACATTTAATACTGATGTGAACGTGAAACCCATATTAAAATATTTCGAAACTTGGATTATAACTTCTTCCTTTCTCCTTGGATCTGTTCCATGAAGCACAAAAATGAGTTATTTATACAGAATATAACCCTTTGTCTGCTGGTGTCGTCTGGTGACATACTATTAAAAGAGTATGGTCGACAAATCGTCGCGCGTAATCTGAATCAAAACTGTTCTGACAATCTGATGGTGTTCCTGAAAGATCTTTAAAAAAGAAAAAAAAAAAGAAGTTGCAAAATTCATGAAAAAATCCAGCATGCCAAGAGTAAAACATAATGACTTTGCAAACGTGTTTTCATTATTTTACCTAAAGCAAACAGGATACTAAAAATATTATTGATGTTAGAGCGGGAAAATGATATGTAGACAAACCGGTCGCATTGAAGTCCCTAGCTTTAAAAAGTAAGTGTGTATGATCAGGAAATACCACAATCACAAACTGCAGACCAACCCACGGCACCGTGAGGAAGAGTCCTGGGACGTTTACAGTAACAAGACATACGAAAGACAATAAAAGCAAAACAACCAGCTCTCTTATCCTTGTCAACATGATTGCAAAGCTAGAAAGGACATAACGTAAAACATGCCAAAACAAAGACCAACACCGAACCCCCACAAACAATGGGCGGTACATAAAACAATAGATCAACAACAACAGAACCGCTGCATTAGAACGGACAGCAGCCTAAGCTACCGGGGGGGGGGGGGCTTAAATGCATTTTACTGCGACCAAATCTTTGCCCTAGATTCTGCTGTTGATAAGTAAAGTAAGTAGGGTGCAAAGATCAGGAATCGATACAAACAAGTACCACACCTGACCCAGGATACCAATGGGAAAGTGACAAATTCACAGTAAGACACCACAAACGAGAGCAAAGAGGTAAGACCTTTCCGAAAGGTGACCACAAAGCACATATATACAGACGCGTACAAAGACATAGCAAACACAAGACAGAAAAACACATAAAAGATCCACAAAAGAAGTACCGCCTTGGAACGGTCAGTAAAATATTTTACTGGAGGGCTTAAACCGGTTTAACGGCGCCAACCTCACTCTTAATTCAGATGTGGATCAAGACACATAGATATTTGGTTTGCATGAAAGAACCCTAACTTATCAATGCATCATCTCCTGAAACAAATAAATCAAGATATAACAAGGAGATAAGGCAAAGATAAGGACTCAACAGTAAAAAAGTGTTTAGCTCGCATAGAGGCTTCGTAACTCATGCAATGCATCATCACAGAGAAACATTCTAATCCAAATTAACACACAATGATGAAACAAAGAAAATGGCTCATGACTCACAGATAGTCAGAGCTCATGTTAACCTCAAGTACACTGAGGACTTTAAAACGCAAAAATCGAAATTCATAAAATTTACAGCTTTTTTACGTATCAATTTTATTGAGATTTGGCAAAAATAAACATCAATATGTCAGCAAAACATGATTTAAATTTCATATCAAAATGATAATCAATTTTAGAGCGACAGTCTATCAAAAGGCAATACCCTTAGATTCTAAGCTGCAATTTGAAAGGGGAGGTCTCACCCTATAGGAAATTTACATAGGGTTCTGCCCACGCATGGATTTTTATAATAGTATGCATAATGATTGCCTGACATATAACTATTCTATTTGTGATATAGTTTCCCACTTACCTGTTTAAATGGTCAAAAAATGACATGTTTTGTAATCGGGCATCTGCTAATGGGGGTTCCTTCAGTTTAGGCCGCCCATAGCTCTTATAGTTTCATATATTGTGTTCTAATTACTTTTAAACCTATCTAAGATCATCACTGATTAGATATGCATAAAACAAAAATCAGTTTCTGTAAAGTTAAATTCAGAAAAATATGAATTTGTTTGGAATTGAGCCCAAGTTTCAGCTTCATAATATTTTTTTAACAATTATGTATTAAAATTTAGGCATGTTCCAGTTCTTGTCAACCTATGAATTTACTCTCAAATTAGGCTATACATATATAGATGTAATGCTAAAATTTTCAAGAAAATCGAAGACCGGTAACATGTTGTCCTAGAACTTTGAATGTTACAAATCAAGTTCTCAGAAATGTAAAAAAACTGATTGTGGTTAATAAATTTAAGTGTTCGGTTAGTTTAAAAGCAAGTTTTTTTTGTTTGCTTTCTTCTATAAGAAAGATGTAATATCCAATATTGTAAACTTATTATTATAACATAAATACTGATCACTTAGGGAGAACTTCACCTTGTCCAACTCCTCATAGAACAGTAAACTTTGCTAATCTTCATAATACGGTTTCAATACCAGATTCACTCTAATAGAAAGTCATTATCCATAATTCATTCATTTCATTTGTGTCAGGGAATAGTTTGTTTCATCATTTCTTGATCACCACCATGATAAAATAAATATTTAATAAATATTACAAACTCATATAATCATATACCACATTCTGCAGTTTTTTATACTTTAAAACATGTTGCATACTTTCCTGCGTGAGCAAGACAGAATCTTTAATGTTTCAAAGCTGTCATCCTTAATCCAATACTGACCACATAGAGAGAATTTCACCCTGTCGAATTCCTCTTGAAGTAGTTAATTTCATTAATCTTCACAATATGGTTTTATTTTGTTATTCACTTTGATATAATGCCAAAATACAGTGTTCACCCATTATATGTAGTTGCGGGATCTATTGCTTTATTATTTTCTACCACAAAATACTGAAATATTTAAAGAATACATGTACCAAATTCTACGATCATAGGTGCCTACAATCATATTCCAAATACTGTAGAAAGTCAAAGAATCAAATGGGATAGAAAATTAATGTCCTAACTATCTTCTTAAAGTTTCATCTAGTACAATCAGATCGCTCAAAGGATAACTGATTCACTGATTAAATTGCCATTTACTTGACTGAGGAACCAGTTTTTCAAATACATCATGGAAACTCAAGATAGTGTTAAGCATAAAACTAAGAATACAGAACTCATTGAATATATAAACAAGTGAAATTGCAAAAAGGGTCTTACGGTATAAGAAGAAGTTGCAATGATCAGGAACTGAGGTAATCTGACCAAAGTCTTTCCCTTGCAATGGAATTAGCAATCAATCAAAACTTGAAGCCAATATTTAACCCGAGACTAAAACTACAAATATATGTAATACTAGGAGAACACTAGGAAAGTAGAACCTATGTGCAACTCTTTCCAAAAAGTAGTAAAATTGCAAACAGAGTTTAAAATAAAGTTAGTGCTTTCAGTTAATAAGTTTGCATGTGCATCTTGGTTTTCAATGAATTGACAAAATGATGAATTCAAAACAGTCATAACATTTGCCAGATATTAAATGCCTGTGCAACAGTCAGCCAATGGTACATAAGGAATCCCAACAAGTACCGGGTATTAAAAAAAAAGCTACACCCTAGGCTATTCCAAACACATTCACATTTTAGGGGAAAATCATGCATAACAACTTAATATCATATTAAACAAGGATAATACAAGAATAATTAAAAAGGTTAGAGACACATGCCATTGTAGGTAGAATGAATATCAGTTACATATATGACATCACATATAAGGTTACAAAGGGACAAAATAAATGAAATCAGCAATCATATGCCTTGCCTTTTCTAGCACTATTTGAGACTGAACCGTCAATTAAAACATTGGTATGCAAATACAAATAAAAATACATTTTAGACACATTCGGTGAAGAGATCATAGCACTGAATCTATTAATTGATGTGTTTCAACTTGATCTTGAGAAGTTCGAATGTTGCAGACTTTTTGTGTGTTACTCTAACTGATTGTTAAAGCTATACAAGTCTCAGATTTGTTTCAATGTCAAATTAAATATGCATTTGTACACGCATAGCTTTTTATTATCGATGTTTATAATATTTTTAATAATAAAATTGCGAAATTACATTGTTCCAGAACAAAACGAGCCTCAAACATTAAATTATGATAAATGTAAAAAAATGACCTACATGTATATAATCTGTTTTCCTGCACTGTTACCTGTTTCAAAAAATCTCGAAACTTTCTCAGTATACAGTAGACATGTTAGGCAAATTTTATAGGCAGTATCATAGGTTGACAAGGACAGGAACATATAGAAATTGTAGACGCAATTTGGCATATACATAAATTTTAATTATATTTTTTGAAAAAATTTTACTTTGAGATTTTGTTAAAAAAATGCGTGCATGTTTGTATAGGCCAAAATAGTATCAAAACAATCCATATTGAGTCCTTTCAGTATTCCAGCTTAAACTGGGTAAGATCCGATAAAACTGATGTTTAAAAATTGACAAAATATTAGACAGGTGTCATTGAAAAAATGGAGTAAAACAAGGTGCTCTCCTGAGACCTAAAATGCATTATTGAAACAAATAAATGCATTTTTATAGTTGATAGGTCATAGGTATTCACCATGTAAAACTAGATGAAAATCCATACGTGGGCGCATATGAGACCTCCCCTTTGTCTAGAAATCGGACATGACTTAAAGTTATTGTAATGGAAATATTTTTATTAAAAATTTGAAACAAATTACCCTTGGAGCCCTGCTATTCGTCTGGCAGTGTTGGTAGCCAGCTGGAACGGATATCGTCGATGTAAATATCATCGATATAATCGATGTAAGTTGCCGTCTTAATGTCGGTCGCCATTCTTGCCTGTGTCGACCTTTAACTGTCCTAGTAGCCTCGTAACAATCTCTGAAAAGCTGTTTATCTGACGGGTGGTAATTATAATGTCTGGTGACGCCAGAATCATGCAGCCCAGCTTTAAACAGTCCAATTGCGCCAGACATTTCATGTTCAGACAAACGTGGCACTAATAATAAAATTATAAAACTAAAGTTTCTGAGTTTTTCATACATGTATACCCACAAGGTGTATGTGAAATGATCAAACAGTTTGCTTAGTTGATTTGTGGGGACGCCACGTGCAAAAAATAGTAAATCCGTAGCTGGTGTTGACCATTGTCTATAAAAGCACCGGTATTCGGTATAGATAGAGACAGAGTGTCGTTTCCAGCTGATTTAACTTGATAAAGAAGACTAAAAATGTCTTGGGTTCAAAAAACAATAATTTTCATTTTTTGCGTTTTAAAGTCCTTCAGTGTAGAGCTACGGTGGCCCCAGCCAAGGACAAGCATCAGGCACCAACCAACGAATTAAAAGTTTACCTCAGGGCCATCATTGAGTATGAGGCTAGACCGTCCGCTGTGCAATGAAGCAGAAACCATAGCTATAAACCACAATTGGTTGACAACCAGGCATGCAGACTGTCGCATGATATCCTTGTTTTATCCCACTCTTTTATAACGTTTAATGATTTTTTTAAATTGATCCTAAGCTTTCTAACAATTCTTTTAAATTTATAAACTAAATCACCATAAAATACAGGTTCTGATATGCAATGTTGCAGAAGAGTTTTTAAACAAATATTGTATTTAACAAACAAAATAGTAAGCGAGCATGAGTGTCTGAGAGTCTGTAACAAAATTTAGAAAAAAATTTTGGAAGTTTATGGTATTGACAACCTTGTTTTAATAGCTTTGAAGGCAAAAATGCGTTTCTGTTGTTGAAGTCATTACCATTAGAACATACTCTCGCAAAACGAATACGTTGCGAAATGCAAAAACCACAGGAAGGAGAGCGAGGAACATCTCCATCAAGAAATGAAAAATTAACAATTTCAAAATTAAAATCATCCTACCCGTTTATCATAAATTTTAGATGAAACTATGCCATTAGTAATGGACAAGTCAAAAAGGGAGCTTCAGTATCTGAGGAATACGTCTTATTTAACTGGAGGTTAGAGTGATATATCTGACTTACCATTTGTTCAAAATAAGGATTGTTAATATTAAGGAAGTCGACTAGATATCTTGAGATAGAGTGAAATCTGCGTGATTATTGTCAGACAGAGACAACATGTAGTATCTCTCATAACAAAACAAAAACAAACCTGCAACAGGTGGAACACACTTAGTACCCATAGGAATGCGTACGATGTATCTGTATAATTTTGAGCCAAATGTTATAAATATATTGTCCAAAAGATAATGGAAAGCGTCACAAATTATCTTACTTGACCACAATTAAATCTTTTAGGTTGTTCAGAAGTAAAAAATGCCCAATTCTCATTACAAGCCAAATAAAGTGAGATCTCTCTGTTGAAAGTCTGTTCAATAAATGCAGTTCGTGTTTCTTTGATTAGATTATGAGGCAAGGTAATCTAGAGAGTATAGAAATCATATGTAGACACACTAGATGCTAGAAAACCTTTAAATTTTAATTTGTTAAGAATTTCACCTCAGTTTTAATACACCAAAATAGATTTTACCATTACTCTCAAAACTGTTTCACAATATTTTACAAAACATTTTAATCGCAGTAATACAATAAGACAAAATAAAAGACAACTCAGTAGTAGTGCATGAGCTAGAATTAGCAATAAAACGTGACTTATAGGGCAGTTTACGAAGTTTAAGTAACCAGTATATGATCCTCATCAACAAATACACCAACCTTAGCAGCCATTATGGTATCAGTGACCTCTCGTCAAGCAAATTATGCTCATACGTCTTAGCAGTGCTAAGCTCTTGTTTAAGGGTGTAAATGAAGTATGTTTTTCAAACGACTACAACGTTGTTAGCTGCCTTATCAGCTTGCGCTAAAAACTCCCTATGAAATATTTGGACTCCTTTCTTCAAATTTCTGAAAGTGAATTTTGGTTGTATTTGCTATAAATATAACAAACCTATTAGGCCTACTATATTCAACTATAATAAAATTGTAGCCGATATGAATATGAATTTCCCATACTCCCGACACCTGAGATTGTCAAAATTCTACTTATTTATATCCCCTGCAGGGCATGTGATTACAGGTAATATAAATGTCATTCCTGACGCTATGGTTCGCAATATTATTTCTAATCGCCCTAAAAATAGATTTCCCTCTAAAATTGATTTCCCTAAATGTCGTTGAGAGATCGCTGCGTCATTAAGTGACTTCAGTAATCGTTGGTGTAAACAAGAAAATGTTGAAACTGATGCCTTGAAGGAACAGAAGATTAGCATTTTTATAATTATTGATAATCTCATTTCATTTTACTCTCGTCATACTCATCTTTTCCCCAAAAGTCTAAATCTCTTTTCACCACCTTAAACGAGGTATGGTTTGGTTAAAACAGATAAAGCTCAAACAGTGTTGTAGTTGTTTGATGATTGTATTATTTAAACGTGAGCTTATTGACACTAATGCCTATAAACTGCAGGCTTCTTTGAGTGAGAGAGTTGTTGTTGATGGTCATGGTTGTCATACAACCCTACATTTTGGTGTCAAATCTAGAGGAACCTAGACAAGGTTCCTACATTATACTAGTTACCTAAATTCCATAAAAAAAACTATAAAGCAAGATTTATTGCTATTTCTAGTTCTTGTACAACAACAGAACTTTCTAAATTGTTAACCTCATTTCTTACTGATGTCATTAAGTACTGCAAAAAGCTATATGAAAGATCCCGTAAAAGTCTTTTTTGGTCTATTAAAAGTTCAGTTAACGTATTAGATAAACTAAGTATTAAGATAAACTTAAAGCTAGAGATTTCAATGCGACCCATTTGTCTACATATGATTTTTCTACTCTTTACACTACTTTACCTCATAATTTAATTAAAGATAACTTATTGCTCTAATTGAAAGAACCTTCCAAAGCAAAGGCTCTCCTTACCTTGCGACAGAAACGCCTTTTTCACTTTGGAAAAGTCTAAAAAATATCATGCATGGTCTTGTCAAAATTATGTGACGCGTTGGCCTCTTTGTTTGGCAACTTTTATACAATTTGGCACTAAGTTGTGTAGACAAGTTGTAGGGATTCCAATGGGCACTAATTATGCTCCCCTGGTTGCAGATTTATTCCTGAAAGGTTATGTACGGGACTTTATGGTGTCTCTTTCTGATGCTAAGCAGGATGGTATTATTGTAGCTTTTAATACTACATCCAGATATTTGGATGCTATTTTAAACATAAATAATATTTAGTTTGACAATATGGTACGAAAAATATACCCTGCAGAGCTTCAAATTAAGAGAGCAAATACCTTTGATACTGAAGCCTTGTTTTTGGACTTGCATTTGTTAATTTCTAATGATATTGTTCTACCAAAATTTATGATAATCGTGACGATTTTGATTTTGAAATTGTCATTTCCTTTTTTTAGGTGGTGATGTTCCTCGCTCTACATCCTACAGAGTTTAAATTTCTCAAGATTTGCTAGAGCATCTAGCCAGGTTGCTGACTTCAACACTCAAAATAAACTGCTAACTCAGAAACTTCTCAAACAAGGCTATCAGTATTATACACTTTGCAAACCATTCTCTAAATTTTACCACTGATACTATAATTTAATATCTAAATTCACTATTGGACTTATATCTCTCTTGCACCCGGGGCTTTCCGAACCAGAATTTTATGGCGACTTAGTGTATAAATTAAAGAAAAGTGTTGGCTCTAATGATTTTTAAGCTCAGTTTATTAAAATAATTTCTCATTATAAGTAGATTGGTCATAACATTAATGTATTGCAACAGACTGCATGCTTGCTGGTCAACCGAAACATGGTTAGCAATTTTGCTTTCCTCTTTAATTGAACGCTGGCAGGTCGAACCTTAGATTCTATGACTGTTCTGACTTTAAGACTTACCTATAGATGAGAGGGTTAGGACATGATGTTATGTCTGTAGTTGGGCCCACCAGTGATTAACTGTTGGGGTTTCTTTTACTCTGGAATTCAGTTGTATATACTGTTGAGTCCTTATCTTTTTTTCTCGTATTTATATCTAAATTTGTATTTAATAGGAGATCATACATCTATAAGTTTGGGATCTTTCATGCAAACAAAATATATATTTAACTTAATCCATGTCTGAAATAAGGGTGAGGTTGGTACCATAAAATTAGTTTAAGCCCTTCAGTAAAAATATTTTTTTCTGATTGTTCCTAGGTGGTGCTTCTTTTGTAGATCATTTGTGTTATTTATGTTTCATGTTTGTCACGATTCTGTTTGTTTGTTTTGTTGCTTTACGCCCCAAGTCAACAGCTAAGGTCATGGCGGGATGGTCAGTTGACCTATCCACACGTTTTCCTTGGCAAGCTTGAACAAGCGGTTAACCAGTACTTTGTGCACATACTTTTGCTTGTAACTGACAACAACCCTTCTTGAATGATTCAGCGGAAGGGAGGAGAATGACCGTAGAAATTATTTCATGATCAATTTCCACGAAAGTATGGGACCTGGCCGGGATTGAACTCATGACCCCTGGATCTGCAGTCAGATTCGCGTCTGTAGCCAGACACGTTACCGAATGTTTGTCATGCTTTCTTGTATGTCCATTGCAGCCTTGTGGTCACCTGCTTGGAAAGGGCTAACCTCTTGGCTCTCTTGTATGTATTGTTTTCTTGTGTTTTGTCACTTTTCCGCGTTGTGTCCTGGGTCAGGTATGGTACTTGATTGTATCAATTCCTGATCTTTGCCTCTTACTTACTTTAGGTAGATGAGGATCTAAATTATTGCAATAAATTGAAATTCTACTACAAAAAAAAAATAAAAATATTTAATTTCCAAAACTTAAACGTATTAGATTCAGCATGCTCTCTTCTGCAACATCGATTACAAAATTCTTGTAAGGAACCTGCAATTTCTTCACGACATTTATTGAAGTCTATTGGTGAAGGAAACCTGTATTTAGGTCCTTTACATATAATCAACCGAACTCTATCTAAGTTTATCTAATATTTCACGAGAAGTTTTAATATACCAAAGCAGATTCTTACTGCATTTTCATATACTTTTTCTCAGTACTTAATTGCATGTTTTTGATAGCAGTAAGACAAAATGGTAGCCATTGTCGTACAAGAACTAGAATTGGCAATAAATCTGGCTTGATAGGGTTTTTATGGATATTATGGAGTGTAGGTAGCCAGTATTTATAGGAAGCTGGTCTTGATTTTCTATAGCTTTGACACCAAATTTTAGGACTGTATGATTACTATGTCCATCGACAACAACCTTCTCGCCCAAGGAAGCTTGCAGATTATAAGCATTAGTGCCAACACGTTCACGTTTTAAAGTATCAATATTATACACTTAACAAAATTTCTAGTTGGCCACCTTAATTTTCACGCTAGTTTAGAAAGTAAAAATCAGTTATACAAAATGCATGCTTCTATAAATAAACCAACGCTTTGCCGAGACTTTACAGATCATTTCATTTTAAAATGACTGGTATTTCTTGCACAAAAGACGTTACAATAATGTACCCTCATTTCCAAAAGTCACATTTTCTACAATACGAACTATTCCGCAGAGACGTTATCCATTTACTTTTTTGGGAACATGTAACTGACTGCCGTGATTTAAGATAAACAAGCTCAAGCAGGGATTACATTTAGATTACTCACAATAACATGCCCTACATGAAAATGTAAAAAGATTACACATTAATTGATTTCTTGGATAAACCACAAGTGGTTCATCACACATGCGTTCAGACGCACAAACCAACATATAAATTGTTTGTAGCACGCTTCTGCATCATGATTAACGTTGGGCTGTTAATGAAAAGAGCCAGTTAATAAGATTATGGGACCTCTCGCATGCTCGTCAACAAGGCTTGCCAGGGCATTAACTGCTCACATACACATAGAAGGCATGTAGGTGGCGTGCATGTCTAAATATATGCGTATAGTACCATTAGGTGGCTATGTATGATACAAGAAAATATTATGTTTCGAAATACGAACATAAGTGTCTCGTTTATGACCAATTCTACCGTGTATTCTTGGCTCGAAAGATAAAACATTATAACTTATGTTAATATACTTAAGGACTTTGAAAACGCATCACCCAGATTTAATCCTTTATTTCACAAACCGTGAGAATGTCAGCGAAATAATTGTTATTGCATATCATAGTCTGACCCGCTTGTAGTGTGTCTTAGAAAATTCATGATTGTAAATTTACTTTAAGGCATTGAAAAAGTATCAGTTTTAAGACAGGGGTGGTCGATTTTGAAGGACACAAATTCAGCTGCAAGCTGTACGCGTTAGTTTTGATTCCTGACTCAACAGATTTGCGTCTTGTGCTTCTTTCACGATTGCACATTCAATATTGAACGATTAGAAATGAATTGACAGTTCGGCATGCTCAAAATTACACCACTTTAAAACTAACGACATACCCACCCACCCTTATTACTATAATCTAGTAATAAAATTCAACTCGTGGGCCTTTCAAAGTTTTGATTTTTTACGTCCGAGGCTAGGGCATGCACAAATGACAGATTATGCAAAAATCTACTTGTATCACGTGTCTTTTGTATTGTGCAAGTGACGCTTACGTATTTTTAAGACGTTCTCGATCACATGACAGCAGATCTCCTGCCATGATTTACATCAAAACGTCTTCCCCACATGACTGCCAGTGTATGTAGTCAATATCAGTAATGAAAGCGTGCATAAAGGTAAATCATGGCGATGTTTCTAAAAAGGAGCTATAAATTGATGTCCAAATTTGAGGTTTATTTTCGAAATATTGAAGTTATCAATTACTTTTAATTAGAAAAAAATCTATAAGCTCTTTTGGTGATATGGTATCATACAGCCACAGTTTAAACATAGATATAATCAAAAAGCTTCATTTAACTGTGCAGAAAGGTGCTGGATGTTGTATGCACCCATGTGACGTCATCAGCAGCGTCGCGTGATAGTGCAGTCAAATTTACGACTGATCCATACCAATTAAAACCTGCGAGTAACTTTTCAATCGCATATACGGTTTGCAAATATGGTGATGCGTTTTCAAAGTCCTCTTGTATAGTATGATATGTCCTATGCGCGGATCCAGAAATTCTTGTCAGAGGGGTCCAACTTTGGCAACGTTTTTATTGTTGATGAGGATGAACAAGATCCAAATATAGCTATGTGATTTTTCAAGTGGTGGGGGTCCTTAACCCCTGTCCCTCCTCTGGATCCATTTTTCACTCCGTAGCAGAGGTTATGTAACCGGGTTTTCGCATGTAACGGCTTCTTTTGCTCTTTTGCGACACTGCAAAACCTGATGAAGTACGGGATTCTGTAATATTTCATCTTTTTCGTCATTAAATCTTAGCATGCTTACACGATAGAAGGGAGGGGGCTGGGGGATACGAGCAAACTGAGACTGTTGTCTCCACAAGAATATGTGACAATGGAATACGACGTCACGGTGAAGACCGGCGCGGCGGGTATATATGTGCTCATTTAAATTAAATGGAATAAGTTTGTTGTGGGTCTTGTGCGCGGATCTTTTACATATACGTATTGTTTTTTTCTATGGTGCATGTTCGAGGACTAAGAATCGAGTCGTGTATTATGACACAAACATTGCTGCGATAAACGTCAGCTTTACGTTGGAGAGCTAGCCGCCGGTAGTGAGTGAACTGGGCTTGGCGCAAAAAAAAAAGTTGTATTTATTTTGTGTTATGATTCAAAGAAGGGCAGTTTTCATTATACTGATGAAAGAACGAGCCCGACGTGTATTACCGGTTGCATGGAAAGCAAATAGGTCGAGACGGCACAGTGATTATTTCAACCATTCTTTATTTGGCTGTTGACCTTATGGTTATCTATTAGTATCTAAATTTTAATCAATCTGCAGGAATATATATGAGTATCTGAATTACCAGACTGTCCATACAGTTTTATTCCGGGTGACAACACTCAGTGAAAATGAAATTAATATCTAGGGATACAGGCTGAAGCAGCCAAAATTACTTTTGCTCTTTTCTTCTCAGAAAATTGTCAGCGAACTTAAAAGTAGGTCGGGTGTGGTACTTGATTGTATCGACTCCTGATCTTTGCACCCTTACTTACTTCTATTTTTAGACAAATCTATTCATTGCAGGTCACAGTCATGAAAATCAGCATTTCTTACCACTATGTGTAATCCAATATATTCATATCAGCATTTAACCCTTCTCATGCTGGGCATGGCTTTATCCTTTTTGGAAATCACTGTAGATCCAGATCAGCTGGCTTCTGACGAAGCCTTCTGATCAGGATCCACACTGTTTTCCACCTACAAGACAAGAGTTAAAAGAGCTACGTGCATTAAAGCTGCATACTCTGTAACTATGAACATTTTTCGAAAAAAATTATTTTCTTTTTAATTCATTTGTAAAAGTACAATTAAGCTATGTTTTCACAATAAAAATGTTCAGTAGGTACAGCTGAAAACTGCATGGAAAAGTGAATTATCTTATCAAATAGGTGTATTTTTCTCTTGTTGGTATTTATTTGCGTCCCTCCAATAATTATAGACCGTTGAATATTAACATAAATGCAGTTGTTTTGATAGTGATAACTTGTTAAGATTTACGGAAATGGTAAAATGTTTACCTGAATTTGAGTATTTTTACTGCGTTCTTGAAAAATAAAAACATTATTTTTAAAATTAGAAGATCAAAAGTTACAGACTATGCAGCTTTAAGAGGCTATTTTGGGATCCATATGAGGCAAAAATGTGAAAATTGTTTTTCACCTTTTTCTTATTAGTTTACTAGAAAAATAGCCAAAGTGTAAAAGTATGGAATTAAATTGACTTTTACCAATATGCTATGGTAACAAAAACAAAAATGGCCGCCAAAATAGGGGAAAAATAAGAAATTGGCCATTTTTGAGCAAATTTGAGACATTTGAGAGAGGAATATACATAGAGCACAAACAAATAACAAAACATATTTTAACAGATGATAGGAATTATCAAGGCACACACATAGTAAAAGGATTTTTTGGTATTCGGCTGTGCTGATATCTAATTCTTAAAAAATCGGTCTCCATGAGCCTTACATTTGGCCCAAAATGACAATTTCTCTATTTTAGGCCTATTTTGTCAGCCATTTTTGTTACCATAGGAACGGTAAAAGTGAAATAAATGGCAGACTTTTACACTTTGGCTATCCTTCTAATAAACCAATAAGAAGAAATTGGTGAAAAGCAACTTTCAGTCTTTTGCTCGAGAGGGGGCAAAAAGCCCCTCAAAGCACGGAGCTCTTTCATCTGCACAAGGCATTAGCTGTTCAGTTACATAAGTGACAGTTCTAAGGGGACATAGGGATGATCCTGTGTAACAAATTGATCAGTGACTGATTCAGAGGGGGTTGGGGAGGTTCCTTCGAACCCCCCCCCCCACCCCTCTTTGAGACATTTTATTTCATTTTCATGGAGAATTTTCAGAAAAATCAGAAAAGAATAATAAATATTTAGGTTAAAAATTAACAAATCGAAGCCCCTTGGAAATTTAAACTCCCATCAAGAAATCCTGGATCCGCCCTAGGTCTTACAAAGAGCAATACATTTATGCATAAAAACAAATTTGGCAATTGAAATGCAGCGAATATCTTTTTCAAAGACATTTCTTGTTTTCAATATTTCATCATTTTAAGAATGTTAGTTGAATTGCAAATACTTAGACACACAATCTGTGATGGTGCCAAAAGGATACACAGAAATTTCCCCCTCTTTGGCAAATTTCACATGTTTTAGCACCGTTTTTAGCGACTTTCACAATTTTATTTTATAGTGCGTGTCGTTTTTCTTCAAAAAAATATGTATTACTTCAAACAAAGAGAAGAAATATTATTTTTCTGTACGAACTAATACAAAATTTACCGTGCTCTAACAAAATTACTGCGCCTTCTGTGTCTGCCACGAAGTGCCATTTTAATGAGAGCTTAAATAGAATATGAAGATTTTTTCTGATATATCAATGTTTCAGGATAGGAGCGCTGGCCCCAGTCCCCTTTGTCCAATTTTGATAGAGGACGTCTTTCTGAAATTACATTGAATGTGGAACAGTGGTTTAGAAGGAGATTTCTATTTTTAGGTTTGCCAGCCATTTTGTTCAGTCGAGGGTAAAAGTTTGTGAAATTTTGAAACTACATGTAGTTTAATCCCTCCAGAATTTTTCTTACTGACCGTTCCAATGCCGTACTACTTTTATGGATCTTCAACTTTGAGTTTGTCTTTGACATATTGTCGAGCCTGTGTCTTGCAGTGTTGTTGTCACTTGATGGGAAAGGGATGATCTCTTGCCTCCCCTATGTGTGATATTTTCTTGTGTTCTTTCACTTTCTCATATCGATTCCTGATATTTGCCTTCTTCCTTACTATTGTAGAGGGCATAATTAGGAAGATTCCTGTGAAATTATTTCACTTTTCATTGAAATTATTTTGAATTTTAGTATTTCTGAACTCAAGCAATTATTAGGATGCACATTCATGACCCGATTTGTGCAGTCTAGCTAGTCATCATTTGTGCTTGTTTATATAAATGGTTTAATCCGTTTACTTCCCAGTCTTTTTTTTTCAATCATATCGGACTGTCTCATGAGTTGAATCAGTACCAAGCAGAGGATTAAGTGGCTTAATAACGCACACAAACAGTGGGAGTATCTCTGGTGGTGCTTGATCCACCAACCCCATGATCGTAAGTTGATCATTCTTACAATGAGCCACTGTACTCCCCTTATCTAATATTGAATAACAACAAAAGTACTACACAGATACCTACTCTGGTCTGAGCAGTGACGTTTCATTGTGATAGATTATTGCCTGTGTGTTTCACAGACTTTTGTAGCTTGTGCTAGGAATTTCTAGATTCCTAGACTGGTATCAGACCAGTAAATAGCGTAATAGTAAAAAATAAAACATTCACCTGAGCAAACACTACCTTGGTGTACCAGTTCACACCAAATGTGTATTTTGGTCAATGGGAGCTACAGAGCTTCCAGTAAGCATGACCTGAGGTCCCTGCGTAGGGGTCATAATCTCTCCAATCAGATAAGAACACATTGCGTAATTAGTGTATCTAAGGTAAATTTTAACCTCAGACAATTCAAAGATTGGACGAGTCTAATTGCTAGCATGTGAATAGTTACTCAGATGGTAATGGTTATTTTAAATCGAATGGCTACTTAATGTGTTATTGACGTTGAACAGAAGACTGATACTTTACCCATCTTTCAATTTTATGTGTTACAACATGTACTCATCTCACTTTTGACCCGTCAGAGGTTAAAACGTATCAAAACTTGAATACTGCAACTTTGGGTAGTAATTCATGAAGAAAACTGGGCAAACTATCCTCTTAAAAGGAAACTTTATTCACGTTCTACTGGTCAAAAACTACTTTGGCATTAAAACCGTTGCCAAATATCAGGTTCTCAATTTCAAAACTCACTTTAATTGTACAATTTTGAATATCGAATGCTATTTTGATATTCGTATTTCGATTTTTTTTCGGATGGTTAATGTGTTTTTTTCAAGCTATAATGGTTAAAAAAAAACTACTATGCCATTCAAACCGATGTCAAATACCAGGCTCAGGTTAACATGACTCATCATTTTGGTACAAATTTCGAATATCAAAATGGTATTTCTTTATTCTTATATCGACTTTTTGCTACAGTGTTTCTTTTTGTGTTTAACAAGAGCAGAATCGAGGGCGAATATTTAGCGCCAATTAAACGCATTAAGTCCCCCCCCAGTGGCTTCAGCTCTTGTCCGTTCTAAGGCGGTGGTTCTGCTGTTGTTTAGTCATTGTCTATTGCTGCTCCCATACTGTTGGTGGGATTTTTTGTTTGATCCTTGTTTTGTATGCAGTGCTTAGTGTCCTTTGCAATCATCTTGCTGACGAAGAGAAAGAAGGTTGCTTTATTTTAATCATTTTCCTGATGTCTAGTGGTTGTGAGCGTTCTTCCTCAAGGAGCCGTGGGTTGTTCTGCAGTGTGTGATTGTGGTATTTTTGGTCAGCCTCACTTAAGCCCTGTACAAATGCAATGCACTGATTTGCTCTGGTGAGTATGTATGTATACGCAAATTTACTGATGTATGCAATTTGGCACATGTGTACCCTTTTACTCACGTGAGTTAACTTTACTCCATACGCATTTTGGTTTTCTTTTGCACTTAGTGGAGACCAAATGCACACGCTCAGTAAAATTTGCTTTCATGAGTGCTTCAATCAATAGCTCCATTTCCAGATATTGTGTGTTAATTTTCACTTTTATAGGTCACATGTGGCCAGGCTCTAGAACCCTGCACGACTTATCAAAAGTATGTCGTCTCATTCTAGAGTGTTCTAACCATTGTTCATCATCACCATTACTACCCAATCATGACAGTCTGTGGATCTGTCTCTGTTCCATATGTCCTTGTTTTTATTACTCCCAGAGCAAAGCCCAATCCTAAACAATCAGGCAGCATTCTGTGTCTCCTAAATCTTATCAGTCCATTCGTTTTCATTGAATGACCAAAACGGTCAGATATGATATCATGTGGAAATAAATACTTACTAATGAACGCTAAGCAAAAGATTCTTTTGCTCACTATGCAAATGCAAAATTTGCATAATATTATGTGCCAGTTTACTTACGTATGCAATTCGGGGAATGTGTATTGGGCTTTACTTTAGACAAGTTAAACGACTACAGCGTTTCCAAAGAATATTATCCGACTGGTCCGTTAAACACGCCCCCCCCCCTGGAAAGTATGTGCAAGAAGTACTGGTTAACTGCTTGTTCAAGCTTGCCCAGGAAAAAGTGTGCTTAGGTGAACTGACCGTCCCGTCATGACCATAGATGTTAGCTTAGGACGTAAAGCAACAAAACAAACAAACGTTAATGTCTCAACCTAGGAGATACGCTTGAACAATACGAGTAAGACATTATAATAATTAATTCTGTTCAATCTTAGAGATATTTTACTTCTTGATGAGGCGTTTTGTTGAGGGCAGCACATTTTACAAGTCCGGCCAGTGGGCGCAATTAAGTAGATATGTGTGTAGGGTTTGCACCTCACGAATGATAGTTGATATTAATGACAATTATGATAATTATTCACCTAGCAAACACTAATCTAAAATCTTAATTAATATCACACATCAACATTTGAAAGACAGCATAATGTTGCATCCTGGTAAACATCCAAGGTGCATTGAAGGATAATGTCACAAGTCTCCATTTGAATTAAAGTGTATGTTTACATCCGGGAAGAGAATGATAATAAGATGACTGGATGTAAAGAAAGTAAAATGATCCATATCATGCAAAACATTATTTTACCATATTCGAACATCCGCGCCGTCTAATCAACGCCTTTCTTGTTCACTGCTTAGATGGAATAATATCTGCAGATTCCATAGTTGCAATTCCTACCTTAATTTACACACATTCTTTGGGTATGCGAGTGTGAGCACTTTGATAAGATTGCACGCGTGCACAGGTGCGTCTGTTTGTTCGCTGCTCGCATATGCGATAAGTACCAAAAATCTTTACACGGCAGTCATTTGCTTTTGTCTTATTTGTGTTAGTATTTTTGAAATATACGAGCAATGATCAAAAAGCTCTCGGTCCCTTGTACACCGGACTACGAGGAATGAAAATTTGACCATTACTTTTCAATATAATCTCCCCTTTAAGTCAATGCACTTAGCCCATCACTGTTCGAGCTTTCTTATCCCTTCAACATAGAAGGCCTTTTCATGGTCCCCCAAGTACTTGTTTACTGCCTCTATGACGCCTTCATTGCTTCCATGCTGTGTACCACGAAGGTGGGATTTCAATTTTGGGAACAGATAGAAGTCAGAAGGAGCCATATCAGGAGAATATGGGGGATGAGGAAGGATTTCGAATCCACATTCAGTCGCAGCAGTCATGGCAACTTGTGACGTGTGGGCAGGGGCGTTGTCCTGCAAGAGCAGAACGACGCGAGTCAATTTTCCTCGCCTCTTTCTTGTGATTTCCTGGCGTATCCGCCTCAATTCGCCTGCATAATATGCATCGTTGACCGTGCGACCTTGCTCATGATCACCCTTGACTATCCCAAAAGATTTAGGTCATCACCTTTCCTGCTAAATGAACCCTCTCAAATTGCTTAGGAGGGATGGGCCAGGATGCTTCCATCGTTTGCTCTGGATTTTTACTCTGGATCAAAGTGGTGAACCAATGTCTCATCTTGGGTTACATCTCGCTCGAAAAAACCGTCGGGATCATCTTCATAGCGAGACAGGAGATACCTAGAAATATGAGCCGAGGCCTTTTCTGATCATCGGTTAACATTCATGGCACCTATCTTGTCGAAAACTTAGAAGTCGGTTAGGATTGATTGTAATGCCCCAAAACTTATGCCCACTTCGCTAGCTATACTTCGCATGTCTCGCCTCCTACAACACATAATAGTCAGGGCCCTTAGGGACAAAAAATAGGTCCCGTGCGATGTGTGTGCCGATTTATGGTGACCTATATCAAAACCTTCAATGGAGTCTTACCTTTGATTTAAAGGTGGTCACCCATCTCAAATCCGCGTCTGAGGCTAGTTATGACGTCATAAATATGGCGACCATAATGAGAAACTGCTCGTTAATAAAAGCTATGGTTTGTGTTGGTATGGTCATATCTATCCAACATGAACACTTTTTTTAACATGATATCAATTATTTTAGTCATATGATGGTCACATCAATGCCCTAATTGACTTTGACAATGAATTATTTCTCTATAACTATATTTTGCATGCAAAATACCGTAGATTTCCTATAAATACCCAGCTTATCTGGCCACCTTAGACTGATGGCTGAGAATGTTATTGCTCCCCCTCGGGAATTTAAAATGTAAAAGAGGATTTCAAGCTGCGTCTTGTAATAGATGTTTGCACTAAGTTCGCCGGGGCGTTAGTCTCTGACAGTCTGTTACATATGTTACCATGTTAAATTTAGAAAAAAAAAAAAAAAAAAAAAGTTTGAGCTACAGAAAGAAGGCTAATTATTTAAAATACTCATATGGTCTGCATATTGACTTCTTTAGCTACATTTAAATCCTTTTGGAGCAAAATTACAGCTTCCTGTGGTGTTATGTGCGTTACTTTAATTAGATTACCCTTTAGACATGAAAATTGTGACCAATATCATTTACTTTTTAGCTGATATAGGCTTTTTCCAAAATGTTTTGATTATTTTATACTAACAAACTCATTTGGGTTAGAGAAAATCCAAAGTATGCTTTTATACTTTAAATATAGTGTCTTATACGAGCAATGTTCAAAACAACCCAAAGGCTACACCCAATTTTAAGGAGCCGAATTTGGTAGGCATCATTTAAGTAAAAGTATATCAAAACATTTGCTGCTGTTAGATATCTTGCATATTTGGGATTGTCTTGCTCATATTATAAAGAATCATAGATTTTGCGGGTTAAACAACAAGATTGAAGCACTTGTTAAAGGCTGTAACATATGTTACATGACATAATAAATGAGCAAGGACCATGACTTGATGTAAGAAATGATATTTCAGGAAAAATGAATATATTTCGTATGTTTTCCTAGCTAAAGCCTCTAGCCTCTGGTGCCTAAATCTAAGGTATTGATGATTATTAAGCCCCTGTACCTTTGTTACAGATGTTATGCTTATTTGTTTTTAATATTTCTTAATATGAATAATTCTAAAATAAAGATATATCCTAGAAGAACATAGGAAATAATCTTTTCACATTTAAACAGTACAATTAAGTAAATGTCCCTTTCTAATGTAAATATTCTAAACCAATGCTTATCCAAGTCATTTACAATATCGATTATTATTTTTGCTTCTCTGGTAAAATAATTGTCCTCCTCATATCATAAAACCAGAATAATCATCAAACAAGATTTTGACTGCAAACTGAGTAATGACCTGCTCCATCCCAAACCCTTTTAGACATACTCTATCGTATATACCAATTCAAGGTGCATCGAATAGGAGATGTTTGCACACTGTAAGCATGGGTGTTAGCCTGTATCAGCTTATTACATATGCTATTTTATCAATTTGGGAATAAGAAAATTGAAAGTTTGAGGTAAAAAAAGAAGACATTAAAACTAGCTAATCAATGAACATTCTAAAAGTCTGCAAATTACTGGATGTCTTTACTACATATAACAGCTGTTTAACATTAATACGGCTACATGTTGTATTATGTGCGTTTAATGAACTTAATTATAATTTAAAAGTGGTAATTTTGGCTATCGTCATTTAGTTTAACGACTGCTCTGAGATTGTTTCAGACCGTTTTAGATTAGGTTTAACAAACATATACTCAATTGACGAATACAAAACCAAAGTTTGCTTTTCTATCTTAAATATTTTATCTTATATGAGCTAATGCACAACCCTACCCGAGCACATTTTGTTTTCGCCGCTTAAATAAAACACATATGAAAACAATTACAGAGTGTAGATATTTTACATTTTCTTAAACAGTCTTGCTCATATATCATCAAGTTTCTAAGATCAGGACACTTATTAAAGATGCAAATGTGCCATGATGCCACAACCAGGGCTCTGATCGAATTCCATGCACTTTCAGGTGCTGGTATTAACTAGTTCAATGTCAGGAAAGAGCAAGAAATCATATTGGCAGGCATTAAGCTATGCTGGAGACTCTATCAACGAAGCATTTTTTCACCTTAGAAAGCACTGTGGCGGATGCACTAGAGTAGTATATTTGTCAATTGTCCTGACCTCTTGGCTCTCGTTTGTGATATCTAACTGTGAGTTTGTTACTTTCCCATTAGTATCCTAGGTCAGGTGTGGCACTTGATTGTATCGATTCCTGATCTTTGCCGTCTTTCTTACTTTGCATTAGCCAGTCACCGATATTTTTCGACTCACTGCGTTGAGGTGGTAGGTGTTTTGGAGAAAAAAAGCTGAATTGCAAAAACTGCCTCTTCCAAGAGCTGTATTTCTCGAATGTGTCAAACGTGCGCAGTATCAGTGAATCATTTGGAAAACCTCACCTGTCATTATTCCTGACAAATCAATGCCTGACAATGATGGTTAGAAGCGGGACTGTGATAAATATTGTCCCGTTATGATGATATTGCCCATGTGCGGATCCAGAGGGGGATAGGGAGTCCGGACACCCCCCTGGAAAATAACAAGTACGTATGGGTTTCTATAGAAATTAGCATTTGGACCCCCCCCCCCCCCCCCTGGAAAAAGCTGGACACCCCCCCCCCCCACCGGGAATATAATGGACCGCCTCTGGATCCTTGGTAAAGTATAAGTATAGTTTTCTCAGCAATAAAACCATTGGAACCCTTGGAACCCCTCTTTAAACTGTAAAATAAGCTGAGGACTAAATAAAACTGACTAAAATTCCTGGATCCACCCATGTTGCCTCCTGCCGCTGAAACCCCTCTGCAGTTGATAAAATGTGGTTGTAGCATGTCTGTTTGCGAAATATCTCGGTGTAAGTACAAAGCAAACCATTTATATTGTACTGATTTGTGCTGCTGTGAAGCAGAAGAGGACTCATGTAAAATATTGCCAGTGATCAATATCCTTATGACTTTTTAACAACTATTTTCATGTGGATTCATATATTTCTTTAGCCGTATCAACAAGAAAGCCTTATTGTCCGATTTTGAACTTTGGAGACGATTCTACCTAGTAGCATGCGAAAGATAAATCAGATTGTAACAGTTTTCTATTGCTCGTGCTATCGAAGTACAATGGGTAACTTGTAGAGGGGTTTATCCTTATTTCCATATCATGAACTACTAAATAGACTCTTCTAACTTTTGATCCTTCAGTGGTAAAATCGGACTATAATGAGTTTGGTTGATGGTGTATGCAAATGATTATTATTACTATCTTTTCTTTGGGTGTAGGATAAGCAGCTACAGATAAACCAAAAGCTTTGAAGCGTAACTCTATTTACAATATTGACATGTTGTTCTAGAAAAAAGGGTTTCAGGAATTTATTTACATTTACTATAAAAGCTTTGACATGCACATATGTTCTAGGCGGACTGGCTCATTTTACGTATTATGCATCAATCGTTTGAAATAGAAAGACCCAAAGGTCATTGGTCAGAGGTCGTAGTACATCTATACATATAAGCATAAGAGATTATATTTACTCCGTTTACTATCAAAAACACTGTTTGTTTTTCATTCACTCCAATATCTTTTTATTCGTAAATCGTGACGGCATTTACGTCCTACCCTCGAACTGACTTCACCCGATCTGAATATATTTTGTATGTTAGGATTTAAAAGAGTTTGCATTCAATCATGATAAGGCTACCAGTTCATTAAAGGAATATTTCCATGCGTTGGAAATGGACAAAAAGCATATATATGTGGTATTAACATATTAGGCGTCATTTCAATGACGCCATCTTTTTGTTCTGATGCGAGAGACACTATGGGCGACATGTTGATTTTAATTATTTACCCCCTAAGATTAAATTTGGTGCATTTCGACTGAAATTGGCACACAAAATGCAAGAAAGTCCTGATCCCCATAAACTACAATGGACATACCGTTTAAATTGCACTGATACAATATACGCTATTTTGATGACGCCATAATGGCGTTCAGACGTAAAACCCAGATGGATGACCAGGTGATTTTCTTTAGTTATCCCCTAAAGTTTGATTTGGTATCGGTCACCATAAATCGGCATCAAATTCGCACGGGAGTCCCGATCGCCCCTGACTATAACCAGGATGTGCACGACCTTGACATTTTCATCAGCGGTGGCGGCCAGACCATTCATTATCATCAACGCTCTCTCTCCCCCTCTTTAACTCCCATTTTTTACTGTGCTATAAGAAGTAGTCTCCTTCCCAAGGGTTTCTATGAAGTCTTCATGAATATCCTTGGGAGGCATTCCTTTCGGTAACCGCTCTGATTTCAAGTTTCTCCGTTTTGCAAATGTGTCGCACCCTCCTGTCTTAAAAGTGCTTTACATAAGCAACCAAACATGACCTCATGCTTTTCACACTCCCAACGTCCTTCAATCAGATCAAATGATCCTAATTCAATGAATCTCACCGAAGCATATCGGACCGACAAACTTTTGATCACACCTCGTATGCACACGTTTGTTTCTCTCCAGTTTCAACTTCATCTACGTCCATGTAAATGCAATTAATATACTTTTCCAAAATGTAAAACAAGCCAGCATGCAATCTTGGGCCACTATTGGTCCATCAGCAAATGGCGTTTCGATGATGGAGCGTCTGTCGTCTGCCTTTATATGCTATTTATTATTAATGTTATTCAAACTGGGTTAATGAGCCACAGCATGTAAAATGTACCCAAAATCATACACATATGCATGTATTTTATGTAACTATCGAGACTGATATGAAATTCTACAGTTGTCACTACTATGCTTCAAGATTTTAAGTGACCCCGGGTTTTTTTTATTTAAAACAGCTTAAGACTTTACTAAGATGAATTTCACTGAGCATACAGATGTAAATGCACACCGCGTAACTAAAACTTCTTTTTTGGAGAAGTCCTTATTTTTAACTCAGCCTCAATCCCCTGTAAAATAATATAACGTAGTCATTTTTTCCCTGTGCATATACCCATTTTCGCCTCAATAGACACACAATGTATATTTGCATTTGCTATCACCATATAACTAGCCTGCAGATCCGCTGATTCATCGACAATCTGTGCCGCACCCCACCCCCTCTCACTCACACACACACACACACACACACACACACACACACACACACACACACACACACACACACACACACACACACACACACACACTTGTAAAAGCTCTATGAGGTTGAGTCTTACCAGACCGTACCAAGTGGGGAGCAGGCAAATAATAGTTTGGTTTTTTTTTGGGGGGGGGGGGGGGTGGGGGGTGCATGTAAAATATCATCTTTCTTTATGTAAGTACTTCTATATCTGTAAATGAAATAAATTTTGCTGCTTTTTCTATGAATTCATTAATGAGGACAATTCAAGTAAATTTGGGAGTCGATGAAATTGCAGCGAATTCACAGTATCGAGTCACTGTGCCCTATAAAATCAATGAAATCGACTGTATCAGTAGAATTGAGCGTTTAAGGCCTAAACTTGTGAAGGGTGGTAAGTTTTTCGCATGTCTACTTATAGTTAGTATTGTTCTTTCGCCGCGATTTTGATTGAATTTCTTCGATATATGCATACATGTCATAATATAGTGAAAAAACGATAGTGTTAGTCCATGGGCCCGGAGGGGTCACCATGCACCCCCTAAGGGCTCTCTGGGAGTGGCATAATATTGTTCATAGGACATCCCTGATTAAGAATCAAGATGTTAACACTCGATATCTTGGGTCCCACCCGCCATTATTGATGGTTTTAAGATGGCCGCCACGAAAAAAGACAAAATACCTATATAGTGTTATATCAGCCTCCTACCTTCTGTTATGCTTACTTTTATGAGCGGACCAGCTATATTTAAGATTTTCAACTCTATTTCTGATAAATAAAGCTAAACATAAGGTCTGAACATCCTTTATTCAACATGGCGGCCAATTTGAAATACAAATTTCCGATATTTTTCGTTAATCTTAAAAGGTTTCCATGATTTTTACAATACAGTTTGTATATGTTACAAGTTTCAGTCATTATTAATTTCGGAGATATATTTCATGCCAGCATTTCTTTAGTCATGGAGTATTTCATTTTTCACAAAGTCATCATCTTTATAATAATATATAGGCTGCATACATGGTTACCCTAGCCATTTAATTAGTAGACACATATTCCTGTAAGTAAACATAACTAGACTTCTGTATGCATCTATCTCGCTGATATTGAAATGAAGTTTACTTGGTTATCTTCAGAATCATCACTTATTGCAGCATATATTCTTAAGGTTTAGTTGGGTCCTTAATGTATAACATACATTTCATTTTACATCAAAATTCAACAATATAGCATGTTGAGACTGAGTACAACTTAGTTTCTTCAGAATCGGTACGATGTTTGCTTTCATTTGGGTGTATATTTTGCATTTGCTTAATAGAAAATTGATTTGTCCTCCACAAACTGCAAGGAGTATTTTTCTATTTTGTATAATGTTCCAGTATTTGGCATTAGACCTAGTAGCACACTGTAAAATGCACATCAGAAAAGCCACTTTAAAATAATAAAACATGAAATTCAGCTGCAAATTGTAACAACAATGATAAAGATGTATGTAACTCCTTCAGGCCTAAAACTTTCCCATAATGCTAAAAGCACAATCAGCTGAGACATGTCGCAATATAAAAAGTGTGCACATAGCAATAGTAACGAGTTCGATCCCGGCCTGGTCCCATACTTTCGTGGAGATTGATCATGAAATAATTTCTATGGTCATTCTCCTCCCTTCCGCTGAATCATTCATGAAGGGTTGTTGTCAGTTACAAGCGAAAGTATGTGCACGAATTACTGGTTACCCGCTTGTTCAAGCTTGCCCAGGAAAAAAGTGTGGTTAGGTGAACTGACCGTCCCACAATGACCATAGCTGTTGACTTGGGACGTAAAGCAACAAAACAAACAAACAAACAAACATACCGGTATATAACACCAACACATTTTTTTAATTTTATGTATTGTGGCATTTTTATGTATTGTGGCATTCTTTTAAAGTGATAGTTATAGTAAGGCGAAAAAACACAGCTTTTTTCTTCCCGTTTCGTGTACAAACAACTTTGTTAAAATTATTTTATCTAGATTACGAGAGGTTTATCATCCTAAAATACCAGAAATCTCAGACTGATCTGCTTTTTTGATTTCGAGATATTCTGCAATATATGACTGATCCCACAAATATCAGTGAAACTAGATACTGTATCCATAGAATCGACGCCACTGAAGGAAGTAAAGCCGATACTCATAAGGGGTACTGTGCCCAGTGAAAGGAAACAATGATGACAATTTTAAGCGCAAGTTGGACTAAAATATACATAAACTTTGTGCATCAAACCCACAGCCTATGTGTGATAAAAATTATAATAAAAGTTTGTCAAAAACTTCAGTTTGTAAACAAATACACGCATGACGTATGCTTAGATTTTTTTTGTACAAAATTTATTTGTTTGTTTGATTGATTTGATTCTTTACGTCCATGTCAACGAATTTTCAGTTATGTTTGGATGGTTCTTCATGGGTTGAACCAGTAGCAAGCCAGTATTAATGTGTTATGCTCAAAGACACAACACAGTGATGCCGGTGATAATAGAACCTGGAATCCTTCGGTCTCGAGTCCAGCATTCTATGATTGAGCCCCTGTGCATCCTCCATGAAAATATTTTGGCCTTTCTTCCTCTTCCGTTGATTTGAAAAAGCTGTCAGTAAAGTGCCTTAGATCAGCTTGTAGAGTAACAGTTTGGTAAGGATAATGAGCGGGCTCAATATGTTCAATATGTACCACGTCGCAAGAAAACGTGTCTTCAGGGTTTCCAACCAGGTCTTGCTAAAATCAGCCTGCTCATTAACATAGACTGGGTAGAAACTTGAAGCTTCGAATGTGCCAAGTTTAGCTTAGCTATTATACTTTCCAGGGAGCAAATGACAAAGGCACGCATCAGACTGCCCGGATGCGCAGACTGGTCTGCGCCTTTGTTGTTCACATGTAACAGAGTCAGATTTTCTTGCAACAGAAGCCAAAGCATGATATGAGATATGCAGAAGGGCATTAAACCCTAAAAAGGTATAACGACAATATATAGCTCTTTATAGTGGTGAAGACCCGGTGTATATATTTGTTGAATTGTTGCCCCTTCGTCATATAATTATTATATAATTTCTCTTTTAAAAAAGGGATGTATTAAATCGGCACCAAAGTCTGATCTGTGTCTATCACTTTTCTTGCTGTTGTACTTTTATTGAACATTGACTTTTAAACTTTGTAGGTGCAATGGTCACCTGGTGTAAAGAGTATCGGGAAACGTTTTGTGTGACATTGGGCCAAGGTCAAATAATGTGTTTCTGTAAATGCATCTCCTTTTTAACCGTTTGACATAGCAAGTTCAAACTCTGCAGGTGCATAGGTCACATGATGGGTTATTTGCAACGTTTATCTGACCTTCACACCAAGGTCGGGCCAAAAGGCAAAACAGTTTTTTCTCCTTCTAAATGTACCTTCTCCTAGGATCTAGGAGGCTATATATCAGATAGTGGATATAGGAGACTCTATATCAGAAGTGGATATAGGAGTCTCTATATCAGATAGTGGATATAGGAGTCTCTATATCAGATAGTGGATATAAGATTTTCTATATCAGATAGTGTATACTGGAGTCTCTATATCATAAAGTGGATATAGGAGCCTCTATAACATTCACTGGAACCTTTATTTTAGACAGCACATAAAGGAGTATCTATATCAGACTGTGGATAAATTGGGTCTCAATTTCAGATAGGGTATGTACGAATCTCTATATGGGATGGTGTATAATGAAGCCTCTATTTCAGATAGTGGATATAGGAGTCTCCATATAAGGTAGTATATAATGAAATATCTATATCAGACAACGGATAAATAGAGTCTCTATATAAGATAGTGGATTATGGAGTTTTACATCAGATAGTGGATGTAGTAGGCTCTATATCAGTTGTGGATAAGTAAGAGTATCTATATCAGAGAGTGGATATATACAGCTGATTTCCAAAATTTTCATAGATAGCGATTTTTGTCATAATTATTTACATGCCCTATACTTGTTTGAGTGTTTGTAATAAACTTGTGCTTTGTTTGAGATATGATTTATTTCTGCTCCTGTGTGCATGACATATCAAGTTATTGTGTGTAAAAAATGTAGCCTGTTTTTGCAGATGTTTTGCATCAAGTTTTACCTTCCAAAAAAGTTGATTATATTTTTAGCAAATCAAAGTTGCTTATCAAAACTCTATTTCGAATTATGGGATAATAAGGAGAGCAGCAAAGAAAACTGTGGTGGTATTCTATAAAGTCATGTATAAGGAGCATTGTGAAAATACTTTAAGAATTGAAGCTATCAAGTGTATCAACAATAAATCACTTGATTAACTTTGGTGTATGTGCACTAGCATGTTGCACAAATTTAATAATTTTACGTAATTACTTAAAAAAGATATTTTAAGTGCATTTTTTATGTTCAAATTTGATGCTACACAGTAAGAGCCCAATTATTAGTAGAAAGACCAAAAGAAAAGTATAGTACTGCCAAACAGTTAAATGGGCCAAGAGGGTTTTGAAATGGTATTAAAATTGGGAAAATGTCATCTTTTCAGATGAATCCACACTCAAAACCTATATCTTTTGCAAATCTATTCTCATTTGGCGTCTGAAACACAAACGAATTCATTCACATTACATTGATGGATGGGCAAAAATCCACTGAAGTTGTATTGAGGGGACTATCTCGTAACTTTTAAAGGGGTCTCTCAACTTAGGCTTGTTAATGAAACCATCACCAGTAAGGCATATCAGGATAATATCGAAAGCGATATAAAACGTCAATATGAATGCACTATGCCCCAATCATTCAACAAGATAACACACTCTGCAATAGCTCTTTAAAATATTCACGCATTCACCAGGGACCAGGGTGGTGATATTTTTTGAGTTTTCGCCTTACAGTGTAGATCTGACCCCCATAGATACTGACTGTAGCATCGTTAAGCGTCACGTTAGTCGGATGTCAAATATAAACGACAGACACTTTTTTTGAAATAACTATCAAATTTGGTGCACCTTGAATTCAGATGACCTAGAAGTCATGCATTCGGCTATGGCAAAAAGAAACCAAGCTGTCATAACAACTAATGGTGGTGTTATTAAGTGTAAGATGACATGCCAGATTTTCACTGGAAATGAAATCAGTTTCAAGATAAAATGCTTTGTCGTTACAGTGCAATACATGTGCTTTAATAAAACATAGAACAAATAATGATTTGCACCTTTTAATACATTGCAAAATCAAATCTCAAGTACTTAGGGTATGTAAATAATTATGACAAAAATCGCTATCTAGAGAAAGTTTGGAAAGCAGCTGTACATATATCAGATATTCGATAACGGAGTCTCAGTATCCGAAATTGGATAGTGGAGTCTCTATATCAAAAGTGGATAAAGGAGTCTCTATATCAGATATTGGATATAGGATGCTATATATTAGATAGTTGATATAGGAGTCTCTGTATCAGATAGTGGATATAGGAGTCTCTCTATCAGATAGTAGATATAGGAGTCACTATATCAGATAGCGGATATAGGAGTCTCTATATCAGGTAGTGGATAATGGAGTCGATATATCAGTAAGTGATATAGAAGTCTTTTTATCAGGTAGTTGATATAGGAGTCTATACTAAAACCAACTGCTAATTGGTCACCTTACATTTTTACGCTAGTTCAGAAAGTGAAACATAGGGTATACAAAATTCATGCTTTTTTTAAGTGAAGCAATACTTTGCCAAGACTCTGAAAGTTATTTCATTTAAAAATGACGTGTACTTCTTGCACAGACGAAGCTAGAGAAAATGTACCCTCATTTCAAAAGTCACACTTTTTCTACGATATAAACCATAACGCAAGTTAACGTTTTCGTTTGTTTGAAGATGTAACTGGCTAGCGTGATATAAGAAGAGTAAACCTCAAAAGTTTTGATTCCATCGGACTCGTCGTTTTTGCTACTCAACAACATAAGACAAACACTTTTAGCAGGTTTATCATTGAAATTCAGCTTTAAGCTTGCAATTTACATAGAGACTTTGCACTGCTCTGTACGCTTTATTATCAGCAACACAGCATTGAAAATTTCAGTGATTATTATTATCACCAGACGCCACCGTCCTTTATTGAGAATTGAAAAAAACATAAATATTATGCTACCAAATCGATTTTTAAACTCTCACATTGAAACCGGAAGTGTACAGAAGTCATAAAACAATAATCGCCAAAAATAGACTAATCAAGTTCTACTGTGTTTGGCATACAGTGTTCAAATAAAATTAAGTGCATTTAACAATTTTACCAGGAAATACTGTTGAATTTTAAAAATGTCGAAAAATGTTGAAAAATCCAAGATTCTTAAAATGCGTAAAAATCCACAATAAGCAAAATTTCAATTTTTTGGTGTTTTTCAAGTGGGACGGACCAGTTTGTAACCACCTAAACGTCAATTTTATAAAAACTACTCTCAAAACCATTTTTTTCTATAAAAAAGTCGACTTTGGCATTTTTAACCCAAAAAACTTTGAAGTAAAGGAAAACTGTTCAAAAACACTTTTAAACGTTTGCCCATTAAAATTCACATATATAGGCAAAATCATTTCAATTTTATTAGCGTTTGGTCAGAAATAATTAGTTTTAAAAGTGACCAATTAGCAGTTGGTTTTAGTATATATATATCAGATAATGGGTATAGAAGAGTTTATATCAGGTAGTGAAAATAAACTGAACAAAAGTGAAAATGCTACACTCCAATAGTTTATGTTTTGTGAGAAAGTATTGAACAAAACATATTTACTAAAGCTTAATTATGTTCCCCAGACATCCAGCAAACAATTCGTTGACACTCCACCAATTTGTCTCTTTTGATGTCTGAGTTATGTTCCTTTTTGTGTTTTAAGCTCTATTCACTGAATTTTGCAATTGCGCATGCGCAAACAAAGATTGTTATGCTTATCAGAATAGGTCACAATTGTGTTGCACAAAAACACAAGAACACTGACTAAATACTTGAAACAAGCTAAGAAATCAATTTCGAATTTACCAAATTTGTAAAAAATGGTAAATTGTTTCCCTTTGACAATAACCAATAGGGAATATTAAATCTTTGGTAATCTTTGATTTATCACAATTTTCGATCATTTTCTTTTGCCAAATCAGGGAGACCTAACAGCACATTGTTTCTGCCATTTCTTGACTAGTAACGTCCTCAGACTAAGATGCTGCAACAAGTTGGTTTTTCTATTGAGATTTCAGTGTTAAAAATTCAAGCTTGTCAATTTGATGAGAAACCCGCTTTTTAAATTTGCTTTTCAGAACGATAAAAACACACTTGTGATGAGTCTTTCACTTTTCCGGTTCTCACATGTCTAGACTACCATTTCGTGCACAGGGATCTGGTCTAAAGGTCTAAACCGTGTGAGAACTGTTAAAATTGGCAACCTGAAAAATTGGATCCCTGTCACATTTAAATGACTTTTGTGTGTTTCCTTGTGACAGCATCCAAAAAACTTTTACTGTTATGCATAACCCAGACTTTGAATATTCAGATACACTTTTATTTGCTTTACTGGCTTCCATCATTTTGTATATAAATAGCAAACCATTCAGGTGTAGTGTTTTCACGATTGTTCAGTATAGTAGTTTCTATATCAGATATTGGGTATAGGATTTTCTATATCCGGTAGTGGTTGTAGGAGTCTCTATATCAGTTTGTGGATATATGAGTCACTATATCAGCAGTGGGTGCAAGCCTCTATATCCAACAGCGGATGCAGATGCCTCTTTATCAGGGGGCGGATGCTGGAGTCTCTATATCAGACAGCAGCTTCAGGTGTGTCTGTATCAGGCATATGATGCAGGAGTCCCTATATAAGACAGCAGATACAGGTGTCTGTATTACAAACAGCGGATGCAGGAGTCTCTATATCAGACAAGGGGTCATTGTGCCTTTATATTATACAGCAGTCCATGTTTCCCCTTAACAATTTATGCATGCAGGAGTCTCTATTACAAACAGCGTGTGCAGTAGATGCTATATCAGACAGCAGGTTATGATGTCTCTCGATAACAGGCAGCGGGTGCAAGAGTCTCTTTATCAGACACATGCGCGGATCCAGAAAGTTTTGTCCGAGGGTGTCCAACTCAATTTGTACAACGCTGATTTTTTATTAGGGCAGAGAGAAAGATCAAAATACTACTACAAGTGGGCCATCATCGGCCTGCCAGCAAAACGCGATTTAAGTTGGAGAAGTAGTTTTAGGCCTTTTCTGTCATATTTTATCCTGTCTTTTGCACCCTATTACAGCAAAAAATCAATCGTTCTTTTGGAATTTTCTCCTCTCTGTTGACTAGAAATATGAATGTCTAAGTACTAAAACCAGTATGGGATAGCTTACCAATATTGTGATTAACATTCCATCAAAACAATCACTTTGGTAAAAAAAATAAGCTAATGACTCTCATGTTGATATTTTCAGTATGTGAAGTTGGCTAGTGGTAAGAGGCTGAACAACATGGCTACCAGAGCTAAAAATAGAACTATCTTTTTTCCTATATCTCCTTAGCCATAGGCCAATACATCATCTACTCATGCGCCAGGATGCAGGTGAGCGATCCAGGGCCCTAGGGCCCCCTCTTGTTTATTTAGAGTTTATCCCTTTCCAGACCAATCGAATTTCCATAAATGCATACAGAAAGTCAGGGTACTCCACTGTATTGAGGGATAACAGGTTACAATTTCCAAAAAATGTATTTCAGTCTCTGAAGATAGCGTTAGTCTTATATGTAGCAAATTGTCTTACATGTAGCAAACAGTGCGGACCCTGGTGTAATGCTGCATAAGCGCAAAGTGCCCATTTAGGGGTTTCCGATCCATAAAGGATTTATGATGAAAAATTTGCAATAATGGCTTAACGTATTGTTATATGCAATATAGCCAACGCGATGTAGATTATATTTCAGTTACCAATGCATGAGGAACTAAATCCAGTCTGGAGGAGATAAAAAGCGGCGGTAAATCACACACATGAACGGGCATGCGCAAAGGAGAAAATTCTGTTAGATGAATTTTAACCCACATCACAAACCGAACCTTAATCACATTTCATCACAATTCAAAATTCAAAAGACTGACTCACTGTATCTTCTTTCCTATGTTGTCAGTTTATTTAAAGCCAGGCATTGCAAGAAGGAATTTCAAAATTTTACAACACTAAAAAGATAAAAAAAAAATGTACTAATGGTATGTCAGACAGTCAGACTAATCATATTGTCAACACATTACACTTATATTTTGAAACAATTTTAATGCTCAAACCCTTCTTTATCGCGGCATCACCTTTATCGCGGCATTTGCATATCACATGAATTTTCGGGTACAAAGTGACCTAGCGATTGTTTACATCTTACATATTGAGGGTGATCTTTGCACTCACAACTCCAGCAAAAAAATCAAAATGTCATAAATTTTGACATTCATATCTGTAAACTTACAATAACCATGCAGAAATCAATATTTTGAAAATAAGGGCTACCCCTTCCCATGAAACCCTGCCTTGAAATCTCTAAAATCCGTTGGTTTATTTTTTGGGGAGCCAATATCTGTCGTCTAGACGTCAGGGCTGATTCCGCTCATTTTAGGTCACGTTACCTCCTGATTTGGAAAATTTCCCAAGACGCAAAATTTGGAACGCATTTAGCGTATCAAAACACATATTGTATAGTGAAGTTCATTTTTGCGAAAAATACCAACACTTCAGAAACTCGACAAGACCCAATTTAAAAAAAAATCCAATAACAAAATATTTGCTGTGTATATTCCATGCAATATAAACATAGTGACGTGCTTAAACGTTCAAATTCTACTTATTTCAAGATCATCTAGCTGTTTATGCCAAAGTGTGTACAACCTCCAGCAAGCACTTTGCAATTACGAAAAACAATTGTGAAAATACGTTGGTTCTATTTCCGTCCAGAGTTTTTTTATGTTTCAGCTCATTACAAATGTTTTAAAATTGATTTTTTGGAGAGTTATATATGTAATTTAACATTTGAAAAAAATATTGGTGATACGGCTTTCCATACTTTGATATTTTTCATTTTAAGTGAATGGCGCGATAAAGGAGTCACCGTTGCCACCTGGGAAGAAAACAACATGGCCGCACAAAAGTGGAAACTTTAAAAAGGCTGACAAATTATCAGCAATCTTAATCATTATAGGGTTTCAAGGAAAGGATTTATAAAGCTACTAAGGTAGAATAAATTCCACTGGTTAATTTTGTGTATTTGCATTGTCCCGTTAACAAATGAGTGCCATGATAAAGGAGGAGTCCATCATACATTCTATTGATGGGCATACATCTATTGAAGGAGGGTTAAATAAACCATCTTGCTTTAATGAGCCTAATCACGCAAATTAATTGTAAAATTAATGTTGAAGCATTCATGCTAGTAGTTGAACGTACACATCATCATCATCATCATCATCATCATCATCATCATCATCATCTATTTTATTTATAAATGTTAGCTTAAACCCGTTCCCAAGGGTGGGACTATCTAATATGTCTTCCTATCTAAAATGTCTTCGCTCTGATCGGTTATAGGTCAGTGAAACCCATTCTGAGTTTCACTCGGCCATACGTCACCACTTCATATCGCGTTTTTCTTGGTCTGCTGCGTGTTTTCTTTCAGACCACTTCTAGTTTGCATGCTTGGGTATTACATCCTGAACTGAGCCTTACATAATCGAGCCACTTCATCCTTGTGGTATGAAGCATCTCATATATATCCTAGATTCCAAGCATTGTGAAAAGGGATTCTGTGTTAACTTTGTTCTTTGCATTGATGTTGCAGATCCAGTAGATCATGGCGTGGTCATTACCCCCAATTCTGTAATAATAAACATTAAGTACAACGTTGTATATTAAATATTTCTACATTGATAGAAAAATAATTGTTTTCTGTACAATAAAGAACGTTTGTGAGATTTTCATAACGCTTAATAAACAATTTCGTGGTACATATTTAAAGTACATAAGATAAGTATAAAGGGCATTTTGAAAAGACGACATTCTATTTGTAATAACAATTTTACTCAGTACACAGCACATCAGCAAACAACACGAACAATACCTTCAATAACAATTTTTATCATATGACGTCGCGTCTGGGAGTGAAATAACGCCATGCAATAAAATCTGTAAACCACTAGTGGTTTATCGATTTACGGGAAACGTTATGACGTCCATAACAACGTTGCGTACATAATGACAAAATTATAACGTTTTTACGCCAGAAATGAGATTTCAAAGTATTTGTCATATGATAAATAGAATCTAACATTCGTGCTCTTGTATTATTGAATTTATTAAACTCGTTGCGAAAAAGAGATAAAATGCTCGGCAAGCCTCGCATTTTATCTCTTTTCCCCAACTCGTTTAATAAATTCAATAAAACATGAGCACTCATGTAAGATCCTCTATATAAAATTGATGAGCCATGTCCATTGTAACTGAAAGCCAAACGATGTTAGCAATAAATCATTTAATCCTTGAAGCGTCTGCAAACTGCAAAAGTGATAAATTTTCATCATTGGAGACATCGCTGAAGTTTACGTATGCTTTTTTGTCTTTCCAAACTCCAATTTTATAGGAAAGGGTCATTCAAATTAAAAAAAAAGGAGTATACTTATATCTTTTCAAGATCTGCGAGAGTTATCTCTTGTATACAGTCTTTAACCAAAGGGTAGTTATGCAACAAGGGCTAACAAGTGGTCAATAACAGAGTATGATCAAAAAGTTACATAGAAAGCCTAAAGAACTAGTGATTGAGTATCTTTTAGTCAACTGAAGCGAATCCAATTGCATAAACTAGTCCTTCCAGGGAACATAATAAAGACGCAAATCGAAGTGACTTCACCATTTGACCCTCAGCTGCTTTATGACCAGTTTTCCTGAACACAGTTTTGACTCCCTGGTTGCTTAAGATGTGCAATGCATCAGCCACTAACATACATTTGAATCGATGCAAATGAAATCATTTCACTACTTATGATCTTCCTGAAATTCGATAGACTATTGCGTTTCTTTTTTGTTGGGTATAATAAAAGGTGTGATTTTACTTACGCTTAGATCAAATTTGAACGACGACGCACTGGATGAAGGAAAATAAATCATTTGGAAGACATTCCTTTTATGATTCTGTTTCAGATGGAAACAAAAGATCAAATTTAAAAAAAAACACGAAACTTTGGACTCAACTAGAAAAATCGAGCAAGGAGAAGTTAGTTTGATTTCAGAAGTTAGTTCGATTCTCAATTTTGATCACTATTTTAGCATAAATGTTCCCTGTGATCTGGACCTATGTTTATTGCATTATTAATGTATTAGAGCGCCGCTGAACTGGTTCCAGCAGTTGCCATTATCGTACAGAGTATGTGAGGAACCAGAGTTATAATAGGACTTCACCCAGAGTCGCTGTCCTTCAGTAAGATAGTAAGACACGCTGTTTGACACAGTAGTATAGCTTGCATCGCCATTATAGCTCGAAACAGTCAGAATAACATTGTCCATCCTGTCAAGTGCTAACTGAAAGTACGCCCATTTACTCGAGTGGGTACAAACTTGAACGTTGAAGGTGTATGTGCCATCAACAGGTGTGGTAAAAATGCCAGTCACACTGTCGTAAGCATCCCCTCTGTTTTGGATCACACTGTTGAAGATAATGATCTGATTGGTCTCTGGTGAACGATCCACAGCGTTTCTAGCATTAAATGTTATTGACAATCGCCGTTCTGAAAAAAGAAAATGGGTACACAGGAGAGTTTTTGTAAATTACATTCATTACTCATGCCGTATTGGTTACTTTTGAAAAGCGGCAAAATTTGAAATTGTCGTCTGCTGCAAATTATAGGTGGCGCTTTAAGGGTTAGTTATAAGCATGAAATGCGGTTCAATGGCGGGACAATGATGGCCTGCTTATAATGGTATTTGGATCCTCTCTCCCCTCATCAACTTAAACAAAAACGTTTTCACTGACCTGGATCCCCACGTGTGTAGTCTTGCTTTATGTGTGTGTCTTTGTCTGTGTTCTGGTGTCCCTTCCTCACGGTGTCAGAGGTTGACCTATGGCATGAAATTGTGGCATTATCTAGGCATACTCACTTTTTTTAAATGTATACAATATTTAAATAGGGCTAGCAAAATAAGCCAAAAGAACAAGTATGCGTGCTTGCGTGTGTGTGTATGTGTGTGTTACCTCTGTTCCTCATTTCCTCTACACTAGCTTTTAGTTCATCATATTGCTTCTTATTAGCTGAAAGATAAACAATAATAAAAGATTGACACCAATATGCCATATCAATATAGAATATAACGAAAATGTTAACCCCTCTTTAATAATTATCACTGACAGTTCATACTACTTGCTAAATGGCGAAAATGGTGGTGCAAATTCTAATAATGATCCTCTCACAAACCATTCATAATATTTATTATTTTTCAAGGTATACAACAAATAATATACTTTAGTTCATACTAATGGCCATGACTACATGATAGAGAAACACAAAAGGCAGCACCACTTGCAATCCCAACAACTAATAAAGAAGGTTTCGCTGAATAAATACACACACTGTCAAGATACCCAATAAAGTATACTAAAACCAACTTCTAATCGGTCACCTTACATTTTTACGGAAGTTCAGAATGTGAAACATAGGGTATACAAGATTCATGTTTTTTACGTGAAACAATACTTTGCCGAGACTCTGCAAGTTATTTCATTTAAAAATGACGTGTACTTCTTGCACGGACGAAGTTAGAGAAGAGGTACCCTTATTTCAAAAAGTCACACATTTTCTACGATATAAACCATAACACAAATGAACGTTTTTGTTTGTTTGAAGATGTTACTGGCTACCGTGATATAAGAAGAATAAACCTCAAAAGTTTTGTTTCCATCGGAATCGTCGTTTTTGCTACTAAACTTGCAACATAAGAAAACACTTTTAGCAGGTTAATCATTCAAATTCAGCTTTAGGCTTGCAATTTACATAGAGACTTTGCACTGCTCTGTACGCTTTAAGCTTGCAATTTACATAGAGACTTTGCACTGCTCTGTACGCTTTATTATCAACGACACAGCATTGAAATTTTCAGTGATTATTTGTTATCACCAGACGTCACCGTTCTTTTTAGAGAATATAAATAAACAATAATATAATGCTACCAAATTGATTTTTGAACTCTCACATTGAAACCGGAAGTGTACAGTAGTCCTAAAACTTTAATCGTCAAAAATGGACTAATTAAGTTCTTCTGTGTTCTACAGTGTTCAAATAAAATTAAGTGTATTAAACAATTTTACCAGGAAATATTGGTGAATTTCAAAAATCTCGAAAAATTTTGAAAAATGCAACATTTTAAAAATGCGTAAAAATCCACCATAAGCTAAAGTTTGATTGTTTGGTGTTTTTCAAGTCGGACAGACCATTTTGTAACCACTTAAACGTCAATTTCATAAAAACTACTCTCAAAACCATTTTTTCTTTTAAAAAGTCGATTTTTGCATTTTAACCCACTAAACTTTGAAGTAAAAGAAAACTTTTCAAAAACACTGCTTAACGTTTTCCCATTAAAATGCACAAAAAATAATTTCAATTTTGTTGGCGTTTGATCAGAAATAATGAGTTTGAAAAGTGACTGATTAGAACTTGGTTTTTGCATAGTTGTCTTGAGTCAAGGACCATAACTTAATGATAAATGAATGCAGAATCGAGTGCCCTTGTTTCAGCATAGACCTTATATATTATTCATATCTTGTATAAATGATTGGACAAACATACATATAGAATTCATCCATTTTTTTCTAAAGGCGTGGGACAATTTATTGCTTTGACGTTATTAAAGAGTCATAATTCGGTTGCTTTTCGATGAAAAAAAATGTAATATAGAGCAGCGTGCGATTTCAAAATCAATCCAGGGTCGCAATTATGTTGTTGTTTGATAGAAATCTCAAACCAATCCTCGGATGCATATGCAAAGTCATCAAAAATGTTCAAGTTGGAGAGTAGATGTACGGATAAACAGATGGATGGATGGCATGACAATTAAAAGGATATATAATAGAGAGATTGACATACATCACAAAATCTATTAAACAAAATGCATTGCCACTTGTAAGTGGTGGATATAAAGATCAAGTCAGAAGATTCGTTAGCCTGATTGGTTGCAGAACTATTGTGTTTTCTAAGACGATGCATTTGTGATGTTTGATTTATTTTTTGTTTTTCTTATTTTATTTGGTTTTTTATCACAACCCCTGATATAGATATACAAAGTTAAACTGGCACTCATTAATCTTCGAAATCATTCGGTCACGTTCGGTACATCATTCGGTCACGTTCGGTGTGTATTAGCTATTTTAATTGATTAATGTATGGAACAAGTATCTTTTAGCAAGGTGATCTGACAATGCTGAGGCAGTGGTGTAGTGGTAAGACGATTAACTCATGTTCCAGATTGCGAGGGTTCGATTCCCACTGGGTATAGTTATTTTAGGTATCATCTTTAAATTTATATACTTTTTGAGTTATGATCATATTGTTTCTTGTTGAATTTTGATGGATAGTTGACATGATGTCTGTTTTCAAGACTGATAAGAGATTATTTATGGTCGAAAGCTGATGGCGGTGGATGTAAAACTCCTGCACATTGTATCTGATAACAACCTCATCAAGGGCGTCCACAGGTTTGTATTGTCCCCGTTTCGAACGTTGCGGCGACGAAAGTGTACCGGTTTCTCGAAGTTCTTTTTGTACTCGGAAAACGGTTCTTCTGCAGACCCCAGTTGCCTGAAAAGTATGTTGAATATATGATGAACTGTCCCGTCCTGAGTGTTTCTTGACATAGTTTGAAACATTAGCTACGAGAAATTCGTCTTTAGATTTTAAATGTTTAAAAGATTTCTCAGTAGACATCATAGTTCCTAACTAATATAATGCTTTAAAATGAATTCTATTACATTTACTTTTATACGTAAGTTTTGCAAAAGTCGTGCAAGTCATGATTTATGATAAAAAATGAAAATATTTAAAAAAAGAATTGCATGTCGTGAGACTCGAACCCACGATCTCAACTTTGACAGCTATACGCTCTATCCAAATGGCTAAGCAGGGCAGTGATGGATACAGGATTAGACAAGTTGGCTGCTTTTAAAAAGCCGCCAATAGTTTAGGTTTGGCAAATAGGTTGTTTTTATGACAGCATTCCTTTACTTTTATTATTATTATAATAGGTATTGTTTAACAAATCTTAGAGTCAGCAGAATCTTGGACCCAATTATACTGGGTCCGAGGCAGAAAATGTGTTTGAAAAGATTATTTGTACAGATTGTATTATCGAGCATGAGCTCTTGCGAATGAAATTTCGCTACTACATGTAGAAAATGTCTGACCAAAATCTAGACCTTTAAGCCGCTGGGTAGGTTTTATAGGTTTTACCAAACAATAAAGTACCAAAATTTTGTGTGCTCCCTAAAAATATCAATGTTTTTTGTTTTCAATAAACCACCCATCAATTTTCCGTGTTTTGATTTTACCCATTGAATTTTCTCGGACGGTACAGAGGTCCAGATAAGCTTTCAGTTCAATTGGGTATTTACCCCACACGATTTTTATTTATTGCTTTTTTTCCAAAAACAATTGTTTAAAATATTTTTTTTACCCCACATAGATTTTTGAAATTGTTTATTTATAAGTTATAATTAAAGTACCTAATAATCTTAGTTAATAATTTAAATAATAATCTTAGTTTTTGTAATGGAAGAAACATACAGATTGAGTGACTTTAAGTACTTTGTGCAAATACTTTAGCCAGTAACTGACAAATGACTTGCTTAATCTAGCAAACTTCAAAGGAGACTTAGTAACATCACAACAAAAAAACTGGCTACCACACTAAGTGTGCTAACATGGGATATATTCATATTTAGATCAGTTTGTTTTTTTCTTTTGCTTTTCCAAAATTTAATTGCTTTTCGCTACCCCTTCATTTATAAAACCATTGCTGTTTCCAGAATTTAATTCCTTTTTGTTACCCCTTCATTTGAAAACAATTGCTTTTTTCACAAATTTAATTGCTTAAATACCCCCCAAAAGCGGCTTATCTGTTCCTCTGCGGTACATTTTGAGGTACAACATTAACATGCATTTAAAAGTAAAAAAAATAATCCAAATTTACATTTATTACCTAATGTATAAACATTGATGTGACATGGCTTTGAATTTTACCTATAGCGTTTCTTTTGTCAGTCAGTATATATTGATGACACTGACGATGAACAGACGCATAAAGGAAGTCCTAACCTAGGTTAGCTAAAAGTTTTTAGATAACTTCAGAGAAATATATTAGGATCCTCAAAATGCCTGTTACCAAAATTATACAAACTGTTCCATTCCACTGAACAAATTAGTCATTATAATTGTATCTGTTAGCACACTCAAAAGGTTGCAATCATTTAGTAAGAGTGCTTGAATGAAAAATTGGGATTTTTCTGTCTTGACTGGGGCCAGTCTAATACCCCCAACTAAAAATAAAAGATACTCTTATTTTTTCTGGCGTATCAATTTGTTTTCAGGAGACTTAAAGTACCATCCAATACAATAAGTATGTCGAACAGTTTGGATTTGGATGACAACCGACATTTTGCTAGTCTGATTAGGGTCTGAAAGGTTAATAGTAGGACTAGCATGCAAAGGGTCCATACATTTCATCTGGTACATGACCTTATAGATGTCAGACTTTATGCATTTATGCATTCGCAAATCATCTCTGGGTAAGGCACCACATAAAGAATCTACTTGACTATTTGCCTCTTCAAAATCCATGCATCCTGTAAATTGTATAATTTCATGTTATCTGTGCTTTAATAAGCTCCCTTTTTACTTTGGATTTCTGACTGACCAAGTGTCTTATTATTCTCTTCAGCAGAATAGTGGCTAAATGTCATACCAGGTCGGCCTAGGTCAATCTTTGAAGAACATGATGCAATCAGAATTTCAAGATGGACTGGGAAACCAGAAAATGACTATTCTATATTTACAAATGACATCAGTTTAATCTAAATGTAACCAATCATGGGACCTCTGTCTAACAGAGGTCCCATGATTGGTTACATTTGGTCACATGCTCCTCCATGGTACAGCTCTAATTCTCACCTTATATATTGTGTTTCATGCACCTAAACAAAAATCTGAAGATCTGAAATCAATACTTTTCATTATGTTTGCAAATCTAAAATTAGTTTTACGGAGTTATACGAGTTTATACGGCATATTCATGAGTGCCAGTTTAACTTTGTATATCTATATATCTATATGTTTTATTTCTTAATGTGTTAACGTCCCAGTCAACATTTCCTGAGCAAGCTTAGACTAAGACCGGTAATCAGTGACACATTTAATGCAGGTTAAAAGTATTGCAGAACGCTCCATTAGTATCTTTGTTTTGTCTATTTTTGAGTGGCCGTTTTACACAGATTTTACTGTAGTGCATAATGCATGTTTTAATAAGCATCAACTCTCGTTTGCTTACCTGTAATAGCCTCCATTGCTTTGTCCATAGACTTGAGATATTCCTGCATCTGAAGGTCTGTTTTGATAGTCTTTTCTAACATCTTCTCGTGCCAGTCAAAACTGAAAGTAAAGAACATCAAAATAATGTGAGATTTTCACGTATAAACTTTCAAAGAATTTCTAGCGATAAGGCGAGCAATCTCCCTAAACGAGACGTTCGTTTTATTTTGTTGAAATAACGACTAGAGAAACTAAGCACATTCAACAAATATATATAGACGAGCCGTCGATGCACCATTGCCCCCAATTTGTATATTTAAAACGGGTTTTCCTTCATGCATGTAATAACTCTACTTCTTAATCAATGAGAATTTATTTCGATCATCAACTGTGCTTGTTATTCAGTAACACATATGGGAACTAGACCGTTAAACAGGGAACCGCGCTATGTAAAGTAAAACTATTTATACAGTTGATGTACAATAAAAACGACCATCTTGCAAAGTGGTCTATTTTTGTTAGATATTTAATGTCTTTTTTCGCTTATACAACCCCTTCCCCCCACCCCCCCTAGACTCAAGACGCCATTTACATATGTTATATATTGGCAGGTACTTCATACTCCCTGTCCCGAATTCTGTCTCAGGCACATGCCTATGCAATATACTAAGACACAAAGTATCTCAGCATAATTTTCACAATATTCATCTATTAAACGTAGACAGTAAATTTCGGGACACGGAGTATGAAGTACGTAGCCCACAGGAGTCCCCATGTATTTCTATAGACCAAATAATTTCGGGACAAAAATGACTGAAATGATTAGACTGTACATATATTCTATTGAGATATCACATACATATGGAAGGTCCCGATTTTAAGTTCTAAGTTAAGTAAGTTGCCATAGCTGTCCATTATAACAGATGAGTTCGGTAAGTTAGGCCTTTAAACAACGGCAATGTTACAAGAGAGCCCTGAGCTAAGTTTGATGAGTTACAATAGCTACATGTATATATTATGATACACTGTGTGTCTACCCTCCCTCCACCCCTTTTATTTCTTTCATATGACTTACAACTCAGCTCAGCTTACTCAACTCATCAAGCTGAGCAAAATAAGCAATTTTCGCCACTTTTTCCGGACAAGATACCTATACCACTCAGCTCAGCTTACTCAACTCATCCAGCTCAGCTTACAGCTTATGCTACTTAACTTACCTAAGTTGAGTTGGATAAGTTGAACTTTAAGTCAGCGGTCAGTATATTTATAAAGTATATATATATATATACTACAACAAACATACATATGATAGGTCCCTATATTCTAAGTTCTAAGTTGAGTAAGTTGCCATAGCTGTCCATTATAGCCGATGAGTTCGCTAAGTTGGGTCTTTATACAATGATATGTATCCAGATGCTTCAATGGCTGAGCTAAGTTCGGTAAGTTATAATAGCTGCGCATATGTTAGGATGAGTTGGTGATATGTGTCCAGATGCTTCAATGGCTGAGCTAAGTTCGGTAAGTTATAATAGCTGCGCATATGTTAGGATGAGTTGGTCATGAGTACAACATTGGACCATTATATGCAGCAAGATGCAAGCTAAGTTCGATGAGTTGAGTAAGCTAAGCAAGCTGAGTTCGATAAGTTAAAAGATAAGTTCGATAAGTTGGATGAGTTGGGTAAGTTCGATGAGTTGGATAAGTTGAGAATGAGTTTGATGAGTTGGATGAGTTGAGCTGTTTGATGAGTTGGGTAAGTTGGATGAGTTGGATAAGTTGAGGATGAGTTCGATAAGTTGGGTAAGTTGTACTGTAAGTTCGATGAGTTAGATAAGTTTGAATGTAAGTTCGATGAGTTGGCTAAGTTGGAATGTAAGTTCGATGAGTTAGCTAAGTTGAGGATGAGTTTGATGAGTTGGATAAGTTGGACGGTAAGTTGGATGAGTTGGATAAGTTGTACTGTAAGTTCAATGAGTTGGCTAAGTTAAGGATGAGTTCGATAAGTTGGGTAAATTGGAATGTAAGTTCGATGAGTTGGCTAAGTTGAGGATGAGTTCGATGAGTTGGATAAGTTGTACTGTAAGTTGGATGAGTTGGCTAAGTTGTACTGTAAGTTTGATGAGTTGGATAAGTTGTACTGTAAGTTCGATGAGTTGGCTAAGTTGAACTGTAAGTTCGATGGGTTGGCTAAGTTGAGGATGAGTTTGATGAGTTGGGTAAGTTGTACTGTAAGTTGGATGAGTTGGCTAAGTTGTACTGTAAGTTCGATGAGTTGGCTAAGTTGAGGATGAGTTCGATAAGTTGGGTAAATTGGAATGTAAGTTCGATGAGTTGGCTAAGTTGAGGATGAGTTCGATGAGTTGGATAAGTTGTACTGTAAGTTGGATGAGTTGGCTAAGTTGTACTGTAAGTTTGATGAGTTGGATAAGTTGTACTGTAAGTTCGATGAGTTGGCTAAGTTGAGGATGAGTTCGATGAGTTGGATAAGTTGGACGGTAAGTTGGATGAGTTGGATAAGTTGAGGATGAGTTCGATGAGTTGGATAAGTTGTACTGTATGTTGGATGAGTTGGATAAGTTGAGGATGAGTTCGATGAGTTGGATAAGTTGTACTGTAAGTTGGATAAGTTGGCTAAGTTGAGGATGAGTTCGATGAGTTGGATAAGTTGTACTGTAAGTTGGATGAGTTGGCTAAGTTGGAATGTAAGTTCGATGAGTTGGCTAAGTTGAGGATGAGTTCGATGAGTTGGATAAGTTGTACTGTAAGTTGGATGAGTTGGCTAAGTTGTACTGTAAGTTCGATGAGTTAGCTTAGTTGAGGATGAGTTCGATAAGTTGGGTAAGTTGGAATGTAAGTTCGATGAGTTGGCTGAGTTGGAATGTAAGTTCGATGAGTTGGATAAGTTGTAATGTAAGTTCGATGAGTTTGCTAAGTTGAGGATGAGTTCGATGAGTTGGCTAAGTTGTACTGTAAGTTGGATGAGTTGGCTAAGTTGGAATGTAAGTTCGATGAGTTGGATAAGTTGAGGATGAGTTGGATAAGTTGTACTGTAAGTTGGATGAGTTGGCTAAGTTGTACTGTAAGTTCGATGAGTTGGCTAAGTTGAGGATGAGTTCGATAAGTTGGGTAAGTTGTACTGTAAGTTGGATGAGTTGGCTAAGTTGAGGATGAGTTCGATGAGTTGGATAAGTTGTACTGTAAGTTGGATGAGTTGGCTAAGTTGTACTGTAAGTAGGATGAGTTGGCTAAGTTGTACTGTAAGTTCGATGAGTTGGCTAAGTTGAGGATGAGTTCGATAAGTTGGGTAAGTTGTACTGTAAGTTGGATAAGTTGGCTAAGTTGTACTGTAAGTTCGATGAGTTAGCTAAGTTGAGGATGAGTTCGATAAGTTGGGTAAGTTGGACTGTAAGTTGGATGAGTTGGATAAGTTGTACTGTAAGTTCGATGAGTTGGCTAAGTTGTACTGTAAGTTCGATGAGTTGGCTAAGTTGAGGATGAGTTCGATAAGTTGGGTAAGTTGGACTGTAAGTTCGATGAGTTAGAAAAGTTGGAATGTAAGTTCGATGAGTTGGCTAAGTTGTACTGTAAGTTTGATGAGTTGGATAAGTTGTACTGTAAGTTCGATGAGTTGGCTAAGTTGAGGATGAGTTCGATGAGTTGGATAAGTTGGACGGTAAGTTGGATGAGTTGGATAAGTTGAGGATGAGTTCGATGAGTTGGATAAGTTGTACTGTATGTTGGATGAGTTGGATAAGTTGAGGATGAGTTCGATGAGTTGGATAAGTTGTACTGTAAGTTCAATGAGTTAGCTAAGTTAAGGATGAGTTCGATGAGTTGGATAAGTTGTACTGTAAGTTGGATGACTTGGCTAAGTTGAACTGTAAGTTCGATGGGTTCGCTAAGTTGAGGATGAGTTTGATGAGTTGGGTAAGTTGTACTGTAAGTTGGATGAGTTGGCTAAGTTGTACTGTGAGTTCGATGAGTTGGCTAAGTTGAGGATGAGTTTGATAAGTTGGGTAAATTGGAATGTAAGTTCGATGAGTTGGCTAAGTTGAGGATGAGTTCGATGAGTTGGCTTAGTTGTAATGTAAGTTGGATGAGTTGGCTAAGTTGTACTGTAAGTTTGATGAGTTGGATAAGTTGTACTGTAAGTTCGATGAGTTGGCTAAGTTGAGGATGAGTTCGATGAGTTGGATAAGTTGGACGGTAAGTTGGATGAGTTGGATAAGTTGAGGATGAGTTCGATGAGTTGGATAAGTTGTACTGTATGTTGGATGAGTTGGATAAGTTGAGGATGAGTTTGATGAGTTGGATAAGTTGTACTGTAAGTTGGATGAGTTGGCTAAGTTGAGGATGAGTTCGATGAGTTGGATAAGTTGTACTGTAAGTTGGATGAGTTGGCTAAGTTGGAATGTAAGTTCGATGAGTTGGCTAAGTTGAGGATGAGTTCGATGAGTTGGATAAGTTGTACTGTAAGTTGGATGAGTTGGCTAAGTTGTACTGTAAGTTCGATGAGTTAGCTAAGTTGAGGATGAGTTCGATAAGTTGGGTAAGTTGGAATGTAAGTTCGATGAGTTGGCTAAGTTGGAATGTAAGTTCGATGAGTTGGATAAGTTGTAATGTAAGTTCGATGAGTTTGCTAAGTTGAGGATGAGTTCGATGAGTTGGCTAAGTTGTACTGTAAGTTGGATGAGTTGGCTAAGTTGGAATGTAAGTTCAATGAGTTGGATAAGTTGAGGATGAGTTGGATAAGTTGTACTGTAAGTTGGATGAGTTGGCTAAGTTGTACTGTAAGTTCGATGAGTTGGCTAAGTTGAGGATGAGTTCGATAAGTTGGGTAAGTTGTACTGTAAGTTGGATGAGTTGGCTAAGTTGAGGATGAGTTCGATGAGTTGGATAAGTTGTACTGTAAGTTGGATGAGTTGGCTAAGTTGTACTGTAAGTTGGATGAGTTGGCTAAGTTGTACTGTAAGTTCGATGAGTTGGCTAAGTTGAGGATGAGTTCGATAAGTTGGGTAAGTTGTACTGTAAGTTGGATAAGTTGGCTAAGTTGTACTGTAAGTTCGATGAGTTAGCTAAGTTGAGGATGAGTTCGATAAGTTGGGTAAGTTGGACTGTAAGTTGGATGAGTTGGATAAGTTGTACTGTAAGTTCGATGAGTTGGCTAAGTTGTACTGTAAGTTCGATGAGTTGGCTAAGTTGAGGATGAGTTCGATAAGTTGGGTAAGTTGGACTGTAAGTTCGATGAGTTAGATAAGTTGGAATGTAAGTTCGATGAGTTGGCTAAGTTGTACTGTAAGTTTGATGAGTTGGATAAGTTGTACTGTAAGTTCGATGAGTTGGCTAAGTTGAGGATGAGTTCGATGAGTTGGATAAGTTGGACGGTAAGTTGGATGAGTTGGATAAGTTGAGGATGAGTTCGATGAGTTGGATAAGTTGTTCTGTATGTTGGATGAGTTGGATAAGTTGAGGATGAGTTCGATGAGTTGGGTAAGTTGTACTGTAAGTTGATGAGTTGGCTAAGTTGAGGATGAGTTCGATGAGTTAAATAAGTTGTACTGTAAGTTGGATGAGTTGGCTAAGTTGTACTGTAAGTTGGGTGAGTTGGCTAAGTTGTACTGTAAGTTCGATGAGTTGGCTAAGTTGAGGATGAGTTCGATAAGTTGGGTAAGTTGTACTTTAAGTTGGATGAGTTGGCTAAGTTGTACTGTAAGTTCGATGAGTTGGCTAAGTTGAGAATGAGTTCGATAGGTTGGGTAAGTTTGACTGTAAGTTCGATGAGTTAGATAAGTTGGAATGTAAGTTCGATAAGTTGGATAAGTTGGAATGTAAGTTCGATGAGTTGGATAAGTTGTACTGTAAGTTCGATGAGTTGGCTAAGTTGAGGATGAGTTCGATGAGTTGGATAAGTTGTACTGTAAGTTGGATGAGTTGGCTAAGTTGGAATGTAAGTTCGATGAGTTGGATAAGTTGAGGATGAGTTGGATAAGTTGTACTGTAAGTTGGATGAGTTGGCTAAGTTATACTGTAAGTTCGATGAGTTGGCTAAGTTGAGGATGAGTTCGATAAGTTAAGTAAGTTGTACTGTAAGTTGGATTAGTTGGCTAAGTTGAGGATGAGTTCGATGAGTTGGATAAGTTGTACTGTAAGTTGGATGAGTTGGCTAAGTTGTACTGTAAGTTGGATGAGTTGGCTAAGTTGTACTGTAAGTTCGATGAGTTGGCTAAGTTGAGGATGAGTTCGATAAGTTGGGAAAGTTGTACTGTAAGTTGGATGAGTTGGCTAAATTGTACTGTAAGTTCGATGAGTTGGCTAAGTTGAGGATGAGTTCGATAAGTTGGGTAAGTTGGACTGTAAGTTCGATGAGTTAGATAAGTTGGAATGTAAGTTCGATGAGTTGGCTAAGTTGTACTGTAAGTTTGATGAGTTGGATAAGTTGTACTGTAAGTTCGATGAGTTGGCTAAGTTGAGGATGAGTTCGATGAGTTGGATAAGTTGGACGGTAAGTTGGATGAGTTGGATAAGTTGAGGATGAGTTCGATGAGTTGGATAAGTTGTACTGTATGTTGGATGAGTTGGATAATTTGAGGATGAGTTCGACTAGTTGGATAAGTTGTACTGTAAGTTGGATGAGTTGGCTAAGTTGAGGATGAGTTCGATGAGTTGGATAAGTTGGAATGTAAGTTCGATGAGTTGGCTAAGTTGTACTGTAAGTTCGATGAGTTGGCTAAGTTGAGGATGAGTTCGATAAGTTGGGTAAGTTGGAATGTAAGTTCGATGAGTTGGGTAAGTTGGAATTTAAGTTCGATGAGTTGGCTAAGTTGAGGATGAGTTCGATGAGTTAGCTAAGTTGTACTGTAAGTTGGATGAGTTGGCTAAGTTGGAATGTAAGTTCGATGATTTGGATAAGTTGAGGATGAGTTGGATAAGTTGTACTGTAAGTTGGATGAGTTGGCTAAGTTGTACTGTAAGTTCGATGAGATGGCGAAGTTGAGGATGAGTTCGATAAGTTGGGTAAGTTGTACTGTAAGTTGGATGAGTTGGCTAAGTTAAGGATGAGTTCGATGAGTTGGATAAGTTGTACTGTAAGTTGGATGAGTTGGCTAAGTTGTACTGTAAGTTGGATGAGTTGTCTAAGTTGTACTGTAAGTTCGATGAGATGGCTGAGTTGAGGATGAGTTCGATAAGTTGGGTAAGTTGTACTTTAAGTTGGATGAGTTGGCTAAGTTGTACTGTAAGTTCGATGAGTTGGCTAAGTTGAGGATGAGTTCGATGAGTTGGCTAAGTTGAGGATGAGTTCGATAGGTTGGGTAAGTTGGACTGTAAGTTCGATGAGTTAGATAAGTTGGAATGTAAGTTCGATAAGTTGGCTAAGTTGGAATGTAAGTTCGATGAGTTGGATAAGTTGTACTGTAAGTTCGATGAGTTGGCTAAGTTGAGGATGAGTTCGATGAGTTGGATAAGTTGTACTGTAAGTTGGATGAGTTGGCTAAGTTGGAATGTAAGTTCGATGAGTTGAATAAGTTGAGGATGAGTTGGATAAGTTGTACTGTAAGTTGGATGAGTTGGCTAAGTTGGAATGTAAGTTCGATGAGTTGGATAAGTTGTACTGTAAGTTCGATGAGTTGGCTAAGTTGAGGATGAGTTCGATGAGTTGGATAAGTTGTACTGTAAGTTGGATGAGTTGGCTAAGTTGGAATGTAAGTTCGATGAGTTGAATAAGTTGAGGATGAGTTGGATAAGTTGTACTGTAAGTTGGATGAGTTGGCTAAGTTGTACTGTAAGTTCGATGAGTTGGCTAAGTTGTGGATGAGTTCGATAAGTTGGGTAAGTTGTACTGTAAGTTGGATGAGTTGGCTAAGTTGTACTGTAAGTTCGATGAGTTAGCTAAGTTGAGGATGAGTTCGATAAGTTGGGTAAGTCGGACTGTAAGTTGGATGAGTTGGATAAGTTGTACTGTAAGTTCGATGAATTCGCTAAGTTGAGGATGAGTTCGATGAGATGGATAAGTTGTACTGTAAGTTGGATGAGTTGGCTAAGTTGAGGATGAGTTCGATAAGTTGGGTAAGTTGTAATGTATGTTCGATGAGTTTGCTAAGTTGAGGATGAGTTCGTTGAGTTGGCTAAGTTGTACTGTAAGTTGAATGAGTTGGCTAAGTTGGAATGTAAGTTCGATGAGTTGGATAAGTTGAGGATGAGTTGGATAAGTTGTACTGTAAGTTGGTTGAGTTGTCTAAGTTGTACTGTAAGTTCGATGAGTTGGCTAAGTTGAGGATGAGTTCGAGAAGTTGGGTAAGTTGTACTGTAAGTTGGATGAGTTGGCTAAGTTGAGGATGAGTTCGATGAGTTGGATAAGTTGTACTGTAAGTTGGATGAGTTGGCTAAGTTGTACTGTAAGTTGGATGAGTTGGCTAAGTTGTACTGTAAGTTCGATGAGTTGGCTAAGTTAAGGATGAGTTCGATAAGTTGGGTAAGTTGTACTGTAAGTTGGATGAGTTGGCTTAGTTGTACTGTAAGTTTGATGAGTTAGCTAAGTTGAGGATGAGTTCGATAAGTTGGGTAAGTTGGACTGTAAGTTCGATGAGTTAGATAAGTTGAGGATGAGTTCGATGAGTTGAATAAGTTGTACTGTAAGTTGGATGAGTTGGATAAGTTGAGGATAAGTTCGATGAGTTGGCTAAGTTGTACTGTAAGTTTGATGAGTTGGCTAAGTTGAGGATGAGTTCGATGAGTTGGATAAGTTGGACGGTAAGTTGGATGAGTTGGATAAGTTGAGGATGAGTTCGATGAGTTGGATAAGTTGTACTGTAAGTTGGATGAGTTCGATAAGTTGAGGATGAATTCGATGAGTTGGCTAAGTTGTACTGTAAGTTTGATGAGTTGGCTAAGTTGAGGATGAGTTCGAGGAGTTGGATAACTTGTACTGTAAGTTGGATGAGTTGGCTAAGTTGGAATGTAAGTTCGATGAGTTGGATAAGTTGAGGATGAGTTCGATGAGTTGGATGAGTTGTACTGTAAGTTGGATGAGTTGGCTAAGTTGTACTGTAAGTTAGATAAGTTGGCTAAGTTGAGGATGAGTTCGATGAGTTGGCTAAGTTGTACTGTAAGTTGGATGAGTTGGCTAAGTTGTACTGTAAGTTGGATGAGTTGGCTAAGTTGTACTGTAAGTTCGATGAGTTGGCTAAGTTGAGGATGAGTTCGATAAGTTGGGTAAGTTGTACTGTAAGTTGGATAAGTTGGCTAAGTTGTACTGTAAGTTCGATGAGTTAGCTAAGTTGAGGATGAGTTCGATAAGTTGGGTAAGTTGGACTGTAAGTTGGATGAGTTGGATAAGTTGTACTGTAAGTTCGATGAGTTGGCTAAGTTGTACTGTAAGTTCGATGAGTTGGCTAAGTTGAGGATGAGTTCGATAAGTTGGGTAAGTTGGACTGTAAGTTCGATGAGTTAGAAAAGTTGGAATGTAAGTTCGATGAGTTGGCTAAGTTGTACTGTAAGTTTGATGAGTTGGATAAGTTGTACTGTAAGTTCGATGAGTTGGCTAAGTTGAGGATGAGTTCGATGAGTTGGATAAGTTGGACGGTAAGTTGGATGAGTTGGATAAGTTGAGGATGAGTTCGATGAGTTGGATAAGTTGTACTGTATGTTGGATGAGTTGGATAAGTTGAGGATGAGTTCGATGAGTTGGATAAGTTGTACTGTAAGTTCAATGAGTTAGCTAAGTTAAGGATGAGTTCGATGAGTTGGATAAGTTGTACTGTAAGTTGGATGACTTGGCTAAGTTGAACTGTAAGTTCGATGGGTTCGCTAAGTTGAGGATGAGTTTGATGAGTTGGGTAAGTTGTACTGTAAGTTGGATGAGTTGGCTAAGTTGTACTGTGAGTTCGATGAGTTGGCTAAGTTGAGGATGAGTTTGATAAGTTGGGTAAATTGGAATGTAAGTTCGATGAGTTGGCTAAGTTGAGGATGAGTTCGATGAGTTGGCTTAGTTGTAATGTAAGTTGGATGAGTTGGCTAAGTTGTACTGTAAGTTTGATGAGTTGGATAAGTTGTACTGTAAGTTCGATGAGTTGGCTAAGTTGAGGATGAGTTCGATGAGTTGGATAAGTTGGACGGTAAGTTGGATGAGTTGGATAAGTTGAGGATGAGTTCGATGAGTTGGATAAGTTGTACTGTATGTTGGATGAGTTGGATAAGTTGAGGATGAGTTTGATGAGTTGGATAAGTTGTACTGTAAGTTGGATGAGTTGGCTAAGTTGAGGATGAGTTCGATGAGTTGGATAAGTTGTACTGTAAGTTGGATGAGTTGGCTAAGTTGGAATGTAAGTTCGATGAGTTGGCTAAGTTGAGGATGAGTTCGATGAGTTGGATAAGTTGTACTGTAAGTTGGATGAGTTGGCTAAGTTGTACTGTAAGTTCGATGAGTTAGCTAAGTTGAGGATGAGTTCGATAAGTTGGGTAAGTTGGAATGTAAGTTCGATGAGTTGGCTAAGTTGGAATGTAAGTTCGATGAGTTGGATAAGTTGTAATGTAAGTTCGATGAGTTTGCTAAGTTGAGGATGAGTTCGATGAGTTGGCTAAGTTGTACTGTAAGTTGGATGAGTTGGCTAAGTTGGAATGTAAGTTCAATGAGTTGGATAAGTTGAGGATGAGTTGGATAAGTTGTACTGTAAGTTGGATGAGTTGGCTAAGTTGTACTGTAAGTTCGATGAGTTGGCTAAGTTGAGGATGAGTTCGATAAGTTGGGTAAGTTGTACTGTAAGTTGGATGAGTTGGCTAAGTTGAGGATGAGTTCGATGAGTTGGATAAGTTGTACTGTAAGTTGGATGAGTTGGCTAAGTTGTACTGTAAGTTGGATGAGTTGGCTAAGTTGTACTGTAAGTTCGATGAGTTGGCTAAGTTGAGGATGAGTTCGATAAGTTGGGTAAGTTGTACTGTAAGTTGGATAAGTTGGCTAAGTTGTACTGTAAGTTCGATGAGTTAGCTAAGTTGAGGATGAGTTCGATAAGTTGGGTAAGTTGGACTGTAAGTTGGATGAGTTGGATAAGTTGTACTGTAAGTTCGATGAGTTGGCTAAGTTGTACTGTAAGTTCGATGAGTTGGCTAAGTTGAGGATGAGTTCGATAAGTTGGGTAAGTTGGACTGTAAGTTCGATGAGTTAGATAAGTTGGAATGTAAGTTCGATGAGTTGGCTAAGTTGTACTGTAAGTTTGATGAGTTGGATAAGTTGTACTGTAAGTTCGATGAGTTGGCTAAGTTGAGGATGAGTTCGATGAGTTGGATAAGTTGGACGGTAAGTTGGATGAGTTGGATAAGTTGAGGATGAGTTCGATGAGTTGGATAAGTTGTTCTGTATGTTGGATGAGTTGGATAAGTTGAGGATGAGTTCGATGAGTTGGGTAAGTTGTACTGTAAGTTGATGAGTTGGCTAAGTTGAGGATGAGTTCGATGAGTTAAATAAGTTGTACTGTAAGTTGGATGAGTTGGCTAAGTTGTACTGTAAGTTGGGTGAGTTGGCTAAGTTGTACTGTAAGTTCGATGAGTTGGCTAAGTTGAGGATGAGTTCGATAAGTTGGGTAAGTTGTACTTTAAGTTGGATGAGTTGGCTAAGTTGTACTGTAAGTTCGATGAGTTGGCTAAGTTGAGAATGAGTTCGATAGGTTGGGTAAGTTTGACTGTAAGTTCGATGAGTTAGATAAGTTGGAATGTAAGTTCGATAAGTTGGATAAGTTGGAATGTAAGTTCGATGAGTTGGATAAGTTGTACTGTAAGTTCGATGAGTTGGCTAAGTTGAGGATGAGTTCGATGAGTTGGATAAGTTGTACTGTAAGTTGGATGAGTTGGCTAAGTTGGAATGTAAGTTCGATGAGTTGGATAAGTTGAGGATGAGTTGGATAAGTTGTACTGTAAGTTGGATGAGTTGGCTAAGTTATACTGTAAGTTCGATGAGTTGGCTAAGTTGAGGATGAGTTCGATAAGTTAAGTAAGTTGTACTGTAAGTTGGATTAGTTGGCTAAGTTGAGGATGAGTTCGATGAGTTGGATAAGTTGTACTGTAAGTTGGATGAGTTGGCTAAGTTGTACTGTAAGTTGGATGAGTTGGCTAAGTTGTACTGTAAGTTCGATGAGTTGGCTAAGTTGAGGATGAGTTCGATAAGTTGGGAAAGTTGTACTGTAAGTTGGATGAGTTGGCTAAATTGTACTGTAAGTTCGATGAGTTGGCTAAGTTGAGGATGAGTTCGATAAGTTGGGTAAGTTGGACTGTAAGTTCGATGAGTTAGATAAGTTGGAATGTAAGTTCGATGAGTTGGCTAAGTTGTACTGTAAGTTTGATGAGTTGGATAAGTTGTACTGTAAGTTCGATGAGTTGGCTAAGTTGAGGATGAGTTCGATGAGTTGGATAAGTTGGACGGTAAGTTGGATGAGTTGGATAAGTTGAGGATGAGTTCGATGAGTTGGATAAGTTGTACTGTATGTTGGATGAGTTGGATAATTTGAGGATGAGTTCGACTAGTTGGATAAGTTGTACTGTAAGTTGGATGAGTTGGCTAAGTTGAGGATGAGTTCGATGAGTTGGATAAGTTGGAATGTAAGTTCGATGAGTTGGCTAAGTTGTACTGTAAGTTCGATGAGTTGGCTAAGTTGAGGATGAGTTCGATAAGTTGGGTAAGTTGGAATGTAAGTTCGATGAGTTGGGTAAGTTGGAATTTAAGTTCGATGAGTTGGCTAAGTTGAGGATGAGTTCGATGAGTTAGCTAAGTTGTACTGTAAGTTGGATGAGTTGGCTAAGTTGGAATGTAAGTTCGATGATTTGGATAAGTTGAGGATGAGTTGGATAAGTTGTACTGTAAGTTGGATGAGTTGGCTAAGTTGTACTGTAAGTTCGATGAGATGGCGAAGTTGAGGATGAGTTCGATAAGTTGGGTAAGTTGTACTGTAAGTTGGATGAGTTGGCTAAGTTAAGGATGAGTTCGATGAGTTGGATAAGTTGTACTGTAAGTTGGATGAGTTGGCTAAGTTGTACTGTAAGTTGGATGAGTTGTCTAAGTTGTACTGTAAGTTCGATGAGATGGCTGAGTTGAGGATGAGTTCGATAAGTTGGGTAAGTTGTACTTTAAGTTGGATGAGTTGGCTAAGTTGTACTGTAAGTTCGATGAGTTGGCTAAGTTGAGGATGAGTTCGATGAGTTGGCTAAGTTGAGGATGAGTTCGATAGGTTGGGTAAGTTGGACTGTAAGTTCGATGAGTTAGATAAGTTGGAATGTAAGTTCGATAAGTTGGCTAAGTTGGAATGTAAGTTCGATGAGTTGGATAAGTTGTACTGTAAGTTCGATGAGTTGGCTAAGTTGAGGATGAGTTCGATGAGTTGGATAAGTTGTACTGTAAGTTGGATGAGTTGGCTAAGTTGGAATGTAAGTTCGATGAGTTGAATAAGTTGAGGATGAGTTGGATAAGTTGTACTGTAAGTTGGATGAGTTGGCTAAGTTGGAATGTAAGTTCGATGAGTTGGATAAGTTGTACTGTAAGTTCGATGAGTTGGCTAAGTTGAGGATGAGTTCGATGAGTTGGATAAGTTGTACTGTAAGTTGGATGAGTTGGCTAAGTTGGAATGTAAGTTCGATGAGTTGAATAAGTTGAGGATGAGTTGGATAAGTTGTACTGTAAGTTGGATGAGTTGGCTAAGTTGTACTGTAAGTTCGATGAGTTGGCTAAGTTGTGGATGAGTTCGATAAGTTGGGTAAGTTGTACTGTAAGTTGGATGAGTTGGCTAAGTTGTACTGTAAGTTCGATGAGTTAGCTAAGTTGAGGATGAGTTCGATAAGTTGGGTAAGTCGGACTGTAAGTTGGATGAGTTGGATAAGTTGTACTGTAAGTTCGATGAATTCGCTAAGTTGAGGATGAGTTCGATGAGATGGATAAGTTGTACTGTAAGTTGGATGAGTTGGCTAAGTTGAGGATGAGTTCGATAAGTTGGGTAAGTTGTAATGTATGTTCGATGAGTTTGCTAAGTTGAGGATGAGTTCGTTGAGTTGGCTAAGTTGTACTGTAAGTTGAATGAGTTGGCTAAGTTGGAATGTAAGTTCGATGAGTTGGATAAGTTGAGGATGAGTTGGATAAGTTGTACTGTAAGTTGGTTGAGTTGTCTAAGTTGTACTGTAAGTTCGATGAGTTGGCTAAGTTGAGGATGAGTTCGAGAAGTTGGGTAAGTTGTACTGTAAGTTGGATGAGTTGGCTAAGTTGAGGATGAGTTCGATGAGTTGGATAAGTTGTACTGTAAGTTGGATGAGTTGGCTAAGTTGTACTGTAAGTTGGATGAGTTGGCTAAGTTGTACTGTAAGTTCGATGAGTTGGCTAAGTTAAGGATGAGTTCGATAAGTTGGGTAAGTTGTACTGTAAGTTGGATGAGTTGGCTTAGTTGTACTGTAAGTTTGATGAGTTAGCTAAGTTGAGGATGAGTTCGATAAGTTGGGTAAGTTGGACTGTAAGTTCGATGAGTTAGATAAGTTGAGGATGAGTTCGATGAGTTGAATAAGTTGTACTGTAAGTTGGATGAGTTGGATAAGTTGAGGATAAGTTCGATGAGTTGGCTAAGTTGTACTGTAAGTTTGATGAGTTGGCTAAGTTGAGGATGAGTTCGATGAGTTGGATAAGTTGGACGGTAAGTTGGATGAGTTGGATAAGTTGAGGATGAGTTCGATGAGTTGGATAAGTTGTACTGTAAGTTGGATGAGTTCGATAAGTTGAGGATGAATTCGATGAGTTGGCTAAGTTGTACTGTAAGTTTGATGAGTTGGCTAAGTTGAGGATGAGTTCGAGGAGTTGGATAACTTGTACTGTAAGTTGGATGAGTTGGCTAAGTTGGAATGTAAGTTCGATGAGTTGGATAAGTTGAGGATGAGTTCGATGAGTTGGATGAGTTGTACTGTAAGTTGGATGAGTTGGCTAAGTTGTACTGTAAGTTAGATAAGTTGGCTAAGTTGAGGATGAGTTCGATGAGTTGGCTAAGTTGTACTGTAAGTTGGATGAGTTGGCTAAGTTGTACTGTAAGTTGGATGAGTTGGCTAAGTTGTACTGTAAGTTCGATGAGTTGGCTAAGTTAAGAATGAGTTCGATAAGTTGGGTAAGTTGTACTGTAAGTTGGATGAGTTGGCTAAGTTGTACTATAAGTTCGATGAGTTGGCTAAGTTGAGGATGAGTTCGATAAGTTGGGTAAGTTGGACTGTAAGTTCGATGAGTTAGATAAGTTGGAATGTAAGTTCGATAAGTTGGCTAAGTTGGAATGTAAGTTCGATGAGTTGGATAGGTTGTACTGTAAGTTCGATGAGTTGGCTAAGTTGAGGATGAGTTCGATGAGTTGGATAAGTTGTACTGTAAATTGGATGAGTTGGCTAAGTTGTACTGTAAGTTCGATGAGTTGGCTAAGTTGAGGATGAGTTCGATAAGTTGGGTAAGTTGGAATGTAAGTTCGATGAGTTGGCTAAGTTGGAATGTAAGTTCGATGAGTTGGATAAGTTGTACTGTAAGTTGGATGAGTTTGCTATGTTGAGGATGAGTTCGATGAGTTGGCTAAGTTATAAGTAAGTTGGATGAGTTGGCTAAGTTGGAATGTAAGTTCGATGAGTTGGATAAGTTGAGGACGAGTTGGATAAGTTGTACTGTAAGTTGGATGAGTTGGCTAAGTTGTACTGTAAGTTCGATGAGTTGGCTAAGTTGAGGATGAGTTCGATAAGTTGGGTAAGTTGCACTGTAAGTTGGATGAGTTGGCTAAGTTGTACTTTAAGTTCGATGAGTTGGCTAAGTTGAGGATGAGTTCGATAATATGGGTAAGTTGCACTGTAAGTTCGATGAGTTGGATAAGTTGTACTGTAAGTTCGATGAGTTGGCTAAGTTCGGCTGTAACTCATCCAACTTACAGTACAACTTAGCCAACTCATCGAACTCATCCCCAACTTAGCTAACTCATCGAACTTACAGTACAACTTAGCCAGCTCATCGAACTTACATTCTAACTTATCTAACTCATCGAACTTACAGTACAACTTACCCAACTTATCGAACTCATCCTCAACTTAGCCAACTCATCGAACTTACAGTACAACTTAGCCAACTCATCCAACTTACAGTACAACTTATCCAACTCATCGAACTCATCTTCAACTTATCCAACTCATCGAACTTACATTCCAACTTAGCCAAATCCTCCAACTTACAGTACAACTTATCCAACTCATCAAACTCATTCTCAACTTAGCCAACTCATCAAACTTACAGTACAACTTAGCCAACTCATCGAACTCATCCTCAACTTATCCAACTCATCCAACTTACAGTACAACTTATCCAACTCATCGAACTCATCCTCAACTTATCCAACTCATCCAACTTACCGTCCAACTTATCCAACTCATCGAACTCATCCTCAACTTAGCCAACTCATCAAACTTACAGTACAACTTAGCCAACTCATCCAACTTACAGTACAACTTATCCAACTCATCGAACTCATCCTCAACTTAGCCAACTCATCGAACGTATATTCCAACTTAGCCAACTCATCAAACTTACAGTACAACTTAGCCAACTCATCGAACTCATCCTCAACTTATCCAACTCATCCAACTTACAGTACAACTTATCCAACTCATCGAACTCATCCTCAACTTATCCAACTCATCCAACTTACCGTCCAACTTATCCAACTCATCGAACTCATCCTCAACTTAGCCAACTCATCGAACTTACAGTACAACTTATCCAACTTATCAAACTTACAGTACAACTAAGCCAACTCATCCAACTTACAGTACAACTTATCCAACTTATCAAACTCATCCTCAACTTATCCAACTCATTGAACTTACATTCCAACTTAGCCAACTCATCCAACTTACAGTACAACTTAGCCAACTCATCGAACTCATCCTCAACTTAGCCAACTCATCGAACTTACAGTACAACTTATCCAACTCATCGAACTTACATTCCAACTTAGCCAACTCACCCAACTTACAGTACAACTTACCCAAATTATCGAACTCATCATCAACTTAGCCAACTCATCTAACTTACAGTACAACTTAGCCAACTCATCCAACTTACAGTACAACTTAGCCAACTCATCCAACTTACAGTACAACTTATCCAACTCATCGAACTCATCCTCAACTTAGCCAACTCATCCAACTTACAGTATATCTTACCCAACTTATCGAACTCATCCTCAACTTAGCCAACTCATCCAACTTACAGTACAACTTAGCCAACTCATCCAACTTACAGTACAACATACCCAACTCATCCAACTTACATTACAACTTATCCAACTCATCGAACTTACATTCCAACTTAGCCAACTCATCGAACTTACATTCCAACTTACCCAACTTATCGAACTCATCCTCAACTTAGCCAACTCATCCAACTTACAGTACAACTTATCCAACTTATCGAACTCATCCTCAACTTATCCAACTCATCGAACTTACATTCCAACTTAGCCAACTCATCCAACTTACAGTACAACTTAGCCAACTCATCGAACTCATCCTCAACTTAGCCAACTCATTGAACTTACAGTACAACTTATCCAACTCATCAAACTCATCCTCAACTTAGCCAACTCATCAAACTTACATTCCAACTTACCCAACTTATCGAACTCATCCTCAACTTAGCCAACTCATCGAACTTACAGTACATCTTAGCCAACTCATCCAACTTACAGTACAACTTAGCCAACTCATCGACATCATCCTTAACTTAGCCAACTCATCGAACTTACAGTACAACTTAGCCAACTCATCGAACTTACTGTCCAACTTATCCAACTCATCAAACTTACATTCCAACTTACCCAACTTATCGAACTCATCCTCAACTTAGCCAACTCATCGAACTTACAGTACATCTTAGCCAACTCATCCAATTTACAGTACAACTTAGCCAACTCATCGAACTCATCCTTATCTTAGCCAACTCATCGAACTTACAGTACAACTTAGCCAACTCATCGAACTTACTGTCCAACTTATCCAACTCATCAAACTCATCCTCAACTTATCCAACTCATCGAACTTACATTCCAACTTAGCCAACTTATCGAACTTACATTCCAACTTATCTAACTCATCGAACTTACAGTACAACTTACCCAACTTATCGAACTCATCCTCAACTTAGCCAACTCATCGAACTTACAGTACAACTTAGCCAACTCATCCAACTTACAGTACAACTTATCCAACTCATCGAACTCATCCTCAACTTATCCAACTCATAGAACTTACATTCCAACTTAGCCAAATCCTCCAACTTACAGTACAACTTATCCAACTTATCAAACTCATTCTCAACTTAGCAAACTCATCAAACTTACAGTACAACTTATCCAACTCATCGAACTCATCCTCAACTTATCCAACTCATCCAACTTACCGTCCAACTTATCCAACTCATCGAACTCATCCTCAACTTAGCCAACTCATCGAACTTACAGTACATTTTAGCCAACTCATCCAACTTACAGTACAACTTATCCAACTCATCGAACTCATCCTCAACTTAGCCAACTCATCGAACGTACATTCCAACTTAGCCAACTCATCAAACTTACAGTACAACTTAGCCAACTCATCGAACTCATCCTCAACTTATCCAACTCATCCAGCTTACAGTACAACTTATCCAACTCATCAAACTCATCCTCAACTTATCCAACTCATCCAACTTACCGTTCAACTTATCCAACTCATCGAACTCATCCTCAACTTAGCCAACTCATCGAACTTACAGTACAACTTATCAAACTCATCAAACTTACAGTACAACTAAGCTAACTCATCCAACTTACAGTACAACTTATCCAACTTATCAAACTCATCCTCAACTTAGCCAACCCCATCGAACTTACAGTACAACTTAGCCAACTCATCCAACTTACAGTACAACTTAGCCAACTCATCCAACTTACAGTACAACTTATCCAACTCATCGAATTCATCCTCAACTTAGCCAACTCATCCAACTTACAGTACAACTTACCCAACTTATCGAACTCATCCTCAACTTAGCCAACTCATCGAACTTACAGTACAACTTAGCCAACTCATCCAACTTACAGTACAACTTAGCCAACTCATCAAACTCATCCTCAACTTAGCCAACTCATCGAACTTACAGTACAACTTAGCCAACTCATCCAACTTACAGTACAACTTATCCAACTTATCGAACCCATCCTCAACTTATCCAACTCATCGAACTTACATTCCAACTTAGCCAACTCATCGAACTTACAGTACAACTTAGCCAACTCATCGAACTCATCCTCAACTTAGCCAACTCATTGAACTTACAGTACAACTTATCCAACTCATCGAACTTACATTCCAACTTAGCCAACTCATCCAACTTACAGTACAACTTAATTAGCCAACTCATCGAACTCATCCTCAACTTAGCCAACTCATTGAACTTACAGTACACCTTATCCAACTCATCGAACTTACATTCCAACTTAGCCAACTCACCCAACTTACAGTACAACTTACCCAACTTATCGAACTCATCCTCAACTTAGCCAACTCATCGAACTTACAGTACAACTTAGCCAACTCATTGAACTCATCCTCAACTTAGCCAACTTACAGTCCAACTTAGCCAACTCATCCAACTTACAGTACAACTTATCCCACTCATCGAACTCATCCTCAACTTAGCCAACTCATCCAACTTACATTCCAACTTACCCAACTTATCGAACTCATCCTCAACTTAGCCAACTCATCGAACTTACAGTACATCTTAGCCAACTCATCCAACTTACAGTACAACTTATCCAACTCATCGAACTCATCCTTAACTTAGCCAACTCATCGAACTTACAGTACAACTTAGCCAACTCATCGAACTTACTGTCCAACTTAGCCAACTCATCGAACTCATCCTCAACTTATCCAACTCATCGAACTTACATTCCAACTTAGCCAACTCATCGAACTTACATTCCAACTTATCTAACTCATCGAACTTACAGTACAACTTACCCAACTTATCGAACTCATCCTCAACTTAGCCAACTCATCGAACTTACAGTACAACTTAGCCAACTCATCCAACTTACAGTACAACTTATCCAACTCATCGAACTCATCCTCAACTTATCCAACTCATCGAACTTACATTCCAACTTAGCCAAATCCTCCAACTTACAGTACAACTTATCCAACTCATCAAACTCATTCTCAAATTAGCCAACTCATCAAACTTACAGTACAACTTAGCCAACTCATCGAACTCATCCTCAACTTATCCAACTCATCCAACTTACAGTACAACTTATCCAACTTATCGAACTCATCCTCAACTTATCCAACTCATCCAACTTACCGTCCAACTTATCCAACTCATCGAACTCATCCTTAACTTTGTCAACTCATCGAACTTACAGTACAACTTAGCCAACTCATCCAACTTACAGTACAACTTATCCAACTCATCGAACTCATCCTCAACTTAGCCAACTCATCGAACGTACAGTACAACTTATCCAACTCATCAAACTTACAGTACAACTAAGCCAACTCATCCAACTTACAGTACAACTTATCCAACTCATCGAACTCATCCTCAACTAAGCCAACTCATCGAACTTACAGTACAACATACCCAACTTATCGAACTCATCCTCAACTTAGCCAACTCATCGAACTTACAGTATAACTTAGCAAACTCATCCAACTTACAGTACAACTTACCCAACTCATCCTCAACTTAGCCAACTCATCGAACTTACATTACAACTTAGCCAACTCATCCAACTTACAGTACAACTTATCCAACTCATCGAACTCATCCTTAACTTAGCCAACTCATTGAACTTACAGTACAACTTATCCAACTCATCCAACTTACCGTCCAACTTATCCAACTCATCGAACTCATCCTCAACTTATCCAACTCATCGAACTTACATTCCAACTTAGCCAACTCATCGAACTTACATTCAAACTTATCTAACTCATCAAACTTACAGTACAACTTACCCAACTTATCGAACTCATCCTCAACTTAGCCAACTCATCGAACTTACAGTACAACTTAGCCAACTCATCCAACTTACAGTACAACTTAGCCAACTCATCCAACTTACAGTACAACTTATCCAACTCATCGAACTCATCCTCAACTTAGCCAACTCATCCAACTTACAGTACAACTTACCCAACTTATCGAACTCATCCTCAACTTAGCCAACTCATCGAACTTACAGTACAACTTAGCCAACTCATCCAACTTACAGTACAACTTAGCCAACTCATAAGTTGAGGATGAGTTCGATGAGTTGGATAAGTTGTACTGTAAGTTGGATGAGTTGGCTAAGTTGTACTGTAAGTTGGATGAGTTGGCTAAGTTGTACTGTAAGTTCGATGAGTTGGCTAAGTTGAGGATGAGTTCGATAAGTTGGGTAAGTTGTACTGTAAGTTGGATGAGTTGGCTTAGTTGTACTGTAAGTTTGATGAGTTAGCTAAGTTGAGGATGAGTTCGATAAGTTGGGTAAGTTGGACTGTAAGTTCGATGAGTTAGATAAGTTGAGGATGAGTTCGATGAGTTTAATAAGTTGTACTGTAAGTTGGATGAGTTGGATAAGTTGAGGATAAGTTCGATGAGTTGGCTAAGTTGTACTGTAAGTTTGATGAGTTGGCTAAGTTGAGGATGAGTTCGATGAGTTGGATAAGTTGGACGGTAAGTTGGATGAGTTGGATAAGTTGAGGATGAGTTCGATGAGTTGGATAAGTTGTACTGTAAGTTGGATGAGTTCGATAAGTTGAGGATGAATTCGATGAGTTGGCTAAGTTGTACTGTAAGTTTGATGAGTTGGCTAAGTTGAGGATGAGTTCGAGGAGTTGGATAACTTGTACTGTAAGTTGGATGAGTTGGCTAAGTTGGAATGTAAGTTCGATGAGTTGGATAAGTTGAGGATGAGTTCGATGAGTTGGATGAGTTGTACTGTAAGTTGGATGAGTTGGCTAAGTTGTACTGTAAGTTAGATAAGTTGGCTAAGTTGAGGATGAGTTCGATGAGTTGGCTAAGTTGTACTGTAAGTTGGATGAGTTGGCTAAGTTGTACTGTAAGTTGGATGAGTTGGCTAAGTTGTACTGTAAGTTCGATGAGTTGGCTAAGTTAAGAATGAGTTCGATAAGTTGGGTAAGTTGTACTGTAAGTTGGATGAGTTGGCTAAGTTGTACTATAAGTTCGATGAGTTGGCTAAGTTGAGGATGAGTTCGATAAGTTGGGTAAGTTGGACTGTAAGTTCGATGAGTTAGATAAGTTGGAATGTAAGTTCGATAAGTTGGCTAAGTTGGAATGTAAGTTCGATGAGTTGGATAAGTTGTACTGTAAGTTTGATGAGTTGGCTAAGTTGAGGATGAGTTCGATGAGTTGGATAAGTTGTACTGTAAATTGGATGAGTTGGCTAAGTTGTACTGTAAGTTCGATGAGTTGGCTAAGTTGAGGATGAGTTCGATAAGTTGGGTAAGTTGGAATGTAAGTTCGATGAGTTGGCTAAGTTGGAATGTAAGTTCGATGAGTTGGATAAGTTGTACTGTAAGTTGGATGAGTTTGCTATGTTGAGGATGAGTTCGATGAGTTGGCTAAGTTATAAGTAAGTTGGATGAGTTGGCTAAGTTGGAATGTAAGTTCGATGAGTTGGATAAGTTGAGGACGAGTTGGATAAGTTGTACTGTAAGTTGGATGAGTTGGCTAAGTTGTACTGTAAGTTCGATGAGTTGGCTAAGTTGAGGATGAGTTCGATAAGTTGGGTAAGTTGCACTGTAAGTTGGATGAGTTGGCTAAGTTGTACTTTAAGTTCGATGAGTTGGCTAAGTTGAGGATGAGTTCGATAATATGGGTAAGTTGCACTGTAAGTTCGATGAGTTGGATAAGTTGTACTGTAAGTTCGATGAGTTGGCTAAGTTCGGCTGTAACTCATCCAACTTACAGTACAACTTAGCCAACTCATCGAACTCATCCCCAACTTAGCTAACTCATCGAACTTACAGTACAACTTAGCCAACTCATCGAACTTACATTCTAACTTATCTAACTCATCGAACTTACAGTACAACTTACCCAACTTATCGAACTCATCCTCAACTTAGCCAACTCATCGAACTTACAGTACAACTTAGCCAACTCATCCAACTTACAGTACAACTTATCCAACTCATCGAACTCATCTTCAACTTATCCAACTCATCGAACTTACATTCCAACTTAGCCAAATCCTCCAACTTACAGTACAACTTATCCAACTCATCAAACTCATTCTCAACTTAGCCAACTCATCAAACTTACAGTACAACTTAGCCAACTCATCGAACTCATCCTCAACTTATCCAACTCATCCAACTTACAGTACAACTTATCCAACTCATCGAACTCATCCTCAACTTATCCAACTCATCCAACTTACCGTCCAACTTATCCAACTCATCGAACTCATCCTCAACTTAGCCAACTCATCAAACTTACAGTACAACTTAGCCAACTCATCCAACTTATAGTACAACTTATCCAACTCATCGAACTCATCCTCAACTTAGCCAACTCATCGAACGTATATTCCAACTTAGCCAACTCATCAAACTTACAGTACAACTTAGCCAACTCATCGAACTCATCCTCAACTTATCCAACTCATCCAACTTACAGTACAACTTATCCAACTCATCGAACTCATCCTCAACTTATCCAACTCATCCAACTTACCGTCCAACTTATCCAACTCATCGAACTCATCCTCAACTTAGCCAACTCATCGAACTTACAGTACAACTTATCCAACTTATCAAACTTACAGTACAACTAAGCCAACTCATCCAACTTACAGTACAACTTATCCAACTTATCAAACTCATCCTCAACTTATCCAACTCATTGAACTTACATTCCAACTTAGCCAACTCATCCAACTTACAGTACAACTTAGCCAACTCATCGAACTCATCCTCAACTTAGCCAACTCATCGAACTTACAGTACAACTTATCCAACTCATCGAACTTACATTCCAACTTAGCCAACTCACCCAACTTACAGTACAACTTACCCAAATTATCGAACTCATCATCAACTTAGCCAACTCATCTAACTTACAGTACAACTTAGCCAACTCATCCAACTTACAGTACAACTTAGCCAACTCATCCAACTTACAGTACAACTTATCCAACTCATCGAACTCATCCTCAACTTAGCCAACTCATCCAACTTACAGTATATCTTACCCAACTTATCGAACTCATCCTCAACTTAGCCAACTCATCCAACTTACAGTACAACTTAGCCAACTCATCCAACTTACAGTACAACATACCCAACTCATCCAACTTACATTACAACTTATCCAACTCATCGAACTTACATTCCAACTTAGCCAACTCATCGAACTTACATTCCAACTTACCCAACTTATCGAACTCATCCTCAACTTAGCCAACTCATCCAACTTACAGTACAACTTATCCAACTTATCGAACTCATCCTCAACTTATCCAACTCATCGAACTTACATTCCAACTTAGCCAACTCATCCAACTTACAGTACAACTTAGCCAACTCATCGAACTCATCCTCAACTTAGCCAACTCATTGAACTTACAGTACAACTTATCCAACTCATCGAACTCATCCTCAACTTAGCCAACTCATCAAACTTACATTCCAACTTACCCAACTTATCGAACTCATCCTCAACTTAGCCAACTCATCGAACTTACAGTACATCTTAGCCAACTCATCCAACTTACAGTAATACTTAGCCAACTCATCGAACTCATCCTTAACTTAGCCAACTCATCGAACTTACAGTACAACTTAGCCAACTCATCGAACTTACTGTCCAACTTATCCAACTCATCAAACTTACATTCCAACTTACCCAACTTATCGAACTCATCCTCAACTTAGCCAACTCATCGAACTTACAGTACATCTTAGCCAACTCATCCAATTTACAGTACAACTTAGCCAACTCATCGAACTCATCCTTATCTTAGCCAACTCATCGAACTTACAGTACAACTTAGCCAACTCATCGAACTTACTGTCCAACTTATCCAACTCATCAAACTGATCCTCAACTTATCCAACTCATCGAACTTACATTCCAACTTAGCCAACTTATCGAACTTACATTCCAACTTATCTAACTCATCGAACTTACAGTACAACTTACCCAACTTATCGAACTCATCCTCAACTTAGCCAACTCATCGAACTTACAGTACAACTTAGCCAACTCATCCAACTTACAGTACAACTTATCCAACTCATCGAACTCATCCTCAACTTATCCAACTCATAGAACTTACATTCCAACTTAGCCAAATCCTCCAACTTACAGTACAACTTATCCAACTTATCAAACTCATTCTCAACTTAGCCAACTCATCAAACTTACAGTACAACTTATCCAACTCATCGAACTCATCCTCAACTTATCCAACTCATCCAACTTACCGTCCAACTTATCCAACTCATCGAACTCATCCTCAACTTAGCCAACTCATCGAACTTACAGTACAACTTAGCCAACTCATCCAACTTACAGTACAACTTATCCAACTCATCGAACTCATCCTCAACTTAGCCAACTCATCGAACGTACATTCCAACTTAGCCAACTCATCAAACTTACAGTACAACTTAGCCAACTCATCGAACTCATCCTCAACTTATCCAACTCATCCAGCTTACAGTACAACTTATCCAACTCATCGAACTCATCCTCAACTTATCCAACTCATCCAACTTACCGTTCAACTTATCCAACTCATCGAACTCATCCTCAACTTAGCCAACTCATCGAACTTACAGTACAACTTATCCAACTCATCAAACTTACAGTACAACTAAGCTAACTCATCCAACTTACAGTACAACTTATCCAACTTATCAAACTCATCCTCAACTTAGCCAACTCATCGAACTTACAGTACAACTTAGCCAACTCATCCAACTTACAGTACAACTTAGCCAACTCATCCAACTTACAGTACAACTTATCCAACTCATCGAATTCATCCTCAACTTAGCCAACTCATCCAACTTACAGTACAACTTACCCAACTTATCGAACTCATCCTCAACTTAGCCAACTCATCGAACTTACAGTACAACTTAGCCAACTCATCCAACTTACAGTACAACTTAGCCAACTCATCAAACTCATCCTCAACTTAGCCAACTCATCGAACTTACAGTACAACTTAGCCAACTCATCCAACTTACAGTACAACTTATCCAACTTATCGAACCCATCCTCAACTTATCCAACTCATCGAACTTACATTCCAACTTAGCCAACTCATCGAACTTACAGTACAACTTAGCCAACTCATCGAACTCATCCTCAACTTAGCCAACTCATTGAACTTACAGTACACCTTATCCAACTCATCGAACTTACATTCCAACTTAGCCAACTCACCCAACTTACAGTACAACTTACCCAACTTATCGAACTCATCCTCAACTTAGCCAACTCATCGAACTTATAGTACAACTTAGCCAACTCATCGAACTCATCCTCAACTTAGCCAACTTACAGTCCAACTTAGCCAACTCATCCAACTTACAGTACAACTTATCCCACTCATCGAACTCATCCTCAACTTAGCCAACTCATCCAACTTACATTCCAACTTACCCAACTTATCGAACTCATCCTCAACTTAGCCAACTCATCGAACTTACAGTACATCTTAGCCAACTCATCCAACTTACAGTACAACTTATCCAACTCATCGAACTCATCCTTAACTTAGCCAACTCATCGAACTTACAGTACAACTTAGCCAACTCATCGAACTTACTGTCTAACTTAGCCAACTCATCGAACTCATCCTCAACTTATCCAACTCATCGAACTTACATTCCAACTTAGCCAACTCATCGAACTTACATTCCAACTTATCTAACTCACCGAACTTACAGTACAACTTACCCAACTTATCGAACTCATCCTCAACTTAGCCAACTCATCGAACTTACAGTACAACTTAGCCAACTCATCCAACTTACAGTACAACTTATCCAACTCATCGAACTCATCCTCAACTTATCCAACTCATCGAACTTACATTCCAACTTAGCCAAATCCTCCAACTTACAGTACAACTTATCCAACTCATCAAACTCATTCTCAACTTAGCCAACTCATCAAACTTACAGTACAAATTAGCCAACTCATCGAACTCATCCTCAACTTATCCAACTCATCCAACTTACAGTACAACTTATCCAACTTATCGAACTCATCCTCAACTTATCCAACTCATCCAACTTACCGTCCAACTTATCCAACTCATCGAACTCATCCTCAACTTTGTCAACTCATCGAACTTACAGTACAACTTAGCCAACTCATCCAACTTACAGTACAACTTATCCAACTCATCGAACTCATCCTCAACTTAGCCAACTCATCGAACGTACAGTACAACTTATCCAACTCATCAAACTTACAGTACAACTAAGCCAACTCATCCAACTTAGAGTACAACTTATCCAACTCATCGAACTCATCCTCAACTAAGCCAACTCATCGAACTTACAGTACAACATACCCAACTTATCGAACTCATCCTCAACTTAGCCAACTTATCGAACTTACAGTATAACTTAGCAAACTCATCCAACTTACAGTACAACTTACCCAACTCATCCTCAACTTAGCCAACTCATCGAACTTACATTACAACTTAGCCAACTCATCCAACTTACAGTACAACTTATCCAACTCATCGAACTCATCCTTAACTTAGCCAACTCATTGAACTTACAGTACAACTTATCCAACTCATCCAACTTACCGTCCAACTTATCCAACTCATCGAACTCATCCTCAACTTATCCAACTCATCGAACTTACATTCCAACTTAGCCAACTCATCGAACTTACATTCAAACTTATCTAACTCATCAAACTTACAGTACAACTTACCCAATTTATCGAACTCATCCTCAACTTAGCCAACTCATCGAACTTACAGTACAACTTAGCCAACTCATCCAACTTACAGTACAACTTAGCCAACTCATCCAACTTACAGTACAACTTATCCAACTCATCGAACTCATCCTCAACTTAGCCAACTCATCCAACTTACAGTACAACTTACCCAACTTATCGAACTCATCCTCAACTTAGCCAACTCATCGAACTTACAGTACAACTTAGCCAACTCATCCAACTTACAGTACAACTTAGCCAACTCATCCAACTTACAGTACAACTTATCCAACTCATCGAACTAACATTCAAACTTAGCCAACTCATCCAACTTACAGTACAACTTAGCCAACTCATCGAACTCATCCTCAACTTATCCAACTCATCGAACTTACATTCCAACTTAGCCAACTCATCAAACTTTCAGTACAACTTATCCAACTCATCGAACTCATCCTCAACTTAGCCAACTCATCGAACCTACAGTCCAACTTATCCAACTCATCGAACTCATCCTCAACTTATCCAACTCATCGAACTTACATTCCAACTTAGCCAACTCATCGAACTTACATTCCAACTTAGCCAACTCATCGAACTTACAGTCCAACTTAGCGAACTCATCGAACTCATCCTCAACTTTTTCAACTCATCCAACTTACCCAACTCATCGAACAGCTCAACTCATCCAACTCATCGAACTCATTCTCAACTTATCCAACTCATCGAACTTACCCAACTCATCCAACTTATCGAACTTATCTTTTAACTTATCGAACTCAGCTTGCTTAGCTTACTCAACTCATCGAACTTAGCTTGCATCTTGCTGCATATAATGGTCCAATGTTATACTCATGACCAACTCATCCTAACATATGTGCAGCTATTATAACTTACCGAACTTAGCTCAGCCATTGAAGTATCTGGACACATATCACCAACTCATCCTAACATATGCGCAGCTATTATAACTTACCGAACTTAGCTCAGCCATTGAAGCATCTGGATACATATCATTGTTTAACGACCCAACTTACCGAACTCATCGGCTATAATAGACAGCTATGGCAACTTACTCAACTTAGAACTTAGAATATAGGGACCTATCACATGTATGTTTGTTATAGTTATATATATATATTATAAATATACTGACCGCTGACTTACAGTTCAACTTATCCAACTCAACTTAGGTAAGTTAAGTAGCATAAGTTGTAAGCTGAGCTGGATGAGTTGAGTAACCTGAGCTCGGTGGCATGGTTAATTTCACTCCGAAAAAGGGCGAAAATGCTTATTTTGCTCAGCTTGATGAGTTGAGTAAGCTGAGCTGAGTTGAAAGATCATGCATATCTTATAGAAGGGTAGGAGGGAGGATAGGCGCACGGAGTATCAATATATATGTAGGCTACATGCTGGCGAATTTCGGGACCGGGAGTATGAAGTATAAGCCTATATATTTGTATAGCGACATTTAATTGTTCAAAGGGCATCTTGGGTCTAGGGGGGAAAGCATCTAAAAACAAACTGAAAGACGCTAGTTTCATCTTTTCAATGACAAACGTCACAATTTTAAGTATATTCCGTACGCATGCGCAGAAGGAATACCGCAAAGTTTTGGAAATAAAGGGCACTTATATCCTTAATATTTTAGCACTTTTACTTTTTGAAAACCTGCAAAGGATTTACTAAAACTATCGTCTAAACGGCACCCAGTCTAAAGACGTAAAATGAGGGGTGGGAGTAGAAGGCGCAAGTTTTCACGGCTTTGTAAATGTTGGATCGCTTTGAAACCTATTTGGATGCTTTTTATGCATATTTTACTACCGAAACAGTCCAATTTTAAAAATATTAGGGCAATTTGCAAATTTAGGTTTTGTAATCATGTCAACTAGGGAAAATATACGCCTTATCGCTAGAGCTCCTTCTTTTATCATAGTAAGCCTTGACGAGAGAAACTCTGTCCAAGGTAATAATTTTCATAACTGTATGCAAACGGATTGGTTTTGCCAAAGGGGGGGGGGGGGGTATTTCAGAAAAAATATTTCAATTTCCTATACATGTATGTTGAATAGCGAAAACAGAGTTTTAATCGGTACTTGTCCAATGTGAAAAACTGTTTTGCGGATAACTCAAGGGCTGAACCTACTATCTTTTCTATGGAAAAATAACATTTTCTTTGAATTTTTTTCTGGCAATTTATGGTCACATCTTCATTAAGACTGTCCGGGGTCCTTTACCAATTTGCATCTAAACCCTTAATACTAAGTTTTCTTGTGTGTTTCAAAATGGTGATTGCCAACTTCTGAACAACACAAATACAATCCATTACCCCGTACAACGATTTCGCCTACAAAAGCCTAGGCAAAAATGTTTCCCGGCCGCAGCCCTGGGGCCGAAGCCCTTTCCAATGAAACTCCCTGCAGAATTTCAAATAAATTAACAAATAAGTAGGGTAATGTTATGAATGTAATGGTGCCCATTGAATGTAATGGTGCCCATTACAATGTCGCGAGAATTGGACGGTTTCACGCCAAAACCCACATTTCAAGATAAAAGTGTCATATCGTGAATAGAATCTAACATTCTAACAGATAATTGCTAAAATATTAAACACTTTGGAACTGAATGCTAAGAAGTTTCTACTTTTTGCTGAGTTTCCAATGGCAAAAAAATCTAATACTACTTACTTCGAGTAACAACGTGGCTCTTGTTCAGAACAAATACATATTTCCAGGAGTAGCAGCATTAATACCGCTGTAAACGCGAAACCCATTTTGATATATTTTTAAAACTTTATTATATCAAATGAGAATTAACTTCCTCTCAATGTATCTGTTTCCCAGAAACACAAAAAAAAGAGATATGTGTGCAGAACTTCAATTATGAATGATGTCTTGGCAAACGTGTTTTCCTTTACTTCGACAGAGGCAAACAGGAGGTATCAAAAATATGATGGATGAGTCTTAAATATATAAACCGTTAAAAACGTTTACATCGGCATTAAAGTCTACATCCTGCAATAATAAATATTTAATTTTGATATTGATGCCAAGCTGAATGTCCTATCTCACTCTTAGTCTATTGTACTTTGATATTTATGGAGATTACCAATAATTAATGTTCAAGTGCAAATAGTGTGAAAAAGTATTACCTATAGAAATTGTAACACAATAAATAATGTAGTGTGAAGTAAATTGTGTTTTCGCCATCCCCTACAGGTCAAGCAGGTTGTTGCCACTACTCTTTCTCAGTTGGCTTGTACGAAGTTTTCAAAAACGGATGACAAATTGGAGCTACATACTCCATATTTTTATGAAACTTGTTTTACAGAGTGAAAAATATTTTTTCGGCCCTTTATTGTTTTCAAACTCTAAATACTGCAGCAGAGATCACCAGAGGTGACATACACCCATACCAGAAGGGTAACTAGTCGCATAATACATCTTTTTATACTTAGAGTGTGTTGAGTTCAGAACTGCATGATGCCACTTTCAGAATATTGTGCGAAAAAAATATTGCCCTTCAAAGCTGGTTGTGCAGATTGGCCTGCTATCACTGCTAACAGAAAAAGAAATGTCTATTTCTCCAATATTAAGATTTTTTCCAACATTTTAATTTTGGATTGAGAGTTAATTCTTCCTTTAAATGACAGGCATATCAATTATTCAAAAGCATACCTAATGATGTTTAAACCGAGGGCAAATGGGAGATAGAACGGCTAAACATATTACTCTAAAATTGTATTTTGATACTATATCAATTGAAGGGCTAAACAGTAAGGTTTTTTTTTATTGATTCCACAACTGTGACTTACCATCAAAGAATGAAAAATCAATTTACCTAACAATATCTGATTCGATTTGTCATTTGTCTGCGCATTATTTAAGCGTGCAAACTGCAGTTATTACTTTCTTTTGTAAATAGACAAATAGGGATTGCATAAATGTATGTTCCCCACTTTGACCCACCTAATCCTTTAAAAGTTAAACGTCTATAATGAATTTACACAATAGATGTAAGTGGGAAGCTGTGTCAAGGTGAGGAACATACTTTTATACGAAAATCATTGAATCATTTTAGCCCTACAACTGATAAAGTATCAAAATACAATTTAAGAGTAGTTATGTTAAATATATTCTTAAAAGGGTATCCTTTGGAAGCAAATAAAACATGCACCAAAGAACTGAAACTAGAGTGTGCATATTTTCTGGGCCAGACTAGCTAGTTTTGGCCATTTAAACCTCATCAGTGACCCTCTTATAGTTTCAAAGTTCCTTACTTATCTCCAATCATTAAGTATTTTTGAATAATTTATGTGTATTTACATTCATAGTCACGAAATTTATTGCAAAAATCAGTTTGAAAATGTGATTTTTTCGCAAATAATAAAAAAAACTGTTGTTCGAGTTAAAGAACTAATTTTGCAGCTTTTCTCGAAGATCTGCACATCTTACATGAGAGCGTAGCATAACTCTTTGGGTTGTTTTATTTCTTAACTCAGTATGTTCATTTTTCTTTGCACTGACATATCACTTTTTCATTGTCAATACTGTTTGTGTTTAAACTTATTTCTTCTTCGAAACTTTTATAACCTTTTCTAATCTGTTTTCTTTTCTGTATCTTTCCTCTTATTAAAAGAACAAAACTAAATAGTATTACCCCAGACGATCATTAAATGCATCTCCTGAAACAATTGGTCATTCATAATAATTTCTATATTTGGTTAGTTTCATCATTATTAGTTGTATACGTATCTTTAACGTCTTGAATGGTATCTCACTAGTGATATGTAGTCTTTATTTTAGCAAAGAATTTACGTCGGCCCTGTCCGACATTATCAATCAAGTTTAGCTTTGATAAAATGGAAGAATAGTCAGTTATATATATATAACCTGGATTTTTATTAGTTTTCATAACATATTCTAAATAAGTTACATTTATCACTGGATTCGTGTTTTTCCACGTATATACCCTAACATCTTCATCCATCAATCATGACACGTCAACCAGGTTAGTTTCATACTACCATTTTCGCCCTAGGCTTATTGATATGAAAGTATTTATGATAGACAATTTCGGGCTCCTGAAAAAAATTCCAGTCTCCATATATTACTAATATTTCATTGCCTGATTCTTAGCATTTTTCTTTTAAATTCCTAAAGAACTGTGGGCTATCTTCATTTTGAGAATATATATAAACTAGTGTAATGTTTTGCCTTGTAATTTCATGCAAAGAATAATAAAATGTCCATGTTTTAATATTTTGAACTTTGTGATCGAAATTATTATTTAAAAGAACCATTACCTCCGTCGATTAGTTCGGGATTGACTCATATAGACTTTATATTCCCATTCCAAATTTACATATAATTCAATTTACCTATGTTATGCAAATATGCAATTGTATTTTTTAACTAACAAAATGAAAAAGGTATCTTCGCTTCTGCATATTTGCTAACCCCTAACAATTTCGCTAAGTCAGAGATCAATTCTTATACAAGTAAACCATACAAAGCCACCATATGGACCCCTCCTATGTGCTAGCTTTGTATTACCGCCTTTTCATATTCAACAGTTGTGTTGTCTCTATAAAATTTGGCTATATTGTATCCATGTTTAGGAAAGTTGAAGGGGAAAGAAGAAAGATGGGACAAGAAAACAGAACGTATCCATCATTTTGGGTTTTTTTTTGTATTTGTACCCTATATATAGTCTATGCAATTTGGTTAGCATTCTGATGTTTTTTCTGGTGTGTGTGTGGGGGGGGGGGGGGGGGGGGTGTACTACACATGCCCACGGTGGTTGGCGTCCTGGGCTCCGTTTCACAAATCTTCTTACGAAAAACTTCTTCGTATGTCCGGTTTTTTTTTTTTGGCGGCTGATTAGGGTCATTTAAGAAAAAGTTTTAGTGCCTTTTTCTACATATATCAAATAGATAAGCTTTAACAAACCTACCAAAATACAGTTTAGTAACAAACTTACTAATATACAGTTAATTCTAATTAACACACCTCGCCTTATTAAGCCAAATAATAAGAAAACGTGATATATCAAACGATATAGTCACAGTTTTGAAGCGTGTGGTAAGCGCGCACTAGCTGACGTCAATTTTTACTGCAAAATGACATCAATCGTGGCGTTAGACTGCGTAACGTCGTTTTTTTACGCTTAAAGACGTTACATATTTACATAAATATATGCCACACAGTCCAACTTTAGGCGGGATTTCTTCAGTGCAATGGCGGATAGTTGGAAGAAGCAGGACTTCAAATTTGTTTTCGTCGTTTATAGTGTGTTAGAATCGAAATAGATCAGCTCTAGTGCGTGAATTGTTGAGTAATAATTCACTGTTTGTCGGTCAGTAGTACGAAGATAAATCTTTCGCGCTATACACTCATGATTCTATCTTCTTTACAACTGACCTCCACAACAATTCATGGGAGCGCAGTGGCTCAGTGGTAGAGTGCTTGACTCGAGACCGAAGGGCCGCGAGTTCGAGCCTCACCGGCGTCACTTGAGAAAGAACATTAATTTTAGCTTAGTACTGGTTCAACCCAGGAAGGCCCGTCCCTTTATAACTGAAAGATTGTTGATGGAACGTAAAGAGACAAATCAAACAAACAAACAACAATTCACTGCTAGAGTTGATCTATTTCTTAAGTAATTTTAACAAACTTACAAGAATACATTTTTTAACAAACTTACCAATGTACAGTTTAAGAAATAGATTCGCGCTCGCAGTGATTTGTTGCTTAATATATCACTGGCTGGAGGTCAGTCGTTAAAGTGAATAAATCACGAGCGCGAAGAACGAGGGATTTATCTACTTACGACTGACCGACAGACAGTAATTTATTAAGCAACAAATCACTGCCAGTGCGAATCTATTTCGATTCTAAAACACAAAAAAGGTTAAAAATATTAACGAATCCTTCAGTGTCCATTGCGATTCCGCCATCTTGAACAGATTGTAAGACTTTCCCGTAACTCTTGTTTATGCTGTAAAGCGTATAATTACGTACGTTTTGAATGTTCATTAGTTGTGAAAACGACGTTACGCCGACTATTGTCAACGTTACAAGGCTGTATGTGATAGATGACGTCATGAAAATCAAACTGGCGACCAAATTACGTCACGCCGGTCGGTGCCGAGTCGTGCAGTGATTAATGAACCAATAATTCACAGAATTTAATCATTGACTATATAGGCGATCAGTGTTAGAATCCAACATACATTTTTGTTGACAAATTTACCAATATACAATTAAGTAACAAACTTACCAAAACGCAGTTTGTTAACAAATTCACCTTATACAGTTTAGTAGCAAACTTACCGATATACATTTTAGTAAAAAGCTTCACAACATACAGTTAAGTAACAAACTCACCAATAAACATTTTAGTAAAAAGCTTCGCAACATACAGTTTAGTAACATACTAACCAATATACATTTTAGTAAAAAGCTTCGCAACATACAGTTTAGTAACAAACTCACCAATAAACATTTTCACAACATACAGTTTAGAAACAAAATTACCAATATACATTTTAGTAGAAACCTTCAAAATATACAGTTTAGTAACAAACTTACCAATATACATTTTAGTAAGAAGCTTCGCAATATACAGTTTAGTAACAAACTTACCAATATACATTTTAGTAAAAAGCTTCGCAACATACAGCTTAGTAACAAACTCACCAATATACATTTTAGTAAAAAGCTTCACAATATACAGTTAAGTGACAAACTTACCAATATACATTTTAGTAAGAAGCTTCACAATATACAGTTTAGTAACAAACTTACCAATATACATTTTAGTAAGAAGCTTCACAATATACAGTTTAGTAACAAACTCACCAATATACATTTTAGTAAGAAGCTTCACAATATACAGTTTAGTAACAAACTTACCAATATACATTTTAGTAAAAAGCTTCACAATATACAGTTTAGTAACAAACTTACCAATATACATTTTAGTAAAAAGCTTCGCAACATACAGTTTAGTAACAATCTTACCATATACATTTTAGTAAAAAGCTTCACAATATACAGTTTAGTAACAAACTAACCAATAAACATTTTAGTAAAAAGCTTCACAATATACAGTTTAGTAACAAACTTACCAATATACATGTTTGTAAAAAGCTTCACAATATACAGTTTAGTAACAAACTTACCAATATACAATTTAGTCAAAAGCTTCACAATATACGTAACAAACTTACCAATATACAATTTAGTAAAAAGCTTCACAATATACAGTTTAGTAACAAACTTACCAATACATTATTATGTTAAAAGATCTGTTGAGTTGTATACGAATTTACGAAATGCCTATACTGCAAACGATATGGACCCAAATCATATTGCTCCCTTGGAAACAGACTGATCAGGGTTCAAAGTGATTGCATCCACGATTAAATCTAGTCTGATGTACAAGAACACATGCAGCAGATGCATGTAATAAGCAGACGCCATTTTAGAACATAAACATTGGCAGGATAAGGGTTAAGTACGTCTATAAGATAGGCTGGCAAACATTTGGAGATTCTAAGAATTTTAACTTCCGGGATCATTGTTTGTGAAGCATTATCGTAGTCTGATAAGAGACAGCCTTTTTCACCAGTCGCAGCACGTACGATTATGATTTATGGGCAAGTTCACATGAAAATGGTTTGTTATATTCGCACCTTTTGAACCAATGATAGTCGGATAGTCCGTCCGTCGGTCAGTTTGGTGGTAAAGCAAACTTCTCTTTTTTGACCTAGGGTGCTCATATTTGGCACAATGATTGCTTATGGTGAAGAGATGACAACTATGGTTTCAGATCACCGTTATGACCTTGGAAGGTCAAATTAGGTTAAAAAAATGCTAAAAATCTGTCTTACTATAACGTCTCATTCGTTTGTTTATGAAGGATGTCTATATTACTATATTGATTGCGTATGGTGTGTAGGTGACAACGAAGGTTTCAGATCTCAAATAAAGATCAAGGTCAAATATACTTAAAATCGGTTTATTGTTCTAAGATGACAATGAATGTTTCATGTTGTCAAAATGACCTTTGAGTCAAAGGTCGATGTCAAATAAACTTAAAATATGTTTTATGGCTCGTACCTCTATAACTTCTCTGACGTCTTTTGGTGGAGGGTGTTTTTATTTGGCACAATGGTTCCTTAGTGTGTGTATATGACAACGATTGTTTTGAATCGCCAAAAAGACATTGGGGTCAAATGTCAAGGTCAAACATACATAAAATCTTTCTTATGGTGTGTAGCGTGAACTCTTCTTACATTTTTATGGAGAGTGTTCATACTTGTCTCAATGATGGCCTGTAGTGTGTAGATGACCTTCGAGTCAAAGGGCAGTGTCAAATATACTGAAATATGTTTTATGGCTGGTAACGTGAATCCCTCTGCTTATATATTTGATGTTGTTGTTTTTTGTTGTTGTTCTTTTCATATTTGGCACAATGATTGCCTATGGCGTGAAGATCGCACATATGACCTTGTATTGAAGGGCCAACGTCAAAGATACTTCAAATCTCCCTTATTGCGAGCTTGTCTTTCTTTTTTTTACCTAGGGTTTTCATATTTGGAACAATGGCTGCTTATGTTGTGTAGATGACAAAATGTTTGGGATTGCTGATATAACATTGGATTCGAAGGTCAATGTCAAATAAAGTTAAAATCTGCTTTATGGCTTGTTAGATGTACTCTGCTTACATTTTAATGGAGACTGTTTATATTTGATGCAATAGTTGGCTATGATGTTTAGATGACAGAGAAGCTTTCGGGTTGCTGATATGACTTGAAGTCATAGGTCAACATCAAATATATTTAAAATCAGACTGTTAGGCGCGATACTCAAACTTCTTTTATAATTTTTATGAAGGTGGTTCATATTTTGTACGATGATTGCCTTCGCCAACATTATACTTCTACCACGACCTCTAAGTAAACATCCTCGATTCAATCAATTCATTTGCCGTTACAGTCACGCCTCTAAGCGTTTTGTGGAAGTATACCTTAGGTCAACATTTGAAATTATACTGTGGATTATTATTCTAACTGCTTTACTGTTTTTGACGGGGCAGGGGGGTGTATTCCGATTCGACGCAATGTTTGCCTGAGATAGTTAGATGACAAAGAAGCTTTTGGGTTCCAGGTATCACCTTGGGGTCAAGGTCAAGGTCAAACTACTTAAAGTCTGGTTGTATGGCTTGTAATGTAAATCGCTTTCATGTTTTGATGTATCTATCACATGCATTGCCTGGGGTGCTGGTACGACCGTAATCCTACAAAGCTCCGCCTATAATTTGCAGCAGACGACAAACTCTAATGTTGCTGCTTTTTCAAAAATAACAAATAAGGCATGATATTACATGAGAACCGTCTGCTGAATAATCATAGTTTTACCTCATTTTTTTTCAAAAATTAGGGAAAATGTTGCAAATTTGTCGTCTGCTGCAGTCGTGATTGGCGCTTTAAGGGTTAAAACCTGGACGCCAATATATGGGACATATCATTGGCGTAGCCCCCATTACGCAGCTACGCACGTGCGTAAAAATGGTAACAAGCAAGTGCTCCCAAGGGGAGCGAGTTCTTTCCTATAAGAGAAGTTCCCGTTTTGAAAAGGGACGCAATTGAAGAGAATCACTGCTTGATCCAGTGGTCTTACTTTGCTGTGCGTAACTTTTTCAGCGTTCTGACTACACCATTGTGTATGGGGCACTGGTTGTTCATGGTGTATATTTTGAATTGCAGACAATAAATGTTGCTGTGTGCGGCCTTGTTGTTCGCATTTTGTGTATGTACCTTTTCTCGTAAATTGTGGTCCAAATATATTTAAAATCAAGAAAATGTCAGACTGTTTGAAATGTAAAAGATATATTTAAAGGAAACTGATATATTGGCAGAACCTCTTCTACGCAGATTATTTTGGAGTTATTCCAATCTGTAAAGTTACTTCAGACTTATCTGATATTTGGTTGAGGCTAAATGAATAATTGAGCATATAAGCGTAGTGTCTTTTTATGGAACACAGGCAAACAGTGCAGATGGGGAATAGAGAGCTGGCTGCTTTCCTGGTGTCTCTTGATTGCTGTGTGGCTCTTCCTGGCCATACGCATTGTGGTGTTATAATGCCATGCTATATACCTCCAAACGATGTGCACTTTCCAGTTTGTCACATGATCTTATGTCCTATTGACTTTACCGAACCACGCCCAGAATGTCTTTCAAATGCAATCTCAGGGGCGGATCCAGGATTTATAGAAAGGGGGTTCATATAGATCAATGTGTGTGGGGGGAGAGGGGATTCACTTCGCTGATTTTATCTCATTTTTCTTAATATCCCATGAAAATGAAATTATTTGGTCTCACCGAGTCTAATAGTGTATAACTGACCGATGCAATGACAACTTGGGACATGACATACATGAAGTCCCAAAAACAAAATCGCTAATATTCAATCTCCCACAATAAATTTGAGGTTTACCTTTCAGTTAGTGTGTTTCACCTCTCGCCATGACTGGCAATTGTTATGCTTTTTGTGGTCAGATATTTTTTCAAATTCATCTTTTTTGAAAAATCAGGAATACCATCAGTGTCAAACTGTTTGGATCCAGCTCAGAACCAACAGTTTGTCGTGCCTGATCTGGGTCCAAACTTAATGTTTGCAAAGTTTATCAGTAGACGACACTAGTAGACAAAAGATAAAATAGTCGTGGTAATCGGTAAATTGTAGCTATGGGTTAGTCTTTGCATTGTGATTGGGGCAGGTCTTGGTCGTATTTACTGGTTTTGCTTAAATTTGTGTCGATGTTGTAAACCATGCTGGGGTGTCATTTTCAGGGTTTTTTTTTTTACTTTTACTATCTCTAACATTACTACTATGACATTTGCATACATGCTTATTGTAGGTGATTCAGAACTTGCTTGATTGAGTTTTATTCCATTTTTCTGTGGAACGTTTTTTTTCTGTTGTTGTTGCTGTTGTTGATTCATTGTTCACTGTTGCTCCGAATGTTTGTGGGAGTTTTGTTTTGTTATGCAATAGGTAGTGTCCTTTCTAGTTTTGCAATCAACTCGATGATAAAGAGAGAGCTGGTTGGTTTACCCTGTGTTCTTGGTCTAATGTGGTTGTAAGTCTTCTGTGTATCTTTCTCATGGTGCCATGGGTTGGTTTGCAGTGTGATTGTGGCATTTCCTGGTCATACTCACTGTTCAAATGTTCAATGTCGGTTTTCTATTATTTACCAGTTTTTGGTGTTGATGCTTTACGTCCCAGTCAACACTTTCTCAGTCAAATAGGGATTATTTCCTGTCTTCCTGTGTTGAACGAGTACTAAGCTGCAGATAAAATGTCTTACACAAGGACAAACACAACGACTCTGGCCGTGAGTCGCAAACTAGATCCCCAGTCTAACGCTCTACCGAATGAGTCACTGTGCTCCCCCTTATTTACCAGTTGATCCTGGACATTCCTGGTCCGAGGTTATAAAACTTTTTTCATGCTGAACTCAACTTAGCATGGAATTTATCATGTTCTAAAATGTTAAATTGACAAAAAATTATCGGCATTTTAACATTTATTAGCGTGATCAAGCAAGAAAAGTATATTTTTCAGCATTTTAGCTTATGAGCTGTTGAAATTTCTTGGGGCCTAGTGTTAAATGAAGGGACAGACACAGATTGTCGGTTATTTGGAAGGGGACTAAAAGCGCTTGACAGACCAAAAACGACACACAAACTTTTCAGTTTTTCTCTGCAGTTTATTCATTTGTGCATGCATTACTGCAAGCATATATAATAATTGACAATCTCAAAGTCCGTATACTAGTCCAGGGTCGGGATCTCTCAGTTTAACAATGAGTAGAAGTGGTACTCTGATTATACAAACTACAGCAAACAAAAATGAGTCATGTGGATCTCACTGGTATTCATAGTTCCCACTCAACCAATAGTTACTTCCCTTTGGAAAAATGGTCAGCCGTGTAGGTAAAAAATCAATAGACCACATAGTGGAAAAATTGAAAATCTATTTTTTTTTTAATTAGCAAGACTATTTATTCATGTTAAGCCATACATCGTTTTTTTTTTTATTCCATTATGCATAAATCATTGCAACTGCCACGACACAAGTATGTGGAGGTTTTTAGAAAAATAGGTATTTCTATTTTTTTGCCAATTTGTCTTATTGATTTTTGACCATCAAGATGGCTGACCTATGTTTCAAAGGGAAGTAACTATCAGTTGAGTGGGAACTATCAATAGCCAGTGATGTATATTATTCTTAAACAGGTCGCTGGTATAGCTACACAAAATGTCAAAATAGAACATTGTATAAAATGTCAGTACAATGATAAACTAAAACAGTGTACAAATGTCAGTACAATGGCCAGCTAGAGCAGTGTTAAAATGGCAGCATAATGCAAAGCTAGAACATTGTATGCATGCCAGTGCAATGCCATGGGCATTGAACTGGCATGCATACAATGTTGTAACATTACATTTAACATCCTATTACTGTCATAATAAATATGTACATGAAGTACATAAAGGTGGATTTCACCAAAAAAGAAATCGCCCAAAATATTTTAATCTTTTATGCGAGTCATGAATTGCAAGGCATCCTGTTGATTCTTTAATATAATCAAATATTTCAAAATTTAAGATTTCATTATGCATCCAATATAGTGCAATGAAACACTTTTTTAATTTGCATATCTTAACAGGTTGGGAAACAACCTTGCATAATTGTAGTTTCTTTTTAAACTTTTACCAAATTTCCAAGTTTGTGACCCTGACCTCATGGGTGCAGTTGTACATCCAAATGAACTAGTTCTAGCCAAAGCTAATATCAGTGCAATTTCAACCAAATTTGGGGATATTTTCTCAGTCACAGCCCCTTACAATTAACAGAACATCACTTTCTTTTCTTTTCTTTTTTGTGTCATTGTTTTGTTGTTGTTGTTTTTACCATAAAAATAGAGAATTATAATTATCATGAGTCATCATATTTTGAGATTTCTGATTGAAAACAAAAGCTGTTTGTGCTACTTCTACAATATGTGTGGCCAAATCTACATTTTAACACTTCCGAGTGCAAAGTAGTAGAGTAAATAATCACCAAAGACCATTGACATAGCTCCCATTACGCAGGTAAGCATGTGCGTATTAAAAAATAGTAACATTCAAGGGAGGTCACCCATTGTGATAAAAGTGATCTATTATACCATAAGGAACTGCTCTTAAAGGAAAGAATTTGCTCCCTCTGGGAACAAATTCTTTCCTTTAAGAGAAGTTCCCATGTTGAAAAGGGACGTAATTGAAGAGAATCATTGCTTGATCCAGTAGTCTTCCTTTGATGTGCGTAACATTTTGAGCTTTCTGGCTACGTCATTGAAGACTCAACCAATGCATCAGGGACATACAATTAGAGTACCAACATTCCACTCTGTCAGACTTCGAGACCTTGGCCTCAATATTATCACAACTAATGTTTGTTCACTTGAAACTTTAAAATCCATAAATATCATTGGCTAAGGCTGTTAACTTCTATCCAATCAAAACAATGGATTTAAAGATTAAAGTAAATTATGCTGGCACATTTAAAGCTGTTCACTATCATAGCTTTATTCCATAAAGCATCAACCAAGATTTCACCCTTTGTATACTGATGCATTATTCCATCTGACTTGATAAAACGAGCGTAGATTGGTTCATTGTATATATCAAGGGATGACAGGTTAGAATTTCTAAAGTATGATTCACTTCAGTCCCTGAAGACATGCGCCGATCCAGAAGGAGGGGACAGGGGGTCTGGGCCCCCTCTGAAAAATCACAAAAATATAGGGTTTCCTGGCATAACTGTTCTGGATCCCTTAAAAATCACAAAGCTCCAAGCCAGCATTCAATGTTGGGCCAACATCGGCATGCCAGCGAAACGCCATATAAATGGCGTTTCCCTGGCGGGTGGATGATGGCCCACTTATAGTGGTATTTGGATCCTCCCTCCTCTTTAACTACATCAACTTAAAAAAAAAAAAAAAAAAAAAAAAAAACATTGTCAAAGTTGGGCCCCCTCTGGCAAAACTTCTGGATCCACGCATGTATTAGCAAACAGTACAGACACAGAGGAGAATACTTCTAAGCTATTTAGCTTGTTCTCCAAATCCTGATACTTGATATATATGTTATTTTAAATTTATGTAACATATTTATGAAATAAATACTGTCAAAACAAAACAGTACAGACCCTGGTGAAATGCCGTAATATGTGGCATTTCATCTAGGTCTTCACTGTTTTAACCATTTAAGTGTTTCCAGTATACAAAGGGTTGTGCAGATGATAAGTAAGCGTCATCTCTCTTTATTTCAGGGATTACGAGGCTGATATTTCATGTGAATCAACTGATGAGGCAGATTATTCACATGAAATATCAATCATTTTATTTTCAAAATGTCATCTCCTGCAATGATAGGTGATGCTTTAAGTGTTAACAAGTCAGTTGCACATCACATGGGTTTGTCTAAATACCAATAAAGGGGTCGCATCAATCAAAAGTGAGCCTTAAAATAGGTCTGACATAAAATACAGTATATGTTCTAAATTCTAAACACTAATTGGCGGCCAAAATGGCCTAGGCAAACAGTGCAGACACTTACTTTTACAAAATGTTGGTCAGAATAGCAAACAGGGGAGACCCTGATCAGGCTGCTTCTTCAGAAGCAGCCTGATCCGGGTCTGCACTGTTTGTCTAGATCTTTTTCGCAAGCTAATAATGTTCAAAATTTTAGAGCATACACCATATTGGCAATCTAGTGTGCTAAAATTAGATGACTTGTCATTGTATAATAATGAGCCATACAATGGCACCAAAATGAGGCAAATAATAAGCAATGAGTAGTTTCCCTTTGAACATCAACAAATTCTACAGACACTTAAAAAGTCCCTCGGAAATACCTTTGGCAATCCATGTCCCATGAGCATGATACACAAAGGAGATACTCTAATTTTCTAAATTATTTCCAAGAAAGAAAGAATTCTTAGAAAGTTTGTGACAGTACATACCCTGAAAATGGCAACTTGCATTTTTCTGGGTATCATGCATATAAAAGGCAAGATTTCTTTAAAGACAATGTAAACAGCCAAACTTTCATATACAGTCCCCACATCGTGCACGATGTCATAAGAACATGACAACGTTCCTGCAAGTGAAAGTCATTTTGATGAATCAACAAAGAGTTGACCGCAAAAGAGCAACATGTTGCTAAGGGAAACTACTCTGTTTACTTAAACAACCTCCAAAATATATCTACAACATGATTTAGCAAACAATAAAGACTTTTATCGCATGACGTCGTGTCTGGGAGTAATATAACCCCATGCAGTAAAATTGATAAACCACTAGTGATTTACAGATTTAGCAACGTAATGTAATGACTTCCATTTCAACGTTGCGCAAAAGATGGCAAAATCTTGCGTTTTCATGTCAAAAAATTCAATTTTAAAGTAATTTTAACGTCATATGATCAATAGAATCTAACATTCTTGCTCCTGGATTATTGAATTTATTAAACTCGTTGCGAAAAAGAGATAAAATGCTCTGCAAGCCTCGCATTCTATCTCTTTTCTAAACTCGTTTAATAAATTCAATAAAACATGAGCAGTCATGTAAGATCCTCTATTTCAAAATGCTTCTACAGAACACCTTGTGAATGTACAGAGACAGAACCTTTCATTTGGGCCTCGACGCGAGAAAACCTGTCTTCGGGGTTTCCGAAAAAGCGAGACACAAACCAGTCTCCTCAGCTATTGAGACTAGCTAGAATAGTGAAATTTCGCTCGAAGCAAGTTAAGATATGATACCTTTCAAAACCTGAATAACAAAGGCGCTGATCAGACTGCGTGGATGCGCAGGCTGGTCTGCGCATGTGTTGTTCGCACACCCTGAAGACAGGTTTTCTCGCGTTGAGGCCCATTTCTGACAGCACCAATCATTACTGCAGCAGACAAAACATTTTGAGATTTTTATTTATTTTCAGGGCAATTTCTTATGGCTTGCTACTGTAAATAAAGAAATTTTCGCGAGGGTTTAACTTTCGCGAATAAATTTAAGACATGTTTGCAAACAGTTTGGACCCAGATCAGGTCCAATAAAATTTAAAAAAAAAATTGAAAAAAACACCAGATGACAAAAATCCTTGAAAAATTTCCCAGGAAGCAAAGAGCAATAAACAACTGAGAGACTATTCTTAACTTGGAAAAATTATTACAGGAAAATTCCTCAAAGAATACTGCTTCCTTCCTGTTTCAGGAAAAAAAAATGTTCCCAAAACCGCACATTAGAGGCCACTGTGGTCAAACAATGTATGGTTATGTTCTAAAACTTCAAACAACTCTCTCTATTTTTTCATCATTATTTTTTTGTCATAAAACCTTTGATTCACCAAAATGCTTGTCAGAAAAGCAAACAGTGAAGGCCCTGATCAGACTGCTCCTTAGTCTGGGTCTGCATTGTTGTTTGACTTTTTTGTCTAATTATTGGTGTTTCAAGTTTTCGAGCATTTACTGGACTTTTTCCACAACTCTGCATGCTGAAGAAGTTTTCAGGATTTTTTTGTTGTCTGCTTTTTTTACAAACTTTTTTCAAACCATTCTTCAAGAATACCATGGGAGTGTCGATCAGTGTAGAATCAGATCAGAGCTAACCTTTCATAGAGCCTGATCTCGGTCTAAACTATTTGCAAAGGTTATCGGCAGATGACATTGGCAGGCAGAGTTATAGCCCCAGCAACTGTTTAACCCCCACAACTGCAGCAGACGACAATTTAAAATTTTGCCGCTTTTTCAAAAATAAAGCATAAGGCATGATATTTCATGACAATCGTCTGCTGGCAGATGATTCTCATGAAATATCATATCTTATTTTTTCGAAAATTGGGAAAGGTGTCTCAAAATTTGTCGTCTGCTGCAGTTGTGATTGGCGCTTTAAGGGTTAAACTCATGACAGTTTGAATATTGCCTTACCATCTTTAAATTTCAATCTTAAGAAATCATCATCAAACTCTCATCCACTGGGTTGTTACCAGGGCATTGAGGGCTTAACACTTCTACATATGTCAAACAGTGCATGATGAAACCAATCTCTTGGGCAAAGACCTACATTCATAATTCAAACCAAGGACTGGTGCCCCTTTCTGCAGCTGTCATATAAGATAATACATGCTGGTGTTTCATTAGAAGCGGGCCCCACAAATATTTTCAAACAAGCTACAATAAATCATTGGGAAAGAGCCCTAATGCTGACAAAAGTTGTGCTTGAACAGCAAAGCTTAACATTGCTGCAAGCTTACGCATTTACTTCTTTTTTTCTTTTTTTTTTTACTAATAAGATATCTTCACTTGAACGACCCATGGCCACATAGTTAGTGCTGTTTAATCCTTTTCCCATCAATACATTTTTGTCCTGAAAATGTTGTCTGCATTTATGTCTGCTGCATACATCCAAGTGCCTGTCAGACTATATTGGTCTTGGAAGCAAACAATATGAACCCTGACCAGACTGCTCTGGGTCTACATTATTTGCAATATAGTCTACCTAAGAACATGAGCAGAAGAGAGAGCAGTTGACAAAAGTAGTGACTGGTGGGCTCCTATACAGTAAAACCTGTCTTAAGCGACCACTCAAAAATGGTCAAAACAAAGAAAGATCTTAAAAACAAATTGTAGCTTAATGAAGGTCAAAAGTATTGCAGAATGCTCCCCTTTGGAGCATTCTGTAATACTTTTGACCTGCATTAAGTGATAATCGGTCTTGAAAACTAATTTTTGGTCTTCTTTTTGAGTGGCTGCTTAGGACAGGCTTTACTGTATATACATGTATTACATTGGCTCTGATTAACTATGGCTGATTCAGCTCATTTCTGTCAAATATGCAATAAGGACAATATGCCAACAATGTAGCTCATTTTATGAAAGATGACGCTAATGAAGTCATTTTTCAAATGAAGGGATGAAAATGAGGGAAATGATAATCACATATAAAGCAACAAACACTCAACGCAGATAACAATACCACAACAAGCTTTTTTAGATATGAAAATAAACCTTTTATGTTTACCCTGCTGGCCTGGATATATCCTGTTTTGTAACAATCATTGATCCAGATCAGCTTTGAAGATCTGCTTTTAAATACATGCCGATAAATGGCAATGTTTTTTGTTTGTTTGATTTGATTCTTTACCTCCCATCAACAATCTTTCAATTATAAAGGGTTGGGTCTTCCTGGGTTGAACCAGTACTAAGCTAGGATTAATGTTCTTACTGAAGGTCACAACACAGTGATGCTGGTGAGGCTCGAACCCGCGACCCCTCGGTCTTGAGTCAAACACTCTACCACTGAGCCACTGTGCTCCCCACATGGCAATATTCTTTGCATGCTGGGTAATTTTGCACACTTTTTGTGTCTGCGGATTTTTATTTTTTAAAAATCAAAACAAACTTTTGCAAAAACAAAATCTTTCAGTAATACAACTTGAGTGTCAAATAGCTTGGATCCAGATCAGGCCTGACTTTCTGTCAGGCCTGATCTGGGTCCAAACTGTTTGCAATGATTATCTGCAGACGGCAATTCCATATTTAAATAAAAAATCTTGTGTTGATAACAAAACAAAAATTTGTGGGAAATCACAACTGAGCAGAAGCACACGTAAGTGACACACAAATAGGAAAGACATTTTGTTTTTGATAGTTTGCAAATATAACAATCGAAATAATTCAAAGCTTGGTCATCCAGAGGACCTGGGAAGAACCCAATAAACATATAGAAATGGGCCGCTATTGGCCAATCAGCAAAATGGGTACTTTGGCAAACAGTGACGACCCAGATGAAATGCGGCATAATCAGTGTCTGCACATTTAGCGAAGACAAAAACGATCTCCAGAGAAAGAAATACAGTTCTTATTTGGAATTTATAAACTGTGATCCCTCGATATATATATATAATGAACCATCCCCAGATAAATGCAGCAAACCAGAAGGAAGAATCCGTTAGAATATAAAGGGTTAAACATGCCCCAAAAGATAAGAGTGCATAACTGAAAATTATTTTTCTTATTTCTCAACCAAAACATATGTTGTGGGTACTCAAAAGAACCGTCTCGATGAGACGGTTCTTTTGAACACCCAAAACACATGTTTTAACCGATGGATAAGAAAATAATTGCAATTTTAAGCTAAATAATTTTGCTTAACTGGCCCTATGGGTTAAAGCATATAGAATAAGTACCATTGTCACGTTGAATGGTCCTTTTATTTCTAGCTCATCAGTATCTTGATCACTATTGCCGTAAACAATCAAATACATCCGCTGCAGGGATGTACATGTTTATTTAAGACTAAAATAGTCAACAACTCAGTGATGGCTAAAACCAATTTTTTTAGATCTCTAGCCTAAGTGGACAGTTGATTTTGTTTGTTTTGATTCTTTATGTCCCAGTCAACTTTTTTTGATCATGTGGGAACTGGGTTGAGCCAGTACGATGCGGATTATAATGTACATTGTATCTTCCTAGAGGACACAATGCAAAGCCCCCAGACACAATGCAGTGCCTCCGGTGAGGCTCAAACTCAAAACCCCTTAATCTCGAGTCCAGCACACTATCACTGAGCCACTTGGCTTCTCAGTGGACATTAAAAGCATGTTCTATTTTTTTAGAATACAGGAAATAAAGTACCATCATCTCATAGGTAAATACATTCCTTTTCTTTTAACCTTTAATGCGCCAATCGCAACAAAAGTCGCCTGCTTTTCTCGTCTGCTGAAATGTTAAAGAAGCCTCTATGGCAAACAGTGAGGACCCAGATCAGACTGCTTCTATAGGAGCAGTCTGTTCTGGGTACACGCTGTTTGTTTCTATACTTAATTCGTCAGTAATGTTGGGCAATTATCTGCAGCAGACGACATTTTCAGATGCATTTTTTTCTTGGCGCTTTAAGGGTTAATTTTAAACCTTTTCAGACCGACAAAAAATTTCATAAAGCTGTATGCAATAAAATCAGAATGGTCCATTATATATAATGAGGTGTCACAGGTTACTATTTCCAAAGTAAATATTGCATTTCTTTCTCTGAAGATTGATTTTATATTAGCAAACAGTGAAGTTCCTGATCAAATGCAGCATTATGCGGAATTTCATCAGATTCTGGGTCTTTCCTGTTTACCAAAGTATCCATTTAGGAGTTACTGATCCATAAAGGGATGAAAGAATATCTATGGAGGAAAGTGTCTTGTCTGCCACTAGAAGGTCAAGGTTACTTACATTAATATAATTGAGCCGTGACATGTGATTTCAAACAATGTGGCATTTTGATAAGTGTAGACTCAGACTAGCCTGTGTAACCTCCTTTTAAGCTTAGAAACTCCAAATGATGTTAGGTCAGTAGCTTAATATTCATAGAATATTCATGCGACTAGCAAAGGCTCTGATCAGTCTGTGTATGTGCAGGCTGGTCTGAGCCTTTGCTGGTCGTAAAATACCACACTGTTGGAAATCTCATATCGCGGCTCATATGTAGAAAATTTTATGAACCCACAATAGCCATTTCTGAGTGTAACTGACTGAGATAATAGGTAAAAGCCAAACATTTTTTGCTTTCTTTCTCAATAAAAGGTTGGTTTTCAGAGCTGGAATTCACAATTTACTTGTCAGAATAGGAAATAGAGAAGCCCCTGATCAAATCTGCTTCTGCAGAAGCATACTGATCTGGGTCTGTACTGTCTGTCTATGCCTTTTTAGCAGGTGACTCTTCCAAGTTTAAGAACATCTATTGCACACCTTACACTTTCCAGAAAGCAAATGACAAAGGTGGGCACTATATGGGACTTGACGCGAGAAAACCAGTCTTCCATGTTTGCAAACAACAAAGGCGCAGACCAGGCTGTGCATCCACAACAAAAGGTACAGACTGATCAACACCTTTGTTATTGGCTTTTTGGAAAGTATCATATCTAGACTTGCTACAAACAAATTTTCATTTTTCTAGCTAGTCTATGTAGCTGAGGAGACTGCTTTGATTCTCGCTTTTTCGGAAACCCCCAAGACAGGTTTTGTAGCGTCGAGGCCCATATAACAGGGTTTGCTCATGGCATTGGGCATATACCCCAGGAGATTTTAAATCCTGCATGTCTTAAAGCGGGCACAGCCAAAATAGTGTAAATCAAGATGGGTAGTCACACAAAGGGTGGCAACTCACCCAGTTTAAAGAGAAGTTATGTAATTTTCAACTCAAGATTGTTTTACCATTCTTATGCATTTGCTCAGGAAATTTTAACTCATACACGTCTAAAAGGGGGCCCAGACAAAATAGTGTAAACCAAGATGGGTAGTCACACAACAGGTGGCGACTAATCCAGTTTGAAGAGAAGTAATGTAATTTTTCAACCCAAGATTGTTTTACCATTCTTAACAGCAATCGCCTATATTGAGAAATAGACTACTCCAATGTGATGGCAATAGAGAATGGCTTATTCATGGCATAAAAAGGTAAACACTACAAGTATAAGCTTTTCAAAAAAGCTCCCCATCTTTCAGCTCTTAAGTGGGTTCAAGTACAGTAGCCACTTGAAAGCTAAATTGAGTAGCTGTTTACAACGGAAGTGATGAGCTATTAAATGATACACCCACCTCATCGCCATCTCCGCTTGCGGAGATGGCGGTGAGCTGGGTGTGTCATCTTAATGTTGTGACACCTTGATGTAATATTCATGGAAAGGGCTATCTAATGCTACACCACTTAGACGGTGCTACCATACAGGTTGCAAACTATGTCAATTATAATTGCCATCCACTTGAGGATGGCAATAAATACATGCCATTTTCATCTGGGTGGTTGTATTTGCAGACTAGAGACGAGATATAACACATTAAAACAAAACACATATACACATGTACACAACGAAATAAACAATCCATATAAAATAGCTTTTTTCATCAAACAGTTTTAACATTTTTACAAAGTTAAATTTATTTCATTTTTTTTTTCGTACTTTCATTTATAGACCTTCACCAAGGAGAAATGTACAAGATTCAAAACATGCTTGTCAACAAAAATTCGAACTTGTCAGCATGGAGCCAATCACAGATCAGCTTTTTCTTTCTACAACCAATCAAACTGCTCTATTGTCATCTAATTAGAATGCTGGTTCCCCATTCATTTCTAAACAGAATCATTCTCATCATTTTATGATCACAGATAAACTATTATGAAAAACAATTCTAAAATACACATACATACTTGGGCCTTGACATGAGAAAACCTGTCCTCAGGGTTTGCTAACAACAAAGGTGCAGACTGATCAGCACCTTTGTTACTTGCTTTTTGATAAGTATCATATCAAAACTTGCTGCAAGTTAAATCTCAATTTTCTATCTAGTCTCTGTAGCTGAGGAGACTGGTTTGAGTCTTGCTTTGTCAGAAACCCCCAAGACAGGTTTTGTCACCACAAGGCCCACTTCTTTCTTACCAAAAACAGTCTCTATTGCAAAAGCACATAAGATTCTAAGCAAGCGTATTTTCTATAAAGCAGTTAACTCTTAATGCGCCAATCGCAACAAAAGTCATCTGCTTTCTCGTCTGCTGAAATGTTTAAGAAGCCTCTGTGGCAAACAGTGTGGACCCAGATCAGACTGCTCCTATAGGAGCAGTCTGTCCTGGGTCCACACTGTTTGCTTCTATACTTAATTCCTCAGTAATGGTAGGCAATTATTTACAGCAGACGACTTCAGCAGATGACATTTTCAGATGCATTTTTTCTTGGCGCTTTAAGGGTTAAGATGTTCATTATCACAATGCAATATTGACGAGAATTTTTGACAAATTAACTCTTTTCCCCTGTGAAGTTTTCCTACTTTTTGTCGTCTGCTGATTTTTTTCAAAATCAACTTTTTCGTAAAGTTCTTTCAGGAATACAATCATGATGTCAAACAGTTAGGATACAGATCAGGCCCGACAATCCAGTGGGCCTGATCTGGGTCCAAGTTGTTTGCAAAAGTTATCAGCAGACGACACTAGGTGATAGAGAATACATACTGAAATTACCCCAAATACCTGAACAGATCAGCATGAGATGAGATGGCAAAACAGATAAGATAAATTGTGGTGCTGTATCTATTGAAAAAGACAAGCGTTTCGGACATGTCCAAATAATTAGGGTAAAATGGCATTATTTGAAGCAATTTTCAAAAGCAGAACATTTAATAAATACGAAGAAATCTCATAAATAATAAATTATAAACATAAAAGGACTTTTATAAATACAAGGAGCCACACTCAATGTTACTGCTGGGACATACTAGCACCATCGTTGTTGATCTGAAACAGGGTGGTGAAAATCCTGATAAAATTAACCCTTAATGCGCCAATCGCAACAAAAGTCGTCTGCTTTTCTCGTCTGCTGAAATGTTTAAGAAGCCTCTATGGCAAACAGTGTGGACCCAGATCAGACTGCTCCTATTCTGGGTCCACGCTGTTTGCTTCTATAATTAATTTGTTAGTAATGTTAGGCAATTATTTGCAGCAGACGACTTCAGCAGACTACATTTTAGATGCATTTTTTCTTGGTGGGTTAAGGAGATTTATTATTAATTTCCTGTGTATAGATTCAGCCAATAACTGCATTCCCATGAGCTGGATAAGCCAATCACTACACACTTTTTAGATATCTAGCCATCTATTGGCTGAAATTAATGTCTGAATTTTGAAGTCCAGTGACAACATGATTGTCTTATTTACTGTAAAGTAAAACCTGTGTTAAATTGTCTCTCTCAAAAAGACCATAAATTGGTTTTCAAGACCAATTACGGATTACTAAGGGTCAAAAGTATTGCAGAATGCTCCATTTGTCATTAAAATCTTTGTTTTGTCTATTTTGAGTGGCCATTTTACACAGGTTTTACTGTATATGTTTATGTCCCAAAAGTTACATTGAATGATGCTAGCAAGTTGTTTTTCGTGGCCAATCTACTTATGAGGAGACCCCAAAACCCCATATTACACCATGTCAATGTAACCAAACCAATTATTAGTATAGTATGAAATATCAAGGGTACGGAAAATGTAAGCACCAATGTAATCATCACCATCTATTTTTACAGTTTAGCACCACAACTCTGGTTAACTTTCAACTTCACTCAGTACAGTAAAACCTGTGTAAAACGACCACTCAAAAATATACACAACAAAGATCTTAATGAGAAATGGTAGCTTAAATGAAGGTCAAAAGTATTGCAGATTGCTCCCCTTGGAGCTTTCTGTTATACTTTTCACCTGCATTAAGTGGTTATTGGTCTTGAAAATCAATTTTTGGTCTTTTTGAGAGTGGCCGTTTTGCGAAAAAGTACCAATATCTCACTAACTAGCTCCATTTTTAATTACATACTCTTATCTAGAGGCCCGGGACTTCTCTTAATTTTTTTCATGGTTTTCCTTTCATCTGATTGGCTCACAACAGCACAAATAAAACAAGCACTAAGTTTCCCTACTGAACAAAATTTTAAAAGAAGTATAAACACCATTCTTGCTGAATGAATTTTAACCACCTATAAATTTTCAAATCAAAACATTGTGCAGTACATGTATATATAATTTAGGATAGGGGCCCTTCTCACCTCATATATTTATCCGCGAAAGAGTATCCTTCATATGTATTGGGTGTGTGACTCAGGGCCGGATCCAGGATTTCTGAAAAGGGGATTCATAGGTATAAAGGTATGGGGAATTATCTCATTTTTATTACATGTCCCTTGAGAATGAAATAATTTGCTCTCACCGAGACCAAATTCTTTCATTTTCATAGGATATTTAAAAACAGGGGGCGAGAGGGGGGGGGGGGGGGGGGTTCAAGCCAACCCCCTCTGGATCCGCTATTGTGACTAAGGACAAGAATAATTCATCAGAAATGAGACTGTCAAGTTTATGACATAATTTATTAATTATTTGGGCCAGAGGAAGGAATTTCTTTGTACCACAATATGTCATGATGGATACTTTTTCTTGCCCTCTTTGTATTGTTTAAGATTTTATGATTTTTTTTCCAGTTTCAAATAGAATCATTCTTTTTCCCGTTCCATTTTTTTATATATTTTATTGGGGTTTAAATGTACAGCGGTATCAGTATCTATTGACAAAGACGTCAAAGACTTCCAAACAGTGTTATTAACACACGTTGAAGAGACATTTTAGTGACATAAATATTCATTTTAGTGATATAAATATCTTGGTCTTTATTTTGTTTTGACATCATTTAACAATGCAAAAATGACATCATTTAACAATGCAAAAAATGTAGGCGCACTAATTATTGACTTTTTGATATTTCAACATAATATTTCATCATAAATTGCTCAGTACACAGGCTTAATTGTTATTTGAAGTCGTGTGGAAGGCAGCAACATTGAAAAGCTAAAGATTACAGATTAAGGATCCGGTCTCATGGACAGGTGGTCAAAGTTTCAACAGTGAAATTTGCAGCTGTTCTTGAAAAAAAAATCCAAGACACCAACATTTAAGATCTAAGATTACAGATTAAAGATCGGGAATTCCTGATTGGATTAGAGATCTTGGTTCCTGATTATAGAGATTAGATCTAGATTCCTCAACATTTCAGACCTTCAGTTAACCATCAGTGCTAGAGGATTTCTTTGTTTGTTTGATTTGATTCTTTACGTCCCATCAACAACCTTTCAGTTATAAAAGGATGGGTCTTCCTGAGTTGATCCAGTACTAAGCTAAGATTAATGTTCTTGCTCAAGGACACAATGCAGTGATACCAACAAGGCTCGAACTACAATGCAGTGATACCAACAAGGCTCGAACCTGCGGCCCTTCGGTCTCGAGTCAAGCACTCTATTACTTAGCCACTGCGCTCCCTATCCCATTCTGTATGCATAATTATCTAATAAGCAATGATTTTTTTTTCATCATTTGATTACTGCAGCAATATTGTAATCAGTTTGCAACTATCAGAGCTAAAAAACACTCGCCAAAATGACCCAGAGTATAAAACTAGATTTAGCAGCAAGCAGAGACTTGAACCTTCTCATCTATGGACATAAATGTTCCCTTCGCCTCCCAGCTTTTTATATCCTAATTTTGCGCAAGCCTATCTACTAATAGTAGTGCCCCAGTACTGCTAAAAACCTGGTGAACTAAGCACATATTCAAAACAGTGGTTAGACCACACATACACTCACTCAAAACTTCACTCAAACTCACACACTTTAATTAGGCATGTCAAGAAAAAACTTAACTAAAATTGAGCTCTTTGAAGACCAGAAACCCCTATGAACAGTGAAGACCCAGATGTTGCAGCATTTCATCAGGATCTGCACTGTTTATTAAAGATAAAATCAATCTACAGAGAAAGAAATCTGTTTTTTTAATTATAACCTGTGACCCCTCAATATATACAATGGACTATTCTGACTGTATTAAACTTTATGGAAATTTCCATTCATCTTAAAAAAATAGTCCTTCAAACATATTATGTGGACAATCACAGAGCAGATCAGTCTTTAGAAAATCTACAATCAGGTTTTAAAACCAGGTGGCACTAAAACCTACCTGCTTAGCTACAAAGACTAGCTAAAATCTTGAAACAATTAACCCAAGAAACCAATCTTTCTTGTGCCACAACTCCGATAATAGACTACTGTAAACATTCTAAAATTTCAAATACTTTTCTTTTTCTGTTCTCGAATAAAATGTTGGTTTTAGGGGCTGGAATTCACAAGATGCTTGTCAGAACAGCAAACAGGGAAGACCCTGATCAGACTGCTTGTTCAGTCTGATCTGAGTCTGCCATGTTTGTCTAGACTGTTTTCGCAGGTGACTAGTGTTCGAAATTTTAGAACATTAACCGTATAGGTGTATTTTAAGCCAGAAATTTACTGTTCAATCAAAATGCACCGAATAAACACAGATCCAGGCCTTTGTTATTGGCTCTTAACAATTCTTGACTGACAGAATGTTCCATCAAGTTGGAATGAATAAAATCGGGATAGCCCAATTAATATTTAGAGGGGTAACAGTCTTTACATTTTGAATTTTTCAAATTGCATTGTATTTTTTTCTTAGCAAATAGTGCAGACTCTGATGAGATGCAGCATCTGATCTGGGTCTACTGTATTTGTAAATGAACACAGTTACTGGTTTCCTGTCAAAAAAGGGAAGTTTATAAAACAGCTCTGTACAGAACAGCTATAAAGAAAAGGTACCTTTCAACATCAGCCAACTGTAGACAGTGATCAAAACTGAATGTGAGATGAATGTCGGTCTTGATATGCGGAGACAGCATTTCAAGTGCTTTTACTTGAAATAAACTAATCAAGCATTTTAGCAAGAAAGCCTAACAGTCAGTCTGTTGTTTGCTAATGGCCCAATTCTGGATTACAACCTCAACCAATGAGTGAAATTCTATTCCCCTTCACCTCCCTTTGTTTAAGAGGAGTGTTGGAGGGATTTAGCAAAAGGTTTACATAGCTATCTGCACAGGTTTTATCCCTAAAACTAAACCCTGGTTATGATTACAACCTCTATTTATGAGTGAATTCCTCTCAACTTGACCTCCCTTTGTTTGAGAGTAGTATGGGAGATTTTGCAACAAGGTTACATATCAAGGTAACTGCACTTACATGACCCCTGAACTAAACACTGTTCAAGATTATCTCAATCAATGAGTAAGATTTCTCTCCCCTTCACCTCCCTTTGTTTAATAGGAGTGTGGGAGAGACTTAGCAAAGAGGTTTAAGCTAACTGCACAGGTATTATCCATGAAACTAAACCCTGGTCGTCATGATTACAACCTCTTTTTACGAGTGAATTCCTCTCAACTTGACCTCCCTTTGTTTGATAGGATAGATTTGGCAAAGAGGTTTACATATCAAGCTAACTGTTCTGGCAGTACCCCAGCAAAATTTGTTAAAAATGCCCAAGATACCGAGAAAAGAAAAACTTACAAACAGAATCATCAGAGTCTACATGGCAGGTGTTGTAAGGTACATTTTCCAATATGGCGCCTCTTATGCTGTGTCCAAACACTGATATGGTCAATGTTCTAAAATTCTGAACACTTTTCTCTTGCTATTCTAAAATAAAATGTTAGTTTTTATGGAATGCTTGTCAGAATGCCAAACAGAGAAGACCCTGATCTGGATCTGCACTGTTTGTTTATGCCTTTTTGGTGAGCAATTACTGTATGAAATTTTGGAACAGTAACCATATGCTAAAGCTTTTTTATCCACAAGATGGCTACCTTTATTATTCTGCAAAGAGAGGCAACTCCATGATGTAAGAACTATCTTCAGAAAGACTGGTTTGATATGGCTGTAATAACACAGGTAAGGTTTAAATCATGGAATGGCATAGGTTTCAAAACTACAGAAAACTGTCACAAGATCTTCAGGAGAATTACAAGAGACAGTCACAAACTCTTCTTCAGAATTACACGAAAATATATTTAAAAAAAAAATTATTGTAGAGTTGTCATCAAATATACAGTGAAATGTTTTTGTTTATTCATGTAAATTACAGAATGCCTTTGCCACTTCATAAGTTAAAGAAGAATGTCTTCGTTTCTTCATATAAGTTAAAGATCTGTTTGTTTGTTTGTTTGATTTGATTCTTTACGTCCCATCAACAATCTTTCAGTTAAACAGGGACGGATCTTCCTGGGTTGAACCAGTACTAAGCTAGTATAAATGGGTCTTGCTCAAGGACCACAGGGCAGTGACGCCAGTGAGGCTCGAACCTGCGGCCCCTCTGTCTCGAGTCAAGCACTCTACCACTGAGCCACTGCACTCCCTATAAGTTAAAGAACATCTTTGCTTCTTCATATAAATTACAGAAGAGTGTCTTTGCTTTGGAAGAAAATCATTACTTAATCATATAAATTACAGGATGCAGTTTCTGACTTCATATAAATTAGAGGAAATGGTGTCAGACTTCATATGAATTACATAAAAACTCTTCGAAAAAAAAATAAAAAAGATTCAATCTCTCCATATGAATTACAGCAACTAATCTAGATGCTTCATTACAATTACAGATAAAAAAGCCAATATAACCATAGAATAACAGATATGGGTTTGCCAGAGATATATCTACACAATAAAAAGAGATTTAAAGTTGTTTTTCTCTCAAATTAATGACTCTTACTGAAGTTGATAGTACTCATATTTCATAATCAGAAAAATAATAGACAAGATAAAATCGTGTCCCAGCATAGGATGAGGTGGGCCTCGTCAAGAAACCTGTCTTCAGGGTTTCCGACCAGGTCATATCGAAAGCAGCCCGCACAGCTACATACATTAGCTAGAAAATTAAAATATCGCTGTAGCAAGTTTAATTATATTACTTTCCAATTAGCAGATAACAAAGGCGCTGATCAGTCTGCGCTGATGCGCAGGCTGGTCTGCGCCTTTGTTGTTCGCAAACCCCAAAGACAGGTTTTCTGGCATTGAGGCCCATGTGTAAACAGATGAACGGTTTTGCTCTTTTATGGTGTTTAGGAATGATCGAAAAAGAACTTGCTTTTTTGTTGCAGTCTTGGTAATCATCAGAAAAAATCAACAAAATTCTTTTCAGGACCACATACAAAATACATACAAAACATTTATAAGTACACCTCCTTCTGGTCTCTAAGAGATTTGAAGTTGTGAAAAATAATGGATTTAACGTTTATCCATAATGCCCATAATAGTCAAACATTAGCTGGAAAAGTGCTGCAACAATAGACGTTTCCAAACCACGCCCACACTGTCACTCAAAAGTCACCTGATAGTGTATAACTGACCAATGCAACAAGGACTTGGCATGTGACGTTTGTTTGTTTGATTTGATTCTTTACGTCCCATCAATAATCTTTCAGTTATAAAGGGACGGGTCTCCTGGGTTGAACAAGTACTAAAATATTAATGTTCTTATTCAAGGACACAACGCAGTGACGCCGGTGAGGCTCGAACCTGCGGCCCCTCGGTCTCGGCATGTGATGTAGTCCCACAAACAAAATTGCACTTGTTCAATTTTCCAGGTTTACCTTACAGTTAGTGGATTTATCTCTTTGCATGCTCGGTAATTTTTCTTGCATTTTGTTTTCAGCAGATTTTTTTTTCAAAAACCATTAGTGTCAAACAGTTTGGATCCAGTTCAGGCCCGACATTTTGTCGGGCCTGATCTGGGTCCAAACTGTTTGCAAAGGTTATCAGCAGTGAACACTACTAGTAAACTTTTGAGTTAAAGTTGGTGTGGTTTTGGGAAACGTGAATTGTCTCCCTTCTTTAAAATCATACACATATCTATCATCTCATCAAATGCTGATCAGATTGCTTTAAGGAGCCAGCTGATCAGCACCTTTCTTGTTCCCACACAACAGGTTTTCTAGTGGCATGGTTTAATTATAGCCCCGTTAGGTTTCCTGAAAGGGTATTGATTACTCTAAAAGGGTAAAGGCATAAAACATAAGAGGTTTATATATGACATGCTATGGCTGTTTATGCTGTATCAATGTATACTATAAATTCGGAAATTTCTCGAGAGCTTTATTTTCGCAAATAGCCTTAAAATGCATATTAGCGACATTTTAAATTTGAGACTAGGACATGATTTACCTACGAGGGCTGAGCAAAAAGTTCGTAGAATTTCTTCATAACTTTTTTATTTGAAGTCCCATTGTCTTTAGATTTTCACATGCGTAAATATGGTCTAATATCAATTTCCAAGTAAATTTTCATAAGTCTAAATCCACTTTAATTATTTTTATTCAAACCTTAAAAAGTGCAGGGTCCACTACCCTGGAGCACGCCGTTAATTCACTGATGTCATGCTTTAAAAAATCATCAAATTTTAAAATTGTCTTATTCAAATCTACTGAAACTATATCAACGTCAAGAATGGTGCCATTTAATGTTCCATACTAAATTTCCGATGCCACTCTCGAAAAATAAAGGAATGGCAATGGATTTTGTGAGCCCTATTGGAGGAAAAATACAGCAAAATGTGGTTTTACGAGATGTGAAAGAAACTCGCATAGCGATAAAATTATATTTAAATTTATGATGTTTGCCACTGAAACCTATAATTTATTACAACTAGCTGAGAAATCATCAGAAATGTAAAAAATGTCAGTGTTCAAGTGGCGTGAAGGTTTAAGTAATGAAGAAAGACCTTTGCATAAGCCCAAGGAATGGGCGTGCAAAGATAATAAGTGATAAACTTGTGACGTGTATCTGTGACGTCGTGAAAAAGACCTCACTCAAACGTTTAGAGAGCTGTATAATCCCCGGATTAAAATGTAAGAACTGTTTTGCATGATCTCTTGCACATGTATCATCTATTCGCACGATGTGTGCAAAAGTTATTGACATTTGAGGAGAAGGAAAGAACGGTTATTGTCTGAAAGTAGTTTTTGGTGGCCAAATACGCATGAAGATGATAGGTTCCTTAACATAATTATCATGTGTGATGAGAATTGGCATTGGCAATTCGACTCCAAAATAAAGCAGCAATCTTAACATTAGAACAGAAAGAGCTGGAGGTCCAATTTGCTAAGAGTTGAGAGAGATTTAAGTTAAAAAAAAGTGTGGATAAACAGGGAATCTTGTTATGCCACGCTGTAACCATGAGGGTTACGGTCAACTCACAGTAGTATGTAAAAGTCTTTAATTTATTCTATAAATTTCTGATCGACTAGAGATATAAATTATTTTACATTCAGATTTATTAATTACCGCTGATTATGAGGTCCATCTAATGTGCATACATGCAGCAAAGACCATAATTATATGCTGATAGAGCGTCGTCATAACGTTAAAATATTGTCAAATGACGTTAACGTCATGGCGTGCTCCGGGTACACTTTACATACGTTGTAGAAGGAGTCATAGCGACGAAAGTTTTCTAGCGATTTGTCTGAAACTTTCCAATTTTGTCAGGATTGAATGGATCTTAAACATGTAAAAGTTTGAGTGCAACAACACTAGTACTTTTATTTTTATTAACCAATTCTACGAACTTTTTGCTCAGCCCTCGTATATCAGTAAATGACAGAGTGATTTTGCCATTTTGTGAGCATATGTCAACTTTGGCAAAAAATAAAACCCTCACAAAAATTTCCGAATTTACAGTATTCTAGAATAAGGTTGTCAGTCCTGATCTGGGTCCGATCCCTTTAATACTCTGATAGTGCTCCTGAATTAGTTTTTCAAAAATGTTATCTTTTTTTTAAAAAGTCAGCAGACAACAACAAAAGCCTGAAAGATTACCCAGCATGCAAAGACTCCGGCTGTCAGAGCCTGCCACATATAAACTCTGATAAAATACCACAGGTTTAGATAAACAAAAAAATCAGCGTAAAATTGCAAAAAAATTCTTACTCATCAATTTTAACATCTATATATGTTTTGGGTGCTCAAAAGAACCGTCTCATTGAGACGGTTCTTTTGAGTACCCACAACATATGTTTTGGTTGAGAAATAAGAAAATTAAATTTTCGTTACGCACTCTTAACTAAGTCCTGAAATACTGATAATTCAAAGTACAAACTCTGGTCCACTGAACGTTCAAGTTAACGAGAGTAAAATGGAATTATAGGGACCAGTTATTTCAAACTGAATACGCAAACTATACTGCTCAAAATATGATAATGGTCAAGATTTGTCCAGTATGTCGTTTATACTACATATACGTGGGTCATCCAATAAGTTCTGACAATAGCCTCATATCTCAGAAACTGTTATTGAAATCAGAATTCTATTACCCATTGCATGTGGCCATGGGTGTTGCCTACTCATGTTTAAAATATGGAGTTTTTATTGTAAACAACACTGTGAGAGCCCATGGCCGCAAAAATTCATGTTTTTAACTGATTTTTGCTGCGGGTAGAGTTAGTTAAAGATGCAGTATGTAGTTGTTCTGAACGTTCTAGGTTGCTAGGCAACAACAGAAAATTAGATTTTTGCCTCACTTAAAGCGCTAATGATAAAATAGTATATTTTGAACACTTATTCAAGCAATAACGACAAATTTGCAAATTAATAGACACATGTTTCGATAAATCTGTTCTATAGTCTTCTTAAACACATAGAAAATACTAACTTTCAATAAATGTTTTATACCAAATATAATACATTATTAGTACAACCCATTTTCAAGGAAAATATTTCTTGCAAAATTGGTGATATATCATAATCAAAACCCTGCTGACACCATAGTTGCAACCTAAATCATTATCTAGGACGTTCAAAATCAACACATATAATGTCTTTATTTATCTATATAAAAAGTTTTAAAAAGGAGCCTGTAATTTCTAAGAAATTTGGGCATGTGTACCGCATATAGTGTCCCATCCATGACCCTTTACCTTGTGTTCTTTAGTTGCCTAGCAACCGTTGCAATTGCAACATGGAAAATATATGAACTTGTGATTCAATTCCCTATATTCTAAATAATATGTGAAGATTAATGAAACACATCCTAGAGAAAAAGGTTTTGTTTTATGGGGTCATTGTCAGAACATTTTGGATGACCCTCGTAGTTTAGGATTGTGTTAATCCTTTTTAAAACATTTTCACTATCTTAAAGCTAAAAGAAAATCCTTCCATTTATGAGCTGACTATATTAAATGTTTTCAATCATTGAAACATGTAAGATTATGTCCTTGAGCCTTTTTATATTTTGAGCAGTATAGCTTTAAAAACCATGGAAGCACCAGTTGCGCAGCTTATCTGTTTCATTATTAAGATTTCCCTATCTATTTTTTTTCAACAAAGATCTGTTACCAGACGGTTGCTGTAAGTTTCCACAACATTTCATTTTAACCCTAAAAGCGCCAATCACCATCAACACGTCTCCTTTTGTCATCTGCTGAAATGTTTTAGAAGCCTTTTGGTCAAACAGTGTAGAGCCAGATCAGACTGCTCCTATAGGAGCAGTCTGATCTGGGTCCACGCTGTTTACAGCTATACTTACATTAGTCAGTAAGGTCAGCAAATATATGCAGCAGGTGACTTAAGTATACAACATTTGCAGATGCACATTTTTTGCATTCTTTTAGGGTTAAAGAAATTGGGGAAAATAATAGAGAAATAACATATTATATAGCTGAATTGACATATCTGAACTTTGTTCAGCTAAATTAACATATCTGAAGTATAGTTAATATTGCCAATAATAGCTGATCTGACTTATATCTGAGGCTGGTTGATCTGTGTCTGCACTAAAGGAAACTTATAATACTGATTGAGCATGAGAGCACCCAATGGGACTTTCAGTGGAATGACTGGATAATTAACCTTTTATGCAATAATGGGTTCTTCCTTCTGGTTTGTAAGAATGAACTTGGGATAGTTCACTGTTTATATTGAAGGTAACCAGTATATGGAGGGTTAAATCTTGTAATTTCTAAATATAGTGGAAGTATCAAGATTTCACCAAAGGCCAATATAAGAACAAATTAAGCATAAAATTGTAACTAATTTCTTACCCATCAGTTATTAATGAATGGTGTTTTGGGTGCTCCAAAGAACCATCTCACTCACACAGGTTTAGATAAACAAAATTTTTGAGCGCAAAATTGTAAATATTTTCTTTCCCATTAGTTTTAACATATGTTTTGGGTACTAAAAAGAACCATCTCATTGGGACGGTTCTTTTTAGTACTCACAACATATGTTTTAATTGTGAAATAAGAAAATTAATATTTTGGTACGCAGTCTTAACTAAAGACCTGCATCCAGATGATTCTTTTGAGCACTCAAACAACATGTTTTGATTGAGAAATACAAAAAAAATCAAATACATGTACACACTCTTATCTGGCGACCTATTTCTTAGTTATCCCAGAAAACAACTGTTGTGGACACACATCAGAAGTGCCTCATTATCAAATGTTTACTCATAGAAAAATTGTTTTGTTTTGTTTGATTTGATTCTTTAAGCCCCAGTCAACAATTTTGCAGTTATGTTGGGATGGGTTTTCCTGTGTTGAACCAGTACTAAGCGCAAGGATTAATGTGTCTTGCTCAAGGTCACAATGCAGTGACGCTGGTGAGGCTCAAACCCCCGGCCCCTCGGTCTCGAGTCAAACACTCTACCACTGAGCTGAAATTTTAAGAGCACCTTCTGCTCAATCTACCCTGTAAACCACTAAAGCTCTTACAGATTGTGTCTAATTTTGCCATCATTAACAAATTGCTACTTTTGTTTGACTGTTTTGTTTTCAGATCTCTGACTAGCCATCGTGTTTTTGCCACTACTTGTGTCAGTTTTAAACTACCACCTCAAGTTACAAATAAGCTATATTTCAAAAAAATCAAAACTCATTTACCAAAGAGTAAATGACAGAACTTTGAAGTTCATTGCTAAGAGTATGACAGAACTTCGAAGTTAATTGGTAAGAGTACATCTCCTCCCAAGAAGATATACAATTCCATTTTTCATTGCTTTACGCCCTGAAGTATTGGATATCATTTTTGAGCAAAAATATCAACTATTGCCTTATTCATGAGTCTTAAGATATATTGAGGGTGCTCAAAGAAACCGTCGCATAGAAAAGGTTCTTTTGAGTACCCACATCATATGTTTTGGTCTAAAAATAACAGACTAATTCATAATTACCCCCTCCAGCCCCCCTAACCCCCTCCTTTAATATCTGAATGCCTGCGTGCCATTTCCATACTAAAGATTATCCTGCATTGTAATGAGATAACGGTATGGTAAATTTTCTAAAATTTTAAACAGTAGTTATCTGCCACAAAAGCCTAGACAAACAAGGCAGGCCCAGATCAGACTGCTTCTTTAGAAGCAGTCTGATCAGGACCTGCCTTGTTTGCTTTTCTGACAAGCATTTTGTGAGTTCCAGACCAGATAACCAACATTTTATTTGGGAGCAGAAAGAGAAAAAGTGTTCCAAATTTTAGAACATTTACCATACTTCCTGTCCTTCCATTGGGACTAGATGAGTTTTTGCCTATTGCTTCACCAACTTTTCTACTTTAAAGTGTGTGCATATACACAGGTTTAGATAAACCAAAATTTTCAGCAAAAAAATGTAAATATTTTCTTACCAATCAGTTTTAACATATGTTTTGGGTGCTCAAAAGAACCGTCTCCTTGAGACGGTTCTTTTGAGTACCCATAACATATGTTTTGGATGAGAAATAAAAAAAAAATATTTTCCAATATGCACTCTTATCTGGTGGCCTGATATAGCGAAGACTTCAGCGAGACTGCGTGGATGTGCATGCTCGAATGAGAATTCACTGGTTGCCCATCTGATTGAGTAGTATCATTTTTATATCAACCATCTCAATCAAATGTTCTGTTCCAGGACAAATCTGCCATGTTCCCAAAAAAGGGCAAACAGTCCAGACCAAGACAGTTTAATCTTGGTCTACACTTTTTGCTTGGGCCCGTCTGTCCGAAATTTTAGGATAAATAATGCAATATACTACAAATCAGCTCTTTTTCTATAACATAACAATGCATAAACTCTGGCACATGTTGAATGGAAGCAATAAATAAACATCAAATCATTGGTTGATTTCAAATCTGTCGTCCAATCACAATGAAGATCCGGTATCCAATGAGCCACTGCTAAGATCCAACAGAAAGATGGTGCTTGTCAAACTCTAATATAATCTTTTTAATATATGCTAGTTTTCCATGTAGATAGTCGAACCTTCTCTTTTGTTCGAGATATTTTGCGTCACTTTTTTGCTGTGTATACTCTGAGCGTATTCTCTCCTTCAGTTTCTGAATAAAAAATACAATTGAGCCATTACAAGTGATTTTCAACAATGTGGCATTTTCACAAGTGTAGACTCATACGAGCTTGTGCAGCCTCCTATTAAGCTTAGAAACTCTAAATTATAATCAGTCAGTAGCTTGAATGTAATAGAATATTCAAACGACTAGCAAAGGCTCTGATCAGACTGCACATATGCGCAGGCTGATCTGAGCCTTTGCTAGTTGCTTTATTATTCACATATGTGCAGGCTGATCTGAGGCTTTGCTGGTCGCACATACCACATAGTTTGAAATGTTATGTCGCAGCTCAATTATTGTCAAAATATTACAACAGATTGGCATGATCAAACAGTGTAAGCCTAGATCAGACCACTTCTTCAGGAGCAGTCTGATCAGGGTTTACACGATTGTAATTTCACCAGTACCTTTAACACACCTTTTCAAGTTATAAGATGAACTCAAATTCAAATTTTATAAAACTGGCCTTGTCACAAGAAAACCCGGTCATTGCAGTTTCTGACATAGTACTAGATAAAATATAGTAATTTTGTTTGATGCAAGTTTAGATATCACACTTTCCATGTCCAGAGCAAATGAAAAGGGCGCTGATCTGTGCAGATGCACAGGCTGGTCTGCGTCTTCGTTGTTTTGTTGTTTGCATGCGCAGTAAGATGAAGAGTAAAGGTTTCTTAATACAGTGCAGTCTTTTTATAATGCTAAGGTTTGGGTCCAAATGAATGGACCTTGTTATTAGTGAACTGTAAGGAATTATAGGAAAATGATCATTTTATATGTCTAATGCACTTGCTTTTGTTAGGCGACATCTGATTGGATTACTTAATTATGTCACATTTTGTTGGATGACATGCCGCTTTATGAGCCTTGCTTTGCTCTGATTTGAGATGAGACTAAGATTTTTACAGCGCATATGTGCATTAGAATGGGGATAACTATATTCAAAATATTAATTTATAGAGGTATGTCATTCAATATACGATCAAAAATCATGCTTATAACAAAATTTCTAGCTATATATCAATCGACATAACTCCCCAAATGAACATTTTGAATTCAGTGGTCCCCTAAATGGTACTTATAAAATACAGTAAAACCTGCCTAAAACGGCAACTCTCAAAAAGAGCAAAATTGGTTTTCAAGACCATTTGCCGCTTAATGGAGGTCGAGAGTATTGCAGAAAGGGGAGCATTCTGCAATACTTTCGACCTTCATTAAGCTACCATTTGTCATTAAGATCTTTAATGTCTATTTTTGAGTGGCCGCTACGCATACAGTAAAACCTAACATAAAATTTATCCAGTAGGGCTAAAATGTTAAAGTTTAGTCTAAGCCTTCATCAACTTCAATACTCTGTTTATGGAAGCAGCAAAGGCGCTGGCAAGATTGTGATGGCGGATCGAAACCTTTGCTGACCATGCGCAATTTTTTTAAAAAAAACGTTTTTAGTGTAGAAAATATTATTATTCTATCTCTAAATACTGTAATACCAATCATGGTTATGGTTTGGCTACCAAAGATTACTTGATGTCTCCAGAGATGTATTATTCATAGCCATTCATAACTTGCTACCTTTTAATGCGTTTTGAGTAATGCATACCGCATAAGTGATGTGCCATAGCAGACAGGTTGATCTCTAACAACATATTATTTTTTTAGTTTGTTTGATTTGATTGTTTGATTCTTTACGTCCCATCAACAATCTTTCAGTTATGTAGGGACAGGTGTTCCTGGGTTGAACCGGTACCAAGCTAGAATTTATGTGTCTTGCTCAAGGAAACAATGCAGTGACGCTGGTGAGGCTCGAACCAGCGGCCCCTTGTTCTCAAGTCAAGCACTCCACCACTGTGCCACTGTGCTCACACATTAAATTGTCCCTGCACAGACAATGGGTACATAATACTTGAACCTACCTCAAACTCAACAATACATAGTACTTGAACCTACCTTAAACTCAACAATATGTGCACACAGTACTTGAAGCGGCCTCAAACTCTACAGCAAGAACACAGTATTTGATCCTACCTCAAACTCAACAGTATGTGCACACATTACTTGAAGCTACTTCAAACTCAACAGCAAGAAACTGTATTTGAACCTACCTCAAACTCAACAATATATCCACACAGTACTTGAAGCTACCTCAAACTCAACAATATATCCACACAGTACTTGAAGCTACCTCAAACTCAACAATATGTGCACACAGTACTTGAAGCTACCTCAAACTCAACAATATATGTACACAGTACTTGAAGCTACCTCAAACTCAACAATATATGTACACAGTACTTGAAGCTACCTCAAACTCAACAATATGTGCACACAGTACTTGAAGCTACCTCAAACTCAACAATATGTGCACACAGTACTTGAAGCTACCTCAAACTCAACAATATGTGCACACAGTACTTGAACCTACCTCAAACTCAACAATAAATACATAGTACTTGAACCTACCTCAAACTCAACAGCAAGAACACAGTACTTGAACCTACCTCAAACTCAACAGTATGTTTAGGTGTCTTCTTCAGAAGCACTTGTAACTCATTGAACTTTCTGCACACTTTTTCAATGTCTGAATGTAACTCTTTGTACTCCTCATACTCTGTATTGAACTCTTGTTTATATCTTTGGCGTTGATCTGTCGTTTGAATGGAGGAATAATTTCTGCAAAAATAAGCCAGTCTTAACACTTAATGCGCCATTTGCAACAAAAGTTGTCTGCTTTTCTCGTCTGCTGAAATGTTTAAGAAGTCTCTATAGCAAACAGTGTGGACCCAGATCAGACTGCTCCTGTAGGAGCAGTCTGTTCTGGGTTCACGCTGCTTGCTTCTATACTTAATTTGTCAGTAATGCTAGGCAATTATTTGCAGCAGACGACATTTTTAGATGCATTTTTTTCTTGGCGCTTTAAGGGTTAAAAATCGACGAATGCGGACCAAAAATCACTAGAAACAGTGTTTTTGATAGCCATTTGTCACCAGTTGGGCGACAAATGGCAATAGAAAACTCTGTTTCTAACAAATTTTGATTTAAGTTCGTCAATAGTATTAAGGTTTTCAGTTGCCCCCTATCCAGTGTGCAATCACTAGTAGGAAAACTAATAAATATTATCTTCCTACATTAATAACAGGGCTTTATTATATACCTATAACTGATACGACTTTAGAACTGTCCGTTTTCTGGCCATCTGATACTGAAAGCCGGATCAATGAACTGAGGTTTTCAGAATCCATATCACTATCATTTAAAACGAGGCTAACATCGGTTACCTGCTTTTGCGGCGACGTTACGTAAAGTAAATTGCAAGCATGGAACCAGAGACGGAAAACATGTTGACGTGATGTCAAGAAACGTAACGTGATGGCAAACGTTCCCGCAATTTTTCGGGATTAAAGACCAAAGCAGGTTTTAAAAACAGAAGAAATGTCAGAAAAAAAGGCATATAATAAACATATTATCATAATAGTAACTTGATCTGGCGTACTGTATCACGTCTCGTGGATGAGGCCATACCATTGGATCACCCTCGACGCTACACGTCTCGGGTGATCCGATGTTATGACCTCTTCCACCCAACGTGATACAGTACGCCAGATCAAGTTACTATTGTGATAATGTGTATATATCAGACTGTTTAAATTATTGGGTGTTATACAATGGACAAAAGCACTTTTTATAACACTTTGCATGTTGGTAATTTTTGCATACCTTGCTGTTTGCTGACAAATTTTGAAGATTTTTCTTCATTTTCTGTACTATGTTAAATTTGTCGCCAGCTGCATTACTCAATATATTTTCACATCAATTCATGAACTATGTCTTGTTGGACACTTTGTTGTTTTGGGGCTTAAATATTTTTTCATCAATCTTTCAGTCATAGCATAGTTTTGGGGTACTTAGTTTAAGCATACCTTCATCAGTATTGACAATTGCCCGATTTGAATAAGCTTTAAGAGAGAATAACCCGACTTGTGACTGATTGCGATAAAAGCCTGACAAAATTTCTGCAAAAAATCTACGGCAGAACTGTAAGGTCAAAATAATATGTCAGATTTTACATACAAAAAACGACAGGTAAGCCTTTGTCATTACCTAGCTGAGTTTTAAAGCATTTATAACCATTTTTGAAGCAAGTGCACAAGATTTTGGTACTCATCGCATATGCAAACAGCAAAAGCACAGATGAGCCTGTGCAAATAGACAGTCTTACCAGAACACTCTCTGCTCGCACACACAAAGTTGGAACAGACACAGGCAGACCAAACATTACGCTTCTATGTATGACCACTAGATAGTTGTTTAACCCTTTACTCCATAGGCTACTTTTAGATCATGACATCATTTTCTATTTTAAGAAAACATTATAAAAATCAAGAAAATTTAAGTTAAACTTTGAATACTTTGAAAATTATATGAAAAATGGAGCATTTGCTCCAAAAGAGCAAATGCTCCATTTTCCATAATATTTTCAAATATGCGATATTTCAAGGGAGTCAAAAGGTGTTATTATTGAGTAAAGCGTTAAAGATGACTAACTTAAATGCAATAAGTACTAAAACCTTATGAGCTAGCCAAAACAAATGTTTTAGATACCAAATTTTGCATTGGTAACTTTCAATGGAAGAAAAACGTGAGACGGCCGTTGTTACTTCAGTCTGACACAAGGGCTTTGATAAACTTACCTTAAATAATCAGGATCTGATGTGGAATTAATGGACATATCTAAAATAGACAGAAAGCCTCAGAATACATTCACTAAACACCTATACTGCTGAATATAATAAATATGGCACTCCTGCTTTCTGACCAATTTATTTGCAAAGAGATATTAAGGTGGGAGTCACAGGCTACATGCAAGTCAAAGTGGATCTTGATACAAGGTTCATATAGGCCAGTTTGTGTAATATTCAAGGACTTCTAAAAGACTTTCTTACTGTTTTCAAGGACTGAAAACTTATGAAAAATACTGTTTTCCACCATAACATTCTACTTGGGAAATGCTAGGTTGCATTTCTAAAGGTAAAAGTTTTAGAAAATTAGTATAAAATTGTGATGCCTTTATTTGGTGCAGCATATGCTCCACCAAATAAAGGCACACAAGTTTAATACTGATTAGGGTCTCAATAGACAGTGTTAAATGAAATGGTAAAATTCAAGGACTTTTCAAAACCTTTGAGTGTTTTTCAAGTACTTTTCAATGCAAATTTAATTTTCAAGGACTTTTCAAGACAGTCCTGTATATTCAAGTACTTTTCAAGCCTGTGCAAACCCTGTGATCAGTTCAATGGCTTTTGAATCTGTATCATTCAAGTTCAAAGAAGCATATAGACAAAGGTATTAGGTGGTAATTTAGGACAAAAAGGTATCTCCTTTGAGAACCTCAATGAAACGGTTCTTTTGAGTATTCAAAACATGCTTTGGTTGAAAAGTAAGAATATTAAATCTTAACCCTTTGTAGACGGATGGACTTTTCCATAAAGTTTGATACAGTTAAGTCAGGATGGTCCATTGTATATATTGAGGTTTCAAAGAGTTATTTTATTTCTTTCTCTAAAGATGGATTTTGTCTAAGCAAACTGTTAACAGTGTAGACACTCATGAGATGCCACTTTCTGTGGTATTTTATCTGGTTCTTTACTGTTTTCAAAAGTACCCAAAACAAGGTTTCTGGTCTACAAAGAGTAAATAATACAGTAAAATCTGTGTAAAACGGCCACTCAAAAATAAACAAAACAAAGTGGGAGCTTCATGTAGGTCAAAAGTCTTGCAGAATGCTCGTCTTGACTTACATTGTTTGCTCCTTGATTATTGTGATTTTTTCATTGACAAAAAAGTTTTGAACTCTTTAAACCCTGCAAGCCTATTAATGGCTTTTCAAGCTGCAAAGTCTGTAACTTTTGATCTTCTATTTTAGAAATAGTGTAACTTACTAATTTTCAAGAACACAGTAATATAGCTAAAACTCGGGTATACATTTTACCAGCTTCATAAACCTTAACAAATTATCACTATCAAATCAACAGCATTTATGTTAAAAATTAACTGTCTAGTTATTTCTGGAGGGACGCAAATAATTACCAACCGGTTAACAAGGAGAGTGGTTTATCCACTACACCACCGCAGCTTCCACTGAAGCACTTGCAAATCATGAGAAACTGGCCTGGTAAACAAGCACTCACCACTTATATTTTCTTTCTTCTCGGACTCTGTTGTAGACGAGACAATACCATTGTCATGGTGGTGGTGTTCTTGTTTTATACTGGTCTTCTCATACATTGATATTCTCTTCTTTTTTGAACTGTGGTGGTATGTGCTCTCTTCTATAGACCGCTTCTGTGGTTCCGGTCTCTTTAACTAAAATAAAATGTTAACTACATGTATTAGGAGGCTGGGTAATTTTTCAAGCTTTTGTCGTCGTCTGCTGACTCTTTTCAAAATTTACTTTTTAAAACATTTCTTTCAGGAACACATCAGTGTCAAATGGTTTGGATCCAGATCAAGACTGATGTTCTGTTTGTTGCGATTACTTTCTTACCCATTAGTTCAAACATGTGTTATGGGTGCTCAAAAGAACAGTCTTATCTAGAAGGTTCTTTTGAGTACCCACAACATATGTTTCTGTTACGCACTCTTATCGGGAGGCCTTCTTGTCCATAAGGGTGCACCAATCTCTAAAACAAAGGCCATAACTTTAATATCTTTTGGAATTCCATCAAATCGAAAGTGTGCACTGTACTTGTCATAAAAGTAACCAGAAAAGACTCCTGCATTTTGCAAGAATATTGGATTTGCACATACAAAGTTTTCTATAACATGTGTTCAGAACACAATCTAGATATCTTACCCTGCTGTACAATGGGAGGACTAATTGTTTGTGTCTGTGTTTATGTTTGTACCTATATGGTTGATGGTCACATATTTTTCAGGGTTCCCACAGAAATTTAAAAACACAATTCCATGATTTTTCCATGATTTTCCATGAACAACAATTTCCATGACTATTTAATGCACGGCCACCAACAGCGGCATCTTCACCATGCAGAGCATAAATGCGGAATGCAGCAACAGTAATGTATTTAAATAAGCATGCTTGTAGACCATGCATGTATTTTGAAATAATTAAAACTTGAAACCACCAGTAGCCAGAAAACTAGCTGTCAGACACACAAGTTTTGTGTGTCTGACAGCTAGTTTTCTGGCTACTGGTGGTTTCGTCAAATTATTTTACATAATTTCATCATTTTTCCATGATTATTCAGGTTTTTTTCAAATTCCATACCTGTACAGTGGAAGGACTATCAGGACTTCGGTTGGCCGGCGAGGAGCTAGGGGATGGTGCCAAGGCACTGAGCTTCCTAAAAATAGAACAAACAAAACATGTCAAGACTTTTATCATTTGAGAAGACTTTGTAACGGATGAAGTCAAAAATTTGCAACAGAAATCTCTACAATATTTACCTTAACTCTCTGCTCGCTGGGTAATTTTACCTACCATGTCGTCATCTGCTGATTTTTTTCTTATTTTTAGCACCTTACCATTTTTTTTTCAAAAAGAACTTTTTCAAAAAATTTATTTCAGGATTAATTTGTTTTGGTGCTTTAGATCCCAGCAATTTTTCAGTCCTATTGCTTCCATTTCCTGTCTTCCTGGGTTGAACCAGTACTAAGCAGCTGATGAAGTGACTCCGCCAGCGATGAGTCTTGAACTAGCAACCCTTCGATCCCCTGTCTAATGCTCTACCAACTGAGCTACTGCACTCCAAAATTACTCAAAAATTATTTCATGAATACATCAGAATCTTTCCAAAAAATTTGGATCCAGATCAGGATTGACATTCTGATCTGGGTCAAAGCTATTAGCAAAGGTTATCAGCAGACAACATCAGACGACAACAATAGCAGGAACAAGGTTAATTAAACAAAAAATGTATTACAGTAAAAAAAACCTGCATTAAGTGGCCACTCTAAAAGAAGACAAAAAATTGGTTTTCAAGACCAATTATCGCTTGATGCAGGTCAAAAGTATTGCAGAAAGCTCCATATTTTCGACCTTCATTAAGCAACCATTTATCTTTAAGGACATCGTTTTGTCTATTTTTGAATAGCCACTTAAGGCAGGGTTTACTGTAATACATTGATTGTTGAATTAACCTTTTTACTGTACTTTGTTGCACTTCTCAACAGAAAAAGCACTTGATTGTAAAGCATGTATGCACAGCAATTAAAATACAATTTCAGAGAAAACCTGTGGCTCTTAATCTTTTGTACTCTTCCAATACCAATCAATATCATACAATAAAGTTGGATGTTAGCCAGTGCATGAGATTTCCAACAATTTGACATTTTGACAAGTGTAGACTGAGACAAGTCTGTGCAGCCTCCGTTTAAGCTTAGAAACTCATAATGATGTTCTGTTAGTAGCTTAACACTCATAGAATTTTCAAGCGGCTAGGAATGGCTCTGATCAGACTGCGCGTATGTGCAGGCTGATCTGAGGCTTTGCTGGTCGCACATACCACATTGTTGGAAATCTCATGCACTGCCTCAATAAGATTAACCTTTTCAGACCAATGGTATTTTCCATAAAGCTACATACAATAAAGATAGGATGGTCCATTGTAGGAGTCACAGGGTATAATTTACAAAAGGAAACAGTGCAGACCCTGATGAAATGCTCATCATGCAGCATTTCATCTTGCCAAAGCACCTGTCTATGGGTTTACGATCTACAAAGGGGTCACATGTCAAAATTAATTTCCAAATTGGGATGCATTTCTGTCCCTAAAAATTGTTTTTGTTAACAACCAGTGTAGACCCAGATGAAATGCTGCACATACTGTGGCATTTCATCTGGGCCTTCACTGCCAAGTCACGTAAAAAAATGTTGGTATAAAAAGTTGCATTGCACGGCCCTAAACCACCAACTAAAGCATTGAATGATTTATTTAAATGCCAGATTCGGTCATACGTTTAGCCAGTGGGGTTGACTAATTTATGTACACCACAACCTGTTTGCCCAACAATTTTTTGTTTGGTTTGATGCTTAATGTCCCAGTCAACAGCTATGATCATGTCCGGACAGTCAGTTTACCTAACCATACTTTTTTTACTGGGCAAGCTTGACTAAGGGGTTAACCAGTATTTCGTGCACATACTTTCCCTTGTAACTAACAACAACCCTTCTTGAATGAGCAGAAGGGAGGAGAATGGCCGTAGAAATTATTTCACGATCAATCGCCAAGAAGTATGGGACTGGGTAGGTATCAAACTCGCAACCCCTGGATCTGCAGTCAGACATGTATCTGCAGTCAGACATGTTACCGAATGTGCTGTCCGTCCCGGTGTTTGCCCAACAAGATTGGAACCTTTTGGAGAAGTTGGCGCAGATTTTTCCTGAGTTGAACCAGTACTAAACAAGGATTAATGTGTCTTGCTCAAGGACACAACGTAGGGTCGCCGGTGAGGCTTGAGCCCTCATTCAGGTGCTTTCTAAATGAATGGTCTTTAAACAATATCCCGCCACTTTTTGGGGGGTCCTGAAAATATTGTCTGCTTTTTACATCTGCTGCATATATTCAAGTGCACCTCTTAAATGTGCATGCTGGGATATTTTGCAACTGCTTTTTTCTCTCATTTTTTCAAAATTAACTTTTTCAAAAAATTCTTTTGGGAACAAACAGTTTGGATCCAGATCAGGCACAATCTGGAACTGTTAACATGGGTTACTGACATGTAAAGCGATGAAGGCCAGAGCTCTCACTAGGATTTTGAAAACAGGAGTTCAGGACTCCCATCTGGCAAAAAGTAGGAGTCCCACTGGAAAAATTGGGAGTCCTACTCCAAAAAAGTTGGAGTCCCACCAATTTGTGCATACCGTATATCTTTTCCATTTTAGCCGTAAGTGATACATTTAAATAATTTTTAGATCAACTGATTTTAACCCTTTAAGCATTAACTGATTGTTCCTACTTAACAAAAACAAAATATTTTGGTACTATATTTTTTCATGTAACCTGAACACACATTTTTTTTGTTTGGCCTTATCAAAATAAAAGATTTAACTGTTGGTACTTGTTTTATTCATAAACAAGACAGGCAGGCAGACAGACAGACAGACGGATAGTCAGACGGACGGACGGACGGACAGACGGACAAATTAAATATGTTTTCTCTTTCATCCCTAATCAGTCGAATTCGGAAGTCGGTAGTCGGAAGTTGTTTACAATACCCTATTAGTTTTTCTCCCTATAATTAACGATAAATCCCGATTTCCTTGCTTAGTTACTTTAATAATCACCTCGTAATAATCACACTGTCCTGCATCGGTAATCCTGTCAATCACCTGCCAGAATTGCTACACTGCAGTCCGAGTCATACAATTGGTCAACAGAGACAGGAAAGCGTTTCGCGATCGATAATATCAAAGGGCTTTTGATCTCCCGGTGTGTATCTCGCAGCTACTGGACTTTTTAGCACGTGCCGACTAAAAAAACATGCGTACGCGGGACTCTAGCCTAGCGAAAATCATGCGTCCCAGGGGAAAAACGTGCGTACCAATACGCGTAATTCTGCGTTTCTGAGAGCTCTGAAGGCTATACTATACTGGTTCGCACATTGAAAGCAGAACACTGTTTTAATTTTTACCTGCAGCAAAAATGTTCATGCTCTTTTGTCGTCTGCTGATTTTTTTTCAAAATCAACTTTTTCAAAAAATTATTTCAGGGATACCATCAGTACTAAACTCCAGCTGTTAAGATTTTAGAACTAATTTTTCACAATAAATATTTTATCTTCAATTTTAGAAAAATGTGTTCGCGATGAAAGTTGTAGAGAATTTTCGCCAACTTCTCCAAAAGGTCTTGTGCTTGTGGCGCAAACACATTTTTGTGTATATAGTTGAAGATTTTACAATAAATTGAATTCGTCCTGTCCTAAATTTCTAAGTCTTCTAATGACAGGTATAATTCGTATAGGTGTGAAATGAAGGGGTAGTTTAAAAATATATTCGGAAGCGGTGCATATCCCGTTCTTCAAAGGCTGTGCATAACATAAAACTGCAGGTAACATACTCAGAATTTACCGTGCATATGCAGAATCAACTTAAAGCAGGCTCAATTTGCAGGAACAAAGGCTGGGTTATCGCATGACGTGCAATTTTTCTCTTATGCACGTGCTATGAAATGAACGGTTTTGAGATGACCCTACCAGCTTAACGCACAAGCAAATCAGGCGCCATTTCTATTTTATTTGAACAAGCCATCCATCACTTTAGTAGTTGAATTAGAGCTGTGCAATGTAAGATCTTGGACTTGGTTTATTTGCGCTTTGCTTAAAATGTTCAAAGAGTGCATCTTAGCACAGAGAGAACCTGCAGCATCTAGGATGTTGGAATCATTTGGAAAGGTTGGCGGAGATGTTCCTAAATATACTGAGGGAAAAAAGTTTAGCAATATACTTTGGGGATTCACAGTTTTGAACATATAGGATTTTTAATTTCATAATATCAAAAATATATGTTAACAAACGTTTACAAGTAAATTGACAATAACTAGTTGACGTTTCACATAATGTAAAATGCCGATTTTAGGTCTCCTTGCTCAAAAAGCTTATCTGGCAATAGCACGGATAGTTTTCTGCTTAAAGTTTCATTTTTCTGTCATATAAATATGATCTAAAAGTCAAAAAGTGAAAACCGGTTTAAAACTGAATGTTCTGTTCATCCTTTTCGCACAGGTTTTAGTTGAAAATCGTATTTTTTCAAATTACCTCCCTTTCAATTAAATGGCATTTGAAATTAAAATGCTAAGCAGATCAAATCCTCGCTAACAAATCAGAATTTGTTTCTTTTGACCTCTTGCGGGTAGCAATTAGATCATTTTCAAAAAAATGACATGTTTGCGCACCTGCTAATAAAAGGATCTAATGCTATAAAAATCGCCTATGGGAAACCATTATAACTAATTGCTTAACATTTTTCCCTCAGTATACTTTCATCGCGAACAGATTTTGCTAAAGTTGAAGATAAAAAAGTAATTGCAAAAAATTAGTTTTAAAAACTTAACAGCTGGAGTTAAGTGTCAAATTGTTTTGATCCAGATCAGGCCCAACGTAAAATGTCAGGCCTGGTCTGGGTCAAACCGTTTGCAATGGATATCAGCAGACGACACTAGTAGGTGAAAAATTCAGCCAGTAGGCTAGGGGGAGGGGTCCTGATTGTCAACTATTTGAACCAAAGCATGAGATTTCCAACAATTGGTATGTGCTACCAGCAAAGCTTCAGATCAGACTGCGCATATGCGCAGTCTGATCAGAGCCTTTGCTAGTGGCTTGAAAATTCTATGACTATTAAGCTACTGACTGAACATCATTTGGAGTTTCTAAGCTTAAAAGGAGGCTGCACATGAGGCTCGTCTGGGTCTACACTTGTCAAAATACCACATTGTTGGAAATCACATGCCACAGCTCAATTTTATCTTACTTTTTGAGTTTCTCTCTATCATCTTCTGTGTAGAAGGGCCAGTCCATACGTACATCAGCATAGGCATGCTTTGCGAGCATAAAACTGTTCTCTTTTGATATGGCAACTTGATTAAGAATACTACCCAACGAGTCTTTGTCCTTGTCACGTATACCATCTGAAAATAAAAATAAATACAATCAGAAACGCAAATACAAATTAATACAAGTACAATCAGAAAAACAAATTTTGATTGTTTTCGATTTGATTCTTTACGTCCCATCAACAATCTTTCAGTTATGTAGGGATAGATCTTCCTGGGTCGAACCAGTGCTAAGCTAGGATTAATGTGTCTTGCTCAAGGACACAACGCAGTGACACCCCTTTAGACTGAAACCCGCGGCCCCTCAGTCTCGAGTCAAGTACTCTACCACTCCCTTCAGAAAAACAAATACAATCAGAAAATCAAATACATAAACAAACAGCAAATCCAAAATATAAAGAATTATGGCAGTTCTGGTTGCTGAAGGGCGCTTAAATAAACATGAGCATCAACTCAAGCACAATATTATTATATAAACAATGGGCTCAAACCAGTGACCTCTCAGGCAGTGTTCTGCCATGGAACTTCAAAGAAAGGGGCCTTGTCATGCCACATGTTCTAAAATATTGTAGAAAAGTGTGGTAAAAAACAAGGGACAAAAGAAAGCATTAAGAAACTGAGGCACAAAATCCTACCAGTGCCAAACTTAGTGGGACATTTGCAATTTTATGTGCTAAATGCAACAAAAATGCTGCCTTAAAATTGGCAGAAGACTACTGATTTGATTCAACAATTTTTGAGTCATATCAGGATGGGTCTTCCTGGGTTGAACCAGTACTAAGCAGAGGATAAAGTGTCTTGCTTAAAGACACAATACAGTGCCTCCAGTGAGGCTCAAACCCGCAACCCCTAGGTAGAGTAGAGTCAAGCACTCTACCACTGCACTCCTACTACAGTAAAACATGTCTAATATAAAGCAGCAACTCAAAAAGAAGACCAAAATTGATTTTCATGACCGATTATAGCTTAATGCAGGTCAAAAGAATTGCAGAATGCTTTCTGCAATACTTTCGACCGGCATTAAGCTACCACATGGCTTTAAGACCTTTGTTTTGTCTTATTTGAGTGGCCGCTTAAGACAGGTTTCACTGTACTTCTTGATCACCAGTCTAGCACTCTAACACCACTGCACTCCCCTGTAAAAGGTATATTTATTGAGCCACCACCACAGGCTAAGGTTTAATTTGTAAGATGGCATAATGTTACACCTTCGCCCATTAATCATCTGTGACTTTGACAAGTGTTGGAAGTACATCAAGCACATGGCCAGTTCGATCACATGTGACCTTTGCGCAAAATAAAAACTCATATCACCAGAAAATTCCACTTGCAGACGGCAAAGGTCCCGACCAGCCTGTGCAATGCACAGGCTGGTCGTGGCCTTTACTGTTTGCAACTCAGATTCTGTTCATGCCCAAAATATGCTTAACTAAATGAAATGATCATGAGTGACTTGACAGGACAAATAAATCATGATCATTATAAATCACTAAAGTTCCATATAGCAGGCCTCCAGATAAGAGTGTGTTACGTTGAAAATCATTAGTCTTTTTCTTCAACCCTAACTTATGTTGCAGGTACTAAAAATAACCGTCTCATAACCGTCTCAATGAGACAGTTCTTTTGAGTATGCAAAACACATGTTCAAACTGATAGATAAGAAGATAATAAAAACTTAATGCTCAAACATTTTATTATCTGGACCAATGATTAAGGACAGGTTGTTTTTATAGCTTCCAGACACAATCTTGACAGTTGGTTCACTGACCAGTAAGTACACTGATGAAATTATGGTAACCTAATTCCTAATTAAGTGTGATTTGTTTGTTTTCTTATTGCCAAGGGCAAGAACTCTGAACATGGAACTTTTGAATACTTTTTTACTCCTTTAGCAAGGTTTATTCATTGTGTTTTTTTTATCCACACGCTTTTTAAAACGCAATGAGGGCCCGGGAAATTATCATCAACTCCACGTATGCTATCTTCTCCTAATCCCTTGGACCAAATCCAACCAAATTTGTTGAGTGCGTCCAAGAGCACATTTACAGTATTTTTTGCCCGCCCTTGGGGCCTCGGGAGTAGGTCAAAAGCTATCAAAATGTGGGCAAAGGCATTCAGTCCCTATCATCTCATGGGCAGGCCCATGTTTTCTTTTGTTTTGATTCTTTACGTGCCAGTCAACAGTTTTTCAGTCATGTCCGTCACTGGTCTTACTGGATTGAACCAGTACTAAGCCGCATATAAAGTGTCTTGCTCAAGGACACAACACAGTAACTCCAGCTGAGTAGAGATTCTATGAGCAACCATTAGATCCCAGTCTAACGCTCTACCAAATGAGCAACTGCACACCACATGGGATACTAAGGTTTATCATGCTTTAATCAGCACATTGGGCAGAAAGATCTCAAATCCTGTTACTTGTTTCATAATAAGTGTGATATGACGTTTTAGTACTTGTAAAGAATCTCATAAAACAGCAATATTCATCCAAGTGGGTGAAAAAAAAATAATGTGGTCCTCTCAAGTAGGTGGTCTCTTAACCTTTAAAGTGTCAACTAAAGTTTGCAGCAGACACATTTTCAATTCTGTTGCTTCTTATAGAAGCCAAATAAAGCTTAACCCTTTTCATGCTATTCGCATTAATTGTCATCTGCTCTCCCTTCTGCTTACGGTAAACGTTTTAAAATTTCGAACACTAGTTCCCTGCTTGAAGAGTCTAGAAAAAAGCGCAGACCCAGATCTCTGATCAGGGTACTAATGAAGTCTTCCTTCAGGTTTTATACAATTAACTTGGGGATAGTCCAGTGTACATATCTAGGGGTGTAAGGTTATAATTTTTAAATAGATTGTATTCTTTTTTCTGAATATCTTTTCTGCCTTTACAAAAAGTGTAGACCCTGATGAAATGCAGCAATATGCTGCAGTTCATCTGGGTCTATACTGTTGGCAATTGTAATCATTTAGGGGTTTCCCCGAATACAAAGGGTTATTTTTTCCTAAGAGTTATAGTTGTCTGCTACAACCATGATTGGTGCTTTATAGGTTAAATAGGTCAACCTTGTCTGTGCCATTTAGCAGTGTCTTAACTCTTCAACGAGACTGAAAATGTTGTCTGTAGTAATTTTTCGCTTGACAATGGATCCAGATCAGATTCTATAATATTCTACTGGAATTACGCTGATCAAGTTCTGTCTGCCGTTGTTAATCACCATACTACGACAGTCCATGGACCTGTGTGCAGGATATGACTGATAACGCCCCAGCCCACCCTAAGTATAAACAAATTTAATGCCAAATTTAATACAGCAAAGGGGTTGGGTCACAAGTTCTCACAACATTCACCCTCGTACCACAACAGCCGTGCTGGATTATTTGAAGACTTAAGGACTCAAAACTTTGCTGCACCTATGCCTACAGCCAAGATCTCGCACCATTTTTTGGGGGTATTTTTCATTCTTTACATTCCAGTCAACAATCTTTCAGTTACGTAGTGACGGGTCTTCCTGGGTTGAACCAGTACTAAGCTAGGATTAATGTGTCTTGCTCAAGGACACAACGTAGTGAGGCCAGTGAGGCTCGAACCCAGGGAGCAAAGTTTTTGATTCAGAGATTAACCTAGAGGATTACATAGCATCCACTCCCCTACAGTTTGTGCTGACTTGACAAGCCTTACAAAGTTATTTCATTCATAAAACTTTATGTCCTAATATGTACACACAAATTGCCCAGAGGGGAAGCTAATCAGTTCATTAAAAATATATAATCAAACAAAACTCCAGATAAAATAAAGTATCTGTGTCTCTGAGTGCTTGAGGAGCAGTCTGATCAGGGGCCGTTTGTTTTCTTTGGTAAATGTTTTTTTTGTGGAATGGATGAGTCCAGATCATCAAATGAAAGATTTCATTTTTTAGATATTAAGCGTTGAAGAGTTAATATTTACATTTTCAAGGCAAGCCTTTAATGAGTCTTTGGATTTTTGCAACCGTTCATAACCTCACGAAAAAAGTATATATGATTGACAGCTGCCATGTTCACTTGCCCGTGCAAGGAATTCATTCGCCAGAGGTGACACTGGTGTTGTGATTGACAGTAAGCCATACACGATTCGCACATGCAAACAAGCCTCTTGTTTGCTCCATAGACTGTCCGTGTTCACACTGGCTGTTCTGCTTTTCCATTTTACACTCCAACAAAACCGTTTATAGGATTTCATATTTAAATACAAAATATTTTGTTTTTTCCTAAATTATAAATAATTTCGAAATAATAGATATTTATGATAAAATGTAAATATATGCAATAAATTCGACTTTTGGTCTGTTCATGATATCATGAATACTTCAGGTCTCTTGCAAAGTTAACATGGGCTTCACTTACTTAGCAAGAGACCCAAAGTATTCATGATTTCATGAACATTCCGAAACTCAAATTTATTTCTTAAACACGCCTACCAAAGGATCCAATGCTCAACATCTGGTCAAATATTAAAAACAATTCCTATGCATATGCATTCCTACGTTTGTGGTATAAATTTGAGGTCAGAACGTTCTCCTGTTTTGTCAGATTTACTTTTCGCATAAAATATGTGTGCCAGAATTTGTCAGGAATATGTTTATTGCCTGAAAAGTAAATATGACCTAATGAGAATACTTTAATATTAGAAACTGTTTCATTTGTCTGTATTTTAGTTTTTATGAGCGGTTGAAATTTCGTGCTCAGTTGAGTTGAGAATGAAAAAAGTTCTATAACCTCAGGCCTGGTTAGCTTTCTTATCTAGGGCCAAGCTAACTAGAAATAACAAAAGTACTAAAAGTTTCCATGTTGTTTTAAATATGGGTCACGCATAGAAATTGTTTGATAAATCATCAAACACTCCGCAATAGACTGCATAGCATGTGACATAAAGGTGCCGAGAGGAAGTCATTCAGGTGAACAATGTTCGACATTGGTCACTCACCTGTTCTTTTGTTGTTCGATAAATTAATGTCAATCCTTGGTCAATGACCGTATAGGGAATAACATCTAAATAACTGCTTGCATATGGCATTTTTTGTCCTCCGCTGAGATTTTTCAAAATCAGTGTTTTCAAAAATATACTTTCAGGAATTCCACCAGAGTTTCAAAAAGTTAGGATAAGACCAATCTCAACATTTTGTCTGGCCTGATCTGGGCCCTTACCGTTTGCAACGGTTATCAGTAGACGACACTAGTGGGTAAAGAGTATAAAACAGAAATAATGGCTTGTGGACATAAGCTTGCATCGTATAGGTATTAACTCATTTCTCACAGAAGACCTAGACTAGCTATATGCTGTGGCATCCCATGCTCTGCACTGTGTGCTGGGATAGGATCTACTTTCGTGGTTACCCATACTTTTTAGCATATGTTTTGGGTGCCCAAAAGAACCATCTCATTGAGACGGTTCTTTCGAGTACCCACAACATATGTTTTGGTAGAGTAGTAAGAAAATTATTTTCCTGTTACGCACTCTTAACTTAAGGCCTGGATCCACCATTTTACTTTTTACATGCTGATAATCTTTGCACACAGTTTGGACCCAGATCAGGCCCGACAGATTGACTGACCTGATGAGATCTGCCTGGGATTCAAATTGTTTTACACTCTATCAATATTCCTGAAAGATTTTTTTTACAAAATTGATTTTTTAAAAAATTCAGAAGACTGACATGCAAAGAGTTAAATGAATTGTTAAAGTTTAGAGTGGTGTGAACTGTCGTGTTACTTTGTCACAGTTGCCCTAAGTGGGGGGGCCACCTGTGTTTTGACAAATTGTGGTAAAATATGGACCTACTGTGTTTGCAGCTGTTGAAAGCACCAATCAGATTACAGCAAACAGCAATCTTTGTGGCGTCTACATTTTCATGGAAAATCAGGCCTTATATTTCGGTAGATGATTTACATGTAATTGTTTCTTAAGGTACAGCAGCAAAAAATTTAAAAAATTGTCTGCTGCGCCTTTTGGCTGTTTTTAGGGTTAAATTTGAGTGAACTATACACTCTTTGTTTCAAATCTTAATTTACAGATCTTAATTTACAATGTTATTAATGCACCAACATAATTGAGCCACGACATGAGATTTCCAACAATGTGGTATGTTCGACCAGCAAAGCCTCAGATCAGACTGCGCAAATGCGCAGTCTGATCAGAGCCTTTGCTAGTCACTTGAATATTCTATGAGTATTAAGCTACTGACTGAACATCATTTGGAGTTTATAAGCTAAAACGGAGGCTGCGCAGGCTCGTTGTAGTCTACACTTGTCAAAATACCACATTGTTGGAAATCACATGTCGCGGCTACATTATAAAGTCCTATTAAATCTATAGCAGAGGCATATCAGTGAACGGATTTCTTCCTAGAACCGATATAATTTCACTGCCGTTGACAACTCAAGGTGTTTACTTGTAATTTGGAAGCCTCCTTTACCCCATATGCTATATTTAGTACATTGCATCATTTTCCGTAAATAATTCAAATTTTCTAATATTTTGCAAAAATATTTTTTACATTTCAATAGTTTTGAAAATATTATGGAAAAGGAGCAAATGTTCCATTTTTCATAATATTTTAAAAAAATTTACATTTAAAAGGCATCCAAAGGCCCTTGTGTGGAAAAAAGGGTTTAAAACCATGTGCACATAAATCAGGCTTACCCTGTGACAGTCTTACAGAGTGCTATGTGAACCTCCCTCGACCCAGAGGGTCTAATTGTTAATTGCTTCTCACGGAGGGTCTGTACAATGTACAAGTATTTCTAAGAAAACCTACAAAGTGCCATGTGAACCACCCTCGACCAAGAGGGTTCAATTGCTTCTCCAGGAAGGTCTGTACAATGTACAAGTATTTCTAAGAAAACCAACTGCCACTTGTGATTAAATTTCCAGGGGGTTCGGCACATCCTGTTCTTTAAAATTTTAATGTGCAGCTGTGGGGTTAATTAATATTGGGTCTGATGCCGTTTAACATGGATTCTCTGTAAGAATCAAAAAATGTTGGCCACGCTATGTCTGGGATTTTCATAATTTTTTGTGTATATGTTGGGTGTGACCCAAAACCTACATAACTGGTGCCAAACTTTTCAATTTATTGTTCGTTGTCATGGAAACGGAGATTATTTGATCCTGTGAAAATGCAGCAGAAATTGACAGGAAAAATTCCAGACCCTGCCTAATTGTGTTGTTGTTTTCTTGTCAATATATAATTCTTTACAAAAGTTTTTTACGTGAGATTGGGGCTACTAAATTGGAACGACAGAATGATACAAGAATAAAACCATTATCTTCTACAGATTCCTCACACAAGGGGCCCAAATATGGGGAAATTTGGCAAAATGCCAAATATGTGAAAATCGAAAAATTACACATATTTAGCTATTATTATTAATACTTTTGCAACGGCTCTCAAGAAAACCACTCACGTGTATTTACAGAGCGACATCTGAACTATTGAACTTAGAAAAAAACTGGTTGGAGAAATTGATGAATAAAGGTCAAGGTCAAGGTCATAAGTTGTCTAATTTCAAAATGAAGAAAAAGTGGATTTTTCACTAATTTAAACCATTTTTATGAAGGGTAGCAGAAGATGGTAAGAAAAAAAAACTTATATGGTAATGAATAAAAAAGTATCTTTTATTGACACAAAAACCTAAACAGATGATAAATATAGATGTGAAGGTCAACGTCAAGGTCACAAATGGTACGTTTTCAAAAAAGGCGAAAAAACAGTAATTTAGTCATATTTTGGAACCAAATTTTGTAATGTTTCCAGAATATATTTATGATCCTTTGATATATTCACAAAGATAATAATAGCAACTATCTAAAAGTATATCAAACCAGTTGGAGAAATTGAAGTATGAAGGTCAAGGTCAAGGTCATAAATGATCTAATTGAAAAAAGAAGAAAAAGGGATTTTTCACTAATTTAAACCCTTTCAATGAAGGGTAGCTGCAGATGGTAAGAATAAAACTAATCTGGTAATGAAGAAAAAAGTCTCTTTCATTGGCACCAAACCTAAACAGATGATGTATATAAATGTGAAGGTCAATGTCAAGGTCACAAATGGTACATTTTCAAAAAAGGCGAAAAAATAGTAATTTAGTCATATTTTGGAACAAAATTTTGTAATGTTTCCAGAGTATATTTATAAATCCTTAGGTATATTCACAAAGATAATAATAGCAACTATCTAAAATTATATCAAACCGGCTGGAAAAATTGATGTATGAAAGTCATGGTCAAGGTCAAGGTCATAAATTGTCTAATTTCAAAATGAAGAAAAAAGGGATTTATTACTAATTTAAACCCTTTTTTTAGAGGGTAGCTGAAGATGGTAAGAATAAAACTAATATGGTAATGAAGAAAAAAGTATCTTTCATTGACACCAAAACCTAAACAGATGATGAATATAAATGTGAAGGTCAATGTCAAAGTCACAAATAGTACATTTTCAAAAAAGTGAAAAAAAAAGTAATTTAAATTAGTCATATTTTGGAACAAAATTTTGTAATGTTTCCAGATCAATACATAAATCCTTCGATATTTTTACAAAGATAATAATAGCAACTGTCTAAAATTATATCAAACCGGCTGGAGAAATTGATATATGAAGGTCAAGGTCATAAATTGTTCTATTTCAAAAAGAAGAAAAAAGGGATTTTTCACTAATTTAAACCCGTTTTATGAAGGGCAACTGCAGATGGTAAGAATAAAACTAATCTGGTAATGAAGAAAAAAGTATCTTTCATTGACACCAAACCTAAACAGATGATGAATATAAATATGAAGGTCAATGTCAAGGTCACAAATGGTACATTTTCAAAAAAGGCGAAAAAAAAACCCTGTAATTTAGTCATATTTTGGAACAAAATTTTGTAATGTTTCCAGAATATCTTTATAAATCCTTTGATATATTAAAAAGATAATAATAGCAACTATCTAAAATTATATCAAACCGGTCAGAGAAATTGATGTATGAAGGTCAAGGTCATAAGTTGTCTTATTTCAAAATGAAGAAAAAAGGGATTTGTTACTAATTTAAACCCCTTTTTTGAAGAGTAGCTGAAGATGGTTAGAAAAAAAAACTAATATGGTTATGAAGAAAAAAGTATCTTTCATTGACACCAAAACCAAACCTAAACAGATGATGTATATAAATGTGAAGGCCAATGTCAAGGTCACAAATGGTACATTTTCAAAAGAGGCGAAAAAATAGTAATTTAGTCATATTTTGGAACAAAATTTTGTAATGTTTCCAGAATATCTTTATAAATCCTTTGATATATTCACAAAGGTAAAAATAGCAACTATCTAAAATTATATCAAACCGGTTGGAGAAATTGATGTATGAAGGTCAAGGTCAAGGTCATAAATTGTCTAATTTCAAAATGAAGAAAAAAGGGATTTATTACTAATTTAAACCCTTTTTTTAAGGGTAGCTGAAGATGGTAAGAAAAAAACTAATATGGTAATGAAGAAAAAAGTATCTTTTATTGACACCAAACCTAAACAGATGATGAATATAAATATGAAGGTCAATGTCAAGGTCACAAATGGTACATTTTCAAAAAAGGCGAAAAAAAACCCAGTAATTTAGTCATATTTTGGAACAAAATTTTGTAATGTTTCCAGAATATCTTTATAAATCCTTTGATATATTCACAAAGATAATAATAGCAACTATCTAAAATTATATCAAACCGGTTGGAGAAATTGATGTATGAAGGTCAAGGTCATAAATTGTCTAATTTCAAAATGAAGAAAAAAGGGATTTTTCAATAATTTAAACCCTTTTTTATGAAGGGTAGCTGAAGATGGTAAGAAAAAAACTAATATGGTAATGAAGAAAAAAGTATCTTTTATTGACACCAAAACCTAAACAGATGATGAATGTAAATGTAAAGGTCAATGTCAAGGTCACAAATGATACATTTTCAAAAAAGGCGAAAAAATAGTAATTTAGTAATATTTTGATACAAAATTTTGTAATGTTTCCAGAATAAATTTATAAACCCTTTGATATATTCACGAAGATAATAATAGTAACTATTGAAGTTATATTTAACCGGTTGGAGAAATTGATGTTTGAAGGTCAATGTCATAAAATATCTACTTTGAAAATGAAGAAAAAAGATTTTTTTTGCTAATTTAAACCCTTTTTGAGAAGGGTAGCTGAAGATAGTAATAAAAAACTTATATGGTTATAAAGAAAAAGGTATATTTTATCGATATCAAAACCTAAACAGATGATGATTATAAATGTGAAGGTCAATGTCAAGGTCACAAATAGTACATTTTCAAAAAAAAGCGAAAAAAACTGTAATTTAGTAATATTTTGAAACAAAATTTTGTAATGTTTCCAGAATATACTTATTAACCCACTGATATATTAACAAAGATAATAATAGTAACTATTGAAAATTATATCAAACCGGTTTGAGAAATTGATGTATGAAGGTCAAGGTCAAGGTCATAAATTATCTTCTTTGAAATGAAGAAAAAAGGATTTTCACTGATTTAAACACTTCGTATAGCTGAAGATAGCAATAAAAAAAAACTAATATAGTTATTAAGAAAAAGGTTATATTTTATCGATATCAAAACCTAAACAGATGAAGAATATGAATATGAAGGTCAGTGTCAAGGTCACAAATAGAACATTTTTAAAAAAAGGCGAAAAAACAGTAATTTTAAGTCATAGTTTGTAACACTTTTTTGTAATGTGTCCAGAATATTTATTTATAAATCCTTTGATATAGTAATACAAATAATAACAGCAACTATTTAAATTATATCAAACTGGTGTAACGATATAAATATAAAGTTCAAGGTCAAGGTCACAAATTCTTCTATATCCAAATGTTTAATTATGGCAATTTTCATCTATTTATTCACAGTTTTGGGTTTAAAGGCGTTTCTGAAAAGCCACAGCTACTATATGTAGATCAAAACACCAAGAAACAAAAGCCAAAGTTAAAAGGATAACAAATTTAAATGTGAAGGTCAAGTTCAAGGTCACAGAACATAAAAATTCAACTTGAAAAAACGGGTTTTGCTCATTTTGTAACTCGGATTGCCCGGGTTGTTTGTGGGTAAAAAAACCCTATGAAATCTTCTTGTACGGTCATAAAGGACACCATCATATATGTAAGCAATAGCAAAAAATAAGCATATGATAGAAGAATGGATAGTCAAGGTCAAATATAGCATTTTTCCAATTGTAAGATAATGTGGGTTTATGCTTATTGTTATGTAAGCCCTTTGAAAAAAGACCTGTATCGTATTGTAGTGACAGTGACATTCCTAACAGCCTCGCTGTAGGGTTAACTCTTTAGCGACATGGTTAGAGTGGTCGACTGTCACGCAGGAGTTCTGGGTTTGAATCCTGGCGGACCCAAAATTTTTACCTTTGGAGTTACTTTAATGGTTTCAGAAGCTCATGCAAGGTAATTCGGTAACGCTTTGTGCTCGTGATTTATTCATTTTCACTGCTGACCTCTAAGCCATCGATATAAGCAACAAATCACAATGTAGTCAATGGTTTAATACAGTGATTAATTGGTTGATAAACCACTGGACGAACTGGGTACAGACTGGCCTGACGTCATTGGATAGCCATTTTGATTCTCTTGACGTCATCTATCATGTAAGGCCTTGAAACGGTGACAGAAAATCGCGAAACATCGTTTTTACAATTATAGAACTTCAATAATGGACGTAGATGAAGATTAATAAAATATTCATTTTTCACTCCACTCAATGAAAATAATGGAATATTCATTCTTAACAGCAAAAATACGCATTTCTGTCCAAACAAGAGTTATGGAAAATTCTTACACTTTGTTTGAGATGGTAAAATCGTTTTAGACTCTGAAGGATTCAATCTTTTTTTTTTTTTAATTTTGTGTGTGAATCTATTCAAAATAGGTTCATTCTCACAGTGATTTGTTGCTTAATACATTAGGCCAGTTAAGCAAATATTTTCAGCATAAAATTGTAATTATTTTCTTATCCATCAGTTTAAACATGTGTTTGGGTGCTCAAAAGAACCGTCTCAGTGACATGGTTCTTTTGAGTACCCACAGCATATGTTTTGATTGATAAATGAGAAAAAAAAATTCCGTTTCGAATCCTTAACTGGGGGCCTGTTAATATATCGCAGTCTTTAGTGGATAAATCACTCGCGCTTTATGCTCGTGATTTATTCACTTTAATGATTGACCTCCAGCCAGTGATATATTAAGCAACAAATCACTACGAGCACTTTCTTAAACAAAACATAAAGTGTGGGTATTCATTTTCTTAATCATATCTCAAGGAAAAGTTTGGAAATAAAATTGTCGGGATTTTCTGTTTTTTTTAATTTCTTTTCTCCTGCTGGTTGACAGACACATAATGCAATGTTTCATTGAAATAAGCAAAGTTTGAAGGTGATAAATTACATCTAGTATGTCTTATAAATGATAAAAAGATTCGTTCAAAGGCATGTTTGATAAATTTCAAATGAAATTATCACTCTTGTAAGATCCTCTTTATAAGACATAATTCAGTGGGTGTGGAAATAGCAAACTTTTACTTGATTCAAAGAATAGATAACTTAGATCACTTCTAATGTGCTATATCATATACAAACTCCTTTGAAAAGAGTATAAAATCAGATATAGACTCTATTGAAAACATTGAAGAAGTTGAATTGTTCTGTATAGCCTGAAGAATACTTGAGATATCAGCAGTTAAAGCATCAATAAGCAGACAAGGCTCAGGTGACCCTGCGCATATGCAAACTTTCCCTAGGGCAAATACTGCAAATAATGGATGTAGAATAGGTGAAGACTAATCCCAAAGTAACAGCTTTTATATACCCATTTAAATATGGTATCGAAACATGTGAAAATTGCAGTCTCTCCACATTTTGAATTTGGACTACATTTGGTATCCTTGACATTGACCTCCATATTCAAATAGATTCATCAATTATTATCCCCACGCTTTTTTAAAAAAGCGATGGGGATATTGCAATCGCCTCCGTCCGTCCGTCCGTCCGTCCGTCCGTCCGTCCGTCCGTCACGCTATCTCCTCCTAAACCATTGGACGAAATTCAACCAAATTTGGTGTGTGGGTTGCTCACATGAATGGGGCGTGCAACGGCACATTTTTTTTTGGCCCCGCCCCCTGGGGCCCTGGGGAGGGGCCAAAAGGTCAAATATCATTAAATGTCATTAAATTTCAATTACAAAGTCAATTTGAAAGATTTTTTGACCAAACTTTGTGTGTCTTCTCCCACATGAAAGATATAAAACATATCAGACGGGATTTTCATTTGGCAGCCTAGGTCATGCCCTAGGGGTCGGACTTGGGGGTACCGTGGGGGGTTGGGGCGGTCAAAAAAATTTTTTCCCGAAATTCAACCAGATTTGGTGTGTGAGTTTCTTTCATGAATGGCACACGCACCGGCGCCATTTTTTTGGTCCTCGCGCCCTGGGGCCTTGGGGAGGGGCCAAAAGGTCAAATATCATTAAATCTGAATTACAAAGTCAATTTCAAAGATTTTTAAACCAAACTTTGTATATCTTCTCACAAATGAAAGATATAAAACATATCAGATGGGATTTTCATTTGGCCGCCTGGGTCATGCCCAGGGGTGGGACTTGGGCGTACCGTGGGGGGCTGGGGGGTCAAAAAAAATTTTTTTTCGAAATTCAACCAGATTTTGTGTTTGAGTTACTCACATGAATGGCACATGCACCGGCACAATTTTTTGGGTCCCGGCCCCCTGGGGCCTTGAGGAGGGGTCAAAAATTTAATTTTCTGAACATGTACATGTGGCATATCAAATTAACGGGGCTGAGCAGTATACCAGGATACACTGAAATTTTTTTTACCTACAATCAAACTGGTGACCTTCAATTACCATTAGATTTCTTCGAGAGCGTGGGGATTTGCGATGGCGCGCCATCGAATGTGTTCTAGTTTTTATTGCTTTTAGTTACTGATGTATTGTTCTTAATGCATAGTCTAGTTGCTTTCTTGCGTTCTTTCATTTACCAATCTAAATATTGTTCCAAAACATGTGAAAAAACCCAGTTTTTTACACATATTTTGAATTTTAACATTGGATGACCTTGACCTTTACATGCAAATAAATTATTTTTAGTACTGCTTTTGTTAACTGATGTATTGTTCTTAATGGAAGGACTGGTATCTTTCTTACCTAATTTCATGTACCCATCTTAATATTGTTCCAAAACATACGAAAATCTAATATTTCAAAATTGTAATTCAGACGTACTATATTTGATGACCTTGACATTGACCTTCACATTCGAATATTTTCATTCATTTGGTAATTTTTTTTAACTGATGTGTTGTTCGTAATGCATATACCAGCTTTTTTCTTGCTTTCCTTCATTTACCCATCTAAATATGTTCTAAAACTTGCAGCAAACTAAGTTTTTCAAGATTTAAAATTTCTACATTAAATGACCTTGACCTTGAAATGTAAATATATTCATCCATTATAGTATTGCTTTTGTTAACTGATGTGTTGTTCTTAATGTAGACATTAGTGGCTTTTTTATTGGTTTCATATTCCCATCTGAATGTTTTTAATATTCCAAAACATGTGAAAATCACAGTTTTTCTACATTTTGAATTTCTACATTTAATGACCTTGAACTTGACCTTTACATTAAAATATTTTAATCCATGTGATAATTGCTTTTAATAACTGATGTGTTGTTCTTAATGCATAGACTAGTTGCGTTCTTCCTTTCTTTCATTTACGCATCTTAATATTGTGCAAAAAAAATGAGAAAAACCAAGTTTTTCCGTATTTTGAAATTCTACATTTTGTGACCTTGACCTTGACTTTTACCTTCAAATAAATACATACATTTTATTATTGTGTTTGGTCACTTATATGTTGTTCTTAGTGAATGTAACACTTGCTTTCTTATTTACTTTTATTTACCCATCCTGATATTGGTCCAAAACATGTGAAAATACCAAATTTTAAAAAATCATGAACTGGAGTTTTTATGACCTTGACCTTGACCTTAAATAAAGAATTTCTCCATCCAGTTTTTTATTGTTTCCATTAGAAGACATATTGCTTGTTATATTCATATCAGTAGTTTTCTTGTACCCCGTTGCAAAAGTTATCAAAAACTGCTTCAAAATATGTCAAATTCCCATTTTTTCCACATTTTGGAAATTGTCAAAATCTGCATATTTTAACAGTCACGTGCTACTCACGTGGGTTACATACCTTATGTTTTCTTATTCTCTCATATAGAGCAAAGTCGGTATAGTATACAAGTATGTTAGTTTCAGAAATTTGATGAACACATTTTGAAGGAATGGTCAGCCAAGTATGCCTATTTTTTACTTTTTTCTTTGCATTTTCTGCAAAGCTCAGCTTGACATAAATAACCCTGGTTACCATGGTAACCAGATGTCATTTTGAAATTTTAAGGCTTGTTTTGCTGTTTGGGGGTCATACCTGCTTCACACACAAAGAATGAGAAAAATCCCAGACGTAGTGTGCCGGACCCCTATGGGAATTTTTTGATTCTTACAGAGAATCCATGTTAAAATCTACCAGTACAAATATTGCATGCTCGTCAAGTCTTTCCTGGTCTCTTTCATGATAAGTTCCTTTTTTAAATGGACTGGTTCAAATCACAAATCTGAAGTGTAGCTACTGTGCTAGTTAGCCGAGACAGGTGAAAAGGAACATGTCACTGAAAGCAGTTCCTTGCAATTATATCAATTAAACTATCCACATATTTTTGTTTGTTTGATTTAATTCTTTTTGTCCCAGTCAACAATTTTCAGTTATGTCGAGACAAGTCTTCCTGGGTTGAACCAGTACTAAGCAGGGATTAATGTGTCTTGCTCAAGGACAAAAAGCAGTGACACCGGTGAGGCGTGAAGCTGCAACCCCTCGGTCAAGCACTCTACCACTGAGCCACTGCGCTCCCATAACACCACATATGAAATATAGTTTTCACCCTTGTCCTGCATAATCAAGATTTATCCTATTCAAACACTGTAGATCCAGATCAGCTGGCTTCTAACAAAGCCATCTGATCACAGTGATCAGGATCCACAGTTTTCCACTCTGCTTACAACTGGAATGTAGCAGGTAAACAGCAGGCCTAGTGCATACCAGAAAAATAATTTTCTTATTTCTCAACCAAAACGTATGTTGTGGGTACTCAAAAGAATTGTCTCAATGAGACGATTCATCGTCTCAATCTCAATGAGACGATTCTTTTGAGCACCCAAAACATGTTAAAACTGATGGATAAGAAAATATTTAAAGTTTTACGCTTAAAAAAGTTGTTTATGTAAACCTATGATACATGCTTACAACTTGGGGAGGAATGTAGTTCAAATGTTCAAATTACATTGACAAGAAATGTCACAAACACGTGACGAATGCCCCCAAAGGAATTGGTCTAGTATAAGACACATTTGAGGAAAGATAGCTGTAATATAGCACGAAAAACTAGAAATGAGGCCAGAAGTCAATATCAAGGTCAAAGTGACTCAAAATGGTATGCACCACTCCGCCATCCCAAGAGGAATCACCACCCCAAATTTGGGATTCCTACATCAAATAATATAGGAGATATGCTCTGGACACAATAATTCTTGAAAACGAGGTCAGAGGTCAAGGTCACAGTGACCCAAAAATGGTTTTTGACACTCAGGCATCCCAAGATGCATTTACATACCAAATTTGGAATTCCTATTACAAAGAATATAGGAGATATGCAACAGTTTCTAGAAACTAGGTCAGAGGTCAAGTTCAAGGTCACAGTGACTAAATTATAGTAACTAAATTACACTTTGTCATCCCAAGATGCATCCACACACCAAATTTGAGATTCCTACCTCAAATAATATAAGAGATATGCTCTGGACATGATTATTCTAAAAACTAGGTCAGAGGTCAAGGTCACAGTGACCCAAAAATGGTACATGACACTCCGCTATCCCAAGATGCATCCACACACCAAAATTGGAATTCCTAACTCAAAGAATATATGAGATATGCTCGGGACACAATAATTCTTAATCCTAGGTCAGAGGTCAAGGTCACAGTGACCCAAAAATGGTATGTGACACCCGTCATCCCAAGATGTATTTACACACCAAAGTTGGAATTCCTATCTCAAAGAATATAAGAGATATGCACCAGACTCAATGCAGTTTCTAGAAACAAGGTCAGAGGTCAAGTTCAAGGTCACAGTGACCCAATTATGGTATGCGACACTTCTACATCCCAAGATGCATCCACACACCAAATTTGAGATTCCTACCTCAAATAATATAAGAGATATGCTATGGACACGATTTTTCTAAAAACTAGGTCAGTGGTCAAGGTCAAGGTCACAGTGACCTGAAAATGAAACATGACACTCTGCTATCCCAAGATGTATCCACACACCAAATTTGGAATTTCTAACTCAAAGAATATAAGAGATATGCTCCGGACACAATAATTCTTAAAACTAGGTCAGAGGTCAAGGTCACAGTGACCCAAAATTGGCATGTGACAACCCCGCATCCCAAGATGCATTTACACACCAAATTTGGAATTCCAATTTCAAAGAATATAGGAGATATGCACCAGACTCAATGCATTTTTCAAGAAACTGGGTCAGAGGTCAAGTTCAAGGTCACAGTGACCCAATTATGGTACGCGACACTTCGTCATCCCAAGATGCATCCACACACTAAATTTGAGATTCCTACCTCAAAGAATATAAGAGATATGCTCCGGACACGATTATTACAAAAACTAGGTCAGAGGTCAAGGTCAAGGTCACAGTGACCCGAAAATGGTACGCGACACTCCGCCATCCCAAGATGTATCCACACACCAAATTTGGAATTCCTACCTCAAGGAAAATAGGAGATATGGACGGGACACGAAAGCGGGACGGACTGACGGACGGACGGACGGACAGTGCGATTACTATATGCCTCCCAAAGTTCCTTTGGGGGCATAAAAATATTGGCCACAATAAGATCTAATATATCAAACACTAGTAAGTGCCCATTTTTCAATTGACCATTCACACAAAATTATGCCTATTACCATCTGTTAACTGTCAAATTACTTGTCATTATTTGTCACCAATCAGCTGATCACAGGAGGACACTATGGTTGTCTTGCACACTGGTCAGTCAAGTGGTGTAGGAACAGAGCCCTAGATAAGTGGACTATCTAAACTCAGTAGACTGCCATTTTTTCTTACATCTTCATAGGTCCAGATAAGCAATATTTTTGTGCTTAAAAAAGTGATCATTTACATTACATGTGTTTTCAATGCTCAAAAGAGCAGTTTTTTGAGTATCCACAACATATGTTTTGGTTGATAAATAAGAAAGGTCAATTGTTAATTGCACATGTATCTCAAATGAATGTCTGTTTCTTAGTTAGTAGAGCTCCTGCTCGGCCTTGGAGCGAGAAGCCCAATCTTTGGTTAATTTCTCGTTTCTTAACCAAAATATATGTTGGGTTTCCTCACGGAGACATTTCTTTTGAGCACCCAAAACATGTTAAAACTTATGGGTAAGAAAATATCAACATGTTTACCTATGATGAATGCCAACAGAGGTTGTTAAACTCATTATTGAAACAAGACAGATTGACTGCCTTAGTTTTATTTTGTAATTGACAAACAATATTAATAACTTTGCACCTCAACTATCACATACCTTTAGATAAGAGTGCATAATGAAAAATTAAAATTCTTATTTCTCAACAAGACATATAGAACCATCTCAATGAGATGGTTATTTTGAGCAACCAAAACAAATGTTTACGCTGATGGAAAATTTTATTTACAATTTTATGCTCATTTTTTTCATTTATCTGGTCCAACCCCATGGCTATGATTAATTTATCACTACTGTCCTGCCAGCTAAGAGTGACAGTGACCTCATGTTTTGTTTACAAAGTTATCATCATGTATAATTCATAGATCACTTGTGTATTATGTATTAATCCTATCCTCAGGATAGGATTAATACACCAGCGATCTATTGATTCGCGGTAGCTCAAGTCAGTGTTTTACTTAGCAATTGTAAATAAATATTATGCCACTGTCACTTTTGGTTGGCACGACAGTAACTAGAGTCACATTTTCTGTTTGAGAGTCACAGAGACGTGAAAGATGACGTTTTATTTTAATGATGTATCCAATCGTTAAAAATCAATTATTTACACATTTTATTATCTACATCTATGGTTTTTTTTCAATCCTTAGGCCTGAACAAATTAGCCAGAACTCATGATTTTAGCACTTATCCCATATGGGAGCAGCAATAACACAGACGAGCTGCCTAGCCCAGTCGTTAACATGTCTGACTACAGATACGTGTCTAACTGCAGATCCAGGGGTCGTGAGTTTGATGTCGGCCCAGCCCCATACTTTCATGGAAATTAATCATGAAATAACTTCTAATGCCAACTCCTCCCTTCCGCTTATTCAAGAAGGGTTGTTGTCAGATACAAGCGAAAGTATGTGCAGGATGTGCGGGTTATTCGCTTAGTCAAGCTTGCCCAGGAAAAAAGTGTGGTTAGGTGAACTGACCCTTCCTATACTTTGTTTGATTTGATTATTTACGTCCCATCAACAATCTTTCAGTTAAACAGGGACAGGTCTTCCTGGGTTGAACCAGTACTAAGCTAGGATAAATGTGTCTTGCTCAAGGACCACAACGCAGTGGCGCTGGTGAGGCTCGAACCCGCGGCCTCTCGGTCTCAAGTCAAGCACTCTACCACTAAGCCACTGTGCTTCCTACTGACCATTCCTACTGGGACAAACACAGACAAGCCTGTGCATCTGTGCCATTAAATAAGAGCTGCTGACACATATAAAGTAGGGCTGTAGATGAAGGCACAGACCAAATTTTAGCCCTCTAGTCACACTACGTAGCTCAACATGCGTGTTTATAGATTGTTTTTACACATATATGCGATAAGTACTATAATATTGTAAAATGGCTCAGTATTGTTTCCAATTTCAGCCTCATTTTTAAATACATTGGTAGGCTGACAAAGTTTCTATACTCTGCATCATCCAAAAGTAGCTTTATTGTCAGGTCACAAATAAGGAACATGTTTGAGTGTAAAACTTTATTTTCTAAACCCATCAATTTAAACATGTGTTTTGAGTGCTCATTCGAGATGGTTCTTTTGAGTACCCACACCATGATATGTTTTAAGAAATGAATTCATTTTTTTGAATGTTCATGGAATCATGGATACATCCGGTCTCTTGCAGAGTAAGTGAAGCCCAAAGGGCTTCACCTTAACTTTGCAAGTGACCCGAAGTATTGATAATTCCATGAATAGACCAAAAATGGAATTATTTCTTATATTTACATAATATATTATCAGTCAAGTATCAGTTTTCAATTTTCACCTAACTAACACCTGGTTTTCAGGATATTTTGAATTAAATCAGACATAAGGGAGGGTTTGGAATAGCCAAAACGCCCAATTTCCGCGCTTAACGTCATGGCGATACATGTTCAACGTCACGCAAAGGTCAGAAACAAGCAACGTTATTGGATGGCATTGACTTTGGCCCCCTAAAATGGCTCATATGTGGGTGTGGCTAAAATCGATTTGTTCATGAAGTTATGAACGGCATCTCAAATGTTAAGGTTCATTTAAAGACTCACAGTGGAAATGTAAATATTTGGTTATGAATCTTAATTACAATATTCTTATGTGGAAATTTGTATAGCAGACTGTCCTCTGCTCTCTCATCTGCTTATGTAATCTTCAGTAGCCTATTGCAAACAATATGTCCCCAGATCAGGGTTTATAGTGTTCGCTTTTGTAGTGCTTTTAAATATACGCAGCAGCTGTAATAAGTAGATATTTTCATAACAAAAAATATTAGCAGATTAAGGGTTCAACATGTGTGCACCTGTGTAAAACAGCCACTCTAAAAAAGACCAAACATTAGTTTTCAAATCCAATTATCACTTTATGCAGGTCAAAAGTATTGCAGAATGCTCCAAGGGGACCTTCATTGAGGCTACCATTTGTCATTAAGATCTATGTTTTGTCTATTTTTGAGTGACTGTTTTACACATGTTTTACTCTACTTAGTGGTGCTGCAGATCTGATAAATTGGCCAGAGCCTTTAATTGTGCAAGCTGTGCAGGCTCTTGCCGGACTGCACTTTGCACAGGCTTGTTATAGCTTTCTCTGCTCTCTGATGAAATAAGCATCAAAATCAGCTGTGCTGGGCCATTTTTTAAAAACTGAACATACAAAAGATTTCAATATAGTTTAGTGTAATCAAGCATGAATAAATATAATCAATTATAGTTGAATTGATAGGCCAGTTCAATAACTTTTTTGGACCCACTACTTTTATTTTTTCAGCTGTGTGGTAAGATTGTATATACATAGTATATATAAATGTTCTAAAATTTCCAACACTTTATTCTTTCTGTTCTCAAATAAAATGTTGGTTTTCAGAGCTGGAATTCACAACAATGCTTGTCAGAATAGCAAACAGGGAAGACCCGAGATCAGACTGCTTCTTCAGAAGCAGTCTGATCTGGGTCTGCACTGTTTGCAAAGATCTTTTTGGCAGGCAACTAGTGTTCAAAAATTTAGAACATTTACCATATAGGATTCTTCTAGGTTTGTGACACCGCCACCAAAAAAAACCTGACCACCTCCCGACACTCGGTCTTACCTTTACGTAACCGGATTATCAACTCTGGTTTCTTGTATGGTCTAATTGCCAACAAATGAATAATTCTATCCCTGCAAGTAGACAAGATTACATAAATTTCTACATTTTTACAGTATTCAATCTTGGAAAGTTTTAAGGGGGTCATTTTCATTTTATTTCAGATGAAAATAAAACACAACTACGTTCCCAAGTAAATTGGTTTGTTTGATTTGATTCTTTACATCCCAGTCAACATTGTTTTCAGTAATGTCGGAACGGGTCTTCCTGGGTTGAACCAGTACTAAGCAAGGATAAATGTGACTTACTCAAGGACACAAAATAGTGACGCAGGTTAGTCTCGAGCCAGCGGCCACTGCGCTCCCAATTCCACCACTGAGCCACTGAGCCCCCTTATCCAAGTAAATTTGAGTTGCTCAGCCACTCTCCTCATGTTTGAGATCTGAGCAGAATCACCATATCATCAACAATTGAATTTCCTTGTTACTGCTTCTTATGCATAGACTTACTGCTGTGTATGAATGCTTTTTCGTGAGGCCATTCCCTGACTGTTAACCCTTTGTATACGAATGAATTCTTCCTTCTGGTTTGATACAATACAGTTGGGATAGTCACTTGTACAAATATAGGGGTGTCTGGTTAAAATTAAAAAAAAAATGTATTCTTTTGTCCGAAGTTTTTTTTTAGCTTTACAAACAGTGTAGACCCTGATGAAATGCAGCATTATGCTACATTTCATCAGGGTCTCCACTGTTTGCAAAAGTACTCCTTTAGTGGTTTTCCAAAGACACTTAAGGGTTAATAAAGATTCATTTGAGATTATCTGTGGGCTCATGGTTTCGGAGAACATGATTTTAAAGTGTTTCCCATTAGGAGTCTAAGGGTGCTATATGTTCCAATCCAATCTGCATAAAATCCTTATGCAGCCTTCCCCCCAAGCTGTAGACTTGTGCAGTCCATTCAATTAGATTTTATATTTTCATGGAACAAGTAAGTCCCAAATACCTATCTTACTGAATTTTCAAAGAATCTGAAGAGAATTGAATTGAAACAGTTTGAAAGAGTTGAAGTTCTATTAGAGAGGATAATTTCTTCTTAGTATGATGTTTGTTTGATTTGATTCTTTATGTCCCATTAACAATCTTTAAGTTATATAGGGAAGGGTCTTCCTGGGTTGAACCAGTACTAAGCTAGGATAAATTTGTCTTGCTCAAGGACAACAACACAGTGACGCCAGTGAGGCTCGAACCCGCGGCCCTTCGGTCTTGAGTCAAGCACTCTATCACTGAGCCACTGCGCTCCCAATTCCACCACTGAGCCACTGTGCTCCCTAATCTTAGTAAATTGGAGTTTCTCAGCCACTCTCCTCATGTTTGAGATCTGAGCAGAATCACCGTATCATCAACAATTGAATTTCTATGTTACTGCTACTTACATGACATTGCTCATGCATAGAATTACTGCAATGTATGAATGCTTCTTCATGAGGCCATTCCCGGGCTGTTAACCCTTTCTATACTAATGAATTCTTCCTTCTGGTTTGATACAATTCACTTGGGATAGTCACTTGTACAAATATAGGGGTGTCAGGTTATACTTTAAAAAATATTGTATTCTTTTGTCTGAAGATCTTTTTTATCTTTACAAATAGTGTAGACACTGATGAAATGCAGCGTTATGCTGCATTTCATCAGGGTCTTCACTGTTTGCAAAAGTGCTCATTTAGTGGTTTCGGGAAGACACTTAAGTGTTAATAAAGATTCACTTAAGATTATCTGTGGGCTCATGGTTTCAGAGAACATGATTTTTACAGTGCTTCCCATTAGGAGTCTAAGGGTGCTATATGTTTCAATCCAATCTGCCCAAAATCCTCATATAGCCTTTCCCCCAAGCTGATGATGCTTTACATGAAATATGATCAGAATTATTGGCGAACTGACTTAAAAAATATACTTCCTTTAAAAATGTGGACAGACGACGACTACGACAATGATGACAACAGGCACTTTAGCCTTCGGCTCAGGTAAGCTAAAAATGCTTGTCCTGCTTCGGGGTTCATACAGGCAAGTTTGAGGCAAATTCAAGGACTTTTCAAGGACTTCTAAAGACTATCCTACAGTTTTAAAGGACTAAAAGTTTAGGAAAATCCTGATTTAAGTGTTTAAATTCTACTTCAGAAATGCTAGACTGATATAATGGAGACATAAGTACTGGAAAATTAGTATAAAATTGTTGTGCCTTTATTTGGTGCAGCATTTGCTGCACCAAATAAAGGCACAACAATTTTATACTGATTTATGTCTACATCAACAGTGCTAAAGCCTTCAGAAAATAGTAGAATTCAAGGCTTTTGAGTGATTCTCCAGTACTTTTCAAGGCAGACTTAATTTTCAAGGACTTTTCAAGAATGTCCTCTAAATTCAAGTACTTTTCAAGCCTGTGCCAACCCTGTGCTTTAACAAAATATGAGAGACAGAAAATTTAAGAACACATACCTGTATGGCATACTCATCACAGCTGGGTTGCCGCTAGACCGGGCAGCTGACGAACTTGTCGTACTTGAAAGACTAGGAGATAATGGCTTTGTGCTTGAAACTGTCGAGGAGACCGTGGGATTATGCGGAGACACAGCGTGACCTTGACTACCATATGAAGGTGAAGGTCTCTTGGTGAAGTTGACAGGAGGGGCTGACGGCTGCTTTGGTTTTGCTGGAAGGACATTTGTAGGGAGTCGGGCATGAGGTAATGACGAGGCGGATGGCGGGGCATTTTTGATAACCATGGTTTTCTTTTTACTGATGTGTGGACCACTCTGTTTGATCACTTTGGTGCTGAAAAAAAGAACAAACACAAATATTACTGTAATGATTTGGTCATTATACGGTTGTGTCTTGTCCAATGCCTGTAGAGACAACAGAGCCAAAATATATACCCCACCCTTTTGATCCCTTAATTTTTGCAAATACGTCAATTGTCAATAATTTGAACCGAAAGTTTGCAAGTGGTGGGTGGACTTAAGGTTTTGGGCCGAGACCAAAAATAACTTTTTCAGAATATAGACATTTAGCATATCAAATTAAAGGGAATAAAATGTGCAATATGCAAACAAAATTGTTGCCCATACACACACCCTCGACCCCTATGGTCAGGTCAAAACATTTTTTTTCTGAAGGGGTACCGACATATGGATCTTAACAGACAGACGCACAGACAGCCGGAAGGATATCGCCTAAACAATATCCCTTCGACTTTGTTAGGGGATAATTAACCATACACAATAACACAAACATTTTTCTTGCTGGATAATTAACCATACACAGATGTTTTCAATCTGAATGTATACCAAAGTTGGATGTTTCCACAAACTATTTGTACATCCTGGTAAGCCCTTAAAACAATAGTTAAGTGAATGCAGTTATTATCTAAAGATTAGCTGTCCCTGACTTAATAAGTCTTATAAAAAAATGTTATAAAAATGTTCACATGAACTAATGATCCTGGGAATTAGATTTCCAACAATGTGGCATTTTAACAAGTGTAGACTCAGACGAGCCTGTGCAGCCTCCTGTTAAGCTTAGAAACTCCAAATGATGTTCAGTCTGTAGTTTAACAGCCATAGAATACTTCAGCGGCTAGCAAAGGCTCTGATCAGACTGTGCATATGCCCAGGCTGGTCTGAGCCTTTGCTTGTCCCATATACCACATTGTTGAAAATCTCATTTCATGACTCAAATGTCTTAAAATAAATAAACCATATGCATTAAACTGTCAAGGTTGCTGAGCAAATGTGTTTATATTAAAATTCTTGGAATCCATTGTACTTGAATATTGATCTGTACTGTACATTCTTATCTCCAGTGATGTGGTAGTTCTTATCTCCAGTGATGTGGTAGTTCTTATCTCCAGTGATGTGGTAGTTCTTATCTCCAGTGATGTGGTAGTTCTTATCTCCAGTGATGTGGTAGTTCTTATCTCTAGTGATGTGGTAGTTCTTATCTCCAGTGATGTGGTAGTTCTTATCTCCAGTGATGTGGTAGTTCTTATCTCCAGTGATGTGGTAGTTCTTATCTCCAGTGATGTGGTAGTTCTTATCTCCAGTGATGTGGTAGTTCTTATCTCCAGTGATGTGGTAGTTCTTATCTCCAGTGATGTGGTAGTTCTTATCTCCAGTGATGTGGTAGTTCTTATCTCCAGTGATGTGGTAGTTCTTATCTCCAGTGATGTGGTAGTTCTTATCTCCAGTGATGTGGTAGTTCTTATCTCCAGTGATATGGTAGTTTAGAAATGGGATGCTCATGGAGATTGTTCTTTTGAGCACCCAAAACATATATTAAAATTGATGGGTAAGAAAATATATACCATTTTACGCTGGAAAATTTTGTTTATGTAAACCTGTGCAGTTCCTTACCTAACCTTCTTATTGTCAAGTTCTGCCTGTGTAACTCTTTCCTTTGTGGTTTTGAAGACTTCATTTGTTGCATGAATATTGATTCTGTTGTACATACTCCCACCAAATCGCAGTTGACGACCTGATCTGAAAGAAGCAAGGAAATCCACTTTATAATACACAGGCACCATATTAAATAGGTTATAAAGGAGAACAATCTAAAATTTTGGATTCCATTTAGACTTTGGGATGTTTTTTTTAAATATGAGCTAAGAATGAGTTATTACCATTCCAACATTATGTTTTGTGTACACATAAGTACTGTCTTGACCAGAGGGTTCTTTTGTGCACCCAGAACATTCGTAAACTAATAGATAAAGAAAATATTAACATTTTCCGTTCAATTTTTTTTCACATCTAAGACCTATGTGTCGATGAACCCCATTAAAGAATGAATCAATCTTGATTACACAGTGTGATTGTGAAGGATGACTGTCATTTTTTCCCATTATGTAATTTAATTTCGCTCAGGTAATACTAATAAGCACCTGCATTACTGTTTTTATAACGAAGAAAGAAAAAAATTATCCTTCTGAGGTTTAAAAAACAACATGATCTTATCTGCTCCGTGATTTGTCAAAATTTCAAATGAACAGTAATTCAATATTGATATAGTGAAGATGTAGTGCAATAATGCTCTCACAGTCCCACTATCAATATGAGCTGAACATGAGATTTCCAACAATGTGGTATGTGCGACCTAGAAAGGCTCAGATCAGCATGCGCAACAGTCTGATCAGAGCCTTTGCAAGTTGCTTGAATATTCTATGACTGCTAAGCTTCTGACTCGGAACAGCATTTGGAGTTTCTAAGCTTAGAAGGAGGCTGCACAGGCTCAGGAGTCTCTGGGACTCACAGAAACACAATTTTATCATATGACGTCGCGTCTGGGAGTGAAATAACGCCATGCAATAAAATCAATAAACCACTAGTGGTCACGCATATGGCAAAACACTAACGTTTTTCACGTCAAAAATATGATTTCAAAATAATTTTAATGTCATATGATAAATAGAATCTCACATTCGTGGTCCTGTATTATTGAATTTATTAAACTTGTTGCGAAAAAGCGATAAAATGCTCAGCAAGCCTCGCATTTTATCGCTTTTCCTCAACTCATTTAATAAATTCAATAAAACATGAGCACTCATGTAAGATCCTCTATGTAAAATTATTTCACATACTATGACTGCAGAAGTTAATAAGCATGAAGTCAGTTCACATGGGCCCAGTCTTCAAGGCCCATTTTCTTGCGCCACAATGCTGCATACTACATATGACAACCTACCAAATGATCAGTAGTATTATTTATTACAAGTGACCTTGGTCCTGTCTGTATCTAGTTTCATTTTATTGCCCCAGATATGACACACGTGAGAAAACCTGTCTTCAGGGGTTTGCGAACAACACAGGCGCAGACCAGCCTGCCCATCCACGCAGTCTGATCAGCGCCTTTGTTATTTCACTTATTGGAAAGTGTTATATCTAGAATTACTATGAGTGATATTTTTAAGCGGTGATACTATAAGCGGGCCATCGTCGGCTCGTCATCGAAACATCATCTAAATGGTGTTTCACTGGCGTGCCAATGATGGCCCAACATTGCTGCTGGCTTGGTAGCTTTGCAATTTTCCAGGGGTTCCGGACAAATAATGCTAAGAAACCCTATATTTTTGCGATTTTTCAGGGTGGGTGGGGGGGTCCGGACCCCCTGTCCCCTCCTCTGGATCCGCTCTTGAAATATGTAGAAGCCAAATGCACTCAGTGCCCACTTATAAGAGTTATGTGCACTCTTTTAGGGTTGAATACGGTACATGTATGTCTTTGTTGTGTAGGATAAGAATGATCTGGGGACTTGTCTTATTTGGGGCTGTGCCTTTTTTTTCTGAAACAGAACCCTCACAAAATCTATAAATTTGTGAAATGCAATAGTCTCTGCATGGATCATCTAACTAACATCTACATTAAAGGCACTTTACATGTGGGCCTCGCCCGACAAAACCTGCATGTCTTCATGGCTTCTGACAAAGTGCACAGTTTTAGATAAACAAAATTTTTCAGCGTTAAATTGTGAATATTTTCTTACTCATCAATTTAAGCATATGTTTTGGGTGCTCCAAAGAACCGTCTCATTGAGACGGTTCTTTTGAGTACCCACAACATATGTTTTGGTTGAGAAATAAAAAAAAATTTCGTTACTCACTCTTAACTAAAGTCCTGAAAATGAGACTCAAACCAGTCTCCTCAGCTACAGAGGTTAAGCTAGAAAAAGTAGCAACTTAAGATATGATACTTTCCAATAAGCAAATAACAACAGCGCTGATCAGACTACACAGATGCACAGGCTGGTCTGCACCTTTGCTGTTCGCAATTCCCAAAGAGTTTTTCTCGCGTTGAGGCCCATTTGTATTAGCATGTTAGGTAATAATTGCATAAATTTTGTCCTCTGCTGATTTTTTTCAAAATTAACACCTTCACTAATTATCAGTGATTCAAGCATTGGATTCAGATCAGGCCCATCAAAAAAGATAATATTTGAAAAAAAACCAGCAGACGACAACAAAAGCATGAAAAATTACCCAGCAGGGGACAAAAATATTTCAATATTGCGCTTGTCCTGCAGGACAATTTTCACTCATCCTGCGAACACAGGCACTTGTCCTTTAAAAGCGTATGCAATAAAGAACATAATGGAGTAATAATATGTAATATGACTTATTAAGTACCTTATATCACTGCTAAAATGATATCTATTACAGTCAGTTTTATAACTGCATCCCATATACTGACAACAAGATTTCACAGTCAATACTCAGTAAATTCTAGTTTCACCCTCAGATTATTCATCATCACCCTCGAGTAATTCTTCCCAAAGCACTCGTCCTACAGGACGAGTGCTTTGGGAATAGTTACTTAGCCTTTCTAGATTTCACTAAATTACGAGCGGACGAGGGAGACAGTGAAGTGACAACACAATGAAATGGAGACCCCTCATCTCTTCCACTTGATTTAACTGCAGGTTTTCTCTTACACTATGTTGCATTTTTTCAGATCATAGTGGCACATATTTATAATCTCCACTTTGTTTGTTTGTTTTGTTGCTTTACGTCCCAAGTCAACAGCTATGGTTATGGCGGGACCGTCAGTTCACATAACCACACTATTTTTCCTGGGCAAGCTTGAACAAGCAGTTAACCAGTCCTTCGTGCACATACTTTCGCTTGTAACTGAGAACAATCCTTCTTGAATGATTCAGCGGAAAGGAGGAGAATGACCGTAGAAATTATTTCATAATCAATCTCCACGAAAGTATGGGACCGGGCCGGGATCGAACTCGCGACCCCTGGATCTGCAGTCAGACTCGCATCTGTTGCCAGACACATTACCGACTGCACTACGCGGCTCGGTCATCTCTACTTGGGGACATTGTTATCGCCTTTGTCTACCTGTCAATGATATGCTTTCATACTCATGTCAGGTGTGCAAGAGCACATTTATTCCCCCCACCCCACCCCCACCCCCCTAATTCTAGTATCATGCATAATTTTCTCCAGAGGCTATACCTGCTGCCTTACCAGTTCTATAAGGAAACCTGCACCCATAATGAACACACTGTGCACATTTTTTTCACTTTTGAAGACAATCGTCGCTCAGGCCCTTATATTCAGTTCTGGCATCTTTCCGTTTGAAAACCATCTGCTAATATTTTAAGAATGACAAGCCAAAGTTTAAGATTAAAATGATAAGTATGTACAGAGTCCATTCATGGTATTATTACATGTATACTCAGATAAGACATGAAAAAGCTGTAAACGGATGCAATGACAGTGTAGACCCTGATGAGATGCCTTATGATGGCATCTGATTGGGGTCTACACTGCCTGTTAATTATGCACCAGTTATTTGTAGCAACTGGCCTGCCCACAGGATGTTTGTCAACTTTTCATCTAGTAATTTCCTGCTATAACCTCCACACTGCGGGTACATCCTGCTGGTAAAACCATGTCAGTTTTCTCCCACAGTCAAAAGCTGTTACGTTTGACATTCACTGCACTGCTATGTTTGTCTAGTCTTGATTCTCCAGCATTCACCCCCCCCCCCCCCCCCCCCCCCCACTATGGTCAAAGGATAAAAAAATCTTCAAGATAGAAATATGAACTATAATCTTGATAAGATTGAAAATCTATTTTTAGCCTGTGTGACTAAAAGGGCAATATAAGGATCATTCCTGTCAAGTTTAATCAAAATCCAGCCAGCAGTTTAGGAGATGTCCTTTGAAGCACTTGTTGAGGACACATCCAATGATCACAATAGCTCACCTTAATTGGGCCTAAATTCGCTCAGGTGAGCTGATAATGGAGTGGACCATTCAAACTTTATTGCCTCAATCAATCATATAATTTACCTTTTTCTAATAAAATCTATTTAATATGGTGTTTTGGTGTTTTTAGCTCAGAGAATTTCATCATTATATAAATATGTATTTCATTATTTTTAGGCAGAAATTTTTGCTACCTCATATTTAGGTTAAATTTACAACTTGTGTGACCCATCCAGGTCATAGATGTTATTTTGCATATAAATATATTTTGACCTTGTCATATAAAAAAGACCATTAGTGAACACAAAAGAAATTAATGCCCAGATTAGCCATTACCTTGATATACCATAGGTCGAGATAAACACAATTTATGAGCGTAAAATTGCAAATATTTTCTTATCCATTAATACAAACATGTGTTTTGGGTGCTCAAAAGAACCGTCTAATTGAGACGGTTCTTTTGAGCACCCACAACATATGTTTTGGCTGAGAAATAAGAAAAGTAATTTCTAATTAGGCACTCTAAATATCTAGGTCTGATGTAAGTAACCCTTCCCCAATTTTTGTCTAATCAACTGGAAGGATTCCAGTTACTTCGTATTTACAAGCAGGTCCTCAGATAAGCTTTCAGCAAGCTGGTCTGGATCTACACTGTTTTCAAAAAGGATATATCTAGGTTTTACATGGTAGTGGTTAAATCATGACAGGATATATCTTGTTTCAGCATGGTAAGGCCAAAAGAAAAATATGACTTGTTTCCAATTAGGTCTCTAAAAAATTTAGGGTGGGTATGTAGGCAAACTTTTTTTTATAAAAACTTTTTTGAAAAGAAAAAGTCTAAAAATAGACTACAATATCCCAAAAGGCTTCAAAAAAGTTTGAGTAGGCCCCAAAATATTAGGGTCGGTAGGGTAACCGGAAACGAGACATTTTCTTTTTTTGACCTAAGAGTTAACATGCAGTGATTTTATTTGGGATTTTAGGAAGCTACCTTTGAGAAAATATTTTATTAAAATTGGAAAAATAAGTGCTAAAATACATATAATTGAAAATATAAAGGCCATTTTTGGATTGGGAATGACTCCCATATAAGGCGGTAAAAATGGCCAATTAAAATCACTGACATGCTAGGGTTTTACTTATTTCTCCCTGAAGAAATGTTGCACATATGGTGCATTGGCATAGGTCACTGCACTGGTGTAGTGAAGAATGGCTCAATATCAAAGCAGATCAACAAGGTGCAAGCATTCAGATCCCAAGCATAGGTTTAAATAAACAAAAATTTTGAGCGTAAAATTGTAAACAATTTTTTACTCATCAGTTTTGATATATGGTTTGCGCGTATTTGTTTATATGTGCCTTGTGGGCACCTGCTTGGAAAGGGCTGGCCTCTTGGCTCTCATTTGTGGTGTCTAATTGTGAGTTTGTCACCCTGGGTCAGGTGTGGTACTTGATTGTGTCGATTCCTGATCTTTGCACCCTTACTTACTTTGGGTGCTCAAAAGAAATGTCTCATTGAGATGGTTCTTTTGAGTACCCACAACGTGTTTTGGTTGAGAAATAAGAAAATTAATTTTCATTATGCACTCTTAACTAAAGGCCTGGCATGCTGACACATGACTTTAGAAAACATCATCCTTTCAGGGATGTGCACACTTCTTGGACTTAAACAGGCAGATAACTGTACAAGCAACATTTGGAGTCATGCAATTTTCGGACGTACAGTTCAGTCATGACATCAACACCAGCAATTTAGGACCAAATTCCGATGGCTTCATTCAATAAGAAAATATGGTGAACATTATATGTAATCACATAAAAAAGGTGGCATAAAAATGTTTTTGCTTATACATGTAGGCAAACGAGATTAATCAGGTTGCGTAAATACCCAATTGACTTGAAAGCTTATCTGGAGCTCTGACTAATATTAACTCTTTGCCTACTGGGTAATTTTGAATACATGTACTTTTTTGTCCTCAGTCACTTTTTAAAAAATTCTTTCAGGAATACCAACAGTTTGGATCTAGATCATGCCTATTCATGGTCCAAATTGTTTGCAAAGGTAATAAGCAGACTAGTAGGCAAAGAGTAAAAGGCACCTTCCTATGTGGTGGTGCAAAGCAAGTGCCATTCCATCACACTTCGTTACAACATTGCAGGTAATATCAACCCCCAGGGGGTAAAAAACAACAGCTGTCAACTCATGAGTTACCAAATCAAACAGCATGAGCCACATCATAAAAAACTGTATGGGAACATAAACCTTTTCTCGCCAGTCATAACTTTTCTTGTCTGCTCTGCTTGCTTGCTTTGTTGGAAGCATATATTGCAAACTAGGGAGCAGTCTGATCAGGCAGGATTCATAGTGTTTGCATCCATGATCAAAAGTAGTCTGAAGTGCATTTTCAGGACAAAAAATATATTGGCAAGATAAATCAGCAAATTATTTTACATATGAGCCGCGACATGAGATTTCCAACGATGTGTCATTTTTACATGTGTAGACTCAGACAAGCCTGTGCAGCAATGAAAACCATTTGCATGCTGGGTAACTTTTCATTGTTTTGTTGGTTGGTTGGTTTTGTTGCTTTACATCCCAAGTCAACAGCTATGGTCATTGCGGGACGGTCAGTTCACCTAACCACACTTTTTCCTGGGCAGGCTTGAACAAGCGGTTAACCAGTAATTCGTGCACATACTTTCGCTTGTAACTGACAACAACCCTTCTTGAATGAATGAGCGGAAGGGAGGAGAATGACCGTAGAAATCATTTCATGATCAATCTCCACGAAAGTATGGGACCGGACCGGAATCAAACTCGCGACCCCTGGATCTGCAGTCAGACACGCATCTGTAGCCAGACACGTTACCGACTGTGCTACGCGGCCCGGCTCATTGTTTTGTTGTCTTCTGCTTACTTTCTTCAAAAATGATTTAAGTAACATTATCAGAATGGCATTTTGGTTTGGATCAGATCAGGATCAACATTTTGTTGGTCCAGATCTGGGGCCAAACTGTTTGAAATAGGGTAATCAGAAGACAACAATGTCGCTGATAGGCTATCAAGGAAAGAGTTACGGGCATGTGCACCCAACAAAAAGTTAATAGTATCCATTTCAAGTCATTATTAAAGATGAATAATCTTACACGAAAGAAAGCTGGCATGAAATCTTTAATACAAATGCAATTAACGTGGCACAATACATATACACACACATATGGTGGTTCTTAAAAAGTTTTAATTAAGAGCTTAAGCTGCATGAAAGCTTTCTAAATGCAATACACATATGTTGGCAATCTTTAATTTTATATAAAAAATTCTCATCACAAATGGGGAATTAAAAATATAAAGTGCAAGTAAACTATATATGTCGGGCCTTTAGTTAACAGTGCGTACCAAAACATTTATTTTCTTATTTCTCAACCAAAACATATGTTGTGGGTACTCAAAAGAACCGTCTCAATGAGCACCCATAACACGCTAACAATTACGAGTAAGGAAATATTAACAATTTTTCGCTGAAATTTTTTTGTTTATCTAAACCTGTGTATGTGTACTACTCTTGTGGTTAGGTTTAACTGGCGAATTTGGTCATCACGGTCTGCTGATAGTTACCTTTGCAAACTGAATGTCATTTCTGATCTGGATTCAAACTGTTTGTCACTCTGATAGTGCTCCTTGAAGAATTATATTATGCATTAGAAAAGGGGAAAGTTTCTTCTTTCTCTTACGACTATTTTGCTCTGCAGAGGGAAGCATGCTTTTTTGGTAGAACATATGACTGTGTGAAATCATTTTTTTTAATTTGCCACCAATCAAGCTCCTTCATCGCATATACCAGATTAAACCTTCTATTTTGTTATTTTTAGAGCAAAATTTAGAAATCTGGCAATGCTATACGATGTGACACTCATTGAACTTTCTGACACTTAATAATGGTTTTAAGAGGATATACTTCTTGACAGTTTAAAATGGTTTATAATGAAGAAAAAGGCATTTTTTTCAACTTTAACACAGATTCTAGAATCAGTTTATGTGCCAGGGAACACTATTTACGGTATGTCAAAGGTAGACATCAAGGCAATTGAATAGCATTTTCAAATTTCTAAAATTTTGCATTGGTTAGAAAAAATAACTAAAAATACTCAATGAGACGGTTCTTATGAGCACCCAAAACACATGTTTAAACTGATGGGTAAGTAAATAATCGAAATTTTACGCTAATTTTTTTTGCTTAACTGGCCCTATGACAACAGTCATTTTCTACAATGTCAGCAAAAGATAGGTCAAGCAGTCTCAACTTTCAATAGGTTACATAAGTCTCAGTAAAAATGTGCTTTCTAAGTTTAAACTCTTTACATGCTGGCTAATTTTTCATGCTCTTTTTTATCAAAAAATTCTCAGCAGTACTATTATTAGCTTGATTTGATTCTTTACCTCCAAGTCAACATTTTTTCAGTTATGTCGGGATGGTTCTTCCTTGGTTGAACCAGTCCTAAGCAAGGATCAATGAATCTTGCTCAAGGACACAACTTATTGACTCTGCATAGTCTGGAACCCGCAGACCCTCGGTCCCGAGTCAAGCACTCTACCACTGAGCAGTACTATTAGAATTCCAAACAGGTTGGTTCCAGATCAGGTCCAAAGGAACATACCTGGTAAGGCATGATCTGGGTCTAAGCTGTTAACCAAGGTTATTAGCAGACAACAATTATGGTAAGTCACTTGCTGAGACATTTTCTCATGCTTTTTTGACGTCTGCTGATTTTTAAAAATCTACTTTTCGAAAAATTCTTTCAGGAATACATGTACCATCAGTGTCAAACAGTTTGGATCCAGATCAGGCCCGACTTTTTGTCGGGCCTGATCTTGGTCCAAACTGTTTGCAAAGGTTATCAACAGATGGCACTAGTAGGTAAAGAGTTGCTCTAACATTTAGCCAGTTCTGTCATTGCTGAATGCACATGATGAAAAGTTTCTTATTACTTCTTACACATGTTTCGATAACCTATTGAAAGTTGAGACGGTTCTCTTGAGTACCCACAACACATGTTTTTGTTGAGAAATGAGAAAATTAATTTTTCGTCACACACTCTTAACTAAGGTCCTGTTCTTATAATACTTTCGAGATTTTAATTTTGTTGTCATTTATATATATATGTACGGTGTTAACTTAAATTTTTTGTATTATATTGTTTATAGGGTCAGCAGATGCAATCTTAAGATATCCCTTATCTAAGTGAATGTATGCAATGGTCAACAAACTATATATGATAATGATTTCTGAAATCAGGAGTTCATTCACCTCAACCTGAAAGGCAATGGCATTTGAAATGATTCCCTTCTAAGTAAATGAAGGTACCAGAACTATTTCGCATTATGACATTTCTTGGGTTCTCCAAACTGGAGGCAAACATTAGCACCATTTCACAAGGAAAAAAAAACATTATCTGAAAACCCATCTTAACTAGAACCAGGCCTTTAGTTAAGAATGCATACCAAAAAAAAATAATTTTCTTATTTCTCAACCAAAACATATGTTGTGGGTAATCAAAAGAACCGTCTCATTGAGACGGTTCTTTTGAGCACCCAAAACATATGTTCAAACTGATGAATTAGACAATATTTACAATTTCACACTCAAAAGTTTTGTTTATCTAAACCTATGCTATAACTCTTTCATTATTAGCAACTTTTGTCTCCTGAAATCTTTTGCAAACAGTTTGGACCCAGATCAGTAAAGACAGAAAATCAACTTAGATCTGGAACCAAACCGTATGACAATCTGATAGTGTCCGTGAAAGTTTTTTTTTAAATTACAAAATTGGCCTCAAAAAATTGCTTTATCTGAACCTATAGGTTACGCAGTTTTTTTCCGCGTAAAATTGTAAATATTTTCTTACCCATAATTTTTAGCATATGCTTTGGGTGCCCAAAACAACCATTTCATTGAGACGATTCTTTTAAGTACTCACAACATGTTTTGGTTGATAAAAAAGAAAATTATTTTTCTGTTACACTCTCTTAAAAGGCCTGGGGCAATCATCAAGAGATCAGCTAACTACTATCAAATGTTATCTTTAGTACAGAAATATTCTATTAGAGTACATACTTGGTGTCCTGTTGCCTAACACAGTCAAAGCTCCCATTTGGATCCCCTTGGACTGCAGAGAGAGAAAACTGGAACGACCGCAAGTCATTGCTGAAGTCCGGAATTTGAATTGTCTGAAAAGGAGAAAGTACCAACACAGGTTTAGATAGAAAAAAAATTCCGCCTAAAAATGTATTTTTTTTCTTACCCATCAGTTTTAACATATGTTTTGGGTGCTCAAAAGAACCGTCTCATTGAGACGGTTCTTTTGAGTACCCACAACATATGTTTTGGTTGAGAAATAAAAAAAATTCTCTATTTTATGTGTGTGTGTGTGTTGAGAGGGGAAGTATAGAAGGGTGTGACTGCATGCAAAAACGATGTTGCAGTCCAAAAGTTTGTATGCTTATTCCATGTTATTTTGAGTGACGCAATGTAAGAAAAAGCAGCTATCTTAATGATTATACATTATATATAACCAATTAGGTCACTGCTTTTAGGTATATTGTGCAGTGTAAGTGCTCGTTCTATTATGGATATCACCTTTTCTTTCCTGTTTCGTGCTTTACATCCCAGACAACAATTACACTCATCTTGGGGACTGTTTGGTTTGGTTTGTAGCTTAACGTTCCAGTCAACAGCTATGGTCATGTCGGGACCGTCAGGTCCCTTAACCACCCTTTTTCCTGGGCAAGCTTGAAACGGTTAACCAGTACATTGCGCACATACTTTTGCTTGTAACTGACAAACAAAAACACTCCTTGAATCAGCGGAAGGGATGAGAATGGCTAGAGGAAAGAGCTAAATAAAATGTAAAAATAGATTTATTATACTTAGTCATTCTGGAAAGTCCGCCACAATTCGAGAATCGAATCATGGCTCTGGTGTATGTAAGGAGCATTACGTGTAGTACTATGTACCAAAAAGCTCCATTTTGTTAGCCGGAACTGGTGTATGGAAAATTAGTTCTGTAACATGTGGGTTCAGCTCTATTAAAATCGATTATTCTGATTATCCGAAGAGTAATCAGCAGAATAAATGAAATTTATGTTTTTTCAATAAAATATCGCTATAGCGATACTTTATTGAACAAGAAATGTCACAAACACGTGACAAATGCCCCCAAAGGAATTGGTCTAGCACAAGACACATTTGAGGAAAGATAGCTATAATATAGCAAGAAAAACCTAGAAATGAAGCCAGAAGTCAATGTCAAGGTCAAAATGACTCAAAATTGTATGCACCACTCCGCCATCCCAAGAGGAATCACCACCCCAAATTTGGGATTCCTACATCAAATAATATAGGAGATATGCTCTGGACACAATAATTCTTGAAAACTAGGTCAGAGGTCAAGGTCACAGTGACCCAAAAATGGTTTGTGACACTCAGGCATCCCAAGATGCATTTACATACCAAATTTGGAATTCCTATTTCAAAGAATATAGGAGATATGCACCAGTTTCTAGAAACTAGGTCAGAGGTCAAGTTCAAAGTCACAGTGACTAAATTATGGTAAGTGACACTTCGTCATCCCAAGATGCATCCACACACCAAATTTGAGATTCCTACCTCAAATAATATAAGAGATACGCTCTGGACATGATTATTCTAAAAACTAGGTCAGAGGTCAAGGTCACAGTGACCCGAAAATGGTACATGACACTCCCCTATTCCAAGATGCATCCATACACCAAAATTGGAATTCCTAACTCAAGGAATATATGAGATATGCTCGGGACACAATAATTCTTAAAACTAGGTCAGAGGTCAAGGTCACAGTGACCCAAAAATGGTATGTGACACCCTGTCATCCCAAGATGTATTTACACACCAAAATTGGAGTTCCTATCTCAAAGAATATAGGAGATATGCACCAGACTCAATGTTGTTTCTAGAAACTAGGTCAGAGGTCAAGTTCAAGGTCACAGTGACCCAATTGTGGTACCTGACACTTCGTCATCCCAAGATGCATCCACACACTAAATTTGAGATTCCTACCTCAAATAATATAAGAGATATGCTATGGACAAGATTATTCTAAAAACTAGGTCAGAGGTCAAGGTCAAGGTCACAGTGACCCGAAAATGGTACATGACACTCCGCTATCCCAAGATGCATCCACACACCAAATTTGGAATTCCTAACTCAAAGAATATAAGAGATATGCTCTGGACACAATAATTCTTAAAACTAGGTCAGAGGTCAAGGTCACAGTGACCCAAAAATGACATGTGACACCCCGTCATCCAAAGATGCATTTACACACCAAATTTGGAATTCCTATCTCAAAGAATATAGGAGATATACACCAGACTCAATGCAGTTTTCAAGAAACTAGGTCAGAGGTCAAGTTCAAGGTCACAGTGACCCAATTATGGTACGCGACACTTCGTCATCCCAAGATGCATCCACACACCAAATTTGAGATTCCTACCTCAAATAATATAAGAGATATGCTCCGGACACGATTATTCTAAAAACTAGGTCAGAGGTCAAGGTCAAGGTCACAGTGACCTGAAAATGGTACGCGACACTCCGCCATCCCAAGATGTATCCACACACCAAATTTGGAATTCCTACCTCAAAGAATATAGGAGATATGGACCGGACACGAAAGCGGGACGGACGGACGGACTGACGGACGGACGGACGGACAGTGCGATTACTATATGCCTCCCAAAGTTCCTTTGGGGGCATAAAAACATAAACTTCATTTAATCCGTTTGTTTTTCTGCAATGTGTTAACATGTTTTCTGTGACATCAGTGTCATGTTATATAACGTCAGCGTCACGTTATCACCTGCGTTATCAAAGTAGATCTTCGATGTACATCTGTGGTCTGATTCCACGGAATTTCCTGGAATTGGTCAGGGCAGTTCCGATTGTTAGTAAGTATTACTTACCCCATGGTTTTCATGGAACTGAATGGTTGGCCTTGACCCAGAGATTGTCTGAAAAATAAAATCAAAATATATCCTGAAATTGAGTCTCCAACATATCAAAAAGCTCTGATATTTGTTAAAACCTGGCAAAACTGTCCAACTAACTACACTAAAATAAAAGATTGAATTTAGCGTTAGAAAACAGTGCAGACCCTGATGAAATGACAAAAAAAAAAAATACCATATATCATTGGTATACTGGAAACCCACTGAATGGGTACTATCAAACAGTGAAGACCGAGATGAAATGCAGCATAATGCTGCATTTCATCATGGTCTGCAATGTCTGCCTAGATTAAAACAGCCTTCGGGGTGAATTAACTGAAAATTCTACCCCTTAAGTACACAATGGGCAGTTCCAAACTTATTACATCACAGTGTAAGGGAAAATCCTTTTGAATACAATGGGTTAATCAGCATTTCACCTGGGTCTTCATTGTTTGCAAAAGTATGTATTTAGGAGGCTATGGGAAAGAAACCTCTACAAAAGCTGGTGCTCACACCGGGGTTCTAATGCAATACCATAATATAGCAGATATAGCAGCCTTTGGTTATTACTAACCTGACTTGTTGCTGACTGCTCTCTGCGAACTAGTTAAAAAGTGTTCAAATATGTCACATTCCAATCCCTATCAGGTTATGTGACTGAAATCAATAGTCAAAACACTGAAAACTAGGCCTTAGAGGCTAAGTCAGGCCTGATCTGGGTTCAAACTGATTGCAAAGGTTAATAGCGGATGACACTTGACTAGTACTAGTAGGCAAAGTTATAACAGTGGCACAACCCACGCTGCTCCCCAGACACCCACATAGATCACAAAGCTCCCATTTTAAGCATTTTGTGCATGCAACCACCAGCTCAAGATGAACAAAATGTTGAATATAGATACTGTATTGAATTTATTGATTATAAAATAAAATAAAAAATGAAAACTTTTAGGTTGTCATAAAAATAATCCCTTACCCTTCAACATGGTACCAATTCACTGATTCTTAGAAATGTTGTTAAATCAATTTACCCAAACTTTACTTATTGCAAGAATTATCCTAACATTTGAACATGTCCATTTGAAAATCTTCAATGTCAGTGTTTAAATAGTTAAAGTCTTCGGACTTCCTTCTGAATCCTGTTTGTATAATGATTGTATATATTATTACTGTTTTGCTTTGTAAGTATTTATGCATTGTACAAATGAAATAAAGTTTAACCCTCAAAGCGCCAAGAAAAAAAATGCATCTGAAAATGTCGTCGGCTGAAGTCGTCTGCTGCAAATAATTGCCTTACATTACTGACGAATTAAGTATAGAAGCAAACAGTGTGGATCCAGAACAGACTGCTCCTATAGGAGCAGTCTGATCTGGGTCCACACTATTTGCCATAGAGGCTTCTTAAACATTTCAGCAGATGAGAAAAGCAGATGACTTTTGTTGCGATTGGCGCATTAAGGGTTAAACTAAATTGTTTAAGAACGGTAAATTGTACAGATTTGGCCGATCTTAAGGAGCAGTTTGATCTAGGATTACACTGTCCACTCTGTCTGTCCATTTATTTAAAGTAAATAAGGTATTTACTAATTTTCTGTCACATTGAGCTGCATTTACAAGTTAATTGCCTCAGTCACAGCTGTTTAATTTTGAACAGGTCTCTTCAATCAGACCATTAGTGAAGTTAAGAGTGTGTTATTGAAATTGGTTTGCTCATTTCTCAACCAAAACATATGTTGTGGGTACTCAAAAGAATTGTCTCAATGAGGCGGTTCTTTTCAGCACCCAAAATCTATGTTAAAACTGTTGGTTAAGAATTTATTTACAATTTTACGCTTTTAAACTTTAGTTTATAATATAAATCTAAACCTATATGTTCAGTATGCAAAGAGATTTCGATTCTGTTTTTCAGAAAAATATATTGATAGTGATAAATATGCTCCATGCTAAACAGCTACAGGGGGGCAAAAATATTTCAATATTTCACTTGTCCTGCAGGACCAGTGACTTTCAATTTTCACTCGTCCTGCAAACACATGTACTTGTTCTTTAAAAGCGTATGCAATAAAGAACATACATATAAGGGAGTAATATGTAATATGAATTATAAAAGTCCTTATATCACTGTTAAAATGATATTTAAATTACCCAGTCAAATTCATAACTGCATCCAGCAGCCTAGATTAGCAGCGTATTTGCGTAAATACGCAATTAAAATCATCAAAAAGGCAATTAAAATTAAATGGGTGCATACCAAATAGCAATTCCATCGATTGGTATGCAATTACATGCGATGTCATTGCGTACCATGATTTGGTCCATTTCGTTTCCATTTGTGTAATATACAAATGCCAGTCGGGTATTGATTTTTTTCTACAAGCGAGCGCACAGTATAATTTCAATTTTATGAATAAAATATCGCCGCCAGTCAAGTATTTAACGGAAAAACTTTGCAAAATGGATGCGAGCAACTTATGTCAACAAGGCAATGAGATTTGCTCCACATACAATAAAATCCGCCAGTTTGATACTCAGAAAAGCAGACGATGAGAGTAAATATGTAGGCATGCGATGGCTTCATCTATTAATAATAAGAAAACGTATGTAATCACTGCCAAAAACGTGGCATAAAAAATATAAAAAATATGCAATTGTTTTTGCAAGTACGCAATTGAGGATAACCAGGTTGCGTAAATACCCAATTGACCCACAAGTTTATCTAGGGCGTTGTGCATCATCCCATATACTGATAAAAAGATTTCACAGTCAATACTCAGAAAATGCTAGTTTCACCCTCAGATTTTAGGGTGAAACTAGGAAGGACGAGTAATTCTTCCCGAAGCACCTGTCCTACAGGACGAGTGCTTTGGGAATAATTACTTGTCTTTTCTAGATTTCACTCGTAATTACGAGCAGATGAGTGGAATTTTTGTCCCCTGAGCTAATAGATCTACAGTGAGCCACTTTAGTTACGCACCACTTATAAAATGAAAATTACTCTGAAAAGTAATATGTTATTTTTATTCGGAGACTACCAGCGTAAAACGCATTTATATTTGCATTAGCCATTGAAATCTAATTGTGATCAAATGAGAAACAATTGGGAAAATGGATCTTGAAGGACACTACCCTCAAAACACCATTTCACATTGCATTATTTCAAATGAAAATCAGATCACATTGCACTTTTTCAGGGTCGAATTTCTGCAATGCCAGAGATAAGAGCTGATTTATTATTGGCAGTATCTAAGACTGGAAAGTGATTGTTAACTTAATCAGTTTTTTTAAACATTTTACTATTTTGTTTCCCAGCTGAACAAGATTTGAAAAACGTTTATTTCATGACTTTTTTAAAGTTAAAATTTTGTATGATTCTGAGTAAACTAGTTATCTAAACACTTCTTTTATAATTTAATTTTAAACACCCATGTATCCGCCGTTGATTTTCGTAGAAAAAAAATGGATTAATTGGCGTCATGGTGTTAACGTTAGTGATGACGTCCCTACTGCCAAGGCTACAAGACGTGTCAATGATAAGATGTTTTTGTGTTTTGATACTTCTATATGAACAAGTGACAAAACCATTTGCGAAGGAAAACCTGTTTAATTATTGTAACTGACGTTAATATGACATCAAAACAAGCATTTCTTAAAAACGTAACAGTCTTACTAACTTCAACGGCCGAAAAAAAGGTGTTTTACTTGAATAAAACAATTGTTTGTGGTGTTTATCTGTCACAACGATCATCATGGTTAATTCCTAACGCAAAACGCAAATAGAAAATATAGACGTTCAAGTTGCACGAGAATTTTTGTCAAAATTGCATTTGACGTTGCAGATTGATTCACATGAGTGATTTCGATATTTTTTCGGTATCATCCAGGGCTTCCGTTAGGCGGATGTACGCCGTATATTACGTCCAAAAATCGTCTGCGTACGCCGAAATTGCACATCAAAGACGTACCGTGGACTTCTGAAAATTCCTTAGTACGGCCGAAAATGGATATCGAGACGTCCTGTCTGCAGAAAAAACCCGCCCACATTTACCAGATTACGTGATTTATGTCCCGCCTTCGTATTGGAAACTCATTTATTTTGTTTATTGACCACGCTAGGACGTCCCACTTGACTGATTTCGAGAGTTTTATTGACAGCCAGTGTCACGTGTAGGCTTCAGTCGGAAGCATAATTATTTAAGTGCGTCATCCAACAGGTGTGAAATTTTACATCGACACATCTTGACAACGGCCTTAGAAACCATTCCCGCAAGACGTCCAGTCCCTGAGCAATAAAGCGAAACGGCCAACAGCCCAATCACTATCCGTTTTGTTTGAAGTGCGGACGTGACACTTTGCACGCTTGTGAAATAACTTTTATAAACTCTGCACGTCTGCGTCGTAATTAATTGTGTAGATCCTGCGCATGCGATAATTTAGTACTTGAACGCTCCTTCTACACAGGCACTACACCAACGAACATTCAACATATTAAAACCGAATGTTGTTTTGTTGCAATTTTTACACTGTACAAGTACAAGCTTATAAAAAATAATCGTTCGAGCCTCATCGGCGTCACTGCGTTGTGGTCCTTGAGCAAGACACATTTATCATAGCTTAGTACTGGTTAAACCCAGGAAGAACCGTCCCGCATAACTGAAAGATTGTTGAGTGGACGTAAAGAATCAAATCAAACAAACAAACAAAATAAAAAATAATCGTTACATAAAATAAGTACAGGCTTTTAAAATAAAAATTGCTACACAAACACTCTCCCAAACAAATCTATCTATCTATCTATCTACCCTACCCTACCCTACCTAACCCGACCCTTCCCTACCTTACCCTACTCTACCCTACCCTACCTATCTATGCATTGTAAGGAACAAAGAATGATCTCATTCTGTATAAGTACAAGCTTATAAAGATTAATTGTTACACAAGTAAGAACAAGCTTTTAAAAAAAAATTGCTACACAAACACCCTCCCAAACAAATCTATCTATCTATCTACCCTACCTAACCCTACCTATCTTGTAAGGAACAAAGAATGATCTCTGAAATATATATCTTATTTTTCAAAGCAAGTTTGACAAACCGCCACACCGCGACAGTATCACAGGAAAAAAAGTGGGACTTCCAAAAAAATTCAATGGGACTTCCAAATTTCAAGGGTAGGAAGTCTGGACTTCCTGGATTTGAAAGTTAATGGAAGCCCTGATCATCAAACAGATAAATTGTCATTAAGGAAATTATTATAGAGAATGTTTGCTTCCAGCATTTTCGTCAAAAAATGTGGGCCCTGAATATGTGGTGCGTAACTAAAGTGGCTCACTGTATGATTCTCGTTCAAAGTTTTCCAAGGAACAAAAATTCCCTTGGGGGTTCTCCCTAACTCACCAGTCGTAATTGCTCCCTGGATTGGCCCCCTATTCGTCATACCCCTATCTTTATGGGCCCAGCCAGCATACTTTGAATATCCGCCCACTATCGGCCTACCAGAGAAACACAATATGAATGACATTTAGTGTGGCCCGTTTTTACATGCTTACTGGGGGTGCAATCTCTGTATGATATTTACAGGAATTTTTATCTAGTTACATGTACCTGCTAGTATTGTCTTCTGATGATCTTTACAGACAGTTTAGATCCAGATGAGGCTGGACAAAAGTTAAGATCTAATGATAAATCTGTCACTTCTGCTGCCATAAATGGGATGTGGATAAAGGAAACACATATAAACTGATAAATTGTATATATGAGCTATAAAACACAATACATTTGGATGTTCTTATTCTGAGACTCAGATTTATCTACCAAATATCCCACGTCCACAAAGAGATAAAAAAACAAAGAAAAAAATTTTTTGGGGATTATGTCCCACTGAAGATAAACTACTCATAAGATGGACATTTTGAAACTTTATGCACCAAATGGAGCAAAAATGCAGCTGGCTTTGCGTCAACCTACATTAAGTGGTGCCCTGAAATTTTTGCAAAAAGGATGAATACATTCCCAATTCCTTATTTCTACATTTAAGAGCCTTCTTCTTTGTTCCATCACAGTTAGACACAGTAGGACTAGGTAAATTGATTTGAATGTTTCTCTACGATTATCATTGCATGAGTGAGGAAGCCTCCATGGGAGCATAACAATATTTGTTTTAACAACAGCAATCTAGGGAGTCTCAGGATTTGGCCAGTATAATATATTTAAGCTCCCAGGTGGCCTCGGCTTCTGCCTGTTCTTAAGCCAAATAAAAAAAATAAGTGTGTTTTGGGTAACAGGTCTGAAAATTTTAGGTACATTGTAGGGTAGGCACATATTTTTAAGTGAGGAAGCCTCCATGGGAGCATAACAATATTTGTTTTAACAACAGCAATCTAGGGAGTCTCAGGATTTGGCCAGTATAATATATTTAAGCTCCCAGGTGGCCTCGGCTTCTGCCTGTTCTTAAGCCAAATAAAAAAAATAAGTGTGTTTTGGGTAACAGGTCTGAAAATTTTAGGTACATTGTAGGGTAGGCACATATTTTTAAAAGAAAATCTGGAAAAAATACAGCTTGAATGCCAGAGTTGGGGTAATTAAGATTGTAATTGTAATTAATTGTAATTTAATTACATTTTCTAAAGTAATTGCATGTAATTGTAATTAAGACATTTCTTTAATTACAGTAATTGAAAGTAATTAATTACATGGTCAAAATTGGCAGTAATTAACAATTACTTTCAATTACTTTTCAATTACTTCTCAGATCAGTTATGAGCTTCAGTTATCTTAGAATCTAATAGATATTTAAAATGCTGCTAAATAGTGCTTGGTCTTTGTAAATGCATATATCATTTGCTGTTGAATGCAACATGGAACAAATGAGAATTGGAACTAGTCATGCTAGTATAGACATAAGATAGCATATAACAATTTTACCACAGGCACAAACTGTATGTTACCTCTACTATTTTGAAAGCACAATTTTTAAACAAATTGTATATAGTTTGCTCATGTGATTATAAAAGATAAGACTTTGTGACAACCAACCTTTAATAATTAAGTAACCAAAACAATAAAAAAACAAGGTGTGAAAATCTCAACAATAGTATTCACTGAGACAATAGTATTGGTTAGTGAAATGACTACTTAAAGGCAATTTGTTAAATTTTCACACCTGGGATCAACACACTCATATGCTAAGGTGCATGACACAATCTACCCACTACATTATTTTAAATCCTTAAACTTCTTATTTGCTATCTTCAATATTTATAATAATAATAATACTTAGATCCAGATAAAGACATTTTATGAGCCTAAAATTGTGATTATTTTCTTACCCATCAATCTAAACATGTGTTTTTGGTGCTCAATAGAACCGTCTCATTGAGGCGGTTCTTTGAGTATCCACAACATATGTTTGTGGATGAGAAATAAAGAAATAGTTTTCCAATACGCACTCTTATCTGGAGGCCTGATAATAATAATAATCATAATAATAACAATAAAATGTGATTCAGAAAATTAGATTGGATTTCACTCATTCAGTGAACCTGGGGCCTATCATTGTTGATATAACATATATCTCTGAAATTAAAATCTGATAAAGCTATCTGTGGCAGTGAAATGTAATTGTAATGTAATTAATTACATTTGGCAAAGTAATTGTATGTAATTAATTACTTTGCTCTAAAGCCATGTAATTGTAATTGTAATTTAATTGAACAATTTCGAATGTAATTGAAAGTAATTAATTACTTTTTCAAAGTAATTGACCCCAAGTCTGTTGAATGCATTTTGGAAGATTACGCTCATCAAAATGCATAAAATTGTAATTTTTCCAGAAAACCTGAAAAAAATTCTAGGTTTCACCAGTATTTAGTTAGGGTTGGGATACCCAAAACACATGTTTTTTTTATTTGGCCTTAGGATGTTTGTTTGTTTTTGTTTTTGTTGCTTTACGTCCCATGTCAACAGCTATGGTCATTGCGGGACAGTCAGTTCACTTAACCACACTTTTTCCTGGGCAGGCTTGAGCAAGCGGTTAACCAGTAATTTGTGCACATACTTTCGCTTGTAACTGACAACAACCCTTCTTGAATAAATTAGCCGAAGGAGGAGAATGACCGTAGAAATTATTTCATGATCAATCTCCACGAAAGTATGGTACCGGTGTAACGGTCAGTTTTTTCCCCAGTCAGTTTTTTCCCCGGGGAAAGAATGGGCCGGCCCATTCTTTCCCCGGGGAAAAAACTGACCGGTCAGTTTTTTCCCCCGGGGAAAGATTTGACTAGTCAGTTTTTTCCCCACCCAGTCAGTTTTTTCCCCCAATGTTATTTTTTCGGAAAAGGCTTGAAAATGATATATGTGTCATTGTGCAGTTAAATCAAATTAAATATCATTCTGAAATAGCTGTATTATAACTCTACCACCCGCAACACAGCACAAAAGTGCAGAGGGTGTAGAAGGATTTGATTATAAATGGGTAGCCTATTCAAAAAACAAAATGAGTATGTTCTTAATTCAAAATGGTTATTTGAATGGGTTAAAGGAAAATCGACCCAGTCTTTCCCCAACCCACTGTTTGGAAGAATCAATTCACTAAGATAAATACAAAGGTTGGAACACTTTGGAGGGAGATAACCAATAAACTTTTTGGTTTGAAAATTTGATTATCTCTTTGGAATGAGTCATTCATAAGTCTTCAGATACATTAAAAGAATAACATTAACTGAAAGACTGAAAGATAAATAGAAAGATCAGAACATTTAGGAGGGGTGAGGGGGGGGGGGGGGGGGGAAAGAATGGGCCGGCCCAGTCTTTCCCCACCTAACAATGTAGCAGTACAAATAAAATGTTTGGTTTGAAAACTTGATTCTCTCTTTGGAATCTGTCATTCATAAGTGTTAAGATACAGTGAAAGAGTAACATAAACCGAAAGACTACAATTGTAACTGATCAATAGAAAGATCTGAAGTTTTTGGAGGGGGGAAAGAATGGGCCGGCCCACTCTTTCCCCACCCAACAATGTAGAAGTACCAATAATCTTGATGGATTGAAAACTTGATTCTCACTTTGGTATAGTTCTTTCATAAATGTTAAAATAGAGTGAAAGAGTAACATAAACCAAAAGACGAAACGATCAATAGAAGATCGAAAGATTAAGGAGGGGGGAAAGAATGGGCCGGCCCAGTCTTTCCCCACCCTACAATTACAAATAAAAGTGTTGGTTTGAAAACTTGATTCTCTGCTTGGTGTAAGTCAAGAGAGTTCAGATACAGCAAAAGAATAACATAATCCAAAAGTCTAGAGGATAAATAGAAAGATCCCAACATTTTGGAGGGGGGAAAGAATGGGCCGGCCCAGTTTTTCCCCACCCCACAATGTAGAAGTACCAATTAACTTGTTGGTTTAAAAACTTGATCTCTTTTTGGAATAGGTCATTCAAAATTGTTCAGATACAGTCAAAGAGTAACATAAACTGAAAGACTAAACAATAAATTGAAAGATCCAAGCATTATGGAGGGGGGGGGGGGGGGGGAAAGAATGGGCCGGCCCAGTCTTTCCCCACCCAACAATGTAGAAGTACCAATAATCTTGTTGGATTGAAAACTTGATTCTCACTTTGGTATAGGTCTTTCATAAATGTTAAAATAGAGTGAAAGAGTAACATAAACCAAAAGACGAAACGATCAATAGAAGATCGAAAGATTAAGGAGGGGGGAAGGAATGGGCCGGCCCAGTCTTTCCCCACCCTACAATTACGAATAAAAATGTTGGTTTGAAAACTTGATTCTCTGCTTGGTATAAGTCAAGAGAGTTCAGATACAGCAAAAGAATAACATAATCCAAAAGTCTAGAGGATAAATAGAAAGATCCCAACATTTTGGAGGGGGGAAAGAATGGGCCGGCCCAGTTTTTCCCCACCCCACAATGTAGAAGTACCAATTAACTTGTTGGTTTAAAAACTTGATCTCTTTTTGGAATAGGTCATTCAAAATTGTTCAGATTCAGTCAAAGAGTAACATAAACCGAAAGACTAAACAATAAATTGAAAGATCCAAGCATTATGGAGGGGGGGGGAAAGAATGGGCCGGCCCAGTCTTTCCCCACCCAACAATGTAGAAGTACCAATAATCTTGTTGGATTGAAAACTTGATTCGCACTTTGGTATAGGTCTTTCATAAATGTTAAAATAGAGTGAAAGAGTAACATAAACCGAAAGCAAAACGATCAATAGAAGATCGAAAGATTAAGGAGGGGGGAAAGAATGGGCCGGCCCAGTCTTTCCCCACCCTACAATTACAAATAAAAATGTTGGTTTGAAAACTTGATTCTCTGCTTGGTATAAGTCAAGAGAGTTCAGATACAGCAAAAGAATAACATAATCCAAAAGTCTAGAGGATAAATAGAAAGATCCCAACATTTTGGAGGGGGGAAAGAATGGGCCGGCCCAGTTTTTCCCCACCCCACAATGTAGAAGTACCAATTAACTTGTTGGTTTAAAAACTTGATCTCTCTTTGGAATAGGTCATTCAAAATTGTTCAGATACAGTCAAAGAGTAACATAAACCGAAAGACTAAACAATAAATTGAAAGATCCAAGCATTATGGAGGGGGGGGGGAAAGAATGGGCCGGCCCACTCTTTCCCCACCCAACAATGTAGAAGTACCAATAATCTTAGTGGATTGAAAACTTGATACTCTCTTTGGAACAGGTCATTCATAAGTGTAAAGATACAGTGAAAGAGTAGCATAATTCAAAGGACTGAAAGATAAATGGAAGGATTAGAAAGGTTAGAAAATAATAGAGGGGGGAAAGAATGGGCCGGCCCAGTCTTTCCCCACCCCCTATTTAGAAGAATCATTTGCTGAATGCTTGTAACTTGAATTTCTCCAAGAGATATGTCAATCATGAATGTTCAGATTCAGTGTAAGAGTAGTTTAAACCAAGAACTGACAGATAAATTGAAAGGTTAGAACCCAATGTAGGGGGGGGGGGGGAAAGAATGGGCCGGCCCAGTCTTTCCCCACCCCACTATTGAGAAGGAACATGCAGTTAGCTAAATGCTTTCTTAACCTGAATTTCTCCTTAGGACAAGACAATCATGAGTGTTCGGATACAGTGCAAGAGTAGGTTAAACCTTAAGACTGAGAGATAAATAGAAAGGTTAGAAAATAATAGAGGGGGGAAAGAATGGGCCGGCCCAGTCTTTCCCCACCCCCTATTTAGAAGAATCATTTGGCTGAATGCTTGTTACTTGAATTTCTCCTTGAGATATGTCAATCATGAGTGTTCAGATACAGTGCAAGAGTAGGTTAAACCTTAAGACTGAGAGATAAATAGAAAGGTTAGAATATAATAGAGGGGGGAAAGAATGGGCCGGCCCAGTCTTTCCCCACCCCTATTTAGAAGAATCATTTGGCTGAATGCTTGTAACTTGAATTTCTCCTTGAGATATGTCAATCATGAGTGTTCAGATTCAGTGTAAGAGTAGTTTAAACCAAGGACTGACAGATAAATTGAAAGGTTAGAACCCAATGGAGGGGGGGAAAGAATGGGCCGGCCCAGTCTTTCCCCACCCCACTATTGAGAAGGAACATGCAGTTAGCTAAATGCTTTCTTAACCTGAATTTCTCCTTAGGACAAGACAATCATGAGTGTTAAGATACAGTGCAAGAGTAGGTTAAACCTTAAGACTGAGAGATAAATAGAAAGGTTTGAAAATAATAGAGGGGGGAAAGAATGGGCCGGCCCAGTCTTTCCCCACCCCCTATTTAGAAGAATCATTTGCTGAATGCTTGTAACTTGAATTTCTCCAAGAGATATGTCAATCATGAGTGTTCAGATTCAGTGTAAGAGTAGTTTAAACCAAGAACTGACAGATAAATTGAAAGGTTAGAACCCAATGTAGGGGGGGGGGGGAAAGAATGGGCTGGCCCAGTCTTTCCCCACCCCACTATTGAGAAGGAACATGCAGTTAGCTAAATGCTTTCTTAACCTGAATTTCTCCTTAGGACAAGACAATCATGAGTGTTCGGATACAGTGCAAGAGTAGGTTCAACCTTAAGACTGAGAGATAAATAGAAAGGTTAGAAAATAATAGAGGGGGGAAAGAATGGGCCGGCCCAGTCTTTCCCCACCCCCTATTTAGAAGAATCATTTGGCTGAATGCTTGTTACTTGAATTTCTCCTTGAGATATGTCAATCATGAGTGTTCAGATACAGTGCAAGAGTAGGTTAAACCTTAAGACTGAGAGATAAATAGAAAGGTTAGAATATAATAGAGGGGGGAAAGAATGGGCCGGCCCAGTCTTTCCCCACCCCTATTTAGAAGAATCATTTGGCTGAATGCTTGTAACTTGAATTTCTCCTTGAGATATGTCAATCATGAGTGTTCAGATTCAGTGTAAGAGTAGTTTAAACCAAGGACTGACAGATAAATTGAAAGGTTAGAACCCAATGGAGGGGGGGAAAGAATGGGCCGGCCCAGTCTTTCCCCACCCCACTATTGAGAAGGAACATGCAGTTAGCTAAATGCTTTCTTAACCTGAATTTATCCTTAGGACAAGACAATCATGAGTGTTAAGATACAGTGCAAGAGTAGGTTAAACCTTTAGACTGAGAGATAAATAGAAAGGTTTGAAAATAATAGAGGGGGTAAAGAATGGGCCGGCCCAGTCTTTCCCCACCCCCTATTTAGAAGAATCATTTGGCTGAATGCTTGTAACTTGAATTTCTCCAAGAGATATGTCAATCATGAGTGTTCAGATTCAGTGTAAGAGTAGTTTAAACCAAGAACTGACAGATAAATTGAAAGGTTAAAACCAAATGGAGGGGGGGGGGGGAAAGAATGGGCCGGCCCAGTCTTTCCCCACCCCACTATTGAGAAGGAACATGCAGTTAGCTAAATGCTTTCTTAACCTGAATTTCTCCTTATGACAAGACAATCATGAGTGTTAAGATACAGTGCAAGAGTAGGTTAAACCTTAAGACTGAGAGATAAATAGAAAGGTTAGAATATAATAGAGGGGGGAAAGAATGGGCCGGCCCAGTCTTTCCCCACCCTTATTTAGAAGAATCATTTGGCTGAATGCATGTAACTTGAATTTCTCCTTGAGATATGTCAATCATGAGTGTTCAGATTCAGTGTAAGAGTAGTTTAAACCAAGGACTGACAGATAAATTGAAAGGTTAGAACCCAATGGAGGGGGGGGGGGAAAGAATGTGCCGGCCCAGTCTTTCCCCACCCCACTTTTGAGAAGGAACATGCAGTAAGCTAAATGCTTTCTTAACTTGAATTTCTCCTTAGGACAAGACAATCATGAGAGTTCAGATACAGTGCAAGAATCATGAGTGTTCAGATACAGTGCAAGAGTAGGTTAAACCTAAAGACTGAGAGATAAATAGAAAGGTTAGAAAATAATAGAGGGGGGAAAGAATGGGCTGGCCCAGTCTTTCCCCACCCTTATTTAGAAGAATCATTTGGCTGAATGAATGTAACTTGAATTTCTCCTTGAGATATGTCAATCATGAGTGTTCAGATTCAGTGTAAGAGTAGTTTAAACCAAGGACTGACAGATAAATTGAAAGGTTAGAACCCAATGGAGGGGGGGAAAGAATGGGCCGGCCCAGTCTTTCCCCACCCTACTTTTGAGAAGGAACATGCAGTTAGCTAAATGCTTTCTTAACTTGAATTTCTCCTTAGGACAAGACAATCATGAGAGTTCAGATACAGTGCAAGAATCATGAGTGTTCAGATACAGTGCAAGAGTAGGTTAAACCTAAAGACTGAGAGATAAATAGAAAGGTTAGAAAATAATAGAGGGGGGAAAGAATGGGCCGGCCCAGTCTTTCCCCACCCCCTATTTAGAAGAACCAGTTAGCTAAACGGGTTTTAAAGTCGAAGATCTCTTTGACATGTCATTTGAAAGTATTTCGATACAGTGAAAGAGTACAATAAACCAAAAGACTGATAGTAAAAGTGAATGGTCTGAACCCCTAGAAATCACAACCAAACAGCAATAAGTATGAGTACTTTTGAGTCCTATCGCTAATTTAATAGCGGCTTTTTAAATTTATACAAAGAAATGATAATTCCATTATGATTTTTGAAATTATTAGTGGGGGGGAAAAAACTGACTGGGTGGGGAAAGAATGGGCCGGCCTATTTTTTCCCCGGGGAAAGATTGGGCCGGCCCATTCTTTCCCCGGGGAAAAAACTGACTGGGGGGAAATTCCGGCCTGTTACACCGGGCCGGGATCAAACTCGCGACCCCTGGATCTGCAGTCAGACACGCATCTGTAGCCAGACACGTTACCGACTGCGCTACGCGGCCCGGTACCTTAGGATGTGATTCTGTTGTTGTTTATTCCTTGTTGTTGCTCCCATTGTACATGTATGTGGGCCCATTGTAGGGGTGTAGTGTTTAAGAATTTGCTTTGTGATGCAATCCCTTTTAGTTTTGCAATCATCTTGCTAAGGAGGAAAGAGCTGATTGTTGGGGTTTTTTTTTCATTTTGATTTTGCTGTAATGTGCAGTGCTGGTATGTGACTGTAGCATTTCCTGGTCATATACTCACTTGCTTTTTTATTCAAACTTCTCATAAGTGCTCATGAGGACTTAAACCAATCTCTACAGCATAACAACCGTTCTCTTATCATGTATTGTTAAAGAGTATTTCATTGTAGGATGGCTAGTTTTTTTTGTAATTTGGGCTCATTTTTCTGCTGTTGCTCCTATTTGTGTGTAGGTTTTGTTTTTGGTCCTTTATTTCTGATGTAGTTTCTAATGTTCTTTCTAGTTTTGCAATCATTTTGCTAAGAATGAGGGAGCTGGTTGCTTTGCTTTAAATTAATTCTTGCTGTTGTGCTGGTGTCTGTGCATCATCTTCATGGTACCATAGGTTGGTCTATGATCTATGAATGTGGCATATTCTGCCCAATATTCTGGTCACTGGAGTTTAAGAACACATTATCTGATGTTAACCGACATTGCCTTTACTTGGTTAAATGACTTGGTTATATCTTAAACTCAGACAGGCTCCCAAATGCAACCTCTCATTATTTTCTTCAGAACGAGATTGAACGAATCTGAATTGTCTCAAAATTTGGCTTTTGATTCCAGAAGAAAACAATATGCCTATTTATGTAGAAATGTAAAATTATATTTCAAAACATTGGTCATAACAAAATATTGACTGATTATCTGGAGTAGGCGGCAATATCAAATGCCCAGATTCTCCATACTGATGTTAAAGTCACGAGTTTTGAGATTTTATGCAGAAGTCATAGTAATTTCAAACTTCCAATTTCCAGCGTACGAAAGCCAATAATATCCGACGTCAAAATGTCCAAAACATCCGCTAGTGCAAGCGCTGTCGGCTGCATCATATTGCAAGCCCCATTTGACAGGTTGAACACCCATACCTCATATCCATGATGTTCCAAAGAATAATAGAACAAATTTGTATTTTTTTTTTGTTCGATCCTTTATACCCAAGTCAACAGTTTTAAGTCATGTTGGGACAGGTCTTCCTGGGTTTAAACAGTACTAAGCAGAGGTCAGAGGATAAAGTGTTTTGCTCAAGGACACAACACAGAGGATCTGGTGAGGTTTGATTCTTTGTTTATGCTCGACCTTTCTTTCTCTTTATACTGCCAGACCGAATGTAGGACATTTCGGCCACTGAAAATGCCAAAGGTGAATGTTTCAGCCATAACCATAAATTGTGGGTTGGGGTGTGTGCATGCATAAAAGTGTGATGCATTTATTAGTACGTAATTGTCTGAATAATCATATACATGTATACTATATTTCTCCCAAATTTTTATCAGTTATTAAACTGCATGTATTTACTAGCAGAGATGAAAACAGTGTGGGTCCTGATCAGGTAGGGGGCTGGCTGATCTGGATCTGCAGTGTTTTGAAGAAAAAAAATATAATTCCAGGCTCAGCATGAAAGTAGTAAACATTCATCAATTGTTTGTACAGTAGGTTCACGAGAATCAGTGTAAAAAATATTAACAAATCCAGGTAATGGATACTTTCTACAGGTATATCATTTACCGCTGTAAAATATACACCATAATTTACCTGTTTCTATGAAAAATAGCATGACCCTATTATCATGCATAAGTATTCACATGCATATTTGATTTCAAAAGATTAAGAAATGCACCACACATTAATGCATGCACACATCCCAACCCCAAAATTTCTGGTTATGGACAAAAATTGTTCACCTTTGGCATTTTACATGGCCGAAATGTATGTGGCCGAAATGTCCGAGGACCTTCAGACCTTCTTGCGAGTATTGCCAAAAGGTGTACTTAGTACACTCCGGGTTGCAGGATGAACGCCTACAAGTAACCATATCTAAATTACCGTAGGGTTTTTAACCTGCACAGCAGGTGCCTTTCCCTGCACAGCGGACATCCATTTAACGTCAAGATCCGAAGGACAATGCACTTATCCAGCCTCATCCCTGCAAATGACACTAGGAAAAGTGTGTTCGGACCACAACTTTCCTCGCCACGAGAGGGGATCAAACCTGGGACCTCTAGCACCAGAGGCAAGTGTCTAACCACTGTGCGAACACGATCGTGCAAATTTTAAAGAAAAAAATCAAATTGTTCAGCTGAGGAGTGGCCAAACCGATGGGCCTCAGACACTTTCGACTGACATAGCCCAGATGATAATTTTTAATAAATATAGATTGAATAGAGAATTGGCTCACCAAAAAGTGGAATTGTAACAGCAATTAGGAGTTCTAAGAATAACTAATAACAGCTGTTTGTTCTAAACTACTAAACATATGCTGAAAAGAAAACGCATTTCATCCTTGAAAACACCGTTAAATATTAAAATTAGACGAAGGCGGAAACTTATAATTGACAGTTGGCAAGTAAACTGGCCCAGCTTCATCTATTCCTTGTCTAAAAGTCTATTTTAATCACGTTCAGATCCGCACGTCAATAAAAATGCAGTGTGTGCAAATATTTTGAGAATCACACCATTTCACAGGTCTGTAAAATTAACTACAATCAACGGGTCGCAATATTACCTTCCTCTTTAAGAAGTCTTCTATTGCTTTAAGCGATGTGTCTGTTAATTTTACATGAACTACACTCTTGTTGGAAAAAGACGTGAAATTTGAAGAGAGCCCATACTGACATCCTTCCTCCAATGTAGCCATATTGGGTCTGAAGTTGAGATCAACCTAGGGGTGGTATAAAAATATATTTCTCGTGGCAACATTTTATGTTGAATAAATGGGTGTTATTTTGAAATCCATCACATAAATCTATTAAGATCAATTCAGATTTGATTTAGTCCTTTTCATGTTCGGCATAAACAATAATTCATATAAGATTTAAATTTCCATAAAAATATAGTGTTGATATTATCCCTCATTTCCGCTACAAGTTCAGCAGCAAATATTTTTAACCCAATCAGCGCAAAGGCAACATCGGAAACAACGTTACAGCAACGCTCCGCCTATTTATCCAAATATGGAGTTGTTTACTATATACAATTTTCATGTCGCATAATCAGATAACTATTTCTCGGCGTTAGCAAAACGTCCCCAAGTCAAAACAATCGTGCTAAATTCCTGATTTTTTTCATACAAGTATCTTCACTTACCGTAGAAAAATGGAAATTCATACAGTCAATAGACATAATTGTTTGTCACTTTGTGACGAACCTGAATGCTTTTCATTGATAGAGACAAGTGTTAAGTATGTTGATGCTTTGGTGTCTTGGTTGTTAATTTGTAGACCCCGCTTAAAGAAACCCAACATGCTATTACATTATAGTGCGTCCAGCTAATAGAGACTGGGCGTGTCAGACAGAGCGCTGTCATACACTGTCAAATAAGACTAGTCTACATTAAATCGGGTGTAATAGCCTATGTATGCTTAATTCGTGCAACAAACTGAAGCGCAGACGATAAGGGTGACCAACTTTATACGTTAGCATGCCTGGTAAACGTTTATATATAGTATGCTGCTGGGGAACTGCTGCATTTCATTTTCCGGGATGGATATGTTGTGAAAGTTTTGGGGGAGGGTAGGTTTGCACTTTCTTCCAATTCTTTCTGTATGGCAAAACTGGTTTGATTTTAATCCTGATACAATAATGATAAATCACCTATAAGAATTCAGCGGGACAAGGGTTAAGTATCCGGATCATGAGAAAAGGGCATACAAAATGAGACTTGGTCTTATCGCATATCCTAAAAAAGCCTCTTATAATCGCTCATTCTGGCGTGTCCAGAGGGACTAGATGTCTCAAAGTTGTTTGGAGTCTTTTTCAACTTGCATACTTTGTTAATGCGAGAAGCGAAAGTCCTGCGAGGTCATGCGTACATGCAGGCTCGTCGTAGCCTTCGCCACACGCCAATGTAATAAGAACCATTTTCTTGTGTGCTGACCAATTTATAGTATTAAATTTTCATTGCGGACCATTATTTTATTTTCTTATTCAGTATTATAATTTGAATAGTTAAAATTTTGAAATATTGTCAGAGCGCATATCTAGACTAGTCAGTCTCCTTGTTATCCAAATTAATTCGAGATGCCTTTATCTCATAATGGACTCAAAACTACACCAGGTATATACAGGTATACAGCAGTAAAGCGTTTCACGGATGGTTAAATACACTCTGTCTTACCGATTTTTATATGGAAAAGTCTAGGGGTGTGTCGTTGCTAAGAACCGCCCAGTCTCTCTTAACTGGTCGGACTTTACTTCACAATCCCCTCTGTGTGAATACATGTACATGTATTCCATAAATGATTGGAATTCAGGTCAACTCCAAGGCATTTTGAATGAGATTCAGTATGCAGATCGATCTGTCTCTTCAGTGAATAATCATACAGTACGTATTGCTGATTCTGATTGTTTGACAAGCTGTACTTTTCAGGATGGAAGAACATTCTCCACTTTTCTTTCCAATCATCCAGTCTGTTAAGATCATCCTGTAGCTGGGCTGAAGGCAGTCCGGGACTTCGATTGGCTTGGTATAAGCAATCATCCACAAACAATCGTGTTTTTTGGCCTTGACAGGCCTTGACACAATCGAGGACACAATCGTTTATGAGCAGCATGCACAGGAGTGGCCCCAGCACTCTCTCTTGGGACACTCTGCTGACTACATATGCTTTGCTAATACAGAACCACCGACCATAACCTGCTGGCAAATCTAGGACAGGAATCTGTATGTCTGTCCCTCTATGCCATTGTGGCCAATCTTGATGTGATACCCGGTCAAACGCCTTTGGCAAGTCTAAGATTATGATGTCCATTTGTCTTCCTTGTCAATGGATTCTGCAAGCTCATGGGCGAGAGTGCAGAGTTGAGTCTGTCTCACAGCTGTGTTTTGCTCAAAATGTTCATGCTGTTGGGTTCATTCCGTACAGGCAATAAATGAGCAATTTTCTTTGTTTCATCATAGAGTGTTAATTTTATAAGTTTGTTTCTCTGTGATGATACATTGCATAAGTTAGAAAACCTCCATTCCAGCTAAACAATTATTTTGCTTTAACAACAACAGAATATAGGACGAAGATTTGTTACCAGTAAAACGCACATAGGCACCTAGTGGCTCAGGCTGCTGTCCATTCTGTTGTTGTTGATTCATTGTTTATTGTTGTTCCCGTCGTTTGTGGGGGTTTGCGTTTGGTCCTTGCTTTGATATGCAGTACTAAGTGTCCTTTCTAGTTTTGCCATTATCTTGATGAGGAAGAGAGAATTGGTTGCTTTGCTTTAATTGTTTTCCTGGTGTCTTGTGGTTGTCAGTGTTCTGTGGCTCTTGCTCACGGTGCCGTGGGTTGATCTGTAGTGTGTGATTGTGGTATTTCCTGGTCATATTCACTTATTTTTGTATAAACATGTATTACCTTTCCTGAAAATCTGGGTGATGTTAGCTGACCTCCAATCATCTAGTACTTTTCAGCAGTCAAACAATTCATGAAAGATGGTGGTAAAGGGAAATTCCATCGGCCATAACTTTTAGTATCTTGGCATGGGTCAACTTTGTATGGGTCGAGTATCCAGAGAGGTGCCTTACTCCTTCTTCTGTCACAGTGATTTCCTCCATGGAATGGTTTGGCTCACGGGATGACTTTGAAATGTTTGACGTATCCTCGTGAGTGTAAACATATTCTCATTGTCGATTCAGGATTTTTCTTGAGTCAGCATGTGTTTTTTTTTCTCAGAGCAGTGACGTATATTAGATCAGTGACGTATATTAGATAGGTCACTGCTCAGGTGACCACTCAGCAACTATCTTTCCTGGGAGACTTGATGAAGGACCAGAATCTCTTCTTCTTACAGGTCTGTATTGATTCAGGGTCTGCAAGATCAATAATGTTCTCCAAATGCTTCCAATATGCCTGGCGCTCAGCGTTCAATTTCTCTTTCTCTTCAGTGCCTTAACATGCTTGTCTGTCTATGGCTTATAAACTTTGGTTCCATGGAGCAGCTTTTGGGGGATATATTTCTCCCTCACGTATTTTACTCTTGAACTCTGAAGACTTGCCTCGAAAAACAACAAAAAAAACGCTGTAAAAACGAAGTAAACTGCATATAATAGAACTTTTTGCTCACTGTAAAGGCGGTAACTTAAATATTCATGTATTTTTTTGTTTGATTTTTAAAAAAATCTTTGGCTTCGTAGGAGCTGCCATCCAGACCCCCCCCCTTATATAATGTCATAGTTTATTTACATGCACATATCAATTGGTTGGAGAGAAAGATATGGCAAATAATATTTTTGTTGTTGATTTATAATCCTTAAAGTTGTTGATTTTTAGTATGATAATAGCGTACTTTGGAACGCTCAGAATGCACCAGATCGCACCATTTTTTTCTAATTTTCGCTGGGGAGCATGCCCCCGACCCCGACAATGCACAAGCGTGTACCTACGCACTCTCACTAGTTAACTAGCTGGTTTTTTAAATTAAAACTTTGAAGAATGCTGATCAGATATATACTTACTTGATGAAACTGAAGTTAAACACGTATATAGGGCTACAGACTTTTTATGGTAACAAAAATTAAATGCTTTCACATTGTTTACAAAAATCTAGTTTAAGTTGTTGAAAAAAAACCCAGCCCCTCCCCGATACCAGAAAAACAAAAAAAATGGTCTGTCCCTAATTTAAAAAAAAATCTAGAGAGCATTCCTCCATACCTACTCTACCAGGTACATCAATAGCATTTTAAGGAAGGCCTCATACTTTGAACTATATATCATGTATTGCATTAAGATGATTGTATGTCATGTATTCTATGGCTGAGCAATGTCTTTACATGTATGACGCAAAATATTAAGCGAACATTAAGTCATGTGCATGTGTATGGCTTCATGGTTTTTAAGTATGTGAATTTAAAGCTGCATAGCCTGTAACTTTTGATCTTCTAATTTTAAAAATAATGTTTTTATTTTTTCAAGAACACAGTAAAAAATCTAAAGTTCAGGTATACATTTTTCCAATTTCGTAAATCTTAACAAATTATCAGTATCAAAACAACAGCATTTAAGCTAAAATTAACTGTCTATAATTATTGGAGGGACGCAAATAATTACCAAAAAAGAAAAACACACCTGTTTTATAAGATTATTCACTTTTCCGTGCAGTTTTCAGCTATGCTGAACAGTTTTATTGTGAGGGACGCAAATAATTACCAACAAGAGAAAAACACACCTGTTTTATAAGATAATTCACTTGTTCGTGCAGTTTCCAGCTATACTGAACAGATTTATTGTGAAAACATAACTTAAGTCTACTTTTACAAATGATTTAAAAAGAAAATAAAAAAAATCGAAAAATGTTCATAGTTGCAGACTTAGTCTCTTTAACCATACGAAGAGAAAATACATTTTAGAGAGAATTGGCTTAGAAGCTGAATTAACTTTAGGGAATTGTGGAGCAAGGCAAAATACTTTCTGGGAGCTGAGGATTTTTTCAGGGATTTGGGGAGATCAATGCATTATTTCAAGGGAGCAGAGACCCAACTGGGGGCCTCATTATTTAAGATATATCTTCACGACCCAAGGTGGCTGTGACTACTGTTCGTTCTAAGGTGATGATTCTGGTGTTTATTATTCTTTGATCTTTGTAGCTCGCATTGTGTGTTGAGTTTTCGTGTTTAGTTCTGTGATTTAGTTATTTGTATCTTTTCTAGTTTGACAACCATCCTGCTGAGAAAAAAAGAGCTGATCAGTGATTTGTATATTTTATTCATGCTTACAATCATCTCGCTGAAGAAGAGCGCTGGCTGCTTTGCTTTTTATATTCATGCTTGCATGTGTGCGCCTTGGTTTGTTTGTGTGTTAGTGCCCCTTCCTCTTGGTGCGATAGTCAGGCCAAGTTTAGTTAATGTCACAATCATACATCACAGAGTCTGTGATATATGATTGTGACACTATTAAACTAGTCTTATTCACTAGTTTCACTGGATGATAGGTTTCAACAAGTGTGACAGTGTTATGTTATCAATAAGTTTACCTCTGAAACTAAAATGTACAGCCAGTCTCTGGGTAGCCAGTTTATTATATGAGACGACAGGAAGGGGATTAGTTCTAAACGTCTGTGTTAATCTTTACGTCTCTGTCACAATTTTTTCAGTCACGTCGGCACGTTTTCCTGGGTCGAACCGTGAATACAAAGTGTCTGGATCAAGAATAAAATACCACCCCAACATACTGTAACCTTTACATCATTTCAAGCGTTGTCCGCTTCTTGTGATGAATTTTGATATTGCTGTCTCAGTCTGGTGATCAAGTTGGTCATCAGTCATGTAGCAGGCAACGGCGAATTTGAAAGTATGGTTTCGACAGTGTTTATTTATGTCACTTTCGAATGAGTTCAGTGAGGGTGCACACAGTCTTGGTCACAGGACGATTTCTTAACTGTCTGGAAAATTTCTTACATGACCATATTTATTTTGTAGAGCATGCTTAGGGGCTATTTTTCTACACTTCTCGTTAGCTGGTTAAGCATGGAGGACACACTACAAGTGTAGTTGAAAACATTGAAGATATAGCAGAAGGTGTCAATGAGGTTTACTGATTAGCGAATTATGGCCCTAAAATCTAATGATTAGCGAATTATGGCCCTAAAATCTAATGATTAACGATTTTTAAGGATAATTTTACCAAATAGCAGAATGAGCATTGCTAGTGATAAGCGAATTTTGACGGAAAAATATAATGATTAGCGAATTTACACGAGTAAACACTGAGTAGCGGAACGATGCGTTTTAATGGTTAGCGAATTCGTCTTACGAATCGCAAGGCAATCTGGGTCATGAATAAAATGGTATGAAAATGAATATTTCCACCCCAAAAGAATAGTTTACTGATTTGGCCCATTTTTTTTTTTACTGATTACTGATTTCAGGTTGGGCCTAAATTTCAGAGGTGTCCCATTGAGTCCCTCATAGCGGACATCTCTTGGTAGTATATGTTGTAGCTTTTCTATTTGGTTGATGTATTTCTTTTTCCAGGGATCCCATATTCTAATAAACGGCATGACCTAAGTTGTATAGGCTGTCTCTTTAATTTTGTGAATTTTTGTTTGGATGTTCCCTTTAATGAATTTCAAAGTGTTATTGCTTTTAATAGTCGTCTGATTGATGTGTTTTCTCCATGCGAAATCATCTGATATTTGGAAACTTTCTTTCTTTCTTTCTATACTGGAAAAAACTAACGTATTTGGCAGTTTTTGTTAGTTGAAGTATGATCCCATGAAGCTTATAGTCAAAATGTACAGGTTTTTACCTTTTTGTGATCCTAATGACCCACACTTTTCAAGATTGTAGGCCATACACTCTTCACTTTCCTAAGATTCAAGTTTGGAAAGGTCTGATTGTAGGGCTTGACTGAGGCTTGACAGTCTGAGTGGTTTGTAATGCATGTGAAAGTTACCTTAGGACCAGGACGTTAACTGGGTGTCCCCTGTGCAGGGAAAGTCACCCTCTGTGCATGTTAAAGAACCCTACGGTAATTTAGATATGTCGAGTATACAAAGCACATCCCTGCTGAGTGTGTCCGCAATATGTGGACATGCGCAAACAACATGGTGCCCAACCATACTGGACACTATATGTGCAGACAGGACTCTATCTGTGTTCTCCGGACTCTATTTGTGCTAATACCGGACTCTATCTGTGGCAAAGGTAATAGGGTGTACATAAAAACGATAAAACCATTTGAAATACGTCTGTGCACGGAAAATCCGAAACTCCACTCTACCAGTTTATGTGGGTAGTTAGCGCGATGTTTATTTCAGGGTTTTAGTTCAAGTCGAATAGCTGACGCGTGAGGGTAAAGTGTAGCCCAGGGTCTGCTTTGACTACTGTTTAATGCCCTACTTACTTGACTTTGTACAGATTATTGATATAGTTTGGACATCAATATTGATTTTGAATACTGATAGCGACACGTAGACGGAAATTTGCACATTGTTTGTGAATAACTGACAAGCGTTTACCTTTTACGAAGGCACTGGACAGCAACACAGTATTTGTGGGCCATCGTGACAGGCACTAAACTTCAAGAACAGTAAACTGAAAGCGAAATGTTCATGATTTATTAAGTAGTTGTCCTGTGGTGGCTATGAAACCTTTCACTTACAAGCTTCTCCCAACGTTTTTCACTTTGTTTGATGGCATGCCAATGTTGTTTTCACAGATAGAGTCCGACACAACACAGATAGAGTCTGGGCTGCACAGATAGTCCGTGCTGCACAAATAGAGTCCGATACGGTTATGCGCCGTGATAATGATTTTGAATTTTCCCGGCAACGGTCACTGTTGAAAACGTCAATTGGTTGATAACCAGTCCACTGAACCTGAGTCCCGGCACTCGATCAATGCTAAATACACACGATCAAAACCAGTACTATTTTCAGCTGATGCGTCAACAATGTACAAAAACGCTAAAATATTTGCTGCATTTCGTGCTAAATTATTTTAGTTTTAGTAGTATTGAGATGACAACTGAAGTATCAATCAGGAGTTACAGAACACACTTTTCCACCGGTAATTTCAAGTTACAGCAAGGTAGAGTATTTGCGTTGAATCAAAGACGGTTTGGCTGCAAAATTGGCGTTGCAGTTTTCTAACCAGTTTTCGATGTTTGCAAAATGTGATGATATTTCTTTGATATTAGAGTTTTTCCGTGATTCTTTATCTGTGATAAAACAAAATAACTGCATAGACTTCATATGAATTATGTATTGTAGAAGATATGGGTGATTTCAAAAATAATGCATCAATATCTATAGACTACAGACTACAGTTTATTCCCCAATAAAGAATCACTAAGGATTCTATTCTTGACAATTTGTGTTTGTAACTGCCAACTGATTTGAAACAATACACATATAATACATCTATCATACCTCTTACAACCTATGTAAGTTTAATATTAAAAAGCTTTGATTGAGAGTACAGAGATCAGCAGCCTGATTCATCACAGGCGACTTCAAGTCCAGACATGAGGGGTGTGTTACAAACATGTTCGATGATCTCGACCTTCCCTCCCTAGAAGAGAGGCAATGCCAACAGAGACTTACATTCTTGTACAAGGTGGTGAGGGGGCACGTACATGCTAGGATCCAGGAATTTTCATTGGGGGGTCCAGGTCAGTCTGACTAAAAAAGGTCTGACGTTTTTCTTTTTAGTCCTCAACTCATTTTACAGAAGTCTAGTGGTCAATTTTCAAAGAAATCTATCATTTTTCAAGGTTCCAGAGGGGTCCAACATTTTCCAGTGGGGGGGGGGTCCAACTTTTTCCAGGAGGGGTCCAATTGCTTATTCCCTATAGAAACCCATATAACTTGTGATTTTCCAGGGGGGTCCGGACCCCCTGACCACCCCCCCCTCTGGATCCGCACTTGACGTACCAGCTATAAATATTGATCATTATTTAAGGGCTCAAAAACCAAAACGTACCATTTGGGCAAAACAATTTGAAGACTTTGTTAAAAAAAACATAGTGGAAAGATCGATTTGCAACAGCAACCAGTGTTTTAATCAGTTACCAGCTAAAACAGAACAATTTAGAAACTCTTTCTTCATCAGAACAACACATGACTGGAATATTTTAAGTGACAACATTGTGAATTGTGATACAGTGGAATCATTCAGGACCTTAATAGCTAAAAAAGACTAAACTTTGCGCACTCCATACCGTTGAATAAAAGCCAGGATTGGTTACTTCAACATACTATACAGATACAGATCAACAGAATACGAGGGTCATCCAAAATGTTCTGACAATGACCCCATAAAATAAAACCTTTTTCTCTAGGATGTGTTTCATTAATCTTCACATATTATTAAGAATATAGGGAATTGAATCACAAATTCAAATATGTTCCATGTTGCAATCGCCACGGTTGCTAGGCAACTAAAGAACACAAGGTAAAGGGTCATGGACGGGACACTATATGCGGTACACATGCCCAAATTTCTAAGAAATTACAGACTCCTTTTTAAAACTTTTTTATAGATAAATAAAGACATTATGTATGTTGATTTTGAACGTCATAGATACTGATTTAGGTTGCAACTATGGTGTCAGCAGGCTTTTGATTATGATATATCGCTGATTTTGCAAGAAATATTTTTCTCGAAAATGGGTTGTACTAATAGTGTATATTATATTTGGTATAATCATTTATTTAAAGTTATTATTTTCTATATGTTTAAGAAGACTATAGAACAGATTTATAGAAACATGTGGCTATTAATATGCAAATTTGTCGCAATTGCTTATATAAGTGTTCAAAATATACCTTTTTATAATTAGCGCTTAAAGTGAGGCAAAAATCTAATTTTCTGTTGTTGCCTAGCAACCAAGAATGTTCAGAGCAACTGCGTTAATGTCATTGTGGTATTTGCTTTTATGGGTCAATTGTGTATTCAGACAACATCACCAACCACTAATATAACTTTCCAAAGATGCATACTGTATCTTTAACTAACTCTACCCCCAGCAAAAATCAGTTACAAACTTGAATTTTTGTGGCCATGGGCTCTCACAGTGTTGTTTACAAATTTGTATAGCATCAGATTGGGTTATGATAAAAACTCCATATTTCAAGCATGAGTAGGCAACACCCATGGCCACATGCAATAGGTAATAGAATTCTGATTTTAATAACAGTTTCTGAGATATGAGGCCATTGTCAGAACTTATTGGATGACCCACGTAGTGGCAACTTATAACCCTTATATGGTGTCTCCAGTAAAGAACCATATTCCCAAGTAAAGAATCACCTATATGTAGCAATCAGACTGTGTCCACACTGTTTTGCTCATTTGCAAATTTCCTGGTAAGAAACCTAAGGATCTAGTGGTACTCAAACTGTTTTCTTATATATTTTGTAATAACTTGTGATAATTGATACTTGTAATCTATGTACTTTTTGTATAAAACATGTATATTTTATGTAAATATGTAAATTGTATATACCATTATAGAGGGCCTCATGGAAGATTAGCTGTTACATTGTGCTCGTATGTATTTGCTAAATGATGTGTCCCTCTTAAAATAAAGTCTTTACTTACTTACTTACTTACTTACTTACTTACTTACTTACCTGAAAACAGTCCAGTCCCAGGGTGAAAATGGATTAAGCATCACATTAAAAATATAGTGGTCTAAACTTTCACCCCTAAAGAACATATTCTAAGTAGTTTAGGTCTTTCTTATACAGTTAAAACACACAATTTTGGTTCAAATTATTAAAACTGTTCATTATAAGCTACAATATTCGTAAATATTTATAAGTTGGACACCAGAAGTATATTTTTGTTGAAGGTTCAATACAATCTGCTTTATTTGCTTTCAGGTAGTAGCAAACTTTTATTTGATAAGTAAACTCTATGTTAGCATGCATACTTTCATTCTCTATCACCACCAACTAAGTATAGGTCTTCAGAAGACACATCCAAAAATAAGTGATTCTTTACTGGCAACTGTATAGTGTCCTAGATAACACCGTCATCTGTTCAATTTCCTGGCAGCTGGAAGTCAATTTGTAAGTCTAATATCATAGGGCATGTCCATGACATAGTTTTGGAACCACCTTGTTTCCTTTCAACTGAACAATTATCATTTTTTTTAAATTTTGCTTTGAACACCAGGCTTAAAATTGCTTTACTGACAATATACTACAACACATTTTAGCCAACTTAAGAGGTCATTTTATGAAATTTAGAAGAAACTTATTATGTTCTGCATCCCTAATAATTACCCTTTCTAACAATACAAAAGGTTTGGCTTTGCTTCATCAAGTGGAAGAAATATATGGGAAAGTTTACACAAGTGATTCTTTCTTGGATACGGTTCTCTATTGGGGAATAAATAGAAATTAATGTTTTTCTTGCATCAATCATGCCAAGTTTCACCGCTTTAGAATGTTCCATTCCAAAATTACATGGAAAAAGGTCATCAAAATTGTCACAAGGGTAACACTTTTTGTGTGACATTTTTTCCCTTACCTTTGATTCAACTGTAAATTGTATTAAACACTATTCATGTATTGTCAAATGGTGAATTGCAGTTGAAATATAGCATAAAAGCTGTGGGAAAATAATCTTTTCATCTATTTTAAACCTGATAAATCAGAAATGTGTACACTTTTAAAAACACACCCTTTCAAATTTTTGTCATACAGAATTTCATATGATTGGATTTAAGTGAATTGTCTCTTAAAATATACAAAGCTTTATTCATAATGAATGTTGTTTTTATGACTAGCAGTCTTTTAGCTAATTAAAGGAACCAACTTGCCTATAAAACAACAAATACTGAATAAAACCACCCAGATATGTCACAAGTGTATTATATAAACATTTAAGGTTTCAATCATGAACCAGCATTTTAATTTGTTTTGCATTTCATAGCTTTTTGCTGTTTTTTCTCGTCAAGGGAGCCCCAAAAAACATTATGAGGAATTATGGTGAAAATCTTAAGCTGCTGACTTCGTGGCATGATTTTAACTGATGTCACAAGTGTTACACATTTTAGGAACATGTGATAAATGCATATACATGGCAATTTTTATATGATATATTACTTCTTGGGTATTTTTAAAAATTCTTGAATGCATAAATACAGTTTAAACACAGCAAGAACTTCTTCACCAAATGTGTAGTCAATACTTGATACGGTCCAGCAGGAATGACACTTCCTCAAGCCCATATACTAATTTCAAAATGAAGTGGACCATCCTTGAGCTACATTTTGGGAAAGAGATCATGCTAAATTCAACACTGAAGAAAACAGACAGTCTAAAACCAGACTATAGCTTGATTTAGACCGGTAGACTTTGAAATGCGATTTGTGTCACAAGTGTAACATATATTATGGATTGACTTAATCTCACCTTTTCTAGTGTTTGGTCAAAGGATGATCTATTCAACAATTAATTTGTTACCTTTTGGCATTTTAGGGCATAGTTATTCACTCTTTCGATACAAAGAAAACACAAAATGGTGTAAACAAATATGATAAAACTATGCTCTCACAAAGAGGGAAAGGTATTTTTTCACAATTTAAAAAATATTTACAGGAATATATTGAAGAAAACCAAAATAGACACTCAGTTATACATACTATAGTAGAATATAAAAAGTACAAGTGATAAGAAAAGACAAAAGTAACATAATCAGACCTCTTGCTTTTTTGTCACAAGTGTAACACAATAATTTCCTTATATTTAAGCCTTAAATTTGTTACAGATTCTTTAGAATTGCAGGAAATGGTATCGTTCTAATCATTCAATTGATAACTAATCCCAAGATGAGGGCTGTCAACTGATTTCTGATCATTAACATTTTAAAACTACTTACTATGCTTAATAAACAAATCTGAATAGTTCATTTTTTAAAGTTTTGTGGTAAAAGTTGGAACTGTTTTATGTTTTGATACAATTTAATCAATGTCCATGAAGCCAATTGACTTCATCCTATATAAAATCTATACCAGATCAAACATTCAAAGGTGAAACTCCCTCCTGATTTTGTCACAAGTGTAACACATTCTATTATCAACATATGTTATGTTTTAAATCTTATATATTCAAATGAAATTTTTTTCTATGTTTTTCATATACCCTACTTGTTATCTGAAAACAAAAAAAAATCAGGTTTTTTATTTTAATAAGAAATTTTTTTTCCTCTACACAGTATTTTCACATAAGATTTTATTACAAGTGCAAGTTTTGAGCGAAAGAATAAATTTCACTATGAAAATGTGTATACAGAAGTTCTTAATCAGTTCATGAGAAAATATTGACAATTATGCATACCTGTGTTGTTTATAATCAAGCTAAAAGTAGAATTGTAAAAAAATAATGAAAAAATGATTGAAGCATAAAATTTAAAGCATTGTCCTAAATTTTATTCTTAAACCAGTTTTTATTTCTGAAATTTTGATATTCCCTGGTAATAGGATAATGTAAAAAATATAATGATAAAGTAATTTTGAAATTCGACCCCCAATGTCACACTTTTGCTGCATTTTTTTTTTGAAATCACACATATTGTGAATCGCTAAATGGGTTTGTTGGGATAGTGTGTCAGAAAATTTTGCCAAAATAAATTAGGCGTCATTCACAATAAAGAAATTTCTGATGCTTTGGCTGTTTGTCGGGCCCACCGGGGTTTACCTGTTGGATTTCTTTTGCTGCGGTATTCAGTTTAATTTACTGTTGAGTCCTTATCCTTGCTTTATCTCCTTGTTATATCTTGATTTATATGTTTTAGGAGATGATGCATTGATAAGTTAGGGGTCTTTCATGCAAACCAAATATCTATGTGTCTTGATCCACATCTGAATTAAGGGTGAGGTTGGCGCCGTTAAACCGGTTTAAGCCCTCCAGTAAAATATTTTACTGACCGTTCCAAGGCGGTACTTCTTTTGTGGATCTTTTATGTTTTTGTTCTGTCTTGTGTTTGCTATGTTTTGTGCGCGTCTGTTTATATGTGCTTCGTGGTCACCTACTGGGAAAGGGCTGACCTCTTGGCTCTCGTTTGTGGTGTCTTCTGTGAGTTTGTTACTTTCCCATTGGTATCCTGGGTCAGGTGTGGTACTTGATTGTATCGATTCCTGATCTTTGCAACCTTACTTACTTTCATTGGCGTAGCTCCCATTACGCAGTAACACATGTGCGTATGAAAAATAATAACATTCAAGGGAGGTCACCTAATATGATATAAGTGATTTTCCATTCTAGGAGCAAGTTCTTTCCTTTTAGAGAAGTTCCCATTATGAAAAGGGACTCAATTGAAGAGAATCACTGCTTGATCTAGCAGTCTCCCTTTGATGTGCGTAAATTTTTCAGCTTTCTGGTTACGCCCTTGCATTTGGTAATTTCTTTTTGCTTATTATATATTAACAAAGAATAATTACAGTAGAAGCAAAAATGTCGCTTGTTCTGATGACATAAAACCAATCATGAGTTTCACTAAATTTTGTCTCAAGAATCCTAGTAAAATAAATGACAAGATTTAATTATAGCTACGCTTTGAAGAAGTGGGGCTATACTGGGGTTTGGGTTGTCCGTCATTCTGTCCATCTGTTATAATTTTGTTTCCGCTCAATATTCTTAAGAATTAATGTTAGAATTTGACCAAATGTTGATAATGACAAGATCTAGGTTGGGATTGTTACCTGTCAATTTTCACAAATTTGTAACAGAGTTATGGCCCTTGATTGATGTCAGATTTTCGTTTCCGCCCAATATCTTGACAACATATGGGTATAGTTTTACCAAATTTTGTTTGACAAGATCTAGGTTGGGATTGTTACCTGTTATATATCACAAATGTGTAACAGAGTTATGGCCCTTGGTTGATGTAAGAATTTCGTTTCTGCTCAAAACTGCATTTTTATTTAAACTGGAATGTATTTCAGACTTAAAATGTAGTAAAATTTTATGTCAGAAAAATTCTTAGGGTAATGTGTCAAATATTGGTGTCAACACTGAAAAGTTCCTCACAGCTTACTGTCATGCCAGGCAAGGCCTCAGAAGGAAACGGTCCGTGCCAGGCAGGATGTGAGCAGCTAACCCTTATTTTAACAGCTAATCCTCAGGCACATTGTTTGCACTCTAAAATTCGTCTGAGCAGTTGATAAACCTTATTAGAAAACTCTGATACCAAGCACAGCATGAGCAGCTAACCGCCTTGCCAGGCACATCCTTACAAGGCTACCTTTGTGCCAGACACAACAGTAGCTGCTAACCCTTCAATTTGGTTCATTACCCCGATAAATTTTTGGATATATATTTTTTTAACATTCTAGGTCTGAAAAACATTCTAGTTTAAATTAATAGACTGGAAGCTAGACTTTTTAAAATATAAAAATGCGGTATTTAATAAAAAAAAAATCTACTTTATATTTGTGTGAGGATTGGGTAGAAAATCTGTCCCCCCGCGATTGTCATTTGTCATCACTCTGCAAGCCTTGTGATGCCAAATGGCGATCCTCAGCATGGATTTTCCTATTCCACCCTCACACTTGTGATAGTTTCTTATAATATAATAAGCAGTGCTTATCACTCATTTTTCATTTTGTGTTGTTGTTTTTAGCTCACCTGACTAATAGTGAAAAGGTGAGCTTTTAATCCAAAAAATAAACGAATCTTACCTTGGTAAAGGTGAGGTTTGTTTGGGATTTTATGTAGTCATCATAATACTGGAGGGATCAAATGAGATGCGCGCAGGTATATGCCGTATTCCTCAGTGTTTTTGAAGCTAAAGTGGACTTCACAAATTTAAAAAAGTGAACTTAACATCTTAAGTTCAAACAAAGATAAACCCTTATGAAATAATAATTTCTTGGGAGGGAATATGGGAGGGCATTTGATCCCTCCAGTATTATGATGACTACATAAAATCCCAAACAAACCTCACCTTTACCAAGGTAAGATTCGTTTATTTTTTGGAATTTATTACGTCATCATACTTCCGTTCTCAAATGAGATTTCAAAGCAAATTTGTAAAGGACACTGCTTTACAGGAGAATAGTTCCATACATTTTATTTTTTCAACAGAATATCATGGAACAGATACAGAATGACATTAAACTGCAAATCTATAGATTCAATATAGAGTTCTGAATGGAACCTTCTTGTAGTACCGGTTTATCATAAAATCTACCAAAAGTCTTAGTATTAGACCAACCTGCGGTATTCAAAATAACATTGATTGGAACACTGTTCAATTTTGCTTTAGAGACCACAGCACCTCTTATACTGTGGGCCTTAAAAATGTCACAATCTACTCCTGCTGAACACATAACAGTTCTTAACCATCTACTGATGGTATCCTTAGTCACTGGTTTAAAAGGTTTCATATAACTGATAAATAAAGATGTATTTCCATCTCTAATATTTTCAGTTCGACTTAGATATTCTTTAAGTACAAATATAACACAAAGCCTCCTATCTGGAGGATACGATTTCAACACCGCAACAGGATTATCTTTTCCTGGTTTTGAATGTTTTAACACTTGACTGTACAATAATACATATGAATCTTTGGTTTTCACCATACCCCGCAAATCTAGCAGATGCAAAGATTGAGTTCTACATGCTAGCGTAAGAGAAATTAACATTGCTAACTTCAATGTTAATAGCTTTAAACTTAAAGTTCTCACAGGAGATAACTTTTGCAAATAACGCAAAACAATAGACACATCCCAAAACTGAGAATAGCGTGATGTAGTTGGTCTTTGGTTAAACACACCTTTCATATATCTAATTACAACAGGATGACTGCCAACTAAAAACCCATTTATTATAATACCTATTGCAGATAATGCACTACGTGCTGTATTCAATGCACTATAACTTAGTCCTGACTCAAAAAGTTTAGTCAAAAAATCTAGTACATCATTTAAAGATACTTGAAAGGCATCACTTTGCCTTTCACGACAGAAAAATATCCATCTTTTAATGAAAGAAGCATACTGCTTCTGAGTACTATGTCTCCAGGACTGCATGATAATGTCGATAGATTTTTCTGAAATGTTTTGATTTTCAAAGGATTTCCGGATAGTCTGCATGCTATCAAGGTTAGAGTTCTGTGCAATGGGTGAACTTTGTTGGTCCCTGGAATATTCAGGAGAGTCACAGATTTGGGAATAATCCTGGGAAAGTCTATTGCTATCTCCATAAGTGGAGTCCACCAAACCTGTGTCGGCCATAGAGGACACACAAACAAGCACTCCCCCTGATCGTCTTTGATCTTCTGTACACAACGCATCACAAGACTGAAAGGAGGAAAGCAATAGTAATAGCCATGTGACCAACTTATAGAAAAAGCATCCACCTTTGTAGCCTCCGGGTCACATTTCCAAGAAATGTATCTTGGCAACTGCTTATTTACCCTTGAGGCCATTAAATCTAAGTCGGGTTCACCCCAAATAAGTAGAAGATTACTGAATACATCCTTATTCAGCATCCATTCAACATTATCATTGAATTTCCTAGAAAGAATGTCAGAAACGTTCAAAATCCCCGGCACATGAGCCGCAGAAACCCAGATATTTCTGTCAATACACCACAACCAAATCTGCCTTGACAAAGCATTACAAGATACAGATTTTGTCCCACCCATTGAATTCAAGTAGGACATTGCACAAACATTATCTGTTTTTAACTGCACATGGATACCATTTTTTGTGGTACAAAATGCTTTAAGTGACAGAAAAATGGCCAATAGCTCCAAATAGTAAATATGAAATTTGAGCTCATCTGATTTCCATCTGCCTCCAATTTTATTTTGTCCACTTGATGCACCCCATCCAAGCAAAGACGCATCAGATGTAATGACCATATCTTGATTCCCATGGGAAATATGCCTTTTCTGTTTTTTCAAATTATCTATCCACCAAGATAAATCTTGAGCCATATCAGAAGTGACAGGCATGACTGCATCATAATTTCCACAGTTGATGTTCAAAGCTTGGATTTTAGCTAACTCCAATTTTCTGTAGAACAAAGGACCATATTCAACTGCAGAAAAACATGACACCATTAAGCCCAACACTTTTGCAACTTGTCTTATTGTGGCTTGACATTTTGAAACAAGTTTTTTGCATTCTGAAACTATTTTTTGAACTTTCTCTTCTGGTAAATAAACTATCATAGCTACAGAATCAATCCAATTCCCTAAAAACAAAATCTTTGTTGTAGGAATAAGAACTGATTTTGTTTCATGAATAAGGAATCCTAAATTGGACATCAGATCAACTGTATCCACAACATTGTTTTCACAGGATTCAAAATCTTCAGCAACCAAAAGAGAATCATCAATATAGCCAGAATTAGTATGACCTAATTGACGCAGAGTGGCATATACAGGTTTCATTAATTTGGTATAAAGTCTCGGAGCACAGCTGATACCATTAGGTACGCAAGTATAGGAATATAATTTCCCTTTCCAAAGAAAAGGAGAAATTTTCTGTGTTCAACAGCCACTGAAATAGAATAATAAGCGTGGCGAATATCAACACTTGCCATGAACACATTGCGTTTTATCAGCTTTAAAGCTGTTTCGAAAGTATCCATTTTGAAATGATGATAAGAAACCTTTTCATTTAATTTTTTCAAATTGAGAATCATTCTATATTCTCCGTCTTTCTTTGGAACAATGAAAATAGGAGAAATAACTTCACCCTCAGAATGATCAACTTCTGTAATAACATTCATAGCCAAAAGGCTAGAAATTTCATTATCAATAGCAATTGATTCAGATTCAGTAAATTTTCCAGCTTGAAAAACATGAAATTGACAATCACTAAAATCTTCGTCAAATTCAAAATGACAATGTTGAACTATATCAAGAATATTTTCATCTGAGGTATTTTTTCTCCAATTTTCAATGTAATACTGCAATCTACCTGCTTTGAAAAGGCTTACCTTTTTTACTTCTTGCTGTGCTCCGCGAACAAGTTTTTTGGCTTAGAACTGAAAGAGCCTCTACCACGGCCTCTAGGCTTCATCACACGACCTCTGTAAACACCCCTGAAACCAGGTCTACCTCCTCTACCAGAGCCTCTCTGATAAGACTGCATAGATCCCTTGATCCTACAACCAATCTTGTTAATATTTTGGATCTCTTTCACATTTTTACTTATGTCATCACCATTTAACATGTCTGTGTACTTTTGCGATGGCGAACACAAATAATGATATTCAGGGTTGAGTTTTGATTTGTGTAGATCCTTTCTACGAACATTTATAAGTTTATTTGCCTGACCCAACAGTCCCAAGGCATCCGTTCCCGATTCAATTTGTGATTCATCAAGCTGAGAAGCATTGTTAGAAAGTAATTTGGTGATTAATATAGCTGATTTTATTACCGCTTCTTGTATCTTCTGCATATTACTGTCAATAGTATGGACATGAGGGGACAACAAATTCCATACAAGATTATTAACTCTGGTCTTAACCAACGAATCACAGTTGTCCGGTCTTGGGGATTCTTTTAAAAGTTTCTAAAACTTTTCATCAGAAATGCCCTCTCTGAACACTTTATTTACCAAAGTAGCCAGACAAGAATTTACTGGTGAATCCACCGCATCCACCTGATTATATTTTTTGAATATACCTTCAAAAATGTCTGGATTCGTTGGGTCAGACTCAGATTGACCATAAGCATAGTCTTCAGATGAGTTATTGTCAATAGAAATAGGGCATTGAGAATTGTCATAATCAATTTCATTATCATGATATTGTTCACTTTCGCCCTGATCTTCAAACTCCGCGAGCTTGGATTCAATATGCTTCAACCTTTTATCTTGTTCAGTCTGATTCTTACTGATAGATGACAACACGGACATCAGTTCATTTTGAAATTTCTCTTGTTGGGCGGAAAATCGCTCAGCCGAACTCGACTGAGCCGACTTTTTCTCTAACGAGGCAGAAGACGAAGCCGCTGGCTTCTGGGCAGGTCTATTAGACTTCTGCACTGGCTTTTCTGTGACGGTTTCCGCCCAAACGGCGTCAGAAAGAGAAGGCTGTGAAGTAGTTTGCCTTTTCAAGGAAGCTTCAGCCATTGATGTTGTTTTTGATACGTGGACCAAAAACCGACACGCTGCCGCAAACGAATGAATGTAACAACAATAACGTAAAAATTTTTTGTTTGCAAAAATTGTTACCTCGTTACAATTAATAAATAATCTTATAGAACAAATACGCTTTATACTTTGTAAATAAGGAATACGACTGTAGCTAAGAAAAGGCGAACCACGTTCACCAAAAATCAAGTCATATACAGTATTACATACATGTATACGACAACAGGTAAATGAAGACACGTCTTCACACCTGTAAAGCTACTAGCGCACTGAGGAATACGGCATATACCTGCGCGCATCTCATTTGAGAACGGAAGTATGATGACGTAATAAAATCAGGAGAGTAGGGAGAAAAAGAACCAACAATAATCAACGGTTAGTGGAACATAATTTATTAAAAGTCGACCCGTTTCGGTGAGCTTTTGTGATCTGTCTTCGTCAATTTTCGGTAACAAATGACTTCGATTGGCTGGATTTAGACCAAACTTGGCAGGAATAATTCTTATATGGCCCTCTTTAATAATTGTTCAAATGGTTCCCGTCTGTTGTATATGTAGGTCACACAGGCTAAAAATAGATTTTCGAGATGAAAATTAAAAAAAAATCTTCTTGTCTGAAACCACAAGGACTAGAGCCTTGATACATGGTATGTAGCATCAGGACTAGAGCCTTGATACATGGTATGTAGCATCACCTAGTGGATCTCAACCAAATTTGTTCAAATTATGCCCTTGGGGCCAATAATGGGCCCACTGCAGGTGTCCCATAAGAATATATAAAATAAACTTTTTCAATATGGTCATATCAAATTAAAGGGAATAAAGAATACAATAACATTTTAACAACTGTTTTGCCCTTACACACACCCTCGACCCAGCGGGTGGGGTAAAAAGGTCATTTTTTTCTTTCCTGAAAGTAGTCATGTTGCATGACAAATTAAAGAGCAGAGCAGAGAACACAATGCAAGCAAATATTCTGCCCTTTTATCAAAAGGTCAAAAGAATTTATTTTCTGAAGAAGGTCATGTTGCATATCAAATTAAAGGGAAAGAAGAGAAGAACATAATGCAATTTTGACCTTATAATGCACATCCCTGATCTTTTGGACTGGTTAAAAAGGTCAGACATTGAAATTGTGCAGAAAGTATATTTTGATTGAACTTAATGAATTGAGATGGACTTAGGTGTTGGAGAAATGGGTTTTATATTTTGTGGTTAACACAAGAACTCAGGTGAGCAATCCAGGGCCCATCATGGGCCCTCTTGTTTTGTCATCTGCAGATTTATTTATAATTATCAAGATTACTAACAGAGTAATGCCAGGCCTGATCTGGGTCCAAACCATTTGCAATGATTATCAGCAAAGAACAAAAATCACCTTAATTTTACAGTAAAACCTGTCTTAAGCAGCCACTCATAAGAAGACCAAAAATATGTTTTTAAGACTGATAATTGCTTAATGCAGGTCTAAAGTACTGCAGAATGCTCTACGGGAGCATTCTGCAGTACTTTTGACCTGCATTACGATACCACATAGCTCTCAGACCTTTATTTTATCTAGTTTTGAGTGGCCACTTAAGACAGGTTTCACTGTAGTTTGTAAAGAGTGTTCCTGCTTGCTATTACAGATTGAGAATAACATGGCAAAAGGAAAAGGAAGGAATTCAGCAGTTTGTACAGATATTATGGCTGATGATATTGTTAAGACTTCTGATGCTCTAACTGGCATTGACTTAGGCAGCTCTGATGGCAACAAAGGTACAGAAAGAGAAATTCAAATCAATATGGAATCTGCAAGTAGAAATGAAGCCAATTCTTCATTAAGCCAAGCGAGGAGAGTCAATTCATCTGAAAACGTGCTGAATTTAAACTCAGTTGATGAAGCTTCACCTCTAAGAGTTGAATTAACTGAAGGTTTGAAAACCTTGACAGATCCACAGAAATTAACTGCTAGCATGAACAATCCAGTGAAACCAGACAGAACATTGGAGCCCACAGAATGTTTGCATAAAGATACGTTGAATACAGGTACATTTAGGTTAAATTCGGGAAATATTTTTCCTTCAAAGCAAGAATTTGTTACATTTGATAAAGAGGTAAATGAGACCCTTTCACTTGAATTTATAGATACCACAGACCAGAAAGTACATCTGACTGATTCTGATGGACTAATCAACATGAAAACAGAGATTCTAACTGATGTAAATGTTAATGACAAACAAAAAGCATTTTCTAAGAGAGGTAATGTTGTGCCAAATTCCCTCCAGGAGAAATACTGTGATGCAAGTATGGAACAAGAAAAAGATTTGAGGATGAATCGATTTCAGGAAAATGAACAAAACTCCTTAGAAGCAAACCAGGATAAAATAAAGAAAGTTGGAGAAAAAATGAACAACAATGTTTCAGAGCCATTATCAGAGGACACAAAAACTGTCTCACCTGGTAGTTATGGTTATAATTCAACTGAGAACATTGATACTTCTAATAGGATTAATGATAGTTTACCACTTTATCCTGATTCCGTTGGGCGTCTTAAAATGACAGATGAAGGTAATATGATAAGCACTCAAGAAAGGGACAGAAAACCAAATTGTAATCAGTCTGAAGAAGAAACATTCTCCGGCCCTTTCTCAAAAGGGCCGGAGACTGTTTCTTCTTCAGAAGTTGTAGAACCCTTTAAGCAAGAGTTTGCAAAAGACAATGCTACAAGTCAACCAGATTTCATTTCAAGTGACTTCATAGATCCTTCTCTTAGAAACGCTGATTTGGGTTGCTCAGATAAAAAAGATAATGCTAAAACCAGCTTAGAAGTTGTTAAGAAACCTAGAGAGGAGGATGCACATAATAACCAACAATTTTGCTATGAAGTGACGAATAGCCAACAGAAGTTGACTAGCAATAGTACGAGCATTATGAAAACAAACATGAGTTTAAGGTATATGACAGGTCACAAAATGCAAGCAAATACTTCTTCAGTACCAACAGCAAGTGCAAGCAGCTCAGATAGATATGATAAAATTTTACCTCTTAGCGTTGAGTTAAGAAGAAGGTTGAAACTACTAGAAGCACAGCAGAAAATAGCATGTGATGATCAGCGTGTGAAAGATGAAAGTAGACCTTATTCTGAACAGTCTTCGTTTGTGGGCTCAGGGAGTGAAAAGCGTTCAGAAAATGTTTGGCCCTTAAAGCAAGAGTATGTGAGAAGGCTAAATAAAGAGACAAGTCAGAATGATTTAGAAGCTGTAAATATTTTCGAAGATACATATAGAAGAACTGGTACCACTGCAGATTTAACCAAAGAACCAACTAATGATGGGCTGTGTATAAGGCCGAAAGGTAAGCCTGATTCCTGATGAAAAAATAATTTTCTGGAACGCGAGTAACAATGGTGCTGTTCAGACTGCACACATGCACAGGCTCATCTGCCCATTTGTTGAATCTGGTTTTATCAAGAGATGGTACATATTATGTATGTGTATGTAAATTTATGGTAGCATTGTCCATTGCAAAGTTTTAGTTCTATCAGTTTCATTTCAGTTATATGTACCTTGATGCGAGAAAACCTGACTTTCTTGCATGCGAACAATTTCTGCGCAGTCTGATCAGCACCTTTGTTATTTGATTTTTAAAATGTTCAATAGCTAATCTTATTACCAGCAAAAGATTCTAATTATTTCCTGTGACTTAGTAGACAGGTTTACAGGTTTTCTCACCAGTAGGCCAAACTTAGATGATATTACCAGCTGTAATTGAGAGTAAAGATCATGGTGTTTTCTTTTAGAAGCCAGCACTATTTCAATAATTTAATTTGTCTTTTATATGTCTATCATCCTCAGAATCATCATCCTAAGAATAGATTTATTTTAAAATTCAAAGTGGCAATTATGACTGCAGTGTAGCTTGATGTTAAATTTTGAGAAAATAAGTCATTTATCAACCGTAAAAAATTCTGTATGATGCCAAGCCCTAATAAACACCCCCTATTTGCATGCTAAAATACTAATTTTTTAGCAATTTAAAAAAAATGAGCCTAATAAACGCCCACTAAGGAATATTTAAAACATTTGGTCCTACCTTATGCAGAAAGTTTTTTTAATTTGTTGTTTAAATAACTGCACGGACAGCTCCCTTCTTCTCTTTCGGTCCAAATAAATGGTAAGAACAGGAAATTTCTAGTTCTCCACCAGGAACGGAAGTTCCCTCCGTGGCTGAGCATTGTTCCCCGTGTCCAACTGAGGAAACAGCCCTTTATCATGTCAGTAGTCTTCCTCGGACTTGGCCGTACTAGCGCCTTTTTCAAGATGGTGGCCCTTTGTGAGAAATTGCAGCGACTTTTCTGGAACTTTTAGCCTCTGATAAATACATGGCCCCATCTGTGTGAAAGGTAATAATTCTAATAAAAGCCCAATCTAATCAAAACAGTTTGGATCCAGGTCAGGACCAACATTGCTCTTAGTTAGTACCCTTTTCAGGGTGGTTGGCTCATTTTGTTTTCACAGGCTTTTCCTAGATTCTGACTTAATGACACCATAATGGAAATTTTACAGGATTAATTCTAGATAGGAAATTCATAAATAGTAAAAAAAAAGATTTTTATCAAGCTAAAATTGCTTCAGTAAAGTGCTTCTTTAACTCATAAAGCGCTACCTATAATTTGCAACAGACGACAATTTCAAATTTTGCTGCTCTTTCAAAAATAACAAATAATAAATGATATTTCATGAGAATTGTCTGCTGGCAGACGATTATCATAAAATATCATACCTTATTTTTTGCGAAAATTCGGAAAGATGTCACAAAATTTTATCGTCTGCTGCAGTCGTGATTGGCGCTATAAGGGTTAAATCTATAATAATAAGTTGAAAAAAAGTGCACGAAAGTATTCTATTTTCAGATTTATTTAAGCTTTTTGGTTCCATCTGTAATAATATTGAGAAACATTCACATTATATTCAATAAACTCTTAACTCTTTGCCTACTAGTATTGTCTGCTGATAATCTTTGCAAACAGTTTCTTGGGGGCAGTCTGATCTGGGTACATTAGCAGATGAGAGGAGCGGACGACAAAATCGTGACAGTGGGAAAATGGTTAATGTACTTATGACACCAGATCGGGATTTCCGCTGTTTCAACCCATTTGAGATAATTCTATCTCACATACCCCTTACCAACCTATTGGAAAGATAAAAATCGAACAGCCCCATGCCGAAAGATAAGTGACGTCATTATCATATTAAAGTGACATAACCCTGCTATGTTGCATCACAGCATATCATTTGAATTATAAAATGTAGTTTTTGATGGTGAGAAAGAAAAAGAATCCATTATTCGTGTTAGGATGGGATAGAAAAATCTGTCCCTTGCGGAAGCAAAAGTACTGCATTTCATCTGAGCCTTCACTGCTTGCCTATTAAAGTACCCATTTAGGGGTTTCCTGAATACAAAAGGGTTAACAAGTAGTCAGATTTGGATTCTAATTTCAGACTCTGCAGATAACAGACGTCAGAGTTACAGAGCTGCACCAAGGTCTGATCCTTCAGCTGGCGGGCACAGCAGTCAGTTGGCCACACCTTTCAGTGACAGCAGAAATGAGCAGGAGCACATCACTCAAAGAAGGAATACAGGTAACATAACTCTTTCTTTGCTAGTGGTAACGTTTGTGGACTGCTGATATCCTTTGCAAACAGATTGTACCCAGATCAGGACCGACAGAAAGTTGGCCCTGATCTTGATTAACGCCAGAATTTTGTTTCCGCTCAATATCTTGAGAACAAATAGACAGAATTTCACCAAATTTTATATATGCATTGATAGTGACAAGATCTATATTGGGATCATTGTGTGTCATTTTTCGCACATTTATACCAGAGTTATGACCCTTGATTTAAGCTAGGATCTTGTTTCCGCTCAATATCTTGAGAACAAATAGACAGAATTTCACCAAATTTTATATATGCATTGATAGTGACAAGATCTATATTGGGATTATTGCGTGTCATTTTTTGCACATTTATACCAGAGTTATGACCCTTGATTTATGCTAGGATTTCGTTTTCGCTCAATATCTTGAACAATTTGACAGAATTTCACCAAATTTTATATATGCATTGATATTGACAAGATCTAAGGTATGACTGTTTCCTGTCATTTTTTGCAAATTTGTAACATAGTTATAGCCCTTGATTTGGGTCAGAATTTGGTTTCCGCTCAATATCTTGAGAACAAATGGACAGAATTTCACCAAATTTTATATACCGGTATATATTGACAAGACCTTGGTTGGGATTGTTACCTGTTTTATTTTTGCTTATTTGTAACAGAGCTTTGGCCCTTGATTGATGTCAGAATTTTGTTCCTGCTCAATGTCTTCAGATTTTCCTGCTCAATATCTTAAGAACTAAGCCTTTTTCACTACACGAAAAGTGCTGCAGTGGGGCTATAGACAGATAATTCTAGTTTTTCAGGCTTTTTTGTTGTCTGCTGATTTTCTTTAAAAATCAACTTTCTCGAAAAATTCTTTCAGGAATACAATCAGAATGTCAAACAGTTTCAGCAGCCTTCCCACGAGCTCTGAAAATCATGAAAAACCTGGAAAATCATGATTAAACAGTTCCATGCATGGAAATATTTTGGAATTTCAAAAACCTTAATAATCATGGAAAAATCATGGAATTTTGTGAAATAAATTTGCCGAAACCACCAGAAGCCTGAAAACTAGCTGTCAGACACACAAAACTTGTGTGTCTGACAGCTAGTTTTCTGACTACAGGTGGTTTCAAGTTTTAATTATTTCAAAATGTATGCATGGTCTACAAGCATGCTTATTTAAATATATTACTGTTGCTGCATTCCACCTTTATGCTCTGCATGGTGAATATGTTCCTAAAAGTGGAGGTTGTAGGCTGTGCATTTAAATAGTCATGGAAATTACATCATTGATTATGGAAAATCATGGAAAAATCATGGAATTGTGTTATTGAAAATCTGTGGGAAACCTGAGTTTGGATTCAGATCAGGCTGACATTTTGTTGAGCCTGATCTGGGTCCATACTGTTTGCAAAAGTTTCAGCAGACGACACTAAGAGATAAAGATTTGGATTAAACTCTAGTTTTTATGTTTTTCACATTGATTTTCGGCGATAACTTTTTTATTTTCAATGTTAGCAAAATGTGATCGGGATGACAGTTGTGCAGGAAAATTAGCGCCAATTTCTCCAAAAGGTCCGAAGTTTGTGGCGCAAACAGATCTTTGTGTACATAGATGAAGAAATTGCGATTCACGGAATTAAGTCAAAATAAGTCTTTTATTGACAGGTAAATTTCGTAGAGGCGTGACAGAAAGGGTTCGTCACAAAAGAATACCCAAGCCGTGAATATATACCGTTATTCAGCGGCTGTGCATAGCATAGTCCTGCTGTTTGCAAACCCATAAAGTACAGAATCTAATTTGAGCGTGATCGTTTGTAGGAGCAGAAGCTGTGATTACGCATGACATGCTATTTTTCTCTTATGCATATGCTCCAAAACGGGCGGTTTCAAGATGACCCCAATAGCTTAACGAAAGAGCGAACCAGGCGCGATTTCCAATACAGTCTACTCTCGATACCTTGAATTTCAAGGGACTGAACAAAATGTGTCGAGTTATGAGTAGTTCGAGGTAACCACTATATCATAACGTATTGCCACAATTTTGGGGCGAAAAAAATCACGTTCAACTCGTCCATTAATAGATCGTTATTGGCAGCTATTACATTAATGAACTGCGGGATGAATTTGATAAAAAAAAAATAATAATAATAAAAAGGGGAAATAGAATTGTTTGCAGTCCCGACATTTCACTTTCTAAGGCAAAATAAAATAAAGCATTTTCAGTTCCAACTGCATGGTCCCGCTGTTGCAGGTTTTACCCTTTCGTACGTCGTCATATGTTTAAGCCCCAACAGACAGTGTACATGCACGTTTTAATTTTCGTCGGCTCTTCCCTCATGACATGACTAATGTCCAAAAATAGCCTTACTCGCACAACTGTCCAGTGCCTGAAACAAACAACTTTCATCGCGAAAATAGTTTGCTAAAATTAGTAATAAAAAAGTTATTGCCGAAAATCAATGTGAAAAACATAAAAACTAGAGTTTAGTCCAGATCAACTGGTAGATTCCATTTTAGAAATTCAGCACTTAGAGAGATGATTCAAATATTTTCTCGTTTTGACAGGGTGGAATAAATCGGATGAAGCAGTAGAAAGGCATCAGAGTTTCTCGACCCACAGCTTTACTAGTGGGCACTCTTTCCATCCAAGTAGATCTGGGACCAGTCATAACGCAGCAGGTCAGAGGGAAAATAGACGGAGTGAAAATGACAGGTACAGTGCGTTCCCTTTATATCACACCTGGTTATAACACTGATTTGGATAAAACAGTCAATGATGTTGTTGCTACCATAGAATTTTACAAAGGAATTATAGGGACGGTCATTAATTTCAATGGAAAAAGCTTAAAAGATTTGTCCAAACTACTGGCCTGATTTGAAAATGTTTTATGGTTCAAATACTTATTAGTCCTTTGGTGGCCCTCTACCAAGATTGTTTGAATTAGTCTGTTTCATAAAAAAAACATGGGTGTTAGAGGGAAAGGTGTTTTTCCTATGCATATTATAGGGAATACTTAAAAAAAATATTCTTGTCAAAAACTACATACCTGACTTGTAAATAATTTGGCACAAGCTTAAGTGGTTGTTGGAAAATGTTTTGAAACAGTTATGCACACAGTGAAGAATCAGTGTGCAGAATATACACACAGGGTAATAGAGTAAAAATGGTAATCATGTTTGTTTAATCAATTTTAGCTTTGTTACTGGACTGAGTGAAGGTCCAGTGTGCAGAATATGTCAGGAAGGAGATGAACAGGAGGTCCTTGTATCACCATGCTACTGTGCTGGAACCATGGGTCTCCTACATATTTCATGTCTACAGAAGTGGCTCGGCTGCTCTAACAAAACCAGCTGTGAAATCTGCAAATTTGAATTTTTGATTGAACGGAGACCAATGCCTATCAGTCTGGTAAGTTCATTTTTATAAAAAAAACTGTTATAAATTATTTATACCAATTAACCAATTAATGTCCATTTCCTGATAAATGCTCCACACTACTAAATGTATATCCCAACCTCCTCACACATTTTGGTGCAGGTCTCGTTGTTGTTTAGCACCAAAGTTGGCATGATAGATTATAAGAAGAGGATGGGATAGAAAAGTCCATCCCTCGCAACAAAAGTCCGTCCCTTGCAATCTCTGTTTGGCATTACGAGGCAAGCCTCCTGATGCCAAGCGGTGATCCTTGGGACAGATTTCACAAAAGGTGATTGCGAGGGACGGATTTTTCTATCCCATCCTCACACAGATATTAGATTATTTTTCATGCTCACCATTAAATGCCGAATTTTTATATTTTAAAAAAGGTTTCCAGAATATTGAAATATGATATATCTGATCCTATATAGCTACACAAGTGGACCTGACAAGTAATTTCTTTGTTCTATGTACCAACATGAAAGTTTATTTATATAATTATTCATAGTGGGTGGAGCCTAGCGTGAATATTCATGAAGGAAAGGGTTAAGGTACTGATGATGTTTTCTTTTCCATGTCTACAAAGACATTGAAAATTTCTAGTTCATTTTGTCATTTAGTTACCTACCATTTCTATGCCACCCAGCAAAAATTTATCTACCTATTAACTCTTTCAGGAACACTATCAGAGTGTCAAACGGTTTGGAGTTAAATCAGGACCAACAGAATGTTGGTCCTGATCCGGGTCCAAACTGTTTGCAAAGGAAATCAGCAGATGACAAGTCACTGCTAGCAAGGAAAGAGTTATGGTACAAGCATTAACCCTTAAACACCAAGAAAAAATGCATCTGAAAAATGACGTCTGCTGAGGTCGTCTGCTTCAAATAATTGCCTAACAGTACTAACAAACTTAAGTATAGAAGCAAACTGGGTGGACCCAGATCAGACTGCTCCTAAAGGAGCAGTCTGATCTGGGTCCACACTGTTTGTCATAGAGGCTTCTCAAGGTTTCAGCAGACGAGAAAAGCAGTCGACTTTTGTTGCGATTGGCGCATTAAGGGTTAATTATGATGATCTTACTAATTTTCCCACTTCTTTTAGTTTGTGAGAGACCCAGGAACTGCTAGGGACAGACGTAACTTAATTTGTGATATAGTGTGTGTGGCCATCATCACTCCATTGACTGTGGCTACCGCGTACATGTGTATAAACGGAGCTATGAAATATTATAGAGAGGACCAATGGGAGAGGAGAGGTCTCTTCAGTCTCGCTGCCATTCTAATGTCTATCTATATTCTCTGGTTTGTGGTGAGTACAGTGAATGTTCTAAAATTTCGACACATTTCTTGTACCATTCTCAAATAAAATGTTGGTTATCAGGACTGGAATTCACAAAATAATTGTCAGAATAACAAACAGGGAAGACCCTGATCAGACTGCTTCTTTAGAAGCAGTCTGATCTGGGTCTGAAATGTTTGTCTAGACCTTTTTGGCGAGCAACAAGTGTTTGAAATTTTAGTACATTTTAACCAGCACCAATATTTTGGTGTGCAAAACCGTGGTTTAAACGCCCATGCCGATGTATCCAGTAAGGCTTGTGTCCTATTTTTTGGTCAGAGGTTGCCTCTACTTCCCTTCGTGTATATGAGAAGTGAAGCCTATGGTAAGATTGCAAAGCATGAAAAATTACCCAGCATGCAAAGAGTTTAGGTGTCTGATTATATAGGGTAAATACAGTTTCCAAAAACTTTCCTTAGTACAAGGGTTGTCCCAGTAAATCGTGGACTTTTATTATAAAACGAGACTGTTATCTCGTTTAAATGATATATTCATATACATCTTGGACACATTTTGAACAAATATGGGTGGAATGGCGTACAGTTTAGATAACAGTTATGAACCTTTACTTGATGGTGTGTCAGTGTGTGCGGAGCAGGTCACAAATTATTTAGCTATATTTTCAGAGAATGGTGGTCAACTTGTGTGTCTATACTTAATATAATACACGAGGGGTGATCCAGAATTACCCGGAAAAGTGCCATTATTTCCAAAATTTTTATGCGAATTACATGATTTTTGTGCACAATCAAGCAAAATTTATTCTGATTTGAAATTTGGTATTTAAATCTTTTAAAGTTTAATGACTTCATTTTAAACAACGTCATGGCAACGTCAGATCGCGCGACCCAGCACACCAGTATGAAAAGTCCGTTCCATCATTGTTAGCAAGCACATTGGCGCATAGTACAATGCCATTCTCTTTTAAAATAGTGTTCCTTGCAATCCACATACTTTCTGCAGTTTTTTATCCAAGAAAGAAAACACTCTCTATACGAGTTAACTGGTATTTCAGCGATAGCTTGCTGAACTGCAACTGGAAGATCAGCAACCTCCTCAAATCACGTACTTCTCAAAACACTCTTGATCAATGGAAAAAGAAAATAAATCACAAGAGGCCAAGTCTGGTGAGTAAGGCGGGTGGTCTAAAAGTTCAAAGCCGAGTCTTTTTATTGTCTCCGTAGTCTATGCTGCTCTATGGGACGGTGCGCTGTCATGGTGAAGGACAGCTGTTTGAAGCATACCAGGCCTATTTTCATCAATCATGTGTGGTATCCATCTCGCACAGATTCTCCTCATACATAGTTCATTACGAATAATTCTAAACATGGTACCGAAGGTATGCCCAGTCATAATTGTAAATATCTGTAATAGCCATCAGACGATCAGAGTCCAACAGCTCTTTGACTGTTTCAATTTTCTTTGTTGAGATAGATGAGGGGCGGCCTGGCCTCCGTTCACCAGTAACAGAATTATCGCCTTTCTCAAACTTACAGTACCAATTAAACAAAGCAGTTTTCTTCATAGCATTGTTCCCAAAAGCCGTTTTTAACATTTCGAACGTTTCCTGTCTTGATTTTTTGTTTGCTACAAATAACTTAATCGCAGAGCGCTGTTCAAGGGCAGCCATTTTGCTTATTCTGATTATCTGTGTCATGCACTTTTGTTTGGCGTCGAATGACGTCAAAACTGACATTGTGGCGTCACTAACGTCAACCTCAAATCAGGGCCGTTGTTTAGATATTACTCAATACAGAAAGCGACTGTCACAGAGCTTCTGTTTAAACACTGAATTTCTGTCTAAAACTGATGAAAACGTTAAATGACGTCATGTGCGCAGGGTAGCGTTACCCTTGCGTCGCTAAGGTTACGATTCCATTAAAAAATGCGTTCCAGGTGTTTTGAAATTAGCTTCCAATATTCAAAATAAATCAAAGATCAGATTTCATAAGTATCAAAGAGATTGCTTAATTAATAAAAATTATATAGCACCTTTCCGCGTATTTCTGGATCACCCCTCATATAAGCTTTAACTGTATCAAATAGTTTAATAAATTCAATAATACAAGAGCACGAATGTTAGATTCTATTTATCATATGACATTAAGATCACTTTGAAATCTCATTTCTGCCGTAAAAACGTTATAATTTTGTCATTATGTACGCAACAATGTTATGGATGTCATAGCGTTCCCCGAAAATCGGTAAACCACTAGTGGTTTATCGATGTTATTGCATGGCATTATTTCACTCCCAGACGTGACGTAATCATGATGATTTACTGTTTGAAGTGTATTGCATGTGCAAGTAAGCCTAGTTAACTGTCAATTATATTTCTGTTGTTCATGAGGTTTTGAATGATTGGGAAAGTCCAAAGATTCATCTACTCTTTGCCTACTAGTGTTGTCTACTGATAACCTTTGCAAACAGTTTGGACCCAGATCAGGCTTGATATTCTGTCCAGCCTGATCTGGATCCAAACTGTATGACACTCTGATGGTATTCCTGAAAGAATTTTTCAAAAAGTTGATTTTGAAAAAAAATCCGCAGAAAGACTAAAAAGCACGAAAAATTACCCAGTAGGCAAGGCAAGACTTTAAGGCTTGCAATATTTGCCAGGGTTCGCACAGGCATGAAAAGTACTTGAATTTAGAGGGCTTTCTTGAAAAGTGCTTGAAAATTAAATCTGCCTTGAAAAATACTGGAAAATCACTCAAAGGCCTTGAAAAGTCCTTGAATTCTTCTATTTTCTGTAGAGCTTAACACTGTTGGTAGAGATTTAAATCAGTATAAAATTGTTGTGCCTCTATTTGGTGCAGCAAATGCTGCACCAAATAAAGGCACAACAATTTCATACTCATTTTCTAGTACTAATTTCTCCATTATCTCAGTCTTTGAAGAGGAATTTTAACACTTTGATCAGTATTTTTCCTAAACTTTAAGTCCTTGAAAACTGTAAAATAGTCTTGAGGAGTCCTTGAAAAGTCGTTTAATTTTACACAAACTCCCCTGTATAAGCCCTGCTTGCTGTTACAGGTGATGTTGAAGCATAATATTGACATGTGGCGAGACTGGAAGATGTTTCATCAGGAGGTCACATTGTTAGCAACACCGAGGGTGCATCAGAGTAGTAGAGCTCTTCCAGTGTATCAAACTCCTGACAAGGTATAACAGGTTTGTTAACATCACAGTTAAACATTATAGTATTATTATTGACATGTGGCGAGACTGGAAGATGTTTCATCAGGAGGTCACATTGTTAGCAACACCGAGGGTGCATCAGAGAAGTAGAGCTCTTCCGGAGTATCAAACAACTGACAAGGTATAACAGGTTTGTTAACATCACAGTTAAACATTATAGTATTATTATTGACATGTGGCGAGGCTGGAAGATCTTTCATCAGGAGGTCACATTGTTAGCAACACCGAGGGTGCATCAGAGTAGTAGAGCTCTTCCGGAGTATCAAACACCTGACAAGGTATAACAGGTTTGTTAACATCACAGTTAAACATTATAGTATTATTATTGACATGTGGCGAGACTGGAAGATGTTTCATCAGGAGGTCACATTGTTAGCAACACCAAGGGTGCATCAGAGTAGTAGAGCTCTTCCTGTGTATCAAACTCCTGACAAGGTATAACAGGTTTGTTAACATCACAGTTAAACATTATAGTATTATTATTGACATGTGGCGAGACTGGAAGATGTTTCATCAGGAGGTCACATTGTTAGCAACACTGAGGGTGCATCAGAGTAGTAGAGGTCTTCCGGAGTATCAAACACCTGACAAGGTATAACAGGTTTGTTAATATCACAGTTAAACATTATTATTGAGCCGCAATATTAGATTTCCAACACTATGGTATGTGCGACCAGCAAAGGCTCACACCAGCCTGCGCATATGCGCAGTCTGATCAGAGCTTTTGCCAGTCGCTTGAATATTCTATGAGTGTTAAGCTACTGACCGAACAGCATTCAGAGTTTCTGAGCTTAAAAGGAGGCTGCACAGGTTCGCCTAAGTCTACACTTGTCAAAATGCCACATTGTTGGAAATCACATGTCACGGCTCATTATATATATATACTATGCCATGAGAAAACTAGTTCATGGAATATGCAAACAACAAATCATAGATCAGCCTCCAGAAACATATTTTCCATTTGATATCGGATGTACATGCAAACCTGTGTCATATACTTAAACGCAAAAGAAACGCAACTCTTTCTAAAACAGTAGTTTCTACTTTTTCATAAAAAAAATCAGCCAGCGATAATGTAATCGCTAAGTATCGTTATTTGCCTTGCATACAGCACCAAAATCAGACCGCTGTGACTTATGGTTGGCGAGCTGCACCGAGAAATGTAAGGCAACCCCCATTTTTAAAGTCACAAAGTTCAAAAATTGTGCCTATTTTGCGAAAAAACGTTTTTAATCAATATCGGTTTTTGAAAGCAAAAGGGTAGACAAAATCAAATCAGGTAATTTTATGTTTCTGTCAACGTCCATTTTGTCAAAATGACGTCTTTATTTTTTTGCGTAATTGGCCATTTTTATCCAAACGAATACCAATAATCGAAAACTTTTAATGTCACCATATAGCCCTCACTACATTGCATAGAAGACATAAGTATCGCGACATGATCGAACAAAATGCGTCTGCAATGACTGTTTTAAAAAAAGAAGGTTGGCGTCTATAAAGAAACGCAGCAACGCAGCGACTGGAGGCGTTGAGTTATCAATAACTTGCAAACCGTTTTACTGTTTTTCTTTAGTTAAGACATCTGGCTATCAGATCAAGCTGTTAGTTTTCAAATTGAATGAGACATCACTTTTTTAGACTCCATTTGTTGAAATTTACTGACGTCATTATAACGTCAGAATGGAAATCGTGAGCAAAACCATTTTACGACAAATCATTACTCAATGCGCAGGAACTCGGGATATAATTAAGAAATTAGCCTCATGTGATCCATGTGGAATAAAAAGTGGATTGAAAACGGTTGCGTTTCTTTTGCGTTTAAGTATATATGCAACACCATGTGCGGACCAGAGGGTGGGGGCGGGGTTCGGAGCCCCTGAAAAATCACAAAATATAGGATTTCTTAGCAATACTGGTCTGGATCCCCAGAAAATCACAAAGCTGCCAAGCCAGCATTCAATGTTGGGCCATCATCAGCATGCTAGCAAAACGCCATTTAAATTGTGTTTTGCTAGCAGGCCTATGGTGGCCCGCTTATAGTGGTATTTGGATCCTCCCTCCCCTCATCTACTATAAAAAACACATTAAAGTTGGACCCCCCTGACAAAACTTTCTGTATCGGCGGATGAACACATTGTCTTGTTATGGTGGACTGTTGTGTCAAGTGATATATGAAAACTCCGGAAACAAAATTTCCAAACATATTTGACCTTAGCCGGTGACCTTGACCTTTAACATGCAGACCTGGATTATATACATGACACAACATCTTGTTAAGGTGGACCTTTTATGCCAAGTGATATGAAAGGATGAGGGAATTTTGCACTGGAAACGATTTTTCATGCAATTTTAACATTAAAGGCAATGATGACTCTTGTTATTTGACAAAATTTAACCATCTGTAATCTCAAATCACTCTTTCCAGATATCCAACATTTTTTTGATGAATTGTTTTCAAATTTTGCAGAAGATTGGAATTTTTTGATGGATTGTTTTCAAATTTTGCATAAGACTGGATTTCAGTCTTATGCAAAATTTGAAAACTATCCATCAAAAAATGTTCAAGATAGAGAGTTGAAACAAAGTGCTGGCATGCATACAGACAGACAGATTGACCAACATTCAAATGCAATTTTTTCATGCATAGTATAACATAGTGCCCTGCATTCAATGAAGTGGCTAGTTACAAATAAAAAAGCAATACAAACAAGTTTGAAAGAGTCCTACTATAAACACGTCTAATATTCATAATTTATGGTCATTTCATATGAAATTTATGGAATCACTACTCAACTAAGAATCTGTGTTTCTGTCCTCTGATTGTCTGTTTACATTATTTAAATGTTTCAGGAGAATTTGATGAGAGTAAGGTCAAGGTCAACGGTTGGAAGTACTTGGTCAAGGTCAACTGGAAAATCGTCTACTGGAGGTATCCAGCTTCAGAGCATCAGAATTAGTGTTTGTGGTCCAATGGTCAGACATGGGTTCAAAGAAGAAGCCACTTCTACTCCGATTGGACCTAGTTATAGTCAACAGCAAACGAAAGCACTGCCAGGCTTGCCACCTTTGTATAAGTCTCCAAGTAGCAAGGGGTCAACAAGACAATCTAGTCTCAGCCCTGGTAGTTCAAATTGCCCTTCAGCTGCCCAATCCAAACACTTGCAGACAAAATCTAAGTGCAACTTGCCAAATTCTATGTATGATTCAAGACAGTTGTCTAGACAACACACCAGAGAATATGAAGCAGAAAGGAATGTTATCTATGAAGAAGACACAAGGTATAACTCTCAACACCCTTATGGCAAAGACAGGAGAGAGCCGACTCGTCAACAGCAGGGTGCTATACAACAACCAAGGGAATATGAGATTAATAGACCTGCTATGATCGAAAACAATCCAATGTATATTTCTCAACATTTGAATGACAGAAAAGAGGTGATTTTTCAGCAGAAATATTCTAAGCATCCAAGAGGTTATGAATCTGAAAGACCTGCTCGACAGTTTTATGACAGAAGCAAGAGAGAGTTGAATCAAAAACCACATTCTGATTATGATCCTCACTGGAGTTCTCATGAAGATTATGAGAACCATCAACAGAAATTAAGTATGAAAGATAAACAAGAATATGAAATAAAGCAACAAAAACAGGAAATGTACGCAAGACCAAATGAGAAACATATCCAAAACAGAGATGCTGCTTCACCAAAGCTACTAAAACAAAACAGTTTTGATACAGATAATGCTCAGCGTCAACATGAAACAGCTCAGTCCAGCTATGGCGCTGAAGCTAGATCAAGTAAGGAACTATATTATCAAACAAAATCTGGTACAGTTCATGGCAGATCAGAAACAAGAGAAATTTGCCAGCAGAAGCGGTATGAACATTCCCCTGTAAGGCCACAAAATATTGATCAATTAAGGTCAATGGATGGAAACACAGATAAATTAGATAAGCAACATGAAAACAGTAAATCTAAGGATAAGAGTATGAATGAAGACAATGTAGATTATAAGAAACCATTTACTGATTCCGATATCTTCAGCCGAGGAAACAGTCCAGCAAGACCTAAATGTTTGAAAAAGACCAGTAGAGACAAGAGACCTTCTACACCGGATAAGAAAGGGTGTAGTAATTCTAGCTCTACATCATCCGATACATATGTTACTAGTCTATCAAGTCAGGAGGATTTAGGGTAACTCCCTGTAGACATCTGGAAACCCCTAAAGACCTAAACATTTGAGTAAGACCAGGGACAAGAGACCTTCAACACCAGATAAGAAAGGGTGTAGTAATTCTAGCTCTACATCATCTGATACATACGTTACTAGTCTATCAAGTCAGGAGGATTTAGGATAAACCTTTGTAGACACCTGGAAACCCCTGAACAGTTACTTTGGCAAACAGTGAAGACCCAAATGAAAGACCAGGGACAAGAGACCTTCAACACCGGATAAGAAAGGGTGTAGTAATTCTAGCTCCACATCATCTGATATATATGTTACTAGTCTATCAAGTCAGGAGGATTTAGGTTAACTCTTTGTAGACACCTGGAAACCCCTAAACAGTTACTTTGGCAAACAGTGAAGACCCAGATGAAAGACCTGGGACAGGAGACCTTCACCACCAGATAAGAAAGGGTGTAGTAATTCTAGCTCTACATCATCTGATACATATGTTACTAGTCTATCAAGTCAGGAGGATTTAGGCTAGCCCTTTGTAGACACCTGGAAACCCCTAACCAGTTTCATTGGCAAACAGTGAAGACCCAGATGAAATAAGACCAGGGACAAGAGACCATCAATACCGGATAAGAAAGGGTGTAGTAATTCTAGCTCTACATCATCTGACACATGTTACTAGTCTATCAAGTCAGGAGGATTTAGGGTAACTCTTTGTAGACACTTGGAAACCCCTAAACAGTTACTTTGACAAACAGTGAAGACCCAGATGAAATAAGACCAGGGACAAGAGACCATCAACACCTGATAAGAAAGGGTGTAGTAATTCTAGTTCTACATCTTCTGATACATATGTAACCAGTCTATCAAGTCAGGAGGATTTAGGTTAACCTTTTGTAGACACCTGGAAACCCCTAAACAGTTACTTTGGCAAACAGTGAGAAAAAGACCAGGGTCAAGAGACCTTCAACACCGGATAAGAAAGGGTGTAGTAATTCTAGCTCTACATCATCTGATACATATGTTACTAGTCTATCAAGTCAGGAGGATTTAGGTTAACCTTTTGTAGACCCCTGGAAACCCCTAAAGACCTAAATGTTTGAATAAGACCAGGGACAAGAGACCTTCAACTCCGGATAAGAAAGGCTGTAGTTATTCTAGCTCTACATCCTCTGATACATATGTTACTAGTCTATCAAGTCAGGAGGATTTAGGTTAACCTTTTGTAGACCCCTGGAAACCCCTGAACAGTTACTTTGGCAAACAGTGAAGACCCAGATGAAATGCCGCATAAAGTGGCATTTCATCAGTGTCTGCACTGTTTGCTAAGACAAAATCGAAATTCAGAGATAGAAAATGCAATATTTTTTTGAAATACCTGCTGTCCATGAAAAAAAAAACAAGGTATAGCTCCCAACAGTTTTATGACCGAGGCAATAGAGAGTTGAATCAAAAACCACACTCTGATTATGATCCTCACTGGAGTTCTCATGAAGATTATGAGAGACATCGACAGAAATTAAGTACGAAAGATAAACAAGAATATGAAATAAATGGGTACAGTGACAGTGTAGACCCAGATGAAATAAGGCAGTGAAGAAAACCTCAGATGACATGCATCAGAGTCTGTCTTTTTTGCCAAGATAAAAGCAGTCGTTTGGGGCCAGAAGTACAATTTAATTTGAAAATAGTGATGGGTAACCCCTTAATCTTACTAACTTTACCCTGGTTTGATGTTTAGACTGCAGATAATTTTCAGGGCCTGGGGTAAGCTGCAGTTGGCTTGTCCTTCCCACACCAGATCTGTATTCTTCTCTGTTCTGGGGGGTGATGCCTTCTAGGTTAAAAACATCGACGTCAATTTTAACACACTCACTCCAAGACTTCCTTGGTCTCCCACATACTCTAGGGCAAGGATGGTGATACCTGTAATCGAATTTGTCCAGGAAGATGCACGGGCACCATGACAACCAGCTCAGATGTTTAGTTCTTAGTGCAACAGCTACCTTCTGAATCTCTAATTCTGTGAACAGGGTTTCCATGGGGACTTCGTCATGTGGTTTGACACCGCAGTTCCAGCGTATCATGGCTCTATCATTTCTACAAAGCCTCTGTAAATCTGAGGCTGATGGTGCCAAAGTTTCACTTCCATGTAACAGGGCTGAGCGAATGCAAGTGCTAAGCACTTTTCTTCAGGTCACAGGTGACATATGCTTGGAAGTCAGTATTGGAAGTAGGTTCCGAAACTTTCCCCAGGGTAAGGGCACATCCTCCACCAGCACATAACATGTCGCCAAGATAGCAGAAGCTGGCTAAAACGTCAAGCAGCATACCGTCCACTTCTACTTTGGTGATAGGTCTACCATCAATAGGATGGGCCTGGTCAAGACATCTTGGGCACACAGTCTGGACCACCCAATCATATCGTTGGAAGCTGGATCAAAGAATATATTTAGGAGGGCAGAGGCTCAGTTGGTAGAGTGTTAAGACTTGAGATCGAAGGGTTATTATTGCTGATTCACAACTCAGCGAAGGCACTGTGTTGTGTCCTTGAGTAAGACACTTTATTTTCAGCATAGTAATGGTTCAGCCCAGGAAGACTGGAAAACATCCCAACATAACTGAAAAATTGTTGACTGGGATGTAAAGCATCAACAAAAACAAAGAATCTATTGGACAAAGGTTCTTTTTTTATCTGTTAATAAGAGTGCTGTGGGGTTTAGGTTCCACCTATTATTTCTTAGGCTGCAATATTTAAATAAGATGGCATATTCAATGTTCATTTTAATTAGCAGTCTCGTGTGGTATGGTACCAACAAATTTCTATATGAACATTGTCATACTGAGCATGGATATATCCTAGCTGTTTTGAACAATGTCACATTGCAATAAAATACAGTTGAGTCCCCTTATAACAAAGTAAGTAAGGGTGCAAAGATCAGGAATCGAAACAATCAAGTACCACACCTGACCCAGGATACCAATGGGATAGTGACAAACTCACAGTAGACACCACAAACGAGAGCCAAGAGGTCAGCCCTTTCCCAGCAGGTGACCACAAAGCACATATAAACAGACGCGCACAAAACTAACAAACACAAGACAGAACAAAAACATAAAAGATCCACACATAACACTATGTTTGGGGTCCATAAGAATGGACCATGTTATAATTGAAACTGTGTTATAAAGGGACAATTTTACAAAGCAATTATAGGAAAATGACCATAAGTGAACAGTGTGTTACAAAGGAATAATAGGAAAATGACCCATAAGTGAACCATGCTATAAAGTGACAATTTTTCAAAGCAATTATAGGAAAATGACCATGGAATGGTCATTTTCCTATATTTACATTTTCGAAGCAATCCTTTAATGAACCTTTAGATTTTTGCAACCGTTCATAGCCTCATGAACTACACACATTTGATTGACAGCTGCCAAGCTCACACGCCTGTGCAATACGCTTCAAACATCGAACTCATTCTCACTGGTGTTGTTATTGACAGCGAGCCACACCTGAGTCGCACGTGCAAAACAAGCCTTGTGTTTGCTCCATTGGCTGTCCGTGTTCAAGCTGACTGTTCCCCTTTACCATTGTACACTCTGACTAAACCGTTAATACAATTATATTTTAATAGTTAAAAAATGTTTGGGAGCAATAGCATGGCCATGTAATATCCAAATCCATGTTATAATGAGGTGTGTCAGGTGTGGTACTTGATTGTATTGATTCCTGACCTTTGCCATCTTACTTACTTCGGTGTACTGTGATAATTATTAAATTGATCAATGTATAGTGCTGTGATAATTTTTTATCCTATAAGTGGTTTTTTTTTTATACCAGGCCCCGCAATGCAATCGGTAGGGAGTCAGATTGCAGATCCAGGGGTTGTGAGTTTAATCCCGGACCGGTCCAAAATTTTTGTGGAGATTGATCATGAAATACTATCTCTGGCCATTCTCCTCCTTCGGTGATTCAAGAAGGGTTGGTGTCAGTTACTAGCGAATGTATGTGCACAAAGTACTTAGCCGGGCCGCGTAGCGCAGTCTGTAACGTGTCTGACTACAGATGCATGTCTGACTGCAGATCCAGGGGTCGCGAGTTCGATCCCGGTCCGGTCCCATACTTTCGTGGAGATTGATCATGAAATGATTTCTACGATCATTCTCCTCCCTTCCGCTGATTCATTCAAGAAGGGTTGTTGTCAGTTACAAGCGAAAGTATGTGCACGAATTACTGGTTAACCGCTTGTTCAAGCCTGCCCAGGAAAAAGTGTGGTTAGGTGAACTGACTGTCCTGCAATGACCATAGCTGTTGACTTGGGACGTAAACAACAAAACAAACAAACACAAAGTACTGATTAACCACTTAGTCAAGCTTGCCCAGGAAAAAGTGTGGTTGGGTTAACTGACCGTTTCAACATGACCATAGTTGTTGACTGGGACGTAAAACCACAAACTTTCCAAATAAACCTAAATGTTTTTGTCAGTCAAACAAAAACATCTGGGTGCTATTAACCCTTTGTATACTAGTGACTCCTTAAAATGGGCACTTCGGATTTATGTAGGGGTATTGTTATTATTCTATTGTTGTGACTAAAGATGCAGCTTACGTGCATAACATCCAGGGACTGTTCATTCATGAGAAAAATCTAAGTTCATTTTAGTAAACACACTGAAAGCATAAATATTAGGATTTGTTATATTGTATACTTAAGGAATAAAGAAATGCAACAGACAAAAATATAATATTTGCGTCTTTAAATGACGTTTTTTTGAAATCTCTTTTAAAAATTTCTTATTGAGTATTTATAGCATGTGATGAAATACCAAAACGTCACTTTAACGCTACGTTTTACCCTACAAGATGAAAACATATGAAAACGTAAAATGTGACGTTAACGTCAGAATAAAGATCAAGAAACCCCGTCTTTTCCATGTTCGGTTATTTGGCGTCGACTTGATAATGTGCAAATTAAACAAACGTCCAATCATATTCGTAATGCAGTCAAATATTGAGTCAAACACGCTACTTGAATGGCAAGATACACAATGGTAGTGAATAAACGATAAACGTCACTTAGAGCCGTCAGGTTTGGGTCGCTGGTTAATATATGGGATAAGATAAACCTTGAGACATCAGAACATGCTTTCTTGGGAAAAACGGACTTTTCAGATACCATAGAAATACGCTGGTAAGGTGTTTATATTGACGTTAGCCAAACAAAGCACGGCATCATGAAAGAGAAAACATCTGATAACATGCCGAGAATGAACACCAAACTTGTTAACTGTAACCTAAACTTTGTCATTGGACCATTTTATCATTAGAAAAACACATTTACATCATTGAAACCATTAAAACGTAGGATATTGAATTTTGACGTCAGAATTGAGTTTTTTTGACGTCTGAAGATCTCAAGTCATAATTCGTGAACAAAACGTCCTTGCAATGAATAAATCTCAAGCAGAAAAGAAAGTTTACGCGTTCCACACAGTATTCAGAGTTGACGTTAATGACGTTAAGCCGTTTCAGAATCCTACAGAAACGTCGCCATTTGATCATTTCTTTGATCCGCAATCTATGCCAAGACTTTTTAAAACAATAAACCGATGGTTGATTCATACTTTGCTTTTAATGACCCTGTTTCAGCAGTTTACTACTGGTGGTTAGGCTGGTTACGCGCATACCAAAATGATTACGTAATCGATAATTACGTTGAACCTGCTGTAATTTGACGGACACATACTGCTCCTATGGATAAATATCATTTACACTAAAAATTTGCATCATATTGTACACTTACAATAAATCGAAGTGTTTGTTGCGTTTCTTTATTCCTTAAGTATATTTCAAAATGTAAAATTTATTGAAAATGTATCACTATGATGGTTATTATAATTGTTATCTAAAATAACTGTGATATTTAGAGCAGCTTACTTGTGGTCCTTTTGTTGAAATTTATTGTAAAATGTATTGAAAATGAATTGAAAATTTAATATAAAATGTATTGAAAATGTATCACTGTGATAGTTATTATAATTGTTATTTAAAATAACTGTGATATTCAGAGCAGCTTACTTGTGGTCTTTTTGTTGAAATTTATCAAACAAGACTTTGCGAGTTTCATAAATAGAGGATCCTACATGAGTAATCATGTTTTATTGAATTTATTAAACAAGTTGGGGAAAAGAGAAAAAATGCGAGGCCTGCCAAACATTTTATCTCTTTTTCGCAGCGAGTTTAAAAAATTCAATAATACAGGAACACGATTGTTAGATTCAATTTGTTATATGACCCTAAAACAACTTTGAAATTGTGTTTTTGCGTGAGAAGGATAAGATTTTGTCATATATACCTGACTTTATTATGACTGTCATTATAATGTTACCAAAATCTGTAAACCACTAGTGGTTTATGGATTTTAATGCATGGCATTATATTACTTTCAGACGCAACGTCATGTGATAAATTGGAATAATAAGGCTACAAGTGTAATGTCTGTTTTAACTATGAGACACATTTTGTTTCTTTTTGTTTTATTTTCTTGTTTTGTATTTCGAGATGGTAGAAATTCAACAGAAAGCATAGTATGGTTCGACCCGCATAGATGCCATATTGTTAGTATCAAACATGTGTGGTCAAAAGATATCTATTACATTGTGCAAAAAAACTTTATCATATGGACCTTGATGCCGGAAAACCTGACTTTTTTGCATGCAAGCAACAAAGGTGCAGACCAGTATGCACATCTGCGCAGTCTGATCAGCACCTTTGTTATCGCTATCTAGAAAGTTTTGTAGTCAACCTTGCTCAATGCAAAATGTCAATATTCTAGCTAGTCTCTTTAGCTGGGAGCAGGCTGGTTTAAGTCTTACTTGGTCAGAAACACCGAAGGGGTTTTCATGCATCAAGGCCCATATGATATCACATCAGGGAGTGTAATAAATTCATGTATTAAAATTGATTAAATATTTAGTAACATTATGAAGTCCATAACAATATAGGGCAAAATCTTGATGTTTGATGCCAAAAACTGCAATTCCAGAGTAATTTTAGTGTTATATGGTAAGTGGAATCTATCATTTTGATTGCGTATTTGAAATAAGTTACATCCACAGTGGGCTCATTAGGTTGAATATGGTATTTTTATACATTTTCAAACCAGAAAGTTATCAAAAGTCTGTCATCACACCTCAGTTGACCTAGGCTACCAGCATATTAGCTGGTGATTATCAGAAATACCATCTCAGATATATATGAATATACATGTATGTGCAAACACAATTCTGTGCATGAGTAGTTAATTTGAATGTTTATGTATTACTTTAAGTTTAGAAATCAATCCAGTTTTAAATGTTTTTTACAACCACACAACTACCAATTTAGAAATACATTCCAATGGAACGTTTCAAAATATGCTGTCAAAAGCATAAAATAGGCAGTCTGTTATTGTCATCCAGGACTTCAGATGCACGACAAACTATACATGAAAACTTGTTCATTTCTACATGCTCATTTCACTGTAACAATGAAAGAAGCTGAGCATTTGTTAAGAAAGCTCTAAATGAAAAACTCATTATTAAAAAGACATATTGCCTCATAAAGACAATTCCAATGTGAACCAACAACATATGTTACTGAAAATAAGAAAAACTTATGTCCAATGTCTATGCCTCTTTTAAACATCTCATTCTGCCAGCCAGTTTTAGAATGCCTGTTACTATACCACAAATTTCTTTCTTTCTTTCTATCGTTACTGGTTTCGCTCAAACTTGAGCATTACACCAGGGAGTGCGAATTTAGAAATTTTGATAAAATAAAAAAACAAAAACAAAACAAAAACAACACAAAAAAACACAAAAACCTTTGGCTGAATTTTTGTTTAAATAAGGAGTGCCCTAAACTCCTCTGTGGACTGGGTATTGGCCACAGAAAGAGATAGACTATTCCAATGAGGAATAGTTCGGGGGGAAAAGGAATTCTTCACGGCATCACTGTATGTCTGGTGTCTGCGGTATTGAGCACTATGTGATGACCTGGTAGTTTTTAAACTTTGAGCAGGGGTCATATATTTGTCTTTTTCAATAGACACTGCTCCACAATGAATCTTGTGAAAGAGAAGCAAGGAGGACTGGTCCCTCCGGGCCTCAAGAGATGGCCATTCCAGCTCGTCCAGCATTTCGCCGACGCTACTCGTGTTTCGCCATCTCCTGCAGGTCCAGCGGGCTGCTGTCCTCTGAACTTTCTCAATCTGATTAATCTGAAGTTTCAAGTGAGGGCTCCAAATGGGTGCTGCATACTCTAGTTTAGGCCGAACCAAAGTTTTGTATGCAACTTCCTTAGTACTCCTAGGTGCAAAAGCCAAGTTCCTGCGAAGGAAACCAAGTGTCTTAGTTGCTTTGGAAGAGATTTCTGAGATATGCTGACCCCAATCCATGTTATCAGTAATGGTGATACCAAGGTATTTTGCCGACTGAACATTTCCCAAAGTTTGATTGTGTAGTGAGTAGTCAAAGAGAATTTGTTTGTGATGCTGATGCCGAGTCACGCTCATTGAGTGACATTTGGCTACGTTAAATTTCATTTGCCAATCGGCTTCCCACTGTCCTAAGCTGGTGAGGTATTCTTGCAAGGTCAAACAGTCCTGAAGTGAATGTATATTTCTATACAGGACACAATCGTCTGCGAACAGGCGAACAGAAGACCCGATGTTATCCGGCAGATCATTTATGAAGATCAGGACCGGACCTAGGACCAATCCCTGGGGCACACCGGATAGCAATGGGACTGGATCTGAGGCTTGGTCATCTAAAACAACTTGTTGAGTGCGCCCAGAGAGCCACAAGTTGATCCACTTGTGGGTGGATCCTCTAATCCCATAATATTCCAATTTGTGTAATAGCCTCCTGTGTGGAACCTTGTCAAAGGCCTTAGCAAAATCCATTATGATTAAATCTGTCTGTTTGTGCCCACGATTCACAGCCCCATCCAGGTTGCTGATGATGTGCACAAACTGGACCAACTGGGTTGTGCAAGACCTCTGACTTCGGAAACCATGCTGACAGTCAGCAAGTATGCTATCTAAGGCTAAGTGTTTGTTGATGTTGCTGACTTAAATATGCTCTAGGGTTTTGCAGCAGATGCATGTGAGCAACACCGGCCTGTAGTTAGCTGCACGTATTTTTCACCCTTTTTAAAGACCGGAGAAACATTTGCTTGTCGCCACTCATCTGGTACATCGCCCCGACCTAAAGACTCATTGTAGATAAGTGCCAGTATTGGAGAAATTGTTTATATTCTCATGACAGTTACTTATTTGCTATCCTGGTAGTTGCGTGGTTCAAAACCTCAGTTTGGAATCTTATTTGAGCAACCATAGCATGACTTCAGGTAGAGATGGGTTTAGTGTTATGGTACAGCTCATAATTGGTGCTTTATTACAATTACAATTAAGTTTTAGTTTTTATATATAATCATTATTTATGTTTTACAATTGTTAACATGGTTATTGAATAAAAAACAATAATGAAAAAAGAATCTTGCCTATTGATTTTTAAGGGACATTGGTGCCATCAAAAATGTCTCTTACAGACCAAAAAATAGGTATTGCATATTTTTTCTCGGCCCGTGTTCTCAGTACCCACTGGACAGATTTTGTCTGGAATATTCCTTAGTAACCACTGGATGGATTATTCTGAATTATTTTGATATGATAGCTATGGATATGAGGTTTTGCAAGAAAATTTGAAATTCAAAATCCCAGACTCAAGGGCTGACCTGGAGGCATGCCCAGGCGCAACTAATTCATAAAATCCCTTATATTGGTTCTGGAGATTTTTGAAGACTTTTTACCTAATATGGGCATGGGAGCCATTTCTGTCATGTGCCCTAGACCCTAATATAGTAAATTGACATTGTCTTATCTAATGGATGCTCCATATGAAATTTGAGTTCAATTGGCTTTGCGGCTACTGAGAAAAATATGTTTAAATATATTGATGGCAGTCCCATTTGAGCCACCTTGGCTGAAAGGTCAAAGCTCAATCTTGAACTGCACTTAACTATCCCATTCCACAAAGTAGGTCACGGTCAACCTAGGATCTTTGAACAAACTTGGTTGGACCCACATCTCAAATGCTACATACCAAGTCACAAGGTCATCAGCCTTCTGGTTCTGGAGGAGATTTTTAAAGAATTTTTACTATATATGGGTGCATTGTCTAAGCCGGGAAGCATTTTTCAAATACTAACCTGTCTGAATTGAGCATTGTGGGTACATGTGACATATTTGTTTACTGAATACGTCACCAAATCATGTGATCTACACGATTGGTCGATTCAAAGTTGTTATCAATCTGCGTCATAACGCGTGACTGGAGCCACTTTTTTGACTAAAAATTTTTTAGTGTAGAGAATCTTATCATTGTTTCGCTAAATATTGTAATACCAATCATTGTTATTGTTTAGCTACCAAAGGTTACTTCATGTCTCCATAAACAGATTATTTATAGCCATTCAGTGCTTGTTACTTTTCTAACGTAGTGTTTCGGGTAATGCACATGGGGTATTGACACAAATCCGACTTTTCAGTGGTGATGTGCCTTAGCAGACAGGTCGATTGTTTTGTTTCGCACCTGCCCAAGACAATGTATATATGGGTGTGGTGGCCATCTTGATCATGTGACCAAAACCGTTTTCCTTCCCCTACCCCAAGGAGTCTTTATAAGAAATTTGAGTTCAATTGGCCTAATGTTTTCTGAGAAATATGATTTAATATATCGATGGGAATCCAATATGTCAGAGCGACACAAATTTGACCTTGATGATAAGTAGGTCAAGGCCAACCTAGAAAACAGTGATGCCCAATGCTACATACCAAGTCCCAAGTTCTCCAGAGAAGATTTTTTAGTGTTTTTACCATAAATAAGCATGGCAGCCATCTTGGTCATGTGACCAGGACCACTTGAACAAACTTTTGTTCCCCCATCCTAAGGAGTCTCCATATGAAATATGAGTTTAATAGGCCCAGTGATGTTGACGGACTGATGCCAGAGTCATTGGTATACATGTACTATTAGCTCACCCATGAGCCTTCCGCTGAAGGCTCAGGTGAGCTAAAAGGGTTTAATGTATTAACAGAAATTTTTGATTCCTGGAGCAGACTGATTATTTAATGAGACCGTACCCACAACTTTAAAAAAATGCCCACTGCTCTGTATGCAACATACACAATGTACATATTTAGCAACCTTAGCATTGTATGCATAACTTGTTCAAAATTTTATTCCACTTCTTAAAATCAGTGTAAACCTATATCAGCTTTCTTCTAATGAAGACCGCCAATCAGGATCTGCACTGTTTTTCATCCAAAATGATGAATGCATATTCATAATGAAATTACACCAACGGACTGGCTGGAAACCAGAAGGTATAATATACAATGAAAATACACTTGCTGCATCCAGATTTTAACATTTCCAGCTAGTCTCTGTCTTTGGGTCATTCCTGGCTGTTATCCAGAAAACAGGTGTTCCCTACAATACTCAGTTGAAGTTCTATTGTATTTTGACAGTTACAGCAAGAGATTTCATTTTTTCCAGACCACATGTCTTAAACTCTTCCCTTGATAATGTCGACTTTGATGTCTGTTGATAACTTTGCAAACAGTTTGGACCCAGATCAGAACTGACAGAATGTTCGTCCTGATCTGGATACAAATCGTTGACACTCTGATAGTAATCCTGAAAGAATATTTTCTGAATCTGGCTTGTATGCTATTTAGCGTTCATATCATTGTACAACTGTATTTATGTAAATGTAAATTAGCTATATAAATAAAATGCATTTAAACCAAAGAATATTTTGAAAAAAGAAATTTTGAAAAAAGTCAGCAGACAACAAAAAAGCAAATTACCCAGCATGCACAGTTAACAATATCAGGTTTTATTCTCAAACTCCTTAAGCGCCTTTTCCAGGATATTTGTGTCTACTCTGTGCATAAACAGGAAGTCCTCATGCATGTGAAACACTGGTATGTCATTCTTGTATTTGTTGTACCAAAGTTCGTTCTCGGGTAGAGTAATGTCCACTTCTTGCAACTGAAACTGAAATTATAAGGCCTCAATTAGGACTGCAGCAGGTGATAAGATTTTGTGACACCTTTCTTGAAAATATACCCGACGAAAAAAGAAACGCACCAGGTAGAACTGATCAACTCTCAGGAGGATCACAAGTGATAGGCAAGTTTCGCTTTTATCAGTGCAAAGGTATATCAAATACTGCTGCATTTCACATCTTTTGCAATCAGGCGTAAAAAAGGTGTTAAAGAAAATTGGTCATGAACCAAGTGGGGTTAAATTGTAAAGTCACAGAAAATAAGCACTTTTATAATGCTCTCTTGCTATATTAATTCAAACAAATGGAATCGTCTCAGTAGACCAAATTGTACTCAGACACTTATTCTTTGTAAATTCTATCTTTTATTTCATCATACGCCATTATTTAGGCAAGTTAGTCTCTTTCTAGTGACTGTCCTTTAGATAACCATTCCATACTGGAGATAAACCTAACAATACATGTAAAGATTTCGCCATTGATTTAACCAATAACTGATGAAAATGGGTTTTGGAATCACAAAAAGCATCAATAAACACATTGGTTGTCTCTTATAATGACAACATATCATTTTCACACTTTGCAATTTAAAGCATACTCAGAATTCCGTGTAGATGATAGCATTGAATGCAAGCTTCCAAAACTCATTTACCGTTTGCGTGGATGTGTTTTGTTCTTACACAGGGACGGTACAGATACTCATCTACCCCACACTCAAATCTTAGAAAGATGTGATCAGAAATAATTAACATTTTTGTATCAAAAGGAGAACTTAATGGGAAAATCGAGATGGTGTGTTTCTTTTTTTGTTGGGTATAGTATTTGACATTTTATTTGAATTGCCTGCAATTCACATAAAATACTGAGCCTTATTAGATTTCACAACCCTTGGGTCTGCACTATAATCACTATGTGAGTCTGTTGGTCTGTTATCAGTTAGTAAAATGCTCATAGAATTAAGGTCACTGCCCACACCTGGGCGATTTTTTTTCCCAAAAAATAGAATTTTTCATATTTTGATATTCTGTAGTACAACATATTATAAGAAAAATAAGGCAAAATAAAGAAAATTTATCGTCTAGTTCAAAAGTTACAGCTCTTGATTATATGGCCTATGTTGGCTTTTTTACGCAGCCTTTTGGAAACTCATTAAGACAAGTAAAATATTCTGTTACTCAATTTTGTATTTGAAAATCGTTATTTCAAACAAGTATGCAATGCAATAATAATTAAAGAAACTTTTATCAAACCATTCTTTTGCAGCTTTACCAGTATTTTTCTTCATATCACGCTTTCAAACCAGCATTCATCGATATTCATGCATTCATTTTCAGCAAATACTGACTGATAAATCAATATTTAAACACATTTTTAAAAAAAAAAAAATTCTATTTTTTTTTTAAGAAAGTGATCTTTATATAAGATGCACTATGACAAAATTTTTAAAAAAAATCACCGTCTAATTAGTGAGATTTTACCAAATAATTATCCCTACCCCCTAAACTTCAAAATAATGAACTAAGCAGGCTTTTCTTATTTCTAAGCATGTTAAAACCTTACGAACCAAACACTATTGATTAAAATACCTCACTGTGAACTTCCAAATGAAACTATATGTACTCCAAATACTTTGGTCATTTATATCAGGGCTCGAAAATAGCACTCGTCCACTCGTATTTACGAGTGCATCAGGCTGCAGGGCAAGTGAAAAAAATGATATTTCTAGTGAAAATTATTTTTTCCCATATATGCCAATAAATTTTGTGAGACAGGGCAAGTGCCTATTTTAAAATATTTCGAGGCCTGTATATGCATATATGAGAAAACTTTTTCCATACCCAAATCACTACCCAAATACCCCACCCACGTTTTAAAAAAAGATTGTCTGTCTGGCCACCCTGTCGTTGGATTTCAATCAATTTTGCATGGATACATCATTTAGGCTGGGGTAAGAAGCAAACAGGTTCCATGACCTTGACATTATTTTCAAGGTCACAAGGTCACTCTAAACTAGATTTTTTTTGTCAAAATTGGTCAAATTTGATAAGTTTCTCAAACTTATCGGTAAAATTAAGTCATCTATGAGTTTGAGGAGTTTAACTTTTTTGTTAACGAATGTCGATATTAAACGTCAACTAGAGCGCGCTGTCGATGGGGCGCCATCGCAAATCCCCACGCTAAAGTTTTTGACTCCCCCCCAGCACCCACAAGTCCCATCCCGGTGTAACGGTCAGTTTTTTCCCCAGTCAGTTTTTTCCCCGGGGAAAGAATGGGCCGGCCCATTCTTTCCCCGGGGAAAAAACTGACCGGTCAGTTTTTTCCCCCGGGGAAAGATTTGACTAGTCAGTTTTTTCCCCACCCAGTCAGTTTTTTCCCCCCATGTTATTTTTTCGGAAAAGGCTTGAAAATGATATATGTGTCATTGTGCAGTTAAATCAAATTAAATATCATTCTGAAATAGCTGTATTATAACTCTACCACCCGCAACACAGCACAAAAGTGCAGAGGGTGTAGAAGGATTTGATTATAAATGGTTAGCCTATTCAAAAAACAAAATGAGTATGTTCTTAATTCAAAATGGTTATTTGAATGGGTTAAAGGGAAATCCACCCAGTCTTTCCCCAACCCACTGTTTGGAAGAATCAATTCACTAAGATAAAATACAAAGGTTGGAACACTTTGGAGGGAGATAACCAATAAACTTTTTGGTTTGAACATTTGATTATCTCTTTGGAATGAGTCATTCATAAGTCTTCAGATACATTAAAAGAATAACATTAACTGAAAGACTGAAAGATAAATAGAAAGATCAGAACATTTAGGAGGGGTGAGGGGGGGGGGGGGGGGGGGGGGGAGAATGGGCCGGCCCAGTCTTTCCCCACTCAACAATGTAGCAGTACAAATAAAATGTTTGGTTTGAAAACTTGATTCTCTCTTTGGAATCTGTCATTCATAAGTGTTAAGATACAGTGAAAGAGTAACATAAACCGAAAGACTACAATTGTAACTGATCAATAGAAAGATCTGAAGATTTTGGAGGGGGGAAAGAATGGGCCGGCCCACTCTTTCCCCACCCAACAATGTAGAAGTACCAATACTCTTGATGGATTGAAAACTTGATTCTCACTTTGGTATAGTTCTTTCATAAATGTTAAAATAGAGTGAAAGAGTAACATAAACCGAAAGACGAAACGATCAATAGAAGATCGAAAGATTAAGGAGGGGGGAAAGAATGGGCCGGCCCAGTCTTTCCCCACCCTACAATTACAAATAAAAGTGTTGGTTTGAAAACTTGATTCTCTGCTTGGTATAAGTCAAGAGAGTTCAGATACAGGAAAAGAATAACATAATCCAAAAGTCTAGAGGATAAATAGAAAGATCCCAACATTTTGGAGGGGGGAAAGAATGGGCCGGCCCAGTTTTTCCCCACCCCACAATGTAGAAGTACCAATTAACTTGTTGGTTTAAAAACTTGATCTCTTTTTGGAATAGGTCATTCAAAATTGTTCAGATACAGTCAAACAGTAACATAAACCGAAAGACTAAACAATAAATTGAAAGATCCAAGCATTATGGAGGGGTGGGGGGGGGGGGGGGGGGGGGGGGGGGGGGGGGGGGGTTGAAAGAATGGGCCGGCCCAGTCTTTCCCCACCCAACAATGTAGAAGTACCAATAATCTTGTTTGATTGAAAACTTGATTCTCACTTTGGTATAGGTCTTTCATAAATGTTAAAATAGAGTGAAAGAGTAACATAAACCGAAAGACGAAACGATCAATAGAAGATCGAAAGATTAAGGAGGGGGGAAAGAATGGGCCGGCCCAGTCTTTCCCCACCCTACAATTACAAATAAAAGTGTTGGTTTGAAAACTTGATTCTCTGCTTGGTATAAGTCAAGAGAGTTCAGATACAGCAAAAGAATAACATAATCTAAAAGTCTAGAGAATAAATAGAAAGATCCCAACATTTTGGAGGGGGGAAAGAATGGGCCGGCCCAGTTTTTCCCCACCCCACAATGTAGAAGTACCAATTAACTTGTTGGTTTAAAAACTTGATCTCTTTTTGGAATAGGTCATTCAAAATTGTTCAGATACAGTCAAACAGTAACATAAACCGAAAGACTAAACAATAAATTGAAAGATCCAAGCATTATGGAGGGGTGGGGGGGGGGGGGGGGTGGGGGTTGAAAGAATGGGCCGGCCCAGTCTTTCCCCACCCAACAATGTAGAAGTACCAATAATCTTGTTTGATTGAAAACTTGATTCTCACTTTGGTATAGGTCTTTCATAAATGTTAAAATAGAGTGAAAGAGTAACATAAACCGAAAGACGAAACGATCAATAGAAGATCGAAAGATTAAGGAGGGGGGAAAGAATGGGCCGGCCCAGTCTTTCCCCACCCTACAATTACAAATAAAAGTGTTGGTTTGAAAACTTGATTCTCTGCTTGGTATAAGTCAAGAGAGTTCAGATACAGCAAAAGAATAACATAATCTAAAAGTCTAGAGGATAAATAGAAAGATCCCAACATTTTGGAGGGGGGAAAGAATGGGCCGGCCCAGTTTTTCCCCACCCCACAATGTAGAAGTACCAATTAACTTGTTGGTTTAAAAACTTGATCTCTCTTTGGAATAGGTCATTCAAAATTGTTCAGATACAGTCAAAGAGTAACATAAACGGAAAGACTAAACAATAAATTGAAAGATCCAAGCATTATGGAGGGGGGGGGGGGGGGGGGGGGGGCGAAAGAATGGGCCTGCCCAGTCTTTCCCCACCCAACAATGTAGAAGTAACAAAAATCTTGTTGGTTTGAAAACTTGATTCACTCTTTGGAATCTGTCAATCATAAGTGTTAAGATACAGTGAAAGAGTAACATAAACCGAAAGACTACAATTGTAACTGATCAATAGAAAGATCTGAAGATTTTGGAGGGGGGAAAGAATGGGCCGGCCCAGTCTTTCCCCACCCCTATTTAGAAGAATCATTTGACTGAATGCTTGTAACTTGAATTTCTCCTTGAGATATGTCAATCACGAGTGTTCAGATTCAGTGTAAGAGTAGTTTAAACCGAGGACTGACAGATAAATTGAAAGGTTAGAACCCAATGGAGGGGGGGAAAGAATGGGCTGGCCCAGTCCTTCCCCACCCCACTATTGAGAAGGAACATGCAGTTAGCTAAATGCTTTCTTAACCTGAAATTCTCCTTAGGACAAGACAATCATGAGTGTTAAGATACAGTGCAAGAGTAGGTTAAACCTTAAGACTGAGAGATAAATAGAAAGGTTAGAAAATAATAGAGGGGGGAAAGAATGGGCCGGCCCAGTCTTTCCCCACCCCCTATTTAGAAGAATCATTTGGCTGAATGCTTGTTACTTGAATTTCTCCTTGAGATATGTCAATCATGAGTGTTCAGATACAGTGCAAGAGTAGGTTAAACCTTAAGACTGAGAGATAAATAGAAAGGTTAGAATATAATAGAGGGGGGAAAGAATGGGCCGGCCCAGTCTTTCCCCACCCCTATTTAGAAGAATCATTTGGCTGAATGCTTGTAACTTGAATTTCTCCTTGAGATATGTCAATCATGAGTGTTCAGATTCAGTGTAAGAGTAGTTTAAACCAAGGACTGACAGATAAATTGAAAGGTTAGAACCCAATGGAGGGGGGAAAGAATGGGCCGGCCCAGTCTTTCCCCACCCCACTATTGAGAAGGAACATGCAGTTAGCTAAATGCTTTCTTAACCTGAATTTCTCCTTAGGACAAGACAATCATGAGTGTTACGATACAGTGCAAGAGTAGGTTAAACCTTAAGACTGAGAGATAAATAGAAAGGTTAGAAAATAATAGAGGGGGGAAAGAATGGGCCGGCCCAGTCTTTCCCCACCCCCTATTTAGAAGAATCATTTGCTGAATGCTTGTAACTTGAATTTCTCCAAGAGATATGTCAATTATGAGTGTTCAGATTCAGTGTAAGAGTAGTTTAAACCAAGAACTGACAGATAAATTGAAAGGTTAAAACCCAATGGATGGGGGGGGAAAGAATGGGCCGGCCCAGTCTTTCCCCACCCCACTATTGAGAAGGAACATGCAGTTAGCTAAATGCTTTCTTAACCTGAATTTCTCCTTAGGACAAGACAATCATGAGTGTTCGGATACAGTGCAAGAGCAGGTTAAACCTTAAGACTGAGAGATAAATAGAAAGGTTAGAAAATAATAGATGGGGGAAAGAATGGGCCGGCCCAGTCTTTCCCCACCACCTATTTAGAAGAATCATTAGGCTGAATGCTTGTTACTTGAATTTCTCCTTGAGATATGTCAATCATGAGTGTTCAGATACCGTGCAAGAGTAGGTTAAACCTTAAGACTGAGAGATAAATAGAAAGGTTAGAATATAATAGAGGGGGGAAAGAATGGGCCGGCCCAGTCTTTCCCCACCCCTATTTAGAAGAATCATTTGACTGAATGCTTGTAACTTGAATTTCTCCTTGAGATATGTCAATCATGAGTGTTCAGATTCAGTGTAAGAGTAGTTTAAACCGAGGACTGACAGATAAATTGAAAGGTTAGAACCCAATGGAGGGGGGGAAAGAATGGGCCGGCCCAGTCTTTCCCCACCCCACTATTGAGAAGGAACATGCAGTTAGCTAAATGCTTTCTTAACCTGAATTTCTCCTTAGGACAAGACAATCATGAGTGTTAAGATACAGTGCAAGAGTAGGTTAAACCTTAAGACTGAGAGATAAATAGAAAGGTTAGAAAATAATAGAGGGGGGAAAGAATGGGCCGGCCCAGTCTTTCCCCCTCCCCTATTTAGAAGAATCATTTGCTGAATGCTTGTAACTTGAATTTCTCCAAGAGAAATGTCAATCATGAGTGTTCAGATTCAGTGTAAGAGTAGTTTAAACCAAGAACTGACAGATAAATTGAAAGGTTAAAACCCAATGGAGGGGGGGGGGGGAAAGAATGGGCCGGCCCAGTCTTTCCCCACCCCACTATTGAGAAGGAACATGCAGTTAGCTAAATGCTTTCTTAACCTGAAATTCTCCTTAGGACAAGACAATCATGAGTGTTCGGATACAGTGCAAGAGTAGGTTAAACCTTAAGACTGAGAGATAAATAGAAAGGTTAGAAAATAATAGAGGGGGGAAAGAATGGGCCGGCCCAGTCTTTCTCCACCCCCTATTTAGAAGAATCATTTGGCTGAATGCTTGTTACTTGAATTTCTCCTTGAGATATGTCAATCATGAGTGTTCAGATACAGTGCAAGAGTAGGTTAAACCTTAAGACTGAGAGATAAATATAAAGGTTAGAATATAATAGAGGGGGGAAAGAATGGGCTGGCCCAGTCTTTCCCCACCCCTATTTAGAAGAATCATTTGGCTGAATGCTTGTAACTTGAATTTCTCCTTGAGATATGTCAATCATGAGTGTTCAGATTCAGTGTAAGAGTAGTTTAAACCAAGGACTGACAGATAAATTGAAAGGTTAGAACCCAATGGAGGGGGGGAAAGAATTGGCCGGCCCAGTCTTTCCCCACCCCACTTTTGAGAAGGAACATGCAGTTAGCTAAATGCTTTCTTAACTTGAATTTCTCCTCAGGACAAGACAATCATGAGAGTTCAGATACAGTGCAAGAATCATGAGTGTTCAGATACAGTGCAAGAGTAGGTTAAACCTTAAGACTGAGAGATAAATAGAAAGGTTAGAAAATAATAGAGGGGGGAAAGAATGGGCCGGCCCAGTCTTTCCCCACCCCCTATTTAGAAGAACCAGTTAGCTAAACGGGTTTTAAAGTCGAAGATCTCTTTGACATGTCATTTGAAAGTATTTCGATACAGTGAAAGAGTACAATAAACCAAAAGACTGATAGTAAAAGTGAATGGTCTGAACCCCTAGAAATCACAACCAAACAGCAATAAGTATGAGTACTTTTGAGTCCTATCGCTAATTTAATAGCGGCTTTTTAAATTTATACAAAGAAATGATAATTCCATTATGATTTTTGAAATTATTAGTGGGGGGGGGGAAAAAACTGACTGGGTGGGGAAAGAATGGGCCGGCCTATTTTTTCCCCGGGGAAAGAATGGGCCGGCCCATTCTTTCCCCGGGGAAAAAACTGACTGGGGGGAAATTCCGGCCTGTTACACCGGGGCATGACTCTGGCAACAGAATGAAAATATGTTTTCTATATTTTATTTGTGAGAACACACACAAAGTTTGGTATAAAAATCTTTGAAATTGATATGTTATGATATTTGACCTTTTGACCTCGCCCCAAGGTCACCAGTTTGACCCTAGGATGAAAATGTTACTTGCATTCTGTTCTGCTCGTCATCCCTGTCAATTTGATATGCCACATGACCATGTTTGAACTTTTTTTTTTACCCCCTGGGCACCCCTAGGGCATGACCGAGGCGACAGAATAAAAATCGTGTCTGATATGTTTTGTATCTTTCATTTGTGAGAACACATATAAAGTTTGGTATAAAAATCTTTGAAATTGACATGGTAACAAAATTTTTTTTAATGATATTTGACCTTTGACCTCACTCCAAGGTCACTAGTTAAACCCTAGGATGAAAATTTTACTTGCATTCTGTTCTGCTCGTCATCCTCGTCGATTTGATATGCCACATGACCATGTTTGAATTTTTTTTTTGACCACCTGGGCACCCCCAGCGCTCAAAAGTCCCACCCTGGGGCATGACCCAGGCAACAGAATGAAAATCCTGTTTAATAAGTTTTGTATCTTTCATTTGTAAAAACACACACAAAGTTTGGAATAAAAAATCTTTGAAATTGACTTTGTAATTGAAATTAAATGATATTTGACCTTTTGACCCCTCCGCAGGGCCCCAGGGGGCGGGGCCCAAAAAAAAGGCTGTTGCACGCCCCATTCATGGGAGTTACTTACACACCAAATTTGGTTGAATTTCGTCCAATGGTTTAGGAGGAGATAGCATAACGGACAGACAGCAGGACGGAATTTGATTATGGCCCCTTAGTACCCCTCAAGTCCCACCCCTAGGGCGTGACCCAGGCTACAGAATAAAAAACCTGTCTGATCCGTTTTGTATCTTTCATATGTGAGAACACACACAAAGTTTGGTATATTAATCTTTGAAATTGACTTTGTAATTGAAATTAAATGATTTTTGACCCCTCCCCAGGGGGGCCGGGCCAAAAATAAACTTGACATTGCACGCCCAATTCATGTGAGTAACTCACACACCAAATTTGGTTGAATTTTGTCCAATGGTTTAGGAGGAGATAGCATAACAGACAGACAGCAGGACGGAATTTGATTTTGGCCCCTAAGTATCCCCAAGTCCCACCCCTAGTGCATGACCCAGGCGACAGAATAAAAGACCCGTCTGACATGTTTTGTATCTTTCATTTGTAAGTACACACACACAGTTTGGAATGAAAATCTTTGAAATTGACTTTGTAATTGATTTTAAATGATATTTGACCTTTTGACCCCTCCCCAGGGAGCGGGGCCAAAAAAAATTGAAGTTGCGCGCCCCAATCATGTGAGTAACTCACACACCAAATTTGGTTGAATTTCACCCAATGTTTTAGGAGGAGATAGCGTAACAGACAGACAGCAGGACGGAATTTGATTTTGGCCCCTAAGTACCCCCAAGTCACACTCCTAGGGCATGACCCAGGCAATAGAATAAACAACCCGTTTGATATGTTTTGTATCTTTCATTTGTGACAACACACACAAAGTTTGGAATAAAAATCTTTGAAATTGACTTTGTAATTGAAATTAAATGATATTTGACCTTTTGACCCCTCCCCAGGGCTCCAGGGGGTGGGACAAAAAAAAATGACGTTAAGCGCCCCATTCATGTGAGTAACTCACACACCAAATTTGGCTGAATTTGGTCCAATGGTTTAGGAGGAGAAAGCATAACGGACAGACAGCAGGACGGAATTTGACTTTGGCCCCTAAGTACCCCAAGTCCCACCCCTAGGGCATGACCCAGGCGACAGAATAAAAAACCTGTCTGATATGTTATGTATCTTTCATTTGTGAGAACTCACACAAAGTTTGGAATAAACATCTTTGAAATTGACTTTGTAATTGAAAATAAATATTTGACCCCTCCCCAGGGCCCCAGGGGGCGGGGCCCAAAAAAAAATTGACGTTGCACGCCCCATTAATGGGAGTAACTCACATACCAAATTTGGTTAAATTTCGTCCAATGGTTTAGGAGGAGATAGCATACGGACGCACGGACAGACGGTCGGACGGAGGCGATAACTATATCCCCTTCGCTTTTTGAAAAAAGCGCGGGATAATAAAAAGCACAATTAGGGCGTTAACACTGGTCTAAATGTTGGTTAAATGTTTGGATACCTTGAACATGGACATTTCATTGCAGCTCAATTTCGTTTAAAACAAAGACAGCTAGGCGTTGTTACTCTAATCTAATGGATAATCTGATCATAATTTAACAAATAAGGGTGAAATACAACTGAATATCATATAATTAGGTTGGGAGATAGTCGGGGAACCAAGGTAGAAAAAATGCTAACCCTTGCACCCGAAAGGTATACAGCTGGATTTTGCATGGTTGCAAAGGTAATTCTATGGTGTATCTGAAACCACTGTATAGCAGACTCGATCGACTTGCATAACGCCAGAGCAGTCAACTTTCTACGGAAGCCCAGCAAGAACATGTCAAAATATTATTTTTCAAAATGTTATATATTTTTAGCAAAAAAGTTCAGGATTGAAAAATATAGAGTTTAAATAATAATACAACATCGGTGTAGACCTCAGAAGCAGTGGTAGTCATCTAAGAATACTGCTTATTGATTTTTAAAGCATGTAGATTAGGGCACCCCCATTTTAAAATTAAATTTATAGATATCTTTTCTTTAAATCTCATTAAAACTGCATTTATTGGCCAAAAATGTATTTGATAATTATCTATATATCGCTTGGAAGCATATCTCGTAAAAAATTGTGTGCTTACTTATTCACTTTTGTCCTCCCGCTGAAGTGGTTTGAATTGCACATTTTTGACATAAATAAATAAATTTTATATTGAATCTGTTTAAACACTGCATACAGTTAGACAGACGTTTGGGACATAATTTAAGACAATTTATTTTATTTTTTATGGCAAACTAGAAAAGATAGCTGAAAAGTAAAAATATGAAACAACGATAATTTGATACTTAGTAATTTAGTCCATGCCAGCTGGTGCGTAGTTAAATATCAGGACAACTTAAGAGCAATTTAAAACATAAATGAAATTTATCAAGGTTTAAAGGAAGATTATCTTCCATATTTACAGCAGCTTTGAAAAGAGGGTCGTTGTAGGGACCAAGGGGATTTTTATCTACTGAAAACAATAATTTTATTTAACAGTGGTAAAATAAATATGAAAACACTCGTATAACTATTATCATATCACCATGAAAACCCTGTCTGTCCCCGTCTGAGATGCAGAAATGTACCCGCATATTATTTGTAAAGACAAAAATGTCCCTCAGAAGATTATTTTGGTGCACAAATGACTGCCCATACTTTTAAATGCATTTGATAGTGTATTATTGTATTATCGAACAGTCAAACGGCTTCTCATACCAATCCTCCAGATAAGAGTGCGTAATGGAAAATTAGTTTTGTTATTTCTCAACCAAAACATATGTTGTGGATACTTAAATGGACCTATTAAATGAGACGGTTCTTTTGAAGGCCAAAAGCACACTCTTTAACTTATTTATAAGGGAAACATCACAATTTCAATGCTATGAAAAGTTGCTTAACATGACCTATGTGGCATACAAAAAATGCATGTACCCGCGAAATGCAATTCTGGTCGCATTGCTATACAGTGGTTTCATATCAAGCACTATTTAGACTATCAGTATACAAAATTCCAGCCGTATACCTTTCGGGTGCAAAAAATGTGTGTTTTTGCACGATACGCGACTTTGGTTCCCCGACTAAGAGGCCATTATATACCTTTAGGGGTAAAAGGTCATTTCCCAATTTTCATGTTTCGTCCCTACAGATAGTTTTTACCTAAAAAACATTGCGAACCATGATGAACTTACGCATAATTCGTTTCATCTGGGTTTTCATTGTTTTTCAAAGAATCCGTTTTCAGGTTTTATAAAAATGGTTAATGGAGAAAAATGCCAACAACTTAGTGTGTGATTGTGGTATTTACTGGTCATACTCATTTACTTTTTAAAAAAAACCCAAAAAACATGTAGATCGCAAACACTGTTTATATCAAGAAATACAGGTTCTTCAATGGATTCCAATTTTATACAGTAACAAATTCATATAAATAGTTTTAATGTTCAAACATTTATATTTCCCAAAATTGAGCACACATTGACTTTGCTCATTTTGGTGCATATAAGGTAATACTGGAAATTTTAAACCTCAATAGACCATTTCGAATATTTTGTTTTAGAACAAATTTAGAACTATTCTGGAACCATTGTTCTGGAACTTCAAAAAAAAAAAAATTTTCAAACTGAAATCCTGTATTTGTTTTCAGTTACACATTCTAGAACTGTTCCAGACTAATTCTAGCTCAGTTTTGGACTCACTATTATAGATAAGTGAGTCCCAGAACATGTCTAGAACCATTAAAGAATACCAATTATTGATCCAAAGATATAAATCCCCAAATATAGAGCTTAGATATAAAGGTCTAATAAATGCTTTAAGTTCTTATTTTCTATTTTGGACATTTGAAAAAAATACTGGTTCCAAACAGGTTCAATGCATGCTCTAGAACAAAATTTAGAGCAAATATTTATATTATTTTTATTTATAATTCTGGAAAAAAATTGGTATGAACAGATAGTTACAAATCTATTATTGCAACTCTATCAGAACTAAACCATGTTCTACAAATGTTCATTATCATATGACGTCGCGTCCGGGATTGAAATACCACCATGCAATAAAATCTATAAACCACTATTGGTTTACAGATTTCCGGAAACGTTATGACGTCCACAACTACGTTGCGTACATAATGACAAAAGTATAACGTTTTTTCAGCAAACATGAGATTTAAAGTAATCTTCATGTCATATAATAAATAAAATCTAACATTTGTGCTCTTGTATTATTGGATTTATTAAAGGTGTTGAGAAAAAGAGATAAAATGCTCTTCAAGTCTCGCATTTATCTCTTTTCCCTAACTCATTTAATGAATTCAATAAAACATGATCACTCATGTAAGATCATCTATGTATTTATTCTAGAAAATTGCTTTGGACAGTTAGAAAAGATGGAAAGATATCATTTTAAAAACTGTACTAGAACAATTCTAAACTGTTACATTTTTCTAGAATATATTTTCAAATGGCTTAAGGTCATTTACCACCGTGTTTTATCCTAACTTTTTTGTGACAATCATCTCACTGAATGTGACCCAAACTGTTATCTTGCCTGTGTGCTGCAGTCGGGTAGTCAAGGGTTGATATTTCGTCTATGATAGTGACAATTTTTGGTCATATTCTTTTGTATTTCAATCACATTAAAATTTATCTGGCATATAGACACAAACAAAAATTAACTAGACAGTGTCAAGCTGCAATGAATACATTGATAACATGTTGGTTGACACTTTGCCAATCAACAACAGATTTTTATTTACTCCAGGCACATTGAGGGCATAAGAGCTAAAATAAAACATGAAACAACATATTTACAAACATTTAAAATGGTCTTTGAAGTACATATTAAAGCAAATTGAATTTTAAGTGTCCCATCACATAATCAGAACTGTGCAAGATCAAATAATGAGCATAAAATTGGAAAAAATCCCTAGTCCATCTATTTTAACATTTGTCATTGGTGTTCAAAACAACCGTTTCCCAGGAGACGACATGTTTTCATTCATAAATTAGAAAAATAATCTTCAATTACACAACTCTTATCGAAAAACAAGCCTTCTGGAAACAGGGGTAACAACCTACGCCAAAGCATGGATGTTGCAAACACGTAGTATGACACCATCTTTGATTTACAAGGTAAGTTTTTCCCTTCGTAAAATTATACAAATTAGTGTCTGTCAAAACTAAGCAGTGCAGGCGGTGCCTAACATCACACTTGAACAGAATATATAAGGGTCATGCCCAGAAATGCTGTTGCCTTTATAATCATTCACCCACAAATATTGAAGTGGGTGACTGCTAAAATTATGCTCCTGTCTCCCGCTTCAACACTTGTGGGTGAATGATTACAAAGGCAACGACATTTCTGAGCGTGATCAATATTATGTTCTGTCCAAGTGGAATGTTAGGCACCGCCTGCACTGCTAAACTTTGACAGACACTTATTTGTATAATTTTATTAAGGGAAAAAACTTACCGTGCAAATCAAAGATGGCACTATACTAAGTGTTTGCAACATCCATGCTATGGCCTAGGTTTTTACTCCCTGGAAATAAATCGCCGAAATATTGCGCCTGGTATTTTAGCAACAGTTTCTTGCAATATTGCAGCAGTGTTGGGGAAATACTAGATTTCGTATGGAAGTTAGTAGTACTGGCAATATAGCAGCTATTCTGGCAATATTGTCTAAATACTGTGTAAATACTTATGCATATTTATGCATTGATCAAATCAACCTTATCTTTAAAACAAATCTTTTACTACTCTCCTACTCTCGTTCTACTACTACTACTACTTTAAAACCTGTTTGTTTCTTAGCTTTGATTCATTACGTCCCATCAACAATCTTTCAGTTATCAATGGATGGGCCTCACTGTATTGAACCAGAACTTGAAGCTATGATTAATAGGTCTTGCTCAAGGACACAAAGCAGGGACGCCGGTGAGGCTTGAACCGGCAGCCTCTCTGTCTCAACTCAAGCACTCTATCACTGAGCCAATACGCTCCCCAATGAATCTATTTATAAATGATCTTAATTTAGATGTTCTGAATACCCTTGTGAAATAAAAGCACTGCAAGCACTGCATAATACCCCGCCACTGCTGGGGGCACCAAAAGTTATTTTGTGAGATATATAATACCTAAATAGCAACAGAACTGAGATAGACAGTGATATGACGTCCTTAGTCACAATATGTAACCTTTGATGGTCAACATATCTGTGAAGTTTCATTCAGATACTCCATATAGTAAATGAACTACAGGTCAAAAACCATTTTTCAGATCAATCAAGGGCGGATAACTCATGAACTGGAAAGGTAAGGGTGACGGTCCTTACTAAAAATATGTAACCTTTGATGTTCAACATATCTGTGAAGTTTCATTCAGATATTCCATATAGTGAACTGGAAAGGTAAGAGTGAAGATCCTTAGTCACAATATGTAACCTTTGATGATCAACATATCTGGGAAGTTTCATTCAGATATTCCATATAGTAAATGAACTACAGGTCAAAAACCATTTTTCAGATCAATCAAGGGCAGATAACTCATGAACTGGAAAAGTAAGAGTGATGGTTCTTTGTCACAGTATGTAACCTTTGATGTGAAACATATCTGTAAAGTTTCATTTAAATATTCCACATAGTAAAGGAACTACGGGTAAAAAACATTTTTTAATTCAATCAAGGGCCGATAACTCACAAACGGGAAAGGTAAGAGTGACGGTTCTTAGTCACAATATGTTACCTTTGATGTGAAACATATCTGTGAAGTTATATTCAGATATTCCACATAGTAAAGGAACAATAGGTCAAAAACCTTTTTTCAGACCTATCAAGGGCGGATAACTCACAAACTGGGAAGGTCAGAGTGACGGTCCTTAGTCACAATATGGAACCTTTGATGTGCAACATATCTGTGAAGTTTCATTCAGATATCATGAACAGTAAAGGAATAACAGGCCAGAAACCATTTTTCCAATACGAAAAAGGGCAGTAACTCCGTTAAAAATGGACGGATTTTGCCCATTAACAATCCCATACCACTCATCGCCGATAACAATATGTATGCAAAATTTGAAAAAATTCCGTGAATAAATACTCAAGTTATCGATCGGAAATGGTGAGCACGGACGGACGGACAGACACCGAAGGGTATAACATAATACCTCGCCCACACTTTAGTGGCGGGGTATAAAAAGTTGGTGGGTTGCCTGATATATAACAAATAGTACATTTATAGCTCTCTCAGCAAGGGTGTAGCTAGTCTAAAATCCAAAGTACGCACTTGTGGAACAGGTTGAATACATGTGAAAAAGGAACATATACAATCAGCGTAGACCAAGATGAGACGCTGTAATAAGTGGCGTCTCATCAGGGTCTGCACTGTTTGCCAAGATAAACACACTCTTGGTAATGGTAGATATGATCAGGCCTTCATTCATTTTGCATTTATTAGTGGGTGCCTATGAGGAGGTGATGTAAGTATCATCACACATTCTGTCAAAATTGGATTTAGAGAGAATGATCTTGGCTCTACGCACACGTTTTGTACACATAATATCAATAGTCCTTCAGAATCGTGATAGTATCTTCCCATATTTTTGGTCCAAATGTGTTTCGCAAATGCGTTTTCGCGCATACGTAGCTACGCCCCTGCTCAGATTATATCAGTGACAGATGAACATATAAATATAAACTTAGTTTGATCAGAAATGTGCTAGAGTCATTTGTGATCAATTAAAGCTCAAATCAATCCTTTTTACATGGAATTCCAGAAAACAAACTGACTCCCATCTGCTTTCTATATCAGCTTTCCCTCCAAAACTTTATGTTACACTTATTGCACAGGTTTAGATAAACAAAAATTTTCAGCGTAAAATTGTGAATATTTTCTTACCTATAATTTTTAGCATATGTTTTGGGTGCTCAAAAGAACCGTCTCATCAAGATGGTTCTTTTGAGTACCCACAACATATGTTTTGGTTGAAAAATAAGAAAGTTATTTTTCTGTTACACACTCTTAACTGAAGTCCTGTATTGGTCACATGTTTTAATATTAGCTGCAATATTGTGGCATTATTGCTGCAATATTGCCACTAGCTTTAATATTGCAGCTTTCTGAATATGCTAGCTCTGGCACTAGCTGCAATATTACGGAAATATTGCCGCTAGCGGCAATACTGTGCCTTTCAGAATATGATTCTTTTGGCACGAAAATCATATTGCCGCAATATTTTGATTTTGCTAAGGAAAATTGTATAAAATTTTACATTCATCAATTTTAACACTTTTTTGGGTGCTCAAAAGAATCGTCTCTCTGAGGCAATCTTTTTATGCCTCCACAAAATGTTTCATTCAAAACTAGGAATGCTAAATTAGCTTGACTCCAAACTCCATACCTTAAAAAAAGGGAAATTCTCCCATCCACCAATTTTAGGTGCTTTATAGAAAACTTAAATCAGTATGCCATAATATATAGAAGATCATACATGAGTGATCATTTCATATGAAATTTATTAAACAAGCCTTTCAAATTGAACCAGCAGGTCTGATTTATTATCTGGCTTTAGTGGAAAGCAACATGGGGTCATGAGTTTGAATCATTTGGTGCGCCAAGCCTTACTCACACTATCTTTCCAATTTCTAATTTTACGAGCAGTTGTAAGGCAGCAGTGAAAAAAGTGATGTCTAACTAAGATGGGCTCAATTTAGTCTATTTTTTTAGCTGTCTGGCCGCACTGATAAATACTGATGTCAACCTGTCCTGGCGACATATAGCTAAATTTAGCTTATCAATGTAAGATCATGTAAGACATCAAGAGCTTTCACAAGTCAACAAGTGATAGCTAGTTTCAGCCACTGAGAAGGAGTCATATTACAATATTAGATTCTAATTTGTTTTCTGAGAAAGGCATGACTGTATTTCAATGAAAATTTGCATTGTTTTAATGGACGTAGGCATGACGTTACTTGTTCCTGACAAAAGTGTTATGTAACGTGTGGTCATAACATTATTTATTTCAAGACGTTATCCACTGCAGGGCTTACCCTGGCTCGGAATTTGTTGTAGCCAACTCTTTAGCCAAATGAAAAAAGTTGTAGCCAAATGAAATTGAATTTAGCCAAGGTTTTAGCCAGAAAGTAGTGTCAAGAAGTTGTTCTGTATTTTACTCTTTGCCCACTAGCGGGGACTGTTGACATCTGCTGATAACCTTTGCAAACAGTTTGGACCCAGATCAGGCCCAACAAAATGTCGGGCCTGATCTGGATCAAAACTGTTTGACACCCTGATGGTTTTGAATAATTCCAGCATTCAAAGAGTTAAATATGGCACAATAATAAAGTGTAAAGGAATAATAAAAGCAATATTGGAAAATCCAAAAAGCTGATCAAAATACACTTTTTCGCAGATACATAATTTTTGAACCAACTAGAGTGTACTTTTAGCCATTGACTTAAATTTGTAGCCACTCCACATTTTTAGAAGCTAATGGCTACAATGGCTAATGGCAGGGTGAGCCCTGCTCTGAATAACAGTAACGGCATATGATAAAATCACATTCAAAAGGTCATATGATAGACAGAATCTTACACTCGTGATCATTTTATATTAAATTTGTTATACTCCCCAAAGGCTCGTTTAATAAATTTCATATGAAAAAATCACTCATGTAAGATCCTCCATTTACACAAATGGAATAAGTACTGCACTGTCTTTTCATCTGTATATATATTAGATAAAAGAGAAACAGTGTCATATATCAAAACAATTGGTGCATTCTTTTTCGGATAACATCAGGATTAGTCAACCGTTGAAAGTGATGTTCACTGTTCTTGGGTTGACAAATCCTGATTTTAGCCTAAAAAGATTACATCAATTGTATAATGACCAAGCAAAGACTTTTTGCTAAGGCCAGAATTTTTTTATTAGTTGATTTACAAACCCTCCTACTGTAATTTTTGGGAAAGTAGGAAAAAATAAAATTTAATTTCTAAACATTTTTTTTATATTATCCGCCCACTCTAAATATTATTTATTTAGTTGAAAAAATTATGCATTTTTGAGGTTCTGTCTGTGTATTTTTGAGAGCGACACTGTTAAAAGTGATTGTCCTGTCCAGATTTTTAGTATATGATCAAATATTTAAAGATTTAATACAGACTGTTGGTTTGCCTATTACTAGTTTTACTGTTTCTGGAGATATTAAAAAAAAGCTCTGAAAATATTTAAAAGACAAAACAAAAAAACTCTGAAAATGATCAGTTAACTGGTCATTTTCAGAGCTATTTTATTTTTTTTTTGTCCCCCGACCCTAAATCTGAAAAAAATTCCCGTAAATCAACTAATAAAAAAGTAATGGCCTAAGCATCAGTACTACAACAATAACAACAACAACTATTCTTCCTCTTGCAAAAAATTCACTATACTGGCTATGGTTCTTGTGGCAATTTTGTGCTCTTGTAAAATAGCTTTAGCACCATTTGGGTCACGACACTGAGCTAATTTCAGTTGTGCAGTACTGATTCCATGACGAGATAATTTCAAAGAAATGGCATCACTTATGATTTTCTTCTCAACTAAATTTTTCAACGCTGATCTTATTAAATGATAATGCAAGGAATGCACATCTTTTGGTCCACAATGCTTCAGAAGTTCATTTGAAAAGAGCTCATGCAGTGACATGACATCTTCTGTAGCATTGTGGGCTAAATATTGCTTTCCTAGTATAGTATTGACAAGAGTTTCCTGTTTGTAATTGGCAACTTTATCTTTTGGGAAGACTCTCCTTGCCACTTTTACTGTGTCTACATATCCACTAATACTTTTTGCTGCTGTTGATTTAAGGCCAAATTCATTAAGTTTATTCAACAAAATGGGGATATCAAACATTGCAATGTTATGCCCCACCAGTATTGAAGTGTCTTTCTTCTCCAAGAACTCAATGAAATTTAAAAGGGCCTCCCTTTGGGTCACTGCTTGAACTTCCTCTCCATTTTGGTACAACTTGTTGGAGGACCTATGGAAAGTAATGCCTGTAACTTTGCTGGCTTCTTTCGAGATATCACATCTGGGCAGTACATAATTACTGAACTTGTTAACACCATTGTACGCCGCAATTTGAGTGATGTCACTGTTTCGGCTGAGACTAGTTGTTTCTAAGTCGAATATAATAAATGATTCATTCCCCCTGAGCTGAGGAGGTGATGGAATTGTTACAACATCAATATCTGATGCCATGTCTAAATTTGGTTCATATGTGTCACCTTCTTTTACTGAAGCTAGGTTTTGAGATTTCCTATTCATATTTTTCAGCTGAAGGCGTTGTTTTTCAAATGCTGCGGTTTTTTGGTTTTGTTTGGTCCACTGCCTTTTCCTGTTCAATGTTTTGGATATTTTCACAGTAATTTCCCCTGGAGACATAGATGCTGTGACATTTACCTGTAATGACAGTTGATGTAAGATGATACTACATACAATCCTATGGCTATTATCTTAATGGTCCCTAGTACCATAAGGTCCAAAAGTATATGGTTGACGGTGGGAATACCTTGTTAAAAGTTTTCTGTTAGTCTTGGTTACCAATTATTAAGGTGATATCAAATTCAAAGTTTACATTTGGGGAGGCATATGTCAGCTGATGAAAAGCAACAATATGAAATGACGTTGAGTTTGCAACAGAATATAAAATCACATATATATGATGTAATCCAATCATGCAGACATCGCATTACATCTGCAAGTGCATCAAAAACTTCTCCATTTTTAAACAGTACAAAGCAGCGCTGATAAAGTGCTATTTCCAAGGACAAATCATAATATGAGACCCGATATCAACTCTATTTGACGATCCAGATCAGCTGTTATTTCTAGAAATCATATGATCTGAATCCACACTGTTTTGTGACCACCAAATGAGTTCATAATTCTTTATCAAACTGATGTCACTGGGTAAGTGTTGCTTGAAAAGCATCACATTGACATGAATATAGATCTATCCAACACGTTGAAAGATATCAATCGAACAATAGCTAGTTTACATTATATTTTTCACAGAAGTTTCCTGAGCTTACGTAGATTAGGCCAGAAGTTTTTTATTAGTTGATTTATGGGATTTTTTTTTCAGATTTAGGGTCGGGGGGACGAAAAAAAATAAATAAAAAAGCTCTGAAAATGACCAGTTAACTGGTCATTTTCAGAGCTTTTTTTTTTTTTTTTTTTTTTTTTTATCATTTTCAGAGCTTTTATTAGTTTTAATATCTCAAAAAAAACAGTAAAATCAGTAAGGCAAACCAACAGTCTGTGTTAATTTTTAATATTTTATCATTTTCCTAAAAATCTGGACAGGACAATCCCTTTTTACAGTGTCACTCTCAGAACCTCAAAAAAATATTATATTTTTCAACAAAACAATTTATAGTTTATAGAGTCCACAGGGGGTTAACTCAGTCACAGTGCGGGTGATTCTTTATGAAAGTTGTCAATGATGCTTTATGAAAAGGGTTACAGATTCTTTACTTTGGGTTAATGATTCTTGACAAGATGCGATGCTCATGCCAGAAACTGGATGAAAATGGTTATATTAGACAGTTTAAGAGTCAAATTTTGTTAAAAGACATATAAGCAGCATGTTTTATGAAAGTCTATGCATTTATCATACAGTTTAGCTGTCCAACAATTCACCAATTACAATAGAGATGCTAAGTTGCAACAAATGCCATATGTGTATATTTCATAGTTTTATCGAGCAAAAAATGCTTGGAAACGAACCATTATATTATATATTTGGTAAATGAAGCTTAAATTCTTCCTTAAATATATGTTTTAGCCAATTTCAAAATTTTTTGAAGTTAATGGTTCTTTATGAAAGGCTACAAATGCTTTATGAGCCTAAAATTCGGGTTACAGGTTCTTTTAGAAAGTTGTTACATATTCTTTATGAAAGAAGTTACAGGTTCTTTATGAGACAAATGCAATTTCGTCCTGGTATACAGCCGTAATGCATTTTTTGCACCAATAAATGGGCTGCAATATGAGATTTCCAACAATGTGGTATGTGTGAGCACCAAAGGCTTAGACCAGCCTCATATATGTGCAGTCTGATCAGAGCCTTTGCTAGTCGCTTAAAATCTATTGACCGATTAGCATTTGAAGTTTCTTAGCTTAAAAGGAGGCCACACAGGCTCGTCTGAGCCTATTTGTGCCAAAATGCCACAATGTCCATGTGCGGATCCAGAGGGGGGATAGGGGGTCCAGACCCCCCTGGAAAATCACAAGTTATAGTTATATGGGATTCTATTGGTCCCCCACACCTGGAAAAGTTGGACCCCCCCTGAAAAATGTGTAATAAAACCATTGGACCCCCCTCTTTAAACTGTAAAATAAGTTGATGAGCCTGGACCCCCACCCCCACCCCCCCCTGACAAAATATTCCTGGATCCGCGCATGGTGTCCCGGTACAAATATCTTTGGTGGTGTTGGGTTGTGTTGATGCTGTACTGGAAAAAAGTTGAATTTCGACCTTAAGACCCCATCCCCAGGGTCTGGGGAGGTAGGAGAGGGGGTAGGAGAGGGGAAGTCAACAATTTTTCCGTCATGTTAGGGCATCCCACACTTTACTGGGCAACCTTGCCCTATTTCCCCACAGACCACAAATCCCCGAATCATCAAGAATCGATGTTAGGATTCGTGGAGAATTGTTTTTTTTTTCAATTCATTCGTTATGTTCTACGATTGAGTTACGAAATAGGTAAGAAACAGTTACGAATATTCGCGGGATTCGTCTGAATTCGGCCTTAGTGCCGTATTCACTACGATGTACAATAACCCTATTAATAAGTTAAAGAATAGATCACGAATTAGTTAAGAATACGCCGAATGCAGCACGAATTGGGTACGAATTAACAGAAATCCGCGACAATTCGTGATGATTCGCGAGATTTTCTCTCACCTCTCACGACAGTTATAAAAAAAGCCCATCCATGCTTGGGGGGATCAGTTCCAAAATGAACGTTCCTCGTTTGTCAGCTGTAGAATTGATTCTGCAACTTGAGTGTCTAAACAGCTACTTATATAGCTAGAAGAAAACAACTACGTTAATGTCGAGAGGCCCTGGCCCTGGCTCTTTGACTTGGAAAAATATGGTAGCTCACCATCAGCAAAACCACCAGCCAGGAGCTACTGACTGATCCTGATTGTGCTCCTGAATCTGCCAAATTTGTTTCAACTTCCAGGACTGGCTCGAATGTATGCACGTGATGGGGTAGTTACTCTAAGGGAAAGTCCTTCTACTATCTCTTTCTTGGTTTCATTGCTTGTCTTAATATCCCGATTACCCATGAATGAGTTGAGAGTAGCTACGAATGCCTAAGAACGCATCCAAATCGATTACGATTCAGGTACAATGTCCAAGAATGCATTAGGAATTTGTTACGCAATCAAGCACGATTTTTGGAATCGGGGAATTCGTGGCCAAGCTTTGAACAGTTCAAATATTTTTTATCCCAATTCCCGATAGGCCTATGAATTGCAAGAACTGACTACGGATTGTATGATTCAGTTATTATTAAGATCTTCGCGAACTGAGTACGTTTAAGCCAACGAATCCAAATATTTGTCAATTCGTGGCGATTCGTGGGATTCGGGCCCTGTGTGGAATAGGGGTATAAAACAGTACTTTTTGCACATACTTTCACTTGAAACTGACAAGAACCCTTCTTGAATCAGCGGAAGGTGGCGCATGAACATACTTGTATATTATCTGTTTTCATGACCAATCTCAGGGAAATAATGGACTTTGATTGGGTCGCAATGGAACTCACGAACCTTGATGAACAGCTTGGCTTGCCTCCGACTGAGCTACGAGACCCACTAAAATTATACTCTCATATGAATATTACCGATAGCATGAAGGTGTTCCACTGGACTGATATCCGTCGTAGATGCTAATATTGCCCCTATGAATTCATACCAACCGCTACCATTCCAAATCAGTGATAGAGTGCTTGACTCAGAACCGACGGGTTGCGGATTCGAGCCTCACCGGCGTTACTGCCACATTTATCCTTGCTTAATACTGGTTCAACCCAGGAAGACCCGTCCCGACATAGATGAAGATTGTTGACTGCGACATAAATAATCAAATCAAACAAACAAGCAAGAGTTACCATTCCACTTCTTATCTTATGCTGTCCAGAAAACTAATTTATGTCTGTTCAAACATCTTTGAGATAGTAGAAGAAGAAAAGACAAACGAAGAAGTATTTTAGAAGAATGGTGATTTAGTTAAAATACATCAATATCAATAAAAAAAAAACGTATGAATAAAAAATCATATCTCATCAGACTTTATAATTGGGCAGCTAACCCTGTCTTCGGTGTTTCCGACAAAGTGAGATTCAAACCATCTTGCTTAGCTACAGAGACTTGCTAGAAAATTAAATTTTTGCTTGTAGCACATCTAGATATGATACTTTCCAATGAGCGATTTACAAAGGCGCTGATCAGACTGCGCGGATGCGCTAGCTGGTCTGTGCCTTTCTTAACGGTTCGCAACCACCAAAGACAGGATTACTCTCGGAAGCGCATATGTATTGATATCAATAATTGAGCCGTGACATGAGATTTCCAACAATGTGGTATGTGCGACCAGCAAAGCCTCAGATCAGCCTGCGCATACGCGCAGTCAGATCAGACAGAGCCTTTGCTATTCGCTTGAATATTATATGAGCGTTAAGCCACTGATTGAACATTATTTGGAGTTTCTAAGCTTAAAAGGAGGCTGCACAGGCTCGTTTGAGTCTACACGTGTCAAAACGCCACATTGTTGGAAATCACATGTCACGGCTCAAATTAGTTACCGCGTTGTCCTAAAATCTGTGAGCCACGCTGTAAATATGGGTTTCGTGCCCGGGTAGGCCAATCTCATTATATTTTGGTTATAACTGATTCCACGAAGGTGTGTCGCATACAACACTTAACCACCAACTCCCAAAGTCAAGGACACAACTTTGGCTCAAACCTGGTCCGGAATCTAATGTATTGGCACAAATCTCAGCCACCATCTCCCAAGTTCAAGGTAACAACTTCAACTCAGATGTCTGTCCATCGATCATACGTGGTTCGAGTCCTCTCTGTATCTCAATAACAGTTTAAGACATCTTCATGAAACAAATATCAATCAACATAAGACGACGTGTAATACACAAGGACTTTATACTGTTTTACCCTTTTTTAAAAAAAAAAAAAATGACCCGTTTAAGCGCAAAAATTGTAGATTTTGCAATTTAATCGTGTCCGCTCTGTAATAGAAGTACCTCGCCCCAAAAAAACAGTTTATTATATGGTAAGACTAGAAATATTTTCTTCTAACGTGCATGGACATCGGTAATTTGATCCTCTTGCCAATTACAACAAAAGCTGTCTGCTATTGTCGTATGCTGAATGTTTTTGAAGCCTCTTAGGCAAACAATGTGTACCCAGAACAGACTGTTGCAGTTTGCGTTTGTGCTAATATAATTGTCAATAATCTAAACAAATACTGGCATGAAGCAGCCGACTTGGGTGTAATGATCAAATGCAGTTTTGGCTAGCTTTTTGAGGTTGCATCAGACGTAAGCCCAGTCATCCTTTGACTTTTATGCTTGATTGTCACTCACCGAATGAAGACATGTTTTTGCATTTTTGCAGACAGATGATGCAGATTTGTCCGCATCCATGTTGTTTTCTGTCAATTTTAAAACTACACCCAATATTTCAAGTCAAGCTAGCTTTTATAGCTCAAGAAGAAAATGCACGGAGCCCCTTGGAGCCAGCTTGTATGCTTTAATCACTTTTCGTGCTACATCAAACGCTATTTAAGGGCAGATCCTGAAATTTTTGTCGGGATGCGGGGAAGGGGGACCAAGCCTTTGTAGAAAGAGTACTTGAGGGAACCCCCTCCCCTAAATCACACGCACCCTTTCCCCGAGGTATGTGACTTGGATAATGCATAAAAGAATGATGTTCGCATATACATGAAGAAACCAATGAAGCTTGGCTTTTTAATGGCCAAAACTTTAGATGTGCCGTAAGCTTAAGTGAGGATTATCGCCCGTACAGACACAAAAGCCGTACACTTTTCTTTATCACACCAGGTAGGTTGCAATCGAAAACGTTAACACTATCGACGAACGCAGATCAAAAATCGATAAAACATGGTTTTCTATTGTCATTTATCGCGCGATTGGCAATCGTAAACACCATTTCTTGCGATTATTATCCGCGTTCGTCGATTGTTAAGAGCCTTTTCAATTGCCGCCTACCCGGTATGTTTAATCTCAATACTGCACGAGCTTTTTGCATTGCTAGATGTTGTTTCGTTTTCAAATTATGAGTAAACAACTCCAGCGAAGAGAACTATAATTGCAACTGCAGGTATCCAGAAATCTGGCGTCTGGGACAGGGTTCACAAATAGTCTGCTTTTTATAGGTTATTTGTTAGATTCTGATGATTGGATATATCATTAGGCGGGGCAAGTTTGCCAATTTTGAAAAAAAAATCATTTGTATTTCCTTTGGGTACTCAAAAGAACCCTCTAAATGAGACGTTTCTTTTGGGAATCAAAACATGTAAATAGTTGCTTTTCGTTTATCAAGAGCAGTCTAACAAGTAAGATTAAAGTTATTATGGACAATGTTTGCCTTAATCTTTCATGCCTGTGTGGGGCGCAGTGGCTCAATTGTATGTTTGCTAGTTCAGACGCCAGAGTCACTGTGTTGTGTCCTTGAGCAAGACACCGAAACTGGTATAAAACAGAAGGATAAGAAATCGTCCCGATCCGACTGGGATGAAACATATTAAAGCAAACAGATATATTACCGGCTGCTTATTACTGGATCCATCCAGGTAGACCCATCCCGACAAGACCAAAAGATTGTTAACTCGGGCGTAAAGAATCAAGCCATGCAATTCAAAACAAGCAAACGAACAAACCAAGTGCTCCTACTCTGCCTGTCAGGCTCAACTCTCACTAATTCATGTGAAGTCCCTCCAAATATGCTGAGCCACCCCAACCCCATCAATCCACCGCATGCTCCTTTTGGGAGTTTCGAAAAAGACATATTGATGTCCCGGATACAATGCTACAGTGCTGGATGCTGATAGCAGGGTTTGGATATTTATGATGCATGGGAGGATCCAGAAAATTCTGTCTGGGGGGTTGGGTGTCCTGAAAACTCTATTTTAGTTTTTTTTACAGAGGGAAGTGCGGACCTGGCCTCCTTTTCAAAGCATTTGGACCCAAGGGGTCCTCCTTCTTCTCGAGGTTGTCAATAACAGTATTTCTAAGGAAACGTATAACAACTTGTGATCTTGCAGTTGGGATGCAAACCCGCTGCCCCCCACCCTCGGACACGCACATGTGATGCTTAGGTAACAATCTGAACTCTGTAGCTCAGTCAGTTGCCTATCTGCTTAATATGCAAGCAGACAGGAGATCGCACCCAGCATATTTTTCATGGAGAGTTGTTTCCTCTCCTGATGATTCAAGAAGACCAAGTTGCAAGTTACTTGTATAAGAATGAGCAAAAGTAATGGTAAACTGCCCTACAGTAGGCTTGCATAGGAACACTGTAGTTAAGTTGACCACAGCTGTTTACCATAGACAACAAATCAAATCAAACAACAGTTAAATTAAACGAAATCAGAGACTATGTCTCGGCATCACTGATATAATATTGAAATAAATTTTAACCTTAATCGTAATGATAGGGCGTGATTTGCTTGACTTGCGGCAAATTTGGATGGGATTGGGCCCTTTTAGTATCTCCCTGTCTCTTGGAGGAGTCCCCACATGACAGAAATATTGTTGACTGGGCAGTTAAGTCTTAATTCAATCAATAAATAAGTCAGGGTTTCAGTACAAGGTTTAATTGCCTTGATATTTGATTCTAAAACCATTAACATATTTGCAAATTCTTTCATAAAGCATCCGAACCCTTTCATAAAGAACCAGTTATCCATCATTCGTACAGGTAAAGAACCTGTTACCAAAATATGTTACTGATTCTTTATCACTTTTTTTGGCTTGTCAATATTAGTCATTTAAAATAAGCCCTTTATAGTTTTACATGAGGAGAAAATTGTTTTTTTCAAACACATTTAGATTGAACTTGAAGTTGTATGCACACTATCTTTGATGGAATATGTACTTTTATAAATATACTGATTTTTGTTATGGGTTTTAACAATATCTGAATTAAACCGCTCATTAATCCCTGACACATAAACTATCATCGCAAAGACTGACAGAGTAAAACCATTAGCTTTTCAATTATATGAATTCATAAAAATAAAATACTTTCAGGCTTCAAGAATCTTACGTTTAATGCGGTTTCCCATCACCTACCTTATACTGATTAAGGAAATCATAAAGCACCTGTAACCCTTTCATAAAGCATCATTGACAACTGTCATAAAGAATCACCCCGCACTGTGACATAGTTAACCCCCTGTGGAGTCGGCGGATAAAATAAAAAAAAAAAATTAGAAATTAAATTTTATTTTTTTCCTTCTTTCCGGAAAATTACAGTAGGAGGGTTCGTAAATCATCTATTAAAAAATTTTTGGCCTTATGTATATAAATTGGGATATATGCACCAATGATTCTTCCCACATGTGTAAACCGTTAGAAATATAGTGTGTTTTAATTTTTATGCTTTTTCATAAGCCTTTGGCCGATCAGAATAGAGTTTAATGAGGTTAATTGCCCTTTTTTCAACCCAAGCGCATCGATAGAGACATAAGAGCTAGACATAAGAGCTATTAACACAATGCCAGCTGCAAGTTCTTTTAACTCTTTGCCTGCCAACCATGATTTTGCTGATGAGCTCTGTAAACAGTTTTCACCCTGATCAGGTCCAACAGACGGTCAGGCCAGATATGGATCTAAACTGTTTCACACTCTTTATAGTATTACTGAAGGAATTTTGTGTAACAATATTATGGTTTTACTTATACAGAAATGTTGAAAAAAGGGTGGGAGTATCAACTGTATGTTATAAAGAGAAAAACATGTAAAAGATACCCAGCATGCATTTCAGCCAGTAGTGGTCAGTTAGTGGAAATGCTCATAACTCTTAAACTGCATGGTATATTTGGATCAAATTTTGCATACATGTACTTATTATCCCCATGCTTTTTTAAAAAAGCGAAGGGGATATTGTAATCGCCTCCGTCCGTCCGTTATGCTATCTCCTCCTAAACCATTGGACGAAATTCAACCAAATTTGGTGTGTGAATTACTCACATAAATGGGGCGTGCAACAGCAAATTTTTCTGGCCCTGTCCCCTGGGGCCCTGGGGAGGGGTCAAAAGGTCAAATATCATTTAATTTCAATTACAAAGTCAATTTTAATGATTTTTATACCAAACTTTGTGTGTGTTCTCACAAATAAAAGATACAAAACATATCAGACGGGATTTTCATTCTGTTGCCTAGGTCATGCCCCAGGGGTCGGACTTTGCGGCACTGGGGGTGCCCAGGGGGTCAAAAATTTACTTTTTTCAAACATGGTCATATGGCATATCAAATCGACGGGGATGAAGAGCAGAACAGAATGCATGTAAAATTTTCATCCTAGGGTCAAACTGGTGACCTTGGGGTGAGGTCAAAAGGTCAAATCTTAAATTTCTGGTTACCATGTCAATTTCAAAGATTTTTATACCAAACTTTGTGTGTGTTCTCACAAATACACAGGTGGGCATCAGCGGAACTACCCCGAAATCGCGTTAACGTAAATTTGTTCCTTCGTCACATCCAGGACCTTTCGCGGTAGTGGCATCGTCACGGAAAAGCCAAACAAAGGAAGGTACTCTAGCTTAAAAAATTGTTTTGATTTTTTGTAAAAGAATGAGCTTACTATGTAAAAATCCGGCAATGCTATTCCATGTAGATATGATTTACCTTACTAAACAGGGCAAATGCAATGTTGTAAATAGCTTTGCTTTGAGATGAGAACTGTAACCAAATCGAACTCAGAACGGGATTTCTTCACTTTTATGTAAAAACGAAGAAAGTATGCAGATGTTTTGCCAGTTTTAGCTCAGAACAAGAGCATTTTACAAATGGCATGTACATGACAGCCCTTATTCATCCTTCGGACGTAAAAAAAATCGAATCGATCATGTTCTATGAAGGAATTAATGCCAAAGTGTTCAGGCATAGTATCCCCTTCGCCATCAGGGTAGTTGTAACATCACGCTCTAGTTCCTTTGAGTATACCATATCAGTACATACAGTGCATGCAGGCGCGGAGAGAAATGTGTGTAATATTGTAGTATATACTGAAACACCCCAAACCACCACCAATCCATCTCAAACGCTGCTCCTGGTGTACAAACTAGCACACTTACCCCTGCCCCACCCCAAGTCCTCACCTCCAAGGCCCCCACAACCTTTAGCTCAGCCTTTTGCGCGGATGCGCTACAGATGTAAGTATCAAGTCTCGTCTAACGGCCCAAATATACTTGAAGTGTATATCATTTATCTACATGTATATATGAGGGTCTGGATTGGGGGGGGGGGGTCTGGTATTCACTATTCATTAAAAATTTAGCCCATTAATCATCTCATTAAAATTTTGGGTTATTCATTAAAATGAGACCAATTATTCATTAAAGTAAGAAAGGTGGCAAAGAAATCTGATTACTCACTATTCATTAATTTTTTCTTCAATTCATTAAAAAAAATAGGTTTATTCATTAATTTTTTGGCTCATTTTTCACTATTCATTATAAAAAAGGGCCATTATTCACTAATCATTATACCCAATTCAGACCCTCATATATGTGTCAGTACATGCACATGAAAGTCCTTGTGAAACTTTAAAAGTGTGCAAGCTAATCTGAGTTGTGGCACATGCGATAAGTGGCAAAATCTCACGTACTGACACATATCTCCATGCAGATAAATGATATACACTTCAAGTATATTTGGACCGGTGGACGAGACCTTATACTTACATCTGTAGCCCATCTGCGTGAAAAGGCTAAGCTAAAGGTTGTTGGGTCTTGGAGGTGAGGCCTTGGAGTGGGGCAGGGGTAAGTGCTAGTTTGTACACGGGAGCAGCGTTTGAGAAGGATTGGTGGTGGTTTGGGGTGTTTCAGTTGATAATACAATATTACACACATTTCTCTTCGTGCCTGCATGCACTGCAGGTACTCACATGGTATACTGGAAGGAACTAATGCATGACGTCCAGGCCCCCAGATAAGAGTGTGTATTGGAAAATTATCATCTTTATTTCTCATCCAAAACATATGTTGTTGGTACTCAAAAGAACCGTCTTAATGAGACGGTTCTTTTGAGCACCCAAAACACATGTTTAAATCAATGGGTAAGAAAACAATTAAAATTTTACGCAAATAAAACTTCCTTATCTGGACCTATGTAACGTTACAACTACCGGGATGGCGAAGGCGATACTGTGCCTGAAAACTTTGGCATCATTCCTTCATTACAAGAACATGATTGGTTCGATTTTTTTACGTCCAAAGCACGAATAAGGGCTGTTTGTACATGCCATGTGTAAAATGCTTCTGTTCTGAGCTAAAATTGGCAAAACATCTGCATACTTTCTTCGTTTTGACACAAAACTGAAGAAATCCCGTTCTGGGTTGGATTTGGTTACGGTCCTCATCTCAAAGCAAAGCTTTTTTCCTCATCACATTTGGCCTGTTTAGCAAGGTAATTCATATCTACATGGAATAGTATTGTCGGATTTTTACATAGTTAGCTCATTCTTTTACAAAAAAACAAAACAAGCAAGAGTACCTACCTTTGTTTGCCTTTTCTGTGACGATGCCACTACCCCGAAAGGTCCCGGATGTGATGAAGGAACAAATTTACGTTAAGCGATTTCACGGTAGCTCTGCTGATGCCCACCTGTGAAATAACAGATAGAAATCATATTGAACAGAATTTTTATTCTGTTGCTGGGGTCATGCCCAAGGGGTGGGACTTGGGGGTGCTGGGGGTCCAAAAACTTTAGCTGGGAGATTTGCGATGGCGCCCCATCGACTGTGCATTCTAGTTTATTTTAACATTGTCCAGCCACTGGAATGCAAAATGGTGATGAGGCTTTGCGGAGCATCATTTTGGCTGGTCAAGGTATTTTAGTGAAAATGCTCATAACTCTTTACACTTTTTGTAACTGGCAGGGAAAATGACAAAGAAAAGAAAAAAATTTAAGTCACGCCAGGCCCTGGGGTTATAAAAACTTTATTCATGCTCAACTCAACTGAGCACGAAATTTTAACTGCTCATAAAAACTAAAATACTGACAACTGAAGAAGTTTCTTACTTTAAGTCTCTCAGATGCTTACAAATGTTAAAATGCCAACAATTGTTATCTATAGCAATTTTCCTCCTGCTGCATTTTCATATTTGCTAACATTATTGACTTATTTAAGTATAGAGGCAAACAATACGGACACAGATCAGACTGCTCCTGTATGATCTGGTTCTACACTGCTTTCAAAGATGTTTCTAAAAGCATCTCAGCAGAAGACAAAACGGACAACATTTGTTGTGAATGGTGCTTTACAGGTTAACTTACCCTATTCATATATGGTGACAGAACTTGCTTTGCCTCTTCACATAGTGAACAGCCATCCTTGGTAAACAGATAAATAATTGGTAGATTCTTTTTACTGGTACTATAATATCTTTTTGTTGTGTTCTGATAGATTCTGGTAAAATTCACAAGCTGTCTGTCCAAATTCAGAGGAGGAAATGCTACTCTCTGAAAGATCCTGGTCAAATTCACACACTGTCTGTTCATGTTCAGAGGTGGCACTGCTGCTATCTCCCTATAAAAGATATTTGTAAAATATTTCAGTTTAATATATACATGAAAAAAATTATATTCAAAATACAGTAAAACCTCGAAAAGTTCGAAATACTCGCCAATACGAATTACATTTCTGTCTACAACACATGTTATGGGTGTGTAAAAGAAACATATGTTTGATAGGGGGGAAACTGATAATAATCATTTTTGTTGGTCATACACTTTTATGTCTACCTTATGTCTTCATGATACACAATGTGGATTCTGATCAGATGGCTTTGTAAGAAACCAGCTGATCTGGATTTACAGTGTTTTTAAAAAAGTATAAATCCTGGTTCAGCAGGACAAGGGTTAACTCTTAAACAACAACCTTCAATTTGCAGCCGATGATGTTCTTAAATCTTGTTTCTGCTTTGGAAAACTAAATAAAACTAGATATTTCATGTGAATCCCCTGCTGCTAGATCATACACATGAATGTCTGGTCTTACTTTCCCCAAAATCAAGAAATTTAAGTTATCACAAAAGGATTTGCTATCTGCTGCAGCTGAGATTAGAATGCAATGGGGAATTTATTCAGAATGGTCAAAGTTTGTCATTTTGAAAGTATAGGCTTAGTAATGTTTCAGCAGGATCCGTTTTTACATATTTATTAAACGTCATATTTCCATGTGAAGTTGGTAGATGATGTAACCCTTTGTATTTTAATGGGCTCTTCCTTCTGGTTTGATGCAATAAACTTGGGATAGTCCAGTGTACAAATCTAGGGGTGTCAGTTTTTTTTTTGTTTTGTTTTAAATATTGTATTCTTTTGTCTGATTTACAAACAGTGTAGACCCTGATGAAATGCAGCATTGTGCTGCATTTCATTTGGGTCTTCAGTCTTCACTGTTTGCAAAACTACGTGTATAGGGTTTTCCCAAATCCAAGGGGCTAATCAATAGTGTTGATATTCTTTCATATTCCGTTCATTCAGGAATATACATTTAGACTGGTGCAGAGGAGGCATTAGAATGGTTGCTCTTTGCATTAATTCATAGGAACAAACTCTGAGTCCGTAATTAGCACCAGGCACTGTTTTCTAATCTTGTAGGTTTTCTCTATTCCAGAAGGAACCGTTTTTAGCCAACAGTATTTATTGTCATGAGAGCAAAATCTTAACTAGTGTCTGTTTCTATTGCACACTTCGGCAGTCTTCAAATGAAAATCATCCATTTATAAATGTGTCTGTGCTAGCAACATAATAAAGTATAAAGATCAAACAGCAAGTCTCTTTTTTTTATTAATTCCTTCAACCATGCCAGTAAGAAGTTCTTGTTCAACTGTCAACATGTAGTTAGTGTACTGTACATTTTCAAGAATTGGGACAGCAATCAAACCATACATCATATATTATGGCAAAACCAGGGGGAAAGACTGCCTGAGGTGGGGCTCAAATTTATGGTCCCCTGAGCACTAGCCAGGCACTCTAACCACCTGTGCTACCCATTCAGTTGTCCTGTCCTAACCACCCCTTATGGACTACACTGTCTCCCCAGGGGACAAAAATTCCTTTTGTCTGCTTGTAATTAAGAGTGAAATCTAGAAAGGAAGAGTATTTCTTCGCAAAGCACTTGTCCTACAGCACTCGTCCTGTAGGACGAATCCTTTGGGAAGAGTGCTTTGGGAAGAATTACTTGAGGAAGTCATATCACATATTTACACCCTAATATTCTTTATTGCATACGTTTTTAAAGGACAAGTGCATGTGTTTGCAGTACAAGTGAAAATTGTAAGCCACTCGTCCTGCAGGACAAGTACAATATTGAAATATATTTGTCCCCTGTTCCCCTTCACTTTTTCAGAGCTAAGCCCAGGGGCAGATTCAGATTTTTTTGATAGTATGGGGTTCAAATTTACAAAGGGTGGTTTGATTTGTTAATTTTACCTGATTATATATGAGCCAAGGCATGAGAATTCCAACAATCTGGTATATGCGACCAGCAAAGCCTCAGATCAGCCTGCGCATATGTGCAGTCTGATCAGAGCCTTTGCTAGTTGCTTGACTATTCTATGAGTGTTAAACTACTGACTGAACATAATTTGGAGTTCCTAGGCTTAAAAGGGGGCTGCACAGGTTCGTCCGAGTCTACACTTGTCAAAATGTCACATTGTTGGAAATCACGTGCTGCAGCTCAATTATTATTATTTTTTCCTGATTTTCCTTCAATTTCTCCATGTAAATGAAATCATTTTCTCAAAGGGGTCGGGGGAGGGGGTCAAGCGAATCCAAGGAACCCCCTCTTGATCCGCCAGCTCTGTGGATATGGCACTCAGCTCTCATGATGACCTCTTTCATTGCATGGACCCAGTGGGAAAAGGTCATCCCATTGAGGTGGGGCACTTTAACCCATGACCCCCGGAATACTAGATGGGTGCCATCCCGGGGGTGCCACCACAAATGCAATCATGTGCATCAATGTTTTAAATATATTGCTTTTACTCCTTGTTTCTGTATTCTTCATAAAGTTTTTCGTTCAAGAAATTCTCCCCCAACGTTTCATTCATCCACTACCACAAAGAGGTGAGTGATCTTACCGCCTTTTGATGCACCTTTCTTTGAAGCCAGCGTTTCTACTTTCGGTTTACCTATCTGGCAGGTACTCGTCGAATTATCTCCCTTGTCGCAGGCATTACAGCAACGAACTGACCAATGAGAATTTGCAAGTGCGTTCTTCCTGTCAACGAGAAAATAGATCGATATTAGTACGCTTCGATAAAGTTACAATCATTTTTGCCTTTCTATTGCTCTTTTACTTTTATTTTTCAAAGTGCCTAAATATTTTATGATTTTTTTCTTAATTTCACCTAGACGATTTAAAGTTTTTGAAACACGGTCAATTTATCAAAAACTATTTACCTAGAGCGGAGTTGAATTTTTGGGTGTAGTTAGGTCAACGCCATCTTTAAACAACATGGAGGACAATCGACCAAAAACTTTTACAAGTCCATGATGCTTTCAATATTTTTTAGGTTTGTTAATGATTAATGGAGTTGTTACTGTGTTAAAATCAAAACAAACACATTTGGGATTAGGGGATTGGTTGTTTGAAAGAAATTACAAATATTGTGTTTGTTTTTGCATGAAAAAATGTTGACTGTCCAACCACAGGAGCTTGAAGTTCAGTCCTTATATCACCTATATAGCCTCAAAAGCTCATAATGACATTACGTAGTAATGACCAGGAGTGAAACTAAGCTCTCGGTAGCCATTCCGGCTCCAGTTTCCGGTCAATCAGCAGTGAATGTTGCGACGGCAACGTCAAAGTGTTCGATAACTTTTCGGATATACTTTAATATAGTGGACCTATGTGGAATCCTGCCTTATAAGAGGATGTATCCATACAAATGTGGTATCAAAATAAACTTTGACGTCTTAACTACACAGAAAGACCAATAATAATAGCTATATCCTCGTATAAAGTGATTATCGAGGCCTTTAAACTTCATAAGGGTCAACGTAATTTTCGCTTCATCGGGCATCAGTGTACATGATCATTTCCAACACTCGTGCAAGCCTCTGGGATTATGCACTTTGGAAATTAGATCTTGGAACGATTGGGCAATGATTATAAATGATACCCATTCCGTGTTTTCTGCAATAAAAAGGTTCTCACAGCATAAAATGAACAAATCCTTCACTCCGGTGAATCTTGTTGACAAGTCAGCCATTTTGGTAGAAAAGTAGATAAAAAGCGCCTGGATAACACTTGCTATTGTCGCGAACTCCCCAGTATCTCTCACAAGATTAAAGGGTGCCGAGTCATAGAGGGGCATCGATAACAGAAATGCCTTTCATTCCGTATAAGTTACATTGACGGAAAAAACGCATTTTGATATAAAAACATTGTACTCTTAAGAAATGTGGAATCATTTCTATATAGAGATGCAACCAGATTTTTGGCAAAGACTGAATAATTGTTTTCTCAAGAAACGTGGATGCATTTCTATCTAGAGATGTGACCAGATTTTTGGCCCAGACTGCATGATTGTTTTCTTAAGAAATGTGGAATCGTTTCTATATAGGGATGTAACCAGATTTTGGCCAAGACTGAATAATTGTTTTCGCAAGAAATGTGGAAGCATATCTATATAGGAATGATTCCACATTTCCTAAGAAAACAATTATTCAGTCTGGACCAAAAATCTGGTTGCATCTCTATATAGAGATGATTCCACATTTCTTAAGAAAACAATGTTTTCATATAAAATGCGTTTTATTCCGTCAATGTAACCAATACGGAATAAACAGCATTTCTGTTATAGATCCCTGTCTATGGATACATCTTCAAGAAGACGAATAATTGTTGGGGAGTTTTACAGCATAACTCCCCAAGACATGATCGATGTATGAAAGACGCTTGCATTTTCATTGAGAAATTGGAATGGCCGACATCAACCGTGAAAAAACACTGACCCTTGCCTGATTTAACTGATCATTACAAACGATATTTGGACCCAGGCGTATTGATTGTAGTATAAAACTGGAGATGAGATACAGTTGTATATAATTCGACCACACCAGTGTGGACACATCCTCTTATATGGCAGGATTCCACATAGGTCCACTATATTAAAGTATTTCCAACTTTTCTTCTACCTTATGATCAAGATGGCGACGTTAAGACAAAATAGGACAATGTCTCAAATATACTTTAAGTCGATATAGTACCGGGAAACCTATTTGTTAGGGCATAAACAATGAGACAATGACGTTTTCATCTACGGAATAAGCCCCAAGACGCTATAACTTGACGTTACGTTTTGTACGCCAAATCGTGCGCGACGTTAACGTCAAACGATCTTTGAAAAACAACGGTTTCAGTTTTAAATTCCCGCAAAGTTTCTGAAAAACAGAACGATTCGTGATAAGTGAATTTAAAGGTTTGATTTATTTAATTTTCTGAACACATTTAACTGATTGTTTCAGTTTTTGGTTGAAGAGCTTGTAAGTTTTGAAATGTATTTTATCCAAGTGTGACGAAGGCTCGGATTCACTGCGTCAAACCGGATACTGGAGCCGGAATGGCTACCGTTATTTTTTCCTTATTTTCAAACACTCATTATTTTGACTCAGTGATATGTCAGAAAAAGTTATCCATGCCTTGCATGACCTGTTGACATAGTTTTTATGGTTAGATGTTCAGTTTTCGCCAAAACCTCCTGGTAACGGCGATTTAAAGATGCCTGAAATTTAGTTTCACTCCTGGTCATTACTACGTAATGACATTGTGAGTTTTTGGTTTTGAGGCTATAGGGGTGATTTAAGTTTCGAACTTCAAGCTCCTGTGGTCCAACTAAGGAATATTTAAACTCGGTTGTCTGTCCATATTTTCACGAAGGAAATGTAGTGAAACCAATGTAAATTGGAAAGTAGATCATTGGCTTGCAAACCAGTTGCTTTCTTTTTTTCTTTCTCTATATACTGCCAGACCCTCTTTCGAGTATTATCGGCAGTTGTATTCTCCGGGTTGCAGGATGAAAGCCTACAAGGACATACTTTAATATAGTGGACCTTAGTCCGAGTTTTCTCTGACGTTTTAGTGGCTTTTCTTTATTTTGATATTTGCCACTACCGTCAGAGCTACTTAGCTATCGAAAATCCAGAATTCTCCCAGCCAGTCGTGGCTGGGCACTTTCAATGAAAAATAAAGTAATTGAATGAAAGATCGGTGACATAAAAAGTTAAAATAGGGTCGAGTTATGATTTATCTCTAAAATAAAATGATATTTTTCATTAAATCTTACAAAGATGGAAATTATCCACACCTATTGTACCCTACCCTGTGTATACATATAGTTAGTGATTAAGCTGTATTCATTACCCATCATTTCCCATTAATCACTTAAAAAGTGAAACTATTTTTATTTTTCAGTTGTATGTTCATTAGTTTTATCATATTAAGCAGTTATCTAATGAATACATTATACATCTGTCAATATTTTTGGTAAAAATACCCAATTTTTGATATGTGAAGAAAATTCTGGATTTTCGTAATATGAGTTACTCTGATGTTAGTGGCAAATATCAAAATATGGAAAAGCCACTTAAACATCAGAGAAGGCTCGGATTAAGTGGACCTATGTGGAATCCTGCCTTATAAGAGGATGTATCCATACAAATGTGGTATCAAAATAAACTTTGACATCTTAACTACACAGAAAGACCGATAATAATAGCTATATCCTCGTATAAGGTGAATATCGAGGCCTTTAAACTTCATAAGGGTCAACGCAATTTTCGCTTCATTGCGCATCAGTGTACATGATCATTTCCAACACTCGTGCAAGCCTCTGGGATTATGCACTTTGGAAATCAGATCTTGGAACGATTGGGCAATGATTATAAATGATACCCATTCCGTGTTTTCTGCAATAAAAAGGTTCTCACAGCTTAAAATGCACAAATCCTTCACTCCCGTGAATTTTGTTGACAAGTCGGCCATTTTGGTAGAAAAGTAGATAAAAAGCGCCTGGATAACACTTGCTATTGTTTCAAACTCCCCAGTAGCTCTCACAAGATTAAAGGGTGCCGAGTCATAGAGGGGCATCAATAACAGAAATGCTGTTTATTCCGTATAAGTTACATTGACGGAAAAAACGCATTTTGATATAAAAATATTGTATTCTTAAGAAATGTGGAATCATTTCTATATAGAGATGCAACCAGATTTTTGACAAAGACTGAATTTTGTTTTCTCAAGAAATGTGGATGCATTTCTATCTAGAGATGTGACTAGATATTTGGCCCAGACTGATAATTGTTTTCTTAAGAAATGTGGAATGGTTTCTATATAGGGATGTAACCAGATTTTGGCCAGGCCTGAATAATTGTTTTCTCAAGAAATGTGGAAGCATCTCTATATAGAAATGATTCCACATTTCCTAAGAAAACAATTATTCAGTCTGGACCAAAAATCTGGTTGCATCTCTATATAGAGACGATTCCACATTTCTTAAGAAAACAATATTTTCATATAAATTGCGTTTTATTCCGTCAGTGTAACCAATACGGAATAAACAGCATTTCTGTTATAGATGCCTGTCTATGGACACATCTTCAAGAAGACGAATAATTGTTGGGGAGTTTTACAGCATAACTCCCCAAAACATGATCCATGTTTGAAAGACGCTTGCATTTTCATTGGGAAATTGAAATGGCCGACATCAACCGTGGAAAAACACTGACCCTTGCCCGATTTAACTGATCATTACAAACGATATTTGGACCCAGGCATATTGATTTTATTATAAAAATGGAGATGAGATACAGTTGTATATAATTTGACCACACAAGTGTGGACACATCCTCTTATATGGCAGGATTCCACATAGGTCCACTATATTAAAGTATTTCCTTAGTACAAGTAACCATATCTAAATTACCGTAGGGTTCTTTAACCTGCACAGGGTGTGACTTTCCCTGCACAGGGGACATCCAGTTAACGTCCCGATTCGAAGGACGATGCACTTATCTAGCGTCATCCCTGCAAATGACACTAGAGAAAGCGTGTTCGGACACCAAATTTTTTCTCGCCGCGAGTGGGAATCGAACCTGGGACCTCTAGCACCAGAGGCAAGTGCCTAACAACTGAGCTACCACGCTTTCTGCTCCAGCAAAGATCCAGAAAGTGTACACTGTTTCGCACAAGAACACATTACCAAGCCTATGTACAGCTCCAAACCAACTAATTCCTGCCTTGAACTATCAGAGAATGGAATTCATTACCACCAGACCTTGTGCATGCAACACCTGTGGAGGATTTCACCGCCCGTCTACAGAGCTACACTTTCTACACAGTACAGCCCATGATGTTTTTAATTGTAAAATACTATTTGTTGCTGACATCACTTGCCCGTGATAACGCCTTGGGCAATACTAAAGTAGAAGAAGCTTTAAGTCTAGATTGGACATGCAGTCACTGGAATGATGATAGCATAAACAAAAACTTTTCTTTCTCTCTATTTTTTTTTATATCTTATCTTTCCGCTTTCTCTTTTTTTAAGTCCCAACACCACATGCTACTAATAGTCAGGATTGACCGACAGTGCATACACCATAGATGTAGATGCGTGTCTGACTTCAGATCCAGGGGTAGCAAGTTTGATCCCAGCCCAGTCCCATACTTTCATGGAGATGGATCATGAAATAATTTCTACAGCCATTCTCCTCCCTTCTACTGATTCAAGAAGGGATGTTGTCAGTTACAAAGGAAAGTATGTGCACAAAGTACTTGTTAGCCAATTTGTCAAGCTTGCCCAGGAAAAAAAATGTGGTTAGAGGAACTGACCCAGCGCCCTAGATAAGCTTTTGGGTCAATTGGGTATATACGCAACCTGGTTATCCTCAATTGCGCACTTGCAAAAAAAATTGCGTATTTTCATATATTTTTTACGCCACGTTTTTTTCCTGTGATTACACGTTTCTTATTGCATGAAGCCATCAGGACTGTGCTTGCATATTTATTCACTTCCATGGTCTGCCTTTCTAAAGTATCAATATGCCTGGGTCCAACATGGAAAGTGAATGAAATTTGTAATTGCAAACAGTGCAAGCCTTACTGTTCAGACTGCAGCTCTTGTTATTTAACTGAATTATGAATGATATTATGAATGTAATTATTTCATGTACCATAGTTGCTTTGATAAGTGCCCAGTGTTTGAAATTTCATATCTGCCGTATAGTTGCTCATTTATTCTACTGTCAATTACATATTTGACTCATGGCTCTAAAGTCTTAGTAACATGTTCATCCAACCCTTTTGCATCCAGAATGGTTAATATTCCTTAAAAGTTTGGCCATTCTGAGTACAACAGGATTCAAGGAGCACTGAGAACACTGGGTGTGCGCTTATCAGAGCATATGTAGTAATAAGTCACTATCATATCAAGTTGTCATACCATATTCAATAGAATAGTACTACAACTTAAAAATGGAAAATATGGATCCAGATCAGCTGGCTGCTGTTCAGTATCCATATTTGCATCCAATGGATCATCAGACTGGAAAGGATCATTGACACTTGCTATGGGTAAATGCCTATGGTTTTCAGTAAAAATGAAAGTTTGTCAATTGTCCCTTTAATCACCCTGAGGCTTCCCTGACCTAAGTACTTTATGGCTGTGAAATCCGTTTTCGATATTGAATGCTTCAAAGATGTAAAATTTTGGGTAGAACAATCAGTTTTACATTAAGATATATAGGAATCAGAAAACATTTTTTAAAATATCATTCCCCCCCGTGTGCCAGCAAAAGCTTTTGCATGAATATGTGTTACCATATTTTACACATTGTATGGAAACGGCTTGCTGGCACAAGGGGGGGAAAGATGTTCAGCAGCCCAAAAACCCAGGGCCTAAGCCCATAAAATGCCTTTTCTACCAAATAAGAAATTAATGACAGTAATGAAGTCCTCTAGAATCAACCTCCTAAATTGCTTTGTATTCTGTGCTAGTTTAATATAAAGTACTTAAAGTTTAAAAGTAGAATTAGCAAGGTTTTATGCATTTTTTTCATAAGAAAAAATCTCACTGTTATTAAATGACACATCTTTTGCAAACGTCCTGTACTTATCTATTTGCATGCTAGGGAATTGTTCATGTTTTTATTTCCGTCTGCTGACTTTCTTCAAAATTAAGTTTTTAAAAATAAACCAATCAGGACACCCATCAGAGTGTCAAACAGTTTGGATCCAGATCAAGACCGACATGCTATTGATCTTCATCTGGGTTCAAACTGTTTGCAAAAGGCTATTGGCAGACGACAAATTTATCCACTGGCATGTTAAGAGTTATAACAGGTAAATACTATAGTGTTCAAAATATTGTCTCGTATAGGGATATACATGCATCATGTATATCATAAATATTAGGACACTTTAAATGCATTTCAACATGCTATACCCTTTAAACAAAGCAAAAGGAATATTCAAAGGATCTAGTTAGAATCAGTTTGACTTTCCAATGCTAAATGGGACACTTTCATTCCTTCAAAAATATTCATTTCTTTTGTTGAGCTTTCAGTTTTGTATTATTTACGGTACATGTAGTCAAAAATGTACAGGTAACTTCAAAATTATCTCCCCAAAATCATTTTATTACAAAACGTATTTTGTTTTTAAAACAATTTCATCAATTATCGTGATTCGTTAATACTCTGCATATGGTATGTTCAATAGATATCACCATGCCTACCAAATAAATCAAGAAAACGTGCAGAAATCACTTTTTAAAGCACTTTTTATTTTCATGAAATTTCAGACCCCCTCCCCTTTCTACCCGCCATAACTATCGAGTGCGTAGGAATTTTGAAAATATTTTGCTATCTGGCTCTTGGCATTAGATTCACCTATTGCACTGATACTACATGCACCACACTAGAAGCTCAAAAGCAGCGTTCTGGGAATCAGAAAAATAGGCGTATAAGGCCCAAACCGTCAATGATCCTTTGTTGTTGTTGTTGTTGTAAAGAAGCTTTGCAATTTTTTTGTACTTATTAACTATTCATGTCACATCTGATTTAGAACATTTTTTTTTATGATTGAATTCATGGAAAGTGAATGAAATTTGTTATTGCAAACAGTGCAAGCCTAGCTGTTCAGACTGCAGCTCTCATCCTGCCCAGCTGTATGGATTATAGTGGATTTACCCACATCCTGCTGAACCCAAATTTATCCTTTTGTTGAAAACACTGTGGATACAGATCAGCTTGCTTCTGACAAAGCCATCTGATCAGGATCCACAATGTTGTCCACTCTGAAAATCCAGAATTACATCTGGAAGATGAAAAATGGAGAAGAATGTGATGCATAATATAAATTAATATTCTGCATGCACAGCAAGGGTTCATAATAATAGGCTTAATTGTGTGTAGTTTTTGATGTTTTCAAAAGTATCATAACTAATTGCTTAACATATTATCATTGTGATTGTACAGCTAATTAGGTGTCTGTTTGCAGTAAGGATACTGCAGAGAGATGCATGATTGGATGTACAATACCAAAATGCTGTTGGTTGCCTTGTGTATAATATTTATGTACATATGTATATATTGAGGGCCTCATGGAAGATTAGTTATTACATGTATGTACTTATGTATGCGCTAAATGTTGTTACCCTCAAAAAATAAAGTCTTTACTTACTTACTTACTTACTTACAAACTAGCGTATTTTATTGTACCTGAAGCAAATCTCGTCACCTTGTTGACATTCGAGCGTGTACACTTTGCAAAGTTTCACTTTCATCATGGTGTTTTTCCGCGAAATACTTGACTTGGCACCGATATTTCATTCATAAACTGGAGTTATATTGCGCGCTCGCTAGTAAAAAAATCAATACTCAACTGGCATTTGTTTATTACCCAAATGGAAACGAAATGGACCAAATGGTGCGCAATGACATCGTATGTAATTGCCCCGGGGTAATTGCATACCGATCTTTAGAATTGCTTTTCGGTATGCACACATTTCATTTTAACTGCTTTTTTGAGGATTTTATTTGCATATTTACGCAAATACGCTGCTTATCTAAGGTGCTGCTGACCATCATGACATGACCATAGCTGTTAAGCATCAAACCAAACAAAAATAAACAAGTGATTTTTTCGATCACTTATATGCACAGGGTTCAAAATTAAGCTCACATTACGCTAAATGTGAGTGAGAATTTCAAAATGCGAGGCCAAAATATTTGTACAAGAAAAGTGCAAAAATGTCAATCTGATTGTTGGTATAAAAAACCAAGATAATACAAACGACAATGATTACTTGCCATTTCACGTGACTATTTCTGGAATACTGACATTCTAAATTTGAATTCTAAACTTTCCAGAGGAGGCCTAATCCTAACACATCATCAATTTTTTAGTTCTACTTGGATATCTTCAAATGTTAATTATCCTTGTGTATAATAATGTGGCGGCTGCTAGTATGGAAATATTTGTGAAGCTGACATCGACTACCACTGAAAGCAAATCACCAAAAAACAAAAACTTGAGCCATCGTCCATTTCAGCTGCAGTCAAACTGTCCGGAAATGGATGAGGTAATTTAACATAGACCTCCAAAACAACATAACAGACGACGCTTCTTCCATCTAACCCAAAATGGCTTGCGCAATTTGCAAGAAATTAGCCCCGAAAACAATGAGTTCATATTAGACTGAATCTAATATGCATTGCATGTATATTCTGCTTTATATAGAAATGAAAGCATACAACATGTAGCAGAACTAGCACAAATTTATCGTCTATGTTGTTCTTGATAAATTTCGGCTCTTATTAAAGGGTTTTTAAAAAAATCAAGTTGATTTTAATTTTTGCCAGTGGATTTTTTTTTAACAAGCTAAATTTTACTTGAGGCAAAAATACTTGAGTTCTCTTGACCTGCTTTTTACAAGTGCCCCGTCCCCTGTGAAAAGAGTCAAGGAGATGCCCACGATCGGCAAAGCTGATCATGACATTGTATATGTTGAGTATGACATTAAGGCTAAAAGAATAAAACAGGCATCAAGCAAGATCTATCTCTATAAATGTGCAGACATGGTCGGCCTTTAAGACCACATGGCCCAATTTAAGGATGCGTACCGTTTTGAGAAGACCACAGTCACATGTCAGTTAATGACATGTGGGTCAAATTCAAAACAGGCTTTGTAGAGGCTGTAGAAAGGTTTATCCCATCAAAAATGACCAAAACAAAATACTCTGTGCCAGTGATCGATGCAACGTTCAAACGGCTTGTAAAAAAGAGACATAAGCTTTACCTTCGTTCTCGCAAATCAAAGGACCCTTATGTCAAGATTCATTACAAGCGGTTCAGAGCACATGTTCAGAAGGTATTGAAAGATGCCTATTGGAAATATGTTTCCAATATATTTACATTCAAGAACGAAAGCTCAGATCCTGACACTCCTAAGCCTGAAAAGGTTAAAAAATTTTGGTCATTTATCAAATCACTTAAAAGACGCGTTTCGGATCACATCACTCAGAGAAAACAGAATTCTTAAGACAGATTCTAACGAAAAAGCCAACATTTGTAATAGGCAATTCCAATCAACCTTCACACGTGAAGACGAATCTGACCCGCACTCGAAAGGGGCTAGTCCGTTCTCCTCCATGGGTGACATAACAGTTGACCCGAAAGGGGTCGCCAAACTGTTGGACAGACTAAATGTTCATAAAGCCTCTGGCCCGAATGTACTGAATGCCAGCGTGCTTAAAGAGTGTAGCAATGAGATCTCTCCAATACTGGCACTCATCTACAATGAGCCTTTAGCTCGGGGGATGTACCAGATGAATGGTGACAAGCAAATGTTTCTCCGGTCTATAAAAAGGGTGAAAAATACGATGCTGCTAACTACAGGCCGGTGTCGCTCACATGCATCTCTTGCAAAACCCTAGAGCATATCTTAGTCAGCAACATCAACAAACACTTAGCCTTTGATAGCATACTTGCTGACTGTCAGCATGGTTTCCGAAGTCAGAGGTCTTGTGAAATCCAGTTGGTCCAGTTTGTGCACGACATCATCAGCAACCTGGATGGGGCTGTGAATCGTGGGCACAAACAGACGGATTTAATCATAATGGATTTTGCTAAGGCCTTTGACAAGGTTCAACACAGGAGGCTATTACACAAATTGGAATATTATGGGATTAGAGGATCCACCCACAAGTGGATGAACTCGTGGCTCTCTTGGCGCACTCACGTGTTTAGATGGCCAAGCCTCAGATCCAGTCCCAGTGCTATCCGGTGTGCCCCAGGGATTGGTCCTAGGTCAGGTCCTGTTCCTCATCTTCATAAATGATCTGCGGGATAACATCAGGTCTTCTGTTCGCCTGTTTGCAGACGACTGTGTCCTGTATAGGAATATACATTGACACTTCAGGATTGTTTGATCTTGCAAGAGGACCTCACCAGTTTAGGACAATGGCAAGCCGATTGGCAAATGAAATTTAACGTAGCCAAATGTCACTCAATGAGAGTGACTCGGCATCAGCATCACAAACAAATTCTCTTCGATTACTCACTACACAATCAAACTTTGGAAAATGTTCAGTCGGCAAAATACCTTGGTATCACCATTACTGATAACATGGATTGGGGTCAGCATGTCTCTGAAATCTCTTCCAAAGCAACTAAGACACTTGGTTTCCTTCGCAGGAACTTGGCTTTTGCACCTAGGAGTACTAAGGAAGTTGCATACAAAACTTTGGTTCAGCCTAAACTAGAGTATGCAGCTCCCATTTGGAGCCCTCACTCGAATCTTTAGATTAATCAGATTGAGAAAGTTCAGAGGACAACAGCCCGCTGGACCTGCAGGAGATGGCGAAACACAAGTAGTTTTGGCGAAATGCTTGATGAGCTTGAATTGCCATTTTATGATACCCGGAGGGACCAGTCCTCCCTGCTTCTCTTTCACAAGATTCATTGTGGAGCAGTGTCTATTGAAAAAGACAAGTAAATGACCCCTGCTCATAGTTTGAAATCTACCAGGTCATCACATAGTGCTCAATACCACAGACACCAGACATACAGTGATGCCCTGAAGAATTCCTTCTTCCCCCGAACTATTCCACATTGGAATAGTCTGCCTCCTTCTGTGGCCAGTATCCAGTCCACAGAGGAGCTTAGGGCACTCCTTATTTAAACAAAAATTCAGCCAAAAGTTTTTGTATTTTTTTTGTTGTTTTTTTTTTAGTTTTTTTTTTTAGTGTTTTTGTTTTATATTTTATCAAAATTCCAAAATTCTCACTCCCTGGCGTAATGCTCAAGTTTGAGCGAGGCCTGTATTGTAGAAAGAAAGAAAGAAAGAAAGTTCAGACACTTCATAAGAGATAAGGATAAAGATAGCTAACACATGAAATGCCAAAACTGACATTCATTCATCAGGGGTCTGATTTAAATACTTGGCCATGCAGAGGGCATATTTTCTAAATTTGAAAAATTCACACACCTCTTTTTAAGTTGTTCTTGTGACTCGGCCATAAAACCTAGTCTTTAGGTCCTAAATTGTCAGGTGAGCGCTTCAGGACCTAAGAACTAGGATATCATGAGACAGTCTGCATGCCTAGCTTTAAACCCAATCACAGTTTATAGCTATGGTTTCCTCTTTAATTGCACAACGGTGGGTCAGGCCTCAGACTATGACGGCTCTGACGTAAAGCTTTAATCGGTGGGTTGGTGCCTGATGCTTATCTGTAGCTGGACCCACCTTGGCTCAACTTGAGGTTTTCTTTAACTCTGACTATCTGTGAGTCATGAGCCCTATTCTTTGTTTCATCATGATGTGTAAGTTTGATTAGAATGTTTCTCCATGATGATACATTGCATTAGTTAGATGGCCTCCATACGAGCTGAACATTTCTTGTACTTCAACAACAGCAGAATCTAGGGCGAGGATTTGGTACCAGTAAAATTCATTTAAGCCCCCCGGTGGCTTTGGCTGCTGTCCGTTCTAAGGCGGTGGTTCTGTTGTTGTTGACTTTTTGTTTATTGTTACTCCCATTGTGGGAGTCTGTAATTGTTCTATGTTTTGTTGCACGTTGCTTTGTGTCCGTTCTAGTATTGCAATCATCTTGATGGGGAAGAGAGAGCTGGTTGCTTTGCTTAATTTGTCTTCCTAGTGTCCGTGATGGTTGAACGGCTCTTCCTCGCGGTGCCACAGGGTTGTCTGCGGTTTGTGATTGCGGTATTTCCTGATCATAGTCACTTACTATTTATCTTTATCAAACAAAATGTAGGTTGTTCTGAAATCCCTGCTATGACGTAAGTTGTCAGTGGCTTCACCACAAATGCTTTGTCAATGAAACATGGCTACTAGTGTTTGTTCGTCACAGTGTCAGAGTCCATATTATGGTGTTTGTTTTCCTCGGTTGAACAATTTTTTGCATGCTTTGAGCTTATACTGTGAGTTAAATGGGGATCTAGATCTGGTGATACTGAGGAAATTGAAGTGCTGCACTTTTTCTGATGGAATTCCATTCCCCATTAATATATTCCCTGGTGTGCAGTTTCTTTACGGTCTTGCTGGAGCATATTCTGCTGATCTTATCTGCCACTACAATCATCCACAAAAAAATCTTAGACTAGAGTTAATGTTTTCATGGAAGACATGGGGGTCAATGGTCATTAATGAACATCAAAACCAACACAGGGCCTCTGGCTGAGCCCTGTGGCACTCCTCTGACAGCTGGTACTTTTTCAGATGATTAGCACTGTATAAAGACCAAGCATCGGCCATGTTTAATCGAACATGATTGACCTATGACCATGTTTTGCAAACAGAAATTCACTTATTGTCATTATGTCTCAACATGTCAGGGTCGGTAGTCATAATTATATTGTTTTTCCATCTGTGTCTGTCTGTCTGTCTGTCACAAATTGTGTCCAATCTTGTGAACACAACTCCTCCTACAATTTTAGCCAGATCTTTTTTTACCGGTGTTTTTTAAGGTCTGAAGATGTGCATGACGTCTGACAGTTTAATTAAATCCTCAGATTCATTTTTTTCATTTTTCGCAGTTTGAACTTAGTCATTTTTTGGCTCAACTTCTACCAATGTATATAGACACTGAGTATCTTAAATTGTGAACGCAACTCCTACAAATTTAGCTGGATCTTTTTGAATCTTTGCAGGTGTTTAGCCAAGGTCTGAAGATGTGCATGTGTTTTGGATATAACATGGATTTTCCATTATAATGGAAACAATCAATCTATGATCATTACTTTTTTACCAAATGGTGATTTTGCTATATGGTTTACTACATTGGCATGATATCTTTGCAGGGGACAAAAATTCCCCTCGTTCGCTTGTAATTAATACGAGTGAAATCTAGAAAGGACGAGCAAGTCTTCCCAAAGCACTCATCCTGTAGGACGAGTGCTTTCGAAAGAATTACTCAAGGAAGTCGTATTACAATTATTACTCACTTGTTCGTTATTGCATATGCTTTAAAAGGACATGTGCACGTGTTTGCAGGAGGAGTGAAAGTTGTAAGTCACTCATCCTGCAGTACAAGTACAATATTTAAATATTTTTGTCCCCTGCTTTGCTGGATATGAAATTGATTGTTTGCTGAAAAAAAGTCATCTTTATGTCAAAGTGTCTGTATTTTGTAGAAAAAAAAACCAATTCTAGCTTATCATACAAGCAAGCAGACTGACACTTGATGCGCCTATCGCAACAAAAGTCGTCAGCTTTTCTCTTCTGCTGAAATGTTTAAGAAGCCTCTATGGCAAATAGTGTGGACCCAGATCAGACTGCTCCTCTAGGAGCAGTCTCTTCTGGGTCCACACTGTTTGCTTCTATACTTAATTTGTCAGTCATGTTAGGCAATTATCTGCAGCAGATGACTTCAGCAGACGACTTTTTCAGATGCATTTTTTTCTTGGCGCTTTTAGGGCTAATTTTGAATAATGTGCCCAATGCAAATAAGGTCCAATTTGGTATGATTGGTGAGAAAAATAGCTTGATCATCTGCCAGATGTGTTAATATATTGATTAAGACCTGCTTTTGAAGATTTGTTAAAGAATCATTGTCTATATTATCTCTGCTGAATTGTCAAGCAGTTTAGCCAAACATGTAGAGAAGCACAAAAATATGAACAGCATCATAAAGAAAAGGTCTGAAAATTTGTTTCATTACTTAAACAAATTCAGATGTTACATTTGAAAGACAAGACATGAAGGCTCACTGAGATGGGTGAAAGTTTTCAGGATTATTCCTGAATTCGGGATTTTGAGGCTGACTTTCCACAGAAAGTCAGCCTCAAAATGCTGATTAGGGAGGGTATAATAGGTTCTCTGATTTATAGTCAGTCTGTCTAAAGACAATTGACCATTTAAACTTGAAATTATGAGTAGTTAGTGGGCATACCTCAAGTTTTAAGTCCTCTTTGAAAATTATTCAAAGATTTTAATTCCATGCAGATTTTCTGGTTGCCATGGCAACCAAAAGGAAAAAACTTAAAAAATATTGTCAAAAATTATTGACTCGATTTGAAAATTATTCGGCATGAATGGTCCTGAGTTGAAATTCTACAAAAGTTGTTAAAATTATTTTGATCCGTAAAAAAACATGGCCGCCAGGGAGCAGAGTTAGTTTTTCTGAGGGTCTAGATGGGGTATAATGATTAGTGAATAATGGCCTTTTTGTATAATGAATAGTGAATAATGAGCCAAAAAAATAGTGAATACTGAGGGCCTAAAATAATGAATAATCCTATTATTTTTAATGAATAGAAGAAAAAATTAATGAATAGTGAATAATCAGATTTTAATGAATAATGAATAATGCTAAAAAAATGATCAATGCATAAGTTTGTTAAAGCCTATACATGTACTTATAAAATATTGACACGATCAGTTTGTTCTTTAAAATTGCTCCCACTCTTTGTAATTGATTGATTATCATAAGGTAATTCTACAATTTATAAAACCCAGTCAACTAAGGGACATAATTTAGCGAAAATCCATACAAAATGGCATCTGAAACAGAGATTGAAACAGAAAAGTCCCAAAAAAACTCAAGGAAATGACACAGGAAATAATCACGTGGTTCCTGTTATGCTCACATTTTATGATTCTGATCTCAAAACTGTGAAAGAAAGAAGTAGGTCTAGACTCCAGAGTATGCATAAATTCCAAAGAAAACGAAAATATAATGAGTTTTCACAGTAATATTATTATCTTTTTGGGAATAAAGGAGCAGGCCCATTCACTAAGGGTTCCAGGTTTTAACTCAAGATATTCAGATTACAAATCTACAACGTAAAAGGCAAAAATTATATGATACAAACACAGGTTCAGTGAAACTTGGAAAGAGCTTCATTGGTAGGAACTTGTTGGTAATTAAATTGTGAGATACTGCGGAATGCGGGTCATTTTGGTCCTGGGTTGATTTGTCTTGGGTTGTTTCATCCAAAGTTAGGGGGTGGTTCGTTTTGGACTTGGTAGGTGGGTCATTTCAGCCAATTTTCAGAGTGAGTCATTTCGGCCTTTGGTTGTTTTGGCCAAAGTCTGAAAGTGATAATGTATGCATTATTATATGTGTATGAATGGACATGTATAAAGTTTTGTGAAAAAATCAGGCTGAAATGTAAAAAGGGCCCTTTTACGACTCAGGCTGAAACAACCCTTGTCAAAATGCCCCGGGCGGGGCCAAAACGACCTGTAAACATTACAGTGTGACTCAGGGAAATCAAGAGAATTTATAGAGAAAACATCTCAAAAACATAGATTTTGGAACAATTCAACAACATTTTCTAAAACAATTCCCGAACAACATTTTTTTGCTTTAGAATTAAAGATCATCAAAGTGTCTGTGAATTAAATTGTCTCATACAAATGATGAGGTGTCTGAGTTGACTCAAAATTTATCAGTGAATTGTCTCATAAAGTGTTGGTGAGTTGCCTCATAATCTATTGATAAATTGTCTCAAAAAATGTGTCAATCTTATCTATCTGTACTCAGTCCGTTTTTGTTCAGCTGCAAAAAATGTCTTTTTTTTCAGTGGGGGGGGGGGGGGGGGGGGGGTGCAGGCATACAAGTGGGACCTACTTTTTTATTTGCTCCTACTTTTCCTTAAAAATGCCCTACTATCCCTCCGTTTTCACTCTAAAATGTCATTTACTCGTAATAATCCAGAATTTTTTTCCTCGCTCGCTCAGTTTTGATAAATTTGGAAATATTATATGTCGCGATCCAGAAAGCATTGCCTCCGGTTGGGGCGACTATTTTCGAGAGTTATATACCGACTCAGATAGGCCCCACTACGATTCGAGTTTTAAACGGGAAGTTGAGATGAGGGTAAAGGGCATAAAAGAGGAAATTGCGTCAGATCGGAACAGTAATTCTACATATATATCAATATACGATGTTAAAAAAGCTGTTAAGGTACTAAAAAAGAAGAAAGCTTGTGGGCACGATTGCATTTACAACGAGCATCTGATAAATGGAGGAGATGTGTTATACGAACAGCTTGCCAAATTTTATACTGATATGTACAATAACAGTTATATCCCACCCAGTCTTAAGCAAGGCATCATAATAACACTACACAAAGGTGGTAGAAAATCCAAAACCGACCCAAATAATTACAGAGCTATAACACTTTCTTCTGTTTTATTGAAGTTATTTGAAAGAATTATATTAGAAATGGTCGAAGCTAGTCTTTCAAAGCCCTTAAATGGTTTACAAGGTGGTTTTAGAGCAAATATTGGCTGTAATATGACCTCCTTAATGGTCAAAGAAAGTATCTCCTATGCTAAGGAAAATCACAGTAAGCTCTTTGTCTGTTATCTGGACATTCAGAAGGCATTTGATCGTATGTGGCATGATGGCCTGTTCGTAAAGCTATATGACCTGGGTATTAGGTCAAAATTACTTGGTATCATTATTGATCTGCATACTGATATGAGAAGTTGTGTGTTGTTCAAGGGGCATAAATCTGCTTGGTTTAAAATCCTACAAGGTTCTCGTCAGGGTGGTGTTATTTCTCCTTTAATGTTCTTGTGTTTTAACGATGACCTGCTCGAGCAATTGGTCAAATGTCATGTAGGTTTTAAAATGTTAAATATGAATGCATGTTGCCCTACCGTTGCAGATGACATGGTTCTCATGGCATTGTCTATAGCTGGCCTTGCTATCCTTCTGTGCATATGTTATGCATACTCTTGTAAGTGGCGATATGACTATTCAGCCCCTAAAAGCTCAGTTATTGTGTACAACGAAACCAAAAATAACTATCAAAAGTCAAACCGAGTTTGGTATCTAGGTAACAGTATCATAGCAGAAAGTGAAAATTATAAGCACCTTGGGGTAAATAATAATAAATATCTTAGCAAGAAAATAAGCATTCAAGATGCAAGCCACAAGCTAAAAGGTACTTTCCTCAGTCTTGTAAATAGTGGTATTTTTAATCATGGTGCTTTACATCCCCTCACGTGTAAAACAATTTATAAATCTATAGTTTTACCGAAAGCTCTCTATGGCTGTGAAAATTGGGATAATCTATCTGATACAGATTTACTTACATTGGAACGTGCCCACAGGTTTTGTGTAAAACATATGCAATCACTTAGTACACGTACACGAACAGACACGGCATTAAGTCTTTTGGGTGTATTTCCAATTGAAACTGATATAGACTTCAGAAAACTAACTCTCTTTGGACAGTTTTGCAGATTAAATTCAGATATTTGGGTTAAAAGAATGTTTCTCAACAGATTAACATCGTATATTGCCGAGTTTAATCATAGACAAGAAGGTTTTGTACCAGATATTGTAAGATTGCTGGAAAAATATGAGCTCAGTGATATTTTATCAACATATGTTGAAAATGGTACATTCCCAACATCGTATGCATGGAAACGTCTACTTAAGAGTAAACTTTACGAAAGTGCAATTTCCACTTGGGACAGTAGAACATTGACACACGACTTCAATCGGTTTAGAACAATACATTCTGAATATACACCACACTGGGCATGGTATTTGTCAAAAGAGAGAAGAACGCTTCTTCTCCCTAGCATTTCATTTATTCAAATGATTTCTCAGTTGGCTGAGATGCCAATGGATAGCAAATTCTGCATGTATTGTAATGTGCACTATAACAATATTGTTGACCATTGCATTAATACTTGCGCCTATTTGGAAATAGAAAGAGCAAACCTATGGCTCGAAATCCTAGAAATTAGTATCCAGGCCTATATATTTCTCAGCAATACAGACGGAAGTCGTGTGACTGATATTCTACTAGGCATGGAAATTGCAGAGCTTGCTCGCATTTTGGGTGATAAAAGTGAGCAGTTTAAGATATGCTGCATTGTTAACCTTCACAAAATGTGGTGTAAGTATAAGAATATAGTAGCACTACTCTTTTGAGTGGTGAAACTATATTCTGCGATATTATACTGATTTATTATGTTTGTATGCTTAATGAATTAAGCGTATTCTGTTTGGGAATGGAAACTGTTCGCTCTTTTCTTTCCTTCCATTGGACTCTTGGAAGGAATTTTCCTTTATGAAGCGATCGATGGTATGCTTTTATGAAACATAGCAGAGATCAGACCAGTGGCATACTTTTCGTCACTGGAGGTGGTCCTTGCTATATCTCATAGCTACGTTATATTGCCTAAGTTATTACCTCATTACCTTTCACTTATCCTTATATTTCGTTTCGGTAAGGACAGTGGGGTAGGAGTAACATTAGGACAATACTTGTAAATCTGTATCTAGTACCGTGTTTTCATAATATTTATATGTCCTTAAAATTTATTTATCATTCCATTTATGTTGTTCCTATATGTATGATTATGTATTTCAAACTCTCCTACTTGGAGGAAATAAAGTATATCTATCTATCTATCTACTATTGCAAACAGTGATGAACCAGATGAAATGCCGCATGATGCGGCATTTTCATCAGGGTCTACACTGTTTGTAAAGGTAAAAAAGAGGTTCAGACAAAAAATACATTTTTTTGAAAATTATAACCTGACCCCGAGATATGTACACTGGACTATCCCATGTTTGAAGGAAGAATCCATTAGTATACAAAGGGTCAAATGTTCAATACTAGTACAAGTTTCCAGTCAGGATACGTTCAATTCAAGAGTCCTTGTATTACTTAGTCCATATTGTATACATATATTGTAGATATTTGCTTCATCATTCTGCTTTTGAATAAAATTTTTGCAGTATTGTTAGAGCATTCAATATGAAGGTACACCTATTTTGTTCAATGATTATGTTTGTTTTTGTGAATGACATTCAAGATGTTAGTTAGCAATATTTCAGTCATGTTGAGATTGACGTCATTCACACTTTGCCTACCACCTGTTAACAATAATTGAATACAGAATGGCACATGTAATTCATAGTGTGATTTTTTTTTTGGTCCCCGATCTGTTTCACCAGAGGGGACAATAATAAGTCGTGACATTTTGTATACACTCTATCCATCCCTGAGTCGGTTAGGCAGCACGTTTTATCCGAATCATACATCAGATTCAATACAAGCTTGATTTGTGAACTTAATATTACGTAACTCTTTTCATTCTTAGGATTTTTCCACAAATGTTGATGCAATAAGTATGAGATAGTCTACTTTGTGTTTACTAAAGGGGTCACTGGTCAAATTTCTAAATTACGATTTATTTCTGTTCCTGAAGATTGTTCTTATCTTAGTAAACAGTGCAGACCCCTGATGAAATGCCACTCATGTGGCATAAGTTGGCATTTCATCTGGGTCTTCACTGTTTGTCAAAGTACCTGTTTACCGGTATCCAGAATGAAAAGGATAAAGGCACCTGGAGAAAGGGGCATCATGGAGATTTATTGTTGTTGATGTGACAGTAAGCAGATTTTTTTTGGGGGGGGGGGGGGGGGAATGTCAGGGCTAAACTTTTTGATTGTCCTCACAGTGCAGGGAATTGAGGGTTTTTTAAGTTTGGATCTTGCCCCCAGTGTAATTCTCTGTTTTGTAGGGTGAGGCTAGGAGCCCATACAGAGGGAGCAAGAAAAATAAGAAGTCATAAGCCCTGCTACATATAATTCCTTTTAGGTAGGGGTGCAGTTCTTAAAAATAATTCCATAGGATGCCAAACATATGATAACCATGGTAACAGGACAGTATTAAAGTTGACCATTCTAGTTTACATGATGGATAGACCCATTTTCAATTTGAGGGATATATCTGGCACCTTTTCCATTTCCGCAGGATTGATTCAATATGATTATTGTGTGGCAGAAAGGTTATCTAACCCTGTTGCACCCAGAAAGACCAAACTTCATTGTAAATTTTACCTTTCTGGGTGCAGTAGGATCAATACCAACACAAAAGCAAGAGTATGATCAGACTGCTACGCTCACCTGAATATTTAGGATAAGGCCAGAATTTTTTTATTAGTTGATTTACAAACCCTCCTACTGTAATTTTCCGGAAAGTAAAAAAAAAAAATTCTGTCAAATTTTTTTTTATATTTTATTCGCCGACTTTAAATATTATTTGTTTAGTTGAAAAAATAATAATATATTTTTGAGGTTCTGTCTGTGCATTTTTGAGAGTGACACTTAAAAGTGATAGTCCTGTCCAGATTTTTAGGAAAATGATGAAGTATATAAAGATATAATACTGACTGTTGGTTTACCTCACTAGTTTTACTGGGGGGGTTTTCTGGAGATATTAAAAAAAAGAAAAGTACTGAAAGAAAAAAAAAAAGCTCTGAAAATGACCAGTTAACTGGTCATTTTCAGAGCTTTTTTTATTTATTTTATTTTCGTCCCCCTGACCCTAAATCTGAAAAAAAATTCCCGTAAATCAACTAATAAAAAAATTCTGGCCTAAATAATATTCTTAAATACACCCAGGTTAGCAAACACTGACATATTTTCCATTTATTGATGTTTTAATGGACCTCATTTAGATCTTTCAAGTCTTTTTGGCTTGGTATCAAATCTATGGGCTTTTCTTTGTGTTTTATTTTAAAAGTATTGAACGAGTTTAAATGAACATGTAATCATTCAGTTTTAGTTTTACATGTTTTTAAAACTTGTATGAATAGTACTAATATAAACAGTGTATTACTGACTTATTTGGATAGTTACGTGCAAAAATTATTTTGTTCAAGGAGGTATTCATAATTTCGCGAAAAATAGAAAACAAAAATGGGATTAAACTGTTATGTGTAATTGTTAAGAGAAGTTAATATTTAAATTGGAACATTAGCAAGTAAGTTCAAAATGGGTGAATACCAGTATATGCTTTTAACATTTCTGGCTCAAAAATTTTATGTGAGAAAATCCCATTCATGCACTTAATTTCTATAAGAAACTTCCCACTCCCAGTGAGAATTTTTTAGCAAAATATATCATTTTGTAAGATTTTTCGCTCATCCACCCAATTTCATGGGGATTTTTAGCAAAAAATTGAGTCAATTTCTCGATTTCTCACCTCAAAATTATCCATACTTATCCTGCCAAGATTTTTTTACCCGAAAATGTTGTCTGCCTTTTACACCTGCTGCATAATTTTTAATGCACCATACCTTTGAACCTGACTGGCTCATAAAAGGCTCAATTTAGATCACCTCCCTAAACCTTTTGTAAACAGGAAACCCATAAACAAGTATTATTGCAAACAGCGAAGACCCAGATGAAATGCTGCATATTGCAGCATTTCATCAGGGTCTATGATGTTTGTAAAGGTAATAAAGATCTTCAGACAAAAAACTCATTTTTTTACCTTAACACCCCTAGATTTGTACAATTGAATAACCCAAGATTATTGTATAAAACCAGAAGGTAGAATCCATTAGTATTCAAAGGGTTAAACCACATAAATTATAGTTATTCAGTGACGCCTCCCTGGGTGATCCCCACCCCTTCCAGTTCATATAACTCTATTGTTTTGTGACAATGAGCAGTTCGGGGAGCATACTCCATTTCCCCCAGCTCTTGTATTTTAATAGCATATTACTGTATAATGCACCAGTCATTTGCAACCATAGCCTCCATGGGGGCAGACGGGGGCCTAGCTGGCCTTTAGTACCATGTTTTGTCTAAGAGATATCCCGGCTTGCTGTGCCGTGGATATGCCAGGCTTTTGATTCCGCCAAAACAGCCGTACTCAGCACATCTTGATATGATCAACTAGGAGCAGGGACCTTTACCAGGGATTTGACATAAAACAATGTCCCCACAGTGTAGGGCATATATATTACGACTGCAAAGTCAATATCCCCGCTTTTCTCCGGTGCATAAGCTCTGACTCTTGGATGTTTTAGATACCCTTTTGAATCCTTCAGTGTGTTCAGCAGAATTTAAAACTCCATGGAATTGTGGCCATTTTGAATGATGTTTTAATGTATACCTCTACAAAATTAACCTGATCCTGACCTTTATGCATGAATAAATTATTACTGTATTAACACTGAATATATAGCTATTCGTGATGGATCGTGTGCAATCGGTATGTTTCGAGCAATTACGGAAATAAACGTCTTGGAACAATTGCGATGAGCTCCGTTGATAATTCAGTGAAGTTGTACTTTCCACGGTAGTCGTATGATTAGTCAGAATAGCTCCAGATACAGAAATTGTGGGTTCGAATCCTGGTCGACCCAACTTTTTTATTTCATTTTTCTTTGTTTTCATATGCCAAAGAAATGCACATAAACACAAAACATGTAAGTTCACGCTTTCTTTGAAAATGTATTGACTGACAACTTCTTGATGCTTGGAGATAGAATTTAGTTTGCGAATATAGGTCTGCACCCGTGCTCTTGGCTCCAATGCAAAATAAATCAGTTCGTTATAGCATGTCGAAGCATTTCTCTAAAGAGCAGCAAGGAGTTCCATATATGAGCCACGACATGAGATTTCCAACAATGTGGTATGTGCTACAAGCAAAGGCTCAGACCAGCATGTGCATACGCACAGCCTGATCAGAGACTTTGCTAGTCACTTGAATATTCTATGGCCGTTAAGCTACTGAATGAACAGCATTTTAATTTCAATCTTAAAAGGAGGGTGCACAGGCTCACCTGTGCCTATTCGTGTCAAAATGCCACATTGTTGGAAATCTCATGTCGCAGCTCATATTTTAAAAACTGAAGAGATGACAGGCGATAGTTGAAGTACAGTGTTACGGATCCGACGAAAGAATGTTGTTGTCACCAAAGAGATCAAATTAATTGAATAGAGAAATGATATTGCAAAAGGAGGAAATTTAATAAAAATAAAAACAATTAATAGTCTTTTCATTAGTTCCAATAATAAACGTCGCATACGGGATTCGAACTAACGCAGAGCTTAAAAATATAAGTGTGCAATATTCACATGTTCTACCCACTGAGCTACGCAGGAAACTGATAGCCAATTGAGCATTAAAGCGGTTTCTATATCTATTGTGTTAAAAAGTACCATGTGCATTTCCATATTGGTTTTACGGTGAACGCCAAAGCTATATTTAGAAGCTCATTCGGCTGTGAAATTATGTTAATGTAAAAGGCCAGGATCAGGTTAATATTATCAAGGTATAACAGCCTGCTTATATAGTGGTGACTTTCGTTGTCTGCTGATAACATTTGAAAACAGTTTTGCCCACGAGCAGGCCAACAAAACACCTGGCCTGATCTGGATATAAACTGCTTGACATTCTGATGTTAAATCTAAAATACACGTTTTTTTTTGTTTTTTTTAAATGTTAATTTTAAAAAAATCTGCAGATGACAAAAATAATGAAAAAATACCCAGCATGCAAAAAGTTAACAATATAACAATGCAAAGTAAAATTTCTAAAGGCATTGCATGGGTACTAGATTAAATATACGGTTTTCAAAATTTTGCAATAAACAAAGGATTTTTTAAATATTGAATTTTGCCTTTAAATTTTTAAGGAATTTGGGAATTTCTAATACATGATTTAGCTCCTGAGACACAACTTTTAGCTGCAATAGGGTATGAACTGACTTAAATTTTCTATGTATAAGAGACCAGTTACATATCATTATTGACAGAAATTTTTTTGAAAGAGTGTGTGACGCACAGGTTGAATGGGAAAATGCATTGAACCTGTGCGTTGGCACACCCTTTAAAAAAAGATAAATTACACAATATTTCAGTTATGTCATAATGATTTTTAACTAATCTTATAAATAATATATCAAAAATTAAGACAGTTGCATGCCATATTGCAGCCAAAAGTTGTGTTTCAGAAGTGAAATTACGTCTTAAAATTCTCAAATTCCATATTTAAAGGCAAATTCCATATTCAAAAAGTCCTTTCATATTGAGGGGTCACAGGTTATAATTTGATTCCCTCCAAAAATATTGTATTTCTTTCTCTGAAGATCGATTCTGTCATGATCATAGAAAACTGTATTATGCAGCGTTTCATCTGGGTCTTCACTGTATGCCAAAGTACCCATTTAGGGGTTTCCTGTCTTAAAAGGGTTAATCTCTAGATATGTTACTTTTTGTTACTTTTGTTGCGATACATGTTGGATTTGTAAATCATAGATTAACGTCTTAGCCTAAGATTAATGGTTTTACAAACTTTGCAAAGCTTGTTTAAAATCATTTGTTACTCTGATAAGGTGTACCCCTATCCCTTGTAATATTTAATCTTTCCTCAAGTCCATTTATTAAAAACTTCAAAACCAATGAAATTTTGATAATCTTTCCATAACTCGTGTTTACATTCTATCCCTAAAATGATAAGAGAGCAATAGGATTATATCTGTGGCATAAACAAGGGCATTAACCGTGAATTATTATCGATCTGACCGATAATAATTTATGGTTAATACCCTTGTTATCACAATCATGTACTATAGTTTCACCCGCTAATTTTTGATTGTTCCTAAATCAAATATGCAAACGAATTATCCAGAATTGCGGAGTGCAGTGACTCAGTTGGTAGAGAGTTAGACTGGGAATCGAAGGTTTGCTAGTTCGAGACTTGTCACAGGCAGAATTGCTGTTTTGTGTCCTTGAGCAAGACACTTTATCCGCTGCTTTAATTGTACTGGTCAATCCATGGCCAGGAAGACAGAAAATTGTCCTAAAAGGTCTGAAAATTGTTAACTGGGAGGTAAAGCACCAAAACAAACAAAACTTGTCCAAAATTTATCCTTTGTGGTTTCTTTTGTTAACTAGCTAAATTTTTTAAGGGGAATGAAATTAGGTTGAATGTGCTTGAATGTAAGCTACATGGAAGCAATGTACAAGAACAAACTTTTGTTATTATGGTTATTGTAGGGTTAGGGTTAGGGTTGATTGTTTGGTACATGTAGCAGCCATAACACATCTACATTGTACATTGTATATTCAATCTTGTAACTAAAAGTATGGGTCAGATGAAGCCGCTGATAGTTTCTAAAGGTACTCGATTGCTTTGATGTGTGTGCATGTCATAAAAGCAACCTTGCTCCCTGCTTATACCTGAAGTATATTAGAATATTTACATAAGTGACATCACATATCTTCACCTGGATAAAAGCTATTTGTTCTGCGCACTTAAACTAAGGCCTTGAAGTACCAGGTACATTAATCAATTGACCTAAATCGGAATCAGATTTTTATTTCTTTCCAATACAACATCTTCTAGAATTGGTTTCTTTCCTGTAAGTGTGTATGCTTGTCATGCTGAATAATGTACTACACACCTTGTAAACCTGCAGCATATTCCTGTAGTAATTTTAAGCATGTATTTTCAGAGATGAAGACAGTGTGGATCCTGATCAGCTGGCTTCATCACAAGCCAGCTGATCTGGATCTACAGTGTTGTCAAAGAAGGATAAATCTGAGTTCAGTAGGACAAGGGTAAAAACAATACCACAAATTGCTGAGTTAATGCAAGTATCATAATTGCTAGCAAAATGGCTAACACTGTGAAAACCATGATCAAACTGCTCAAAAGAAGCAGTTTGATTTCGGTTTACGAGACGGTCAGTTAACTTATAGATATATAATAACTACTCTTATTTTCCTGAGCAACCAGTTCTCAGTGCACATACTTTCGCTTGTAACTGACAACAGCCCTTCTTGAATGATCTGCAGGAGGAGAATGACTGACTTGCAGAAAATATTTCATGATCAGTGTCCGCAAAGTATGGGGCCAGGCTGGGATTGAACTCGGGACCCCTGGATCAGCAATCAGACTCACTACTGATCGCATACCAGGGCCCAACTGTTTGTACAGAATCGTTTAATTTCATTGCACTGTCATTACAGTTCTAGGAGCGTCTGAGACCATCGATTATTATTCCCATCAATCATGATTATGACCAATGTTATGGGTTACTGAGGTATTGTTTACATCAATTAATCCATCGCATGTTCCTGACAATCTACTTGGTGTTCTGGAAAACTTGTCTTCTAAAATAGAATTTCAGGTTTCCGAATATCATTCAACAACAACAACAACAACAACAACAACAACAACAACAACAACAACAACAACAACAACAATTAAAACAGTATTTTAAAGTTCACTCAACAGTGTACATTTATTTAACCCTTTACCTCATAGAGACGCCTTTTAACGCTTTTGCAAACAGTGTAGACCCAGATCAGGCAGCTCTTGGAAGAGCTGCCTGATCTGGGTCTACTCTGTTTGCCTATGGAAATATGATATATCTGATCCTACACTAGTGGAGATAAGTAATTTCTTAGTATGGAAGTTTATTTATATAATAACTCATAGTGGGTGGAGCCTAGAGTGAATATTCATGAAGGAAAGGGTTAAACTTTGATATAATTATAGTAAACCCTGTGTAAAACGGCCACTCTCTAAAAGACAGAAAATTTGTTTTCAAGACCAATTATCGCTTTATGTAGGTCAAAAGTATTGCAGAATGCTCCAAGGGGAGCATTCTGCAATACTTTTGACCTTCATTAATCTACCATTTGTCATTAAGATCTTTGTTTTGTCTAATTTTGAGTGACCGTTTTACACAGGTTTTACGATATTTTTTCAGAACAGACCCTCTGAATGGCCTTCAGGATAAGCTGACGTAAGCACTGAGCATGGACCCCAATGGCCAGTATGAGACCTATGATTCTGAACAAGAAGAAGCGGGAGAAGATACAGAGGGGGACAACAATCAGGATGAGACGACGGCGCTGAGCGAGAGCTCGGATTCCGAAAGTGAGCCGGAGGATTCTGGATACAGCAATAACGAGAATGGACCACAGGAATTAACTTTATTAGATGGGCCTTCTGTCCTCATTCAACCTATCCTGGATGATGAGGGAGATGATGATGGTAGGTTTTCAAGCAAACATTGTATTATTTGACTTTTCACTTACTGTAAAGGCGGCGCCATATGAATGCGTAATTAGGACTGGTCAACCTTAGACATTGGTAAAAGCTGAAAATTAAGGCGTGGTTTTATTCAAAAGTAACTATCATCTCAGTATAGATGCAAAACACATTATTTAGTCCTTAAAATGCCAGCAAAGTAACTGCATCTGAAAATGTCTATTTAACATAATCATAGAGACAAACATTGTGGACCCAGATCAAACTGCTCCTACAGGAGCAGTCTGATCTGGGTCCACACTGTTTATCTATGAGGCTTCAAATAGTTTAGTGGACGACAAAGAACATGCAGTTTGTGATTATGCACTTTAAGAGTTAATAAATGTGAGTTCAGTGTTTATACGGTTAGGATTTTCATCAAAGCACGCAGGTTTGTGCGGCTCAAAAAGCTTATTAACTCTTTACCAAATTATAAATAAAACTTGATTTCCCTTCCTTAGCAGATGAAATAGCCGAACCACGCCCTGATTTGAATATTGAAGTTGCCACCTTTACAGTTAGGGAGAAGTCTATTAATAATTTACCCATAGCCTGCTAGTCATGACTTTTGACGCTGCTTCTCTAATCTGCTTATGTTCTTAGGTAGCCTATATTGCAAACAATATGGAACCAGATCAGACTGCACCCAAGGAGCAGTCTGATCAGGGTTCATGTTGTTTGTTTCCATGAAAAAAACCTAGTTTGAAATGCTCTTGAATAAAATGCAGCAGAAGTCAAAAGCAGACGACATTTTCAGGACTAAAAATTAGTGGTGGGGTGTAAATGTAAATTATCTCTTTGCATGCTGGGTACTTTTAGGGCTTTTTTCACTGTCTGCTGATTTTTTTTAAAATTAACTTTTTCAAACTAGTCTTTACGAATTTGGATGGATCAAGCGGCATGTTTTATCAGGCTTGATCTGGGTCCAAACCCGTTACCCATTTGCCAAGGTTATCAGCAGACAAAACTAGAAGGGGGGGATTGAAACAGTTCTACACATGTTTAAACTGGTTGATAAGAAAAACATCAGAATTTTGTGCTCAAATATTTTGCTTTTAAAACTGGACCTATGTCAAATTTGTATTTTATTTTGTATGGAACCGATCCAGGTGACATGTTTCATTAGCATCTAATTTGCTTTTAACTCTTTGACTGGAAAACAACAGTGTAGACCATTGCAATATGCAACTTCACTTTTTGCTCAGATAAAAACTAGATAATTCAATGTTGTTTGAAAACTTTTATCTGTGACCCTTCAAAGTACTCAGTGTTTGCGTTTACGTCGTAATAATATCTAAATATGAAAAGAAAATTGTTGGTACGCAAAATAGACAAGTAGCCTGCGTCCATGGGACGCAAGATCAAAAGCAATTGACTTTCAGCGAATTTAAGCCAGCTCAATAGCAAAGAGAGTTAAAACCCTTGAAAAGCAGTCTTTTGTACTTTGCAACACTTCAAAATCACAAAGAGACTGCTATAAATGGTATTTAGCTGTGGTTTTCCAAAGCAATGACTAAAATCAGAACGTGGCTCTGCTATAAATAGAGATTTACAGTTTTCTAAAAATCGATTTGCTGGGTAAAAAATGGTGTCTGCCTCGAGGATCAGGCTAGAAACGTAATAAAGATAAATTCATGAACCAAAACTATCACAATTTGATGCTTTGTCTGTTCAAACCTGCGTTCACAGACGGGTTCAGCGATTTCCAACATGCACATGTCAAATAACCTTGGGGGACAATATACAATCTAGAGTGTCATCGCCGCCAAGCAAAGACTTTTTATAAGCAAAGAAGTTTAATAGTCAAAGACACCATCACTGCTTCTTTCTTGTTTCTAGTGATCGTCAAGCATTCAGTGTCAACTGAAAATGTTTGATAGTTTTACGTAACTTCTTAGTTTTTAACATTGCCAAAAAAAAAAAAAAATCAAAGCACTGAGAGTACTGGTGGGGACGGCTGCATTGAAGCGTTCAAATAGGGAGGTTGTTAGTTAGATATCTTTTCTATAACCTGCAAATGGAAACTGGAAGTCCCGTCTCTGATGTAGGGTCAAACATATTGCCACAAAGTGAAATGGGAAAGCAATCTTTCTGACGACATTGGCATTTGTTCATTGGCCAAAAACAGCCTTTTTTGGGGAGAGTTTATCAAATGTAATCCATTATTGAACAATGCAAGAAACCAGATGATAATTGCTAACTTAAGAAGTGAATAATCAAACTTTATTTTCAAACGCTTTTATTATAGAGTGTTAAAATGATCCCTCAATAAATGTTTGTGAAAGCTCTTCAGGCAGGTAAGCGGTAAACAATTTTCTCTTAACTTTGTTTGGCACAACCAAAACTAAACAGTTGTTATTTGTTTCCTAATACCGTGGCATGTTTTTTTCTCCTTCAGATTTCCATTTGGTTTCTGTTGGTTAAAGATCTTATGAGGTTTAGGGAAAGTGTTTCCTAGTATCTTACCTAATACAAATCCACCCACTTATTCAAAGAAATCAATGATAATTAAGAACTGATTTGATAAAGTTCTGTCCACTTTTGTATATGTTTTACCTACTTTTACTTAATCGCCACCATAGACATTATGTGCAAGCTTGAATGAGGTCTCTTAATGGCAGAGCCAAACCAATTGTATAATTTTGGTAGACTGCATCATTAGGGCCAAGTTTGTGAAATTATTGTACATTTTGGATCATTGGTTCAGGAGGAGAAATCATTCAAAGGCATTTCTTATCTGGAGCTTTTGCGGATCCATTGTTCAGTGGAGTGGAACCATTTGTGCAAAATTGGTAGAATACACCATAGGGGACAGTTCTGTGAAATTAACTTGCGTTTGGGCCAGTTGTTCAGAAGGAAATTCTGTTAAAAGAAGTTTCTTAGCTAGAGCTTTGGCAGTCATTTTGTTCAAAAGAGTGGAACATCTGGTCACGAACCTGAAGGCCTAAAGTCACAGAAAGTAAGAAAATGAAATAGTATATGTTCTTCAAAATAACTGGTATTTCCGCCCAGCAAGGAATTATTTCAATTTCGGAAACATAAAGAAATCACATGGGGCAAGATCTAGGGAATGCAGGAGGTGAGGCAAAATAGTTACTTTTTCTTTCTTCAAAAACACTGTAACTATTTCAGAGGCATGAGCAGGGCCATTGCCATGTAGAAGACAGATATGTTTAAAACCAGTGACAGGGCGTCGTTTCTGATATGTTTTAGGCTTCTCCAGTACTATATGTCTTTGTAGTCCTTTCCAGTGATGTTTTTGCCCTTTTCCACCAGCACTTTTATTGCGACTCCTTCACCAGAGAAGAAAATTGCATACCAAACCTTCCTTGCACTTAAAGACCGTTTGACAATTATTGGGCATCTGCTATGTTTAGTGGCCAAGATTTTATTGCTAACCTTTCTGACCAGCTCAAATTAATAGTCCCGATTTTCATCACATGGGACGACATTGGCAAACTGCTTTTTGTCATAAGTTTGAAACATTTTAAGCAGCTTTTTGGCCACTAAAACCCGTTGTCTGTTTTTCTCATCAGTCAACAGATGTGGCACCCATCTAGCAAAAATATTTCGGACTTTTAAATGTTTCTTCAAAATAAAGTGAACCGTTGATAGTGACATGCCTACTTTTCATGCAATATCACAAACTGTAAATCTGGCATCTCCTTCAATGATTTCCTTCATTTTTGAAACGGTTTCTTTACAAGCTGCGAATTTTCGCCTTCCTGATTTTGGTGCATTTTTGATGGACTCTAAGCCAGATTAAATTTTATTTTTCCAGCGCCTAACTGTGTCATAAGACACACAAGAAGGTCCGTAAGAAGTAGAAAGTTCAATCATCAGCTGCTTCAAAGAACAGACAAGTTTTGAGCGAGCTTTGATGTAACCCCTTATTTCATCTTTCTGGCTGACTCTTCTACATGTACCAACTATTTAAATTACAGTGGTCAATGACTGCGTGTATTAATATGGCAAATTTTGTGTCTTACATTAAGTCTAACGTGTACATTTATACACCGCTGTGTAGACCTTAAATAAACCTATATAGGTATATATTGGTTTTTATCGTGTCCCACGTGGATATTGAGATATAGGACAATAAGCAATTCATTTCGAACATCCCTCGTAGGTACCATCATTAAAGTGTGCCCGCAAACGCTCACATTGTTGAACTCGCCACTGTGATCAAACCCAAATGATTCTAAAAAGGAAATAAGATGTCCTAGATTTTGACCTCTAGCCTCAGAGAAATGAATATTTTTGGGGATATGAAGATATATGGATATTTTTTTTTTTGGAGGGGGCGGGGGGTTCACTATATTTAGGTGTAATTTCTATACATTTTAGGGTCTTTTCTTTACGTCGAGGATTTTTTGGGGGTTGCTAAAATTTCAAATATTTTTGAGGTCCTTGAAATTCCTGATATTTCTTGGGGGTGAATGGTTGATTCTGGGCCAGACCCTTCGTATGAAGAAAAAAAAAGAGTTACCCACCCCTCCCAAGCACCCTGGGACACGCAAATACTCTTCTGTGGCAAGAATACACTTTTACAAAGAGGCTCTGTCTACACTAAGAAATTGAAGCGGTTGATTGGGCAGGCTGGCTGACTGACTGATTGATTGACTGACTGAGAAAGCAAGCAGACAGACAGCTATTTTTTGCTGCATACTGCTCTAAAACACTGGTCAGCTTTTTGGCGGGAGGGGGGGGGGGGGGGGGGGTGGCACACTGATATTATCATACATAAGTAGGTTCTGTCCATTTTTGAAGATTCAAAATTTTGAATTACATTTTTTGTTGGGGGGGGGGGGGGGGGGCAGGAGATCAGAAAAATAAATATGTTTGGAGATATGATGAAATTATGATTTATTTTTTTTACGTTTCGGGGGGTCATTTCTATCAATTTGGGGCTTTTTAAGGTCAATGTTCAGATTTGGAAAATGTTTTTGGGGTCGCTAAAGTTCGAATATGTTTTGGATATGCCTGATATTCCTTATATTTCGGGGGTAAAGAGTAGATGCTGGGTCCAATGCCAAGCCTAGGTATTTAGAAAACTTGAAAGTATCCAAAATATGGTCAGGCACACTTACCACCTGAGATACTAGATAATCTAGCAAAACAGGCATACAAAAAAGTCAAAAGAGCAAAGAACAAAACAGACAGAAAAAGCGAGACAGACAGCCATTGGAAAGTGGACAGACAGAGAAATGGCTAGATTATGCTGCTCACAGCCTTCAGAACATTGGACAGGCGCTCCAACCACCTGAGCTACTAGACACATGTAAGCAGGCTAAACGAGCATATAAGTAAAAGAAGGAAGAACCAATGCAGACCGACAGACGGACGGACGGATTAACGGACAGACAGACAAACAGCTAGATTTTGCTGCTCACAACCTTCAGCACTTTGGTCAGGCGATCCTACTACCGTAGAAACTAGATAATTGTGCTAAAGATTAAGCGGTAAGATTAGGAGCATGCTCTCAACCCGTGGTTCAGATTTGCATCAAACTCGCAATAGAACAAGTATCAGCTGTCCCTGCTGGTAGAAACTACAGGCTTTCAAAATGTAAGTGCCTTTGAGCCCATTATTAGTTCTTGCCACTTTAATTAATATGTGGAAAACGGTTCTAAAAAGCCCTGCCCCGCGGCCAGATAACAAAACCCCGCGGACGCTATAGTATTTTTACACGCACCTCCATGGTTTAGACTTGCAACCGTTGAAGGGGTAGGGGCAGAAATCCTGTTCTCATAAACAATCGACGCTTATTTAAGCCAAATCATTAACATACAGGTAAAAACAAGTAAATGTCGTTTCACCAAAAACGCAAAAATATAGAAACCATTTCTGTAAAAATGTGTAATTGTCAATCAATCCCAAAGTGTCCCGATTTCAAGGACTCCTTCATGATCTATTTGCATTTTTTTCTCGCATATTTAACCCTTAAAGCGCCAATCGCAACAAAATTCGTCTGCTTATCTCGTCTGCCGAAATGTTTAAGAAGCATTTATGGCAGAAAGTGTGGACCCAGACCAGACTGCTCCTATAGGAGCAGTCTGTTCTGGGTCAACGCTGTTTGCTTCTATACTTGATTCGTCAGTAATGTTAGGCAATTATATGAAACAGACGACTTCAGCAGACGACATTTTCAGATGCATTTTTTCTTGGCGCTTTAAGGGTTAAGTACTGTAATGCCTTAGTCATGATGTGATGTTAGAGTGACTATTCAAGAATATGTATATGCCTTTAATCGCGCCTGACAAGTGTTCGTAAATAAGTTTTAACTATTTCAAATGAGAGCCCCTACCTTCAATTTCAGTTTATTTATTCTCCGCGAAAAGACTAGTCGAACAATATCCGCGGCCAAGAATTAGGTATGATACTAGTGGTGAAGCCCGCAAAATAATAATCTTTGCTAACAGGTTGGACCCAGATCAGACCAAACAAATTGTCGAGCCTGATCTGGATCCCAAATGTTTGACACTGTAGCGATAGAACCGCAGGGGCGCATCCAGGATTCCATGTTGGGGGGGGGGGGGGGGGGGGGCAATATTTAAAACATGAAATATTTTCATGCGAGCGCAGAAGACGCAAAGCCATGCTAGGGCGTGGGGAGGGAGTCGTTATGAACTTGACACACTTTCACACGCTGAAAATAATTCCAACCTATACTCAGGGTCGTAGCAAAGAGTTTGAGAGTTAATGTGAGTGTTTTGATTCACAGAATGCATGAATGCGAGTTCTGTAGGTGCCAAGCGCGGGTAAGGGGGTCTGGGGCATGCTTCCACAGGATTTATTGAAAAATCTGCGCACTTTGGTGCCTTCTGGCACATTTTCATGCAGTTTAATTCTTTATCAGAAAGCTTCATTTTTTCAACAGGCAAAGCCATAAAATTTTGAAATGAATGGGTAAAATGAACTTCAATGTCATTTCTTCAACTTTCAAATGGTTTTCTAAACGAACTTGTAGACTATATCATGCGCGATTGGAAAAAAACTGTTTTGTGAAAATGCGAAGAACATAATTATTTGCAGACAAAAGTTTCATCGTGTGTAAGTCCGAGAAACATGTTTCAAGAGATTTTTGGAGTTTCATGAAACAGTTTCATCGAATAGGACATTGCTATATTTTCTGAAACTTGTCTCATATTTTTCCAGACAATTAGCCAATCACAGCTCGGCTATTTCTGAAGGTCAGTTTACCTGTAATTTCTACAAATGTGCATACACAATTAAGAAAGGGGTCTTTTAGCTAGGTACAATATGGTGAGCCCTATATACACTTCTTCTTTGAATCCAAACTTCGTATTATTCGCGGATTTTAGCAGGGCGCCGCCGATCTGGCACCTTTGAATTTAGATCTCAGAAAAAATCAGACTATTTAAAATTGAAAAAAAAAAAATCAACAACAAAAAACAGTAGCCGCTGCTAAAAACCATATTAACAAGAAAAACTATAGCATGAAATATCATGTTATACTGGGGCGGTTTAAGTGGCTCATTAATGGTTTTACCGAGTTTATGATAAAGCAGTAGATATCTTTTTAATGGATTGATACATGAGGATGGTGCAATATGTAATTCAAGTGCAGCAGCTAGGGTTGAGGGTTGGTACTCAAAAGAACCGTCTCAATGGCATTGAGGTGATTCTTTTTGAATACCTACTACGTATTTCTGGATTGAGAAGAAAGGTTTTTATTATTATTATTAAACACCCCTGAAAGTATCTGGTGGTCTGGATGTTATTATGGCGATGTGCAGACTGATCTAAAGTCATGAGTTGCACCTCTTGAGTAGGTAGATCTGTTCTCTAAACACGGTGCCTATTTGCTGTCATGTGTACAGCTGAAAGAGATGTCGTAGTACGTTAACAGTTTGTCCAGCTTTCTTTTCATTATGCGTAGGAGCTTTATCTACTGTTCTATGATCTCTATACAACAGTACGTAATCTACATTCTCAGAAAACATATAAAAGTGGGCCACCATCGGCCCGTCACCAAAACTCCATTATGGCATTTGGTTGGCGGGTCGACAGTGGACAACCGGGCATAGTTTTGGTAGCGCTCAATGGCATATTCAAATGCACTTAAGTGTTCAAATGTACGGTCCAATGTGACAAATATGAACCATTCTGACAATATAAACTGAAACTTTTGTGAAACTGAGTCAAATTGTAGAATGAAAGAGTAATGATCAGTAATTACTTTTGGTTTGATTTATCTATTATAAAGACCGATAGTTAAAAGACCTTTTTGATCTGTTTGCAGCAGGTAGCAGGTAATAGGGATCAAAGACAATAGGATAATTTCAATTTATTGTTTTCGTCGTATGAAACATAATGCTCTATGCTTATGTTTTTCGCACACACGACACCCTATAAACTGACATTGAGATAAAAAAAAAAAATTTGGGCCTAGGAACGTGAAAGCCTGTCTTTGGGGGTGCGAAAAACAAATGCGCAGACTAGCCTGCGCATTAGCGTAGACTGATCAGCGCCTTTTTCATTTGCTTTTTGGGAAGTATCATTTCTAGAATTGCTACAAGTGAAATTTCAATTTTCTAGCTAGCCTCTGTAGATGAGGAGACTGCTTTTAGACTTGCTTTTTCAGAAGCCCCAAAGACAGGTTTTTGTCGCGTTGAGGCCCATTTTGTGTCGAAAATTGCACAACATGTAACACAAACGCAGTAGCCTACCTAATCAATGCAATTATATATTTTCTGGCATCAATGGAACATTGCAAACTGTTTGTAAACGTCCCTTGATGTCAATATAGCAACCCGAATAATGATTATGCTACTGTACTCCTAGCTTACTGATACACACTTCCTTTAGTAAAAGCTAATACTTATTAATCATGGAGAACAGTGGTGACCTACATCCGTCATCGATAGAGAACAGTTTATCTGCCTGTTATATTACTGGGTCTGAGCTATTATTTATTCTTTTACAATTAATCATCGTTTCCTTTGTTGAATTAAAAGGGAAAACTTAGATTTGTTCTTACATTTTCAGCTTTCTAAGCGTTGTCGAAAACATAAAATTGATCAATATGCCTGACCGATTGTATATATATAAATAGAACGTACTAAATCGCGTTGCGATTGGCTGTGTATAAATAATTTACATATATATGTAGTGTGTATATCACATGACGGTTTTGGCGGGATAGGCATAAAGTAAAACTTCGAATGAAATCATACAAGTAAGATTATTTAATCCCCAATATTTAAGCGACTTTTTGGGGTCAGCTGAGATAATTCTTGATTTATATGAATGTTATATTATTTACATACATAGCCACGTAAAAAAAAACACGCCGACTTGTTTGTTTGTTGTCAATGAAAGCAGACTAAAATGGACAGTCCGCTATGTCTTTTACGATATGCCTATCATTATTATATTACTGCGCAAGGTATTATTTTTTAAATATATTTGTATTTGAATAAGCAATTGGAAATAAATCGTCGCTTCGATACCCAAACTGAAGTTTCTAAACTGCAAAGCATAACAAACAATAAAAAAACAACGAAAAAAAGAACTACTTTTTACGCGTAATATTTTCCAGAAAGTTGTTCGGTTTGCATTAAGCCTTTATCCTGCGGAATCCGGATATACCTTGTTCTGGAAAACATTGTAGATCCGGATCAGTTGGCTTCTCAGGAACAAACTAGTCAGGATCTTTACGACTCTTTATCATGCATCTAATTAAATTGTTAATATTGAAACCATGCAACTTATATGTCTGAAAATTTGCAAGGAGTGTAGCATATATTTAATGTATGGCCTGGCAAGGGTGAAAAATCGACGTGACTGATAAACTGTAAGTGTTAAAATTGAGTCCGGATGCCAGCATTCGTCCCCAACAAGTTGGGAAACTTTCTGGGACTCAGTAAAACTTATATGGGACTCAACTTTTGTTGATGCCCTGGGTCCCAGGGACACAGTAAAAACCAAGCCTAAATCTTACACTGGTACTTTATTGTGCGTCTAAGATTTATATTACCCCCTGCAAACTTTGTTTGTAGGGGGTATACTGTTTTCACATTGTCCGTCCATCCGTCCGTAACACTTTGTTTCCTTGATATCTTGAAGAGTCATCGCTGGATTTTCATTAAACCTTGCAAACATGTTCATATATGCAAGACAAATTTTTTAGACAAAAAAGTAAGGGCTAGGGGCCAATTCTATCAGAGTTATTTCCCTTTGTAGTTCTAAATGGCTTTTAATATAGGGTTTTATGCTTATGCTATTATAGGCCATACATGGGCCCATCAACTCCTACCACAGCTTTTGATGGAATAATTTGATACTTTTCCTATACAATGTAAGCACATTGAACATATGCATGAAGGAGTTTGGTTCAGAAAAAAATAATTTTTGACAAAATGACAGCTGTGAGAGCTTAGACAATATTTCCCTAATAGGGCTTTTGTATATGCATAGATGGTGCCTTTATGGGCCGATCAACTCCTACCACAGCTTTAGATAGAGCAATTTGATACTTTTCCTATACAATGTAGACACATTGAACATATGCATGTAGGAGTTTGGTTTAGAAAAAATAATTTTTGACAAAATGACAGCTGTGAGAACTTAGACAATATTTCCCTAATAGGGCTTTTGTATATGCATAGATGGTGCCTTTATGAGGGTCTGGATGGGGGGGTCTGGTATTCACTATTCATTAAAATTTTAACCCATTATTCATCTCATTAAAATTTTGGGTCATTCATTAAAATAAGAACAATTATTCATCAACAGTAAAAAAGGTGGCAAAGAAATCTGATTATTCACTATTCATTAATTTTTTCTTCAATTCATTAAAAAATAGGATTATTCATTATTTTTTAGGCCCTCAATATTCACTATTCATTATTTTTTTGGCTCATTATTCACTATTCATTATAAAAAAGGGCCATTATTCACTAATCGTTATACCCCATCTAGACCCTCCTTTATGGGCCGATCAACTCCTACCACAGCTATTGATGGAGCAATTTGATACTTTGCTGATACAATGTAAGCACATTGAACATATGCATGAAGGAGTTTGGTTCAGAAAAAATAATTTTTGACGAAATGACAGCTGTGAGAACTTAGACCCTTATATGGCTTTTGTATATGCATAGATGGTACCTTAATAGGCCAATCAACTTCTACCACAGCTTTTAATGGAGCGATTTGATACTTTGCCGACACAATGTAGACACATTGAACATATGCATGAAGGAGTGTTATAATTTTTGTTTGCACATATTATACTGAAATCTTCTTTTCAAAACTAAAGTCTGCTGGTTTGAACTATAACTTGACAAGTTTTTTCTCTGACTCTTACTGTGTGGGGGGTATCTAATAAGCATTGCTTATTGACTTTTTTCATTGTATCAGACAAGATAGAATATTCCATAAATCACATAATGGTTACTCATTTTTATGAACAACAGACAGAGACACAGGCTTTCACCGTGTCATAGAAATAGATAATGGTACGTTATTTTGTTAATGATCTGTACTCTAATATTAGTAACATAATAATCATATAAATTTAACTGAATATTTTAATGTCATATTTATACTTATGTAGTCTTCTTATTTTGTTTTCATTTCTAATGATCTTAGTAAATTTAGGAACAGTCTTGAAACAATGACAACTACTTTGATTAAAAATAATCTTAGCCAACTGATTTTAATGTTTTTATGATAACACTGCTCATTGTTGAACAGCTCTTCATGTTTTTATAATACTAAGACTCTTACATAACTGGATGGGGCCTTGGGTTGCATGCAAAAATGTTGGCAGCATTGGAAACTAGGAGCGCAGTGGCCCAGTGGTAGAGTGCTTGATTCAGGACCAATGGGTTGTAGATTCAAGCCTCATCGGCGTCACTGCAATGTTTCCCTGAGCAAAACACAATAATCCTTGCTTGGTGCTGGTTAAACCCAGGAAGACCCATCCTGAGTTCCGACATAACTGAAAAATTGTTGACTGGGACGTGAAGAATCAAATTCAACAAATAAAACAAAAGCATTGTAAACTGAATATTATATGGTCCTCGACACTAGAAAACCTGTCTTCGGGGGTTTGCGAACAACACAGGCGCACACCAGCCTGCGCATCCGCGCAGTCTGATCAGCGCCTTTGTTACTCATGCTTTAGAAAGTACCATATCTAAGCTTGCTGCAAGCAAAATTTCAGTTTTCTAGCTAGTCTCAGTAGCTGAGGAGACTGGTTTTAGTCTGGCTTTGTCAGAAACCCTGAAGACAGGTTTTGTTGTGACGAGGCCCATATACTGGTAGCTTTTTTATGACATATTTACAGTTTGTTTCAGCATCTTTAACTTTGTCATTTTACACCATTTTAAAAATTCAGGAGGACATTTTCATGAAGAAATTGAAGGTGGTGAAGATGAACCAGAAATAGACATAGAGTTAGCTCCCTTGTCCCTACAAGGTGACTCAGTGGTGTCTATTTCTTCCCCTACTCCAGGTTAGATAGCAGTAGGGTGACTGAGACACTTGTAGCGTTTGGAGAATTTGAAGTGTGGTGTTTTGTTCCTCTTAGATTTTCTCTAGTCCTCTCTGGGGTATAGGTGTCACTGATCGAATTTTACTACAGGAAAGCCTGTCTTAAGTGGCCACTTAAAACTATTAGCAAAGGTCTTAATGGAAAATGGTAGCTTAATGAAGGTCAAAGTATTGCAGAATGCTCCCCTTGGAGCATTCTGCAATACTTTTGACCTTCATTTAGCTATAATCGTTATTGAAAACCAATTTTTGGTATTAATTTTGAGTGGCCGCTTAAGACAGGTTTTACTGTACTCACATTCACAAAACTTCTTACAAGAGTGAAATTCTAAACTTTTCAGTGCAATAGGGAGCTAAAGTCCATTTAATTTAGCTGCATGTTTCAAATCCAGTTATTAGATAACAGTTTCGAATGTGTTAAGATTATAAAACTTTTTACCATGGTTTGGAACCAAATATAAAGCTCATAATTATTTGTGTATACAGTATACTCACACCGGATAGGGGACAATTGAAAATGCTCTTAACAATCGACGAAACAGTGTTTTCAATTGCCATTTGTTGCAAGTCGGGTGACAAATGGCAATCAAAAACTCTGTTTCTAACAAATTTTGATCTACATTCGTCGATAGTACTAAAATTCTCGATTGCCGCCTGTCAGATGTGGTACTGGATCTACATGTAATGGGTCAAACATTTAAATCCTGCAAAATATAACCCAAATTTTTCTACCGTTTATGCAAGTAAATCAAGAACCAATGTTACTTTATTCCATGCATTAGTCTGCAATGACTGTGGCTCATATGCACCTACCCCCCAAAACACGTTTTCAAAAGGCAATGGATGGGGTAGATAAATTCCTCTTTGGTCATTCGAGCAAAATGAAAGTGACATGACCTTAAACTTTGTTTTAAACTATTCAGTGTACATGCAAAAGATTTCTTCAAACAGTTTCATAGAGGTATAAGCAAACATTTTACCTCTGACAATGGCGTTTTAGTATTGTTTTCTGAAAACAATCTTTGTGTCCGGGGCCATCAAGAATCAGATTTCAATCGTCATGCTATGCTTTTGAGTGTTAGAAAGCTGTCCGGACAATTGTACAAAGATTGTCACAGACAAACGTCAAAACAAAGTGTCCGAACCCATATGCTGGTCATTACTTCACGGTCCAAACAGGCAATTTTCCTTCACAGGAAGAGGTGGGTGGTATCAATGGGATTAAAACACCATGAAATCATGTGAAAAGGTATATCAGCATCTAAAAACATAATTCATTCATTTCATGCAGTTATGTGGCGGCTGGCCCATGTTTCAGACCTCAAAAAGACACTCCAATTCAGTTAGGTCTAGTTTTAAAAGACACAAAATTCATTTTCTTCCATTTTTAGCTCACCTGAGCCGAAGGCTCCGAGGTGAGCTATTAGTATACCAGTGACTCCGGCGTCCGGCGTCCGTCCGTCGTCCGTCCGTCCGTCGTCCGTCCGTCCGTCAACATTTTCAAACATCTTCTCCTCTGAAACCACTGGGCCAATTGAACTCAAATTTCATATGGAGACTCCTTAGGATGGGGGAACAAAAGTTTGTTCAAATGTTCCTGATCACATGACCAAGATGGCCGCCATGCCCATATATGGTAAAAACCCTTTAAAAATCTTCTTCTCCAGAACCAGAAGGCCGATTACCTTGGGACTTGGTATTTAGCATCAGGGATGCGGGGCCTACCAAGTTTGTTCAAATGATGATACTAGGTTGACCTTGACCTACTTAACGTCAAGGTCAAATTTGCTTCCTTATGCATTTAAATGGGAATTTTTTCGAAAAGTTGATTTTTTGAATACTGTTAAAGCCAAAGTGATTATTCTTACTTGATATGTTGAAACTAATGAGACAATGGCTATAAATAAGTTTCAAAGGTCAAGGTTGACCTTTGCCCTTTCAGCCAAGGTCGCTCATATTGTGGTCCCATCAATATATAAAAACAGTTTTATCACAAACCGTTGGCCCAATTGAGCTCAAATTTCATGTGAAGACTCCTTATGATAAGTCAGCCAAACTTTACACAAAATATGTTGGTCACATGACAAAGATGGCCACCACGCCCATATATGGTAAAAACCTTTAAAAAATCTTCTTTTCCAGAACCAGAAGGCCAGTGACCTTGAGACTTGGTATGTAGTATTGGGGATGTGGGGTCTACCAAGTTTGTTCAAATGATGATCCTAGGGTGACCTTGACCTACTTAACGTCAAGGTCAAGTTCTCTTCCTAATGCATTTGAAAGGAATTTTTTTTGAAAAGTTGATTTTTTGAATACTGTGGAAGCCAAAGTCAATATTCTCACTTGATATGTTCAATCTAGTGTCTATAAATAAGTTTCAAAGGTCAAGGTTGATCTTTGACCTTTCAGCCAAGGTCGCTTATATTGGAGTCCCATCAACATATTAAAACATAGTTTTCTCAGACAATTCGCTGCCAATTGAAATCAAATTTCATATGACAACTCCTTATGATTGGTTAGCCAAAACTTATACAAATTGTTATGGTCACATGACTAACATGGCCACCATGCCCATATATGGTAAAAACTCTTTAAATCTCTTCTTCTCTGGAACCAAAAGGCCATTGGCTTTGGGACTTGGTATGTAGGATCGGGGATGTGGGCCCTACCAGGTTAGCACAAATGATGAATCTAGAATGACCTTGATCTACTTTATGGCAAGGTCAAATTTGATTCCTAATGCAGTTATATGGATAAAATCTTAAAATGTTCATTTTCTATAACTGAGCCGAATTCATAGTAGTTAAACCTATTGAGACAATGGTTTATTAAGCTGACCTGTGACCTTTTATCCAAGGCCACTCATTTGGACTGCGACATACCTATCTAAACATCTTTTTTCTCAGAAATCACTGGGCTGTTTGATAGATTATTCATTAGATTGTTGATGTCGCTTGACCAAAATGTATATGGTAAAAACAAAATTTGTTCCATTATTTAATGCTGTAGTTGACCTTGACCTATTTTAACATTATTAAGGAGATCAGGTGAGCGCCTCAGGACCTTCAGGTCCTCTAGTCTTTCTGCTGTTTCACTTGGCAGTAGGGTCGCAAAGTAGTCTAAAAAATTAAGACTAGATCGTAAAATTGATTTTCAAAATACAGTAAAACCTGTCTTAAGCAGCCACTCAAAAATAGACAAAACAAAGGTCTTAAAGACAAATGGTAGCTTAATGAAGGTCCACAGTATTGCGGAATGCTCTCTTGGAGCATTCTGCAACACTTTTGACCTGCATTAAGCGATAATCTGGCTTGAAAACCAAATTTTGGTCTTCATTTTGAGTGGCCGCTTAAGACAGGTTTTACTGTATGATCTACACAAAATGCATCCATATTATAGTTGATAGTTCAGGTCCTTTAATTATTTTCAGGAGTATATATTAAAGGGGGAGATACAGATTAAGTTTTGCTCTCCTTTTCTCAGTTTTTCCTCTCTCTATGATTTATTTCCATTTCAGATTAGCACCATTGGAGAAGGGATACCTTAATAAAGATCTTTAGTTTTTGCACAGTAGATTTTTTATGCCCCCGCCATTTATAATGGGGGGGGGGGGATATAGCATTACCCTTGTCCGTACGTACATATGTGGTACGTACATACTTACGTCACGTACGTACGAAAATGGTTTCCGGGCGATATCTTTTGAAAACATTGGGGTATTGGATTCATATTTCATACACAGGTATATAATCATAAAATACAGGTCAAGTTCGATTATGGACAAAATCCATCAATTATTATCAGAGTTATGGCCCTTGATCTCCGAATGAAAAATGGTTTCCGGGCGATATCTTTTTGAATAGAGTTATGTATTGGATTAATATTTCATACACAGGTATATAATCATAAAATACAGGTCAAGTTCGATTACGGGTAAAATCCACCAATTATCATCAGAGTTATGGCCCTTGATCTCGGTACGAAAAATGGTTTCCGGGCGATATCTTTTGAATACATTGATGAAATGGATTCATATTTCATACACAGGTATATAATCATAGAATACAGGTCAAGTTTGATTACAGATAAAATCAACCAATTATTATCAGAGTTATGGCCCTTGATCTCCTTATGATAAATGGTTTCCGGGCGATATCTTTTGAATGCGTTGGTGTATTGGATTCATATTTCATACACTTATTGTCCGATATATCACAGTAATCAAGTGACAATAATATGTAATCATAAAATACAGGTCAAGTTTGATTATTGATAAAATCCACCAATTATTATTAGAGTTATGGCCCTTTGTTAATGACAATGCCCTATTTATGCGAATTTGGCAATAGCGGGGGCATCCGTGTCCCATGGACACATTTCTAGTTTATATGTAAGTTTTGAAGTGAAATGAAAAGTTTTTATTTACTGTTTTTTTTTTTTTTTAATTTAATTTTATTCTTTATGTGCCAGTCAACAATTTTTCAGTCATATTGGCATGATTAATGTGTCTTGCTCAAGGACACAATGCAGTGACGCCTGTGAGGCTCGAACCCACAAACCCTCGTCTCGAGTCAAGCACTCTAGTACCACTGATCCACGACGCTCCCATTTACTGTAAGTTCAAAGATGCATGATAATAGGACTATACCATTTTTAATAAAAATGGGTAAATAATGGTAAATATATTATAACATGTAAATGCAGTATAGGATATATACCTGTTTAAAACACCTTATACCTGGATTAGTTTATATTTTATGTTTACAACGATTCTCATCTATCTTTAATCTGACAGTACATATTCAATGCAGCATTTGTTTTCCCTTAGATCATAGGTGATGAAGTTCATTGCTCCTGTATAGTAAGAAAACCTCTAACAACGTACAATGGAGCTGATCAAAGAGTGCAAATATGCAGTCTGATCAGAGTCATTGTTTTCTTGCTGTTAAACATGTTACATCCCATTTTCAGGTCCCCAGCAGGGTTTAGATAAGCAAAACATCTCAGGGTAAAATTGTAAATATTTTCTTACCCATTACTTTTAGCATGTGTTTTGGATGCTCAAAAGAACCGTCTCATTGAGACGGTTCTTTTGAGTACACACAACATATGTTTTGGTTGAGAAATAAGAACATTATTTTTTCTGTTACGCACTCTTAACTAAAGGCCTGCCCCAATCTCTGAAGCTGAGCAGATAAGTTATGCTGAACCAAATTTCTCAGACAGGAAATCATATACAAGAAAAATAGTCCCAGATCAGCATGCTCCTAGTGGAGCAGTCTGATCAGGGACTATTTGTTTGCATCCCTGAGCAAACTAATCATTGATAACTAGTTTGAGTTAGTCCAGATCGCCTAGTGGAAGATTCCATTTTAAGATTACAGCAGTAAAAGACTTTATATTGCCTGTTCTAACACACCTCGCCTATAGAGCCAACGGTAACAAACTGTGATATATCGGACAATAATTCACTGCTAAAGTGTGTGATAGCTGACGTCACTGGAAAATGACGTCATTCATGGCGTTAGACGGTGTAACGTCATTTTTACGCTTGAAAGACGTTAATTTTACATGTAAACGTATGCGACGTAGTCTAAGTTTTGGCGGGAGTTCTTCAGTGCAATGGCGGAAAGTTGGAAGTAGCTGAAGACTTCGAATGTGTTTTCGTCGTTTATTGTGTGTTAGAATCGAAATAGATCAGCTCCATTGCGTGAATTGTTGAGTAATAATTCACTGCGAAGATAAATCACTCGCGCTGCGCGCTCGTGATTTGATCTTCTTTACAACTGACCTCCAAACAGTGAATTATTACTCAACAATTCACTGCTGGAGCTGATCTATTTCTTAAGTTACGTGGCCAAAGGAAGGAGAGCAGTGGCTCAGAGGTATAGTGCTTGACTTGAGATGGAAAGGTCCTTGGTTTTAGCCTCACTGGAGCTCTTGAGCAAGATGTTTGTCTTCACTGCTAAGTACTGGTTCAACTCAGGAAAACATCTGGGCATTGCTGAAAAATCAACTAAAAAAAGACAAAATAGGTTTTCTTGCATTTTGGTTCATTTATTGACTTGCATTAACCCTGAATATTAAAATTATATTTGTAAGATATCAGCTACAATAATTGTAATGAAAGAGAAAAATGAATCATTGTTGTCTTACCTTTCAGAAGTGATTAGGAAATGATTTGAAATATAATCTTGAGCCCTAGTTTTGCATATTCTTTGAAGTAGGTTCCTTTGTAGGAGCACAAAGCAGGGACCTCAAGTCATTTATTTGACCGGTGTAATTACTTGAAAAATTATAGAGCCAGCACACACAATTTTGGTACAATTTTGGCTGGATAAGGGCTAATACATGTATTTGATTAAAAGTGTCAGTGAAAATGCTCATTTTTAACAGAAGCATTTTTTAAGCCTAGCATCCTTTTTGTGGGACATAGGCAAAAAGTGCAGACCAAGATCAGATGCCACAGAATGTGGCACCTGATCAGGGTCTCCACTGTTTGCTTACAGAATGTTCCATTAAAATTTTAATGAAGATGAAAAAAATACCGCCCAACAACCCTTAAATCGGAAATGGGCTGGTCAGATTGATAAGAATGGTAAATACCATTCGGCTTAAATAGGTTAAGCATGGGCGGATCCAGAGGGAGGACAGGGGGTCCGGACCCCCCTTGAAAAATTACAGAAATATAGGGTTTTTTTAAGCAATACTGGTCCAGAACCTCTGAAAAACCAAGCCAGCATTCAATGTTGGGCCTTTATCCGCCCGCCAGCGAAACACCATTTAAATGGCATTTCACTGGCAGGCCGATGATGGCCTACTTATAGTGGTATTTGGATCCTCTCTCCCTCATTATCTGAAAAAAAAAACAGAAAAAAACATAAGAGTTGGACCCCCTCTGGCAAACTTTCTGGATCCACGCTTGTTAAGGAAGTTCAGAATTTGAAAAACTTTTCTACTGGAAACATTAGGTGGCACTTTATAGTATTGTTAAGAGTATCTTGAACAGAGGTTTTGACTCTTTATATTTTAGATACTGGTATAAGTGTACAGGCAGAGGATGAAGACTTTGGGGAGGCTGAGGGGGAAGGGGAGGGAGATGATGACCTCCCTATTGAACCCTCAAAGGAACAACTCATATCTCCAGATGAAAAGAAAGAGACAGAGAAAGTAAAAACACCAAAGAAGAAAAAGAAGAAGAAAAAGTAAGTACAATGTATGAATTAAAAGGAGTTAGTCATTCAATAATATAACCCTCAAAAGTATTACGGTAAATCTTGTATTAGTTCGTACACTCGAATAGTTCGTACACCATAAATTATTCCACGGTGGTCGGGCCAAAATGTCATGTATTAGTTCGTACAGTGATCATTTTCCGATTTGTGATTTTTAATAGTTCGTACACAACGGGTTTTTCCTTCATTTGGGTACCTACGTGGCTTTTAATCAGTGTGTCTGTCCACAATACTTTCGATTTCCTACCGTGTCGAGCACGCCAGTTTACAAACATATCAGCGGCGCCTGTCGGTGCGACCGTAAGCATTGATGCATGCCAAACTTTTATTCCCTGATAAACGCTCTAGGTTCAATGAACGTCGGACTGTTGCAAATTTGCACGCCTTTGTCGCCATCATCCAGTCATAACAAAAATCAAATACATGTACATAACCACGCGCTCGTGCACATAGGTTGTGAACGTGCCTGTGATCATTGAGCCTTGACAAATTATATAAAGCAGCACTCCTTACAAGGTGTTATGTTCAACATTTCCTTAGTCCTTATATCGATTCTGAGGTCAACCATAAACGACATTTTATCAAAATTCCATTCATTAACAAAGGTATTGAGTTTATTGATTTACATAGTATTTTCAAGGATAATTCAGTGATTTCATCTATTCCAATTTACTTTAATAATTCTGAAACTCCTATCATTTGTTATAAATATAACAAACCAATAAGGTCTACGATATTTAACTTTAATAAAATTGTAAATGATTTAGATATAGATTCCAATACTCCTGCCTCCTGAGATTGTAAAAATTCAAAGTATTTATATCCCTCTGCAGGGCATGTTATTACAGGTAATCTAAATGTCATTCCTGACGCTAGAGTTTGCAATATCATTTCTAAAGGTCCTAAATATAGATTTCCCTCTAATATTGATTTCTCTAAATGTCGTAGAGAGATCGCTGCTTCTTTAAATGACTTCAGTAATCGATGGTGCAAACGGGAAAATGTTGAACCTGATGCTTTGAAGGAATGGAAGATTAACATTTTTAAAATTATTGATACTCGTATTTCATTTTACTCTCGTAATACACATCTTTTGCCCCCTAAACCTAAATCTTCTTTTCTTCATCTTAAAAGAGGTATCCAGGATTTTCATATGAACTATGTTTTGGTTCCAGCAGATAAAGCTGCTAACAATGTTGTAGTTGTGTGACGATTGTATTATATTAATACTCTTAAGCGTGAGCTTGTTGACACTAATGCCTATAAACTGCAGCCTTCTTTAAGTGAAAGGGTGATTGTTGATGGGCATGGTTGTCATACAGCCCTACATTTTGGTGTCAAAGCTAAAGAAAATCAAGACAAAGTTCCTACGTTGTACTGGTTACCTAAACTCCATAAAAAACCCTATAAAGCAAGATTTATTGCAAATTCTAGTTCTTGTACGACAACAGAACTTTCTAAATTGTTAACCTCGTGTCTTACAGCTGTTAAAAAACATGTTATCAAATATTGTGAAAAAGTATATGAGAGATCCGGTAAAAACCTATTTTGGTCGATTAAAAATTCAGGTGAAATTTTAGATAAACTTAAAGCTAGAGATTTCAATGCGACCAGTTTGTCTACTTATGATTTTTCTACTCTTTACACTACTTTACCTCATAATTTAATTAAAGATAAACTTATTGATCTTATTGAAAGAACCTTCCAGAGAGAAGGCTCTCCTTACCTTGCATGTAGTGACAGAAATGCATTTTTTACTTCAGAAAAACCTAAAAAATATCATGCATGGTCGTGTCAAAATGTATGTGATGCGCTGACCTTTTTGTTGGACAACATTTTTATTCGATTTGGCACCAAGCTCTATAGACAAGTAGTTGGGATTCCTATGGGCACTAATTGTGCTCCCCTGGTTGCAGATTTATTCCTGTTTTGTTATGAAAGGGACTTTATGATGTCTCTTTCTGATGATAAGCAGGCTGATGTTATTGATGCGTTTAACACTACTTCCAGATATTTGGAAGATATTTTAAATATTAATAATGTTTATTTTGAAAATATGGTTAGTCAAATATACCCTTCAGAGCTCCAACTTAATAAAGCCAATGCCTCTGATACCGAAGCCGCATTTTTAGACTTGCATTTGTCAATTTCTAATGATATTGTTTCTACCAAAATTTATGATAAACGTGACGACTTTGATTTTGAAATTGTCAATTTCCCATTTTTAGATGGTGATGTTCCTCGTTCTACATCCTATGGAGTCTATATCTCTCAACTCATTCGTTTTGCTAGAGCATCTAGCTATGTTACTGACTTCAATACTCGCAATAAATTGTTAACTCAGAAACTTCTTAAACAGGGCTATCGGTATCATAAACTTCGCAAAACATTTTCAAAATTTTATAGACGATACTTTGATTTGATTTCTAAATTCCAAGTTGGACTTAAATCTCTCTTGCGCCAAGGACTTTCGGAACCTGATTTCTATGGTGACTTGGTGTATAAGTTGAGGAAGATTGTTGGCTCTAATAATTTTTCAGCGCAGTTCATTAAAATAATTTCCCATTATAAAAAGATTGGCTATAACATTAATGTATTGCAACAGACTGCATGCTTGGTAGTCAACCCAATCACGGTTGGCAACTTTGCTTTCCTCTTTAATTGCACGCCGGTGGGTCGGACTTCAGACTCTATGATGGTTCCGACTTAAAGACTTATCTATTGATGAGATGGTAGGGGCCTGATGCTTTGGCTGTTTGTCGGGCCCACCGGGGTTTACCTGTTGGATTTCTTTTGCTCCGGTATTCAGTTTAATTTACTGTTGAGTCCTTATCCTTGCTTTATCTCCTTGTTATATCTTGATTTATATGTTTTAGGAGATGATGCATTGATAAGTTAGGGGTCTTTCATGCAAACCAAATATCTATGTGTCTTGATCCACATCTGAATTAAGGGTGAGGTTGGCGCCGTTAAACCGGTTTAAGCCCTCCAGTAAAATATTTTACTGACCGTTCCAAGGCGGTACTTCTTTTGTGGATCTTTTATGTTTTTGTTCTGTCTTGTGTTTGTTATGTTTTGTGCGCGTCTGTTTATATGTGCTTCGTGGTCACCTGCTGGGAAAGGGCTGACCTCTTGGCTCTCGTTTGTGGTGTCTTCTGTGAGTTTGTCACTTTCCCATTGGTATCCTTGGTCAGGTGTGGTACTTGATTGTATCGATTCCTGATCTTTGCAACCTTACTTACTTTCCATCAATATTCTCGAGCACGTTAATCCTTATACCAACACAGCTTATTTTAGCGTTATTTCCTCCTGGCGACTTTTAAGTATAGGTTATTCAATGTTTTGTGTTGGTTATGAAATATATACGAGGGAGCGGAGCTCCCGAGTGTATATTTCATAACAAACACAAAACATTGTATAACCTATTTAGCCCTGACCCAGCTGTTTCCTGTGTTGGTTTCACATCCTGAAATGTACACATTATGTAGCATTTTGCTGCATTTCGTTTAGGAGTCTCATTTCATTTTTAGCATGGATGCGTTCACATGGGACAAATGGATTTTATTAGCAGCATTTTTGTGAGATTTATTTTCAAAATTATCTAGGAAGCATTTCGTTGATCACAGGTTACAGATGTACAGGCTGATCAGTCTCCTCTGTTTGTGCATTCTACCCTGATTCTCAAACAGTGGAGACACTCAGATCAGCGTGTATATTCATGTGCCGTTTGGTCATGCTGTCTTTCAAAAAGCGTTTTGGGACAAGCAGTGTAATTTCTGATCAGGCTTCAATGTACATGTGCAGCCTGGTCATTGTTCTCTGCAGTCGCCTATTTTCTGTGAATCAGCTAACATTGAAATTTACATCATTTTGTGTCATGTTCTGATCACAGTTTTATTTAGGGTTCTAAAAATAAAAAAATAAATTTGGTGAAATTAACATTTTGGACAGCAATTTCCTCTCATCAAGTTATGGGAATGAGTCTCACAAAAGTGTGGGTTATGGAAAATATACCACGCTGAATATGGTCCTTTTCTTGCATCTGATTGGCTGAAAACAAAAGGAAGTGGCGGGTCATGGGCTAAGTAATAGTTATACCATGGCTTGTCCGCCTGTACGTGGAGATAATACACGAGCTTTAGCTAGTGGATTATCTTACGTACAGGTGGACAAACATGGTATAACTATTTTATACCACCTACATCAGTGTAGACCTGCACATCAAGTGATATTTCATGCTAAAGTTGGTAAAGGTGGTATAAATCAAGAGAACGTACACACGCGTGTGTGCGACATGGATAACTTCTACGCAATGCACATGTATCTTCTTTTTAATCACTGGATCCGAGCATGGTGCTTATAACAAATGTGATCAACGAAGGCTCAGGAGAGCCTGTGCTTTTGTGCAATCTTGTCAGGGCCACGCTGCTCACTAACTAAAGTTTTTAAGTGGGATGAAGACTAAGGCCAAACAATCTAGACATCTACGTACTCCCACTAAAAAGCTGTGATTTAAATATGCGAACATCAATTTTATATTCTAAGTTCACCAAAATGCGTACGCTATAAGCGTAATAAAATTAGTCTACTAGCGTGGCGTCCTATGGGACTAAAAGATAATGATTGAACAGATTAAATGATCCAGTGGATCATCACACGTACGCACAGACGCACAAACCAAGATGTAAATTGATTTTTGCATGCTTTTGCAACATGCTTTACATTGGGCTGTCAGTGAAATGAGTCAGTTCATGCGATTATGTTACCTCTCGCACATGCGGTCAGCGAAGGCTCAGGCGAGTCTGCACATCCGCTTAGTCTTGCCAGGGGCATG